>JAFJYI010000014.1:2687389-4031084 GCA_019022655.1 Acacia acuminata | reverse complement strand
ATAAATCATTCATTGTAAGAATCTCAAAGTTTTGGGACTTTGAGATTGGGATATCAGATTACAACTTGTAAGGGGAAGTGTATCCTAGAGAAAGGATAACTTTTGAGTACAGAGTATGTATCTGATTTGAGTGATAGTCGAAAAACCCAGAGAGTCTGGGGACTGGACGTAGGTCAAGAGTTAGGACCGAACCAGTATAAATTCTCTGTGGGTAATTTAAAAAGAAGTTTTAAAATCCCCAATTCACCCCCTCTTGGTGATTTCCTTCACTTTCATAAGTGTTCTCAAAAGACTTGCTCTCTGCCTTTATTTGACTCGAGGCACCCTCATATCAACTCGAGGCAGAAGCTCTTCTAATTTTCTCTATGCTTTTTCTTGACTTGAGGCAATGAACTTGAAGCCATAATTCATTTCAACATGAATTGTAGAACGTAAGCATATCATCAACACAAGGGTCAATTTCCGGTGAATGTAGCGTCCTTGATATAACTCCAAATTTGTCAAACCACTTATCCTCATATAGATCTTTATGTCTTCTTTCCAAAGCAAAAAGAATCAACCTCAAACTAGTTGTATTTCGTCCATTAACATCAGATGAATGGAGGTTGTTCTTATCTAGTGTTTTTGCAGCATCCAAAACAGACTGTCAACTTCAAAACATCATAACTCCTCCAATTGATCTTATTTTTCTGTTTTCTTGATTTTTTTGAAAAGCTATTTGAGTCTAGTTTCCAATGGCACTAGTTTCAGCTCATTTGGATTTGTTGTTTGTGAGATACACTTAAATTACTGAAGCTTGGTCTGGATTGTGATGGTGATTTCACTGTCATCTTCAAAAATCCATATATCCTTCATCTGAACTCCTTTGGGCATGAATGTTATGTCAAAAGGACGCATTGAATGTCTAGTTTCATATGCCACCGTTTCACCTTAATCCAATTTCTGGTTTGGGAGATATCATCGAATTACCAGATCTCACCCATGCAAAACGTGAAACAGAGTAGCTAAACACACGACACTAACTCGAGGCATTTTTGTGATGTACCTCAAGGCAAACAGGAATGCCTAGAGTTGGTTGCCTAGAGTCAAGCGTGGTGACTAACTGGAGGCAAAATGGGAACTTCAGCAAAATTACGATTTTGTCATTAAGACTGAATTTCAACATAATTACGATCTTGCCATTCAAACTGAATTTTAGCATAATTACAATTTGGTCATATGGAATTTCCAAAACATATGCGGGAATGACTTGAGGCAACAAGTTAGATGACTTGAGGCAAAGGAAGAAGTTCAGCGTAATTATGGTTTTGCCATCAGAATTGAATTTCAGCGTAATTATGGCAACAAGTTAGATGACTTGAGGCAAAGGAAGAAGTTCAGCGTAATTACAGTTTTGCCATTAGAACTGAATTTCAGCGTAATTACGGTTTTGCCATTCTGAGTAAATTTTGAGAAATGAACGGGAATGACTTGAGGCAATTAGTGGTGTACCTTGAGGCAACTCATTCTAGGCAAATCACTGTAGAAAAAGTCATAACTCGAGGTAGCTCGTCTTGAAGCTCGTTTTTACTCATTTTAACTCCGAATTGAGCCATTCCAACTTCCATTTGATCGTGGAGATTTCTAGAATTAATCTAGGAATGAGAATATTATAGGAACTTGAATAATAATATTCTCATTACATTCATCAAGTTCTTCCATCTTTAATCTCTTTTCTTGATCATTCTCCAACATTAAAACTTCACATCTACATTTAATATAGAAATTAGTCAAAGTAGAAGATAAATGTAGTATGTAAGCTAAGAATGACATCTATATAAGACATCATCAAGACTAATTATAACTAACATTCTCCCATTTTTGATGATGACAAATACCTTAAGAAAAATATGTATGAATATGAAGATATATTAAATGCAACATATTTTTCTTGTCATTTCTCTCCCCCTTATTTGTCATTAGCAAAAAGTTGAAGTAAAGAATGAATGCTTAGAGAGACAAATATGATAGCAGATTATAAAGAATCAAGAAATTGATTTTCTCTCCCCAATTTGAAATTGTTTTCATTCTAAATATGATGCAATTTTGAATGTTTTTATGAAAACAAATTTGAGAAAATTTGAAGAGGTTTTGAAAAACATCTTTCACATTTAAAGCATATGATACCAAACATGTGCAAAATGTCACTGAATATAAAGAGATAGAGATTAGAAATGCTCATGTTGGTTCTGCAAATGATGGATGATCGATGAAGTCCATTTGCTTGTTGTATGTAATTCGGTTAGATCCCTTTGGCCTGAGATGAAGAAGTGGTCTCTTCCTTTATGGAGCATAGCTCAGCTTCAATATGATTGAGCGTCAAAGCATCTTTCCTTAATTTAATTGTTTCTCCTTGTAGAGCATTAAGGAAGATTTTTGTATAGACTGAATTCTCCTACAATAATTGTAAAACTTTCTTGCAAGGGAGAATTATTAGTGCAGTAAGATATCAAAATATTCCTTTCTATATGATATTCTCAAATTAAGATAATGAAAGGAAAATATGATATTAACTCATCATCAAAGCTAATAACAGATAATAATTGCATATGAGTATACTTAAAAAGGGTTTTCTTTCAAATAAAGGAGATGAGCATTTAAGATATAAAACACGTGTGAATGTGAAACTCCCCCTTAATGAATGCATGATTAGAAATGAACCACCCTTTAAAGATATCAAGAATATTATTTCTCAATGACAATTTGTAAATACACTTTATGCAGAAAAGATGTCATTGATAAAATATATGTAAGTTTGAGCATAGAAAATCTTATCCATAAAGATAAGCATTTATCAATTAACAGTTCATGAATGAGATTATTTGTCAAGAATGAAAATGAAATATGCAAATAGTTTCAAATCTCAAATATTCTTTCAAACATTGATAATGTATTAATAAAATTTCAATGTATGAAAGGTTCATTTTTTAAACATGTTTAGAATTGATGCTCACTCTGACATGGAAGAAGTCAATAGGTTTACCGAATATATCATCATGCTTCAGTTTTAGAGAACATGTTGAACATTGCAGTTAACATGTTGAAGAATTTTCTCAAAAGCAAAAGTCATATGAGATAAAGCATTATCGAATCTTGCATAGCACAACAAGAATATATGAGCACAATGACTTTGCTATTGACCAAGAGATAATCTTGCCTTTTAGAATAGAATTTAGAAATATATGAATGGCCAAGACAAGAATTTGAGTATAGTTACTCAAAAGAATGGATGAAGACAATGTTGATCTATTTGAGTAACAGAATGACTACTAGGGTTCATGGATGATGAAGTACATACTCATTAGTCCAAATCACTAGAGTTCCAGAATATCATCCTAGTAAGTTATTTCATATAATGGTTAATGCATTAACATTCAATGCACTAATGAACATTCATAAAGCTTGAAATAACTCATCAACTAAGAATTTATGCTTAAAGCATAACAAATTCACAAATTGAAATCCTTTGTTGAAGATAGACTTGAAACTCATATATGATTAATTTGTTAGACATGAGGTCCAACTAGTCAGAGAATAAAGGATGAGGAGTTCAAGTATCGCATTAAATATTAAAGATCAATATGTGAATGATAAGGAAAACTCAACTACACAAATTGAAGCATATTCGACATTTAGTAAACAATATTAACTTCCAATTTTTGAAACATTATTTGAATGCAATAAGAGCATAAATATTTTTCAAAAGCATTTGTATGCATTTTCACAAAACAGAGTGAATGAAATCAACAAATTTAGAATTGTGCATTTCAAAAACATAATCTTATGCCCATGTCGATTTTCAAACAATTGGTAGTAGGGGAGGCTAGGCCCACAACAGTCACGTTGCGACTGGCTGATCGCTCCATAGTGCTACCTGAAGGCAAGATCGAAGACGTTCTGGTAAAAGTGGATAAGTTCATCTTCATGTGGATTTCATCATCCTGGATTTCGAAGCAGATCACGACGTCCCAATTCTGCTGGGGAGACCTTTTATGGCAATTGGTCGAACGCTGACAGAGATTTTCTGTAATCTCCCAAAATAACCAGATTAGAAAAGGATTTGCAAAGATAATGTAACTTGGGTCGTTTCCCAACGAATTCACAAGTTTAATTTGAACAAAGAATAAAAAAAAACAAGAAAAATCGGGGGTTTTGATTCAAGAGATTGAAAACGAAAATATGCGTAAAAACAAAATGAAATAACACAGATTAAACAAAAACAGAGGATTAAAAGATTAACCCAGGATTCGGATACCACCACTTCCCTTCCTCGAACGAAGACAGATTTATAACTGAACTCGTGATCGACTCTGTGCAAACCGAAATCTCTGCATTTGCCCAGAAATTCCCTCAACTGAACAATCGTCCAGAATTTATTCGAATCAGTGGCGTATCTTTGTACGATCTCACAGTAATACTTTAACCTAGTTCAAACTACGTCCTTGGGAAATGTCGATTTGGGTTTTTAATCAAAAACCCAATCCAGATCCAAAAATCGAATCCGATTAAAGAATGCAGAAACGAGTTAGATGATTACCGATTAAGCGTGAATCCTCTGGATAGTGGATGGAATCCTCATCGTTGGGCTAATCACAGAAATTTAGCCGAACATAATTAAGAAAGACGAAGAACTGATGAAGAACGCGAAGAACATTGCAGAGAAATTGAAAACTCTTATTTTGATCCACTAAAATCTAAAAACGTGAATGAGAATGTGTTTGTGGCTGCTGCTTCACTTAACCTAAAATGGAAAAATGAAATGGGGCTCCAATCCACAATTCAGGCCCAAAATGAAAAATAAAATAAAATGGACTTTAATTACAAAATTCGAGCCCAAAAATACATATGACTTCGGATCCAAAATCGACCTCCCTCTTGTCCGAATTTGCTCTTCATGTCTTCATAACAATTTTAGCTCTCTGAATCATCTAAAATATGAGACAAAAATGAGGCAAATCCGATGTCTAGTTCAAGAGTTATGGTAAAAATGGTGAAGTAATGTAAAACGGGATTTTATTATTAAATAATGGCTAAAATATAATAAAAGGCCCAAAGCCCAGATAAGTATAAAAGCCATTATTTATTATCTAAAGAGTCCTAAATTATAAATCAAGAGACAAAAAGTAGTGTATGAAATATTCAATTATCAAATTCCCCACACTTATCTTTTTGCACTCCCGAGCAAAATTCAAAGGCAAAGACCTAAAGGAGAAACTCTTCTTTTCTAACAATTGCTAACAATGCAAAAATTGAACAAGGGACACAAATCTCCAAAAGATCAATCAATCAAGACCACAATCCCTTCATCTCAAATTACAATTCATGGTAATCTCAATCAATGATGCTAATCACAAAAGATGGTCTCTTAAATGATGCACTCAATAAATCAATCTCTCAAGTGTTTAAGGTAAATAAATGTATCGCTTAAATTCTACTCAATAAAATTGTCCTACCATAAGCTTGCTCAATTTCTACGTCTCCACTACTCATAACACATGCATGCACAAATCAAGAGAGCTTGTCATAAAAGGTTGCAATGGGGTTAGGGTGAAGGTAGGTAATAGTATGGAATGAGAGGCTAAGCACCAAAGAAATTAAAAAGAGCACTAATTAACACAATTATTTTCTATGTAAGAAAATTTTTATTTTACTTATATATCTCCTTTCTTTCTATGTATTTTCTTTCTTTATTTCTTTTTTTTTTAACTTTTCTTTCTTTCTTTCTTTTCTTTTTCTTTTGTTCTCTCTTTTTTTTTTTTTTCTTTCTTTCTTTTTTTCTTTTCTTTTCTTTTTCTTTTCCCCCTGTTTTTTTTTTTTGAAATGAAACTATACTATATACATAATCACAATGACAAAAGCAAACATCCCCCCCCCCACACTTAAATTGTTGCACTCCTGAGCAACCCCCACACTTAAGCACAAAACCAAGGTGAAACCAATGCTCAATAAATTTTCAAGGTGCGGAATAAAATGGTTTTACGCTTAGGCTTGTAATGTGGCTTAGAAAAGAATGAGTTAAAAAGGCACAAAGGTCTAGCAAAGGGATCATAATGCAAGGAAAAGGCTATTTGGCCAAAGTGAGGAAAAATAAAAGAAAGAAAACAAGCTTCCATCATACTTATGCACGCAAGTGAAAAATGTAGTTTCAAAAAGAAAAGGAGCAAGTTCTAGAGAACACAAATCATGAGCAGATGCACACATGAAAGAAAGAATGGCAAAAGATGAATTCCATTCATCCAGGCCCAAAACCTCACAAGGTAAACACCAACTTAAGCAACCAACATCACCAAATCAACTACTAAAACATGTAATCAAAGAGTCAAGAATGGTAGATCCAACAATAATCCTTTAAAACCAAAATGTCCTAGTTCATAATATGTAGCAATCATAGAATGAGAGACTATATTTATTTTCAAAAAAAAAAAAGTAGAAAAAAGAAAACAAATAGAAGAAAGAGGGAGAAAGAAAGAAGAATACTCCCCAAGGGGTTTATGGAGGATAAGTGGCATCAATGAGGAGAATCTCTACTTCTTCAGTCAGCCGTCGCTAGGATCCCCATGAAATGGCTTGAGGCGATGCCCATTGACCTTAAAGGTTTGTCCCGCGGGTGTATCACATAGCTCAACAAAGACCAAATGGAAAAATGTTAGTGATCTCAAAAGGGCCATCCCATTTAGATCAAAGCTTACTGCATAAACCTCAAACGGAGTTAAACGTAAGAACTTTCTCGGCCCACGTAAAATTCTTTCCTCGAATATGCTTATCATGGAATGCCTTAGTCTTTTCCTTGTATAACCGCGAACTCTTATAGGCATCCAATCTAAGCTCATCCAACTCTTGCAATTGTAGCTTCCTCTCCATCCCGACTTAGCCAAACCCATGTTGCACGCTTAATGGCCCAATAGGCTTGATGCTCCAACTTAACCTAAGATGACATGCCTTACCAAAGACAAGCCGATAAGGAGACATCCCAACGGAGTCTTATAGGCGGTGCGATATGCCCACAAAGCATCCTCTAATCGCTTACTCCAATCTTTCCGGTAGAGTTAACAATCTTCTCGAAGGATTTGCTTAATCTCTATTTGAGACTTCACTTGACCGTTGGTTTGAGGATGGTACGCCGTGGAGACCTTGTGAAGCACTCCATACTTGCGTAACAAGGCACCCATGCTTCGGTTGCAAAAATGGGAGCCTTGGTCACTGATAATAGCTCTAGGAATGCCAAACTTGAAGAAAATGTTAGACTTAACAAAATCCACCACCACAGAAGAATCATTAGTCCGGGTGGCTTTCGTCTCAACCCATTTCGAGACATAATCAACAGCCAGCAGTATGTAAGTATAACCATATGAAGTAGGAAATGGACCCATAAATCAATACCCCAAACATCAAAGATCTCACAAAACAATATAGGGTTTTGGGGCATCTCAGCCTACGGGAAATACTCCCTGCTCTCTGACAATTATCACATGACTTACAAAACAGATGGGAATCATGAAACAAGGAAGGCCAAAATAATCCACTGTCTAAGACTTTCCTAGCAGTTCTTTGGGGTCCAAAGTGACCACCACAGGAAGCATGAGCAAAATGCAATATAGAGTGAAACTCATGATCGTGCACACATCTCCTAATTACTTGGTCACTACAAAATTTCCACAGATAAGGGTCATCCCAAACATAATATTTAGACTCACCCTTTAATTTAAGGGTTTGGGCCCTAGTGGAGTCTACAGGCAAAACACTAGCTACCAAGTAGTTAACTAGATCAAAGATACCATGGAAGCTTACCTTGCAAACAGTAGAAGCCGCTCATCGTGGAAATCATCCCGAATAGAAGAGGGTGAGAGGGAGAATGAGTGATGCGACTCAAGTGGTCACTACCAGCTTTGTGCTCCACTGCCTCGAATCTCAACATCAAACTCTTGGAGCAAAGAACATCCACCGGATGAGTCGTGGCTTAGCATCTGTCTTTTTCAAAAGAAACTTCAAAGCAACATGGTCAGAGAAAACAACTACTCTACTTGCTAGCAGATATGACCTAAACTTATCAAAATCAAATACAATAGCCAACAACTCTTTCTCGCAGTGGTGTAATTAGATCAAGCAGATCCAAAGTCTTGGAGGCATATGCAATCACATGAGATGCTCTATCAACTCGGGCTTTGTGCCAAGATAGCACCAACCGCATAGTTGGAAGCATCACACATCAACTCGAAGGGGAGGCACCAATCGGGGGCTTGGATCATCAAGCCGTAGTCCCAAGAACGCGTCAAATGATCGAAGGCCGCCTTGCAAGCATCATCAAATACAAAGTCGCATCCTTATGCGAAGGTTGGACAAGGGCCTGCGGTCTTTGCTGAAATCCCGAATGAAACGTCGATAGAAACCCGCATGACCAAGAAAAGAGCGAACTTCCCGCATAGATGTGGGGTAAGGCAAAGCAAGAATTACATCTATCTTAGCAGGTCTACCTCAATCCCTTTCCTAGACACTATGTGTCCCAAGACTATACCCGACTCAACCATAAAGTGACACTTCTCATAATTCAAGACAAGATTAGACCCAATACACCTATGCAAAACTCTAGACAAATTAGCCAAGTATGCATCAAAATCAGACCCATATATAGTGAAATCATCCATAAAAACCTCCATGCAAATCCCTAGAAACTCGTAGAAAATGCTTACCATACAACGCCGAAAGGTGCCGGTGTGTTGCAAAGGCCAAAAGGCATCCTTCGGTAGGCATATGTTCCAAAGGGGCATGTGAAGGTCATCTTCTCCTGATCCTCAAGAGCAATATGGATCTGGAAGTATCCGGAGTAGCCATCCAAGAAGCAGTAATGGGACTTGCTAGCCAATGGCTCTAACATCTTATCAATGAAAGGTAGAGGGTAATGATCCTTGCGAGTGGCTTGGTTGAATCTCCCATAGTCGATGCAAACTCTCCAACTATTCTGAACTCGAGTAGGAATGAGCTCATTCTTCCGATTGGCTACCATAGTGACTCGGATTTCTTAGAACCACTGGACCGGGCTAACCCACCGGCTATCGAAATGGGATAGATGATACCACTTTGCGTGCTTAGTGACCTCCTTCTTCACCACATCAAGGATAAGAGGATTAAGACGTCTCGAGTTGCCTCACCAGCTTAGAATCCTCTTCCAACAAATTCGATGCATACACATGGAAGGGCTAATGCCAACGATGTCGCCTAATGTCCACCCAATGGCTTTCTTGTTTGCCCTCAATAAGCTTAGCAGCTTTCTTTTTGGTCGTGAAGAAGATTATTTGCCACAATGATCGGCAACCGCTCATCCACCTCCGTAAATGCATACTTCGGGTGATCTCGGAAGGGATTTCAACTCAAGCTTGGGTGGTTGCTCAAAGGGAGGGAAGAAGCTTGGGTGGTTGTTGCAACAACTCGATGCCATCACACCGGAAATGCCTCGAAACCACATTCAAAGAAACAAGGACTGTGTCTAATGCTCAATGTTAACATTAGAATCAAGCTCATCAAAATCGAGTTAAGCTCATCAAAATCAATCGATGCACATTAGGATCGGTGAAGCTCAAACTCGGAATCAATATCGAATCCACATGTAATTTAGAATCATCAAGCAGGTCAGAATCACCAAATAATGCAGCATTAAACAAATCAGTGCAAACAGAGCACCATTCATTATTAGCACATGCACAAATGGGAGAATCACTCTCAGATGCAAAATCAGGATAATCAAGACACCAATCAAGAATAACATCATCCACAAGATCATCAATCACATCAATGCAGAAAAACAGAATGTTCTTCCCTAGGATGTTTCATGGCATCAAAGATATTGAAATTCACAGATATATCACCAAACTCCATGGAAAGAGTACCAGAATGCACATCTATCTTAGTCCTAGTCTGTTTTCATGAAAGGCCTCCTAGAATGATAGGTGATCTACTACTTTGGGAGACTCATCCTCCATATCTAAGATGTAAAAATCAGCAGAAATATCAGTTCATTAACCTTGACTAATACATCCTCAACTAAACCGAAGGATGAACATTACTCCTATTAGCTAGGCGAACAACAACACCAAGAGGACGTAAAGGACCAAGACCAAGAGATTTATAAATAGATGCAGTGCATGACATTAATAGAAGCACCTAAATCTAGCATGCAATCATCAAATCTATAGTTACCAAAACAAATAAGGGATAGAAAACGTCCCCGGATCCTTGCACTCACGAGGCATTGTAGGTCGGATGAGTGCCGATACATTCTCGTTCAAACTCACTCGCTCACTCCCCTTCGCCGCTCTTTGTTGGTGCACAACTCCTTCGAAACTTGGCATATTTAGGAATTTGTTTGACCGCATCTAAGAGAGGAATGTTGATCTTTACTCTCCCGAATGTCTCAAGTATATCCTTCTCTAGTGCTTTTTCCTCGCCAACTTCGGGTTGAACTGCTCGAGGGAAAGGAAGAGGAATGGGGATGTCTTCCTCTTCACCTTGCTACACTGCCTTTTTATTTTTAGAGTCAACCTTCATAGTTTCGACTCTCTTTCGATGTGGAAGTCACATCTCGCAGCTGGTTTAGGTTCCTCCAATTTCTTGCCGTAACGAAGGGAGATAGCACTCACATTCCCTTAGGATTAGGAATTGTTTGTGAAGGAAGAGTGTTGGATCCCCGAGGTTGAAGCTGGTTCAATGAGGTTGCCAACTGCCCAATCGTGTTTGCAAACTCGAATGGAAGTGTCGCTTGCCGTTGGAACCGCATATTGGTCGTGACAAATTGCTTCATCATATCTTCAAGTGAGGAACCACCACTACTACTACTACTAGCTTGCTGTTGTGCTGCCTGTGGAGGTGCACATATGGCTGGTCAAGGAGGTGGTGGCCGGCAAAGGAAAAGGAGGTGCAGATTGTTGTTGGAAATTCTCGTGGTCTCAGACGTCTCTATTAGTAATTCCCGCACTCCGCCGATATTGGTTACTCGGTTCGATTCTCGTTCCAACGGAATTGGGGTGATTTCTCCAACCAGGATTGTAGGTGTTGGAGAAGGCATTATTCTCGTGGTATTGTGGCTTTCCCGGAAAACACCTACCGAAGCTACCGACCGGTCTTGATAAGCGGATCATGCAAGGTAGGGCAAGAGTCGATAGAATGGTAAGGGTCGAAACGTAACCCACATGAGTACCCAATCTGAGGAGGAGAAGATTGTACTGTCTGTGTCATTGCCAACTGCCTCACCAAAGAGGTCAGATCATCAAGTCTATTCTCCAATCTTTGAGAATCATACTGGACTGGAGGTGTTTGAACATGGTAAACAGGAGTACTATTGGCCCTGGTGCCAAATTGCCGAGAGTTGGCCGCCATCTCGATATCAATTCTCGTGCATCTTCGTGTCTTGTTACGTAGAGCCCCACCACTAGAAGCATCCACCAAACCTTTGTCTACTGGTAGCAGACCATCATATAAATGCGTAATCAAGAGTTGCTTAGTGATCTGGTGGTGTGGACAGCTTACACATAACCTTTTGAACTCTCACAGTACTCATGCATAGTCTCCCCATTGGCCTGTTTAATGTTGCCAATTTCCTTCTTGATCGCAGTTGCTCTCGAGGCAAGGTAATATTTCTCCATAAATAACCTCTGAACATCAGTCCAGCTCCCAATAGATGAGGGCTGAAGGTACAACAACCAATCTTTGGCTCCACCTTCCAATGAGAAAGGAAAAGCTCTAAGCTTGATATGATCTTCATCAATGGCCTGTGGTTTTGTGCTGTACACTAGATGGAATTCCTTCAAATGCTTAATGACACACTCACCCGAAAGACCATGAAACTTAGGCAACAAGTGTATTAGACCAGATTTAAGCTCAAAGTTAGCAAAGAAGGGCGGATACCGAATGCACAAAGGTTGATAATTAACATCAAGTTCATTCAATTCCTTTAAAGTAGGCCGATTTTTCTCGTTCTTCCGCCATAATTTCGAGTTAGGAAAATTGCTACTAGAATCGTGAAAACAACAAGACTATCGAAGTGCTATTAGAAACACAATCGAAAGATCAACAAAATGAACACAATCGAATGGTCGACTTAAGTTCAATGTCCAATTCAAAGATTAATCCCACGACTTAGCCTAACAACTCTTCTAGCAAGAAGAATTGTTCTTTCTAGTTCGTGATCAAATGACAACAAGTCTTCGGATTGATAGTGCTCCTAGTACTCATGCAGCATAATCACAAGGCAGAATTTGTAGAAAAATCAGAATTACGAAAATGCCACCAGCCAATCAGAATTACGAAAATGCCACCAGCCAATCAGAATTACGAAAATGCCACTAAAAGTGGTAAAAAGGAGAAAAACATTAAGACACACAAAAGCAAACACAAAAACAAAAACCTATGGTAGAAATTGACCTAAACAAGTCCAGAAATACTAGATTTTTAAAATTTTTGGGATTTAGACAGGGCAACTCCTAGACCATTGGAGAACCCAAAAATGGAATAAAAAAACTTCAAACATTGAAAAAGTGGTCTAAACGATAGAATTTGGCAAAACGGAGCTTAGCAACCGACTAGTAGAAATCAAAAAATCAAAACTTAAAACAGCGAAAAAGTGGTCTAAACGTTGGAATTTGGGGAAAATATGGTATACCTCACTCCCTTTATGGGAGTGAATCTTTCTTAAAATGCCTAATTCCTTGTGAATAAGACCTGGTTTGAGTGATCCGCGTCAGAAAAAATTTACGTCCACCACCCGAACCACCTAAACTACCGAAAAACGAAGCTATTTACACTACCGTTACTAATCAAACCGATACAAATTTCCTAAGCCGCGCCATATTTTGACAGAGATTTGCCGTAATCTCCCAAAATAACCGATTAGAAAAGGATTTGCACTATAATGTAACCTGGGTCGTTTCCCCAACGAATTGGATCGGTTTTAATTTGAACAAGAAATAAAAACAAAAACAAGAAAATCGGGGTTTTGATTCAAGAGATTGAAAACGGAAATATGCAAAAACAAAACGAAATAACATAGATTAAACAAAAACAGAGGATTAAAGGATTAACCCAGGATTCGATTCCACCACTTCTCTTACTCGACGAAAATGCATTTATAACCGAACTCGTGATCGACTGGGCAAACCGAAATCTCGATTTGCCCACAAATTCCCTCAACCAAACAATCGTCCAGAATTTATTCGAATCAGTGGCGTATCTTTGTACGATCACACAGTAATACTTTAACCTAGTTCGAACTACGTCCTTGGGAAATGTCAATCTGGGTTTTTGATTAAAAACCCAATCCAGATCCAAAAATTGAATCCGATTAAAGAATGCAAAAACGAGTTAGATGGTTACCGATTAAGCGTGAATCCTCTGGATAGTGGATGGAATCCTCATCGTTGGGCTAATCACAGAAATTTAGCTGAACATAATTAAGAAAGACGAAGAACTAATGAAGAACGCGAAGAACACGAAGAACATTGCAGAGAAATTGAAAACTCTTATTTTGATCCACTAAAATCTAAAAACGTGAATGAGAATGTGTTTGTGTCTGCTGCCTCACTTAACCTAAAATGGCAAAATGAAATGGGGCTCCAATCCACAATTTAGACCCAAAATGGAAAATAAAATAAAATGGACTTTAATTACAAAATTCGAGCCCAAAAATACATATGACTTCGGCTCCAAAATCAACCGCCCTCTTGTCCGAATTTGCTCTTCATGTCTTCATAACAATTGTAGCCCTCTGAATCATCTGAAATATGAGATAAAAATGAGGTAAATCCAATGTCTGGTTCAAGAGTTATGGTAAAAATGGTGAAGCAATGTAAAACTGGATTTTATTATTAAATAATGGCTAAAATATAATAAAAGGCCTATAGCCCAAATAAGTATAAAAGCCATTATTTATTAGCTAAAGAGTCCTAAATTATAAATCAAGAGACAAAAAGTAGTGTATGAAATATTCAATTATCAGACGTTGATTGATGTGAAAAAAAAGGAGAATTCACTATGTGTGTAAATGGTGATTAGGTCACTTTTTCAATACTTAAGACCGCGAGATTCAAAGAGCCAACGGAGAAGTACCTAACCTCTTCAGATGATAGCAAAGGCACTAAAGAAGCAGGGGGACCCTCCTGCACTACCACAACATTGAATTGCTATAGCAAAGTCCAGCTGAAGACTTTAAAGCAAGCGCTATTGGGAGGCAGCCCAATTTCGTGGCTTTGTCGCGTCACGGCAGGAGGGGACGAGTCCAGCAAGGTACATGCTACGGCATAAGGAATGGCATCATGGCCCCAGAATAACAATACAGCAAAAGCCTAGTTTCCGTTAGGTACGCACCTCATCTGTAACATAAACAATGCGTGCATGCGATTGTTTGAGTGGGCCACCTTCTTGGGCCCACTACGCGTGGACTAAGAGGGTCGCATTGTCTTAGAGCCGTAATGTTTCATATTCGAAATCCTTCCTTTATTCTATCTATCTACCCCCTCCCCCCACGTCTTTTCACAATCCCACCGACTCCCTTTCTCCTTTCCCATCCCTCACCCACAGACACCCATGGTCCGGAGAAATGTGCAGCACGGTGTGGTGAGGTGTCCCTACCAGCCTACGCTCGTCAGCCACCCTGTCGCATTCTGCCTGCAACGCCACCACCACTCGTCCTCGTCGAGGTCTCCTCCACTTCCTCCTCCTCCACTGAACCCTCTGCGGTCTTCGGCACCACCGATTCTTCCAATCGTTCCTACATCCTCACTCACGCCTCTCTTTACTGGCGTCCGGCCACTGATATGAAGTCTCCACGCAAATTTCCCCTTTCCCTCCATCACCTACACAAGGAGCTTAAGACCCTCCGAAGCGATTCTTGGGCGAAACTTGAATCACATCGTCGTCATCTGCGAAATCATCTCTCTCTCCCGCTCCAACTCCGCCATCCCCGTGGTTAACACCCTCGAGGACCCTTCAGACGAAGACGATACGGCCAGTAATGCTCCAGCTCCTCCCATTCCTCTGGCCCCGTAGTTTTCTTTTCTTTTGTTCATTTTAGTCCGGTTTGTTTTTCTTTTTTCTGAAAATTTGCTCAAGCACTGGGCATTTTCCCAGGGCCCTTTTGTGAATGATATTATAATAAGTTGCCTCTCTTGCTTTGCATTTTTCTTTCGCCCCTTGATGTGCGACAAGTTCTTGATTATCGTTCTATTGCAATGGAGGCATTGCATCGTTTAAGTGTGGGGGGACTGCTTAGATATGTGATATAATCTGCCGCTATTTTCACCCTGCATATCATTTTTCTTGCACAAACTGGAAATCTTTTCAAGTTGCATGATAAAGCATGAACAAAATCTTGTAGCCATGGGATGCATGTTTGTATAACGGAGCATAGCACAATTGCCTAGGGGAACTGAACCTTTAGGCTTGGGAAATTGACGGTGCTAGCTAATCTGACACGGGGTAAAGTGGCAATAAGGAAGTTTAAAGGGAAGAACCCCCAATGGAAGGATTGATTTGAGCCTAATTGTTTTATTCTGTATGCATGTTTGCTAGCCTATGTTTGATCCTTGATTTGTTTTAGTTCTTTAATAAACTATCTGGCATCTGAGTTTGAAGTTCGTAGGATAAAGGCATTCATGTCATACCCAATAGTCCCATACACAACTCATTTATCATAGTCTCCATGTTGCCACCCCTTTGAGCCACACAAGTATGCTATAGCAGACCTAGTAAGATAGAAAAACCAGAAGAAAACTGTGAAAAATGCTACGACAGAGTGCTCCCATGAAATGCTGTAGAAAGAGCTGTTTTTTTTATTTAAAAAAAAAGGAAATTAGAAGAAGAAAGGAAAAAGACCTAGAATAAAGAACAACAAGAATTACTAGGTTGAAGGAGAAACACTCGACTGAAGCCAAAACATTTGTCTACCGGATCTGCTATAGCATCCACCTCCATTTCCCATCTCAAAACACTAGGTCATCCTCACATTATAACCCAAGAAGTCCTTTGGATGAACGAATAATCAGATGCTAGGAAGCAATCTTAGAACTTTGACAATGCTATGGATCTTCTAGGCTCGTTCAACAAGAGATAGACTAAAATCCCTTGGGTGAGCAAGCGTAAACACCGACCTTGAGAGCCCCTTGAGACTTCCTCATCTAAGCAATACCACGCATTTTGAGCGGTTGGCATTGGGCAGTGGGATTGCCGAATGGGGGATGAAACTGAAATCAAGCGTGCAAACAAAGTTATATGGACAGGAGTACTGCGGCTATGAGTTTTTGTTCGATTCATTTTATTTTACCTAGGAGTGCAAAAAGCTAAGTGTGGGGTATTTGATGAGCACAAATCATACTATGTTTTACCTATACTTTATGATTGAATTGAATGGTAAATATAAGCTTAACTGTGAACAAACCAAGCAAAAAGGCATATATTCATGATATAGGGACTGAAGGATAGAAATCAGTTGCATGTGCTAAAAATGATGCAATTTACATATTTTTTTAAGAAGAACGTATAGCAGAGCTGATACGATGCTATAGCATTCTGACAGAAACTCGAAGTGCAATACAAGGCATCACGAAGGTTATAGCAAAGTAGATGTAATGCTATGCGGCATGTTTTCTGACCTTTTTACCTAGGTGATTTCAGGAATAAAAGAAAAGGGTGATAACGACAGATGGATTGCTGATATCCCGGAATAGAAGATGCGGAGGATCGAAACTAAAAGATTTGAAGAATTCAACAGGATTAGCAGAAGCAATCTACTCAGATTAAGAGATGCGATAGATCTCAACAGATTAGGAAAGGCCTAGCTTGCTGTAACTTACGCCGCAAGAAAAGCCTGTTTATAAAAGGAAATAGCGGAGCCAACCCGAGGAGAGTCAGAGAGCCCTAGAATGAGATTCTACTTTCGGCAAACTCAAGAGAATAGGGAGAGATTTCACAAGAGCACGAGAATTCCAGGACAACCCAGCATCTTTCCTTGCAGTACAACGGAACGAAGAAGACGTGGAGTGGTAACGTGACAGGGCCGCATCCACGCTGTTGGAACTCCATCAAAGCTTTCTGTTTTCCCTTTTTATTTTAGTTTTTCGATTATGGGTCATTCTGTTAGTGTCGGTTTTGTGTTTCCCTCATCAATCATGAACTGATTTTCATATGGCTGGATGAGGATGATTCCTTAAGTTGTTAAATGAACCCAGTTGCAAGTTATTAATTCAATAAGTTTGGTTTGCTTATCAGTGCATTAATTACTAGTCGATTAACGGAAGTTAAGGGCTAGATTTGTAGCCTCGGCTTACTGGCAAGGAGTTGAGGTTAGACCTCTAAGAAATAGTGTTTGCTAGGCAGCCTGTGCACGGCTTGACCTATTATTGTAGGCTTCAAGAATGGGTCTACCTCTCATAACCATAACACCCTGAGCATAAAGCAGATCTAACTAGAAAGTTGCCATAGGAATATGGAAGGAGTATAGTTAGCGTCATATGTATCGAACGCGAAAGCTTCGGTAGACTATCGTGGTGGGTTAACCAAATAGCTTTGTAGTTAAAGCTATCGGCGCAGATATAGATGCTATAGCATTGGGTAGAGCAACCGGGGGATTGATGCACTTAAGGGTTATTCGAGTCCAGCCTAACTTCTTACGATATCTTCTCAAGTTAATTCACTCGTTTTTACTTACGCTAGTGGCATAACCACAAAAACCCCTCAACCCGATTATATTTTTTTTTGCTTGCACAACTATCATAGCAATCGCGTGTCACTCTTTGGTATCTCAGTCTCTGTGGGACGATACTCTACTTACACTTTATTACTTGTTCGACTGGTTCACTTGCCATCAAGGAAATTGACCAACAATATAGGGCAACTATGGAGCAATGCAAAAGAAGAGAATCTATGTTGCTTAAAGATTTTAGTAATTTTTTCCATCTAACCCTCGAAGAAACCGGTAAACAGGTGAACTTGAGTAAGCATTCCATAAAGACAATATGTCACAAGGAGGGTTTGAAGATTAGCCCTACAAAAAGCTTCAAAAACTTATGAGGCAAGTCACAATACTGAGGAAGACATTGTCTCATCAAGATCCCATCTCAAGTGCAATCACTCAAGGAAAAATTAACAAACTTCAACATGAGATGGTTGAAGTTTGTGGTGGGGTTGTACCGACTGTTGATCTTAATGCTTGAAATAATATAGTCTTTTCTTCTTAGCCTTGTTGTTTATGACTATACCTTTTATTTTAATTTTGTTTAGCTTTAATCTCTTACACGATATAGAAAAGAATTTATTATTTTTATAACCTTTGATATAGAATCCTTAGATTCTAATAATGACAGGAACATGAATGTCCGCTTATACTACAACGTACTAAATGTGACTAATGAAATAATCACCAAATAAAGGCTTAGCCTGTGAATCACTTCCCTAAACACCATTGGTTACTAAAAGATATTCCTCCTTTCCTAAAAAGGAAATTTTGACTCCAAAATTAACTATCCAATAAAATTTTATCCCAACTTACCATATTCCGCTATGCTATGGTGATATAATATTAAACCTTATTCTCTAACCTCAATGACAACCTCAATATCATAAGTCTCCATTGGCAATCATTTGAATACACTGGCTAGGCTAAACTAAAACCCAATAAATATCGAAACCAACTAAAGACAAGTGCACATGTTATGAAATTTAATTTGCCACGACCTTTAAAAATTTTAAAGAAATCATTTTTGAAAATCAATGAAATAGGAACATTTAGCTTTGATACCAAAAATGTAACACCCCAAATCCAACATCCAAAAATTCGACCAAAATATTTGGATTTTCTCCAACAAGGATGATCAACATTTCAAACGTTAAAAATACTTCACTGATTCAAATAAAAATCCGTTATAAAGTCAACATAATTCCTTGAAAATAGTTCATAAGAAAATACAAAACGGAGGTCTTAGAGTCATGGTAAATAAAATAACATAACATAATCTATTGGAGTACAAAAGAGCCTTCAAAGCTCACTTCATAGGTGTCTCCCCTTGCTCCCTAATAGGATTTTCAACTGAAAAATGTTAATATGGGGGTGAGATTCCATGTCTCGAACCAACGAACATTTCTACCGTACACGAGGCAAATTACATATGACAAAAATAAGAGATAATAAAATATATTTATTTATATATACATTTATATTTTTTTTCAAAAACAAATTCTCATAGAAAGGCTTTACAAAAATATTTATCATTTTGTCAATCTTTGAACTGTTCAAAAATACATTATGCAGTATGTAGCCTCCCTTATATCCTCTTCCATCCTTATACCGCTAATTGGAGCCATATTCTAACACATAATCCAACAGAAACACATCCATGTGACTGAATTGTTCCAAGCTCACCAAAACTTAAGATATAGAACTTAAGTATGGACTATGACTCCCCTCCTTAAAAATAACAACTAAAGAGGTGTCACATGTTCCACAGCTCTGATGCAATCCCGGCCAAAGGAAAACATGGAAGAAGGGGCATGACAAGTACCATCCACTGTGCAACGAGTGGTGGCATAAAATCATATCATACCATTTCCTCCAAACGCCAACCATCACAAATGCAACCGCCATGATAAATGTATTCATTCAAAAATAATGCATTACACTTCCATTTATATCAAATAAAATCATAGAAATTCGTGAATAATAAACAACATCACTGTATGTATTTGTGAATAGTAAATCACTATGCATATATGTGAATAGTAAATAGTAGAATACTATATGTATACATGAATAATAAATAGTAAATCAGTGGATATAAGTGAATAGTAAAATACTGTACGCATACATGAATAGTAAATCAATAATAATACATGTGCAAATAGTGCCATTGTATGAAATGCAATTACAAATTTAAAGCTCCCATACCAGATCTTAAAACCTTATAAACCATAAAATATTGTATACATATATTTTAGTCTAAAAATAATGATAATAAATAAATAAACATTTATAATCATACATAATTCACAAGTATAAGAAAGATTATTCAGAGTTACCTGTTGCCTTTAGCTCCCAAATAATCACCAAAAAGTTACTACATGGCTCCCAAATAATTACACCCTTAATCTCCTTTTCTCTCTTTTCTCACCCTCTCTCGGACCTTTGTGTGTGTAAGTACGAGTGTGTGTGATGTGTGTGTGTGTTGTGTGGGAGCCTGGTGGGGTATTTATAATATCCCTACCGAAATAATTTAGGGGCAGGGGCGCCTGAGTTAATGGGGGGCGCCGCTCCCCAATCTTCAAAAAGGGTGGGCGTCCCTCCCCATTTTTCAAATGGGGTGGGTCCCACCCATTATTATATATATATATATATATATATTTTTTTCCTTCTTCCTCCTTTATCTTCTTTCTTGTCCTTTATCTTTCTTCCTTGTCCCTTTCTTTCTTCCACACCAACAAGGAACTTCCCGGGGTCACCCATTGTGAGATTTTCTGGGCCGAGCACGCTTAACGCAATGAGCGCTAACCATCATGCCAAAAGCTTAAGCTGATAGCAGAGGCATACTCCATATTATTTATGCCCCAGAAACTTCCCTCATCCTGCCCGATGTGGGACTCGTCACGGTGAGACCGTGACAAGCTCCCCCACCCATCCTGGTGATGCCCCCATCACCCAGTAGGGGTCCCCCATGCACGGGGAAGGCGGCCCACCCCTACCACACAGGGGGGACCTACCACGGGGCCACCCCTTACCGCACGAGAGGGGCCCACCACCGAGTGAGGGTCCACCTCCATTCCATCCACGGAGGAGCCACCACAACAGGGCGAGGCGAGGTCGACTCTGATACCACTTGTTACGCTCGGAAGCACACCAGCACAGGAACTTCCCAAGGAGTCACCCATCCTGAGATTTTCCTGGGCCGAGACGCTTAACTGCAAGGAGCGCTAACCACCATGCCAAAAGCTTAAGCTGATAGTAGAGGCGCACTCTATATTATTTATGCCCTAGAAACTTCCCTCATCCTACCCGATGTGGGACTCGTCACGGTGAGACCGTGACACACCGCTTCAATACATTATATATTAATAATATAATATAATATAATAATATTAAATAATATATATTCACAATAATATTTTCTTTTTCTTTTTCTTTTTCTCTCCATTCGCTTTGCCTCCTCAATAGTAATAATAATATAATAATAATTTTAATAATAATAATGATAACTATTTATTTTATCCTCTAGTTCTCCTTTAAACCTCAGAACACTTAATAAATCACACCTGAAAAGTACTTATTTGCTAATAAAAAAATTGGGATGTTACACTAGTTATCAAACATAAAGTTAGAATGGAGCCAGGAGGGAATGTGATAAAAATTCAAACCTTGTGTGTGTGAGAGAAAAAGTTGGCAACTAAGCTATACTAGTGATGATAAACATATATGTGTGTTTATTATTATTCTTTTTGGAACAACAACTGTAATCCATTTAATAACAAGGAAAATAATCTTTAGGTCCTAATTATAGCACCGAATTTGTAATGTCATTTACAGAACAAGCTAAGTTCTATGTTTAGGATCAGAAGTAGTACAAAAGAAGGTCTTTATTTTCCCTTATCAACCACAACCACCTCTTAATAGGTAGTCATTGATGATAAGAATACAAACATTGGTTTTGATAGAAATCTTAACGCCATAGTTAGCAAGGACAAACATTGGTTTTTAAATGAATGGTTGCTATCACAAATCTGAGTAATCAGATTGAGGGCTTCAATACACTTGAAATAAACTGCACTATTATATGGTCATAATATATCAAAATTTTATTTATTTATTTTTTTGTATAATTTAATGATCACAAGAAAAGAAAAAAAAAAGAATAATTGTATTTAATATTTATTATTGAGGAATATTTTTTCAATAGTATTCAATATTTCAAATTAGATTTTAAAAGACTCAACTCCCTAAACTATTTTTTTTAGTGGGATCCAGTATCTAGCATCAACCACCTAGCACCCAGAAATAGTGTTTTAGTAGCACCTAGTATCTTGGGTGCTAAACAAAAGCACCAAAAATTACTTTAGGATACATGGTGCTATTTTAAAAATATGTATGGTTGTTGGGTACTAGATATTTAATGGATATTGAATGCTATTAAAAAAAAAAAATTATTTGGTTTTTTTACCTAAAAACTATGTAATTCCAAGGTAAAGAAAGAGAGCGGACCGAAATAGTTAAAGAGAGAAATTGGATCCACAATATGACTTATGCCATATTATGGCATTAGTGATAACTTTTAAATTTTTTTGCGGTTACTGAGCCGAAAATATCCTATAAACTGTTTTAAGTGTGAAATCATCATTAAGCCATCCAAAGTGGATAACGTTATCCGTGTAAGATTGTTAGGACTTGTTAGGGTGTTTCCAGGAAGGATTTAGGAAGTTGCCAAGAAGACTCGGGGAAAAAAGCAAGTCAACATTCTTCATTGTCTCACGGTCTCAGTAATCCGCAAGGAGCAACTTCCATTGTTATGAACCAAACTGCTCTTAATCGGAGAAAATGAGTATGCTCCGTCGTGTTCAGGATCTTCTAAATCATTCCATTTTCGTGAGAACAGTAGGATCTCTCTCTTGCGTCGTCGGCCTGCTTTGTTACGCTCTGAGCTCCTCTTTCAAATCCCTCTTCGGAGGATGGAACCCTACAAAGATCGTCCTCTATATAATTCTCAGTTCTATTATGGTCGTCGTCGTCTCATTCGAAACCAAAAGTCGAATCTCAGTCGTCTCCACGCTGAAACCTCACGTTGAATTTCTGGTTCTAATGCTCACTTCACTCTACTCCTTTTTCGCCGATAGATCCACGAAAGGGAAGCCAGACGCATGGAGCGTGGTCTCGAGTGGTGCATTTGCTTTGACTTCTCTGTGTTTATCGCTGCAAATCAAGCCTGGATTCGACGTTGGTCTGTTCAGTTTTTTCCTTGGGTGTGTCACTGTACAGCTGATGAAGATCCACCTGATTTTCATTCTTGTGGCTGCTGGTTTCTGTTATCCTCTAGTCGTCCTTGGATCCTATTCAGAGTCGCAGTTAGAGAAATTCCTGGGGGGTCTACAAGAACGAATGAGGCCGCTGGAGCTGGGGCTGTTGCCGCTACGGCGGCAGCAGCAGCAGCATCAAGAGCAGCAGCCGCAGCGGCATCAGGAGCAGCCGCTGCAGTCAGAGAATGGAAAATCGAGTGCTCAAGAACTTAAAGAAATACTAATTGTTGAGGCAAACAGAGCATCGTTTGGAATGGGCCAAGATAAGAAGACGTCTAAGAATGGAGATTCGAGTGCTGAAGGAATTGAATGATGATGATGATGGAAACAGAGCATCGTTTGGAATGGACCAAGATAAGAAGACGTCTGAGAATGGAGATTCGAGTGCTGAAGGAATTGATGATGATGATGATGATGGAAACAAAGATCGACGATAAGGCTGGACAAATAAGCCCGAGAAGACGTGTGAGAAATGTTTCCCCCTCTCCCCCTCCCCCGCCCTCCATGCTTTCGACTCAGGACGACGACAACAGCTTTGAGAAATTGCCTGAAGGTACTTACTTGCCTCATCAATTTCATCAACAGTGTTATAATTCATTCTATATACTCAGCGTTAAAATAATTGATCGTCTTTAATTTTTTTTAATACAGTGGCAGCCACTGAGCAATCCCTGTCGGATCTACAAGAACGAGAGCCACGGTTTAAGCAACTGAGGGGGTTGATCTTCGAGAAATTGGTGAAATCGGTGGCGGCGAGGGTGGCCGCTGCGTCGGGGGCGTTTCAGAAGAAGGATCACCAAACATAGTTAGGTAATTTCATAAATTTGGCAACATTTCAAATTTTTAAATGGGTCCCTCTGAAATTATTAAAATTCAATATATTTATTTGTCTTTCACTAACAGCCATCTTTCCTTCTATTTTGAATGGGTGGATACAATGAAGCTCTTGAATGGTGAAATTTGCAGGTTCTGGGGATTTTGTTCCCACCAATATGTCCATATTCACTATCATTTAGGCCATTGATATTGCCAAAGCATATGAGTGTGAGGGTGGAAATACCTGCAAACACAAAAAATGGTTGGCAAATAGACTTGGCTATGGTTGGGAATGATCAATAAACGAGACTTACTATGTAAATTTGCATTTTTCTAATTTCCCAATTCTTAAATAGACACTTTTTTTTTTTTTTTTTTTTTTTTTTTTTTTTTTTTTTGGAGATTTACAATTTAAGAATTACTCTTCGAGTTTCAGGCATCTCCAAGCAGAAAGGCCACGTTGAATTTTCGATTCTAAGACTCACTTCACTCTACTTCTTTTTGGCTAATGATCAATTCACAAAAGGAAAGCCTGACACATTTAGCTTTGTTTGAGTGGTGCATTTCCTTTGGCTACGCTTCTCTGTCTTTATTGCGGCACATCGAGGTTGGATTCCAAGATGGCCTATCCAGTTTTTTCTGGCATGCCTCACATAATTATTTGATTCTATGTAAAATTAGTAACATTTTAAAAATGGTGCAGTTTTAAATTTTTTTTATTTAAAAGTAAATAAATAGTGCATAATTTTAAAGTATTTTTTCTTTAAATAAATCATAAAAAAATAAAACTTCCTGAACATGTTACTCATTTTATGTAAAATCAAAGAATCAGAAGGAAAAAATTAGGAGGGTGGGGCATTACAAGGACGTTAGAGACCACTCGACAATATTGATCGCCCCTCATGTATTCATTTCTTTGATTCATTGAAATATTGTTGATTAGTTCTTGCAGTGTGAATTCTAAGATATTTTACTAGAGGAAACCGACTCTTTTTTTACAAGCAGTGTCTAGATCTCAAATTATCAACTTTTATACTAAGAGTAGATGTAAATTGCAATGCCTGGTAAAATAAGCCTTTATTGGTCCATATTGTACGTAGCTGAGTTATACAAGAACCTTTGAGCAATTCTAACCTTGAAATAATCCTGCGAAGTTTTCATAAATTCAATATATAAAAATTTTAAATAGGGATGTTCGGTTCAGGCGAAACTAACTTCCACAGTATTTTAAAATCAGTCTCCCAGTTTGCAAGTGTTTGCTTCATTTTCTTAGAGACCCATGCTTATTTGAACTTGGATCATTTAGTACTCTAATTTCTGCTGCAGTTTTATTTATAAATATACCCAATCTTTTGGATTCCTCTTGTTAGATGTTTGTTAGATTTTCTGCTTTGGATCTAAGTGATCCAAGTTGTCTATATTGATTATGTCTTTGTCACTTGATTCTTTTGTTGTCACCATATATATGTTACAACATTTTCCCAAATCGAGTACAATTAGACAATTAAATATTTTTTATTTTTTTTGGAAGAGAGTGTTTTTACCCTAATTTAGAACCTTAGAGAGAGAGAGAGAGAGAGAGAGAGAGAGAGAGAGAGAGAGAGAGAGAGAGAGAGAGAAGAACATTGTTATTTGGAAAATATTTAAAAATTAGAGCTCGATAATCATTGAGCATTCTAGTCATGACTGCAGAACACATCTTAGGCACAAAACTCAAATGTGACCCCTTTTACTGTGGCTTCTACAATAGAAACAACAAATGCAAATACTGGAGCGTTAGAAAGCATCTAACATGATAAAAGCAAAAGTGTCTAAGATTTAAGATGAAATTTTCACCTCCAAATATTTTGTTTGTCTCTACATGTCAGCCGTATGCTCCAGGCTTTAAGTACAAGGCCAGATTCAGATTTCTAGATGAAGATAAAGGAATCAAAGGACTAGAATGACATTTTAGACATATGAATTAAAAGGAAAAGGTCTAAGGGAAGGGAAAAGGAAGCATAAGTGCCATGATCCGGATTCTAATTATAATTTAGAATTGGAAGTTAATTATTCTTATCCTTTGAGTCATATTTATTATACTGAATGGTTGTGCTCATTTAATCACTTTGATAGAATGAATTAAATGAGTATTACAAAGTATGAATCTAATAGTAGCTTAAGTTCATCTTTTTTACTCATATTATTAAATTCTTATCATCAGCAAATAAAGAAGACTAAAATCTAACTTCATCCTTATCCTTATATCAATTCTTGATTCCGTATTAGATTAGCTTTAGGATTGCTCTGGATATTGTGGAGGAGCTATCCTTTGACTCATACATGGGGTAATCTTGGATTTGTGATTTGTAAAAACTAAGTTGAACAATCATCTAGAAAACGAAAATGAAGGGGTAGAAATCGATTTTAAAAAAAAAAAACGAAAAGACTTCTCCAATGGAAGGAAGGAGCAAAGGAAAATTAGACGGAATTTATATTTGTAGATGGCTGCATTTCGTCCTCTCCCTCAGTGATTACATCATGGGGCTCAGGATCAAAGAAAGCGATCCATCACCACATCAGTATCAAATGAAGCTAGCATTCGAGTCCTCTGGCAAGTATAATATCTCAATAAGTAAATAAAAGGACTTCGACAAGGGGGAAAAAACAAAGAAGAGCAAAAGAATAAAGGAAAAGATGAAACCTTTTCAGGAAAGAAGCAACTAATAAGAAGCGTTGGGGAACAAAAATAGAGGGAAAAATAGTGAAGGAGGATAGAAATGGAACTTTTTCGTCCAAGAAGACAACATTTACACCAATGACTTGAATTACAAACCGAGGGGTTGCCTTGCAACATTAACTTCTTTCTTGGTAATTATTCTGGCTACTGGAACGGTTAGAATGTCATTGTAATTCTCTCTTCATGTTTAAAAAAACAAAATCATTTTGATTTTTTCAATTAAAAAGCTTCTAAGCCAACGTCGTCGCCGGCGTCTCTCCAAGAGGTATGAAATCAGCTTCTTGTAAGAGAAAGGGGAAAGAGGAAGAATGGGTATAGATGAAGAAAAATGAAACAAAAGAAGATAAGAATTCAACTATGAATAAGCTCATCAATAGGTCTACGGTCCGTTGTCTCTCAAGGAAGAAGAAGATGAACAGTGACTCACTTGACTCGTCCCCCTCTTGATCTCTTCCTTTCCATTTCTTCGTCATTTCCCTCGATCAGATAAAACAAACCCTCCCCCCCCTTCCGGGGCATCCCCTTCACAAGAAGATGGAAGGCATGTTCGACTGGGAGGGAAGACTCGCTGTTAACTGATCGGGCTTGTTGAAAGTTTGGACAGAGCAGAGGCCACCCACGACTCTGCTGAGAAAGACCATTGAACTCCCAAGTAAGAAAAACCAACCTCGTTCTTTTTTTCCTTCTTCGAATCAAATCAGCCTCGACTAATCTCTCGATGCTCTAATACCGTGAAGAGAGTTGGAGGATTGGATTCATCGATATCTTATTCACTCTGATAAATTACATATATATACACATATGATAAAATTGGGCATTAATTAGGTTCCGACATGAATTATACAAATCAGAAAATAATCAAGATTAATTTGTCTAATCACTCCCAATGTATAATTTTATATTTGAACTTACTCCTTAAGTTTTGAGAATTGAGATTCTACGCTCTTTTAATTTTAATGTTTCAGTTTGGTAAAATATCAGTTGTATCTCTTCCGGCAAATTAGCAAGGCGAAAGAAATCGTTCTGGGAAATTGATCGTGCAAGTCTTGCCAAACATCAGAAGCTCGATCAATCCACAACATGCTTTGAGCGAGCATCAATGAAAGAGACCAAGTGATCCAAGATAGTACCATCATATTACACCGCTCCCAAGCCAAATAAAGAGGATTGGTGCTCTATGGGATGGAAGCCGAGCGATCAATGAATCTGGTCTTGTTCTTAGATAGGAGTGCCATCCTCATTGCTCGCGTCTAGTGTAACACCCCAAATTCCATACTTCAAAGTGTGTCTGTTGACACTTAGTTTAAAGAAAATCAACAAAGTTTGAGGTACTACCACTCAGAGTAATGCGGAACGGAGAGCATGCACTAACGTTTGGACAATAAGTAACTGATATAAAATACCCATGCATAAGCTGGTATATTAAATATTTCCCAAAGGAATACTCATGTGATATAATTACAGAACTTGTGTATAGTTACAATTCTTGGATAGTAACTATACATCCTTACACCAAGCCTTAACTAGACTTGTAGCAAAGAATCCAACTCAGTTAATCAAACATATTGCCCAGGTCGGTGTCTAGTGGAAGTCTCCCCGTCTTTCACAACGACTTATCGACTGAACCACATAGACGAACCCTTTCTAGACATCAAACGGTTTGAAATAACTTTGTCAGATTCATGCCAGAACTAGTCTCTGTTGAACTTCTTCTGACTTTTGTCTCGGTCGGTGCCTCTTCACGGTTCCATTCATCAGTGCCTCTCTTCGGCTCCGTCCTTTGGTGCTTCTTTTTGGCTCTGGTTCCTTTCCTGAACCTTAGAAAAATCTGAGGTCCAATACCCATCGGACCTCAGAAAACAGTAAACCTCATATGAAAATCATGAACAGTATATATGACGGATATTCATTACATTTTAGCATCAACCATACATAGCACACAACACATGTAAGGTTATAACAATACATAAGCACACAGCAGATGTAATATCAACATAACAACAGTACATAGCACACAGCACATATAAAGTCATCTATGTTTGCACTAACCAGTGCCACGACAGCTCCTCGTGTCCTCAGCGCTAGGAAAACTCAACGGCATTATCAAGACTATAACCCATATAAAGCTGAATGTATAAACAAGTGACCTAAGTCACAGTGCATGACCCAAGACCTAGTCTTGGCCATCACTTCAAGAATCATTCCATCACATACATGCATACAAGACACATCAGAGTTAAAGTTACTAGTACACGAACGTACCTTTCACTGTGTAATTGGTAAGACGCCCGACCTTTTGAATCCGACTCCGGACTTCCTGGATATCCTATACATTATCATCGGATTATTATATGATATTGTGATAAATATCATATTACTTAGAATAATATCCTAAAGGTTTAATTTACCTTTCTACCCTCGGTGGACTAATTAATCCATTTTTACCCTTACTTTTTATTAAAAACGCAATTTCCAGCATTCTGCCCAGATTTTTCACTAACTTTGAAAACTCATAATTAATTCTACAAAAATTGAAATGAGGTTTCGTAAAATTCCTCATGACCCTTGACATGTCTAGTTTCAAGGAAAAATATTCCCAGAAGCTAGAACATCAAGAATCATTCCCAGTTTAATTGTTTCTCAATGATGTCCAGTTTTAATCCCAGAAAAATGGCTTAACTTCAACAAATTTTGTCTCCTTGTGTAGAACTCAAAATGCTTCACATTTTATATATTTGGAAATCCCTACATGTCTACTTCATTCATGAAAAATTTCGTGATTTAATGAGATCATTTCATACATAAAATAATAGCCTCAACGCTTTCTGCTAGCACAAGATTTACACCGGCAGTTTTCCAAACTTCTATCATAATGATCTATTGATTCTAAGAATTATTCCCTAATATGTTTTCCACTCCATTTTTCCTTTTAAAAGCAATGAAGACTTCCAAACATGAAATGGAATTTTCCTAATCATTTCCTAGATTAAACTACATGTATACTAAGAACTTAAAAACTAGAGCTCAATAACTTACCTTTGGATCTTGAACTCCTTCTCCCTTCTTCAAGAACTCTCACTCTCTCAACTAGGATCAGCTGAGTTTGTGATGTTGGTGTGAAGAATTATAAAGGGAGAGCCTTCTATTTATAGGAAAACTCCAAGGTTAAAATAGTCATTTACAAGGTAATCCAAATTTCCTTCTTCCCTTGCAACCATAGGATTTAATGTAACATCCCAATTTTCGGAAGCATTTTTTTTTTTTTGAAGTATTTGATCAGAGTAGAGCATCGGAAGTAAATAGTATTAAAACAAAAGTAACTGATAACATCCACTGTATGTGTTAGCTTTTAACAGCGTTTACAAAAATGAATGTCATTATTAAGTACAAAATAAAAGGGCTTCCTCCAGCCGGCTCCTATATCTGCTGCTTACCCTTGTCTCCTATCCGTTTACTCCGGATCCTCGAAGCTATGGTAAGAGCTGAGGTTCAATGCCCATTTGAACCTCAGGTAACGGTTAACCTCATGTTTATGTACAGTTATGTATGACAGTTATCTCATGAAATCACAGCTATATTCACATATAAAAAGCAATAACAAGACAGCCACCGCATATGAATGTTATTACGATGCACTATTCACCGGTGCCACGATGGCCTATCGTGTCCTCGGCCAGCTTAGGAAAACTCAACGGCGTTATCATGACTATAACCCGTATAAAGCTGTACATGTATGAACAATTCTTTTAAAAACAGTCACAGTTTATGAATATATCTATCACATATAGGTATACAGTAAACATCAGAGTTAGTGTTACGGTACGCGTCCGTACCTTCGTCGGCGATTTCGGCACGTCGTTGGTCGGATGGTGATCACGTTTATCCTATAATGGTAATATCGCATTTATTAATTTAAAAATAATATCCTAGAAGATATCCTAGTCCCTAATGACCTTTTTACCCTTGCTGTATTTATTTTTCACCTTATTTCCTCAAAATTCATAGAACAACATTGGTGCCAATTTGGCAGATTTCTGTCTAACTTTGAAAAATCATAACTAATTCTAGAAAAATCAAAACGAGGATCCGTAAAATTATATGGAATCCTCAGGATGTCTATTTGAAATTAAAAATAATCACCTTTTCCCAGATTCTACGTATCATTCCCAGGTTTAAAGTTTGGAGTCTCTGTCCAGAATTTTTCCAGAAATTCGTAGCCTGACTTTGAGGATTTTTATCTCACTGTAAAAAAATCATTTTAACATGTTCTTGACATATTTAAAAATCCCTATATGTCTACTTTAACCATGAAGTTTCTCAGAATTTTTTGATCATAGTTTCGTTATGAAATTCTGGTGTTTTCATCACTGCCTCCAGAAATTCCGAAACCGATGAAATTTCGCGAACTTCGTTACTTTGATGATTTTCTTTCAGAAATTTTGCTATACAACCTCCCTCACCAATTTTTCAAGATAAAGCCAATTTTGACCATAAAAAATTGTAAATAAAATTACTCTAGCAATTTTAAGATCTAAGATACTTCTATCTAAGAATTTGAAGACTAAAAACTAAAGAACTCAAAGCTAGAGCTAGGGAACTTACCAAGAACCTTGCTCCTCCTTATTCAAGACTCCTCATTCTCACTTTCACTCTCTATATCAGATTTACTAAGCTTGCTTTGGTGTGAAATTTGTGAAGAGGTTGGTGCTCTATTTATAGGAAAAAGCTATGGCACACTTGTAATTCTCTAACCTACACATCTTTCATTTTTGGCCATGGGTTTGAATCTGAATTCTCCTTCCAGCTGAGCCAAAAACGTGGCCTACCTCCCCCCATACTTCCTCCTTTGATTTTTCACCAAAGCCTCTTGCCTTGGTGTCAAAATTGTCCCCATGTATAAAGCTTTTGACCCCAAGAGTGCTTTGGTGGCTCTTTCTCCTTCATGCACTCTCTAAGCATGCATTGGTGACATCTCCATCTTCATGCATTTCCCAACTTGGTGTTCTAATTTCCTAGTTACTCTAAGTATAAACCAATTTTTCATATTCAATCCCATCCCTCCATGAGCTTGCCGACCTCCATGCTTCTTTAATCATTTAATGTTTTAACTATCAAAATATTGTATTTTTTTTGGGTATTACATAAATATTCCATGGTTCAAATTTTAATGTGTATTTTTTTTATAAATATTCCATAATTGGTGTGTTGAAATAATTGACTTTTCAACACAAAAATTTCATCTCTTCTCATTCTCAAGGTCGACATGCATGCAGATCACTTTTGGCCCTTGGGTTGTTTTTTTCACATCTCATAATCTTATGTTTTTTTAATTCGCCCATTGGCCAATTTAATTACACAAGGTTTTAGCTTATTTAAATCAAGTGTATTTATTATTATTAACCAAGTATTATTTCATCTTCTTTGGCTTAATTATTTTCAAATATAATTAGCCATATTTTGATGCTTTTCATTTGTCTCTAATTAATTAGGAGAATTTATGCAATCAATCCTAATTAATGCAAGCTAATTTGCCCATTTTTTCTAATTTACACTTAATTCAATTAAGTGTTTTTACAACTTTTTCATGGCTCTTTTAATCTTATCCATTATTCTATGTAACTCTATGTCACATATGTTATCCAATTTAATATGGTAACATATTCAAAAATACCGTATTTTTAGTAAATTGAAAATCGAGTATTACATCCAGGAGTGATAATTTGGGCCAGATAAGACTGGAGAAACAAGAACCAAAGAAGGATTCTCATTTGGATGGACATAGAATGGATTCCCGATGTTTTTAATGGAATTGGATGGACTTTAAGTTGAAGCACCATCAGGATGATCGGCGAGAGAAGACGGTGAGGTGACTGGTTCTGTCACCATTGATGATCGGGAAAAAAAACTGAAGGGAGAAGAAGACGTGAATCGTCTGGTTTTAGGGCTCAGACGGAGGAAATGAAAAAGAAATTCTGAAGAGAGGCGAGGTGGAAGGCTCGAGGAAAAGAGAGAGAGGAAAAAAAACACAAATGAGAGAGAAAAGTGTATAGAACTAAAAAAACAGGGTTAATCAATGACTCCATGCTCTGGTACCATATTGTGAAAGCAAGAAAAGGGAAAATATGATTGTATTGAATTGAATTATAGAGAGTATGTACAGACCTATTTATAGACAATATGTACAAATAAATTCATAACTATTGCTTCTAACTAATTTCCTAAGGTGGTCACATTAGAAACTAAATTGCTAACAGAAACTAATTACAAAACAGAACTACAATATCCTCTAATAATATGCTCCAAATGAGCAAAATGATTTTGTGTCACTATCTTCATACTTGTTCCACTATACTTTAGTTCTGTTTCTAGTTGGTATTGAATTTCAAGTGCCATAGTGTCTGATTATTGCCCCCACACCTTTTATGGCCATACTCTACCTCTCTTTTACTGTTTGAGATGTAGAATGTCCTTGGCTACAATTTATTCAAACAACCAAAATGGTTCCCTCAACCTCTACGTACTGATTGGATAATAGAACCTACTTCCTAACTAACATGCTATTAGTTACCATTCATCTTGTATCAAAAACTGACATACCAAAGGGAAGTCCTTCCAATTTTCTGGTATTTTCCTTGCACTTATGCCTTAAGAACATATTTTCAAATGTCGCTAACAAGCTAGTTACCATTCATCTTGGATCAATAACTGGCATACCAAAGGGAAGTCCTTCCAATTTTCTAGTATTTTCCTTGCACTTATGCCTTAAGAACATATTTTCAAATGTTGTTCAGTTCTAATAAACATTGATATTTCTTGGAGCTACATCTAGTATGAAGGATTCTATACAATAGCATCAATATCTGGAGGGTCTTGTTAAATATCTACACAATGGCATCAACACTTCGTAATGCAATGTTCTTTGCCCCTCACTGAAGGTCCTTCAATCCATCAAAGTGGCCTAATTTTTGTTTAGGAAAGAAAGAGAGAAAGATTGTAAGACCTAAAAATGAGACAAGTCCTACACAGTTACTTTCTTATATATCACTCTCTCACGCCTGGGTATTAGCTAGCTTACCTATTTTGAAACTTCATAAGCATTGCTTTACACTGCCCCCATTCTAGTACAAGAGCTAGATTATAAATTCATGGAAATTAAGAAAATCAGTTAAGTTAGTTATTTGTAACAAACATATGTTGGTTTTACTAAAATAACCTTTTTAATCATGCATGTGCATTGTAACCATCCATTCAAAGTAAAAATTCACTTACTATGTGCAATCAATAGAAATATTTTGAGATAAAAATTATAAATATGGGAGGTAAAGTTTTATAACTATGACTAAAGTAAACCATTTGTCTAGATCTTGTATTTAATATGAGAGGTAGTATTAATTTCTCTTGGAATGTATGAATGCATGACGTTTCTGTAACAGCATCACGTACAACTATCTTCCCAATTTGGAATGGGTGGATATAATGAAACTCATAAATGGTGAAATTTGTAGGTTCCGGGGATTTTGTTCACACCAATATGTCCATATTCGCTATCAATTAGGCCATTGAAATTGCCAAAGCATGAAGTGTGAGGGTGGAAAATACCTGCAAACACAAGAAACCTAGCATGGCACCATGGCCTATTCCTATTGCTTGTTTGGTTGATTGTACTGATAAATTCTTCAGAAGTATTCACGAGAGCCTTCACTGGAACTCGAAAAAGACGCAGTCTTTTGATGGCCCTCATGATACTTAACCTTTCTTTTCTTTTCTCTCTTGCTTTCTTTCCATTCTTGTATACATTGTTGTGCCTTGTTTTCTTGGGGTGTGCATAGCAACCATTCTGTTCCCCAACACTGCTTCTGAGATGAAACAGTTTTTTCTGATTCTGTGCCTTGGAAGAGTTTTGTGAATCAGAATTATGTTTGTTAACTCATTTTATTTTTACTTCGAGAATCAAAATTACGTTTGTTAACACCTTTTTTTTTTCAATTCCGAGAATCAGAATTCCTAGAAAAACTATATAGAAGCGAAATCAATAGTTCAGAGCTAAATCATGAAAATTTATCTTTCACTTGACAAAAAGTCCTCACAGCTAAAAAGGGAAATATCATTCAACTAAAGCAACTGTTCATTACAAGGGTAAAGAGTCCAAAAAAAAAATGAGAAAACAAAAATACAAGAAGAAAAAAGACAAAGGGCCATGTTACATCAATTTCTAGTGCTGAGGGTGTGTTGAACTATGCACCCAGTCACAGGCTGAAGAAGACTTGCCAACTGTAGGAAAAAAAAAAAAAAATCCCATGTTGGGCAAAAATCCTACAACTAATCAATTATCTTTCTTGAGAGACTCCTTCTCAAACATCATGGAACCCTCTTCAAGACTCAATATCCTTAGCATCTGAAGAAGATTTTGGATAGCCATCATAGTCTATTTTCATGTGTAGCGAAGAACAAAACCATCTTGAACTTGAACCTCAAACTGTCCATGATTTCTTGTACTTGTAAGAACAAAATTCAAGAATCAAATATATCAGCCATGAATACCAATATCCAAGAACAAAATTCGCAAACAAACTAGTTTCAACCTTGATCAATGATAGCCGTCTTGTACCGAAGATGGTGTAGCAGTAGGTGGGACAGATTAACTAAAGCCACCAGGAAGATTAGCAAAACCAAAGTGGATTAATTGATTCAAGCTGTCAACACTAGGAAAGATTTCAAAAATAGGGGGAAATCCAAGATTAGCCACATTAATTAAAATCAACAAATAGCCAACAATGTCCATTCCTCAATTCCATAACGCTCCTTACTCAGACATTTCACTAAACAATTCATAGGCATTCCCAAAGGCCAACACAAAATAAGTAAACTTCATCAACAAAGTTTGAAATCAACATCTTTCCTTCATTGTCATGAAGTGACAAAACGTCAAAATTCAATCTCATCTTTCCTTCGTTCCATAGTTTAGGCTATAATACTTTAATCATAAGAAGCTACTCATTTTCGTTTTAAACCTCCCACTCAAACATTATATCAAACACCCATCATTCATAGCAATTGAAATTAATCTAACAAGCTTCCTTTCCTTGAACTTTCTACAACACCTTTAATTTCTCCTTCACACATTTCCTCAAACAGCCCAAAGGCATTAAAAAATAACTCAAAAACAACTCCTTAGTCATAATTACCAACAAATAATGCACTTCCCAGCATCAAGAAAAACTCTTACAGTTAAACAAAAAAATTTATTAACAAGTTAACATTAAACCCTTCTTTATCGAATAATAAATTCTTAATCTAATAATTTAATCAATTACGATTCTAGCATGTATCCTTTCTGTCAAACTGAAGCAATCACAGTGAAAGAGAAAGGAGTTGAGCATACCGCGATGAAAGATTAAAGAAATGGTGGTCAAATCCCTAAAATTCACTTACAAACACAGAGCATGGATGGGTTCGAGTTGCAGCACCAAGAAGAATGAATCTCACTCGGCACACAAGCCTCAATCATACACACAGACGCCGCAAAAGAAAGGAGAAACAAGAGACGAGGTACCACCCACAACCACCACGATGACAGATAGCGACGGAGGAAGGAGAAGAAGATGAGAAACGTAGTCACCCGCGGCAGCGGAGGATGACGAAAGGGAAGAATAGCTGTGGGTTTTCAGAAAAGGTTGAAGCAGTAGAAAGGAGTCCAGTTTTTTTCCTGAGAGAAAAATGATTCTGTAGAGAAGCAAAAAATTTCTGCTTCTTTTTTTTATTCCACAGCACAAAATAAACCGGTTCATCCCGGGAACCAAAAAAAAAAATCAGATTTACCGAACACAATTCTAATCCATTTTTACTCCTAAGAACAGAAATAATTTTTTAAAAAAAATTGATTCTGGGAGCGTTGCCATGCACATCCTTAGTTTCTTAAGAAGTCAATATGCAAGTGTAGAGATTCCAATTATCAAAGATAAAGTTAGAATGGAGCCTGGAGGGAATGTGATAAAAATTCAAACCTTGTATGTGTGTGAGAGAGAGAAAGTTGGCAACTATGATAGAGAAAGATAAACATATATGTGTGTTTATTACTATTTTTTGGAACAAAAACTATAATGCATTCAATCACAAGGAAAATACTCTTCTAGTCCTAATTGTAGGACCTAATTTGTAATGTCATTTAAACGATAAACAACTAAGTTCTACATTTAGAACCAGAAGTACTACAACAAGAAAGTCCTTATTTTCCCTTAACAACCACAACCACCTCTTAATAGGCGGTGGATGATAAGAATGCAAACATTGGTTTTTATAGAAACCTTAGCACCATAGTCGGCAAGAATAAACATTGGTTTTTAAAGGAATAGTTGCTATCACAAACCTAAGTAATGAGATTGATGACTTCAATACACTTAGAATAAACTGCACTATTTTATGGTCATAATTATTAAAATGTTATTCATTTTATGTAGAATCTAATGATATCAAGAAAAAAAAAAAAGAATACTCATATTTATGATGTTAGGGTATTAGAGAGAGGCAGATGGTCTGTTGTATTCATTTATTTGGTTCATTGAAATGTTGTTGATTAGTTTTACAGTGTCAATTTTGAGATATTTTATTATAGGAATCCGGATTTCTTTTTTACAAGTAAGGTCTATTATATGAAATTATCAACATGTATACTAAGAGTAAGTAATTAATGCCATATAAAATAAGCCTTTATTAGTCCATATGGTACGTAGATGAATTATACAAGAAGTTTCGAGCGATTCTCAAGTTGAAATAATTTCGTGAAGTTTTCATAAGTTCAATATATAAAAATTGTAAAGGCATGTTCGGGTGGAACTACTTCATACCATTTTAAATCAGCCTCCCAAATATGCAAGCGTTTGCTTCATTTGGAGACCCATGGCTATTTAAATTTGAACCATTCAATACTTTAATTTCTGCTGCAGTTTTATTTATAATAGCTATTTCATTTGCTGCCACAGAAGACATGCGGGAAATGTTTCCCCCTCTCCCTCTCCCTCGCCCTCCACGCTTTTGACTCAGGACGACAACAGAAGTGCCCGCAGTCGTTCCGGCAAAGGCGGCTCCTCCTCCCTCTTCCAATGATCCTCTTCTCTTGCCCGAAGGTGGCCTCATCAATTTCATTATTCCTTTGGCAAATTCTTTCTACATACTCTGCATTAAGAGAATTAATGGTCCTTAATTTTTTAAATACAGTGGCAGCCACTGAGCAATTCCTGTCGGATCTACAAGAACGAGAGAAGCCTATTCAGCAGGGAGCTGGGAGGGAGTGGGAGCTGCAGGGGCAGCCGTGGGAGCTGCACCAACAGGGAGAGCAGCAGAAGCTCCAGCACCAACAGCGGGAGGGCTGCTGCAGAGGGAGCTGCGCGGGAGCTGCGGCAGTTGAGCGGCGGCAGCAACCTATTCAGCGGAGCAGCCCTGCTGCAGCAGCAGTGGGAGCTGCAGCCACTGCTTTATGCGTTTGAGAAGAATTACTGAGGATAATTAGTTAATTTCTTAAAATTTGGTAACATTATTAAAATTTTAAATTTCCTATATGAAAATAAAATATATTGTTTCAGATAATTACTGTTTATAAATGATTGTAGTCTGTATAATTTATTAATAAACATATGTTTGATCTATTTTCTTTTTATCATGGATGTTACATAATTTACTAATGTTATAATTTTAATTTCATATACAAATTTATGTAATTTTTAGTATTTACTATGAAATTTAATATTAAAAATATTTAAAACAAAATCTTATCATTTATATATAATTATCACAAAAGCTAGTGTCATTTTTAGTAATTTAAATATATAAAAAAAAACTATTCGATAATAACATTTATTTTATCAAAATCACGTTTTTCACAGAATCTATTGTAATCGGAATCTATTCTAAAAAAATCATTTTTATCACTTTTTCTCTAAAAGTTATTTTCTAAAAGCTAATTCAAACACTCTTTTAACTATGAAAAAAAGGGACCAATGTACATGTTCTACCTTTGTTCAAAATACTACTTTTACAAAACTAGTAAATTTGGTAACATTATTAAAATTTTAAATTTCTTATATGAATATAAAATATATTGTTTCAGGTCATTATTGTTTATAAATGATTGTAGTCTATATAATTTATTAATAAATATATTTTTGATCTATTTTTTTCCTTTACTCATGTTATAATTTTAATTTTGTATGCAAATTTATGTAATTTTTAATATTTATTATGAAATTTAATGTTAAGAATATTCAAAATAAAATCTTATCATTTATATATAATTATCAAAATAGCTAATGTCATTTTTAGTAATTTAAGCATGAAAAAAACTATTCCCAAATATTATCATTTTATCAAAATGACGTTTTTCACGAGAATCTATTGTAGTCAAAATCTGTTCTAAAAAATCACTTTTACCATTTTTTCTCTAGAAGTTGTTTTCCAAAAGCAAATCCAGATACTCTCTTAGCTATGAAAAAAGGGACCAATGTACATGTTCTACCTTTGTTCAAAAAACTACTTTTACAACCTGGGGTTGAGTTTAAGGCCTGACCCATGAGCATGCAGGCCAGTCGGAAACTATTTTTCTAAATTTTAACTATTTTTTCTGTGTTTTTTTCTAAAATATAATTAGTAAATTACAATAATTAAAGTTCTAATTTAACAAATAAAATATTGTTAACATTAAGATTTAAACACATGTATCATGTAACAAACAAGAATAATCAATAATTCATAATTAAAGGTAAGTTATTGCCCACAAATGGAATCTAGAATGGAACAAGAGGCTTAATAAGGAGGGGGGAACCGAAGCGAAACTAGACAATGAATACTCCCATATGCAATAATATATATCCATGCGAACAGAGACCAGAACTCAAAGGTTACCTAGATATTCCTATTAGGACCTACCCAGAAAGCCCCAAATATAGGCCCTACGTGGTAGAGGGACAACGATACTGGAACCAGCGAAAACCAAAGGTAAACCAAAAAAACAAGAGAAGATGATAGACATACCTGATTTAGCGAGAGTTGGAGAAGTTTGAAGCGGCAAGATCTATAGGATGCAGAAAGAGCAGAGTTTTTTTGGAGAAGATAGAAGTCGCAAAAGTAAAGAGTGTGAGGAAATGAGGGAAATACGAATTGTGAGCAAATGCACTCCTTTGGACGTCACGATGCCGAAACGTCGGGGGGTAAAAGAGACTATTCACCCCAAAAAGTAGGGCTGACGTAATACACGTGATGGGAGCATTAAATGCGCACGAAAATCGTAACGTGCTAGGCATGGCAGTTATAAACCCTTGCTAATACAGGGAAGCCAGGTGTCAGGGGGCCATGATGGCGAATACAGGAGGGTCCTGGCCTTGAAATCAATTGAACCACCTGGCATTACCTTGGACACCCAAACACCCTATCACAACCTCGAAACCTCGAACCTCTTCGCACAACCTCAGATCTTTGAGAAAAGACCTCGGATCCATAAGAGATCGATCCCCGAGTTCAAAGATAGGCAAACCACCTCGGCATTATCTAGGATTCTGAAGACGTGACCTCGGATCTTTGGGTAAGCCGCTTTGATAGCGGAAAGCCTGGTCATTCAACCGAGCCATAAAAGGTCCGCGATAGCGAAGCTCGGTCAATAAAGGTAACCCGGCAAAACCGGCTGGGGGCATGGTACATCCTAGTAGCTTAAGAGCTTGAACTACCGAGCTGGGGGCAACTGTTACGGACCTACTTTAGGCCTAATAGCAATATGACCCAACAGTAGATATGGTATATATCAGGATCTATCTACAATGAAGGATCTTAACCAACCCATAATAAAGGGATATCCTTGGATATGATATAACGGTTAGGATGCTCGGACCAGATATTGCGTGTGGCCCAAGATATCCAACCTAAGGTATACTCTATCAAATCAGGGGCCAAATCCTAAGGTGAACACGTTCTAAACTCTGAACTATTTACATATTGTCACACTGTGCACACAAATTACCCCCATTGACGAGAGCCTTGTTTGTGCACAGTGATCCCACGCTCTCTTGGATATCCACTCCATAGATATTCAGGCAGAGCCCATCGATCCAAAATCAAAGCACTAGCCCAAGGCCAGATATCTATGTTCTACACCAAAATAGGTATCTAGCATACAACACCCAAAAATATTTTTATTTATAATAAATTATAAAAATTTTGAGTTTTCTTAAAATTATATACAGTAATTTTTATTTTTAAATAAAATTGAAAGATGTATGTTTCAATAGATGCATATGTAAGTTGTAAAAGTTGAGACAAATTGTGTCGAATTTAATGAATTTAAATATTCATATTAGTTTTAAAAATGGAATGTTAGAGGAAATATAGGAGGTTTAATTAAAGGTAATTTATTTTTTAAAATTTTTATTTTGATAATTAGTCATTCTAAATAACTACAACTCTTACGGCCCTTGCCAATAAATATCTTACGTTATAAGTCATTATTTCTAATTTTCCCATACATATATATTATTTTTTCCAACTATATGCCCTTATGTGTAAAAAGGATAAGTAAGAAAAAATAAATGCAATAAATACCGTCAACAAAAAGTAAAGTTGGAAAATAAAACACAATAAATATTTATAAAAACTTAAAATGAAGCTTATATTTTAAAATATATCCTTTCACAAATTTAAAGTTTATAATAAGCCATCGAGAGAGTATTTACCCTTGAGGGCATTTAAACCAAAATTTTACTTATGGCCCGCTTAAAAAGCTCTATGAAAATTGAAGATTAATAAATTGATTTTAAACTCAAAATTTTAATAGTATTTTTTCAATATCATAGTATTGGGTGGTCAGAAAATGAGAATTCTTGCAATAAATTTCCTTTAAAAAAATCTATAAATTGATATATGGCTAAAGTGTACTTTTGGTCCTTCATGTTTGTCTCTAATATCATTTTAGTCCCTTAAGTTTGTAAAATACATGTTTGGTCCCTTAATGTTGACACCGTTAATCTAGTTTAACGGAAAATATTGGCTCAACAATTTTAAGCGATAATCATGTGCAATTAAATGCTAATCAAGCATATCTATATGTTAATATTTTAATAAATTAATATTTTAAATCTTATTAATTGAAAAATATTTAATCTTCTTTCACAAAAATACATATATATTTAATCTTCACAAACTATCAAAAACTGTAAAACAGTTTGTGAAGATTAAATATTTTTCAATTAATAGAATTTAAAATATTAATTTATTAAAATACAAACATATAAGTACGTTTGGTTAGCATTTAATTGCAAAGTTATCGCTTAAAATTGTTGAGTCAGTATTTTCTGTGACTAACAGTGTTGACATTAAGAGACTAAATATACACTTTATAAACTTAATAGACTAAAATGATACTAGAGGCAAACATACAAAACCAAACGTATACTTTAACCTTAATATATTGAGTACATACAGATTATGTGGCAAGGCTCAGAATGTGTGGAGGAGAAATTGCAAGATTGTGAAAGGCGATAAGGCATCGGCTTCAATTGTTGAAAGAAATAGGAATACACCGAACTGCCTGGAGAAAAAATGTTGCGCGCTCAGGCTGAGTTTGGAACTAGTTTTGGTGCTCATCACACTGAAAAGCACTAACAGCTCACTGTCTCTGCACACCATTAGATCTAACTTAAATAGTTCAGATTGAATTTATTTTACTTCTACATTTTTCAAAAAATATTATTTTAATAGATACAAAATAAAAAACAATGAGAATATTTTAACTGTCAGTTTCTCAAAAAATGATCTTTTTCATTTAAAAATCATTAGTTAAAAATCTTTAAATCCGAACCATTAAAATTTTATTTGAATTATATAGATTTCACTACAATTATTGACTTTTAGTGCTCACCGTTACGATGAGCACCAAAATTGATTCTGACTGAGATCCTGAAAATGCTTGAAGTGGCCAAAAGTATTGGGGAAAATTTGAATGCGAGAGAGAAGCTTCTTAAGTAAACCAAGATTCATGTTTTGGAAAACGTCAGCTAGGCTTTTTTATTTTATTTTATTTTATTTCCTAATATCACAAACTATTTTGAACTATGAAGATTCATGTTTTTTTATTTGAGATTCAGATCGTAAAGGAATTTTACATCTCTCAACAAATACTTTACATTACTTGAATTTGTGTCGAGACTTTGAAATGTAGCATGGAAGGTTTAAATTAATTGGTAGGGGTTGTTCAAACTTAACTATTCGAGGCTTTGAAATGTAGTAGTGTTAAATAGGCTGAATCCATATTCCTAGCTCATATCCAAGAGATGAGCAGGAAGGGAAACACTCATCCCCAAAATGAGGGTTTCTTTCTTCAATTAAATTTTTTATTTTTTTCGACTTAAGTTGTATTTAACCGCTTGAAGTGTTATTTAAGTAAAATCTAGTACTTCAAATTATTATTTTTTTAGTGCATCCAACACCATGTAGTCTTTTCTTTTCAGTTAGTGAGTATTATTGAAAAAATGTTCTATGGTGTTGGATGCACTAAAAGTTAATTAATTTAATTAATTTAATATACTAGGTACTATAGAAAAAATATCTCAGGGTATTGGGTATGACTAGAAAAATATTTTAGGATATTGAATGGTACTGAAAATATATTTCTCGATGTTGGATGTATTAGAAATTAATTAATTTGGGATAATAAGTGACAAAAATACTTCAGGGTGCAGCAAACAATTTAATTCAAATAAATATGAATATATAAAAATTAAAAAAGAAAAGGGCTCCCTCACATTTTGAGGGACGCGCATGCCTTGCTCACTTTCGCTGAGCACGGCATGCGGTAAGTGGGCGCAGCCGGAAGTCTTCTTTTTGAATGAATGAGAGCATGGAAAATCAAAAAAGAAGAAAAGATGGGAATGGAATCATGTGCTGGTTTGACAAACCATAAACGAAGAAACATAAACCAAAGCAGGGGATCGAGAATAATGGAAAAACAAGAAATGAGAAAAAAAATGGAATGGGGAATATTGATGGTGTCAAATTAGTTTCGAAATATATTCTTTTTTCAATGTGTTAAGTAATTATATGAGAGGAATTTTGTCTCATAGAAATTAAATTAAACACCCCTTTGTTTATGTTAAATAAGATTAAATGTTATTATTTTTCATAACTAAATATCAATAATCTTACATATTTTAAATAAATTATCAGTACCATGCATGATTTTTTCTCTTTCTACAGTGGAGAAATGAAAAGCAGCTTGTGTGAGCCATGTTTATAGAACTCGGATTACACTGGTCAACTAGCTAATCTGGATGAGACTCCAACTCGAGGGAAAGATGGTCTGGGGTGACTTGGCACAACCCTGACCTAACTCGGCTAACTCGTTGGTGCGGTGAGTCGCCAATTTGAACTTTTATTTTTTGGGTTAAGGTGCAAAAATACACATGTGCTTTTCTCCGAGGAGCGTCCAGTAGCAAATGCTTTTTTTAGGTGCAAAAGTGACTATGTGGTTACAAATTAGGTGCAAAAATACCGTTTAACCGTTAAGTTTAACTTTGACCGTTAAGTTTGACTTTTTTCTTGGGACGATGACGTGGCATTTCAAAAGTACAAAAATACACATGTGATTTGTCAAGGAGAGTGTCGAACACCAAATTCTTTTTTTTTTAATTTAATAATTTTATTTTAATTACTACCGGGTATTGAAAAGATGTTTGGAATCTTGACGACTCTTGAAAAATTACTTCATGATCTTGAAAAATTATCTTAAGATCTGAAAAATTACTTCATGATCTTGAAAAATTATTTTAAGATCTGAAAAAATATTTTAGGGTACTGATTGGTACTAAAAAGATACTTTGAGAATATTGCCTGGTACAAAAAAATATTTCATGATCTTGAAAAATTATTTTTGAATCTTAAAAAATATGATGAAGTATATTTTTAGTACCCGGTAAGTACCCGAAATATTTTTTCATGATCTTAATATGATTTTTCAAGATCATGAAGTATTTTTAAATACACATGTCGATATCCTTTTAGTAGATCAATAGCGTGAAATATTTTTTTAAGATCCTAAAATAATTTTTCAAGATTATGAAGTATTTTTTCTATACCAGTCAGTATCCTGAAAGTACTTTTTAGTACCAGTCAGTACCTTGAAATTTTTTTCTCCTTACCCTGAAATATTTTTTTTCAATATCAGTCAGTATCCTTTTAATACTTGTCAATACCTGAAATATTTTTTCAAAATCCTAAAATAATTTTTCAAGATTATGAAGTATTTTTTCTGTACTATCCTGAAAGTACTTTTTAGTAACAATCGATCAAGACCACGAAATATTTTTTTTAGTATCCATTTAGTATTGGTCAATACCTGAAATATTTTTTCAAGATCTTAAAATAATTTTTCAAGATTATGAAGTATTTTTTCTGTACCAGTCAGTATCCTGAAAGTACTTTTTAGTACCAGTCAATACACTGAAATATTTTTTTAGTACCCTGAAATATTTTTTTCAGTATCAGTCAATATCCTTTTAGTACCAGTCAATACTTGAAATATTTTTTTCAAGATCCTAAAATAATTTTATTTGAAGTAAAATTATTAAATTAAAAAAAAATTTGTTGTTAGGCGCTCTCCTTGACAAATCACATGTGTATTTTTGCACCTTTGAAATGTCACGTTATCGTCCAGTCAGCAAAAATAGTCAAACTTAACGGTCATACGGTATTTTTGCACCTAATTTGTAACCACGTGTACACTTTTGCACCTAAAAAAAGCACTTGCTACTGGGCGCTCCTCGGAGAAAAGCACATGTGTATTTTTGCACCTTAATCCTTATTTTTTTGATAAATTAATTTTTTCTTTTTTTAGGAAAGGGGTTAGGCTCACTCACAGTCTAAGGCCAGGGCGCTTGGAACTCAGTCCACAAGGCATACTGGGCCAGAGAGTACACTTTTTGAACTTTTATTTTCAATATCTCATGGGTGAAACTTTACTCCTTAAAAGAAAAACATTAAGGGCCCGTTTGGATGGGCTTTTTTGATAAAATAAGCACTTTTTAATGCAAAAAAATGCATTTTTTTATTAATTTATGTATTTAGATGATATTTTTTTATAAAAAAAAAGTCATTAAAAAAACTAAAATGATGTTTTTTTAAAAGCTCCAATTTGGAGCTTTTTAAAAAAAAAAAAAAAGCATTTTTTTTAAACCCATCCAAACAGGTCCTAAGTGGGAAAAAGAAGAAATAAGATGGAGAGGAGAAGGACTTTAGAAGATGAGATGCTAAAAAGGGTTAAAAACTTGCTGTAAAACTTGAAGCAATGTGAATGAGAGTGAGAGAGGGAGAGATCAGAATAGAGGGACAGAGAGATCTGTGTATAGCGATCCTAAAAAAAGATTTAAAATGGAGATATACATCTGGCAAGTGAAGAAGGCAAACATGTTGACGACATCAAACAAAGTTATAAACAGTGACATTTGTCCTTAGCTGCAGTATCTTTGAAGGATTTTTTTTTTTTTTTTTTTTTTTTTTTTTTTTTTTTTTTTTTTTTTTTTTTTTTTTTTTTTTTTTTTTTTTGGTTGAAATTTTTAAATGACTAATTCGTTTTATGGTGAGGATTTTGAGAGTTATTTTAGAAAGCTTTTAAGCGAGTAGAAGATATGTGGGAAATTAAACCGGCTTTGATACCATAAGAGAAATAACATAGAAGAGAATAGAGAGGGAGTAATACAATAGAAGAGGAAGAGAGGAAACTCAATATTTATTATTATTTAATTAATCAAAAGACTTAAAAAATAAATGAGTTGAGATGTTATTTATAGCCATCAACTTAATCTAAAGAATTAATAAGTTGTAAGCATTTTATAAACTTAAATTAAATGCAAATATCATTAATTATAAAATATTTCCTCATAGGCTAAATATATGAAATATCTAAAAATTTCTAATGAGCCATTTCAAATCCCATTATTATTCTTTTTCTGATTAATCGTTCTCTCTCTTAATTCTGTTAATTTCTTCAGACATGTGAAAAGCCATCAATTCATCTTTAGACAAGTGCTTTGGATTCTCATGCATGCCTATTTACTCTTCTTCATTCCATAATTTCCTTCAACACCTGATGAAGCCCATTCCTCAGTCCCTTTCTTTTTCTTTCTCTTTTTCTTCTTTTTGCCAACTACCTCATTCCCTTTCACAGTCTTGCGAATCCTCAACCACGCATCCTGGCCTTGATATATAATAATCTAGATATACAAAATATATATATCAAATAATTCTTCTGATAAAAAGGAAATTTATAGCCAGAATTCTCATTTTATTCCTTTCTTTTGTTTCTATCAAAATACATTCTCTCTACCAAACTGGCCTTAGACTTTTAGTTTGACTAATTTTATTGTTTTTTCCCTAAACATACAGACAATCTATTAACGTTTCGAGTTTAAACTCAATTTATTAATCTTCAATTTTCATGGTGTAAAAAGTGTTAAGTCGGGTACCTTCTTAATGAATGGAAAAGTGTTAAGTCTCTGTCTTCTTCCCCATCATTGTTCCTCCCATGATATGCATCAATACTTGAAGCTAGCCAAAATGAAAAATCCAAAGTAAGAAAAGAAGGGAAAAAAAAAGGAGGAAGAAGAAGAAGCCAAATCAATAATCGAACAGTTGTAACCGTTGTTATCCTAAATATAATACCTCATTTGTAGTGCAATTTAAGACCGGATCGGGACTATATCATTGTAAAATCTGAAAAACCTGTTCGTTAATTGTTCTGTTTGCATTTTCAATTTGGATTACAACATTTCCTTGGACACTTGAATCTCCGACAGCGAATCTGAATAGGATCGAAAGATAACGAGAAGATAACAGAAACCAGCATCTACCGCGATAAACACAGCGAAGTCAAAGCAAATGCATCACTCAAAACGATGCTCAATGCCTCTGGTTTTCCTTTCGTGAATCGATCGGTGAAGGAGTAGAGTGAAGTAAGCATTAGAACAAAACAAAAAAGTCAACGAGAGCTTTCAGCTTGGAGATCTCTGAAACTGGACTTTTTTTCAGCGAAGAAGATGATAACAGAACTTAGAATTATATAGAGGATGATCTTTGCAGGGTTCCACTCTCCGAATCAGGCAGACGACGCAGGATAGAAATCCTACTGGTCTCCGAGCAGATTCAGAACTCAATGGAGCATGCCGCTCTTCTATCTGATCAAAGAACAGTTTGTTTCAAAACATTGGAAATTTCTATCTGACGGAAGAGGTTAGGTTGATGCTGAAGCTTGACTTGCGCTCTTTCTGTATTTGGATCTGAGATTTTAAGCCAACTTGTGCGCTGAGAAGCTGGCAACGTGCGGTTTTGACTTTTACCATCAGCTAGGGATGGAAATATGCAGGTTAGACTACGGTTTAGCTAAATAGATCTTGGGCTATAATGGAGATCCAAAGCTTAAGATTAGGTCGAGCCTGTATGTATCCCCCAGAGTTATCGCGTTTGAGCAATCAAAAGCCTCAAGAGGTAGGCCATGGAATTGAACCCAAAACGAAGCCCTATCAAAGGTCACATCATTCAGCACCATGCAATCTTCCCAAATCTGTATCCCTTTAAGGATCCTGACGTAAGAACCGGTATCCCCGAAACGGAAAAGAAACACAATTTGACTACGATCGAATTCATGGACCTCCAACTCCGTCTCCAACTGCCAACCCTTCTTTATCATGGAAATTACCTATAGGAATGTTTAGGTTCTTATTCGTTAAGATCTTTCCAACTAACGTACCCCTACTTGCCTCCGCCTTCTCGGAGGAGGGGCCGAGGAGCGGTCCATCCAGAGGGCCTCAGTTAACCCATAATCTTCCATACTTTTCTAACTGCCACTCTAGCACAGACCTTACTCAAAATAAACAGCAAACAAGAAAGAAATCTTAAAGAAAAGAGAAAAAGATTACGATCGTCGTTCGAATAACGTCTCACGAACGAGAGAAAATAAGGAGTCAGCTTCTCCCTTTTTTCTTTAAAACACTCAATTTCAATGAAAAGTGAAGATGGCTACAATGTATTGCCTTGAATAGAGACTTGTGCTTAGGGTTTTTTTTTTTTTTTTTTTTAAAGGCTACTTTTGTTAGAGTAATATGAGTGCAAGTACATCAATGCATAACACTGGTTAAACAAATAATATAATATTGCTGCAAAACTATAAATATATTTGTAAAGCAGCCTGAAAATGAGTAGTTTTTTTTTTCTCTAATCCTTAAATGAGTTGAGTGTTTGTATGCAGAGAGCAGAGGAGCAGGAAATATTTATCAGAATAGGAAATACTTACGTGTGAGATACCAGCCAAATACCTTCAAAAATCATTTCTCACTTACTTTTGCACTGTTTATAGCGACTGAAGCTACTGCTTTTGTTTTATCAGCTATCAGCTTTGCATAGATATGAGAGTAAGTAGGATAAAGTTGACAGGTATTAGAAAATACAGTAACCTCCAAAAATGTTAAACATTATGACTAAGCACATTCCAAATTTTATGCCCCCTTCAATCAGACTCATATAGCGTAGGCAAGAAGAAATATCTACACTCATTTTTGTTAAATTCACGAGTTGATTTTCCGAGTTTATCGTTTTTTACATTTCTAATTTACCAAATCGAGTCGAGTCACTGGTAAACTTGTGATCATTGTAAACTCAATTAAACTTACGAGTTTATACATCGAGTTTACCGTTTTTACGTTTCAAACTTATGAAATGTGTTAACTCACCCTTAAACTCATATTAACTTTTTTTATTTGATCATGTTCAGTGGCTTTATATGTGAGTTTTATAGAAATTTCTTTGTTAAATATGGTAAATTTTGAATATTGATGGATTTGATTTCAATTATTTGGATTTATAATATATTTAAATCAAATTGTAGTCATTTTTTTATATTTTAATATTTATTATGCACTAATGATACCTATTTAATAATGAAAGTAAACTTTTACGAGTTTATGATTCGAGTTCATGATACGACTTTTGGTCATTGTCATGAGTTTACTTAAACTCAAGATTAGCGTATCTGTGTAAATTTTTTTGCTAACAATGCAACTTTATCAACATCCAAAACAGGATTACCGTATCTGTGTAAAATTCATAAGAGTGTTCATGACTCTTATCTGTATATGATACATAATTATATGGCATTAAAGATTACAGTTATCCATCAATATTGATCAGAATTCCTGGAAAATCCTAATAAGATAATGTAGTAGATGAATATATAGGATGCGCAAACCAATAGTATATTAGATTAAATTTAGGATTGCTCCGGATATTGTGGAAGAGCTATCCTTTGACTAATACATGGGTAATCCTGGATTTGGGATTTCTTCTTGTGACAGATACGCATGCTGTAGAACCTCAGTTGAATAATGATCTAGAAAACGAAAATGAAGAGGCAGAAATTGATTAAAAAAAGAAAAGACTCTCCAGTCTCCAATGGAAGGAAGGAGCAAATGAAAATTAGATGGAATTTATGTAGATGGGTCCATTTCATCCTCTCCCTTAGTAATTACATCATGGAACTCAGGATCAAAGAAAGCGATCCATCACCACATCAGTATCAAATGAAGCTAGCGTTCGAGTCCTCTGGCAAGTATAATATCTCAATAAGTAAATAAAAGGACCACGACAGGGGAACAAACAAAGAAGTGCAAAAGAATAAAGGAAAAGATCAAACCCTTTCAGGAAAGAAGCAACTAAGAAGCGTTGAGGAACAAAATTAGAGGGAAAAATAATGAAGTAGGATAGAAATGGAACTCTTTCGTCAAAGAAGACAACACCGACACCAATGACTAGAATTGCAAACCGAGGGGGTGCCTTGCAACATTAACTTAGCTATTGATCATTATTCTGGCTACTATAACTGTAACACCCGCCCTAAATGCGCCTTTATTTATCAGAGTTATAGCGCATAGGCATCAAAATGATTTGGACGACTTAATTGCGGAATAAAACTTTTATAAAATAACTTAGTTTGAAAATACGAGGATAAATTTTTCGCGATTCGAATCCATCCCATAGTGGGATGTTAATACAGTAATCAAAAATAGACAAATGATAAACGTTAAAGTACGTCTAACTACTCATATTTTCCAAAAGTTCCATCTTTAGTAACCCTTACACCTATGTCTTCCTCTTGATCCCGAACCACTACTGTCTCTTTCATGCGGTGCCGAGTTCAAATGAATGAACCCCGGGGTAACATCAATCTCATATGCGGGTATGAAATGTAAATGACAAGATAACACATGTATAAGCATAGAATTCACGAGAAACAAGTCACACCGTAATCGCGGTTAACGGCCAAGGACCGCACCCTTTGGAACACGCGACTCCATTTTAGGACACGCGACCCTATGAGACACGCAGCCTCAATCCATAGCTAGGATACACAAAAGCAAATTATCTAGCAACCATGATCAATCATAAATGCATTACATACATACAAGCTAATAAGATAACAGTTACCCACCTCGAGCTTGAATCCTTAAATTTACGTCCCAGGTGTTGGGATCGATCGGGCGTCTATGAAATCCTATAAACATTTATCATTGCCATTAGTCACTTAATCACGTCACAACTTAATTAGCTACGCGAACTAATTTTTAGAGGATTAAAAATGAATTAACCCCTAAAAACTCCCTTACTAATAATACCATTTTTTTTAATTATCATTAATTAATAATAACACTATTTTATTTATTATTAATTAATAACTCCCTATATTATTTATTCCCCTTTTTTTCTAATAAATAATATTATTATTTATTATTATTTATCTTTTTTTTAATTACTCATTCCCTTTCCTAATAATAATAATAATAATTTATTTATTCTATTACTATTATTATTATTTTATTTACCTATTATATTACTTAGAGAACTAATTTTAATAGGAATATACTTAACCATGGATGAAGACATAATTCTCACAAATATTGGATGGGTAGACATAATTAATCCAATAATCATAGCTTTGAATATGGAGATAGCCATTCAAGAATTTTAAAACACAAGCACGTACAGTATCTTTTTTTTTTTTTTTTTTTTTGAAAAAATGCAATAAAGATATGGAGGCTTCACTATATATATTATTTTGTAAATAATAAAATAATATAGTGATTTGTCAGATCACATCCTATTATATAGGAGTCAATAAATATTAACAACATAAAAAAATACCTTTGTTTTATTATGATATATATAAAAAAATATATAATTAGATAAGTAAAGGGATATAGTACAATAATATATATGGCATTTGGAAAATATGTCAGTACGTTTGGATTTTCCTAATCACGCAAATCAAATATATATATATATATATATTTATATGTATATAAACTAACACACTGAACTTCCCTTTTTTTTCTCTAAGTATATATATAATGATTACATGATATATATATATATATATATATATCTACGCAAATCTCAACTGCAAAGAGCAATGCCTGAGATTCCGTTACTCGTCCTAAGTTACAAGACAAGAATGACTTAAAAAATCAAAGTCTTTTAGGAATACAAACCAGAATATTATATATATGTGCTTTAATGTTTACATGTATATATATATCTAGCAACTCATGCGCGTGTATGTTGTTTTTTTTTTTTTTTTTTTTTTTTTTCTTCTTCTTCTTATCTAAACTAATGCCTTACACTAGAACAGAGGGTATCAACGTGCACAAACCCACATATTCTTAAAACCAGCTACACATGCCATATGATACAACAAGCTCTCTAAGTCTTCGCTTTCGTTTAAACCCCACAAGACTGTGACTCATAAGCAGCAATATATATTATGTCTATGTTTTCTCTTTCACGTTTTGTGGCTTCGATTCCATATCAGTAAGGTTTTACATATATCTATAGCATTTACAAAAACACTTTTCCTATCTCTCTTTTAAATATGGCGTGAAAATAGCAGCAACAAAGTTAAAAGGACAGCGTCTCACCTCTATTTTCGAAACTAAACACAGGGGAGTAGGATTGATCACAACTCAAGTTCTTTTCTTTCCTTCCTCGGTTCCACTATGTTTCCTAGTGTATTTGCAGAGCATTCATGATGAGGAGGTTCACAGATGGGTCTCACTCTTCCCTCTCGGATTCACACCTTGCTCTTGACTCTCTCCCTACCCTCCTCTTTCTTTCACGTTCCTTCACTGTTTCACTCTCACGTTCGGTCTCAGCTTGGCTGAAGCAGGGTGAATGAAAACAAGCTGAGAAGGAACAGATATATAGTAGGCTAAGGGTTTGGACCGGGACGTACAAGGTAACGGTCAAAAGAATACCCAGGGTGTGTTGCTCGAAAACACAGGTATGGTCTCCTGCTGGTTGATGCGTATGGAACAATGTGTGCCATTGGGGCTTAACGTGTTCGGCGCTCTTTTATTTTTTTTCCTAAACTAGTGCTACAGTCGGCCACCCTAATGAAAGGGGGGGTGCTAATACGTTAAATCTATTTTGCTGTTGCGTTTCGATTTGCTGAACTGAGGAGCATGAGAATATAATTTAAATGGGATAATGGGTTTGGGTTGGGTTGATTTGGGTCAAGGAGTATGGTCACGTGGCTTTCTAATTATTTCCAATGGTTTGGTTTAAACATATCTGATTTGTTGTTTCCTATTCTGATGCTACCGTTGGCCGAATGACGAAAGGGGGCTGAGATTTCCTTTTGACTATATTTCTGCCTTTAACGTATCTTTGCCTTTCATAAATGATGCTAATATATATCTCCTAATGCTTTTGCGTGTTCTGACCGTAGAAGTAGGGAAGAACTGAAGAAATATGTCTTTGCTTTCTAGTTTCCATTCTTCTACTTAACTATATTAGGTACATTGTTGTTGTTTCCTTTTTTTATATTTTAAATATCATCTGATGCATTTCGTGTAAGCTGAGGGGTGTGAATGAAATTGGTCTTTGGGCCAAATGGGTTCGATGGATTGAGGTGATATGGGTTTAGTGTTTTTATTGTTGGGTTGTGGTTAAGTGTGCAGCTATTGAAGGGGTATTTAGTATATGTATTAGAAGTTTGGAACTAATGGGTTGAGTTGGTTTCGGTGGGCCGAGGTTAAATGTATGGCTATTGGAGGGGTATTGGTATATATACATCTTGCTCTTTCCAATTAATGGTCACACATGCGGTTTTTCTTTTGCCAATGTTCCATAATTTTAAATTCACATATTGTAAGGAAATAAATTCCTAATTGAATTTATTCTTTTCCTAAATTTTTTTTTTTAGAGAAAGTAAGCCCTATATTTTCAGTAATTAATATTATAATTACTCAGGCCAAATTCTAATAATAATTTTCCACACAACATCTCTAATTTAAAATCCCAAAAATTTGGGATGTTACAGTAACTGTTAACTAGAATGTCATTGTAATTCTCCTTAATGTTTACAAATACAAAATTATTATTTTATTATTTTTCCCAATCAAAAAGCTTCTAAGCCAATGTCGTCGCTGGCGTCTCTCCAAGAGGTATAAAATCAGCTTCTTGTAGGTGAAGAAAAATGAAACAATAGAAGATAAGAACTCAACCATGAATAAGCCCTTCAATAGGTCTACGGTCCATTATCTCTCAAGGATGAAGACTATGAACAGTGATTCGCGACTCCTCCCCTCTTGATCTCTTCCTTTTCATTTCTTTGTCCTGCCCATCGATTAGATTCAAACTCCCCACCGACCCCTTCACAAGAAGATGGAAGGCACGCCGAGATTTCGACTGGGAGGGAAGACTGCTGTGAACTGAACGGGCTTGTCGAGAGTTTGGACAGAGCAGAGGCCACCTACAACTCTGATGAGAAGACCATCAAACTCCCAAGAAAGAAAAACCGACCTACTTTTTTTTTCCCCTTCTTGGAATCAAATCAGCCTCGATTAGTATGAAGAGAGTTGGATGATTGAATTGATGGATATCTTATTCACACTGGTAAATTACATATATACACCTATGACTAAATCAGGAATTAATTGTGTCCTGGTATAACACCATACAAATCAGAATATAATCAGGATTGCCTGTATTAAAAAGTGATTTTATAGGCATTGACTTCCATGCTATCCATCTTTCTGACCAAACAGGGGATCTCAGAGGCCACTTAACCTGAAGCAGATGTAGTCACTCTGGGAAACTGTTCCTTATACTTTAAATTTTACCCTTAATAGTGTACTTTGTAACTTAGCCACAATAATTTTGTCAAGAAAAAGAAAAAAAAACATAGCCGCAATGAAAAAATGTTGACCGTGCTGCTTTGTCTTCCAATCTCATTATTAGCGGTATGAATGTATAACAGGTCATGAAGCTTTGAATTTTTCATCTTGATTTGAGCTTTTATGTCTGTTCCAACCTCGATGAATTGCTGTTTCTTGTGTAATCTTTATTCATCATCACTAGATGGTTGGGGATCAGAAGAAACTAGACATCTATGTGGAACCCCGTGTCAGAGGAGAACTTCTGAAAGAGTCATCATATTTTGATTTTTTAGAAATAAGCTTTAATTTTAATGCTTGCAGATGAGGAAATTTCATGGCTGCACACAGAAGTTGACATTGTGATTACACTCGGTGGAGATGGCACTGTGCTATAGGTGTTGGGATCGGTACAACGCAGCGGATTAAAAACTTACGAATCCCGTCCCGAGGATCACTCAGATGCGTTTAAAACAAGGCTAGGGAATCCGGATATTACCTTTGGAGAATTCGTCCGCGTCTCGTTCTTCCTTGAACAGTGGGCTACCTCCTCGATCGCGAGAAGGCGACTCTTAGAATCGTCTTCCTCTCTTGGTATCCACACGAACAATCCTCGAACACGGCTACGGCAGCGTGCTAGCGCCCCTTGTGCGTCTCTCTCAATTTTTCCACTCTAGGGTTTTTCTTTTCTCGCGGCTTTCTTGATACGCTCGAATAAAACTCCCGTTGGTTTTTCCAAACCCGTAGGCGTATTATATAAAATTAATCCACATTAATTTTGAATTTCGAATTTCAAATATGGATTAAAATACATTAATTAAATCTAACTGTTAGATCTAATGTAACGCATTTATTTAATCCGATTAAAACCAGATCTGAAATTCAAATTTTGAATTTGAATTAAAACATATTAATTAAATCTATTTGATAGATCTAATCTAATGTATTTATTTAATTCAAATTAAAAACCTTCGATTTAATTTATCTCCATAAATTAAATCCGAGAAATAATATCTATCTATTTAATTAAATCGAGATACTATATCTCAATTTAAATTAAACAGATATACGATATCTTTATTCGAATATTAAATGAGATACAATATCTCTATTTGTTTTAGATATTTAATTTATCAAATAAATTAAATATAAAACAAATAATATATATATATTAATATTATAATCTCTATTAATAATATTAACATATATTAATTTCGAATTTAATATATATATATTTATCCTAGATTAAATTCGGTATTCATTAAATCTTAGACGTATCTAAGATTCAATGAATCTGAACACTTTTACTCGTGTTGGGTTATTCTTGTGTGCGACTCTGCAGGCCCATATGAGATTGGCAATGGGCCAATACTGTACCAGCCCACAAGTCGCAAGCGGCTTCTAGCAAGACATTGCGACTACCCAATTCACATGGGGATCGATGACACGATACAACCTATCATACAACCATGTCACGTCCCTTTTGTCACGCGATAATTTGGTCAAAGATGAGGCATGGATAATGTCAACTTTCTTTTCTTGACCACTAGTTTCTCGATTCTTGTGTAGTCTAATAAGTGAAATGGAAACTCCTTTCCATCACAGTATGGCCATACATTTCTTAGACTCACTCATCGAGGGGCCCAGTATTATCTTTCTACAAATGTGAGGGACAAATTCCATCTTGACCATTCACATTCCTCCACATGAAAACCACTGATCCCGATCCCAGCCTTTATCATCACCCGATCAAAGGTGACTTTTGATTAGGTCAAAAACCAGTGACTCATAATGTAGGAATCCATGATGATCTCAAGTCATAGGGCGTCGTGATGCAGTTATACATGAGATAAGCTTATGACTTAATCCATGCAGCTTTCTCATAGTGGGTCGGTCCAAAGACCTTGTACTCTTACAAGTGCCCATGACTTTGATTCGTATCTCCATACCTCATCAAAGTCATACTGGTCTTATCTCATCTTCGCTCCCACGTAGATGACCGACCAGGGACATTTAGGATATCATCTATAAGATATATCCACGGATACAGTTATCACTATAAACATGCGAATGTAGTGATAACTTAATGGAGAACAATGACTTGCCCTAGGGCATAATTTCCAACAATAGGGTATGTTCACTCAATTTTAATTTACTTGTTAGGGCCTGCATGAATACCTCCATTGTCAATTTTGAAGGCTAAAATTGTGATTTCCTAGAAAACTATTAAAACATTTTACATGCCAAAGTCATGTATGAATCTAAAACCATGGTCATCTAATAAGTTACAAACACCCCTTAGTCTATATGAATTTTTTATTTAGCATCTAACCATACTGAGTTTCGTTTGCTTTGTTCCAAGTGGATGAACAATCAACCTTCTGGCCTAGATAATTCAAAGGCTTTTGTTTCTATGTAATGCTTCCAAAGTTTCACAAACTATGGCTAGAGATTGAAAATATGGAAGCAAAAACTTTGCTTTCAACTATTGTTAATAAAGTGAGAAACTAATACAAAATATTTCGAGTGCCAAAATCTCTTCTTATCATCTCGTTTCTTTTCCAAGTTCAGAGAGAGTTTCAAACACCAATAAGATCTATTGGTCTCCTTAATTTTCATTGGACTTTGAGAAAAATATTATATAAAAATATTTTTCTTTCCTTGGAACCCTCTGATCCAGTGGTAGAGCCATGTTATGGCCACCTGGGGCCTTGGCCCCAGTTGGCCTTCTCTTATCTTATGTATTTATATGTATGTATTATATAATATTTTATTTTAGTCAATAATTTTATCCCATCTAATCTCTTATATTTTCTATAATTATACTCTCTTTTTTATTAAGACAATGTGTGGTTCATTACTCATTGAGCTGTGAGAGGAAAGTAAAATTCTCGTTTGAGATACTTACTGAAAAGGTTAGTATCATCTTATATCTCTGCTGTTCATCTTCATTTTAAGGACTAAATAGACACTCAAAATAACTTCTTTTCACCTCACTCTTTTTGTGAAAAGTTATTGTATGTATTTTTCTCTTTCTAATGAAGGTAATATTGCGCTAATTAGTGAAAATTTTGGGGTTATGATTTTAGGAGAGTTTTGAGTTTTGACAATAGATGACTATATTATATATATGTAGAGGATGATTAATGGCTAATTTTAATCGGTGTAGATTTCTTATATGGTTCTCTTATGATTTTATAATGAATTTCTCTTTAAAAAATAGATTATAATAAGTTATTTGATTAGTTGAAATTGAATCGATTTGTATTTTTTTTAAAAAAATATTTTTTGGGGTTCATATTATATTTCTTTTATTTTTTCCAATTATTTTGTTTTGAGGTAGGTGGAATGCGCATTTAAGTGTTAATTTTGTGGATTGAGTAGTACTATAAGAATTAATGTTAAGTGACACAAGATACTAAATAACACTAACAACAGTATATAGTCTGGGTCACTAAATTTGTTATAGATTGAAAAAAATGAGTAAGGATAAACAAAAACATATATGTGTTCTTTAAGAAGAAAATAACTTCAAAAAGTGATATTTCTAAGAAAATAATTTCTGAAAGTGATGTACCTTGTAATGAGTCTCTTTCCAAATGTCATAGAATTTTTGTTTACTATGGTATCTTTTGATTTGTAATTGTCGGTTATTATTTATTTGTATTTTCAATGTTATGCGATATTATTTAGTAAATAGTTCCATATATTTATTTTTTGACCCAGGCTAAATTAATTTCCTGGTTCCGCCACTGCTTTGCTCTAAATAGGCACAAATGATGCATGCCTCCACATGACTGTGCCTAATCTCATTAAGCCATATGCTCCAAATGGGCAAAATGATTTCGTGTGACCGTCTTCATAAATGTTCCCTACTACACTTTAGTTCTGTTTCTTGTTGGTATTGAATTTCAAGTGCCGTAGTGTCTGATTATTGCCCCACACCTTTTACGGTTATACTCTGCCTCTCTTTTGCTGTTTGAGATGTGGAGTCTTTGGCTGGAATTTATTCAAACAACCAAAATGGTTCCATCAACCTCTACTTACTGCTTGGATAATTGAACCTACTTCCTAACTAACAAGCTATCAGTTACCATTCATCTTGTATCAATAACTGACATACCAAAGGGAAGTCCTTCCAATTTTCTTGTATTTTCCTTGCATTTATGCCTGAGGAACATATTTTCAAATGTCGATTAGTTCTACTTAACATTCATATTTCTTGGAGCTACATTTAGTGTGAAGGATTCTATGCAACAGCATCAATGTATAAAGGAATATCTTGCTAATATCTACCCAATGTCATCAGCATGTAGAGATAATAAAATAAAACCTTACTCTAAACTATGTATTCTATCTGACAAATAATTGTAATTTTCTTTACTTTCATATTTATGATTGTGTTTTTGCACTAGATTGCATGTATTTTAATGTGCTTAATTTTATTTTGCCAAGAGACATGATTAGTAACTAATCCAGTATTGAGCTTGTTCAAAGGACCAGCTCCTCCCATTGTCCCATTTTCTTTAGGCTCTCTTGGCCTACTTTATGACTCTTTTCTGTATCCTCCATCTTTGCCTTTTTGTATATTATTTTTATTACTTAATTATGAATCTAATTCCATGCCTGATTCAAAGCTGAAACTTAACATCTTTCAGATAGTGAAAATCACAAAGAATACCCTGAATATATTTTGAAAGGTCCTATTGTCATCACATTAAGGAACCGTTTGATATGTCAAGAAATGCAGCTAAAAATGAACATGAAACTGAAGAACCGATGCTTGTGCTAAATGAGGTTACTATTGAACTGTGGAATATCATCTTTCCTTACAAACTTGAATTGTTACTGTGATGACTCTTTTGTCACGTGTGTGCAAGGAGACGAATGGATCATATCCACAACATCTTGCAGTACGACTTATCCTCTGGCAGTTGGAGGATCAATGGTCCATCCTCAGGTATTGCATCGTCCTTTGCCCCTCACTGAAGGTCCTTAAATCCATTGAAGTGGCATAATTTTTGTTAGGGATAAATACCAATTTTGTCATAGAAGTTTTGGCTTTGGAGCACCCAGCACCCGAAAGTTTTTTTAGTATCATTTTTGCCTTGGAAGTTTACACAACTTAGCAATATTGCCCATCAATTGATCTTGACTGTTGGATTGATCATTTTTTGTATCATTTTTGCCCCAGAAGTTTATAAGAATTTGCTCCTAAAAAAAAACTTTCGGGGCAAATTTGCTCCTAGAAAAACTTTCGGGGCATATTTGCTCCTTTTTGTAAATTTTCAGGACAAAAATGATACTAAAAAAACTTCTGGGAGCTAATGCCCCTTAGCCAATACCTCCATGGCAAAAATGGTATTTAACTCTTTTTGTTATAATAGGAAAGAGAGAGAAAAAGATTGTAAGGTAAAAAATGAGAAAATTAAAGTCTACATAGTTGCATTCTTATATATCACTCTCTCAGGCCTGAGTAATAGCTAGCTTACCTATTTTGAAACTTCATAAGCTTTGTTTTATACTCTCTCCATTCCTTAGTATAAGAGCTAGATTATTAATTCACAGATATTAAGAAAATCAGTTAAGTTAGTTATCGGTAACAAACGTACATATGTTGGGTTTCCTAAAATACCCTTTTTAATTATGTGCATTGTAACTTCCCCTTTATAGTAAAAATTCATTTACTATGCAATCAATAGGATATTTGGAGTAAAAATTATAAATTTGGGAGGCAAAGTTTTATAACTATGACTAAAGAAAGCCCCTTGTTTAGCTCTTATATTTAGGACGGTAGGTAATATTACTTTTTGTTGGAACGTATGAATGCATGAATGTTTCTGTAAGAGCAACACTAACAACTATCTTCCCAATTTTGAAGGTTCTAGGGGTTTTTTTCACACCATATGTCCACATTCACTATTATTTAGGCCATTGACATTGCCAAAACATGTGAGTGTGAGAGTGGAAATACCTGCAAACAGAAGAAGCCCAGTATGGGCATCATTTGATGGGAAGAACAGGAAGAAGTTGGAACCAGCGAACGCACTTGTGTGCAGTATGGCACCATGGCCTATTCCTACTGCTTGTTTGGTTGATTCACTAGAACATGAGAAAGACGCAGACTTTTGATGGCCCTCACAATACTTAACCTTTCTTTTCTTTTCTTTCTTTACTTTCTTTCTATTCTTGTATACATTGTTGTGCCTTCTTTTCTTGGTTTCTTGTGTAGTCAATATGCAAGTGTAGAGATTATAGTTATCAAAGATAAAGTTGGAACGGAGTTGGGAGGGAATGTGATAAAAATTCAAACCTTGTTTGTGTATGGGAGAGGAAAACTTGGCAACTAAGCTATGATCGTGGATGATAAACATATATGTGTGTGTATTTATTATTATTTTTTGGAAAAAAAACTATAGTCCATTAAATCACAAGGAAAATACTCTTATGGTTCTAATTGTAGGACCTAATTTGTAATGCTATTCATACGAAAGACTAAGTCCTACATTTAGGACCAGAAGGAGTATTACAAGAAGGTTTTTATTTTCCCCTATCAACCACAACCACCTCTTAATAGGCAGTGGTTTATAAGAATACAATCACTGATTTTCCCATAAATCTTTCCACCATAGTCGGCAAGAAAAAACATTGGTTTTTACAAGAATTGTTGCTATCGCAAATTTGAGTAATTAAATTGATGGATTCAATACACTTGGAATAAACTGTACATTTTTATGGTCATAATATATCAAATGTTATTCATTTTATGTAGAATCTAATGATCACAAGAAAAAAAAAAAAGAATACTGATATTTTGGAGATTATGGCATTAGAAAGAGGTAGATGCTCCTTTGTATTTATTTCTTTGGTTTATTGAAATGTTGTTGATTAGTGTTTGCAGTGTCAATTTTGAGATTTTTTATTATAGGAATTTGGCTCTCTTTTTTATAAGCAATTAGGTCTATATCTCAAATTATCAACATTTATACTGAGAGTAGGTAATGCCATGCAAAATAACCTTTTATTAGTTCATATGATACATAGCTGAGTTATACAAGAAGTTTTTGAGCAATTCTAATGTTGAAATAATTGTGTGAAGTTTTCATAAATTCAATATATAAAAATTGTAAATGGGCATCTTTGGGTGTAACTAACTACATAGTATTTCAAAATCGGCCTCCCAATTTGCAAGTGCTTACTTCATTAGAGACCTATGCCTATTTAAACTTGGAGCATTTAGTACGCTAATTTCTGCTGCAGTTTTATTTATAAATATACATTGGAGCCCTCTTATTAGATGTTGATGAGATAAACAGATTCTTCACCCACATGGTCACGGTTCAAACGACATGAGAGTTGAGAGAGAGAGAGAGAGAGAAAAGAACCTTGTTATTTGGAAAACATTTGAAAATTAGAGCTTGATAATTAATGAGCATTTAGTCATGACTACAGAGCCCATCTTAGGCACGAAACTCAAATGTGACCCCTTTTACTGCGGCTTCTGCCATAGAAACCACAAATGAAAATACTTGAGTGTTGGAAGGCATCTAACATCATAAAAGCAAAAGTGCCTAAGATTTAAGATGAAATTTTCTCCTCCAAATATTTTGCTTGTCTCTACATGTCAGCCGTATACTCCGGGCATTAAGATTTCTAGATGAAGAGAAAGGAATCAAAGGACTACAATGACATTTCAGACATGTTAGGACTTGGCGTGTTTCCAGGAAGAACTTGGAATGTTTTCAAGAATATAACATAAACATTTAAAAGAGGACGCGGAAAGACATCAAATCAACTTTAGGATGTTATCCTCTCGTCGTCTTTCGATCCTATTCAGAGATTGGAGTTTTGAGGATGATGCAAACAGAGCATCGTTTAGAATGGGCCAATATAAGAAGACGTGTGAGAAATATTTCCCGCTCTCCCCCGCCCTCCACGCGTTTGACTCAATACGACAACAGACGTGGCTGCAGCAGCGAACGACATCGTTCCGTCTCCAACATGCGCTGGGATTTATTATTGTCCAATCAATCCCACAGTAGCAATAATAAGTCCTCCTCCAACGATCCTCTGCTTGTGCCAATTGCGACTCAACATTGGAGAAATGGCCGCAGAGGTCCAAAGGTACTTGTCTCATCCCAAAGGTACTTGTCTCATCAATTTCATCATTCCTTTCGGCTCTTTCACTTTCCCTTTTTTTTTTTAAAAAAATCTTTCTCTTTACTCTGCATTAACAGAATTCATGGTCTTTAGTTTTTTGAATGGCAATGGCAGTCATTGTGCAATGCTAGTGGGATCAGATACAAGAAGGAAGAGGGCCCCGCCGCATCAATTCGGCACCCGGTAAAAAAAATTAAAGGTAGTTAGATAATTTATTAAATTTAGCAGTATTTCAAAATTTTAAACACCGGTCATTTTGAAATTATTGAAATTCAACATACTTATTTATCTTTTACCAATTTTAACAATCTTTTTCTCAAAAATAAAAAATAAAAATAAAGTAAGGACATCATTATATTCAGTGGTGGATCTTCTTGAATACAATGGGGAGCAATGGCCCCAAAAAAAAACAAAAAACTGTTCAGAATTTTTTTTTTATGTACATATATGAGATTAGCTAATGAGTATATATTTGGCTCCCCAAAATATTGTTTCCTTAATTAGTTAATGAGTATATACTTAGCCCTGAAATATTTATCCCAATGTCAACCACTGATTATATTTTTACCTACAAAACTTAATTTCAATTTGAACTAAGGGTGTAGTGAATATTCAAAATCTTTCAACGGTTCACTGAAATTAATTACGTCTGTTTTATATATTTAGTAGAATGAAAATTAGATTATTAAGAATACAAAGTTTTCACGTTACTTGTTTGGGAAACCATAAAGATGGAGTTTCACCATCTTATATGTTAATATTGGACAATAAGCTTTAATTTTAATGCTTGCAGATGATGAGGAAATTTCGTAGCTGCACACAAAAGTTGACATTGTTATAACACTCGGTGGGGATGGTACTGTGCTAAGGGTATGTTCACTCAAGTTTTACTTGTTAGGGCGTGTATGAATACCTCAATTCCCAATTTTTAAGGCTAAAACTTTGATTTCCGAGAAAACTATCAAAACATTTTACTTGTCAAAATAATTATGAACTCAAAACCAAACCCCTCTACACATGCCAAATCATTTATGAATCTAAAACTATGGTCATCAAACATCCCTTTAGTCTATATGAAGTTTTTATTTAGCATATAACCATACTGAAAGTTTCCTCGACTTTGTTCCAAGTGGATGAACGATTAACCTTCTGGCCTAAATAATTCAAAGGCTTTTGTCTCTATGTGATGCTTCCAAAGTTTCACAACTATGGTTAGAGGCTGAAAATATGAAAGCAAAAACTTTGGTTTCAACTATTGTAAATAAAGTGAGATACTAATACAAAATATTTCCAATGCCAAAATATCTTCTTATAATCTCATTCCTTTTCCAAGTTCAAAGAGAGTTTCAAACACCAATGAGATCTATTGGCCTGCTTTCCATTCGACTTTGAGAAAAATATTATAGACATGAATGTTTCCAATCATTGAACCATCTATTCTAAATACGCAGAAATGATGCATGCCTCCACATGACTGTGCCTAATCTCATTAAGCCATATGCTCCAAATGGGCAAAATGGTTTCGTGTCACCGTATCCATACCTGTCCCCCCCTACTATACTTTAGTTCTGTTTCTAGTTGGTGTTGAATTTCAAGTGCCATAGTGTCTGATTATTGCCCCACATCTTTTATGGTCATACTCTGCCTCTCTTTTACTGTTTGAGGTGTGGAGTCCTTGGCTGCAATTTATTCAAACAATGGTTCCATTAACCTCTACTTACTGCTTGCATAATTGAACCTACTTCCTAACTAACAAGCTATCAATTACCATTCATCTTGCATCAATAACTGACATACCAAAGGGAAGTCCTTCCAATTTTTGTTATTTTCCTCGCACTCATGCCTGAAGAACATATTTTCAAATGTCCCTCAGTTCTAATTAACATTGATATTTCTTAGGCGCTACATCTAGTGTGAAGGATTCCATGCAATAGAATCAATGTATGAAGGATTTACACAATGGCATCAACATTTTGTAATGCAACGTCCTCTGCCCCTCACTGAAGGTCCTTAAATCCATCGAAGTGACCTAATTTTTGTTATATTAGGAAAGAGAGAGAAAAAAATTGTAAGGTCTAAAAATGAGATGAGTCTAACACAGTTACATTCTTATATATCACTCTCTCAGGCTTGGATATTAGCTAGCTTACCTATTTTAAAATTTTATAAGTATTGTTTTATACTCCCTTCATTCCTAAAATACATTTTTTAATCATGTGCATTGTAACTCCACCTTTATAGTAAAAATTCACCTACTATGTGCAATCTTAACATCCAAGATTTTCATGTTCATATCAAAAGAATTCTTATATACATGTTATAATAGCTCAAATCCCAATTTCTTATACATATATAAATATATGAAAATATTTCACAATTCAAATCATAAAGTTCCACAAGGCAATTTCTAATAAGATATTCATAACTATTTCACAAAATACTCACAAACAACATATTAATACACATAACAAGTGGAAAGTGGTTACCTCTCGCCGAAGCTAACTATTATCACACTACTCCTAATCCAAAAGCTCAACACATGCCAAAAATCAATCTACCATAATCAATTTACTAACCGTTAATAACTCTTCAAAACTCTACATAATCAAAATTATAACTTATAATTTCATATAATTCAAAATATACAAATTTTAATATATTATTATGACAAAAAAATGAAAATTATAGTTTAGTCCCATGAATTTCAAAAATAACAAATTAGCCCTAAAATTCTAGAAATTACAGTTTTGACCCCAAAATTCCGAAATTACAGGTTTGCCCCCAAAATTCCGAAATTACGGTTTGCCCCCAAAATTCCAGAAATTTCAGTTTTGCCCCAAAAATTCGAGAAATTAGATTTTGTTCCTTCATATATAGAAAACTAAATTGATTGAATTCCAAGAATATCTCCCTAACCCAAATAAATTATTTTCATAACATTTAATTGATAAAAATATTTTATAGGATATACCTCTTAAATAGAAAAGTTCATTTTAAATTTTTAAAACAACCAAACAATAAATCTAAACCGATTAAAATTTACTATTAATCATCTACTACATATGTATAGTTTTCTATTATCAAAACTCAAAACTCTCCCAAAATCTTGTTCCCAAAATTTTCACAAACCAACATAATAATACCTTCATTAGAAAGAGAAAAATATATAGAATAACTTTCATGCGAGAAAGTTTATTGAAAAAAAAGCTAGTTTGGCTACCTAAATAATCTTATAAGATAAAAGACATACCTTAAAAATACATTGAAGGACCTAACTCCTCCTTCTCCTCTCTTTCTTCCTCACTCTCGATCTCTCCTTTCTTCTCTCAAGTGACCACCGTGTATGTATGTGTTGTGTTTTAGTGTGTGTGGGGGGGGGGGTATTTATAAGCCCCCAACACACACATATAATATATATATATATATATATACACACACATATATATTAAAGGAATTAGGTGGAAGGCATGGCCTCCCACTGATTTTTGTGCAGTGGCACGCCTCCCATTGCCAGATAGTGGGAGGTCACACCTCCCAATGTTTGGTTCAGTGGGAGGCCATGCCTCCCACTTTTTTTTCTTTTTTTTAATTATAAATTTAATCTAATCTTCTTCTTTTTTTTCAATCCTAAAAATAAATTAGGATATTATATAATCAATAGGGATATTTTGAGGTAAAAATTACAAATATGGGAGGCAAGGTTTTATAACTATGATTAAAGTAAACCCCTTGTCTAGCTCTTATATTTGGGATGTGAGGTAGTATTACTTATTCTTGGAATGTAAGAATGCATGAATGGTTTTTTAACAGCATCACTAACAACCACTTCCCTTCTATTTTGAATGGGTGGATATAATGAAACTCATCAATTTTTATCATTTGCAGGTTCCGGGGATTTTGTTCACAACAATAAGTCCAAATTCGCTATCATTTAAGCCAATTGATATTGCCAGAGAATGTAAGTGCAGGGTGGAGATACATGCAAACACAAGAAGCCCAACATGTGTGTTTATTATTATTATTATTATTATTATTATTATTATTATTTTTGGAACAAAAACTGTAATCCATTCAATCATAAGGAAAATAATCTCCTAGTCCTAATTGTAGGACCTAATTTGTAATACCATTTACATGACAAACTAAATCCTACACTTAGGACCACAAGTAGTACAACAAGAATGTCCTTAATTATTTTCTCTTATCAACCACAACCAGAATTTCTGCTTTAGTTTTATTTATAAATATACCTTGGAGCCTTTTTGTCAGATGTTCTAGGATTCAGACTTTTTCTTCTACCATTCTGCTTTGCTCTCATCGTTTGCCCCAAAACTAGTTTTGGGGTAAAAAAAAAAAAAAAAAAAAAAAAAAAAAAAAAAAAAAAAAAAAAAGCAATATGCAACCCCCCCCCCCCCCAAAAAAAAAAAAAAGAAAGCATTTATCATTCAGGAAATTTATTTTCACTAGCATTCATTATTTTAAATGAGATTTTAAAACACTCACCTCCCTAAAAAATTTTTTTAGTGGCATCTAGTCTAGCACCTAGCACCCAACACTAAGAAATATTTTCTTAGTAGCACCTAGTATCCAAGGTGCTAAACAAATGCATTAAAAATTGTTTTGGAATACTGGGTGCTACTTAAAAAATACTTACCTTATGGGTGCTGGTGTTAGATATTGGGTGGATATTGAAAACTATTGAAGAAAATATTTGCTTTTTCGACCAAAAAACTATGTAGCGTTAGGGTAAAGAAAGAGAGTAGACTAAAATATTAAAAGAGAGAATACGGATCCACAATATGACTTTCACCATATAATTGCATTAGTGAGCACATTTAAAAAAAATTTCAGTGACTCAGCCAAAAATTTCCTATAAACAGTGTTTTAAGTGTGGAACCATCATTAAGCCATCCAAAAGCACAGGCATTAGTGGAAGAGATTTTAAAGTAAAGGTGGATAAAGTGATATTCTTATAACCGAACTTGCACGATTTGCAACCCGTCATGTGTCAATTACAGTTGAGTTACGTGTCAATCATGCGCCGGGTCATTTACCTTTTCTTGAGAACTTAAACCCTTTGGTGTTAGAGTTGACGAAGCGTTGAAATGATGAGCTCTATTTCATTGTCATCTAGTGTGATTCTCCCACCTACGCGCATCTTGTTGCACCCTACACGTAATGAACATTATAATAAATTAATAATAGAAGAAATGGGACTAGGACGTATATTCAACGATGATCAAGTGATGTGATTAGAAAAAGGGAAAATCCATAGAGACCCTTTTAATAGAAAAAATTCTAAAAAAGGGACCTAAAGGTTCTGAAAATCTTAAAAAAGGTCCCAAAGTCTTTTCTGGTATAAATTCATTAAGACGTTAACAAAATAACTAAATCAATACCCGTTAACAATTAAATCAGTCGCATTAACAACAATATTTTAAGAACTAAATCAGTCACATTAACAACTATATCAGTTTCGTTAACAACTAACGTTTAATGAATTTATACCAGAAAAGGCTCTGGATTTTTTTTTAAAATTTTCAGAATTTTTGATCATTTTTAGGATTTTTCTATTAAAAGGGACATGATATACATTGTCCCTTAGAAAAATAGAAACCGGGGGGAGTACGATGTTAGTATAAAGCACAAGAAATGGGACTTCAAAAGCAGATGAGCATATGTGGAGCCTGGAGGGGAATAAATTGGGGATTTTTTTTTTTTTTTTTTTTTTTTTTTTTTTTTTTTTTTTTTTTTTTTGCTGAGAGGGATCCTACTTCTCTCCTCTACTCTTATAGGACTTCAAAAGCACCATGGTGAATACTATTTTTCTTTTTCTTTTTTAAGAGGAACAGTGTGATTATGAATATGATGCCGGTTTTAAGAGAAAAGGACGGTAGGATATATAATACAGGATACAGTAAAACGGAGTAGCCGCGTCCATAAAGTAGGGGGTTAACAGGAGAGAGTAGAAACAGGATTCCTGGAAGAGAGAGGGATTTGTACAAAAAGGGTGAAATGAAGTTTAGGGATTTGGAGGGACCCAGTGAGATATGAGGGAAGTGGACGGTGACCATACGAGAGAGGAGAGTGGGGGGTCTGTTCCCTTCTGAGCTTCAGTTTGGATGCTTTATGGCAGCCAATTTCCCTCTGCTTAGGAGTTTTATGTCATGAGACTCTCCCTTTCATGTGTCCCCTTCAACAGTGTTTCCAGGAAGGATCCCAAGTGTTTCCTGGAAGGTTTTAGGACGTTCCCAAGAATATTAACTTCAACATCTAAAAGAAGACTCACGGGGAAAAAAGCAAGCCAACCTTAGAATAAGAGCCAACTTAAACATTTAATCCATTACAATTTACGACGGATTTTTTCCCTTCACAAAATCTGTCGAAAATTGTGACGGATATTTTTTTCCGTCGTAAATTTCGTTTGCGATGAGGATTTTTGCAAAACTTGTTTACGATGGATTTTGTCAATCTGTAAATCTATTTTTTTTTTTTAACTGCTACCTTTAAGAATATGAGTATACTCTTTGCTATCATGAAACCAAAAGAAGAAGATAAGTTGGTTTCTATCAAGATCATGCACCTCCAGATCATCACCCGTCTGCCATGCCTTTTTTATCATGGAAATAACTATTGGGACATTTAAGTTTTTACAAGTAAGAATCTGGCCAACTAAAGTACCACCATACTTCTCTATTTTCCCATCCGGTTTCAAGTCCACCTCTTTCATTCTCATAGAATCACTACTCTTTCCCACGTCCATGCCTCCACGCTACCACAAGAAAACTAATACCACTAACAGAAATACGGGTTGGGTTTCTCTCCTAATCTTTTTCTCATTATCCCTCATCATCTCTAAATTATATTCATCCAATCAATCACAATACTACTTTATTATCTCTCTCATCTTCTCAATCAATAGCCTAGATGGGCTAATGAGAGAAAATGAGAAGCATGATGAGGAAAAGATCTTCTTCCCACAAACACACAGGAAGGCCCTATGAGAATGGATGAAACTAAGAGGACTTGTTCACCTATCACTGAGAATCAACCTGAATAAGAGCACCGGAGAACACACACTAGTACCCACTCAGGAGGGATGATTTAGATTCATAATTTTATTGTAAATAAAGTGAGAAACTAATACAAAATTTTAGATGCAAAAAACTCCCCCGGAGAGGTCCCACAGCGTATGCGCCCGACGTAACCTCGATCCGGACTAGGCGGGCGAAGCTACGGTGAACCGGGTGCAATAAAAAAAAAAAAAAAAAAAAATACAAAATTTTAGATGACATGGAGGTTTCTAAATAAAGTGAAAGTGCAAATTTTGTAAGTCCTATAACGTTAACTATTTTCTAAAGGAAATGAGAGAACAGTTTATTTGTACTGTTTTACCTATAAATTATTTTTTTATGTGAGGCGTATGGAACGTGATAATAATTCATGGATAGATTTGGCGGTAGAATAAAATAATAGGGGCAGGCGCGTTGCGTTGAGAAAACCATGAAACGTCATAAATCAGGGAGAAGCACCGAGAGCAGTAGACCAGACCACACTAGAGTTGGGCCGGCCAGGGCATATTAGGACCAGGGTAACAAAAATATCTGTTTTTTAAAGTTTAGCCTGAGAGCACTAGGGCCAGGCCATAAAGTTACTATTCTAAATTTTAATTATTTTTTCTCTGTTTTTTTTTCAACTCACTAATTCATAATCAAAAGCAAATTATTGTCCACAAATAATTTACATAAAATATAAGAAGCATACCTAAGTTTTAAATTTAAACTATTATATAATATTTCTATAGCAAGATTGACCCTATGACTTGTGACGAGAAGGTTGCCAATATAAGGAGCAAGCTAATTTTAGTTTTCAATAAATATTCGAATGTGGGAACTTATGATTCTCCTTTGTTCCATTCGTTGATCATATCTGAAAAAGGCTAGCTTCATTATGCCCTATACCATTATGATGACACTTAAAAGTCATATCTAAAAGCTACATTAATCGTTATATATTGCCTAGATGTATGAACCAGGCTCTTCTTTCTTCAGAGAACAACATTATTGAGAGATCGATTTCATACTATAATGTCTTTTATGATTCCGACATTCTTTCTTTCTGTAGAGAACAACATTTATTGAAACCAATGTTCGCACATGTGCAATTATATGTCGCGTTATCAAGACTTAACAATATTACAGGTTTGAAGATCTTATACAAAATGGGAAAAACTAGGGAAAATGTACAACTACCAATGTCGTTTACAGGGAAATATTTAGAGAGATAATTGAGATATTGGATGCTCATTTTATATATATGAATGTTTATGTAATCTAATGGCTAGCATGTAAGGATATTATTTTGTTGTTACTTTTGACACTACAAAAAAACGTAACGTTTGTCGCGGTGTACTTGTAGCGGTCAAGCAAAACCGCTACAAATGAACAAATTAGTAGCAGTTTAAACCCAAACCGCCACAAATTAGCAACGGAAGCATTGCCGCCGAAATGCTGATCATTTTGCTTCGCTTTTTGTCACGGTTCACAAAACCCAACCGCTACAAATATGGCGTCGGCCTTGGCACGTTATGGCGCAAAGTCCGTCACGGTTTTTTCGTAGCGGTTATGTCAAAATAACCGCTACCAAATCACGAAACGACACACTTTTGTCACGGTGAGAAGAAAGCGACACGTTGACCGCGTCAAAACTTCAAAATTGGTAGCCATTCTCACAATAACCGCTACAAAATTTATTCTACAAATAGCCAATTCCATCCGTACAACAATTATAATGTTAAAAAATATTCTAAATGGGCTTTGTCGTGAAAGAGCATTCTTAGCTTTGTTCTCAAAAACAGAAGACGGGCATATATCTGCGACCGATCTCGGGAGATGAGTCTTGGAGATATTTGTCTGTCTTCTCATTGTTCAAGCCGAGAAGGTTCCTTCGGTGACAATCCGCATTCAGATATTCTATTGACACGAAGACTTCTACTCCTCTAAATATGTCTAACATGCCACCGAGATTGGATCCATTATAGCCACCGTTCTTTCGTTAAAATATCTCGATCAAAATGAGTCGGTGAGTTTTTCTTGGAAGATCGGTGGCTATAATGAATCCGAATCTTGATAAACTTATTATTCCTAAATTTTATTATTCCTAAATTTATTAAGATCGACTCTTTTAGAGAAATTTCAATAAACCATTTATTCCGATTTAAAGAAAATAATTGAGAATATTTTTTTTGGAATAAGCAAAAATTCCAATCTAATTAGTTTATCGCTAAACTAATTACTTTGGATTTTTTTTATAAAAAAATTATTAAATTAGTAGCGGTTACACAAATCACCGCTACAGATTAATTATTTTGTAGCGGTCTACCTCAAGAACCGCTACAGAATTTGAATGGTCGTTCATTTTGTAGCGGTTATGTAACCGCGACAAATGTGAAGAATTGTCGCGGTTTGGGTGGCGGTCTTTATTGAACCGCTACAAAATGATTAATTTTGTAACGGTTACTTGGTTTAACCGCTACGAAACGGCGGTTTTTATATTCACTTTTGAAATTCACGCGCTATTGTTCATCTTTTCACCTTTGTACTTTTACTTTTCACATCATGGTTTCTCACGACAAGGGAAAAGAGAAAGTAGTTGAACCCCGGGAAAGGCCTATCAGGGGTAGTAGTAATAGAGGAGGCCGTAGGAGAGGGCATGTGCCTTTAAATGTCTCCGTTCAGCCCCCTCAGATAAATGTCTCCCTTCAGCCCCCTCAGATAAATGTCCTCCCACGGCCCCCTCAGGTTGGGAATGAGTTTGATGGGCTCTTTGAAAATGACCCAATCCCAAACCCTGAGACCCTACAAGAGACCGTAGGTGGAGAGCGAGGCGCAAGTACGCCGGCTTGAGGACATCCTCAATGGTGATGATGACGAGATCGAGATTGAGATTCCCATAGCGGAGGCGGAGCGGTTTCTCGACGAGGACAACGAGCGGGAACAAGGGTACCCCCAACCGTCGTCTTCTTATTCCACTGGATTTACGGTGGATATCGAAGGTAAGTATAAGTAGTTTATTGGAAAAAAATAAAATTTAAATTCTGATGTGTGAAAATTTATGTAAGTACAATACAACATTTTTTTTATAATTGTGCAGATGAATATGGGAACATCGGTAGGAGGACGCCGGATGTTCACACCCTCGGTCGGGAGAACGGCTACCGCGTGATAGTCCCCTGGAACACAGTGCACGGACCAGCCGACGGCGGTGGTGGTCACTGTTGAATCGATACCCGTCACAATTTGGTGGGAATTGGGTATGGTTCCCGATCTTTTTCCATAATTGGAAAAAGATCCCGAAGAGACCAAGGACAAGGCGTTTGAGGACGTTGTGCGGGTAAATTGTGGTTAATTTAGTTATCTGTTTCTTAATTAATTATTACTTAATTACTAATTATTTTATGATATAGAATAAGTTTAAACCGTGAGCCAACGCAAAGAGGTATGTAAAGTTGAAAATGGGAGAAGCGTGGAAGAGTCGGAGGGGTCATCTCTACACCCAGCGGAATGGAGATTCGACTATGCCTGCGGCAGCGCGATGGAGAATGTCCCGGACGGCGTGGACCCAAATCACTAGGCAGCTTTTGTCTAATATAGGAGGAGTGCGAGGGCACGTACGTTTTTTAATTAATCATAGTTCTGTTTTTTTCTATGAGGGTATTGTATAATTACTCATTTATTTTGCAGGCTCTATCCTAGAGGAACACCAGATCCAGGGCAGCTCAAAGGATCAATCACACGGGTGGATCCAAGACATTTGCTGTGACCTACAGTGAGATGGTATGTTAAAAGTTAAATTAATTTTATGTTTAATTGATTATTGTTTTGCTTTGGAAATAACAAAGTTTATACTCTTTTAACTCTTTCAAGAAGAGAAGGCTCGACAGAGGGTGGTGGTCGACGGACTATGGGCAGTTGTGGACACGCACACATAGACACCGTGATGGGACACCGATCTCTGAGGCAGCAGAGGAGATAATAGTAAGTTACAAAAAACTAATTAAATAGTTAATGTTGTATATTAAAATTTAATTAAATTGATTGATTAATGTTTTATGAAATATATGCGTCGAGCCGGATTGAGCGAGCCGGCCAAGATACGTCGTCGCGGACCGAGTCACGGGGTTCTCGTTGATCCTACGGCCACATTGAAAGTTCTTTGTGGGCCCAATCGAGCATCCCGGCCGTGTTAGGGGCTTTAGGCTAGGCGCCGGCCTAGCATGGTGTACCACAAGGACTCCTCCTCTCGTCGCTGCTGGGAGCGCCGGCTCGAGCGAGCCACCACCGAGGCGGTTGATGCGATGATTGCCGAGCGGGTTGCCGAGCGCGCTTTGCTGCGAGGCGAAATGAGGCCGGGACTAGGCACATGCGGAGAGGTCTCAACGGGTTGGTTCGCTAATCGAGGACTAGCTGGAAGTCACTTGTTGGGGCCATGTCGAGTTGCTACCGAACAAACGGTTTCCATCTCCCGAGCCTCCCCTTCGTTCATCTTCGAGGATTCCCCCCCCGCCTCCTCTGCCTCCCCCTCCCCGCCTCCCCGTCCAGATGTTGCTGCTGATCAAGATGAGGGGGTTGTTACCTCTGGTCGAGCCCACACCGCCCCTGAGAGAGACCCCGTGAGACAGACTCGATCATCGGGCTCGTGATAGTTATTAGTTTTTATTTTGTTCAAGAATTCGGTTTGTCTTTGTCGGATGTTTGTTGACAATTTTTTTGAATTTAAATATTTTTTATCTTTCTTTTTTTAAGTCAAAAGGTTTTTTAAATTTAAATTTTATTAAAGAATAAATGGAGTTTATAATTTGTAATAAAAAAGATATGTTAATATTACACCAAAAAAAAAACGAATGTTAATAAATTTTGTAGCGGTTAAACCTTCAAACCGCTACAAAATATATTTGTCCCGGTTCATCTAGTTAACCGCTACAAATTTGAACTTCAAATTAAAAAATAAGCGCCAAAACTTTCAAACTGTCATCATTTTGTAGCGGTTGATGTAGTGGTTCGTAAACCGCGACTAGTTTATGGAGCGATTTTTCAATTCAAATTTGTAGCGGTTCATTAACCGCGACAAATTTGAGCTGAAAAATTATCGCGGTTGTTGTCGCGGTTGTTAACTGCTACAAATGTTCCCTCGTTGCATTTAAAGATCTCAAGTTATGGGATGAAAGTAATTAAACATTGTCTCTACATTAATATACTTTCTTTGCTTTGTTTACTACGATGGATAAATCATGGATCAAGATGCCGCCAGTTCTCCAAGATATTTAGCGGATTAAATAAGTTCTTAGATTTCGCCTTCTCTCACGCTAGCATTAATGGCAAGATCGTGTGTCCTTGTTGTAGATGCAAGTTTAAGAAGTGGCAAACACGAGAAGGTGCTATGGAACATCTTCTTATTAAGCCTTTCCCAGAAGCATATACATTCGGGGTGTTCATGGTGAGGAACGTGGTATGAGATATGGGGATCATCTTCCTCAAACCTCACAAGTAGGAAATCAACCGCTACCTCAAGATGATCCGGTTAATGATGCTGTTCGCGACGCTTTTGGTGTTCAAGACGACAACTTCACAGCGAGTGCGGGGGTCTTGAACCGCTTTTCTATAGGAATGAAGCGGCTCGGAATTTTTCAGCCTCATGGATGAGAGCGATCGTCCTTTGTATCAAGGTTGTCAGAAATACTCAATATTATCCTTTCTGATCAAATTGTACCATATCAAGTGCATGTGTGGGATCACTGATAAGGGGATGTCGATGTTGCTGGAATTACTACGAGATGCTTTCCTTGATGCGGACATTCCCACAACCTTTTACGAGGCCAAGAAGATAATCACCGATTAGGATTGGACTACGAAAAAAATCGATGCCCGCCCAACGACCGCATGCTTTATTGGGGGAGGACGCTCGGATGGAGACTTGTAAGAAGTGTCACACTTTGAGGTTCGGGACTGTTCGGAAGGGAAAAAGCGAAGAAGAAACCCGCAAAGATTCTAAGGTACTTTCCTTTAAAACCTCGCTTACAAAGATTGTTTATATCGTCTAAGACAGCTGAGCATATGAGGTGGCATGAAGCCGACAAGAATGAAGATGGTAAACTCAGACATCCACGAGATGGTGAAGCGTGGAAAGCGTTATACTCAGACTTTTTTGATTTCACGGCGGACCCTAGAAATGTTCGTCTTGCTTTGGCGACCGATGGTTTCAATCCGTTTGGGAATCTTAGCACAAGTTATAGTATATGGCCGTTGTTTTGATACCTTACAACTTGCCCCTCGATGTGTATGAAACAAAGCTCCTTCATTATGTCAATGATCATTCCGTGCAAAAAGGCACCAGGAAATGACATCGATGTGTATCTACAACCGCTGATCAATGAGTTGGTGGAGTTGTGGAATGTAGGCGTGGAGACGTATGACACGCACAAGAAGACACTCGCTCAACTCGCGTACGGCGTTGATGTGGACTATCGCTGACTTCCCGGATCGGGAACATTATCCGGGTGGAATGTGCATACCGGCCTTGCATGTCCGGCTTGCAATTTTGACTCTGACTTAGTGCGCCTTCCCCACAGTCGTAAGTGGTGCTTCATGGGTCATCGGAGGTTTCTCGATCGTACGCACAGTTTAAGTTGCAACGCAATCGTTTCAATGGGCAACAGAAAAAAGAGGACCTCCTCGCATATTATCTCGGGTGCAGAGATCATACAACAACTTGTGGATGTTGATTCTGAGTATGGGAAAAAAGACGATCCAGTAAATGCAGGGACAAAGACGGTCAGGGCTTCTGGTTCCGCGACCCAACAATGGCGGAAGATAAGCGTATTCTTTGCTCTTCCGTATTGGAAAGATAATTTGCTCCGACACGACCTGGATGTCATGCACATTGAAAAGAATGTGTGCGACAATGTGTTGCACATGATTATGAACAAACCAGGCAAGTCAAAAGATCATCTTCAAGCGAGGAAAGATTTACGGAGATGGGGGTTCGTGCGGACGCGTGGCCGGATGAGCATGGCATATTTCAACCGAAAAATTCACCCCGACAAAACCGAATAAGGAAATCTTCCTTGCCACTTTGAAGAAAATAAAAGTTCTGACGGGTATTCAAGCAACATTTCACGATGTGTGGACGTACAAGCTTGAAAGGTTACTCGGGTCAAGAGTCATGACTCACATGTGCTTATGCAAGCAGCTTACTTCGCAGCTAGCCATAAAAAATACACCGCCTCTCGATGTGTCGATCGTTTTGGTCGAGCTTTGTACTTTCTTTCGGAAGTTGTGTTCCAAGGTGTTGATCGTGGAGGAGCTCGACCGACCTTGTGCAAATCATTCTTACGCTGTGTGCCATTTGGAGATGATCTTTCCTTCTTCATTTTTCACGGTCATGGTTCACCCGACAAGACACCTTGTTCACGAAACAAAGCTTTCGGCCCATTCACTACCGATGGATGTATCCTATTGAGAGGTACTCTTTTAAAATTAATTACTTTAGCATTATATTACTTCCTAGTCGTATGTTTAACCATTGATGTATCGACATCTTTCCTCATTACTTTATAGGTTTCTTGGGAAACTAAAATCTTACATGAGGAATAAGGTGTGGCCTGAAGGTTCAATAGCAGAAGGTTATCTTGGGGATGAGGTCTTGTATTTTTGTTCCGGTACTTTGATGACATTGAGACGTCATTCAACCGACCGCCTCGTGTGGACGATTGTCCCGAGCGAGCCGAGTCACCGCTTGAGTTGTTATTCCTCGTGTTGGTAAACCGGTTGGCGGATGTGAGAACTTCAAACTCACGGCACTTGAGAAGTTTCAAGCACATAGACATATCTTGATCAATTGCACTAAAGTTGAACCGTACCTTCGCAAGGATTGCACACGATATATATATATATATATATATGTTATCCTATATGTTTCCTAACATTTTATAGGCACATTTCTTGCTCGTCATCGCATGTTTAATTGCTGGGAATTCAAGAGTCATGTGAAGCATCAGCTAAGGATCCGTACACAGACATCCTCCGAAATTGATAGAAAGGTCCACAGAGAATTCCGGGGTTGGTTTAGGAGGAGAATAATGAATGACCACAACCCTCACTCACCAAAGATTCGAGCTCTCGCAATCCCGCTTTGACCACGCCCAAAGATTTACGGCATACAATGTCAATGGCTCCAAGTTTTGCACGGTTTCATGAGATCGGGATTGCCGACCCAAAACTCGGGTGTATATGGCACGTTTGGGATGAGGAGTTATGCGAGCGCAAAGTGACGGAACATGCAGGTTCGGTGACGTCCCGTATTATGGAAAACTGGTTGAGTGGTCAGGATAACTTACCAAGGCCTTTTCTCTGTGACGCTGTTCAAGTGTTTGTGGGTGAATACGACAACGTCTCGAGGACTCACGACTGGCGACTTAGGCATCACATCAGTGAATTTCTCCCACCTATTCACACCGGTCGATCGAAGATGATGAGCCGTATATTCTTGCCTCGAGGCCCATCGTTTATTATGTCGCCGATGAGAGGCACAGGGATTGGAATATGGTGGTTCATTTAAAGCCTCGGGACCTTTACGACATGGGTGATGGTGACAACGTCGCGTACGATTGTGAGCCGCTCCAGCCTGCCGGTTTCGAAAACTTTTTCCCAGACGGCGATGACACTTTACCTATAGTTCGGTACGGTTTTTAATATACGCAATATGAAATTTAAAAATAGCATTTCACAAAAGTTTTATATATGTCTTATTCCATATCCAACTCACACGTAACTTTTTATAAAACCTTTCTTTGTAGGGATGCTGACGAAGATTGAGAAGAAAAATTATCACTACTCTTCATTTTCCTTTTGTTTTTTAAAAAAAAAACCCAAAAAAAAAACATTTGTAGCAGTTAATAACTGCCACTAATAACAAAATAACCGCTGCAAAATGCAACCGCTACAAAAAATCAAAGACACCGCTACTAAAATAAACCGCTACCAAAAACCGACACCCTAACCGCTACAAATTGATGCGCTGAGATCAAAATAAATACCCCACCAAACCACATTCAATATGCTTCGCTTCTCTTTTCTACACGCGTTTTCTCCCCGTCTTCTCTCATATTTTTGCGTTTTCTCAACGAGAGGTGTTTGAATGAGGTAAGTGTCACTCACTTGATAAAATCTAGTGATTATCGAAATATTTGTTTTTTGTTCTATCCTCGTTGATATTAACTTCTCTTATTTTATAGGTGGATTTTCTCGCATTTTTAACTTTTTTCCTACTTTCACATACTTATTCTTCGATCTACTTTCCCACTTTTTTTTCTATAATTCGCTTTATATTAATGAACTCATAAATTTTTCTTATTATACTCATATATTCTTTTTGTTTTACATATCTATAGTAATCTTATACAATCGAATATCATATTTTAATATCATTTATTTTTAATAAAAATATAAATGATTAATAAGAATGGTTAAAAATATTTTTTTTTTTCATTTTCATTCATTTATAGCGGTTACATAACCGCTACAAATAACAAAACACCGAGGCGCCAAAACAAGTTTTCAAACAAATAACGTCAATTTTTGTAGCGGTTCTTTAACCGCTACAAATATAAAAATAAAAAATAGCGGCAAAACTTTTTTAAAAAATAATGGCGGAATTATTTGTAGCGGTTTCTCACCGCTACAAATATTTTGGCGGTAAAATTTTTTCCCGATATTTTGGACTATTTAGTAACGGATATATAACCGCGACAAAATTTATTCATTTTGTCGCGGTTTTTGTACCGACTATTGTGCAAATAAGATTTCAGTTTAGCCTTATATAGTGGCGGTCAACTAAAACCGCTACGATTCTGATAGCGGTTTATGTGGTTGTAGTAGCAGTTTTTTTCACCGCTACAAATGTCTTTGTTTCGGTCGATTTTTGTAGTTTATTTTGTGTAACCGTGACAAATGTTGTTTGTCGCAGCAAAAACCGCTACAAATACGCGATTTTAACCTCTACTAATGACCCGTTTTTTTGTAGTGTGAGCTGCTACATATGTTGCTAAACATGAAAGCTTACAACTACTGGTGTTGCTGTGGTGCATGTTGTGTTTACGGATAAAGCAATGACTTATATTTTTTGTTGGCCAATTTGAAACACAATTCTTTTCTTTTACTATGCTTTGTTTTTTTATTCAATTACTTAATAATTTGGATGAGTTTAAGGAGAGGGTACCCTTTAATTTTTCTGAACTATTGCACCACGCAGCGTGCGGGCCGGGCCGGGGGGGGGGATTTCGTTTTTGTTATGATAGAAATGGATCTTTTTTGCTCAAGAATTATAAATATACCTTGGAGTCCTCTTGTTAGATGTTCAGACTTTTTCTTTTACCATTCTAGTTTTGGGGTAAGGGAAAAAAAAAAAAAAAAAAGCAATATGGAAGCTCCCCCCCCCCCCAAAAAAAAACAAAAAAAAGAAAGCATTTATCATTGAAAAAAAAAAATCAATAGCATTCAGTATTTCAAATTAGATTTTTAAAACACTCACCTCTCTAAAATAAATTTTTTTTTTTTTAGTGGCATCTAGTCTAGCACCCAATACTAAAAAATATTTTCTTAGTAGCACCTAGTATCCTGGGATCTAAACAAATGCACTAAAAATTGTTTTAGGATATCGGGTGTTATTTAAAAAATACTTAGCTTTTGGGTGTTGGGTGGTAGATATTGAAAGCTACTGAATAAATATTTGCTTTTTTTCACATAAAAACTATGTGGCTCTAAGGTAAAGGAAGAGAGTAGGCCAAATTAGAATAGTAAATGAGAGAATACGGATCCAAAATATGGCTTACACCATATAATGGCATTAGTGACTGAGCCGAAACTTTCCTATAAACAGTGTTTTAAGTGTGAAACCATCATTAAGCCACCAAAAGCCCAGGCATTAGTGGAAGAGATTTTAAAGTGAAGGTGGATAAAGTGATGTTCTTATAACCGAACTCGCACGATTTGCATCCCATCATGTGTCAATTACAGTTGAGTTACGTATCAATCATGCGCGGGCGTTTCGGTCATTTACCTTTTCTTGAGAACTTTTAACTCTTTGCTGTTATTTTCAAGAGATGCGCGTTTTGGTCATTTACATTTTCTTGAGAACTTTTAACTCTGTGGTGTTATTTTCAAGAGTTTAGGAAGCGTTGAAATGATGATGAGCTCTATTTCCTTGTCATCTAGTGTGATTCTCCCACCCACGCGCATCTTGTTGCACCCTACACATAACATGATAACAATAGAAGAAATGGGACTAGTACGAATATTCAATGATGATTAAGTAATGTGATTGAAAAAATAGGAGCCGGGGGGGAGTATGTTGTTAGCATAAAGCACAAGAAATGGGACTTCAAAAGCATATGAGCATATGTGGGGTACTTGATCCCCTCCTCTCAAATAAAACATTTAAGCCCCATTTAGATTAGTAAAAATTAAGAGAAGGAAAAGAAAAATTCAAATTTTTCGCTGATAGGGATCATTTGGATTAAATTTTCCAGTGTATACTCTATTGTGATGTTTTGTTCAATGCAAGATATGTGAGAAGGACATGTAAGAAGGCGAGTTCACTCAAGTGTACATATGTCACACTCCAGTGTGCACTTCCACTCTGTAGTGTGTGATTTTGTGTGGTTTATAATAATATTTTATTTTTAGGGGTAAAATGGTATTTTTCTTTTCTCATTTTCCTACCTTATCTTCTTTCAACCAAACGATTTTTTTTTTTTTTTTTATCAACCCATTCTTTTTTTCCAATAGGAAACAAACGCATCGAGGCAAGATGTTTTCCTTCCATTCCATTTTTTTTTATTTCCATTCCTAAGATCTCTTGGATCGAAACGGGGCCTTAGTGGAAGATATTTTAAAGTTAACCGTGTAAGATTGTTTGGACTTATTAGGGTGCTTCCAGGAAGGATCCCAGTGTTTACTGGAAGGATTTAAGATATTGCCAACAATATTAAAAATTTAAAAGAAGACGACTAAAAAAAGCAAGTCAACCTTAACATATTTATAATTCGTCATTCATTTTCCGTCTTCTTCATTGTCTCACGGTCTCAATAATCCGCAAACAGCAACTTCCATTGTACGTTATGAACCAAGCTGCTCTTAATCGAAGAAGCTTAAGTATGCTCCGTCGTGTTCGGAATCTGCTAAATCATTCCATTTTCGGGAGAAAAGTAGGATCTCTCTCTTGCGTCGTCGGTCTGCTTTGTTACGCTCTGAGCTCCTCTTTCGAATCCCTCTTCGGAGAATGGAACACTACAAAGATCGTCCTCTATATAATTCTCAGTTCTATTATCAGCGTCGTCGTCTTATTCGAAGACAAAAGTCGAGTCTCAGTCGTGTCCGAGCTGAAACCTCACGTTGAATTTCTGGTTCTAATGCTCACTTCACTCTACTCCTTTTTCGCCGATAGATCCACGAAAGGCAAGCCAGACACATGGAGCGTGGTTTCGAGTGGTGCATTTGCTTTGACTTCTCTGTGTTTATCGCTGCAAAGAAAGCCTGGATTCGACGTTGGTCTGTTCAGTTTTTTCCTTGGATGTGTCACTGTACAGTTGATGAAGATCCACCTGATTTTCGTTCTTGTGGCTGCTGGTTTCTCTTATCCTCTAGTCGTCCTTGGATCCTATTCAGAGTCGCAGTCAGATAATGGAGATTCGGGTGATGAAGAACTTTTACAAATACTAGTTGAGAATGGCATCCAATTACTCTGATTCTTTATTCTTTGTCAGAACTTTCCTACCTAAAATTTAACATATTCTCCTACCTAACATCTAACATCTTGTATGCTAATATTGGATAACAAGCATTAATTTAATGCTTGCAGATGAGGAAATTTTGCTGCTGCACACAAAAGTTATGGGTATGTTCACTCAATTTAATCTTACTTGTTAGGGCCTGAAAGGATACCTTCTTAATCAATTTTGAAGGCCAAAAATGTGGTTTCCTAGAAAATTAACCAAAGACCCCTTGCTAAAATCAATTATGAACTCTAAACCAAACACCCCTATACATGCCAAAATCATTTTTGAATCTGAAACCATGGTTGTTACCAAACACCCCTTAGTTGATATGAAGTTTTTTTTGCATAAAACCATACTGAAAGTTTTCTCTGCTTTGTTCCAAGTGGATGAACAATTAATCTTTTGGCCCAAATATTTCATAGGCTTTTTGTTTCTATGTGATACTTGCAAATTGCACAAACTATGGTTGAGGGCCTTCACTGGAACATGAGAAAGACGCAGTCTTTTGATAGTCCTCACGATAGTTAACCTTTCTCTTATTTTCTTTCTATTCTTGTATACATTTTGTGCCTTCTTTTCTTGGTTTCTTGTGCAGTCAATATGCAAGTGTAAAGATTCTAGTATCGGCATTCGAACAAATGCGCGGTAACACAAATACAACATACCAAGTATACCGTGTTAACTGCGGAAGGACTACATGTCCTAGAAACAAACGCAGGACTGCTCAACAAAGCAAGCCCCGGATCCACAACGCTAGGAAAAACATAGTAGTCGGGCTCCGAACCCAGACCACACTGAATGCACACAAAAATATGTCCCTTTTCAGGAGACACGGGTCCACAATCATGGAAAAACAAACATACAAAGCAATACAAGACATATGAGGATTAAGGTTACTACCTGGTAGATGAACAAAATTATTAGTATGATTTTTCTCCGGTTGCCTGAGAATCAAAATGATCCTAAAATAACCAAAATATATAAATATAAGTAACTCTTCTTTGAAAAAATTTATTTGTTGAATCAAAAAGAAGCCTTCCTCAATGTTTAAAAAAAACCCTCAATCCTACACGAAATTTTCAACGAGTTGAAACATTAAATACCATAAATATAAAATCAGTTTCCACATGCTTGAGACTGACCAAAAACATCTCTTGAATCCCACTACCAAACTTTCTCTTATATCATTATGACTCCTCTTCTAAATCTCAAACCTTAAGTTTAATCTTTTATTCAACCCTTTATCCATTAATCGAACATCTCATGAACAAAAAAAATCGTAGGGACGAGATACTACCACTTTCTCAACCATAAAATCATAAGGTAGTTAAAATGATCACTTACTTGCTCTTATTATTTTACCACCTTAAGTTTTAATCTTCAATATTTCTTCTTTCTTCCTTGACCTTATTCTTCACGTGACAAGAGAGGAGTTTCCATTAGAAATATGATTCCCAAAAACAAGTAGAAGAAAGTTGATAAAATACCCAAAAGCCTTACCTTCCTTTTGGATGTTTATTGGAGCTCTTTCGAACCCTTTTCTATCTTTCTTCTTCTTCTTTTTGGACGTTTTGCTTGGCTCACGTGGTGTCTCCTACTTGGACTCTCCTCCTCTTTTTTTTTTCCTCAACGTCACCAACAACACAAAGCCCGATTTGGGCTCCTTAAATAAACCTCTCAAGCATTTGTCAACATTCTAGAGAAATCTAGCTAAATATGATTATATTCTTGATCTCTCTCTCACACGTGCAGCGGTTTTAAAGAAGTGTGAAGTGAAAAAAAATATTGCATTTCACTTGTTCTCACTCTCAAATTAGGTGGTTTTTGGGGGGGGATGGTAGGCAAAAAAAACAAATTCCTTACTCCATTTTATCTCTCTCTGACGTGGGTTACTATGAGAAATATTGGGGAAATATATATTTCTACTTCCTTTGGCATTTTTCTTTTTTCACGTGAGGCACATAGTGTTGTTTCTAATATAATGAGTAGGTAGAAATTGAATATAAAGTACACAGTATATCAAAACAAGAATCTATATTTCTTAAATATAGCATACGGGGAACATTCACTTAGTCCGTATAAAATAAAAAGTTGTAAAACGAACTCACAAGACTGCTGATATGGAATGGAAAAATGCAGAAATCCGGGCCCAACTTTCGTTGTGTCCTTAAGACAATTTTGCTCCCTCAATATGGATGCCGAAGGTTTTCCTGAGCAATTGCCTCCCAGGATAGAGCGGATTATTCGTCTCGAAAGATGGCTGCTCATGCATGGCCCAAGCGAAGCCAATGAGTCGGTTTCGGAATGCACGAGAGTGTTTATGCGGAATGCGAGAGAGAGTGTGCGAGAGAAATTGTGTGTCTAAACCGTGACTAGAGCGCCTATTTATAGACTCGAAAGAACACGATCGGATGGACAAGGCTAGCTGCTTGTGAACCGGTGCGTTATTGCAAACAGACGCACCCGGGAACGAACGAGGCGACCCGCATGCATTCCTGGCACGCGAATTGGTGCGTCTTGACGAACGGTCGCACACCAACAAAGCGAACGGAGGCGGCCCGCATTTCTTCACGGCGGACGATCCGAACTGATTGCAAAACGCCCGTGGTTGGAAAAGCTCGGAGAGGCACAACGGAATATCTAAACGTTCGGAAATTAAAAATTATTTTTTAATCCGAAAAATAATTTAATAAAAAATTAATATTTTATTTCACACGCGGGACCGGACGGACCCGGACCAGCGCCCAGCAGCATACACGACCGCCATCTACAACCGAACCGAGCCGAGCGGACAAACGGTGGCGCGCACAAGCGTGTGTGGTGGACCAAGGGTCACCTAAGTCCTCACCCCTCCACAAAAGTGGGTTGGCCCAAGGGCCCAATTAGTAGGAGCCAAGTTGGGGCTTATATACCCTCCAACTAAGCAATGTGGGACTATTTTCTCACACACATTCCTTCTTCCTTTTTCCTCTTCTTTTCCATCCTTCTTCTTATTCATAACCCATGGGATTTTATCCAAAAATTCCAACACATAGAGAAGAATTGGAGAGGAAAAAAATAAAAATGTGTGCAATCCATGCCTCAATCCGGTGTGTACTCCATCCTCCCTTGTTTAATTAAATTGTATTGTTTCCTCAAAGTTAGAAAAACTATGATAGATGATATGATAAACATATATGTGTGTTTATTATTATTATTTTTGGAAAAAAAAAACTGTAGTCCATTTAATCACAAGGAAAATACTCTTCCGGTCTTAATTGTATGACATATTTGTAATGCCATTTACATGAAAAATTAAGTTTTACATTTAAGACTAGAAGTAGTATAATAAGAAGATCCTTATTTCCCCTTATCAAGAACAACCACCTCTTAATAGGCGGTGGTTGATAAGAATACAAACATTGGTTTTCATAGAAATCTTAGCACCATAATCGGCAAGAACAAACATTGGTTTTTAAAGGAATCTTTGCTATCACAAATCTGAGTAATCAGATTGATGGCTTCAATACACTTGGAATAAACTGCACTATTTTATGGTCATAATATATCAAAATATTATTTATTTTATGTAGAATCTAATGATCACAAAAAAGAAAGAAAAGAATGCTCATATTTTGGAGGTTAGCGCATTAGAGAGAGGCAGATGATCTGCTGTATTCATTTCTTTGGTTCATTGAATGTTGTTGATTAATTTTTACATTGTCAATTCTGAGATATTTTATTATAGGAATCCGGCTCTCTTTTTTACAAGCAAGGTCTATATTTCAAATTATCAACATTTATACTAAGAGTAGGTAATGTAATGTAAAATAAAATAAACCTTTATTAGTCCATATGGTACATAGCTGAGTTATTCAAGAAGTTTTGAGCAATTCCAATGTTGAAATAATTGCGTCAAGTTTTCATAAATTCAATATATAAAAATTGTAAATAGACATGTTCGGGTGAAACTAACTTCACAGTATTTTAAAATCAGCCTCCCAATTTATCACAGTTACATTCTTATGTATCATGCTCTCGTACCTGGGTATTAGCTAGCTTACCTATTTTGAAACTTCATAGATATTGTTTTTTACTCTCGCCATTCCTTAGTTGCCACAATCATGCGCGGGGTTTTTGGTCATTTACCTTTTCTTGAGAACTTTTAACCTTTTGCCTTAGTAGCGCAGTGGCATTGGAGCCAGTATTAACCGGCCTCCCTCCCCCATGTCCAGGGTTAGAACCCTGCCCCCCTCCCCTACCATGATGTATCAAAAAAAAAAAAAAAAAAAAAAAGAACTTTTAACCCTTTGCTGTTATTTTCAAGAGTTTAGGAAGCGTTAAAATGATGAGCTCTATTTCATTGTCATCTAGTGTGATTCTCCCACCCACGCCCATCTTGTTGCACCCTACACATAATGAACATGATAATAATAGAAGAAATGGGACTAGTACGTATATTCAGTGATGATTAAGTGATGTGATTAGTGGAAATAGGATTCCTGGAAAAAAGAGGGATTTGTACAAAAGGGTGGGATTTGGAGAGATCCAGTGAGATATGAGGGAAGTGGACAGTGGACATACGAGGGAGGAGAGTTTTTTTTTTTTTTTTTTTTGGGGGGGGGGGGGGTGTTTCTATTCCCTTCTGTGCTTCAATTTGGATGCTTTATGGCAGCCTTTGTAACTCTCTCCCCTCCCTCCCCCCTTTTATCATTCCTCTCCATCTTTCATTCCACCCAATCTCCCTCTGCTTAAGGGTTTTATGTCATTAGACTCTCCCCTTCATCTGTCCCCTTCAACAGTGTTTTCAGGAAGGATCCTAAGTGTTTCCAGGAAGGATTTAGGATGTTGCCATGAATATGAACTTCAACATTTAAAAGAAGACTGGGGGAAAAAACAAGTCAACCTTAGATCCCAAGACAACTTTGACAAATCATTGATAAGATCAAAATCATTAAATGAAGCGATAAGGGTGCGAGTGTGTCGTACGAGGGGAGTAGGAAAGTAATAAAGATATATAAAGCGCGTAGGTAGGAGGGAGTTAAATATGAGAGTTGAGGTTGTCGCATTAAGATTAGTGTGGAATTAATAAATCGGGGCACTACTACAAAAAGTAGATTTAATGACAAACCCTTAACTCCCCTTATCAACCACAACCACCTCTTAAGTCTTAATAGGCGGTGGTTGATAAGAATACAAACATTGGTTTTAATAGAAATCTTAGCACAATAATCGGCAAGAACAAACATTAGTTTTTAAAGGAATCGTTGCTATCACAAATTTATTGAGTAATCAGATTGACGGCTTCAATACACTTAGAATAAAATGCACTATTTTATGGTCATAATATATTCAAATGTTATTCATTTTATAAAGAATCTAATGATCACAAGGGAAAAAAGAGAGAGAGAAAAGAATACTCGTATTTAGGAGGTTAAGGGCCGCTGTTATATTCCTTTCTTTGGTTCATTGAAATGTTGTTGATTAGTTTTTACAATGTCAATTCTGAAATATTTTATTATAGAAATCCGGCTCTCTTTTTTACAAGCAAGGTCAATATCTCAAATTATCAACATTTATATTGAGAGTAGGTAATGCCAAGTAAAATAAGCATTTATTAGTCCATATGGTACATAGATAAGTTATACAACAAGTTTTGAGCAATTCTAATTTTGAAATAATTATGTGAAGTTTTCATAAATTCAATATGTAAAAATTGTAAATAGGCATGTTTGGATGAAACTAACTTCTCAGTATTTTAAAATCAGCCTCCCAATTTGCAAGCGCTTGCTTCATTAGAGACCCATGCCTATTTAAACTTGGAGCATTCAGTGTAAATCCCAACATTTCTTTTTATCTTAAATACAATATTTTGATAGAAAAAGCCTATTTAAAATATGTGAATATGTGGTCTCAAATTTTGAGATGTGTTTATTCTATTTTCTAGGGATTAGAATAACCAATGATTTAATAAATTTTGTTAGGCATCATAAAATACCATAAAATATAATAAATACCATAATAAGCTATGGTTTATGTAAGATCAAAAAGAGCAAGTGAGTGCTATGAAAATCCTTAAATAAATTTGGAGACAACAATAACAATTAATGACCAATAAGAATCTTCTAAAAATTAAATGAATTGTCCAAACCTTCATAATTAATTAAAGGACCTTAAACACCAATTATTATAATTTATTAAGAGACTAAATTTTCTAATACCCTATATTTAATACCTAACTCATATTTAAATCATAAAAGGCCATGAAGAATTATCAAAACACTTGAAACAATTAAGGGGCAATTACCAACAATTAAAGAGCAATTAAAATTACACTAATGGAATATTTAGGTAATTCTTTACAAATAATGTTAAAAGTCACCAATTAAAGATGTATTAGGATAATTAAAGGTCAAGGACCAATAAGGGGTTAGGATTAGCATAAAGATGATTACTAATGATCATGATTAAATTAGTAACCAAGCAAATAAATTTAATAACACCTAAAACACCATTTTTGGATTAATGACCAAAGATTAAGCTAATTAAAGACTAAACCCTAAGAGTATTTTGCTTAATTGCTAACCAATCACCAAAGTCATCTAGTTACAAGTATACTTAGAGTAACTAGGAAATTAGAACACCAAGTTGGGAAATGCATGAAGATGGAGATGCCACCAATGCATGCTTGGAGAATGCTTGATGGAGGAAGAGCCACCAAAGCACTCTTGGGACCAAAAGCTTTACACATGGGGACAATTTTCTTAGTTATGATTAGTTTTGATGATGTCTTATATGGATGTCATTATTGAAAGCAAAAAGATTGAGTAATATAGTTATCTCCTACATTGACTAACTACTATGTTTAATGTAGATTAGTTCAAGTTGAATCATAGAGGTTATTCAAGAAGAAGAGGAGATATTGAAGAAGGTATAACTTGCAGAGAATGATGAGTCCAAGTTGAATGATGGAGAACGATCAACAAGAAAATCAATAAAGAAGTATTGAATTAGAGATAGAAGATGTGAAGTCAAAATGTTAAAGAATGATCAAGAGAAGAGAAGAAAGAAAGAAGAACTTGTTGTATGAAGTAAAGATATCATTATTCAAGTTCTAAGATTGATGCTAGAGGTTTTCAAGGTCATATGGAAGTTGGAATGGCTCAATTTGAAGTTAAAATCAGCAAAAATCAGCTTCGGGATGAGAAAACTCGAGTTTGGAACACAAAACTCAAGTTTGGGACTCAATACTCGAGTATGCAAGTGAATACTCGAGTATGCAAGTGAAAACTCACCTCTGGTGTCTCTGGACAAGGAAAACTCGAGTATGCAAGTGTATACTCGAGTATGCAGCGTGATCAGCTCTTCAGCAACTCTGTTTCACATTCAGCACGGGCGAGGTCTGGTAATTCGATGATATCTCCCAAACCAGAGATCGGATTGAAGTAAAACCAGTGGCATATGAAACTAGACTCCCAATGCGTCATTTTAATATAAAATTCAAGCCCAAAGGAGTTCAGATCAAGGAGCTATGAATTGTGGAAGTTGACAGTGAAATCCACGCCACACAGCAAACCAAGCTTCAATTGTTTGAGTGTATCTCACAAACTACAAATCCGATTGAGCTAAAATCAGTGGCATATGAAAATAGACTCAAAGAGCTTTCCATCAAGAGTTGAACGGACCAAAACGGAGTTCCAACCAGGGTGATATGGCCCTTGAAAGTTGATAGATAATTTCAAGAAAGGAATCAAATTTGTTGAACTTAAGTCAATACTGCAGTATAGGTTTGCTTACTCGAGTAAAGGCCATCCAGAGAGCAACCAAGTTTTTCAAGTTAAGTCAATACTGCAGTATAGGTTTGCTTACTCGAGTAAAGGCCATCCAGAGAGCAACCAAGTTTTTCAAGTTAAGTCAATACTGCAGTATAGGTTTGCTTACTCAAGTATGGGACTTCCAGAGAGCAACCAAGTTTTTTTAAGTCAAACTAAGTCTTCCAATAACCAGAATTTTCAAACTAAGTCAATACTGCAGTATGGGTAGCCATACTCAAGTATTGGACTTCCAAAGAGCAACCAGAATTTTCAAACTAAGTCAATACTGCAGTATGGGTAGCCATACTCAAGTATAGGTTTTATCTTTCAAACACAAGACACGTTGGTTTGCCTCTGAAAGGTGCATACTCGAGTATCCCATTGGATACTGCAGTATGGACACTTGTATACAGTGCCATACTCTAGTAAGCATGAACATACTAGAGTATACAACGGTAAAAACTGATTTTTGAATTATACGAATTTGCAAATCACTCTTGTTTAATCCTATTGCTTTCATAAATCATTCACTTATGTTCCCAGATATGTTTAACAAGTTTATTGAGTGAATTTCAGTTAGCACAGATGAAGGTTAATGAAGATCAAAGCAAAAAGCAAAAAGGTGCTCAGTGCATTTAATGCACCTCTGCAAATCTACCTACTTTCAGCTAATTCATCTGAGCACGCCTTCTGAACATTAAAGAATGCTTACTACAACAATCAAAGTAATCTCCAACGGGCAAATTCTCAGAGAATCACATCAGATCAATCTAACACCTGGATTAGCAGAAGTTTAGAGAGAGAAGATGACTAGACCTTAAGCTAATCACCTACAACGGTTGGATTCATCAAGCAACAGTCATATAGTGTTCTCTACCTATAAAAGAGGACAGATTCAAGTAGAAAAACGCAGAGACACAAGCCTACATCTTACAAATCCTCATACTTTGATTTTCATACTACTCACACTCTGTTTTCCAATGGTTACATAGTTTATCATAGAGAGTGAGATAATTTGTAATGCACTTCAATGTTTATCTTATTCACTTCTGAGAGAGAAGATTTATTACAAACATTCCATCTGTTTATCTGAGAGTTACTCAAGATTGGGTGATCTTGAGAGGGAAACAGATTGTAACCTTACATTGTGTAAGGGGGAGTATCTTGGTGAGAGATTTGGCTTCATAAGTGCCTGGATGAACTTGTGGGTTGTAAAGGCTTCTCTTGTGCCCGGATTAAACAAGAGGATAGTGGATTGAAAATCTCAAGTGGAGCTTGAGGACTGGACGTAGGCCAAGGATTGGACCGAACCAGGATAAATCTCAGTTTGCATATTTTCTTCCCTTATCTTTTATATTTCCAGCATATATGTTTGAATGACTATCTATTGTTTTATAACTCTTTACTGTCATACAAACTCATGTTACTGACTTGGAAAAGATTTTCAAAGTTCCTAAATTTTTATACTTCACCCAATTCACCCCCCCTCTTGGGTTCAGCCAGAACTTACAAATTTTGACACCAAGGCAAGAGGCTTTGGTGAAAAATCAAAGGAGGAAGAATGAGGGGGAGGTAGGCCACGTTTTTGGCTTAGCTGGAGGGAGAATTCAGACTTAAACCCATGACCAAAAATGAGAGATGTATAAGTTAGAGAATTACAAGATTGCCATAGCCTTTTGCTATAAATAGGGGGCTTGAGTCTTCATATTCTCCACATCAAAACAAGCAAAGAAATCTGAAATAGAGAGTTGAGAGTAAGAGTGAGGAGCTTCTTGAAGGAGTAGCAAAGTTCTTGGTAAGTTCTCTAGCTCTAGCTTTAAGTTCTCTAAGTTTTAGTTTTAAATTCTTAGAATAGAAGTAGCCTAGATCTTAAATATGCTAGGATAATTTTGTTTACATGTTTTTATAGTCAAAATTAGCTTTGTCTCAAAAAAAATGATGAGGGAGATTATATAGAAAAATGTCTGAAAGAAAATCATCAAAGTAACGAAGTTACGCGAAATTTCATCGGTTTCAGAATTTCTGGAGGCAGTGATGAAAATGCCAGAATTTTATATTGAAAATATGGTCACAAAATTCTGATACAATTCATGGTTAAAATAGACATATAGGGCTTTTTAAATATGTCAAGAACATGTCAAAATGATTTCTGTACAGAGAGATAAAAATCCTCAACATTAGGCTACGAATTTCTGGAAAAATTCTGGGCAGAGGCTCAAAACTTAAAACCTGGGAGTGATTCGTGTAATCTGGGCAGAATTTATTATTTTTACTTGAAAATAGACATCCTAAGGATTCCAAAAAATTTTACGGATCCTCGTTTCGATTTTTCTGGAATTAATTATTATTTTTCAAAGTTAGACGAAATGCTGCCCAGATTTGTACTAGTGTTGTTCTATGAATTTTGAAGGAATAAAGTGAAAAATAAATGTTGCAAGGGCAAAATAGTCATTTGTGACTAAGATATCTATTAGGATATTGTTTGGGAATTAATAAATGCGATATTACCCTCATAGGATATCTGTGAACGCATTTTCGACCGACAAACGTACGGTATTCATCAACGAAGGTACGTTCACGTACTGTAACACTAGCTCTGATGCTTATTGTATGATTATATATGATTGTTGTGTTCATCGACTTAGACTTACATACGTGGTTATGTCACATACGAGGTTATGTTCTAACTATTGCGGTAGCATACGTGGTTATGTTACATACGCTGTTATTATCTTACATACGTGGTTATGTATTTCTAATCATACATCTGTTATGGGCTTTTGTATTGATTATTGTTGTAATGTCATGAATATTTGTCATACATAACTGTTACATAAGCATGAGGTTAACCGTTACCGAGGTTCAATGGGCATTGAACCTCGGCTCTTAACATAGCGTCGGGTCGGGAGGACCGAGGATCGAGGAGAAAGGCAAGCGGCACGCATAGGGACTCACCAAGACTTTCTTCTTTTGTTATTTACTTCGAAAACACTCGGTATAACGTACCGCTACGTAATCAGCCGGACTTACGGCATTTTGAATATAAATATCGGTTACTCAATCGCTCTGATGCTCTACTCTGATGAAAAAAAAAAATATACTGCTTTTGAAAATGGGATGTTACAATCAGTACTCTAATTTCTGCTCCAGTTTTATTTATAAATATAGCTTGGAGCCCTATTGTTAGATGTTCTAGGATTCAGACTTTTTCTTTTACTATTATGGTGCTCTCTCATTGTTTATCCCTAAACTACGTAGTCTTAAAGTATAAAAAAAAAAAAAAAAAAAAAAGCAATGGAAGGTTTTTGCCCCTATAAAAAGCATTTATCATTGAGGAATATTTTTTTTAGTAGCATTTAGTATTTCAAATTAGATTTTAAAACACCCACCTCCCTAAAATATTTTTTTTAATGGTATCCAGTATATAGCACCCATCACCCAGAAATATATATATATTTTTTAGTGGCACCTGATATCCTTGGTGATAATCAAATGCACTAAAAATTACTTTAGGATATCAGGTGCTATTAAAAAAATATTTCTGGGTGATGAGTGTTAGATATTAAGTGGATATTGAATGCTACTAGAAAAATATTTACTCTCTTTTTTACCTAAAAACTATGTAGTTGGGTAAAGAAAGAGAGTAGACCGAAATAGTGAGTGAGCACGGCACATTAAAAAAGGGTTAAGATGCAAATTGATCAATGAACTATTACTCCAGAAGCACCCAACACAAAAAAACTTTTAAGTGGATTAAAAATACCAAAAAAGTTTTAAAAAATGTAAAGTCAGCACAACGCCGTTAGAAAGAAACAAACGTCTGTTAAAATGTCAACTTTTTAAGAGTTAAGGTGCAGATTGGCCAATGAACTTTTACTCCATAAGCGCCCAACACAAAAAACTTTTACTCCAGGAGCGCCCAGCACAAAAAGGTTCATGTCAATCTACTCAAAATCCGACTGTTGCAAATCTTTGTCCGGACCCCCAACCATGTGCATTGGGATTAGGAAAAGTGAATGCAATAAATTAAAAAAAATCATAAATGTAACAAGTAGATTTTATTTTTTTACGGGTGGTAAGTTTTCGAATGAGCCCGGGTAAGTCCATGTCTACCCAAAATTTAACTATTGCAAATCTTTTCCTGGACCCCCTAACCATATGCATTGGGGGTAGAAAGAGTTAATCCAACAAAAGAAATCGCAAATGTTATTATGAATGACAACGGCAATCATTGTGCAATGCCAATGGGATCAGATACAAGAAGGAAGAGGGGCTCAGCACCGGGTAAACAAAAATTATGGGTAGTTAGATAATTTCTCAAATTTGATAACATTTCAAAATTCCAAATCATCATTCACTTTGAAATTATTAAAATTCAACATACTTATTTGTCTTTTACTAATTTTGACAAGATCACAAATAATAAAGTAAGGCATCATTGTCTTTTCATCCTCAAAACTTAATTTCAATTTGAACCAAGGGTGTAGTAATGATTCATAGTATGTTGAGGGTTGATTGAAATTACTTAAGTCTCTTTTAATTAAGTCACTTTTATGTATTTATTAGACTGAAAATTAGATTATCATTAAGAATAAAAAGTTTCTACTTGCAGTTTTGGAATCCCCAAAACTGCAATTTCAAAAGCTCTTTTTCCACAAGCCGAGACAAAACTCCTCTTACATACTTATCTCGTAAATCTCCAATTATTCTGCAAAATCTAATCCAAACATTTACTAGCCATGCGAAAAGGGGACCAATGTATATGTTATGCCTTTGTGCAAAAAGTTACTTTTACAAACTGGTGTTGGGTTTAGTCAAAGGGGTTAGTCCCTCACGATTGGTGAATCAATGTTTGAATCCTCGCTACGACAGGTGCCCATATTTAGTGCTCAATTATGATTACCTCTAATAGAAGAATAGTTATGCTTAGTTAAAAAAAGCTACTTTTGATAAAAGTAACATGACTGCTTCAAGTACATCAATGCATAGCATTGGATAAACAAATCATATAATATTGCTGTAAATATAGTTGTAAAGCAGCCAGAAAATGAGTTTTTTTTCCCCTCTAATCCTTAAATGAGTTGAGTGTTTGTATGCAGAGGAGCAGGAAATATTTATCGAGTAGGAAATACTTACCTTATGTGTGAGATACCACGCCAAATACCTTCAAAAATCATTTCTCACCTACTTATGCACTGTTTATAGCGATTGAAGCTACTGCTTTTGTTTTTTCAGCTATCAGCTTTGCATAGATATGAGTAAGTAGGATAAAGTTGACATGGCATTAGAAAATACAGCAACCTACAAAAATGTTAAACATTATGACTGAGCACATGCCAAACTTAATGCCCTCCTTCAATCCGACTCATATGGCGTAGGTAAGAAGAAATATGTACACTTTTGCTAAAAAGGCAACTTTATCAAGGTTAAACACAGGAGAGTATTCATTACTCCTATCAGTATATGATAAATAATAATATGGCATTAAGGATGAAGTTATCCATCAATATTGATCGGAATCCTTGGAAGATCGTAATGAGAAAATGTAGTAGATGAATATATAGGATGTGCAAACCAATATTATATTAGATTAAATTTAGGATTGCTCTGGATATTGTGGAAGAGCTATCCTTTGACTAATACATGGGTAATCCTGGATTTGGGATTTGTAAAAATTAAGTTGAACAATGATCTAGAAAACGAAAATGAAACGGCAGAAATCGATAAAAAAAAAACAGAAAAGACTCTCCAATGGGAGGAAGGAGCAAATGAAAATTAGATGGAGTTTATGTAGATGGCTCCATTTCATCCTCTGTCCATCAGTAATTACATCATGGGACTCAGGATCAACGAAAGCGATCCATCACCACATCAGGATCAAATGAAGCTAGCATTCGAGTCCTCTGGCAAGTATAATTTCTCAATAAGTAAATAAAAGGACTTGGACATGAAAAAAACACAGAAGTGCAAAAGAATAATTACAAACCTGGCCTTTCACAAAATAAGTGAAGTATGATAGAAATGGAACTTTTTGGTCAAAGAAGACAACATCGATTAGAATTACAAACCGAGGGGCTGCCATGCAATATTAACTTCCTTCTTGGTCATTATTCTGGCTACTGTAACGGCGGTTAGAATGTCATTGTAATTCTCTCTTAATGTTTGAAAAAACAAAATTATTTTATACACTTGATAAAACTTCATGGCTTTCACTTTGACGTTCTCTTTGGACATGTTGCACCGTCCTGATGCACTTAGTGTGAGGGACTAAATGTCATAGATGTTTTGCAACCGGTTTCTAACATCTTATATGTTAAGATTGGATAATAAGCTTTAATTTTAATGCTTGCAAATGAGGAAATTTAGCGGCTGCACACAAAAGCTGACATTGTGATAACAGCCGGTGGAGATGGCACTGTGCTATGGGTGTGTTCACTCAATATTTATTTACTTGTTAGAATGTTAGTGCCTGTATGAATACCTCCATTCTCAATTTTGAAGGCTAAAACTGTGATTTCCTAGAAAACTATTAAAACATTTTACTTGTCAAAATCAATTATATATGGACTCAAAACCAAACACCTCCATACATGCCAAAACCATTTATGAATCTAAAACCATGGTCATCTAATTCCTTTTCCAAGCTCAGAGAGAGTTTCAAACACCAATTAGATCTATTGGCCTCCTTTTCATTGGACGGTGAGAAAAATATTATATAAAAATATTTTTCATTCCTTAGACATGAATGTTTCCAACCATTGAACCCTCTGTTCTAAATATGCACAAATGATGCATGCCTTCAAATGAACCATTAAGCCATATGCTCCAAATGGGCAAAATGATTTCGTGTCACAGTCTTCATACTTGTTCCCTACTATATTTTAGTTCTGTTTCTAGTTGGTATTGAATTGCAAATGCCCTAGTGTCTGATTATTGCCCCACACCTTTTATGGTCATACTCTGCCTCTCTCTTACTGTTTGAGATGTGGAACCCTTGGCTCGATTTTATTCAAACAACCAAAATGGTTCCATCAACCTCTACTTACTGCTTGGATAATTGAACCTACTTCCTAACTAACAAGCTATCAGTTACCATTCATCTTGTATCAATAACTGACATACCAAAGGGAAGTCCTTCCAATTTTCTGTTATTTTCCTTGCACTTATGCCTGAAGAACATATTTTCAAATGTCGCTCGGTTCTAATTAACATTGATATTTCTTGGAGCTACATCTAGTGTGAAGGATTCTATGCAATAGCATCAACATATGAAGGAATATCTTGCTAAGTATCTACCCAATGTCATCAACCTGTAGATAATTAAATAAAACCTTACTCTAAACTATGTATTCTAACTGACAAATAATTGTAATTTTCTTTACTTTCATATTTATGATTGTGCTTTTGCACTAGATTGCATGTACTTCAATGTGCTTAATCTTATTTTGCCAAGAGACATGATTAGTAACTAATCATGTATTGAACGTATTCAAAGGATCAGCTCCTCCCATTGTCCCATTTTCTTTAGGCTCTCTTGGCTTTATGGCTCCTTTCTGTATCCTCCATCTCTGCCTTATTGTATATTATTTTTATTACTTAATTATGAATCTGATTCGAAGCTGAAACTTAACATCTTTCAGATAGTGAAGATTATAGAGAACACCTTGAATCAATTTTGAAAGGCCCTGTTGGCATCACATTAAGGAACCGTTTGATATGTCAAGTGGTAAGAAATGCAGCTAAAAATGAACATGAAACTGAAGAACCTATGCTTGTACTAAATGAGGTTACTATTGACCATGCAATATCATCTTTCCTTACAAACTTGAATTGTTAATGTGACTACTCTTTTGTCATGTGTGTGCAAGGAGATGGATTGATCATGTCTACAACAGCTGGTAGTACGGCCTATTCTTTGGCAGCTAGAGGATCAATAGTCCATCCTAAGATATTGCATCGTCCTCTATCCCTCACTGAAGGTCCTTAAATCCATCGAGAGTCGCCCAATTTTTGTTCTTTTAGGAAAGAGAGAAAAATAGATTGTAAGGGCAAAAATGAAACAAGTCTTACACAGTTACATTCTTATATATCACTCTGTCACGTCTTGGTAATAGCTAGCTTACTTGTTTTGGAACTTCAAAAGCATTGTTTTATACTTCCTCCAATCCTTAGTATAAGAGCTAGATTACTAATTCACGGATATTAAGAAAATCAGTTAAGTTATTTATTTATAACAAACATATGTTGGTTTTCCTAAAATACCCTTTTTAATCATGTGCATTGTAACTCCCCCATTCCAGTAAATATTCACTTATTATGTGCAATCAATAGGGATATTTGGGGGTAAAAAGTATAACTATGGGAGGTACAATTTTATAACTATGACTAAAGTAAACATCTTGTCTAACTCTTATATTTAGAAGGAGAGGCAGTATTATTTTCTCTTGGTGGAATGTAAGAATGCATGAATGTTTTTTGCACAGCATCACTAACTGCCATCTTCCTTTCTATTTTGAATGGGTGGATATAATGAAGCTCATGAATCACTATAAAAAAATGTCAATTTTTAGCGGTTTAAATATGCGAATTTGTAATAGTTTATACCGAAACTGCTAGAAATTTGCAGCGGTATGATTTGCGCTAAATGGCGCGCTAGTTCGTGAATGACATCTGTAGCGGTTATTATAAACTAACCGCTACAAAATATGGCGTCAAATTTGTGGCGGTTTATTTATACAAACCGCCACCAATATGGCACCAGTTTTCTGCCTTATGGCGCACTATTAGTAATGGTTTATTTGTAGTTATTTATATCAAAAACCCGCTATAGAATGTCAAGAGTCTGAACTTTTGTAGCGGTTATAGAAAACCGCTACAAATTTTCACGATAGGGTTTCTTCATTTGTAGGCTGTTGGAGTAGCAGCGAACGGTTTGTAGATTTTTTTAGTTAAACCACTACAAATGTGAAGTCCTTAAACACGTCGCGAGATACAAGTTAAACAAAGAAAATAAAATAAAAAAATTATCATTTAAAAATACGTTCATATTGTAGCGGATATTTAGCTAAACCGCTATAAAATGTGATATTTTGAAATTTATTATTTTAAAAAAAAATCAATGAATTTTTGTAGCAGTTTTGTGATCGCTACAAAAAATGTCACATGAACCGCTACAAAGTGTGTAATATTGAAATTTGAATATTTTGTATCCCGCCAAGGTTCATTAATTCGTAGCGGTTTATAGTATAACCACTACAAAGTGTGATATTTTGATTTTTTTTTTTAAAAAAAATACCAATGAATTTTTCAAGCGGTTTTGTAACTGTTCCAAAACAAACAAAAACCGCTATAAATGTTAAACCGCTAACTGCTACAAAGTGTGTAATATTGCAATTTGAATATTTTGTATCCTGCCAACGATCATGAAGTTTGTAGTGGTTTTAGTACATAAACTGCTACAAAGTGTATAGTTTTGAAATTTGAATATTTTGAATCCTGCCAACATTCATTAATATAAACGCTAGAAAATCTAAATTTTGATTTTTTTTAAAAAAAGATACTAATGAATTTTTGTAGCGGTATTGTAATCGCTACAAAACGAACAAAAACCGCTACAAAGATTAAACCGCTACAAAATAAGTCACATTAACCCCAACAAAAGTTACGCATTTCCCTATAAATACCCCCTACCACACCTCATTTCATACACTCATTCATTTCTTCCCACCCCTTACAAAATCTTTGGTTTCAATGTTTTATTTTTTTTCCTTCTTATAATATTGATAGTAATTTTTGTTTTCTTATCCAAAACTTTAAGGATACTCAATATTCCTTCTATCGTTATCAACATTCTTTTCATAATCAAAATATCATCTAATGGACAACATAATTTTTTTTGCTTAGAGGTGGACAACACAATAAGTCCTTATTATGTACACATTCTCGATATTATACCTACATAATATTTATACTTATCTAATTTAAGTTACTCATTTTTTAAATATTAACTATTATAATTTAATTTGTCACTTAAATAATAAAAATATTCAACATAATATTGTAACAATGGACTCAAATTATGATTTTTTTTTCAATTTGTAATATTTTGTAGTGGTTGTAAAACCACTACAAATTTTAATTCAAATTTGGCTTAAATATTTGGCGCAATTTATGAAATTTTATCTAATATTTGTAGCGGTTTTATAACCGCGCAAAATTTTGGTGTTTTTTGAAATTTTTCGTCTTGATCGCATCTTGTAGCGGTAACTCAAAACCGCTACCAATACAATAGTGGTTTTATTACATGAGTAGCGGTTTTAGAAAACCGTTACAAAACATCTTGCAATGATGTATTTTGTAGCGATTCAAAGTACTGTCATTTGTAGCAGTTGAAACCACTAAAAAAACGCAATTTTAACCGCTACAAAACGTCAATTTGTTTTAGTGAATGATGGAATTTACAGGTTCCGAGGATTTTGTTCACACTAATATGTCCACATTTGCTATCACTTAGGCGATTGATATTGCCAGAGCATGCAAGCATAAGGGTTGAAATCCCTGCAAACACAAAAGCCGAACATGGGTATCATTTGATGGGAAGAACAAGAAGAAGTTGGAACCAGGGCAATGGCAAAACCACCTTGTGGTCCCAAACTAGTCTTCTCCTATCTTATGTATTTATTATCATATACTATTTTATTTTGGCCACTAATTTAGCCCCAGCTAAGTTTTTTATTCTACGTATTTTACTCTTTTAAAATGAGGGTAATATTGTGTTGATTAGTGAAAATTTTGGGATTATGATTTTAGGAGAGTCTCGAGTTTTGAAAATATATGACTATATATATGTAGAGGATGACTAATAGCTAATTTTAATCAATTTGGATTATTATGTGGTTGCCTTATGATTTTATAATAAATTTCTCTTTAAAAAAATAGATTATAATAGGTTATTTGCTTAGCTAAAATTGAATTTAGCTCTTCATGTTTTTTAAAAATATTTACGGGGGTTCATATTATATTTCTTGTATTTTATCCAATTATTTTGTTTTGAGGTAGGTGGAATACATATTTAAATGTTAATTTTATTAAATTTCATTATACATATTATTATTATGATTGTGTTTGTGATATCTGTAGGATAATGTTTGGTTCATTACTCATTGAACTGTAAGAAGAAAGAAAAATTCTTATTTGAGATGCCTACTGAAAATGTTATCATATTATATCTTGTTTTGATTTATAGTTGTCGGTTATTATTTAATTTTATTTTTAATGTTATACGATATTATTTAGTAAATAGTTCAATATGTTTATTTTTTGGCCCAGGCTAAAAATATTCTCTTGTTCCGCCATTGAACCAAGGGATGCACTTTTGCGTAATATGGCACAATGGATTGTTCCTACTGCTTGTTTGGTTGATTCCACTAACTTGAGAAAGACACAGTCTTTTGATGTCCCTGATGATACTTAACCTTTCTTTACTTTCTTTCTATTCTTGTATATATTGTTGTGCCTTCCTTTCTTGGTTTCTTGTGCAGTCAATATGCAAGTGTAGAGATTTTAGTTATCAAAGATAAAGTTAGAATGGAGCCGGACAGAATGTGATAAAAAATTCAAACCTTGTCTATTTATGAGAGAGAAAAAGTTAGCAACTAAGCTATGATGGTGGATGATAAACATATATGTGTGTGTTTATTATTATTTTTTGAAACAAAAACTATAATCACTACTATAAAAAGGGTAACTACTTCCCTAAGAGACGTCCTGATTTTTAAAAAGGAAGTTAAAAATGAACGTAGTGGCATTCTTGTAAAATAAATATTGATATTCTCAAATTTGGCGTCCTAAAATAAGTTTCAGAACGTCAAAAATAAATTAAGGTGTCCTGAAACAGTATCAAGACGCCTAATTTTAAAGTATTTTGCGCCAAAAGTCAATTGTGCTTAGCGCCATTTCCGAATTTTTTTGGCGCCAGCTGAAGTTGTGAGAATTATTAATTTTAAGGCATCCTGATATATTTGCAGGTCGCCTTAATTAGGTCAAAAATTTTAATTTTTTTGGGCCAGTCCGCTTTTTGGGCTTTTTAGGCGACCGGAATATGGATCAGGACGCCTTAATTGAATTTTAAGGCGTCCTAATGATATATCAGGACGACTTAAAATTTATTAAAGCGTCCTTTATTGACATCAAGATGCCTTAATAAATTTTAAGTCGTCCTGCTATATTTTCAGGTCGCCTTAATTAGCTCCAAATTTTTTTTTGGGTCAGGGTAATTATTTGGCTTTTGAGGCGTCCTGATTATGGATCAGGACGCCTTAATTAATTTTTTGTCGTCCTTGTACTTGATCAGGACACCTTAAAAATACACTTAAACCCTATTCTTCAGTCTTCAGTGCTTACTCACACACAGTCCCCGTCGCTGCTCTCTCATTCACGCCGAAAGCAATATACACCCAAAATCGCTCACCCTCACTCTCCCCTGCTCTCTCACTTGGCTCCTTCCCTACCAAAAGCCCTTTCATTTTCCCCTCTCATTGTGCGCGAGAGCTTTGTCGACTTGCTTGCTCTGTTGCCGTCGCGCACGAGAGCTCTGTCGACTTGCTTGCTCTGTTGCCGTCGCGTCCCCTACCTTCTCCGATCTCTAACGAAGCGCCTCCTTTCTTTGTACGCAGGTGGGCTCCTAAGGTAAACTCGCATTGAATTGTGAAGAATGTTGAAACTTTTCAATTTACACTTACCTTACTTTGTTATGTGACTGCTAATGAAGTTCAACCTGGATATTGATGGATTCTCTCAATGCTAAATGAATAATATATTTTGTTTGATAAAAAATTAGACCAAAAAAAGAGAGAAGGTGTGTATGTATGAGGATCAGTATTGAGAGGATTGATTTTTACAGAAGTTCTAGACTAGTCGATGAGACCTTAACTCTATGATATATATCATATATTGTGATGTAATATACCTGAGTAACTGAGTTAATGTCTTCAATACCAATCAGTAGAAGCATTAGTCATCAAAATGATCAAGATAAATTCAGTTTTTTTATGACCTCCGTTCCTAGATGCATTTAGGACAAGAGGTGGTATTATATTAAATCTTTAATCACACATAATCATGTGACTTATTTTTAAAATGTTGTCATTTAATTATAAACGTACATGAAAAGATAGAACACAAAGGCTTTTGTGGTGGAAAACTTGAAATAATAGATACAAAAAACTTGATGGAATTAAGTAACAACAGCAACAACAAAGCATTAATCCCATTAGGTGGGCTTAGCTATATGGATTGCACGATGCCATTGCGTTCTATCGAAAATCAGATCCTTAGATAGATTATTAACCATAAGATTCCATTCTAAAGGCTCATTTTTCGTTCCAGTATTCCTCACACAGATGCCAATAGAGCTTTATCACATAATAACTGTTCATATTTTTCCATTTTTGGGTCATATTGGCCATATTATTGTGTTAACTTTCATCTTATTCAAATCATTGCATCTCAGAAGAGTTAGAAGAAAAGTGTCTTGGTAAAATCCTTGTTTCCATCCTTTAGTCCTTGCAGTCATGCATGAAAATTGTTGCTATACCATTATGACACTGATACTAATACTTGAGTGTAACTAGAATTCATGGATATTTGGCTGTTAAACATGTTTAAACTACCCATTGCTTGAATTTTTAACCCCTTGCTGGACCTTTAGCTCAAATTTTTCCCCAAGCTGAATCTGCATTGCAATTTGTTTACATTTTGGGAGCTAGAATGTGTTGCTGGACATCATTTTATGTCATTATAATTAGCTTGTGCTTCACATTCCCTTTGTTCCTCCCCATTGTTATTGGAATTGTGTGATTTCCGTTCCAATGAGATTTGATTGCATTAAGATGATCACTACTCATGCAATTGCAGTATTTGCTATGTGAATTCCATATTTGATTGCTAAATTTCTTTAGCATCAATATATATATATTTCTAACACTGGGCCGCCCTTTTATTGGATGTGGTAGGCCGTCCATTATGATGCCAAATAATCCTGTTTTCTTTTTAACTAGTTGCACCACTTAATTGATGAAACTTCTACAGATGTTGACTGGAGGCGTTCATTTTACCTGAACTTAATTGCTCATACGTCCTTTAGTGTAACTATTGCTATTTGCAGTTAATGTTTTTCTTTGATTTCCTTTGGTGAAACTTCTTTGATTCTTGTTCATTGTGTTTTTCCACAAACATTCATCAATGGAATTTGAACTATCTCTTTCTCCAGTCATCAGGTTCTTCAGAATCATCAAGCTTCACAAAGTACACCATTGTCTCCTATATATAAGGTAATTGCAGTGTATTGAAACTTTGTCAATCCTTTGAAATCACAGTCAGTTCCTTAGCTCTATAATTGATTTTAGGAGTTGAGTTTTCTCCATAATCATTCTGATACAGAGAGCATATGGTTAGATTGGGGTCTTTTAATTCATCTTTGTTGTTAATGTTGACTAAACATTCCAAAGAGTTTATTTTCATACTCCTGTATTTTTTCCTTTGGTTATGATTCAAGTTCCACCACTATGTTCTTGTGTGCATCCTTTGGCATATATAAGTTAGTGTTACTTTTCTTCTATAGAACTCTTTCAATCTCTTCAGAGGATGCTTTCCTCCTCAATTAGCCATGGCTATTATGGTGCCTGTGTCTCGATTGTCTCTCCCATGGTTTATTGTGGTGACTTGTAAGCTAGGGTTTCACTGTTATTTACTTGGACCATAGAATCTTTCACGTGACTTTAAAACCAAGCATTTATCTCTAAGTAACATCAAAAGCATCTGAATAAAGATGATTAGCAGTCCATAATTTAATAGTTTATGACTCAGACAATTTAGCTATATTTTTATATTTTGTATTGATGAAACTATGAGATTTAATAGTTGATATTGATCTGAATTGCCTTAGTTAGTAAGTTTTGTTGAATGAAGTTGAAATTTTTGTTGTTGAAATTTTGGGATGTGTTACTTTTAAGGGGAAATGCTGCCGAAATTTTAGTTCAAGATTGACAAAAAAGCATGTCGTTCTTTAAATTGTTATAAACTTGAGTGTTATTGGAAATGTCGTAGGTGGTATTAAAATGAGGCATAGTTGGATGAATGCTTTGAGAACTAGTGAAGAATATGAGAATGGGGTGGAAGAGTTTATTGAATTTGCTAGAAGGAATGTGGCTACAAAAAATGGGATGTATTATTGTCCATGTGTTAATTGCTTAAATGGGGTTCGATGGGATATTGCTACTATAAGGGATCACCTAATTTGTGATGGAATAAACCTTCGATACACAACGTGGATATGGTATGGTGAGGAGGTAACTACCAGTGTGTCCCACGAAAATGAAGTTGAGGTAGATGACGATGGAATGGAGAGAATGATTCATGATGTTGAGGTTGAATCTTTTGCACAACCGCATGAATATGATAGCGTGCGGAGTGATGCAGAAACACTTTTGTTCCCTGGGTGTACTAAGTATACACGGTTGACAAGGACGTTACATTTGGTCAACTTAAAGGCAACTTGTGGGTGGACCAATAGTAGTTTCACGTCACTACTTCAATTGTTGTGTGATATGTTGCCAGACGATAATGTACTTCACTACAAGAAAAAGGGTAAATAGAGGCGGTTATATTGGCATTTAGAGGCGGTTCAAACCGCCTCTAATTGCACAGGGAGGCGGTTGGAAAAGTGTCAAAGTTACCACCGTCGGGAGGCAAACTAAGGCGGTTCAATAGAGCCGTTGGTATAACCGCCTCCAAATGACATTCAGAGGCGGTTACCAGAACCGCCTCTGAATGTCATTTGGAGGCGGTTACAAGAACCGCCTCTGAATTGAATTTGGAGGCGATTAGTACTAACCGCCTCTGAATGTGATATAAAGGCGGTTGGTATTAACCGCCTCAGATTGGCATTTGGAGGCGGTTTTTGTGTTCGCCTTGAAAATCATTCCGATGCGGTTCGAAAGTGCCTCAAAATGTCATTCTGAGGCGGTTGAAAGAGGTATATAAAATGCCTCAAAATGTCATTCGAGGTTATAAAAATAATTTTTCTTACTTTTTTTATATTTTTTAATTTTAATAATGAAAAGTAGTTAATAGGTGATTTTTTACGCTTTCAATTTAATAATTTTTTTCTAATAATGAAATAATAACTTGTTGCATACATATCCATACAATGTTAAAAGCCCTTAATTAAAAGCATAAGATATATAAATTCACCACAAGAATAAAGTGTATGTTTGCATACATTATCCAAAATCATAGGACAAAATATGTTTAAGAACCATAAACAAAGTCTCAACTGCTAAACATTGGATAATGACAACAATACTATCCAAAATCAATATTTAAATAAAATATTCAAGGTTGTGGTTGTGGTGATGTTGGTGGAATATGAGGTGATGAATCCGGTCCGTCACAATGCGGGTCATGACTAGCATGAGAAGATCTTCTCTACCCTAGAGACCCCAAATTTGCATCCTATACATTTAAACAAAATTAAAAACAAACATCAAATGCTACAATGTCTTGTTCAGCCATTTTTTCATTGCATCATGGCATCAACATGACTATCAATTTATCATATATCAAGCATAATACAAAAAATTAGTACACAAAGAAAGGCTACAAAAATTAAAATAAATTTGTAGAAAGGGAGTAAATATAAATATGGGACAGAAAAGTTACTGGTAGAGATTACACCAAAACTTACACATCTTAAGAAGGCAAGGTTTTTTTCCCCTACACTCAAAAAGAATCGACATACAATACCACTTGGAGTACATTTTAGAAACTCTTGACAACTCACAAAGTACAATTATTCATAATGCAACTATCAAATAATGGATAGACAACTACATTGAGCAAGAAAATCAAAATCAATGAATATTTTCTTTAGTCAAAATAAAACTTATTTCTTCATGTTTAAAATAGAATTTGTGGCAACCCGAACAACTTTTGATTACACCAAAAGCAAGGGAGTCTTTACTCCATACTAGAATAACACTTACCTAACAATAATCAATTCAGAGATAAATGACTTCTCCTCAAAGCTTGATGACCAACTTCTAAAGCTTAACATTTGGAACTCATACATCCACAACAATATTACCAAATATAGTCATATTCTTATTATTAACCCTAAATCAAAGAGACTCCAGTGAAAATTAGTTAATGTTTATTTCCTCACAAATGAAACCCTCTTCTTTTTTCTTTTTTCTTTTTCTTTTTTTTGACTCCGATAAGTATATATTATTATTATTAGAACATGGAAACAATGACCCCAAATTAACTTCACAAGTTTCAAAACAAATTACCGCCAAATCTTCCAACAGCATCAATAAGGTGTGAATGGATCCACAAACAATCCATTGGGAATAGGACTTTTGGAAGCTACCATGATCGACAAAGTCTACTTAATTATGAGGATGGTTGACCAAGCCATTAACCACTAAACAATAATTAAAGGCTCATCATATGTATTTAAACACTCCTTGCATGTCTTATGTCTCTAACATGAAATCAACAGCATCTTTAACACTATAGCATGTTTTGTCAAGGAAATCTATAAAGGTTAACATGAGGTTAAGAAATCCTACAATCAATCATAATCATTTTTGAAAAAAATGGATTGTGAGAGGTGTCTTAGATTATCGGAAAAAAGTTCTAGTTGATATTTGCTTAACTATACATTAGTATTCGGTATTTTAGAGACAAGAAATAACCATTTATGATTCCAACCTAGAAGACTAGTAAAAAGAAGGAAGAATCAAGAATGTCATATATTTCAGGAGCTAGATCAGTTGCCGATGAACAATGCCTAAAAAAAAAGGATGGAATTGGACGGTCATTCAGGTTCATTATCGATTATTTATCAGTGGGAAGATAAAGATAAAAGAGTTAACTAAGTATCCAGGGCCACAATAAAATTCAAGTCATGGAAACCAAGCTATATGTAGCTAGAGAGATAAAGAATCCAGAAAATATTAACACTAAAGCCATGTACTTTAGACAAATATATCATAATGCACATTTACTTGCACTTTTCAAAACAAAATCAGCGATAATCTACATGTGACAAAATCCCTATATCAAAGAATATATATATATATATATATATAATCATTTCCAAGCAAAACAATAAATCCTTGGGGAAAAACATGAGAGATTTATGAAGTTTTAACATCATGGGTAAAAGTGATAGAAAGCAATACTGCTTTACCTCTCTCTTTCTGCACTCATTGCTTCACAGCTTGGAATTTGCAGATATCCGCCCCCACCAACTGCTTCTTCTTAACTCAACATTACTATATGTTTTATATATCATACACACACAAGGAAAAAAGTCCTCTCTTCAAGTGCATTAATCAATGAGTATGATTTATTGTTTATGGCCGTTGTTGTTTTTGTTCTTTTCAAATATTGAACTACTAGTTAGGGGAAAAAAATGCAAAGTAGGAGTTATATTTAATTGCTTGAAAACCAATTTGAAATTAAAAACAAGTAAACCGACCTGCTTGGTCTGAAAGCAAAACTATAGGTCTAAAAGGTTCAACAGATTCACATTTTAAAAAACAGAAAAATAGAGGGGAAAAATGTAAAAATACGAATTAATCAAGCAACCAATTAATTCATACATGCCTTACATCACTTCAAAAACGCACAAACAATCCCAAGCAGAATCAACAACATAAGGATGATGCATACATGAAGAAAGAATAATACCCGAGAGATGAGATTGTCAATTAGGGCCAATTGGGTTTTGCAGAACTTGTATCTAGAAATATATCTTCTATGCTGTCATTTCGAAATGTCCGATTCAAACGCTGTTTCACCTCCCAAAAAGCAAAGTTGGCTTGATGAGCGCAGATGCGAGGAAGCGGGAGCAATAAAACCAAAAATCTCTGTAAGACCTGCCCTCCAGGATGGCGAGAGATGAACAGCAGCGATGGGAGATGAACCAACTACTGAGGACTGCAAGAGGAGTAACGACGGGAATAGGGAGGGAGTAGGAGCTCGGTGGTGGTGGATTTTGGGAAGCAAAGCGGACGCGCGACGACGACGGTGGGAGAAGGAGGGAGAAATGTTAGGGATTTGGCGAGTAGGGGCACTGAAGAAATGAAATATGCTGAATCGGACTCTGAACGATCGAAGAGACTGATGCTGAGAAATGAAATTAGGGCATGTTTGGCATCTAACAAATATATTTAGACTTCAGAAAGCCCAAAAGCCCGCCAGCTTCCCTTCAATCTTTTCCTTTGCCGCCACTTTTTCCCCTTTTTGGGCCACTTTTTTTGTCCTAAATATTTTTTTACAATTTAAACATGAATATTAAATATTTATATTTTTAAAATAAAAATTATACAAACCGCCTCCAAAACCGCCTCTAAATTTTTTTTGGAGGCGGTTTATTAAAACCACCTCCAAAACCGCCTCTACATGAATTATTTTGAGGCGGATAAACAAAAACCGCCTCTGTTTTTATGATAATATTGAGGCGGTTCAAAACTACGCCTCAACAACCGCCTTTAAATGTATTTTAAAGGCGGTTTTCTAAAACCGCCTCTAATAGTCGGTCGGTATTTATCCTTTTTCTTGTAGTGCTTCCAAATCGTATGTATGAGGCCAAGAAAATCTTATCTTCAATGGGTATGGAGTATAAAAAGATACACAGTTGCCCTAATGACTGCATATTGTACAAAAATGAGTATGAAGGCCTGAGTAATTGTCCGAAGTGTAAAACTCCACGATACAAAGTAAAGAAAGGTGGTGGTTCTGGGGATCAGACAACAAAAAGGCAACCTTTGAAGGCATTGTGGTACCTTCCAATAATACCGCGGTTTAAGCGTCTCTTTACTAGTAAAGCAATGACGAAGAAGTTGAGATGGCATTCTGATGAGAGAATATCTGATGGAAAATATCTTCGGCACCCGGCTGACTCTCCGCAATGGAAGAAAATAGACGAAATGTTCCCTCAATTTGGTAGTGAGCCAAGAAACCTTCGGCTGGGGCTTTGTATAGATGGCTTCAATCCTATCGAACTCTTAGTAGCACCCATAGTGCATGGCCGGTTCTCCTTGTAATATACAACTTACCTCCCTAGTTATGTATGAAACGCAAGTATGTGATGCTTTCTATGATGATTTCTGGACAAAAACGGTCGGGGAGCAATATCGATGTGTACTTGGCACCTTTGGTTGAGGATTTGAAGAAGTTGTGGGAGGAAGGCATAGATGTGTTTGATGCCTATCAGAAGGAGTCCTTCAAGATGCGTGTAATGATTTTTACCACAATAAATGACTTTCCCGCATACGGAAATTTGTCAGGCTACAGTGTCAAGGGGCATAAAGCATGTCCAATATTTGAAGCGAACACAGACTTTCATCAACTAAAGCACGGAAAAAAATGGTCTACCTCGGTCACAGGAGGTTTCTGGATCGGTTCCACCCATATCGTAAGTTAAGAAAGCGTTTTAACGGCTTACCAGAGTATAGAACGGCTTCAAAGGCATTAACCGGAGAGGATGTCTATAGTCGGGTGAAACATATCAATGTCAATGAAAGATTGTGGGTGAGAGGAATATATGGAAGAAGAGATCAATTTTATTCGATCTTCCATATTGGCATAGTCTTGATGTTCGACACAGTCTTGATGTGACGCATGTGGAGAAAAATGTTTGTGATAGCCTTGTCAATACTCTTTTGCACATACCAGGAAAGACTAAGGATGGAATTAGTGCGAGACTAGACCTAGTTGATATGGGAATAAGAGAACGGTTACATCCACAAGTAAAAGAAGATGATAAGAAGGCATACATGGAGCCAGTAGCTCACACATTATCAAAAGCAGAGAAAAAAAGTTTGTGTGGGTGTTTATATGACATTAAGGTTCCACAAGGATATTCTTCTAATTTGAGAAGGTGTGTTTCAATGGACGATTTGAAGTTAGTGGGAATGAAGTCCAACGATTATCATGTGTTGATGCAACAACTATTACCAGTAGCTATTAGGGGCATTATGAAAGATGAAGTGCAAACCACTATAACAAAATTTTGTATTTTCTTTAATGCTATCTGTAACAAAGTCATTGACATTGAAAAGTTGGATGAATTGGAAAATGAGGGTTATATTATTTTGTCCCAACTAGAGATGCATTTTCCTCCTGCATTTTTTGATATAATGGTGCATCTGATAGTGCACTTAGTAAGGGAGGTAAGGCTCTGCGGTCCAGTTTATCTATGTTAGTTCTCTATGTGTTTTGATGATGCCTAACAATTGTATTAAGTGATAAAAATAATTGAGAGAATCTTTGAGTTGTTGAAATATGTTTAGAAAATGAGTAACTCAAGTTACTGAGTATAACTCAAGTTACAGGACTCAGAAGATTCAATTTATTGTTAAAAGTAATTCAAGTTAGTAATTACAACTCAAGTTATGATTTTAAACAAAATCAATTTTTGCAAATGTGATAACTCAAGTTACCACTTAGTAACTCAAGTTATAAACTGTACTTGTCTATTTCAAAAGCTCTTCGCGATATAAGATTTTAACCAACTGATATAATTCGAGTTATCTGAAGCATAACTCGAGTTACAGGCTCATCAGAAATGAAGACGAAGATGAGGAGATAGGCATGATGGTCCGAAGATTCAAGAAGTTCTACAAGAAGGACCAAAGTTTCAAGAAGTTTCACAAGGGTAGCTCCAGTATGAGGCAAAGAAACGATCATTTGCTATGAGTTTGAGAAGCCCTCACATCAAATCGAATGCCCCAATCAAGAACAAAGACAAAGAAAAGAAGAAGTTCAACAGATTCAAAAAGAAGAGATATGTCTCTGGCATTTGGGGTGATAGCTCATTTGATGAAGATGATGAGGATGAGGAAGAGAAAGAAAATATTTGCTTGGTTGCTGAAGAAGAAGAGCAACATGCTAACAATGATGAGGTATATGATTCAAAACCACCTTATGATGAATTATTTGCTTGAATACCTTGTTGTGCAATCGAATTTGAAAAACTCGATAAATACTTCAAGTTGAAAAACAAGAATATTACTCTTGAATTGCAAGTTGAAAAACTTTCTTCCTCTGAATACCTTGCTTGTGAAGATTGTCCTGATCTGAAGAAAAAGAATTCACATCTTACAAAGGCACTTGAGATATTCACTAGAGGAAGTGAAATGCTCAATGTCATTTTGAAACAACAAAGATTTATAAATGACAGATCAGGAATTGGCTACAAACCTAATTTTGATAAAAAGAAAGGAAGAAAGAAATCGGGTGAAAAATCCTATATGAACTATTTTACAAAATCAGTTCATTCTTCAAATCCTTTTGCACACTGTAATTACTGCAATAGAAAGGGTCATACTTCTTCTTCTTGCTTTCATAAGAAGGAAAGAAAGAGTAAACCCATAGGAAATTATCAATGGGTGCCAAAGGAATCTTACAAGATTCCTAAGATACAAACTAACCCCAAAGGACCCAAGAAAAGATGGGTACCTAAGCCCTGATTTGTTGTGTCTTGCATGTTTGTCTAAGAGCATCAAAATCCAACAAGTGGTACATTGACAGTGGATGCTCTAGGCACATGACAGGAGACCAATCCAAATTTGCCTCAATCAAGCCCAAGGATGGTGGCAAGGTGACCTTTGGTGGAAATCAATCTGGAAAGATTGTTGGAATTGGTGAAATTGGCAACAATGAAGGACCACTCATCAAAGATGTCTACCTTGTGGAAGGACTTTGCCACAATCTCCTTAGTGTGAGTCAAAGCACTGATAAAGGTAACTTAGTTATCTTCGATTCTGAGGAATGCTTGATTGTGAGCAAGGATATTCTCCCTTTAGAAAACATAAAATCAAAAGCTTTATTTAGAGCCCCTAGAGATGGCAATTGTTATACACTTAACCTCTCTAGTAATGGTTCTGTTTCTGAAAAATGTTTTGTTAGTAATTTGGATGAAGGTTGGCTATGGCACAAGCGATTAGCTCATGTCAATATGTTTCAACTTGACAAATTACTGAAAAAGGATTTGATCATTGGTGTTCCCAAACTTCATTTCAAAAATGACATGATTTGTGATGCTTGCCAAAAAGGAAAACAAACCAAATCATCTTTCAAATCTAAAAATGAAATTTCAACTAATAGACCTCTTCAATTGCTCCATATGGATCTAGTTGGACCAGCTAGAGTAAAAACCCTTGGTGGCAATCTTTATACCTTGGTCATAGTTGACGATTTCTCTAGATTTGCATGGACTATATTTTTATCATCTAAAGATGAAACGTTTGATCAGTTTGTTGTTTTTGCCAAGAAGGTCCAAAACGAGAAAGGTTTCTCTATTTCAGGAATTCAAACTGATCATGGAGGAGAACTCGAGAATCATGCATTTGCTGAGTTTTGTGACAACATGGGGATTGACCACAACTTTTCAGCCCCGAGGACTCCTCAACAAAATGGTGTTGTGGAAAGAAAGAATCGAGTCCTCACCGAGATGGCAAGAGCTATACTGAATGAGAACAATACTTCTCAAGTGTTTTGGGCTGATGCAATGAGTACTGCTTGCTACATCTCAAATTGAGCATACCTCCGGAAGAAGTTGAACAAGACTCCCTATGAGCTGTACAAAGGAAGAAAGCCAAATCTAGCTCATCTGCATGTGTTTGGATGTAAGTGTTTCATCCACAACAATGGTAAGGACAACTTGCAAAAGTTTGATCCCAAGGCAGATGAAGGTATATTTTTGGGTTATTCAAATAGAAGTAAAGCTTATAGAATCTTTAATACTCGTACTCGTATTGTTGAAGAGTCAATGCATGTTGTTTTCTGTGAATCTAAATCTGATAAACCTTTGGATGATGATGAAGAAAATGTTTTCAAAAACCAATTCTTTTCGAAAACTACTCCTGCATCTATTGAAAATCCTGAAAATGTTTTCGAGGCTGATCCCCAAAACAATCTTGAAGATTCTGATCAATCTCAGCCTAGAGCTTGGAAGTTCATAAGAAACCACCCTTTGGACCAAGTTATAGGTGATGTGAATCAAGGAGTAAGAACCAGAAGTAGTACTTTAAATGAAGTAACATTTTCTGCTTTCATATCACATATTGAACCCTCTAAGATTGATGAAGCCCTTTCAGACAATGATTGGGTGATAGCAATGCAAGAGGAGTTACATCAATTTGATAGAAATCAAGTTTGGGATTTGGTATCTAGGCCTAAGGACCATCCGGTCATTGGCACTAAATGGGTATTCAAGAACAAACGATATGAATCAGCAATCATTGTCTGTAACAAGGCAAGATTGGTTGCTAAAGGCTATAATCAAGAAGAAGGGATTGATTATGAAGAAACTTATGCTCCAGTGGCAAGATTGGAAGCCATGAGAGTTCTTCTAGCCTTTGCTTGTGTCAAAGGATTCAAGCTCTATCAAATGGATGTAAAAAGTGATTTTCTAAATGGTTTCATTCAAGAGGAAGTTTATGTTAAACAACCTCCTGGTTTTCAAAATCAACATCATCCAGATCATGTTTATCATCTCAAGAAAGCTCTTTATGGACTTAAGCAAGCTCCCAGAGCTTGGTATGAGCGATCAAGCAAATTCCTTCTTGATCAAGGTTTTATTAGAGGAAAAGCACATACAACTCTCTTCATAAAGAGTAATAAGCTTAATGAAATTTTAATTGTGCAAATATATGTTAATTATATTTGGTGCTTCTAATGATGCTTTGTGTGAAGAGTTTGCTAAGAATATGCAAGGAGAGTTTGAGATGTCCATGATGGGAGAGCTCAACTATTTCATTGGTCTGCAAATCAAGCAAAAGAAGGATGGAATCTTCACATCTCAGACCAAGTATCTCAATGATCTGCTGAAGAAGTTTGGGATGAATCAATGCAATGGAGCTGACACTCCTATGAGTTCAACTGCTTCATTGGATGCTGATGAATAGGGCAAGGACTTCAACATTACAAGATATCGAGGAATGATTGGATCATTGCTCTATCTTACTGCAAGTCGTCCTGACATCCAATTCAGTGTAGGGATGTGTGCAAGGTTCCAGTCAGCTCCAAGGAGTCTTATGCTGAACATGTGAAAAGAATCTTCAGATACTTTGCTGACACAAAAACACCAGGATTGTGGTTTCCCAAATGTCAACCTGAACATTTGGTGACATATTCATATTCAGATCATGCTGGGTACAAGACTGATCGAAAGAGCACAAGTGGCCAATGTGAGTTTCTTGGTGGTTTACTTGTGTCATGGTTCAGCAAGAAGCAAACCAGTGTGGCTGTGTCTTCTACTGAAGCTGAATATGTAGCTGCCTCAAGTTGTTGTACTCAAGTTCTATGGCTAAAACAACAACTATCAGACTTGGGAATCAACTTGAAGGAGATCCCAATATTATGTGACAACAAAAGCACAATAAGCTTGGCAAAGAATCCAATTCAACACACTCGAACCAAGCATATTGATGTGAGGCATCATTTCATAAGGGATCATGTTCAGAAGAAAGATGTCAAAGTCATGTTCATCCCAACTCATTTTCAACTTGCTGATATCTTCACCAAACCTCTGGCCAAAAAGCAATTCATGTTTATAAGAAGAGAATTGGGAATGGTAAATCCCAATGAATTGTAAGTTAATCCTACTCAAACAATGTTAGTTATATGTTTTTGATGATTTACATTTACTGACTTAAGCTTCGGAGTGTCTAGATATTGTTTTGCAGGACTATGTATGGTTATATCAGATAAAAATGACATAAATGGATTTTTACTGATATCACTCGAGTTATTTTCAAAATAACTCGATTCATGTTGTTCTCAGACACTGACAAAATTTGTGAAGTATTGTAGTAACTCGAGTTATGGAACACAACTCGAGTTATGCGTCAGACAGAGAGCAAAAGCACACTTTTGTAACTCGAGTTAGTCACGACAACTCGAGTTAAAGTTTTTAATTTGTAGCAGGAGATTTCATTTTGTGCAAGGATATTCCTTAAGGCGCTAGAAGGAGAAACCATCAAATTGAGGGATAGTGCTTTCACGTTCCATCATTCAGCTGAGATATGCTCTATGAAGAGTTCCATGAAGAAAAGGCAAGAGATGGAAGCTGAATACTGACCATATTCATTCATATGAGATATAACTCAAGAAGCCAATATTTTAGTCTCATTCCACATCTCAAAGACTATTCAGAGCACATCACGGATCTCACACAACAAGAAAGAAAGCAAATGGACTTCATCGATCATTCATCAATTTGCAAAACCAACATGAGCATTTCTAATCTCTATCTTTTTATATTCAAAGAAATCTTACACATGTTTGGTATCTATATGCTTTAATTGTGAAAGTTATTTTGAAAACCTCTCCAAATTCTCTCAAATTTGTTTTCATAAAAACATTCCAAGTTGCTTCATATTTAGAATGAAAACCATTTCAATCAGGAAGAGAAAATCAGTTCCTTGACTCATTCTAATTTGGTTTCATATTTATCTCTCTAAGCATTTCTTCTTTATTTCAATTTTTGCTAATGACAAATAAGGGGGAGAGAGAATGGCAAGAAAAATATGTTGCATCTAATGTATGTTCATATTTATACATATTTTTCTTAGAGTATTTGCCATCATCAAAAAGGGAGAGAAAGAGAAAGAGAAGAAGAAATGAAGTTTGCAGTGCAGATTCTGTGTTTTCCATTTCATGTTCCTTTTTAGTAGTTTTCATATTTAGTAAATAGTTTTCATGATTAGTAGTTTAGCTCTAGACAATTGCTATGTATGAGCCGACTATGTGTTTTTGTACTTGCTATACATTTGAAATAAGTAATTGTCAAGCTTCTAATATATGTTTCGATGTTTGTGTCATATTTGGTATTTTTGCAAACTTATTCCCTTTTTAGATTACAAGTGTTGTCATCATCAAAAAGGGGGAGAATGTTAGTTCTCTATGTGTTTTGATGATGCCTAACAATTGTATTAGGTGATAAAAATAATTGAGAGAATCTTTGAGTTGTTGAAATATGTTTAGAAAACGAGTAACTCAAGTTACTGAGTATAACTCAAGTTACAGGACTCAGAAGATTCAATTTATTGTTCAAAAGTAACTCAAGTTAGTAATTACAACTCAAGTTATGATTTTAAACAAAATCAATTTTTGCAAATGTGATAACTCAAGTTACCACTTAGTAACTCAAGTTATAAACTGTACTTGTCTATTTCAAAAGCTCTTCGCGATATCAGATTTTAACCAACTAATATAACTCGAGTTATCCGAAGCATAACTCGAGTTACAGGCTCATTAGAAAACTTTACTGATATGCGTTCCTGATATAACTCGAGTTATGGAGAATAACTCGAGTTACAAAAATGCCAAATGCTCTCGGTCTGAAATTTGTGTTAACATAACTCAAGTTATGAATTGTAACTCAAGTTACTTAAAAGAGAATTTCTTCTCGGTCTGAAATTTGTGTTAACATAACTCAAGTTATGAATTGTAACTCAAGTTACTTAAAAGAGAGTTTTTTCTCGGTCTGAAATATATGTTAACATAACTCAAGTAATGAATTGTTACTCAAGTTACTTGAAAGAGAATTTCTTCTCCATCTGAAATATATGTTACCATAACTCAAGTTATGGATTGTAACTCGAGTTACTTAAAAGACAATTTCTTCTCTGACTAAAATAAATGTAATATAACTCGAGTTAAGGTAATATAACTCGAGTTGCCATTCTATGCAATTTATTCTCTGTACGTGAACATAACTCGAGTTATCTGATACAACTCGAGTTACATATATCATATTCTGAATTCATCACTCTTGTAATCTGATATCTTATGATTATGCTTTGGGTACTTGATATTATTGTTTCTTATCATTTCTAACCAAGTTTAATCAATTTGCTAGTGTGTTTCAGACAGGATTAACAGGTTTAAACTTCAAATTATCAAAAAGCAAGATTTTGTCAGAAGCATTAAATGCAAAGCAGTCACAGTCACCATTTTGACAAGAAACCTTCTGAGCAAGCGAAAAGCATTCTGCTATTCCCCAGACAACATTCTGAGTGTATCTCAACGGACAATTTGAATGAAGAATGTCAATGGAGAATAACGGATGAATGTCGGAAGAATACGAAGAGACGGAGCAACATAACCTTAACGGATATATTCATTACTCACAACGGCTCATTTAATCTTGTCTCAACGGTCATAAATGCTATCAACTATAAAATCCAGAAGCATTGAAGTCTCCACCAACCGAAACTCTGCGCATTCAATTAGCAATTAAGTTCATTTACTGTTTCAACTCAAAAAGCTAATATCTTTGGATATATTAATCTTCAGGGTTTATTTATCTACTCTTTCAGAGAGTTCTTTATTGATTATCTATCTTGTAAGAATCTCAAAATATTGGGACTTTGGGATTGAGATATTTGATTACAACTTGTAAGGAGGAGTAAGTTCTAGTAAGAGAATTACTTCATGAGTTACAGAGTGTGTAATCATTTGAGTTAGTGAAATCCCGGAGAGTCTGGGGACTGGACGTAGGTCAAGAATTTAGACCAAACCAGTATAAATCGCTTGTGTTCTTCCTTCTTCTTACTCTGTTCATCCCTGTTTTTGTTACCTTTAAACAGAGCATTTTCGGAAGAAAATTTTATATCCCCAATTCACCCCCCTCTTGGTGATATTCCCTCTTTCAATCTAAGGTGGATGTACCCTTTCGAGCGATACATGAAGATCTTAAAAGGGTATTCTAAAAATCCTTATCGACCGAAAGCCTCAATTGTTGAAAGATATGTAGTTGAAGAGGCTACGGACTTTTGCAAAGATTATCTATCACGTAGCATGATACAATCTGAGCATGACGAGGGGATAACCGAGGGAACTCGAGGAATCAAACTGAAGAATAAGCCTCGTGAAGAGGTGTTGCAAGCACACCTGTACATCTTGAATAATATGGAAGAAGTTCAACCGTACATTGATGAACACAGAAAGAGTTTGAAGAATAAGAACCAAAGGAAGAATGACATGCAAATAGCTAATGAGCAAAAGAAGACGTTCATAAAGTGGTTCGAGGAGAAGGTATTGCACGAGACTGGAGTGTCAGATACAATCGAGTGGTTGGCCTGAGGGCCTTCTTTTCAGGTCATCACTTGGAGCGGTTATGATATAAACGGGTATACTTTCTACACAAAAGACCAAGATGACGAAGTTCCGGCAAAATAGTGGGGTGATGGTTGAAGCTAAATCCATGCACTTTTCGAGTACGAAAGACAAAAACCCGGTATTAGCATCAATGGCCTATTATGGAGTTATTGAAGAAATATGGGAGATGAGCTACAACAAGTTCAAAGTTGCTTTATTGAAATGTAAGTGGGTTAGCAATAATGCTGTTCTAATAGATTCTAAATTTGGATTTGTCTCAGTTGATCTTCAAAGACTTGGTCATAGAGATGGGCCATTCATTCTAGCAAGCCAGGCAAAACAAGTGTTTTATATTACAGATCCTGCAAATAAAAAAAAATGTCCATTGTACTTCAAAGTAAAAAACAGAAGTATGGTGAAGAATCCTTCGACCTTGACGATACACCCCTTTCATAACAAATCCCCCTACAACACGTGAAGTGGAATTGGTAGATGATGAGGAAGATGCTTTAAAGAAAAGATCATTGTGAAGGAATATGGGAAACCATATAAAGTAAGATCTTAAGTTATGAAATAGTAACATGTTATTTTTGTGGTGGTTTAACATTTTAGTTCATTTTATTAATATGTTTACTATTTAATAACCTATCTAACATTGATTTGTCCTTGATGAACAGGAACATGTCTAGCTCTAGCTCTGATGAGTCAGGAGGTGAGAGAGTTGACGAGCCCGTTGTGAGAAGGGGTAGAGGTGCCACACAGATGAATGCGCTAGTGGCCCGTCGTGACAGTCAAAAAAAGAGGCTGCATGTGGACTTTAATGACAATGTGAATCCAACTGGTGCAGAGGAAGACAATTTCATAAGCTATATAGGCTATCTGGCTCGAAGCAAAGTTCGCATTATTCACTCTGCTTGGAAGTTCATTCCTCAGAAAACGAAGCAGTTGATTTGGGCACAAATTTTGGTAAGTCACTTTCGATATAGCTGCATTTGTATCATTTGTCTTATTATTTGAAATTTAACTATCTTTCCTTTTTACCTTGCAGCAAACGTACGACATCCCTAACAGTACGGCAATGCACAAGCACTGGATGGGGGAAGTCCATCTACGTTGGAAAGACTTTAAGAACAAGCTGACAAGAAAGTGGATTCGAGGGGAGAGGAGGAACGAGGATCCATGTCAGAAATATTCTTATATTTCTCCTGAGGACTGGAGGGAGTTTGTGGCGTCACGGCAAAATCTAGAATTTATTGTAAAATTTCTTTCATATCATTTCTTTTATTTGACAACTTAGGCTTAGTTTTATTTGTTTTCGTGTCACAGCAAATAAGTCAAGCCAATAAAGAGAGGCAGGCGGGAAATAAGTATCCGCATTGCATGTCTCGTGGTGGGTATAGAAAGCTGGAACGGAGAATGATGGAAGAGCAGTTAGAGAGAATGAAGGAAGCTTCCTAATCCGATCCTTCTACTATTGTCTAGCCCCCTGAACGTCCTCCTCGTCACAAGAAATGGAAAGCTGCGAGGATGAAGGGCGACAAGTAAGTAAATGCAGATGTTGCTGAGGTTGCCTCAAAGATTGTAAGTAGTTAAATTAGACATTTTAAATAGCCTCAGTTGTTTCATATTATAGGGTTTAGTTGTTATTTATGAAACATCTTATGATACAGGATGCACTTGAGGAGCAGAGTTCCCAAGGCTCATTTACGCCGGGTTTACGGATGGACATTTTGTCAACGGTGATTGGGAAGCTAGATTACCAAGATTGCATTCGAGGGGAGCCTAGGGGAGTTACTGCTGCAAAATATTTTGGACGGTGTTCACGAGTCTATGATGATGACAACCCTAGTCCTCAGCTTGTAGCCAAAATTCGGGCGGGACTATTTGACGAAATCATGCAGCAAGTACGATCTGAAGTGAAAACTATGATAGATTCAAGGGACAATACGGAACATACAACCCGTGAATCCTCGGCCTTCCCCAGCAGTAAAGAGAGTTTTAACCCTCCGATGTTGATCTCGGAAAACCTTCTCACATTCCACAGGGAGGACAACCTTGCACTTTCTATTTGGATGTCTCACACCGGCATATTGTTGCCGATGGTCTTATTTACACTAATCAACCACCCACCATAATATTGAAATTCCAAAAAGACCTACGTAGGGTGACTGTGAAATGTGTTCGAGAGGAGGAAGACAAAACAGACATCCCAATTGAAGATGACGAGGTTCCTGATTTAGACCGGGCCATAGGATCATTCATCCTTTGGCTGAATCATCTTATTCAGATGGCGGCGGCAACACCTCCAATGGTAAGAAATACATTACTAGAACTTGCTTTTCATTGGTAACTCACTCATAATATGTTTGTTTATGTTTTCATAGAATGAACAAGATGCGGGCAAATTTCCACACTTAGCACTACTGCGAGACATGTACAAGGACATCAGCTCTCTCTCCTTCAAGATGCAACCGGCCATTGTCGGCACAGACAAGACATATGATTTTACAGTTGACAAAAAAGATCTTGACGAATTTATGCATATGGAGTGTTCAGATTTAGTCGTTCTTGAAGTTGCGATAATGTAATTTTTTTCCCCTTTAATTATTGCATTGATCTTTTTTGTTTTATATACTCAACAACGCTTATCATTTTATTTTGATCATAGTGTCTGCAACGATATATGCATCCAGAAAGGCCATGCGGGTTTGTATGGGTTCTTAAGTCCAATAAACACGACCCAGACTCACAATAAGTTAACCAAAAGGACGCTTTATGTTGGTGCTACAATTACCGAGGAAGATGTTCGTTGTTATCTAGCCCCAATACTTCAAAGGTACGTATTTTAGTTTTGTCTATTTAAGATTTTTAAGAATAAATTCCTTTCTTATCTTAATTAATACTAAAATTTATATGTTGTAGTGGTCATTGGACCCTGTGTGTTGTTTGTCCCTCCAATAACGCATGTTATGGGTTCGATCCCTTAAGTGGTGGCAGGCCAAACGATGAAATCAAATCCATGTTTGCCAAGTAAGTAAATTTTCATCTAAATCATTGATTCTTCATTTATATGATTTGTTTTCATATATGTTAATTTCCATTTTAATGATAGTGCATTCAAGGCGGCTAGATCGATTTCTGGAGCAGCAGAGTAGGGTGGACCGAAGTGGTTTTATCCGAAAGTAAGTAGTTTCAATTCAACTTATTTCATTGACACAATGGTAGCTTTCGATTTGCCTTTATTCGTTTTAACATTTTGCTTTTGATTTAAAGTGCCCTCGACAACTAGGGAACTTTGAGTGTGGATACTACGTTATGTTTTATATGCATACCATCGTTGAGAGCGGACGTACTACAGGTTTTCAAAACATACGTGATCGCTCTGTGTTTCTCAAATGATAATATTTTCTGTTCTACTTGAGTTAATTATTTCATCACTTCATTGGTTTACTTGTTTTCCAATTTATAGCTTTTTGATAGTCTGAATCCGTGCTCGGAGGAAGAGATCGATACAGTTTAAGACGCTTTGGCTGCAAATTTTCTTCAACACATATAGATATGTACATCATGTGTTGCCTTGTTCGCCTTTAATACTCTTGGTTTCTGCGGAATTGATAATTCAGATTTGTTAATAGCCCTGAAAATCATATCAATCATTTAGAGTTTTTTCTTTATTCTTTGTGATCCTTGTTCGTATTGGAATTGAAACTTGAAGTTTGAAAGTTGAATTTTTGGTCAGTTTAAGTAATAGTTTGTTGTTGAAGTTGTTGGTCACTTGTTTGCTGAATTTTATAACGTACTTTGTTTTGTTGTTCTTTGTTGTTGGTCACATATAGATATGTACATCATGTTTTGTCTTTATTCTTGTTGTTGCATGTGATCATTGTTATTACAGAAGTTTGGAAAATAAAATTATGAAGTTGTTGGTCACTTGCTGCTGAATTTTATAATTGTACTTTGTTTTGTTGTTGCTGTTGTTGGTCACATATAGATATGTACATCATGTTTTGCTGTTGCTGTTGTTGCATGTGATCATTGTTATTACATAAGTTTGGAAAATAAAATTCTGATGTTGTTGGTCACTTGCTGCTGAATTTCTGCATATTTGAAAGAGTTTTGCTGTCACAAATCACAGTGGTTTTGCTGCACTTGTTTAGATTTGAAATCAGATTGCATCTATCTTATTTGTGAAGTGCAAGTTTTGAAAGGCTGATCTTGCATTGTGAAATACTCTGTTGCATCAATCCTTGCTGGTTAGGACAGAGTATGTGTGAAACATTTGCAAATGGTTACCAAGTCTGCATATGTGTGGTTTTGCCATTAGTGTAATCTGGGAAAAGGTGTTGTTCCATGCTTTCCTAGTATATATTTTGTTCCTTCTTGTAGGTTTTGTGTAATTGGTATGGCTTTTTGTTTATATGGTAAGTAAGGTATTTTTGAGAGTTCTGTTAGATTTGTCACAATTGGTGGTGCTTCTAAGGCTTGTTTTTCTAGTTTTTCCATTGTTTTTCAAGTCTGCATACTTGAGGATTTGTTTAGTTCTAACCAACTAGGAAGTGCTTTTTGTATTTTAACATCGCTGTATATGGTTTCAGTTTACAATGCCCACTAAGAATTGCAGGGGACATTTTTTAAAAAAAAAAAAAAAAACTAATATAAGGCGTCCTTAATTTATGTCTAGGATGCCTTATATACAATGTTGGCATCCTGATTTGAAATCAGGACGCCCAAAATACGCCCTAATCACCTGGATTTTGGCGGAAATAAAAAGGCGTCCTGTGGTTAATTCAGGACGCCTTTTTTGAGGCGTCCTAGGTTTAATGCAGGATGCCTTAAAAAAGGCGTCCCGTGGTTAATTCGGACGCCTTTTTAATGACTAATGTAGGACGCCTTAAAAAGGCGTCCTGAATTAACTATAGGACGCCTCTTTTAAGGCGTCCTGAATTAACCACAGGACGCCTTTTTTTAAGGCGTCATATATTAAGCATAGGACGCCTTATAGATTATTTTTACAACTACCCCTGGTCAAACGTCCTTCTGAAAAAGGATGTTAATTGCCTCTAATTCAGGACGTTGATACGCTTTTTTGTAGTAGTGAATCCATTTAATCATCACAAGGAAAATACTCTTCCTGTCCTAATTGTAGGAACTAATTTGTAATGTCATTTATATGAAAAACTAAATCCTATATTTAGAAACAAAAGTAGTACTACAAAAAGGTCCTTATTTTCCCTTATCAACCACAATCACCTCTTAATAGGCGGTGGTTTATAACAATAGAAACATTGGTTTTCATAGAAATCTCAACACCATAGTCGACAAGAACAAACATTGGTTTTTAAAGGAATTGTTGTTATCACAAACCTGAGTAATCAGATTGATGGCTTCAATACACTTGGAATAAATAGCATTATCAAAATGTTATTCATTTTATGTAGAATCTAATGATCACAAGGAAAAACTCGTATTAAGGACGTTAAGGCATTAGAGAAAGGCAGATGATCTGTTGTATTCATTTCTTTAGTTCATTGAAATATTGTTGATTAGTTTTTACAATGTCAATTTTGAGATATTTTATTATAGGAATGCGGCTCTCTTTTTTACAAGCAATATCTATATCACAAATTATCAACATTTATACTAAGAGTATGTAGGTAATGCCATGTAAAATAAGCCTTTATTAGTCAATATGGTATGTAGCTTAGTCAAACAAGAAGTTTTGAGCAATTTTAATGTTAAAATATTGGGATAAGGGTCTTAAATGCCATGGAAGTTTTCGCTCAGGAGCACTGGTAAGACGGAAGTTTTTTTGGGACCAAAAATGCCACGGAAGTTCATAAGACGTAGCAATTTTGCCCCGGAAGTATCATTTTTGCCACGGAAGTTTTCGATGAGGGGCAATTTTGCCCCGGAAATTTACACTCAGGAGCAATTTTGCCCCGAAAGTTTACAAAATGTAGCAATTTTTCCCTTCTGTCCCAAAATATTAAATTTGACTATTAAATCAGTCAAAGACCACATATGTCATGCCTTGAAAAGGTCAAACTTGGAGTCAGAAAAGGAGATCCTTCAAATGTTGAAATCAAGGTGGTAAGAATTTGTGAAACCGAACTGGTCAAAGGGACTAAAAGGTCTCATCACAAAACGCAAATGAAACGCAAAACGAGAAATGAATTGTTCCAAATTGGTTCAGTAAAATAAATCAATAGTGATAATAGTTACGTTTGTATAAAATGATCATTTGCTTAGATCATAAGTGATGCTTCCTCCGGGTTTTGCATGACGACCTTTCGGTCCCTTTGACCGCTTCGGCTTCACAAATTGCGCGCCTTGAGCTCAACATCTCAAGGATCTCCTTCTCTAGCTCCAAGTTTGACATTTTCAAGGCATAACATGTGTGGTCCTTGACTGATTTAATATTCAAATTTAATATTTGGGGACAGAAGGGCAAAATTGCTCTTTAGTGAAAACTTCCGGGGCAAAATTGCTCCTTAGTGAAAACTTCTGAGGCAAAATTGCTCCTCAGTGAAAACTTCATTGGCATTTTTGGTCCAAAAAAAACTTCCGTCTTACCAGTGCTCCTGAGTGAAAACTTCCATGGCATTTAAGACCCTTATCCCTAAAATATTTGTGTGAAATTTTCATAAATTCAATATATAAATTTTTATTCAATGGCATCCGGTATCTAGACCCAGCACCCATAAATATTTTTTTAGTAGTACTTCGTATCCTAGGCGCTAAACAAATGTACTAAAATTAATTTAGGACACGGGGGCGCTACTTAAAAAAAATAACTTCTAAGTCTTGGGTGCTAGATATTGGGCGGATATTGAATGCTATTGAAAAAAGATTTGCTGTTTTTTTTTTTTTTTTTTTTAATCTAACCGCCCGTACATGTGTCTTTAGTCTTGGTTTGGTTGGTGGGGGTTCACCACCCCAGAACGTGGTGGGTGAGATGAAATAATAAGAGCAGGGTAAATTATGAAGCCTCCACGAAACTTCCAAAGCATTTTTTTTTTCCTTTTTTTGTACACACACAAACAGAGAGGACACATCTGAATCCCCACTTCTTTTTGTCCCTTTTACATTACACTTTTTTTAATCATAAATAATTACAATTTGCACCAACTTACCGTTCCTCACTAATCATTATTGACTATTGTTAGTGGTAGACTCAGGATTTTAGGTTTGTAGGTGTACAATTAGTGATGGGATTCGGGGGTTTGGGAGTAGCGCCCCAAAAAAAATTTTTAGGAAAGTTTTAAACACATTAAAAAATTAAAGAATATAAACAATAAAAAAAAAATCAACTTAACATAAAAGAATAATAATCAACAGTCAACTAACTTTTACATCATAACGATTATAAAAGCATTCTTCGATTCTTCATTCCTTGGTACAGAGGATTCTACAATTTAGTGAAGAAACAAACAAACTGATGCATTATTTTACTCAAGGTAAATTTTCCAATCATAGCTTGACATACAGATGCATTGTTTTACTCAAGGTAAATTTTCCTATCATAGTATTCACCTAAAACTAGTCCAGTAATATATTTTCTACAGTTTACTATTTGACAACTTCAACCTTTTGAGCTACACAAAATAATCAACCTATCAAAACTTAACATGGCTATTCAAAATCTAAATCAATGAACTCCATCCAGACCTAGCAGAACAAAGAATTAAATTCTTTAAAGAAATCTTCCTTAGAATAGATTTCTATTAATAGCTAGCAAATGCATAAGGGAACCAACGTATTGATTTCAAATGCTCTCTAAGGTGCGTTGTCATGCTCTTATATTAAAATCGCCATACTTATCATAATTTGGGGAGAATGCATGTTTCAAGGGAAAGGAATCCAACAGAAGACAGTAATAGAAGGACATAAATAACTTTTATCAAAAATACAGAATATGTCAAGTATAAAGCACACAAATTATAGCCTATATAAGATAAGAGAAATAAAAACACACATTTTTGACTCTTTCACACAGAAGTGGTTCTCTTCTCACACACCCACTTGTCCAATTTTGCCTTTCCCATTCTTGTTTGTTCTTTGGTTCAAACCCTCTCAAATAGCTAGAGAATGGGGAGCTCTGCGAATTGCAAATCCCAAATGGGCCACATTTTCCATAAACATCACAACCTGAAGGACCCATTATCTTTAAAAGTTCCCATACATGCATCTGGGAATTCCAAAGTCTCCGCTCTACTTTACCTTGAGAAACTAAAGTAACAGCTGAGATATAATTACCTAGATAAAAAGACAATCTAAGACTCCTTGGCCTGTTCTTTCATCAGAAGCCTATTTTCGAAGTTAGATGAACTTACCCTAGGTATCTCAAGGAAGGTCATGCCATTCTGGGGACCACTACGCCATTTAGGACTATTTCCTTCCCACACGAATAATTCAGTTACATTACGGACTTCAAGACCAAAAGAAAACCTTTCATTGGATTTATGCAGAATACCCAACATGTGCAGAAATTTTGATTCAGATAATTTATGCAGAACAAAAACTTGGCCATTTGTAGAAAGTAAAGACAGAATCAACGACGGAGGAGCTGGAAGTGTAGAATCGAAAATTACCTCAGAAAGAATTGAGAAGCAACAACGGAGGAGCTGGAAGCACTCAACGGTGGATCTGGAAGGGACAACGACGCCGACGACGGAGGGAAAGTTTGGGAGCCGAGAGCGCCCTGGGTGAGAGATTTGGAGAGCGGTGGCGAATAGAGACGAGAGCGGCGTGGCGGAACGATTTGGAGTCTCAGTTGCACGATTTAGAGGATGGATCGCCAGTTCGGTGTTCGGTGAGGAGTGAGAAGTGAGAACAATGAAATTGAAAGAGAGAGAGAGGGGATAAATGAGGAGAGTTCGAACCCGGGACTTGTAGATAGGTATAGGGTCGTAGGGAAAGTTATAATCAACTACTCCAACTAGCTAAATTGTAATAAAAATGCTGCACAATATATATATATATATATATTATTAAATTTTTTTATATCTATACTTGCCTACATAGACACTAATGTGGGTCTGCCGCTCACTATTGTAACTATTGTCATTATGGTCGCATGATTATAAAAATTTGGAATGTCATTAATTCAATAAAATATACAAACCCTAATTTAGCAATTATAATATGGCACCCTGTACTTTTTACGCCGTGAATCTGCATGCCAGATTTTGTAATCATACACTTCTGGACCTACACCGTATGATCATATACAGTGACTCGGTCGCAAATTTTTTTAAAAAATTCGTTTTACTGGCTTGAGTGCTTCACCTTCCAAAAGATAATTATTATCAAATTTTTAATAGTACTCCCTCCTATATGTATGAAAAACAAATAACCAAATTACAAGATAAAATTATAGTTAAAACTAGTAGATATTTAAAATATATTTTATTTTTTTTAAAAAAAAAAAAAACCTTTACTTTATGAAGGAGTATGACTAGAAAAAAATGTTTTTGAAGAGCATAATACAAGTTCAAAGCCAGAAACACATTTATTAAGATATTTTATTATAGGAATCTGACTTTCTTTTTTACAAGCAAGGTCTTTTATCTCAAATTATCAACATTTATACTAAGAATACGCAATGCCATGTAAAATAAGCCTTTATCAGTCCATGTGGTACGTAGATGAGTTATACAAGAAGTTTTGAACAATTTTAATGTTGAAATATCAAGTTTTCATAAATACACTATATAAAAATTGTAAATAGGCATGTTCAGGTGAAACTACTTCCCAATAAATCAGTCTCCCAATTTGCAAGCACTTGCTTCAGTAGAGACCCGTGCCTATTTAAACTTGAAGCATTCAATATTCTAATTTCTGATGCAATTTTATTTATAAATATACCTTGGAGCCCTCTTGTTAGATGTTTTGGGATTCGGACTTTCTCTTTTACCATACTGGCCCAGTCTCATTGTTTAACCGGATTTTCTCTTTTACCATTCTTGTTCGCTCTCATCATTTACCACAAAACTACATAGTTTTGAGGCTTTAAAAAAAAAAAAAGCAATGGAAGCTCCCCCTACCAAAAAAAGAAAAGCATTTATCATTGAGAAATATTTTTAAGTAGCATCGAATATTTTAAATTAGATTTTAAAACACTCACCTCCCAAAACTATTTCTTTTAAGCAAATACACTAAAAATTACTTTAGGATACTTGGCGCTACTTAAAAAATACTTATATGTTTTTGGTGCTAAATATTGGATGGATATTGAATACTATTGGAAAAATATTTACTTTTTTAACCTAAAACCTATGTAGTTCTAGGGTAAAGAAAGAGAGTAGAATGAAATGGTAAATATCAAACAAATTAAAGAAGGCACATTGAAAAAAATGTAGGTGACTGAACCGAAAATTTCCTATAAACAGTGTTTTAAGAGTGAAACCATCATTGAGCCATCCAAAAGCACCGGCTTTAGTGGAAGAGATTTTAAAGTAGATGAAGTTAACCGTGTAAGATCGTTTGGACTTATTAGGGTCCTTCCAGAAAGGATTTAGGATGTTGCCAAGAATATTAACTTAATCATTAAAAGAAGACGGGGAAAAAAACAAGTCAACCTTAACATATTTTTTGTGAATAAATTTGACCGTGTAAGATTGTTGGGACTTATTAGGGTGTTTCCAGGAAGGATTTAGATGTTGCCAAGAATATTAAACATTTAAAAGAAGACGGGAAAAAAGTAAGTCAACCTTAGCATAGTTATAATTCGCCATTCATTGTCCATCTTCTTCATTGTCTCACGGTCTCAGTAATCCGCAAACAGCAACTTCCATTGTTGTGAACCAAGCTGCTCTTAATGGAGAAGAAGAGTAGGCTCCGTCGTGTTCTGAATTGGCTAAATGATTCCATTTTCGGGAGAACAGTAGGATCTCTCTCTTGCGTCGTCGGCTTGCTTTGTTACGTTCTGAGCTCCTCTTTCGAATCCCTCTTCGGAGAATGGAACCCTACAATGGTCGTCTTCCATATAATTCTCATTTCTAATATCAGCGTCGTCGTCGTATTCGAAGTCGTCGTCTTATTCGAAGCCAAAAGTCGAGACTCATTTGTGTCAAAGTTGAAACCTCACGTTCAATTTCTGGTTCTAATGCTGACTTCACTCTACTCCTTTTTCGCCGATAGATACACGAAAGGAAGGCCAGACACATGGAGCGTGGTTTCAAGTGTTGCATTTGCTTTGGCTTCTCTGTGTTTATCACAGCAAATCAAACCTGGATTCGACGTTGGTCTGTTCGGTTTTTTCCTTGGACGTGTCACTGTACAGTTGATGAAGATCCACCTGATTTTCATTCTTGTGGCTGCTGGTTTCTGTTATCCCCTAATCGTCCTTAAAACCTATTCAGAGTCGCAGTCAGAGAATGGAGAATCGAGTGCTCAAGAACTTAAAGAAATACTAATTGATAATACAAACAGAGCATCATTTGGAATGGGCCAAGATAAGAAGACGTCTGAGAATGGAGATTCAAGCGCTGAAGGAATTGATGACGATGATTATGCAAACAGAGCATTGTTTGGAATGGGCCAAGATAAGGCTGGACAAATAACCCACAGAAGACATGCAGGAAGTGTTTCCCCCTCTCCCTCTCCCTCGCCCTCCACGCTTTTGACTCAGGACGGCGACAGAAGTGCCCGCAGTCGTTCCGGCAAAGGTGGCTCCTCCTTCTCCTCCAATGATCCTCTTCTCGCTCGTCTTCCTGCCAATGGCAGCAAAAGTTTTGAGAAACTGGCTGAAGGTACTTACTTGCCTCATCAATTTCATTATTCCTTTGGCCTCTTTCACTTTCCTCTTTTTTAATTCTTTCTATATACCCTGCATTAAGAGAATTAATGGTCTTTAATTTTTTTTGAATACACAGTGGCAGCCACTGAGCAATTCCTGTCGGATCTACAACAACGAGAGACATGGCAGGTGCCGCTTCTGTCGCCGCTTTTGACTCAGGACGACGACGAAAGTTTTGAGAAATTGGCTGAAGGTACTTACTTGCCTCATCAATTTCATTGTTCCTTTGGCCTCTTTCACTTTCCTCTTTTTTAATTCTTTCTATATACCCTGCATTAAGAGAATTAATGGTCTTTAATTTTTTGAATACAGCGGCAGACACTGAGCAATTCCAATCGGATCTACAAGAACTAGAGAGGTCACAGCTGCTGCCGCCACAGGATCTACAAGAACTAGAGAGGTGGCCGCAGCCACAGCCACAAAAGCTAGGGCGGCGGCGGCGGAAGCAGCTGCAGCGGGAGCGACGGCAGCGCCGGCAGTGGGAGCGGCAGCAGCTGCTACCAGCTTAGCTGCAGTGGCAGCCGCTGCTATAGGCATAGGCGGATCTATATAGTGGAGAAGAGAGGCAAGTGCCCCCTTGAATTTGGGGAATTGAGATTTTTTAAAAAAATTTAAAAAATTAATGCATATTTGAATGATTGTCTACCCTTAATACATCAAGACTGCACTTTGTAATCGGATGGGAGATGGATGGTTGAATGATTGTTTAGTGCCTTATATTGAAAAAGATGTATTTGATACATTAATAATAAGACAATCATTATGAGATTCTAAAAAATAAGGCATAGAACAATGACATTGTAATTATTTTTATTATAATATACTTTTCTTATTAAAATATATGTATTCGAATTTATTGAGTGTCCACCCTTTATTGTAATTTATGCAGCTGCATTTCTAACAACACTTTGCTTAGCTTTTCTAAATGATAGATTTGTAAAATAATTGCTTTCTTATTACATCATCAGTATTCACTTGATTTCATGAATATTTTTTTGACAGTCATTTCTTTTCTTGTTTATATTTTTTTGTTTTTTAATGTATTTAAAATTTCCTTTTTTAATTAAAAAAAAAGGGGAGACCCCCCAAATCCCCCTGCCAATGGTGCCCCTTGATTAATTTTCTGGGTCCACCCCTGGCTACAAGTTTATGTGTTCAAAAAAAATTGCTAAGGATAATTAGGTAATTTCTTAAATTTAGGTAACATTCCAAAATTTTAAATCGTACTTTTGAAATTATTAAAATTCAACATATTTATTTGTCTTTACAAATTTTGACAATTGTTTTTCTATCTTTTCCTAAAAAATAAAGGTATACCCGTATTTTCACCTACAAAACTTAATTTTAATTTAATTCAAAATTGTAGTAAAGATTCAAAATCTTTTGGGAGTTAACCGAAATTAATTAAGTCTCTTTTATGTATTTCTTGGAATAAAAATTGAATCATTATTAAGAATACAAAGTTTTCACTTTATTGACTTAAAAATTTCTCAAGGAAAGGGAACAAATGTATATGTTTAGCTTTTGTTCAAAAAGTTACTTTTACAAACAGAGTGAGTAATTCACAATGTAGCGAATCAAGATTTGAATTCCCACTTAAAAAGGTGATATGATAGTCTTCAATAAAAAAGATAATACTATAATATTTCTGTATCTATCCATATATAGTTTGGGATAACAGCTCCTTCCCAGCTTTTGCCATAAAATATGCACAAACAGCATAACTAACAGCCATCTTCCCTTCTATTTTGAATGGGTGGATATCATGAAACTCATGAATGGTGAAATTTGCAGGTTTTGGGGGATTTTGTTCACACCAATACGTCCACATTCGCTAGCATTTAGATTTTAGTTCTTCTTACAGAGACAAATGGGGATTACAAGATATGCATAGGAACTGTTGCAGGTCGGGAAAGATGAGAAGACACTCACTGGAGGAAGGGTATTGAAGAGGAGATGTTTTGCAAGTCGGTTAACTGATGTCGTCTGCATGGAAGAATATCTGAGACAAGAACAGGACTGACATTTCCTTCTTTTTTTTTTTCTTCTTCTTCTTCTTCTTCTTTCTGGTGATGCATGTGAGTCACCCGAGGAAGGGACACAAATAGGCCTAATATTGCAGGGAATCAGGAACATCTTAACAAGTAGCACTTATCATCCACCTTTTATTCAAACAAAAATGTTATCTAGCCCAATATTTTAGGGAGAATTACACACAGGTCCCAAGGAGCAGAGATAATTACAATTAGGTCCCTTGAAATCATGAAATTACTCTGAAGTCCCAAGGGACTTCTGTGTAATTATTTCATATGAGTAAAAGACTTTATTGCCCATTCTCCTTCTTCCTTATCTTCTCTCTCTCATCTCTGGACCTTCGATCTTTCCTTCTCGCGTTTCAGCTCCCACTCGCCGGCGGTTTCCTCCTCCACCACTACCACCGGTGAGCTTCCCTTCACCTCCGCCGTCAGCGACCATCACTCTCACCGGTGGTGAGAACCAGCACCTAGACCTGATCTGGAATGCGCAGAACCTCCCTCCTTCAACGTGGTGGTGGAGAGATTTTCCGATCCTGGGCCAAAGTTCCGGTGGAAGATCGTCCCAATTGGCTCTCGCATCCATGGCCTCTCTCTCATCCATGAGTTGCAGATGAGCTGGGGACGCATCCATGGCCTCCCAATTCGGCACGTCCAAGTCTTCAAGGTCCATAGTAGAACTCTACTCTGTTGCTCCTCTCCAGTGTCCACCCCTTTAATGGAGAATGGCGGGAAATGGGTAGAGAAAAGAGAGCATTTGTTGTTGTAAATAGAGGTTGGGGAATCTGCAAAAGTATGTAAAAGTTGTTGTAAATATATGCATTTTCTCGTTGTTATTACATGCATTTGTTGTTGTAAATAGCCTCGGAAGTGATAAGCGAAAAAATCTAGGTTTTGAAAAGTTGTTGTAAATATATGCATTTTAATATTTGTTATTACATGCATTTGTTGTTGTAAATAGCCTCTGGAAGTGATAGATGAAAAAATCCAAGTTTTGAAAAGTTGTTGTTATTATATGCATTTTCTATTGTTATTACATGCATTTGTTGTTGTAAATAGCCTCTGGAAGTGATAAGTGAAAAAATCCGGTTTTGAAAAGTTGTTGTTATTATATGCATTTTCTGTTGTTATTACATGCATTTGTTGTTGTAAATAGCCTCTGGAAGTGATCGGCGAAAAAATCGAGGTTTTGAAAAGTTGTTGTAAATATATGCATTTTTTGTTGTTATTACATGCATTTATTGTTGTAAATAGCCTCTGGAAGTGATAGGCGAAAAAATCCAGGTTTTGAAAAGTTGTTGTAAATATATGCATTTTCTGTTGTTATTACATGCATTTGTTGTTGTAAATAGCCTCTGGAAGTGATAGGCGAAAAAAATCGAGGTTGATAGGTCTTTGTAAATATATCCTTTTACAAGGCCGATAGGTGAAAAAATCCAAGTTTTCAAAGGGTGTTGTAAATATATCCTTTTTCTGTTGTTAATATAGCATTTGTTGTTATAAATAGCCTCTAGACGTGAGAAATGAAAAAAATCTACGTTTTCAAAGGTTGTTGTAAATATATATTTTTTCTGTTGTTAATATAGCATTTATTGTTGTAAATAACCTCTAGACGTGAGAAATGAAAAAAATCCAAGTTTTCGAAGGTTGTTGTAAAAATATGCTTTTCCTACCTGTTCGAACTTAAATTACCCGTTCGAACTTAAATTACCGTTCGAACTTAAACTACCCATTTGAACCTAAACAACATTTGAAAACCTCGATTTTTTTCGCCTATCACTTCCGAGACTATTTACAACAACAAATGCATGTAATAACAACAGAAAATGCATATATTTACAACAACTTTTCAAAACCTCGATTTTTTTCGCCTATCACTTCCAAAGGCTATTTACAAAAACAAATGCATGTAATAACAACAGAAAATGCATATAATAACAACAACTTTTCAAAACCTGGATTTTTTCACGATCACTTCCAGGAGGCTATTTACAACAACAAATGCATGTAATAACAAAGAGAAAATGCATATAATAACAACAACTTTTCAAAACCTGAATTTTTTCATCTATCACTTCCAGAGGCTATTTACAACAACAAATGCATGTAATAACAGCAGAAAATGCATATAATAACAACAACTTTTCAAAACCTGAATTTTTTCATCTATCACTTCTAGAGGCTATTTACAACAACAAATGCATGTAATGACAACAGAAAATGCATATATTTACAACAACTTTTCAAAACCTGGATTTTTTCGCTTATCACTTCCAGAGGCTATTTACAACAACAAATGCATGTAATAACAATAGAAAATGCATATATTTACAACAAATTTTACATACTTTTGCAGATTCCCCAACCTCTATTTACAACAACAAATGCTCTCTTTTCTCTACCCATTTCCCGTCATTCTCCATTAAAGGGTGGACACTGGAGAGGAGCAACGGAGTAGAGTTCTACTATGGACCTTGAAGACTTGGACGTGCCGAATTGGGAGGCCATGGATGCGTCTCCGCTCATCATCTCGTAACTCATGGATGAGAGAGAGGCCATGGATGCGAGAGCCAATTGTGACGATCTTCCATCGGAACTCCGGCCCGGATCGGAAAATCTCTCCACCACCACGTTGAAGGAGGGAGGTTCTGCGCGTTCCGATCAGGTCCAGCTGGTTCTCACCACCGGTGAGAGTGATGGTGGGTGACGCGGAGGTGAAGGGAAGCTCACCACGGTAGTGGTGGAGGAGGAAACCGCCAGAATGGGAGCTGAAATGCGAGAAGGAAAGATTGAAGGTCCAGAGATGAGAGAGAGAAGATAAGGAAGAAGGAGAATGGGCAATAAAGTCTTTTACTCATATGAAATAATTACACAGAAGTCCCTTGGGACTTCAGAGTAATTTCATGATTTCAAGGGACCTAATTGTAATTATCTCTGCTCCTTGGGACCTGTGTGTAATTCTCCCAATATTTTATCATAGTACAAGACTGAATCAATCTCAGACTAGCCTCACAATACAGTTCAACTTCAACTGGATTATTGTGTGTATGTCCAAAACCAAAGTAATCTGAGTAACTTTATCTCAAAAATTGCAAAATCCCGTTTCTGCTAAGAAGCATCCTAACCTTGCAAGTTCTTTTTTTCTTTGGTTAAATAGTATCCAAATGCAATAGGATCATACCCCTTGGAAATCTAGATTAAATCGAAAAACTCTTACAGGTTTGTGTTTACTGTTCTGCCATTATCAGAACAAATCGGATGGCTTTTTCCACAGCGGATAAACAAGTGTTGACGTCTATAACTAGTTTTTTGTGTCAAGCAAACAAAATGAACATGAGCAGCTTACACAGCAATTAAACTTTTCGACAGCTTTCTCTGCTTCTTCAACTGTACTCATCGTTACAAATTCGAATCCATGACTTTGGTCAGTGCTCCTATCATAAATAACCTACAATCAAAAAAACCAAATGAACACTCCCGCAAGAGCTAAAACCTTAAGCACCATAACGACCCAAAAAGATGAAGCTTAGCTATCAGAAAAGTTACTCACCTAGGCAATTTCCACCTTTCTGGCCTGCTCAAAAAGCATGGATAATCTCTGACTATCGACATCATATAAGGAAAATTACTAACAAAAAGTTTTGCATCTTCGGGTGGTTCAGGAAAATCCCCGCCCTTAAAAATTTCATCATCTTCATTACTCTCTCCTTCGACCTCGCTACCCTCAATACTCACACCTTCACCCTCTAACAAATTGTAACAAAAAAGAAAATGGGTAGTTAGGATTTTAGTAATTGACATTTAATTTGTTATTTGTTATAACTGATTTATATGTATAATTGCCACGTGTACAAGAGTGAGCATTGGTCTATATAGGTTAAACACATGTACAGGAAATACGACTGAATACGTTTTTTCTCAGTTTAATAGTCACTTTACTTTCTTCTTCTTTTCCTCTCTCTCTCTCGACCCGATAGCCCTCTGGTTCATCATTTTGCTTTCTTCTTTTCTCGATGGCTCTCTGTTTTGTTCGCTGATTCTGCAGAGTTTCACCCTCGATCTTCCAATCCGAAAGACGAGCTTATGCGTCATCCACGTCTTGATTTTCCTCTTCATCTATGATGACGGTGTTGTCTTCGTCCTGTTGTGCCCAGTCCTGAGTCGGAGCTACCGATGTTAGTATAGATAAATTGTGGGTTTTCTTAGTGGGGGGCAGAGATGGTAGAAAGAGGGAGGAATTGGAGTAAGAGCCCTGAAGTTTAAAAGGTTTAGGCGGAATGGAGATGAAAGGGTGTTCTTTTCCCTCCGTCAACATTGATGGATTTGGTTCTTCATCACTGGTCGAGAGTGTTCTCGTTCTTTTCCCTCTCAACACTGCGTCGGGAGCCAGCGATGCAGGGCTCGAGCACTTCGGACACTACAGACGGCGTTTGTGGGTTGTCAATAACTTAAATTTATTATCTAAATTTAGGCCGTAGGGCTCGAGCACTCCGGACACTCCGATTAAAATTGAGGACGCCGTAGGTATAAGTATGACATCCTATATAGACGTCCTTAGAAAAAAAAAAGGACGTTAATTAGGTCTTATTTAAGACGTTAAAAACGTTTTTTGTAGTAGTAATGGCTTCAATGCACTTAGAATAAATTGCACTATTTTATGGTCATAAGATATCAAAATGTTATTCATTTTATGTAGAGATCACAAGAAAAAGAAAAGAAAAGAAAAGAATACCCGTATTTAGGAGGTTACGGCATTAGAGAAAGTCAAATGGTCTGTTGAATTCATTTCTTTAGTTCATTAAAATGTTGTTGATTAGTTTTTACAATGTCAATTCTGAGATATTTTATCATAGGAATGCGGCTCTCTTTTTTACAAGCAAGGTCTGTATCTTAAATTATCAACATTTATACTGAGAGTAGGTAATGCTGCTAGTAAAATAAGCCTTTAGTAGCGCAATGTAAAATAAGTCTTTATTAGTCCATATGGTACGTAGCTAAGTTATACAAGTAGTTTTGAGCAATTCTAATGTTAAGATAATTGTGTGAAGTTTTCATAAATTCAATATATAAAATTTTTTTAGTGGCATCCGTATCTAGCACCCAGCACCCATAAATATTTTTTTAGTAGCACCTGAGTGCTAAACAAATGTACTAAAATTACTTTAGGACACCCGGTGCTACTTAAAAAAAATACTTTTGAGTGTTGGGTGCTAGATATTGGGTGGATATTGAATGCTATTGAAAAAATGTTTGCTGGTTTTTTTCTGCTTTTTTTTTTTTTTTGGTGGAGGAGCGAAAATACACACGAGCTTTTTTTCTAGGAGCGCCTAGCACCACGAGTTTTTTTTTACAGCAAAAATACACATGAACTTTTAAAAGTGGGGCAAAAATATACACACCGTTAAAATGAGCTAACAGACGTTACTTTTAGTTAGTGGGCCCACGCCTTTCTCCACCTTGTTCCTCGTCCTTTGGCGGAGCTACCGGTGACCTTGTATAATCCTCGATCAAAAAATATATTTCTCTTTTTATTTTTTAATTATGGTCGAGAAGGAGACCCTTGAGGTTGAAGAGGGGAGAGAAATCGGGGATGGGACCGGAGAGGGAATTATTTTGGTGGCGGAGGACTCGAAGCTGGTCGAGACGAGAGAGGGTGTAGGAAGGGAAGACGCCGCGCAGACCAAAGCCCCGAAAGAAGAAGCAAACCTCGTCCTTGTGCGAATTATTTTGAAAACCTTGTTACTTTCTTTTTTATGAATTTTGAAATTTATTCATCAAATTGAAACTTGAATGTCGCTACGGATCTCTCTGTTTACATTTATCTTCCCGTAAACAGCAAGGGAAGTTAAGAACCAGACAAATACAAACCCAGATAAAAAGTTCTGGCGAGGGAGTGCAAAATTACTCGTACACTCAATGCATCGACTCTCTATATTTATGCTCTTTAATTTCGGTAAGTATTTATTTACCATAAATGAAGAAGAAAGAAAAACTAAAAAGATTTAAAAAAAATTAAAAGGTTCCATTGAAGAAATTAGATATTTTTGTTCATTTGGGCAAACGAAAAAGTAGGTCATGTATATGTGAATGCCCGCATCATCTCAACAAGATTTAGATTCCGGCATTGGTTTCAGACATTTTGCAGGTTTATTTTAGTGGGCAACTAATTTTTTACTCATACATGGGTGAAAATATATATCTCCGCTGAATATTGGAGTCCGGACGGCGCTGCCATTACCGTCAGGTTGGGAAATTTTTGCACAGCTAGTGGTATATTTTTTTGATCGAGGATTATACAAGGTCACCGGTAGCTCCACCAAAGGACGAGGAACAGGGTGGAGAAAGGCGTGGGGCCCACCAGCTAAAAGTAACCTCTGTTAGTGATTTTTAACGTGTGTGTATTTTTGCCCCACTTTTGAAAGTTCATGTGTATTTTTGCTCCTAAAAAAAGCTCGTGGTGCTGGGCGCTTCTGAAAGAAAAGCTCGTGTGTATTTTCGCTTCTTCACCCTTTTTTTTTTTAATCTAACCGTGCGTACATGTGTCTGTAGTGTTGTGGTTTGGTTGGTGGGGGGTCACCACCCTAGAACGTGGTGGCTGAGATGAAATAACAAGAGCAAGGCAAATTATGAAGCCTCCACGAAACTTCCAAAGCTTTTTTTTGTTTCTTTTTTCTTTTTTTGTACACAAAAACACAGAGTACACATCTGAACCCCCACTTCTTTTTGTCCCTTTTACATTACACTTTTTTTAATTATAAATAATTATAATTTGCACAACTTACCGTTCCTCACTAATCACTACTATCAGTGGCGGACCCGGATTTTTATTGACGGGGCGAAAATAAAAAAAAAAATTCTATATCATAAATAAAAGTACTTAAAATTCAAAACAGACATAATATACCAAAAATTGAAAGAAATCTATTACGAAGTTAAGATCACTTCATTTGACTCTTACTCTACGTGTTTTCATATTGTCAAACTCATCTATAATTGAATCCGTGCTAAAACTCAAAACAATTTCTTTTTCAATGTATGTAATCAAGGAATCATCAAGAAATTGGTCTTCCATTCTATTTCGAAGCCTATTCTTGATTATCTTCATAGCAGAAAAAGATCTTTCAGTAGTTGCAGTAGAAACTGGAAGAGTGAGTACAAGTCTAATCACTCTATCAATAAGAGGGTAAATGATGGAATTTCCAGTTCTTGCTAGCCCTTGACATAATTCAGATGTAGTTGATAAATTGATCAAATCGGATGTTTAGGAATGTCAAGCTCAAAATGTTGTAACTCCATCTTCAAACGCAATTTTTCCTGTTCTGTGAAATCTTTAGGATAAAATTTATCAACAAGTTTGCAAATATCCTCACTTTTAAATGACTTGTACCTGTTTCTTGGATCTAAAGCCATGCTCAAACCCAGTAATTCAACAGTATTATCATTGAATCTGCTATTTAATTCTTGCAATTGATAATCAATTGTAGCACAAAAAATATTTACCCTATAAAACTTTTCAGAGAAAAATCACCTTGTTCATTTCGAAAGCACGACCTCTCCTTCCAATATATTTTGCACTCATATCTCGGAATGTCAATGTCATGTTTTATACAAAATTCTTGAACATGAACCAAAAAAGCATCCCAACTTTGTCTCTCTTAATTTACGAAGTAACTTTTTTGTAGTTGAAACCAAATGTAAAGCATTTGAAATATCTTGAGACTCTCGTTGCAAAGCTTGACAAAGGACTTCGCAATACCCATAATTTCTTTCATTAGGTGCAATATGATGACAAAATCAAAGGATGTCAATGATGAGTATGCATTATCTGCATCTCCGCGATGTGCTGCTGTCTTTCCTTCATTAGAAATATTGTCAAGAACTTCACATGTGGCTTGAAACATTTTAAACAAACTGCATATGGAATTGTAATGAGAACTCCAACGAGTAGCTCCAGCTCGATGCAAAGTACCAATTTGATTAAGACCAACTCCTGATTCGAGTTCATCAATAGCAATCATTCTTGCAATTTTATATGTTTGGGAAACCCTTAACTCATCATTACACTTAATTACAAGAAAAAGTAGCAATATTGATTATGAAGTTCAATTTTTCAAAAAACTGATGAACCTGTTTTACCTCATAAGATGCAGCAATCAAGGCAAGTTGAAGGCGAAAAGCTAAGCAATGGACATAATAAGCATATGGGCACTCAGCAAATTAAAGCCTGCAATCCATTCCATTCACCTCGCATATTGCTTTGGCTCCATCATAGCCTTGTCCTCGAATATTTTGAACGTCAAGATTATGGTGACGAAGAGTGTCGAGTATTCCTTGTTTCAAAGTCTTAGCATTTGTATCTTCCACATGTACAAGACCGAAAAACCTTTCTCGTACAAAACCATCTTTATCGATGTATCTCAAAACAATAGCCATATGCTCTTTTTTAGATACATCACTTGCTTCATCAACAATAAGACAAAACTTGGCATTGGAAATTTCTTCCCGTATTGTTTTCTTTACCTTTTGAGAGAAAACATGAAGAATTTCCTTTTGAATTCGAGGGGAACTATATGATGCATTTTGAGGAGCTTTTTCTAAAACAACTGTTGCAACTTCTTGATTATAAGAAGCTAAAAACTTTATCATCTCAAGAAAATTACCTCGCTTAAGTGAATCTAAGTTTTCATCATGACCTCTAAAAGCACATCCTTGAAGAGCAAGCCATCTTGTCACGTCCACGAAACTTGTAGTCTCAAACGATTAGCCAATTTCCTGAGAAGTAAGTTTTTCAACCAATATCCCAATATGTTGAGATTGGTTCATTAGATCACTACATGAACTCACAAAGATTTTTATGCACCGAGAGAACATTTTTCCCAACATGGCGTAGAAAAGCACAATTTTCTCCCTCATTAACCTTTTTCCAATTTCTAAATCCCTCAACAACAAATGTGTTAGGTTTTGGTCCAAAACGACCACTGTCACCTGGTTTACTAAACAAATAACAAGGCAAACAAAATGCAGCATCTCTACTTGGAGAATATTCTAACCAAGATGGAAACAAATCAAACCAAGAAGAGCAAAAATGACGTCGATTCTTTTCTACGCCCGAAAAAGGATAATTTTGAAGCTTGCACGAAATGGACCAAGTTTAAGATAAGCACGACGAATTTCATCTTGTTGATTTATAGGATATTTCCATATTTGAGGGCGTAGTCCAGGATCTCTTTCCAATGAAGCAAGATCAACTTCCTTAACTACCTCATTATTTTCAATTCTCGAGACTTTGAAGAAGGAGTCTCAGTATTTGGCAATTCAACATTAGGATTATTTTCAATTCTCGGAGACTTTGAAGAAGGAGTCTCAATATTTGGCAATTCAACATTAGGAGTAGACGAAGACGAGGGCAAAGATTCACTATTCTTTCTCTTAAAATAAGTATCAATGGTAGTATTTTTCCCCATAACAATCACCTATAAAACTCTCCCTATCTCAAACAAAGTGTCAATACAGTGTAAAATACGGACTGTTTGAGAAATTGCAGAACCCAACAAAAGCAACCTCTGCACTTTAGTCCTTTTTTTCTGCACAAAAGCAACCTAGTGGCTCCCTTGTAATTTCCTTGAAAATTAATCCTCTTTCTATGATGAGACGCACACGCATAGCACTTTAGCACTTCTACTTCTGCACTTGTATTTATTTCCCGTGAAAGAGTCAAAGAGAAGGGAATTAGGGAAGGGAGGAGCCGAGGAGAGAATAGATGTAATCGGTAGTTCACAAAGACACAATCAAACAATGATACACGAAGTTGAAGACGACCTAAGTATCGTCGACTCGATGGCCTCGCTGAAGCCCGAAGAATGGAGTCGGTGGCGTTGAGACTTGAGAGGGAGAAAAGAGGTCGGTGGCGGGCGTGAATAGAAAGGAGAGTCATTGAATCTGATATATATAATATTATATATATATATATATATAATTCCTATTAAATTTTTTTTTGGGGGGGGGGTCGCCCACCTATGCCCCCTATACGTCCGCCCCTGACTACTATTGACTATTCTAACTATTGTCATTATGGTCGCATGATTATAAAAATTTAGAATGTCATTAATTCAATAAAATATACAAACCCTAATTTAGTAATTATAATATTGCACGCTGTACTTTTTACGTCGTGAATCTGCATGCCAGATATTGAAATTTTACACTTCTGGACCTACACCGTATGATCATATACAGTGACTAAGCCGCAAAATATTTTAAAAATTTCCGTTTTACTGGCTTGAGGGCTTGACCTTCCAAAAGATAATTATTATCAAATTTTTAATAGTACCCCCTCCTATATATGTATGAAAAAAAAAATAACCAAATTACAAGATAAAATTATAGCTAAAACTAGTAAATATTTAAAATATATTTTATTTAAGGGTTAAGGTGCAAAAATACACATGTGCTTCTCTCCGATGAGCGCCCAGTAACAAATGCTTTTTTTTGGTGCAAAAATACCGTTTGACTGTTAAGTTTGACTTTGACCGTTAAGTTTGACTTTTTTTTCTGACTGGACGATGACGTGACATTTCAAAGGTGCAAAAATACACATGTGATTTGTCAAAAAGAGCGCCCAACACCAATTTTTTTTTAATTTAATAATTTTAATTCAATTAAAATTATTTTAGGATCTTGAAAAAATATTTCAAGTATTGACCGGTACTAAAAAGATACTGACTGATACTAAAAAAAAATATTTTAAGGTACTAACTAGTACTAAAAAGTACTCTCGTGATACTTGATCGGTACAAAAAAATACTTCATAATCTTGAAAAATTATTTTAGGAGCTTGAAAAAATATTTCAAGTATTGACCTAAGTACTAAAAAAATACTTGATCGATCTTTTGGAAAAAATATTTGAGTCTTATCGGTACTAAAAAGTACTTTCGGATAGTGACTAGTACAAAAAAATACTTCAAAGTATCTTTTTAGTACCGGTCGACTTTCAAATATTTTTTTCAGATCTAAAAATAATTTTTCAAGATTATGAAGTATTTTTTCAGATCGTCAAGATTCTAAATATCTTTTTAGTACCCAATAGTAATTAAAATAAAATTATTAAATTAAAAAAATTGTTGTTGGGCGCTCTTCTTGACAAATTACATGTGTATTTTTGCACCTTTGCAATGCCACGTCATCATCCAGTCAGCAAAAAAAGTCAAACTTAACGGTCAAACGGTATTTTTGCACCTAATTTGTAACCACGTGTGCACTTTTGCACCAAAAAAAAAAGCATTTGCTACTGGGCGCTCCTCGAAGAAAAGCACATGTATATTTTTACACCTTAACCCTTTATTTAAAAAACCTTTACTTATGAAGGAGTATGACTAGAGAAAATGTGTTTGAAGAGCAGATAAACGTATTTAATGAGATAGTTTATTATAGGAATCCGACTAAGGTCTTTTATCTCAAATTATCAACATTTATACTAAGAGTAAGTAATGCCATGTAAAATAAGCTTTTATTAGTCCATATGGTACATAGATGAGTTATACAAGAAGTTTTGAACAATTCTAATGTTGAAATCATTTTGTCAAGTTTTCATAAATATAATATACTTTCTCCGGTCCTAATTATATGAGCACTTTAGTAGTGTAATTTACACTACTTTATAGTGTAAATTACACTACTAAAGTGCTCATATAATTAGGACCGGAGGTAGTATAAAAATTGTAAATAGGCATGTTCGGGTGAAACTATACTTCACAGTATTTTAAAATCAGCATCCCAATTTGCAAGCGCTAGCGCTTGCTTCATCAGAGACCTGTGCCTATTTAATCTTAAAGCATTTAGTACTCTAATTTCTGATGCAGTTTTATTTATAAATATACCTTTAAGCCCTCTTGTTAGATCTTCTGGGGTTCGGACTTTCTCTTTTACCATTTTGGCCCGGTCTCATCGTTTTACCCGGATTTTCACTTTTGCCATTCTTGTCCGCTCTAATAATAATAATAAATTAAAAAAAAATTATGAATTCGTGAATGCAATGGACCATTTATTTGATAAATTAGATGATTTATGTTGTAATTTAGAGCGCCCCCCACCCCACCCCACCCCAAAAAAAAAAAACCCCACCCCACCCCCCACCCCCCAAAAAAAAAAAAAAAAAAAAAAAGCAATTATCGTTAAGAAATATTTTTTGCATTCAATATTTTAAATTAGATTTTAAAACACTCATCTACCGAAACTATTTTTTTAAGCAAATGCAATAAAAATTACTTTTGGATACCGGGCGCTACTTAAAAAAATACTTATATGTTTTTGGTGTTAGATATTAGGTAAATATTGAATGCTACTGAAAAAATACTTACTTTTTAAATCTAAAAACCTATGTGGTTCTTGGGTAAAGAAAAAGAGTAGGCCGAAATAGTAAAGGAGAGAATCCGGATCCACAGTATGACTTATACCATATGATGGCAATATCAAGCACATCAAAAAAAATTTGAGGTGACTGAGCCGGAAATTTCCTATAAACAGTGTTTTAAGAGTGAAACCATCATTAAGCGATCCAAAAGCACCGGCTTTAGTGGAAGAGATTTTAAAGTAGAGGTGGATAGAGTTAACCGTGTAAGATTGTTTGGACTATTAGGGTGTTTCAGGAAGGATTTAGGATGTTGCCAAGATTATTGACTTGAAGTCAACCTTGGCATATTGATGGTGATAAAGTTGACCGTGTAAGATTGTTGGGACTTATTAGGGTGTTTCTAGGAAGGATTTAGGATGTTGCCAAGAATATTAAACATTTAAAAGAAGACGGGGAAGAGAAGAAGAAGAAGAAGACGGGAAAATTAAAAAAAAGCAAGTCAACCTTAGCATATTTATAAGAAGAAGACGGGAAAATTAAAAAAAAAATAAAGCAAGTCAACCTTAGCATATTTATAAGAAGAAGACGGGAAAATAAAAAAATAAAAAAAGCAAGTCAACCTTAGCATATTTATAATTCGTCATCCATTGTCCATCTTCTTATGTCTCACGGTCTCAGTAATCCGCAAACAGCAACTTCCTTTGTTTAGAACCAAGCTGCTCTTAATCGGAGAAGAAGTATGCTCCGTCGTGTTCTGGATCTGCTAAATAATTCCATTTTCGGGAGAACAGTAGGAGAGATCTCTTGCGTTGTCAGCCTGCTTTGTTACGCTCTGAGCTCCTCTTTCAAATCACTCTTCAAAGAATGGAACCCTACAAAGATCGTCCTCTATATGAAGAAGAGTATGCTCCATCGTGCTCTGAATGTGCTAAATCATTCCATTTTCGGGAGAACAGTAGGATCTCTCTCTTGCATCGTCGGTCTGCTTTTTTACGCTCTGAGCTCCTCTTTCAAATTCCTCTTCGGGGAATGGAACCATACAAAGATCGTCCTCTATATAATTCTCAGTTCTTTTATCAGCGTCGGCGTCTTATTCGAAGCCAAAAGTCGAGTCTCATTCGTCTTCAAGCTGAAACCTCACGTTCAATTTCTGGTTCTAATGCTCACTTCACTCTACTCCTTTTTCACCGATAGATCCACGAAAGGAAAGCCAGACACATGGAGCGTGGTTTCGAGTGTTGCATTTGCTTTGACTTCTCTGTGTTTATCGCGGCAAATCAAACCTGGGATCGACGTTGGTCTGTTCAGTTTTTTCCTTGGATGTGTCACTGTACAGTTGATGAAGATCCACCAGATTTTCATTCTTGTTGCTGCTTCTTTCTGTTATCCTCTAGTCGTCCTTGGATGTTATTTAGAGAATGGAGATTCGAGAGCTGAAGAACTTAAAGAAATACGAATTGATGATGATGATGGTGGAAACAGAGCATCGTCTGGAATGGGCCAAGATGAGGAGCCTGGACAAATAAGCCCGAGAAGACGTATGAGAAATGTTTGCCCCTCTCCCTCTACCCCGCCCTCCACGCCTTTGACTCAGAACGACGACAAAAGTTTTGAGAAATTGGCCGAAGGTACTTACTTGCCTCATCAATTTCATTATTCCTTTGGCCTCTTTCACTTTCCTCTTTTTTAATTCTTTCTATATACGCTGCATTCAAAGAATTAATGGTTTTTAATTTTTGAATACAGTAGCAGCCACTGAGCAATTCCTCTCAGATCTACAAGAACTAGAGAGGTGGCCGGCGCAGCCACAGTCACAGCCGCAGAAGCTACGGCGGCGGAAAGATCGGCGGTGGAGGAAGCAGCTGCAACGGGAGCGGCGACAGCAGAAGCAGTGGGAGCTGCAGCAGCTGCTGCCAGCTTAGCTGCGTGGCAGCTGCTGCTGCATGTTTATGCCTTCGAGAAGAATTGGAAAATTACATAAAAAATAGTAAAAATGTCCCAAAAAAATAAAAATTCACATATAAAAAAAAAAGTCAACTTTTTTGATATTATTTATATAGAAACAAAATTGAAGTTTTTAAATATTGTTGTAAATATAGCATAATCTATTGTAAATATATCATTTTCTTTGTAAATGGCGGATTTTAAATTTTATTGTAAATATATAACTACTGTTGTAAATCTAACATTTTTCTGTTGTAAATGACATCTGTATGTTTAGGGACTTAAGTTTAAAACAAAATCCAGGTATTTAAATGTTGTTGTAAATATGACACTTTTTATTGTAAATAAATGGTTACATTTTTTAATTTTATTGTAAATATAGCACTTTATGTTGTAAATATGACATTTTAAATTTGTTAATACAAATAATATCAAAAAAGTCCTTTGGGACTTACATGTAATTTAGTGATTTCAAGGACCTTATTGTATTTATTTATGGTCCTTAGGACCTACACGTAATTTTCCCAAGATATTAGGTAATTTCTTAAATTGGATAATATTTCAAAATTTTAAATCATTCATTTTAAATTATTAAAATTCAATATATTTATTCGTCTTTTACGGATTTTAACAATTTTTCTGTCTTTTCTCCAAAAAATTAAGTAAAAATATAATTGTCTTTTAACCCAAAAAATTTAATTTCAATTTGGTTCAAAGGTGTAGTAAAGATTCAAAATCATTTGGGTGTTAACTAAAATTAATTAAGTCTCTTTTATGTATTTATTAGAATGAAAATTGAATTATTCTTAAGAATACAAACTACAAAGTTTTCACCTTGCTAACTAAAAACTTTACAGAGAAAAGGGGATCAATGTATATGTTCTGCCTATGTTGAAAAAGTTATTTTTACAAACATGGCTAATTTCTCACAATTTGGCGAACCAAGATTCGAATTCCGGCTTAAAGAGATACCTACATTTAGTACTCAACAGTGCGTCAAATATGATTATTTCCAATAAAAAGATACTACTCCCTCCGGTCCTAATTATAGGACATAATTAACCAATTTTGTGGAGATGAAGGAAAAAAGTTAAATTCGTTAATTTTACTCATTTTCCTAATATGCCCCTATATAAATTTAAAATAACATAAGTAAAAGTGAATTGATAGCTCTTACCACATACCTCTCCAACCTAAAATTTTTCTTTCCACATACTATCTAATTCAAATAATAATCTTACTATATATGCATATTTGTGTGTGTATATATGTATACATACATATGTGTGTGTGTGTGTGTGTCGCACAATATAACCACACACACATACACAAAGATATATGTGTATATATATGTGTGTCTGTGTGTGTTTATATTTGTACATATATACACATACATATATATTGACAGACACACATACAGATATACATACATATATGTATGTGTGTCTATATATATTTGTGTGTAGACACACACATATATACTTACATACATATATGTACACACACACACACCAAGGTGGTGTGTGTCTATATATATTTTTGTGTGGAGACACACACACACATATATACATATATATATATACTCAAACACACACACACACACATATATATGTATACATACATATATGTATACAACACACACATATATAGATATATAGATACGTGCATACACACACATATATATTTTTAAAAGTTTCAATGGTTGGAAGAGTCTACGTATCTATATACATATATTTACAAAAAAAACCAAACACACTTGATAGAATAAAGTAGGGGTATTTTAGGAAGAAATTGATAAAAATTAGAATGTTATCTTATAATTAGGACCAAAACCAACTCTTAAATATTGTCCTATAATTAGGACCGTAGGGAGTACTATAATATTGCTGCATCCATCCATATATAGTTTGGGATGACAGCTCCTTCCCAGCTTTTGCCATTAAATCTGCACATTTGAATGTTTTTGTAACGGCATCACTAACAGTCATCTTCCCTTCTATTTTGAATGGATGGATATCATGAAACTGATTAATGGTGAAATTTGCAGGTTTTGGGGATTTTGTTCACACCAATATGTCCACATTCGCTAGCATTTAGATTTTAGTTCTTCTTACAGAGACAAATGGGGATTACAAGATATGCATAAGAACTGTTGCAGGTCGGGAAAGATGAGAAGACACTTACTGGAGGAAGGGGTTTGAGGAGGTGTTTTGCAAGTCGGTTAACTGATGTCGGCTGCAAGGAAGAATATCTGAAACAAGAACAGGACTGACATTTCCTTTGTTTTTTCCTCTTCTTTCTGGTGATGCATGTGAGTCACCAGAGGAAGGTATAGAAATAGGCCTAATCTTATTTGCTAGTATTACAGGGAATCAGAAACATCTTAACAAGTAACACTTATCATCTTCCTTTTATTCACACAGAAATGTTATCTAGCCGAGCCCAGTATTTTATCATAGTACAAGACTGAATCAATCTCAGACTAGCCTTACTACACAGTTCAACTTCAACTCGATTATTGTGTATGTCCAAAACCAAAGTAATCTAAGTAATTTTGGATTTTGCGAGGAATAATTTTCCCCCGCAAAAGTTGAAATTTGCGAGGGAAACTTTTTCCCTCGCAAAATTCAATTTATTTTCAAAAAATATATATAAAAAATTAAAAAAATTATAATTTGCGAGGAAACAGTTTTCCCTCGCAAAATTAAATTTACTTTTTAAAAAATATATAAAAAATCAGAAAAAAATAGAAAATAAAAAGACTTTTATATCATAAATATTTTCTTGATACACCTGCAAATTGATAGATATTTCAATCAAGGTATCATGCACTTTTAATAGTGTATGAAATTCTCAAAACAAAAATCCGTTACCTCATCGGCTAGAGAACCAAACCTGGTACAAAATCAGCCCTAAATGTTCTACCCCCAAATAAGAATCCCCACCAGAGACAGCTCCAAAACTATTGTCCTCTACATCATGCATTATAACTGAAAGAACCAAATCTAAACTTTGGTTGTATAATAATTTTGGGGCCATTATAAATTACTGCATGTCAAGTGTCACACCTTAAAAGCATCTTCATCTATCCGATCATCTCCAACATATATAGGCAGCACATCATCATAGTTGCTAAGCCCTGTAAATACATTTCTAATGTCATTTGCTGCAAAACAAAGATAACTCTAATATTCCATAAAGTAACCCAGAAGTAAATAAATATCAAATTAACTCACCAAGAGACTCAAGTAAAAATGTGACGGCTTTCCCCTTATCCCAATCAATCACTTTGGTCGGACCTCTAAAACACGAAAAGTAATGAACACGAGGTTATTACATAATCTTATATAGGATAGATTGCTTTAGGTTAGCTATATATTGTGAATTGTCAACGATTTCCACAAAATTCCACAACTGAATTAAAAATTTCCATCACAACTATTATGCTTGTAACTTTCAAGTTAACTTGTCACCAATTTGAACTCTACTACTATGTTTTAGAATACAATTTATTTCCAAAAGAAAAGAGAATACCAAATACTTGCTCATTTAATTTTTGTGGTCTAATTTTTCTAAAATCTAGCATTCAAGGTCAATGTGATTAGTCATAATTCAATAGCTTGATTTAGTACCTTGCGCCCATGGGTCAATCGCAAACGTGGATAGTCCTTCGAGAATATCGAGGACTCTTTGGCCCACTATTTTCCAATTCTGCATTTTAATTAAGAACAATTAATCTTTAATGAAAAGTAATAGGCGGCTAAGCAAAATATTAAGCATAGGAACACAATCATTTACCTTCTTTACGTTGCGATAATGGACAGAGACACAATTTATTGTTCTCAACTTTTGCTCCTTTAATGTCTTTTGTACATTCAATGAGGGAATCAAGCACCTGCTCAAACATAAGTATGTCAGAATGCCATAGTCCAATAGAGCAAAAGATCGAATCGATTCACGGTAGGATTTTTCAGATATACCCACCTTATCAATCATAGGCAAGAATTCAGCAGCGGGTTGGAATAAATTAACTTCCTTTCCCTGTGTTGATTTTCAAAGATCTTAAAAGAGGCCCTTTTTGAGAAGATGAGAGAAACAGACATAAAAGCTAATATCGAATCTAAACTTTGGTTGTACCCTAGTACCTGATTGTAAACGTAACATACATATATGTTGAAGCAAAGTGAATAAAATAGTACCATTCCGAATCTATTGCTATTTTTTGTGACTTTGTGCATCCATGTTTTGATTTTCTCTTCAATTATCTTGTTACAAAAATAGAGGTAGAGGAATAAAACTGAAACAGGGAAGCCAAGACAAGTGCGGGAGATGATAGAATGGTGGTATTTTATCGATAGACCAGAGTCTATTAATAGGAGAATACAAATTCTTTACCAAATAAAGAGGCTAAATTGGAGTCAAAACTAGATTCCTATTGAACTGCAACATACAATACCCATGCCCAGAAAATAGAAATAACTAAAACAGAAAGCAAACGACTAACCAAAATATCTAAACTTTACTTGAGCAGCAAAGGAGTGACAATCTAGGCCTTTCCCGTGGGTAGCAGATAATTTCTGAAAAACCCGGCCCTCACATCAAGAAGTTGCCCTTGCCTTCCAAGATCGAGAACGTCTTCCTTCAAGATAATCGACCTCACAAATAGTATAAGAGCAAGAAGGAAGCGACGCCCATCATTACGCGGGAATTGAAGTGCAATAATTAGTCAAAGAATTCGAGTAGGCTACACGGAATTAATAATAATCAAGAACAATAGCGGCCTTTAGCTTAAGTTCCTCGCCTCTCCTACTTCAAAACGCAGGTGCAAGTCCAAATTATCTAGTACATTATCCTCATTACCTTCCGAGTTTTCTTCGTCTTCTTTTGAGCAAAAATCACAAAGACCTTCCCGTTGTTGGGCAATTTAGTACCTTCATTCAATCTTTCACCGATGCTCGCAACGAGACGAAGAACTCCACGAGAGATTAGACACTACGGATGCCATTGTTTTCCACTTTGCACCCGGAGCTCGGCTTACGGTGTGTCTGTCTCCCTTCGCGCTCTAGTCTTACCAAAGATTATTCAGCAACGGATGAAGAAAAACAATCTTCAACCCGATCATTGATGTCTGGAAAAAAAATTAAAATAAATAAATAAAACACACAAAAAATCACAGCCGACCATCAAAACTAGCTCAAGTGTAGCAACAACCTCTCACGCACGAGATTGACCGAGAAAAATATATTTCTTTTGAGGAAAAAATTCCAGCAATAAATATGTTTATTTTTTGGGACATGCAAACCACAAATATTGACAGATCGGACGGTAAGCTAAAAAATAGAAGGATCCGAGTCAACAATCAAAGAAGGCAAGTGGAAAAGATAACAAACCGAGGATGATCGGAGTCGGATCCTTGTATTTCAGTAAAGAAAACAGAGAGGCACAAGCAATCAACGCATTACGAGAGAGAAGCTTTTATTTTTCCGGGCGGTGAAGCCTCGAAGGCATCGTGGAATTTAGGGTTGAGGAGATGGAAGCTTAAAGTATTAGGTGGAGATATGGTTTAGAGCCTTTTTGGTGTAGAAATGATGTCGAGGACAAGGGGAAATGCGGTAATGGTGAGGTTCTTTGTAGTTTTCTCCCTTCCCACTATCTTTGTAAACCTAAAGGGAAATGAAAATAGAACCCAAATTAGATTCTTAAAGATTTGAGAGTTCATACACGGATAATCGGTGGCTGGAGGTAGTTCAAAGAAGAACACGACGACGATGGGCCGACGGTGAGCACGATGAGGTCGTGGCGGAAATGGAGATGTTTAGGGTTTTTCTTTGCTCGAGGCTGGTTCAAGGTCGCGGAGGAAATGAAGAGAGCGTGTGTGAATGGCTTTTTTTCTTTTTTTTTCAATTCTTTGTCCTTATTGCCTTATTTTGAGGCAGACATTAAAAAAAAAAAAAATTTTGATTTTGCAAGGGAACAATGGGTTCCCTCGCAAAATCATCTTTTTTTGCGAGGGAACCTATGTTCCCTCGCAAAAATCTCCCTTTTTGCGAGGGAAAAATTGTTCCCTCGCAAAAATCATCTTTTTTGCGGGGGAACCCTATTTTCCCTCGCAAAAATCTCCTTTTTGCGAGGAAAAATTTTTCCCTCGTAAATTGACCAAAATTTGTGACGGAATTTTTTCCCTCGCAAATTCGTCACAAAAATAGCATTTTCTAGTAGTGCCTCAAGCACCATAACGACCCAAAAAGACGAAGCTTAGTAATGGAGTACCAAATTAGTGTGGTGTGTGAGATGATAAAAGTTGCGAAAAGTTAGATATTTTAGAAATAAATATTTATTAATATAATTTTAGATATTATTTATCTTATTTAGCACATTTTCTTATTTATTAGTGGTCCATAAGTTTAGGATTAGAGGGTTGGTTGTTGTTGATTATAATAATATTTATTTAGGTATTTACTTCCATTATCTGCATCGTGGATTAATGGGATAAACTTAGGAGTATTTTTAGGGGGTGATTGTTATTTTTTTTAATCTATAAATATGGAGTATCAATTCATATAGAGTACCTTGAATCAATTTTGAAAGGCCCTATTGGCATCACATTAAGGAACTGTTTGATATGTCAAGTGGTAAGAAATGCGACTAAAAATGAACATGAAACTGAAAACATGATGCTTGTGCTAAATGAGGTTACTATTGATCGTGGAATATCATCTTTCCTTACAAACTTGAATTATTCTTGTGACGAATCTTTTGTCGCGTGTGTGCAAAGGAGTGAGATTCATCATATCTACAACATCTAGCAACGCGGCTTATTCTCTGGCGGCTAGAGGATTAATGGTCCATCCTCAGGTATTGCATTGTCCTTTGCCCCTCACTAAAGGTCCTTAAATCTATCAAAGTGTCGCTTAATTTTTGTTATATTAGGAAAGAGAGAGAAAAAGATTGTGAAGTCAAAAATGAGACAAATAGCAACTTCCATTGCTTGTCCTCAGGTATTGCATTGTCCTCTACCCCTTACCATTCTTGTCCGCTCTCCTCATTCACTACAAAACTACATAATTTTGGGGTAAAAAAAGCAATGGAAGCCCCCCCAAAAAAAAACATTTATTATTTAGGAATATTTTTTTCAATAGCATTCAAACATTTCAAATTAGATTTTAAAACACTCACCTCTCAAAACTATTTTTTTAAGCAAATATACTAAAAATTACTTTAGAATACCGGATGCTACTTAAAAAAATACTTATGGGTGTTTGGTGCTAGATATTGGGTGGATAATGAATGTTATTGGAAAAAAAAAAAAAATTACTTTTCTAACCTAAAACCTATGTAATTCTAGGGTAAAGAAAGATAGTAGACCGAAATTGAAAATGAGAGAATTTGGATTCACAATATGACTTATACCATATGATGGCAATATCAAGCACACTAAAAAATTTTGAGGTGACTAAGCCGAAAATTTCCTATAGACAGCGTTTTAAGAGTGGAACCATCATTAAGCCATCCAAAAGCACCGGCTTTAGTGGAAGAGATTTTAAAGTAAATGTGGATAGAGTTAACCGTGTAAGATTGTTTGGACTCATTAGGGTGTTTCAGGACGTACGGATTTAGGAAAAGAAGACTCGGGATCAACAAAAAACAAAAAAAAAAAAAGCAAGTCAACCTTAGCATATTTATGGTGGACAAAGTTGACCGTGTAAGATGGTTGGGAGTCTTGGGACTAATTAGGGTGTTTCTAGGAAGGCTTTAGGATGTAGGCAAGAATATTAAACATCTAAAAGAATACTGGGAAGTGTATCAAAAACAAAACAAAACAAAACAAAACAAAAAAAGATGGGAAAAAAAGGAAGTCAACCTTGCATATTTATAATTCGTCATTCATTGCCCATCTTCTTCAATGTCTTACGGTCTCAGTAATCCGCAAATAGCAACTTCCATTGCTTTGACCCAAGCTGCTCTGAATAGGAGAAGAAGTATGCTCCGTTGTGTGCTGAATCTGATAAATAATTCCATTTTCGAGAGAACAGTAGAAGAGATCTCTTGCGTTGTCGGTCTGCTTTGTTACGTTCTGAACTCCTCTTTCGAATTCCTCTTCAGAGAATGGAACCCCACAAAGATCGTCCTCTATATGAAGAAGAGTATGCTCCATCGTGCTCTGAATCTGCTAAATCATTCCATTTTCGGGAGAACAGTAGAAGAGATCTCTTGCGTTGTCGGTCTGCTTTGTTACGTTCTGAACTCCTCTTTCGAATTCCTCTTCAGAGAATGGAACCCCACAAAGATCGTCCTCTATATGAAGAAGAGTATGCTCCATCGTGTTCTGAATCTGCTAAATCATTCCATTTTCGGGAGAACAATAGGATCTCTCTCTTGCGTTGTCGGCCTGCTTTCTTACGCTCTGAGCTCCTCTTTCAAATTCCTCTTCGGAGAATGGAACCATAAAAAGATCGTCCTCTATATAATTCTCAGTTCTATTATCAGTGTCGTCGTCATATTCAAAGCCAAAAGTCGAGTCTCATTCGTCTCGAAGCTGAAACCTCACGTTCAATTTCTGGTTCTAATGCTCACTTCACTCTACTCCTTTTTCACCGATAGATCCACAGAAGGAAAGCCAGACACATGGAGCGTGGTTTCGAGTGTTGCATTTGCTTTGACTTCTCTGTGTTTATCGCGGCAAATCAAACCTGGATTCGACGTTGGTCTGTTCAATTTTTTCCTTGGATGTGTCACTGTACAGCTGATGAAGATCCACCTGATTTTCATTCTTCTGGCTGCTGGCCTCTGTTATCCTCTAGTCGTCCTTGGATCCTATTCAGAGTCACAGTCAGAGAATGGAGATTCGAGTGCTGAAGAAATTGTAGAAATACTAATTGATGATGGAAACAGAGCATCGTTTGGAATGGGCCAAGATAGGGCTGGACATATAAGCCCGAGAAGACGTGTGAGAAATGTTTCCCCCTCTCCCTCTCCCTCGCCCTCCACGCGTTTGACTCAGGACGACGATAGAAGTTCCCGCACTCATTCCGGTCAAGGCGGCTCCTCCTCCTCCTCCTCCTCCAATGATGCTTTTCTCGCTCGTCTCCCTGCCCATGGCAACAAAAAATTTGAGAAATTGCCCGAAGGTACTTACTTGCCTCATCAATTTCATTATTCCTTTGGCTTCTTCCACTTTCCTCGTTTTTAATTCTTTCCATATACTCTGCATTAAGAGAATTGATGGTCTTTAATTTTTTTAATACAGTAGCAGCCACTGAGCAATTCCTGTCGGATCTACAAGAACTAGAGAGGTGGCCGCAGCCACAGCCGCAGAAGCTACGGCGGCAGCAGGAGCGGCGGCGGCGGAAGCAGCTGCAAGTTTATGTGTTTATGCGTTCGAGAAGAATTCTTAAGGGTAATTAGGTAATTTCCTAAATTTAGAAATATTTCAAAATTTTAAATCGTCCTGTAAAATTATTAAAATTCAATATATTTATTTATCTTTTACGAATTTGGACAATTGTTTTCTATCTTTTTCCTAAAAAGAAATAAAGGTATATCTATCTTTTTACTCATAAAAATTAATTTCAATTTAATTCAAAAGTATAATAAAGATTCAAAATCTTTTGAACGTCAACTAAATTAATTAAGTCTCTTTTATGTATTTATTACAATGAAACTTGAATTATTATTAAAAACACAGTTTTCACCTTACTAATTTAAAACTTTCTTGAGAAAAGTGGATCAATGTACATGTTCTTGTTCAAAAAGCTATTTTTACAAACAATACTAGTTTCTCACAATATAGCGAGTCAAGGCTTAAATTCCTATTTAGAAAGATGCTTATATTTAGTGCGACGATGCGTCATTGTCTCCAAAAGAAAAATAATACTATAATATTGTTGTATCTATCCATATGTAGTTTGGGATGACAGCTCCTTCCCAGTTTTTGCCATAAAATCTGCATAATGTTTTTGTAACAGCATCACTAGCAGCCATCTTCCCTTCTATTTTCGAATGGGTGGATATCATGAAACTCATGAATGGTGAAATTTGCAGGTTTTGGGGATTTTGTTCACACCAATATGTCCACATTCGCTAGCATTTAGATTTTAGTTCTTCTTACAGAGACAAATGGGGATTACAAGATATGCATAAGAAATATTGCTGGTCAGGAAGGATGAGAAGCCACTACTGGAGGAAGGGGATTGAAGAGGAGGTGTTTTGCTAGTCGGTTAACTGATGTCCTCTGCAGGGAAGAATATCTTAAACAAGAACAGGACTTACATTTCCTTTTCTTTCCCTCTTCCTTCTGGTGATGCATGTGAGTCACCAGAGGAAGGTATAGAAATAGGCCTAATCTTGTTTGCTAGTATTACAGGGAATCAGGAACATCTTAACAAGTAACACTTATCCTCCACCTTTTATTCACACAGAAATGTTATCGAGCCCAATATTTTATCATAGTACAAAACTGAATCAATCTCAGACTAGCCTTACTATACAGTTCAACTTCAACTGGATTATTGTGTGTATGTCCAAAACCAAAGTAATCTGAGTAACTTTATCTCAAAAATTGCTAAATCCCGTTTCTGCTGAGAAGCATCCATTACCTTGCAAGTTCCTTTTTTCTTTGGTTAAATAGTGTCCAAATGGAATAGGATCAGGAAATCTAGATTAAATCGAAAAACTCTTACAGGTTTGTGTTTACTGTTCTGCCATTATCAGAACAAATCGGATGGCTTTTTCCGTAGCGGATAAACAAGTCTTGAAGTCTATAACTAGTTTTTTCTGTCGAGCAAACAAAATGAACATGAACAGCTTACATAGCAATGAAACTTTTCGACAGCTTTCTCTGCTTCTTCAACTGTACCCATCGTTACAAATCCTGAAACCAAAGTAATCTGAGTAACTTTATCTCAAAAATTGCAAAATCCCGTTTCTGCTGAGAAGCATCCATTACCTTACAAGTTCCCTTTTTCTTTGGTTAAATAGTGTCCAAATGGAATAGGATCAGGAATTTAGATTGAATCGAGAAACTCTTACAGGTTTGTGCTTATTGTTCTGCCATTATCAGAACAAATCGGATGGCTTTCTCCATAGGGGATAAACAAGTGTTGAAGTCTATAACTAGTTTTTGTGTGTCAAGCAAACAAAATGAACACGAACCGCTTACATAGCAATGAAACTTTTCGACAGCTTTCTCTGCTTCTTCAACTGTACTCATCGCTACAAATTCGAATCCACGACTTTGGTCAATGCTCCTATTATAAATAACCTACAATCACAAAAGCCAAATGAACACTCCCGCGAAAGCTAAAACCTCAAGCACCATAACGACCCAAAAAGACGAAGCTTAGCTATCAGAAAATTTACTCACCTCGACAATTTCCACCGTTCTGGCCTGCTCAAAAGGCATGGATAATCTCTGACTATCGACATCATAAGGCAAATTACTAACAAAAAGCTTGGCATCTTCGGGTGGTTCAGGAAAATCCCCGCCCTTCAAAAATTCATCATCTTCATTACTCTCTCCTTCGACCTCGCTACCCTCAATACTCGCACCTTCACCATCGACCTTCCAATCCGAAAGACGAGCTTATGCGTCATCGACGTCTTGATTTTCCTCTTCATCTATGGTGGCGGTGTTGTCTTCGTCCTGTTGTGCCCAGTCCCAAGTCTGAGCTACCGATGTTAGTATAGATGAATTGTGGGTTTTCTTAGTGAGGGACAGAGATGGTAGAAAGAGGGAAGAATTGGAGTAAGACTGTAAGAGCCCTGAAGTTTAAAAGGTTTAGGCAGAATGGAGATGAAAGGGTGTTATTCGGTTCTTAACACCGCGTCGGAATCCAGCGACGCAGGGCTCGAGCACTCCGGACACTACAGACGGCGTTTGTGGGTTGTCAATAACTTAAATTTATGAAATTACCCAAGTAATTCCATCAGTAATATTTTATAATTTATGGAAAACAAACATTCAAAATTTTAGTGCCGGAATTTATCGATGAAAAATTCTGTTCGTAATTTTTCGACGACATTTTGTCGCAATTCCATCAGAAATTGTTGACGGAATTTTTCTGTCAAAAATTTCCCAAAAATTCCGTTGAAAATTCCTTTTTGTCGCCATTCCATTAGAAATTACCAACGGATCTTATTTTGTCAGTAATTCCATGGGCAGTCTATTGTTTTTTTTTTTTTTTTTTTTTTTTTTTTTTTTTTTTTTTTTTTTTTTTTTTTTTTTTTGTGTGGAACCATGTACCCTTTCATTACACTCTGATCAACTTCCAACGTGAGCACTGATGGTTTTTTCATGTCGCTTTCAGATGTCTATTACAATATTTAAACTCTACATTTTTATTTATTTTTTTTCTACTTTTCTTCATCGTCCTTCCACTACAAAAAAAAAAAAAAAAAAAGACCTTTTGCAGTGGTTAAAAGTTCATATTTTTAATGGTTTTGTCCGCTACAAACGATATTAATAGCCGTTGAGAAAGCCACTACAAAATATACCGTTACAAGTAACGGTTCAAAAAAATCACGACTCACCACTAGTGCAAAAAAGGCTTTTAAGACCAGGACAAAAGAGGAGTCGTAAGATCGGATATGCGACCGGTCTTGTTCAGTTTTATTAAAAGTCTACCATTTAAGACCCGGACTCGAACCGGTCTTAAAGAAACTCTTTTAAGACCGGACATTTAAAAACTTGGGTCTTAAAAAGTTGTACTAAATGAAGCCGAAATATTTTTTGTTCGGTTCTAAAGCTCAACTTTTAAGGCCGTGCCAAAAATAGGCCGCTCTTAAAAGATCGTAATTAACAAGACACATACGGTCTGAAAAATAGCGGCTCCTAAGACCGACGACTAATTATACACAGTCTTAAAAGACCGACTTTCAAGAGTGGATGATAAATACATCCGGTCTTAAAGATTTTGATTTAAGACCGGACTTCTAAATATACCGGTCTTAAAAGACCAACTTTTAAGACCGGGTTTAATATCAAAACTCAAAAGTCATCGACCTTTAAGACCTGGTCATATAATTACATCCTAGGTCTTAACAAGTGAACATTTAAGACCAAGCTTATTATTTCCTAGGTCTAAATTTTCCCGAATTTTTCCCTCTGTTCTTCCCGATTATATATATATATATATATATATATACACAAATCCACCACCCAATCCAAGACATAAAAAAAAGTCGATACTTTAAGCTACAAGCTATGAACAATTATTTGAATAAATTGAATTAGAAAAAGAATACAAATATTATTCACCATGAGCTATTTGGCCTCTTAATTAATGATTACTATGACTACAACACCTAAATTAATTCATACAAAAAGATAACTTACTTACAAATACAATAAGTTACAAGTACAACATACATGCGCCCAAAATAATATTCACCATGCCTTCATCTGATTCCCCCACCCAACAACGTAACATCCTCTTATATAACATGCCCTTTGGATCGGATCCTGCCACAAAAATAAAACAAGAACAAAATTCATAGTCAGTGACATTAACTATGAACATAGATAGAAGGAATATAATATATATAGTTAAAGCCTTAAAGTCTTCAAAGAAATCTGCATATGAATATTACCTTATGAATTGACTCTTTTATGAAGTGATATCTTCCCATATCCCTTCTTGATGATCACTTCTTATGCCGGATTCATTATCCGCTTCATCTTCTTCGTTCATATCCCAGGTAGACCCCTTAAAAAAGGAGTACTCTCGGAATACCATAATTTGAATTCATTTCCTCATCAATATCAATGACCCTCTTTCCTTGGAGAGCTACGTGACCACATTTTATTTTCTTGATCGGTGATATAGAACACTTGTTTTGCACAGTCTGCCATAATAAAAGGTTCATCTCCAAAACTTCTACCATTGACATCGACTAATGTAAATCCTAGCCGATCGATCCGAACACCATTATTGACATTAACCCACTTGCATTTGAAAATGGGAAATCTAATTTTCACATAGTCCACCTCCCAAATCTCTTCAATAACCCCATAATATGGCATGACTGCCAATAAAGGGCTCTTGTCTTTCGAACCGGAGAAGTGCATAGATTCACCTCTAACATAACACCACCGTTGATGCAGACTTGCTCGTATCATCTAGGGACTTCGTGTAAAATGTATAACCATTGATCACATACGAATTCCAACTTATGACATCAACCTCATGACCACCTTTGCTAACCATTTGATTGTATCGAAACACATTCCTCTCCCTCGACCTTTTGTTTGAACCAGTTTGCAAAAGTTCTCACATTACGCTCCCTAATCAACCTTTGTTCGGTCATTCGATGATTTTCTTTCCTTACAATGCTTTATGTGCGGCTATCTTGGCTTGAACTTCATCGACATTATTCAAGATGTATAAGTGGACTTGTGACAATTCATCGGATCCACACTCTTTACGGAAGCCCTCGTCTACCCCCATCAAAGATGCTGACGTTTTGGAAGTCCAATATGTCTTACTTTGGCCAAATAATTTTGACAAAATTTCATGGCTTCTTCGAAAACATATTTCGAACAATCGATGCTTCGCTCGGTATGCGTTCTTCACGTACTCTTTTAGGAATTTCATAGATCTTTCAATTGGGTACATCCACCGTAAATGGATAGGGCTGCACATCTTTATCTCCTCACTAGATGAACAATTAGATGAACCATGATGTCAAAAAATGTAGGAACAAAAAGCTTCTCAAGGTGGCACAAGATAAGATATCCTTCATTCTCCAATTCATCCAACTTTTCAATCTCGAAAACTTTACCACAAAGTGCATTGAAGAAGACACTAAGTCTAGTCAAAACGACCCGAAGATCATATTCGGCGATGCCTCGAATAGCTATTGGGAGTAGGCATTGCATCAAGACATGACAATCATGAGACTTTTGGCCTACTAATTTCAAGTCCTTCATCGATACAAGCCTCTTCAAATTTGAAGAATACCCCGTGGGAACTTTTGTGCCATGTAAACACTCACAAAAACTTCGTTTCTCATCCTTAGACAAAGTATGAGAAGCCGGGGACAATAAGTTCTCTTCCCATCCGGCATTGGATGTAACTCTTCGCGTATTTCCATTGCTATCGATCCAATATTGCCTTCACACCATCCTTGGAACTACCTTGTATGTTGAGAAGCGTGCCGACAATACTATCACATACGTTTTTCTCCACATGCATGACATCAATACTTGTGTCTCACATCAAGATTGCGCCAATATGGAAGATCGAAGAATACAGATCTCTTTTTCCATATATTTGTTTCTTTTCTACTCTTTGCAGTCTTACCGAAGACGACATTGATATTTTTCACCTTTTCATAAACTTGCTCCCCAGTCAATGCCACCGGAGCATCTTCATACTCTTGGCCACCAAAAAAGGCTTTCTTTAATCGACGATATGGGTGGCCCCGTCTAAGAAATCTCCTACGTCCAAGATAAACCGTCTTTCTTCCATGTTGAAGTTGATGGTAGCATGTGCCTTCTTCACAAACCGGACATGCTTTATGGCCTTTTACACTATACCACGACAAGTTCCCATATCTTTGGGAAGTCGTTTATAGTACAAAATATCATGGCTCGCATTTTAAACACCTCCTTCTTGAAAGAGTCAAAAACATCAACAACTTCGCCCACAACTCCTTCAAGTCTTCGATCAAGGGTGAAGGTAAACATCAATGTCATTTCCGGGTTGTTTCGGTCCGAAATCAACATAGACATATAATGTACTTTCGTTTCATGCATAACATTGGAGATAAGTTGTAAATAATCGATAGTACGGGCCATGAACTATGTATCTTTGCTAAGGCTTCCATATGGATTCATGTCATCCGTGCTAAGGGCAAGCCTAAGGTTCCTAGGTTCTTCGCCGAAGTTCGGAAATAATTGATCAATTTTATTCCATTGAGAAGAATCGGCCGGATGTCGAAGCTTTCCATCGAAATCCTCTCATCTCGCATGCCACCTCAAATTTTTTGCATCATTTTCATTCGCAGACAACCGCTTGAACCTTGGTATGATTGGAAGATACCAAAACACTTTTGCAGGCCCCTTATTTGACTTGTACCTTGGGGTTTCACATTTCGGACAATTCTGCTCCTCTTCAAACTCTTTTCTATACAATACGCAATCATTCGGGCATGCATGGATCTTTTTGTACTCCATCCCCGAGTGGACAAAGTATTTTCTTAGCATCATAGTATCGATGCGGCAACACATTATCATCCGGAAGCATGTCCTTAAAAGCCTCAAGCATTTCGAAAAACTCTTGTCGCTCCATCCATGATGTGCCTTCAAGCTTACCAATTTCAATACAACATTCAACAATTGGTATTTTTTACACCCACGGTATAGAGGGTCTCGCATCACCGCACATATTACCATATGCATGTGATTGATGAAAAGCCTCTTCTCCTACATCACGGATAATGTCCTCTATGTGATCATCCATATCCGTGTCATTATCATCAAAGGCCACTTCCCTATGTTGAGACCCACTTGGTATTTTTTCACCATGTCATACCCATACTTTGTATAAGTCTTACAAATTCCTTCACAAATTAAATGTGTGTATATAACTTCGGGACTTAGTCGCCTCTCATTCAAACATTTTACACAAGGGCGATAAAACTTCCCACCCTCGGCATGGGCATTTTGTTTAGCAAATTTTATAAAGTCCCTCACCCCATTCGATATTCAATACTCGTCCGTTTAGCATTTATCCAACTTGTGATCCATAGTAGAATTCCTATATATATAGACGGAAAGATTTAACATACATATATATGCTCAAATGTCGGTTATGTCTTTTTTTTTTTTCTTTTTTTTCGGATAAACTTGCTCATTAAATGCGAACGAAGAATCACTTTTGGTCATAAATGTATCGCAGTGAATCCAAGAACCAAAATAAATGCATGACAAGGAAATTAAATGCATCGCGTGAAGGTCTTGTAGACTCACCTCTAGCATATAAATTCAAATGCGTTTGCTTAGTCTTTCTTCTCCCGCCACGAACGTTGATGTTGCGAGATAGCAAGAGTAACCTAAAAACATTTATTGGTCGGTTAGGCGGTCTAAAGTGCAATTATAATCTTCAAAATACAATATCCATTAACAACACGAAACCCACAAGAACATTTGATCGATTTCGCTCAACCCGGGAAAAACCCGAACGATGAGCGGGAAAATCATAAAGTTATATAAGCGAAACACCTCTTACAGCTTGGTCTATAGACGTTTAGCTAAGGAACCAGAAAGTGATTGTCGAGAGAGCAAAGCGAACCAGCGACGAAGTGGCGACAGAACCTAAGTAACACTTTAGGCGCGACAAGAGAAGTTTAGAGAGGGAAATTTAATATTCCGCGACGGAGCGAGACATGTTTTATATTTTGGATTTTATTAAGATCGGAGTTTTATAATACTCCGGACCTAAATTGAGACAATTAAACCGGTTCATTAAAAAGTAGGCGGTTCTATATATAAAATTTTTTAAGACCACCGTTTTATAATACTCCGGTCCTAAAATTGCTCATTTTTGTGATTTCTAAAAAAGGATTTGGTGACGCGCAAAGAATCGAATGAATAAAAATTAAAGGAAAAACTGGAGTTTCTTTAATTACATATATTACTTGCATATGCACGTACACAAGAAAAAATACAAAAGAAAAACAAGCAGAAAATTATCAAAAACAAGAATCGACTAAACATCTCCTAAAGCTTATTATCCTCCAAAGCCTTGGCGATTTCGGCGTGAACAACATTAATTTCCGTCGGAGATCGGCAAGTTTGTCTTACTCGAATCACCCACAATGCTTCATTAGAGGAAAGAGGAGAGGGGTCGGTAGTAGTCGCGGTGGGGCCAAGAGGTTGGAGAGGGGGAGCGGGAACCTCTTCATCATCCGAAGAAATAACAATGGGTCCAACGACCCGAGACTCTTCCGTCACAATAGGACGGACTCTCGATGGAGGAGGCGCACCGTATAACGATTGACGGAAGGCACGAGCATCACGACTAAGAGCACCCCTACGAGCGGTTCTCTTGTATCTAACCATGGTTTGAGCAAAATAGGGCGAGAGGTATGAGAAGTTAATTAATAAAGGTAGAGAGTCATTCTCGGATAGCCACGTACGTAGTTTGGAGTTACGAGGTAGTGAGGAATTAATAAGGAGTTATAGGCACGCGGTATAAAATTCCATTATTTAATATTTTTGCAATTCATTTTATTTTAAGACCGACCTTTTATCATTAACCCAATACTTATAGGTATGCGGTATAAAATTCTATTATTTATTTTTTTTAAGACCGATCTTTTATAATAAGTTCGGTCCTAAAAGTCTTACTTTTAAGACCGACCTTTTATCATTTACCTGGTACTTACACACTGGTCAAATGAATGATGCGAGTCTCTTCGGCTTCCCGAGATAAACTTCCCAACTAGGCGTCTCCTCGTATTCGATGAACAACGCGTCTCCTCATTAAAGTTTCCGGCGTTTCACATTGTTCGGATGGGTTCTCTATTTAAACCCGTTGTTACTTGTACTTTCTTCACATTCTTCTCCCCCGGTCCTCCGTTTCCTCCTCCTCCTCTTCAACCTCGCCCCCACCGTAATGGCTGCTCCCCCCAGTCCTCCGTTTCCTCCTCCTCCTCCTCCTCAACCTCGGCCCTCCGCCACCGCCTCCTCCAAATCCGATCGTGAGCGGTTGGTGCGATCCATCAGTGGCCCGCGTCGATCAAATCGATCGACATTTGGGCCAATTGGTTCAGCTTGCTCATACCATGAACAACAAGTGAACATGGTACTCCACGCCAATGACATGAAGTACGATCCCGCTAAAGATGACTCCGATGACTCCGACAACTCCGACGACTCCGACGCCCCTCCCTCTCCGACTACGAGAGGGATTAGTTTTTTTTTTTTTTTTTTTTGTGATCGGCGCCCTATAAAAAATTAGTAAATAAAATATTTTTAAATTTTGTTCTCGTGCGAGTTTAGTACTTTATCCATTATCTCGAACCAGGAAAGCAATAAGCAAGGCAACTATGAAGGATGGATAATGGCGGACTAAAAAACCTAAAATAAAAGAATGAAGACTTTAGTTAGTAAATCGACGGTCCTAAAAACACCGCCATTTTTGTCGACTTTGGTTTCCATATCCGATTGCCTCTTGTCCTTTTCATTATCATCTTTCTTTTTCCGACAAAAGGAAACAAACAAGACATTGTCCTCGTGTAAATCCAACAACGAAATTCACGTAATACGCTTAAGAACATAAAAAAAGGATCTTTTACCTTATTCGGATAAGAACAAACAAAGTGACTATTCTTCTCAAGGTTGGACCTTCGTTATCATCGGTTTTACCTCCCATGTTAGAAACAAAGTGTCCTTTTCATTATCTTCCTTCTTTTTCCGACAAAAAGACAAAAGACAAAATAAAAGGGACACCGATAATGCTTTCTCTACACATGGAAAGGAAAAAACGACAATAATGAAGGACCTAGCTTGAGCGAAACGCCGTAACCTCGGTTGTCTTCAACCCTATCCATTTAATTTGTCTCGAAAAGAGGTATTTAAAGGTGATTGACTTTTAAGATCGCACAAATAAAAACATACGGTCCTAAAAGTTAAGCGGAGACTTGTAAGCAAAGGACTTTTAAGACCGATTATTTATAATAATACGGTCCTAAAAGTTAAGTGACTTTTAAGACCGACCTTTTATAATACGTCCGGACCTAAAAGTTCATGCGGACTTTTAAGCTTTTAGGAGCGGACACTAAAGCAATATACGGTCCTAAAAGTCTCATACTTTTTACACCGAAGACTTTTATGCGGACCTTTAAGACCGGACATCTTTGTTAATGAACAAAGTCCTAAAAGTCTCAAATTTCAAACACTAAATTAAATAGCTATATCCACCATCCAATAATACATTCGAGAAACCCAAAATGGACACAAGAAAATTGTTCGAAAAATTAAGTAAATTTATTTATTGAATTTTATATTGCCTATGTATATTTACAAATGAATTGTTCAAAAAAATAAACAAATTTACGAAGATCGATTATTGTTGCTACGGGAATATACTTACAAATGAATTTAGGACATTAATTATTGTCCTTTTTGTGACTCTAAGATCGGACCATACAGATATTCACAAAACACATTGTGTATGTGCTCCGAGTTCATCATGAGAAAAGGGAGTTTTGCATTGAAACATCTCGTAACATCAAAGACAAGAATCAATTAACTTGCGTGCATATTTCATTTGTAACAAAGAAGCCGATACTTTTGAATTAACTTGCATAATATGTAACATCAAATACATTTACCTTTGCAGTTAATTTAGTATCCCCTCGCGTGGTAATATCATACATGTGTTTCATGATGTCTCGCCACATAAGTTGGACGCTAAGGTGGTTGCCGACGGGTCTAAAAAGAACAAGAAATATATATAAGAGCATATATATAGCTTAATGACCAAGTTCACAAGGATTGGATTCTGCTTCATCATCCAATCTCTTCCGCTTGGCAGCCATCAAATCTTTTTCGGCCTTTTGATATCCGCCGCGAGAAGCCCTATGAGGGCAACCATTCTTTCTACCTATCTCCCGTGCTTGTTCCCTTCTTTTACGTGAATCGGGATTGAAAACATCTATTAATTATGAATTCCAGCCATGCATGTCACTAACGAAATTAGAGAACTTCTCGCTTCATATGAACGTCAATCAAATAAAAGGTAGTCAAATTCTTCACTTCATCAAGTTTCAACATTTTATTTAAGGAAGATGTAGAATTGTAGAAGAAATTGGAGCTATGTTTTGTAGTGCTAGCTAGATAGATAGGTTAAGAAACAAAAGAGAATTATGCTTACGAATAATACAAACTTGATCCTTTTTAAGGCATCCATGGGATCAGCAGATCCCATTAGATAGTAACAATTGGGTATATAAAGTTTCCCCTTTTAAGACTATTCATTTCCTCCTTTGCAAGACAAACCATTACACAATTAATACCTTCTCATCGGTAATTTACCTTTTCGGGTTGACATATCGACTTGCATAGACAAAGGCAGAAATGTATACTTCTATTCACACACCGAACCATTCTATAACTAACAGATTACATGAACACAATAACATTCACATATCCGCACAAAGTTTAATAAGCAAACAAAAGGGAAAACAAAACTAAATATAAACTCACCGAGCTTCGGAGTGGTCCGCGAAAGAACAAATTGTCGCCAAATTCATTCATCAATAAATGTGTAAACTTCCCAAGGATGTTTGGTAGGCGGAACCTCGAGAGAAAATATACGTGTTAGCGAGAAAGGTCTTAAACTTCCTCCACCGATCAGCACAATAAGACAATGTCTTGTCTTTCAACTTCCGATCGGGACGGTGTATGTAACCCTGATAGTCTCCCAAATAGGATCCTTTACATTCTTAGAGTCCACACTTTTCCACTCATCTGTCAAGATGCTAACCTTGCTACGTGCTAGACAACCGACAAAACTATTATATTTGCTTTTATTAGGACCGACAGGTTCCAACCTTGCATCAAACTGAATCTCGAGCTTTGACCCGGAAGTCCGACTTAGGGTCACATCCATCATTCGTGTGCCTCTTCTACCACGGTGTGCGGGCGATTACGAGCTTCATTGTGAGATGAAGAGGGTTCGTTCTCACTCACACCCGGTCACACCAGAACTCGGCGTTGCTTTGGAACACGAATAGAATCGTTTTCACCGTCCATTTTCGAGACAGAAGAGAGGAATGCCCGAGCAAATGAGAGAGTAACAGGGGGCGGATGGTACGTGGGTGAGGAAGAGAGGTAATGCAACAGAAGGGTTCCGGAACGTGAACAGAGGTTCTCCACAGAGTAACAAAAGCTTTCGCGCGAAGAAATGTATATCTTGCGTTTATTTTTAAGACCGGATGCAAAAGAGACGGTCTTAATATTTACATTAATCCTGGTCATATTAAAAGTCCGATCTTAAAAGTTTAACCTTTAAGACCGTTCCTTATAAAACGCCGGTCTTAATATTAATGAACTTTTTTTTGTACCGGAAGTATCATATGTCCGGTCTTAAAAGAAAACTTTTAAGACCGTCTTTTTTTGATAAGTTTGGTCTTAAAAATTTAGACTTTTTATATTTAAATTTTTCCTTATTATGTTTTACCGCAGAAAATATAAGTATGGCTATATGAGATATATTTAGTAAGTAATTGAAATTTCAATTCAATTTTTAAGACCGGTTGTTTTTTAGTCGGTCTCAATAATGTTTTTAAGAACGGTGAGAAATTGGTCCGTGCAAGAAGTTCTTTATATTTACGAATCGCCACCGTCATTCCTTTAAGACCGGGTGTCGATTCTCCGCTCTAAATGAGGCGGTCTTAAAGCCCTTTTTGCACTAGTGCACGTATCAAAACAAGCTACGATGCTATAGCAGCTTGATATCACCACTATAGGATGATGTTCAAAAGCCATATGCGGTTAAGGAACCGCTACAAGTTGAAATTTGACAACTTTGTAGCGGTGATAAAGGGCTACAAGTTGAAATTTGACCGCTTTATAGCAGTTTATAAACCCACAACACCCACCAATTTTTTAAATTTGGTGGCAAAAGTTTGAATGGCGAAACCAAATTTTAAAATTTGGTGGCAAACCAAAACCGCTACAATATGGGATGAAATTATAAAAATAACGTCAAAAATTTGGAATAAACTTTGCGATGGTTGTGAAACCACTATAAATTTAGGTGAAATTTAAAAATTGCGCCAACATTTTTTGCCAAATTTATAGCGGTTACAAAAATGCTACAAAAATAATACATTTAAAAAAAAAATACATGATTTGAGTCATTTTTTGATTATTTTATTATTTAAGTGACAATTTATATTAAAAAAAATTAATATTACAAAAGATAATACTAGTAGAAGATATTTGATTATGGATATTATAAGGTATAATATCGAGAGTGTGACATAATATTAATTTATTATGTTGTCCACTAGATGATATTTGATTATGAAATGAATGTTGATGATTATAGAAGGAATGTTGAGGGAATGTCCATAATGTTATGGATAAAAAAAATTTAGTATCGAGAGTGATAAGAAAGGAAAAATGAAAATCAAAGACTAAAAAAGAATTATTTGCTGTAGTTTATGTGACGATGTTTGTAGCGGTTGTAAAACCACTACAAACAATCTATTAGTTTCTTCTTATATATATATATATATATATATATCGAGGATTATAGTAAAAGAACCAATTTCTTCTTTTAAAAAAAATATATCGAGGATTACAGTAAAACAAGCATAACTTAAATCCGTTGGTTTACTTTAATTCAATCTTCATCGTCATCGCTACAAAAAGGGAGGAGAGAAAATGTTTGTCGTGAGTTTAATACATTTGAACACAAATTAAACTTAAACTAAGTGATAATAATAAAGTGCGTAACTTAAAAAAATGCACAACACTATAGGTAAATTGCCATCACCTTAAAGGAAGAAGTTTTTGAAATTTGCGGGCTAGAACGACTCACTCTTGTATCCGGTGTTATCATCATAGCCCATGTCGTAATGTCTTGAGGCTTTAAGTAAACCACCATATTTCAATCCTTTTGCCTCTTGTCCTCGGATTAACAACTCTGTTAATTATGGCTTTGGCTCAAGCTCTGGCTCAGGACAATCATCTACATGAGACAGTCAATTGGAAGACATCTCAATGTTATCAAAGTACCTTAAACAAAAATACAAGACCTCATCCCCTATATAACCTTCTACTATTGAACCTTCAGGCCCCTTATTCATCACGTAAGATTTCGATTTCCCAAGAAACTTATAAAGTAAAGAAGGAAAAATGTTGATATATCAAGGCTGAAATGACTGAGAAGTAATGTTGAAGTAATTAATTTTAAATGAGTACCTCTTAATAGAATACATCCATCGTAATGAATTGGGCTAGCAAGTTTTGTTCCATAAACAAGGTGTACTATCAGGTGAACCATGACCATGAAAAAGGACGGAGGAAAGATCATCCCCAAATGATACAACATAAGAATGATTTTCTATTGCACCTACTCGAGCTCCTCCACGATCGAAACCTTGGAACACAACTTCCGGAAGAAAGAACACAACTCCACCAAAATAATCGACATATCAAGAGGCAGCTTATTTTTTACGGCTAGTGGAAGCAACTGTTGCATAAGCACATGTGAGTTGTGACTCTTCAATCCAACAACCTTTCAAGCCTGTACGTTAACACATCGTGAAATGTTGCTTGAATACTCGTCAGGAACTTTTATTTTCTTTAATGTCGCAAGCAAGATTTCCTTATTCGGTTTTGTTATGGTGAATTTTGCAAGTTGAAATATGTCATGCTCATCTGGCCACACTTCTCCTTGAACTCTCACATCCCTAAATCTTTCCTCGTCTGAAGATGATCTTTTGACTTTCCTGGTTCCTTAAGAATTGTGTACAACACATTGTCGCACATATTTTTCTCAATGTGAATGACATCTAGATTGTGTCGGAGCAAATTATCTTTCCAATACGGAAGAATGAAGAAGATGCTTATCTTCCGCCATTGCTGAGGCGCAGAAATAAAAGCCTTGTGATAAGTATGTATTTTATAATTAAATAAGTATAGATTATGAGATATATTGGATTAAATTTATTAATATTATACTTATTTAATTATCTTTTATATATTTGTCTATCCTTTAATTAAATATAGGATAAAACAATATTATAACAAAAAATTTATTGATATCCTATTTTATTATGCAGGAGATATTATATATTTTAAAAAAAGATAAAAAAAGAATCAAATATTTGAATCAGCTTTGGATTGATGACGGGGGGCCACGCAAAGAAAAGACAAAATCACAATATCAATTGTGCGATCAATTTGGAAGAGAGATTCACGCAATAGATATTGTGATATCTTTTTGAATCGGGGAAAAGAGAGTCAAATGGATATGATATATCCATTATTGAATAAAGAAGTGGATCACGGCCCAGAAGAAAGGAAGTAAGTAAGAGACGAGACCTAAATCTATTAAATGGGAGGAGCAAGAAACACACGCAGGAGGAGAGCAGCGAGTAGCAATTCAAGAAGCGGAAAGAATCGAGAATATTAACGCACGGACGCCGCTAACAATATCACACACGAGACCGGAGAGTTCGTGCAGAGGATCAACGCTGGAAGGAGGTTTTGGACAGATTTGATTTCCACTCTTCCAGGCTATTCCCTTGAATTTAAATTCTTATTTTTTATTTCTTGTCATGGATTTTAGTATAGCCATGTGTGGCTAATTTTCTTTTTCAACCTTGAGAACCTATGAACTTTTTTGGGTTCTAGAGATTATTCCCACTATTAGTTTTGATTAATTTTATTCAGTTTATTTATTCTTGCTTGTATTGCTATTGCTTATTAATTGGCCACTAGTAAGCATGTTTTGGGGATTTAAGGTTGAACTTGGAAGAGGGAATCCTAAATTGACCTTGGGATTAAATAATGTGGAATTAGGTTTAAATTTAATAAGGAATTAGATTTTAATCTAATTTGCATCTAGGATAAAAATATACCTAGAAGCTCTGCAAAATCAAATTAGAGTGAGCCCGAGTGAAAAGGCATCTTATTTAGTTGTGTGAGGCATTACATAACTAATTAAGATAGGTTTATAAATGGACCGGAAGGCATTTATAGACATTAATACTCTAGATTAGCTGAGTTAGTTAAATCAAAATTAATTTAGTAGGGATTAATTCTAAGAAACCAACAAGGGATTAGCGACTCTAGGTTGTACTTCTCGAATTGAAATTCGCTCTTTTGCTACTATTAGTTTTCTTATTAATTTTCTTTATTATTGAAAATAATTCGACTCGCTCAACTTAAACGGAATAAGGGAATTTAATATCTAATCACTAGTTTGATTGAGTCCTCGTGTGAACGACCTTGGCAGTCTTTGTCCCGGTTTTTGCTACATCATCTTTTTTCATACTCAAATTCAACATCCTAAAGCTGCTCTATGATTTCTGCACCAGATAAAGTCTAAGGAGGTCCTCTTTTTTCTTATTGCCCATTGAAATGATTGCCGTTGCAACCTAAACTTGTGCCTACCATCAAGAAAACTTCGATGACCCATAAAGCACCACTTAAGACTGTGGGGAAGGCGCACTAAGTCAGTGTCAAAATTGCAAGCTAGACACATAAGCCGGTATGCATATTCCACTCAAAAAATGTTCCCAGGCCAGGAAAGTTACTTATATCCACATCAAGGCCACACACAAGTTGAATCGTGTCTTTTCATACATGTCATACGTCTTAATGCCTACATTCTGCAAGTCCACCAACCTCGCAATAAGCAGTTGCAAATACACATTGATGTCATTTCCCGGTGCCTTTTTGCCTGGAATGATTATAGACATAATGAAGGAGCTTTGTTTCATACACATCCAGGGGGCAAGTTGTAGGGTATTAAGACAACTATAACTTGTGCTAAGATTCCCAAACGGGTTAAAACTGTCAGTCGCCAAAGCAAGCCAAACATTCTAGGGTCCGCTTCGAAATCAAGAAAGTCTAAGTCAAACGTTTTCCACGTTTCAGCATCCCGTGGATGTCTTAGTTTACCATCTTTGTTCTTGTCAGCTTTATGCCACCTCGTATGATCAGCTATCTTAGGCGACATAAACAACCTTTATAAGTGAGGTTTTAAAGGAAAATACGTGAGAATCTTTGTTGGTTTCTTCTTCTTGCTTTTTACCCTTCTGAATTGTCCTACACCTCGAAGTGTGACACTTCCTACAAGTCTCCTGCGAGCGTCCTCTCCCAAATAAAGCATACAGTCGTTAGGGCATGCATCGATTTTTTTGTAGTTCAAGCCTAATTTGTTAATTATCTTCTTGGCCTTGTAGAAGGTTATGGGAATGTCCGTGTCAGGGAAAGCATCTCGGAGTAATTCCAGCAACATGGACATTTCCTTATCAGTGATCCTGCACAAGCATTTGATATGGTATAATTTGATCAAAAACAATAATTTGGAGTATTTCCACAACCTTGATATAAATGACGATCACTCTCATCCATGAGGCTGAAAAATTTCCAAGCTGCATCATTCTTGAAGAAAAATAGGTTCTGCACCTTGAACCTCTAAGGTGAAGTTGTCATTTTGAAAACCAAAATCATCGCAAAAAGAAATACTATAAATAGTAAACTAGCGAAGATGACATAAAATTTTAAGTAAAAAAATTGTCCAAAAACAAAATAGTAAACTAGAGATAACAAACATTTTAAGTAGGAAAATGTGTCTACAAAATATAAATCAAAACTAGGTCCTATCTGAGGGGGCTGTCTCATGGGGGCCAGCATCAGTGTGCGCAGGAGTAGAGGTAACAACTCCCTCGTCATCAGCAACAGTAAGAGGCGGATAGGGAGGATCAAAGCTGAAAGTAGGGGAAGGTAGGGGAGGTGGAAACTTCTTGTCAGGAAAGATCTCTGTCAAGGCACCGCTAATAACATCCCAACTTTCCCTCTGATGAGCGTACCACCTATCGTCGTGGTTTTGAAACCGCCTAGCAAGCTCTTGAGTTTTGGTGTCAACCTCGCTCGCAATCATCGCCCGAACCCCCTCAGTTGTCGGCCTTCTCTAGCCGGAGGTTCCGGCCTTAAAGCCGGCGGTCTTGCCGTAGACCATGCTTAGCTTGGCACCTAGCCCCATACCCCTAACACGCCCAGGATGCTCGACTGTGCCCATAGTAGCTTTTAATGGTGTAGTAAGATCCACATACCCTGTGACTCCTGGGTTTGGGATCCTCGTAACTTCGCCTGGGTCTGCTTAATTCGCCCCTGGCGCACACATTTTATAAAACATTAATCAAACAATTTTATTCAATTTAAATAAACTATATAAATCATTTGTTTGTAACTTACGATAATCTTCTCTGCCGCCTGAGAGGTCGTCGTAACGTCATGGTGTCATAGGTGTATGTGAACAGATCACCATATTCCGTCCGACAGTTCTCCTATTGCACCTTCCTTTGTTGAAAGAATTAAAAGAACATAAACTTTGTTATTTCAAAAATAAAACAATCAATAAATCTCTAATATAAACCTAAAATTAATCTAACTTTGAAATTATCAACCCACTATAGGTCACAACAAATGTCTTGGATCTTGCAGTGTGATGGATCTTTTGCCGTTGTCGGATTCTGGTGTTCCTCTGGGACAGAGCCTGCATATGTTTTTGCCTTAATTAGCAATCTTAGAAGTTCATAAATAATGTCATCTTTAAAATTAAAAAAAAATGAATAGATAATGCAATATATTAATCAACATATTAATTTCATAACATGAAAGTAAATTCTTACCTGCCATTAAGTACCGTAATACTTATTATTTACCTTTCTCTGTCATGTCCTTTCTTTTTGTTGTTACAAAAAATTTCAATTAAGTACCCCTTTCAATTATCTACCCCCTATAGCATCCCAAATTCAACACTCGAAAACTTGGCTAAAATATTTGAAATACCTCCAACGGGGATGATCATTATCCATAGGGAAGTCCCAGGATCATGGCAAATAAAAATAACATAACATAAGCTGCATGAGTACAAAAGAGCTTTCAAAGCTCACTCCATAGGTGCTTTTCCTTGCTCCCTACTTGAATGTTCACGTAAAAAATATTAATATAGGATGAGATTTCACGTCTTAGTAACTATTGAAAATTTCTACCGTACACAAGCAAATTATATATGACAAAAAGCATGAGTTGATTTGGATATATATATATATATATAGGGAAATCATTTATCCTGTGACAAGATATAATGTTGTGTCCAGTGAATAGCGTACGACGTCGTTTGGTCCAGTGAAGAAGCCCATCAGACACTGTAGCACACTCAAATAAATTATACACCTGGCCAATGAACAACTACATTTTGCTGCTCTGCATTGAGAGTGAAAGAGAGAGGTGAGGAAGGGGGAGAGATAGAGAGACAGCCATTTTGCTGCTCTGCGTAACACATCGGAAAACAGGGGAGTCCGGTTTCAGTGAGAACGCATAATGCATGCCGAAGGTTGAAGTTGAGAACATAGTTTTCATGTATTTCATTGTTGTTTAATTCCCCAAGCAGAATTTTAACATGGTTTGTTTGTTCAACTTTGCATCCAAACTTTTGAACATGTCTAAACAAGAAAGCTTTTTGCAGAAGGGAGCACGATCATACGAAGTTGAAAGAGCCCAAATATTAAACAAATACATGACCTGTAAGAACATATTCAAGAAAAAGAGAGGCAACTTATTGAGTTGCAAGAACAAGTATGCTGACTGTGTTTTTAATGGAAATGTTTGCTTAAATTTTTGTATTTTACCTTTTCTAGTGCCCATTTAAATTTACAAACTTGCATTTTGCTCATTAAAAATATTCAAGACCATTGTCATTTTGATTACTCGAAGCCTTTGAACTATACAAATTTTTTATTAGTAGTTTCTCCAAAAGTTTTAGCTGACTCTTTTTTACTTTACAAGTCTTACAGTTTTTCGCTATTTCATGGGCTGATGGTGATTCTGATTTTCAGCATAGGGTTGCTCAGGAGACCATTATGTATAAAGATGAATAGTTGAGGAGGCCCAGACTTGGATTGCTAGTGTTTGTGAGGTGGATGTTTTCCAGTCAACAACAAACCAAACATTACAAGCAGAACTGCAAGAACGTACAGAGCAATATAACCAACTCTGGATGGCTTTCCAAAGACAGGTTGGCTTACTATTCCCCTTTTCTCCAGTGATTCTTTTTTTCCCTTGTATTAACCTAGTCTTTTTATTGATTTTTCCTTTCATCTCAATTGCTTGCTGGTATTTTATGAAGATTTACTAGGTGTGTGATTTTGGTTTTATGACTCACTACATGTATTTAAACAATACTATAACTCACTATGATGTTAGTCTTATGAGCTGTTGTATTTAACACAGTTCACTTGCCTTTGCATTTGCTCTCATGGTAGCCTTCTCATTTGCATCAAATGTAAAGGCAATTTGCATTGAGAGCCTTTTGAATTCCTCTTGGAGCCTCCCAGCAGCATTAGAATTTTTCAATTTGTTCTTTCTCAAAGCTTCCTCTGCTCAGATGGCTTTTTGCGCCTGCTCAACTTTGTCACACATCACAGCTTCCAAGTCAGCTTCAAATACTTGTGCTTGTTTCTCTAGGTCTTCTTTTAATCTTTTGATATGGTTTTCGAGTTTCCTTAACGGTTCCAAGTCAGCTCATTAGAGAGATTGTTAATTTCCATATCTTTCTGCTTCAACATTTGATCGAGGTCAACTAAACATGATTGTTTAAAAAAAAAAAGGGAGACCATACATGTTTATTAAATTTGAACTGTTTAAATAAAATCAACATATATCATACGTTGTTTTGTGACTCTTCCCTCTCACGTCATATATTTATCCACCCACACCTTTCATTTTATTCATTTCAGTTCTGAGTAAAACACTGAGAGAGAGAGAGAGAGAGAGAGAGAGAGAGAGAGAGAGGATGAAAGTTTGACAGCGTGAGAGAGGGAAGTAGCCGAGACAGAGAATGTTCAGCTTTGCATCCAGAACTGATCAAGGTGAGTTTTAAACCTATTTTCATCTAGCTTTCATGGGTTTTGCATGTTGGTTTTAGTGCTTGAAAGCTTAAGAAGTCGAGGTTTGGTTCTGCATGCGTGCTTTCTGGTTTGAATGCCAAAAACAGAGAATGTTTAAAAGCTTTCGGTTGCATGCGTTTGGTTCTAATTGTTAATATTTGAAGCCTAATGTTGCATGCACGTATTAGATGTTTTTTATTAGTTATTGTTGAATCAAAAGCTTGTCAAGCTCGGGTAGAAAAGCATTGCACACTACAAACGTAGACATTGGATGATTTCATGTGGTATTTCATTCTGTTTGGGAGCATAAACTGAACCTAAAACCTTTGTTTAGAAGTGTTAGTTCATTAGCGTGAATGTGATTAGGAAATGAATAATTTATATGTCCAAGAAGAGAGGTAGAGGGAAGACGATAATTGTTTGGTGCGAGCGTGAGTGTATTGTTCATTGGTCAAGTGTATAATTTATTTGAGTGTGCTACAGTCTCTGACGAGCTTCTTCACTAGACCAAACGACGTTGTACGATATTCACTGGACACAACATTATATCCTGTCACAGGATAAATGATTTCCCCTATATATATATATATATATATCAATTTCTCATACAAAATTCTTTTTCAATAGTAATCATCATTATGTCAAATTGTGAACTATGCAATTATACAATATGCAATATGCAACCTCCTTTATATCACCATCCACCCTTGTACTACTGACTGGAGCCATAGGCTAACATATAGTCTAATAGAAACTCATTCATTTGACTGAATGGTTCCAAGCTCACCAAAACCTAAGATAGACCCGGCCAAAGGTATAGAGTTTAAGTATGGACTATGGCTCTCTTCCTTAAAAATAACAACTAAGGAGGTGTCACGTGTCCTACAACTCCAATGTAATCCCGGCCAGAGGAAAACATGAAAGATAAGACCCTGACAAGTACCATCCACTGTGCACCGAGTGGTGGCATAAATAAATCTTATAATTTAAGTTCCTCCTTACTCCAACCCATCACACATACAGCTGCCATGATAACTATAAAATAAAGTATACTAAAACACGCTTCCATTTATATCAAATATGATTAAAAAAAACAAGGTAAACCAAACATATCATAAAACCTCATTAGACCAATTTGTCATTCTTGAAATTTGAAGGACTAAACTTTCATTTTGAAATTTGGGACTAAATTGACATTTTTGAAATTTGGGGGAAAAACCGTAATTTTTGCTAGGCACAAACTATAATTTTCATGGGCACAAAACTATAATTTTTGTGGTTACAAAACCGTAATATTCAGTTATCATAATAATAATATTATAATACATATACATATAAATTAGTCTATAAAAAAATAAAATTATAATCATGCACAATTCACAAGTATATGGAAGAATATTCAAAGTTACATGTTACTCGCTAATTCCTAAATAATCACCAAAAAGCTACTACCAGGCTCCTAAATAATTATATCTACGCCTTCCCTCTCTCCTTCTTTCTCTCCTCTCTCTATTTTTTCTTACACTTGTTTGCTTTCTGCCTTCAAGGTGTGTATTTATAGTGGTTGAGGAGGGTAAACGGGTGAAATTGGAGGTGAATATGGGAGTAGTTGGGGTAAAATCCCCCCCCCGTGTTTCCAATACGTGTGTGTGTGTGTATTATAATATTAATATATTATAATAAAAATTATTATATTATTACACTAGAAAGTTTTACTCTTACACTAAATTTTCTTGGTAAATTAATTACCATCGATCTGTCCTATCATTATTCTAAATAAATTTCAGGATGTTACACCCCCTATGTCATTTTCTTCAATCCTTTAGTTCTTCCTTATTCTTATTAAACAAATTAGTTTTAAAAGTGATGGGTAAATATAAACAAATTGAAGAGGATGCTAATCAAACATGTCATGATTTTTGTTAAATTTATAATTTGTTCAATATATCATATAAATTTTGATTTATTTAATTTTAATATGATTTAGATTTAAACTATATTTAAACTAAAATGTAGCACTCTTGTATTTTCATATTTAATTATATATTTTTAATAGTTAAATAATTATTCATTTCAACACCTTGAGCACCCTCATAAACCTAGACAAACCTTGCTTCCTAGTTACTTAGTCCGTATCAAAACCTACAACTATATCCTACTACATAGATATGGGGGCTGCATTTAAAACTATATCAGGGAAAATCTTGAGGCCCAACAATTTTTTTATTTTTTTGAAATATGAAATCATTACAACAAATTTTAATATTTAATATTACATGCACGTTCAATTGAATGTGGATCTAGATACGACTAAATTGCAATTAACATTAAAATTATATTAGAATAATTATTTTAAAACATACATGTCCCCGTGGGCTCCTCCGGCTTAGACAAAACCCACCCAATCATTTGGGTTGACGCCGTCTGGGACACTCTCAATCAGCTGCAGAGGTATCGTCCCATCTCCATTCATCTTGTTGTAGAGACGACCCCTTTGGTTCTTCCAACCGTCCCCTATTTTCAAGAGTGAGTACCTCTTCGTGTTGGCTCGGACTTTAAACTTATGCTATATAATAATTTAATTATATATTATTTATTTATTTATTTAATAAAGAAATAAATAAATCATAAATTATAACTATTTACATGTAAAATATAATTAAATAAAATAACCTACCTCGCACAACTTTCCTCAAACACCAGGTCCTTCGCCCCCCGGAACATGCTTCCAACTCTAGAAATGGATGGGGAACCACCCCAATTCTCGTCTAGTTAACGCATCGAAAGTGGTTGAACCCACTATTGCCGATCGGTTGATCTGTGTGCTCGTTCCATTCGATTGCGACGTGAGGCCTCTACATTAGATTCACATCGGGAACATCCAACGTCCTCTTGCGATGTTTCCTTGCGGATCTCGCATAGTTATAAGACCATTTTTATATTACATTTAAATATAATTTAATTAACTATAAGGAATTTAAATTTGTCACAAAAATAATTACATTTACCTTCGACATCCACCTCAAATCCGGTGGAATGCAAAGACGATAGTCGTGAGTTCCCTTGGTCCTACTGCTCCTCCCGATCAATAAGCCACTCCACCTCACCAATGGAAAAGTCAATCTCTATCTCAGCATTTTCATCATCATCAAGGTCGCCGAGGATGATGATGCCCGGCCACATCCTCCCTTACGGTCTCTGGGCCGGGCGGGATTGGCTCATCTCGAGAAGAGTTCATCTATCTTGATCCCTATATGAGCTAGCCAGAGATATTTCGACCCCCACGCCACTCCCTACGGCCCCTTCTACTACTACAGCCCTTTAGAGGTGCTCAACTGTGTACAACATATTTCTCTTTCCCTACATTTCCCCTAGAATCCATAACTCTTAAATGTCCTAAATCTTAAAGCTAAATGTAAGAGAATGAAAGGTGCAAGGCGATATATCAAACCTTGCGTAGTTTGCCTTGAGGGGAGGCACTGTTTAAAAAGGTGTCATTTTTGTTGCGATTCTCCTTTAAAGCTGCTACAATAATTAGAAACCGCTACATGAACCACTACAAAACACAAAATCCTACCTCTCGTTCATCATAAAATTTTACAAAATGCTTGACCCTTGACATTCTGTTGCGGTTATTGAAGCAAAACCGCTACAAGTATCTAACAATTTGCATTTTGTAGCGGTTTCAAGTAGAAACTGCTACAAGCTTTCTTAGTTACTCAAAATAGTACAACATGCCACGTGAAGATTGGATATCCAGTATAGATGCCAATCTTTGATGAAAAAGTTAGTGACTTATTTTCATCAGAGAAAGGCAGCTATATTACAAGCCAATCTTCCGTTGCATGTTGTACTATCTTGAGGAAAAAATTTGAATGCTGGGGGTATATATAGGTTGAATATTTATAAAAGTTTTCTCCATAACTGCTACAAATGTATTTGTAGTAGTAAATTTTTTTTTTTTTTGAATGAATTTTAATAGCTTCAAATTCCTGAATATTGTCGTGGGTGAATTATTGTTGTATTTAATTATCTTTGATGGAGTATCAAATATCAATAGGAGTAGTTTGGAATAAAAATTATAGAAATGAGAAATGAGTCTTTTATTTAGTCCTAAGATCTTTTCGCCGTGTATTTAGTACGAAGATCAACTTCTCAATTAGATACATGTACACCAAATATGGACTTGGCTTTCCTCCAATTTTATTACTGTCCGCTGCCCTCCAATCCCACCAAACCGTGTCGTTTTGCTCAAATTAGGGGAGCTTCAGCCTTTTTTTTCAAAAAATATTTGCGGTGCTGAATTATATTAACGGATACCTCAGGATACTGATTGGTACTAAAAAAATACTTCATTATCTTTAAAAATTATTTCAAGATCTTGAAAAAATATTTTAGGGTACTGACTCATACTAAAAATACACTTTAAAATATACTTTTTTTAAGATCCTAAAATATGTTTTTTCAAGACCCTAAAATAATTTTTCAAAATTATGAAGTATTTTTTTAGTACAACTCAGATCCTAAAAGTATCCTTTAGTATCATGAAATATTTTTTCAAAATCCTAAAATAATTTTTCAAGATTATGAGCCATTTTTTTTAGTATGAGTCAATATCTTGAAATATCCTTTTACTACCCGTCAGTAAATTTCAGGGTACTAATTGGTATTAAAAGGATATTTCAGAATACTAACTGGTACTAAAAAAATACTTCATGATGTTGAAAAATTATTTTAGGATCTTAAAAAAATATTTTAGGGTATTGACTCATCAAAATACATTTTAAAATAATTTTTAAAGATGATGAAATATTTTTCAGTACTAGTCAATATTCTAAGATGTCCTTTTAGTATGATTCAGCACCCAAATTTTTTTTTTTTTGGAAAAAAAAAGGCTGAAGCTCCCCTGATTTGCGCCAAAATGGCATAGTTTGGAGGTATTAGAGGGCAGCGAACTGTACGTAATAGAATTGGAGGAAAGCCAAGTCCTACCAAATATGCTACTTCATATTTAGCTTATAAATAGTGTTTCTAATTTAATCAATTTAGTATTTAATTTGTATTGCGTTTCGTATTTCGCCATTTCCCCCCATTATTTATGTCTCTCTTATGTGCATTTAATGAGGTTCACAAGCTTGATCGAATAATCTAATAACTTGTAGAATTGTCAATCCTTGTTAATTACAAATCAAGTTCACTATAATTATTTTTTATTCAACTGTTTTGAAAGAAGTTTTATGTATTAATATTCACTCAATCATAAATTCTAATTATACGTTATATATATATATATATATATATAAATAATTGTAACATATCTATGGCTAAGTTATTAGGTTTATGTGGGGAATTAATCTCCCTACCCCTGAAGTCTAAGATCAAACTTAATTAAACAAATTAAAACGTCTTATTTCATTGATTATAAATAGAGCTTTAGTCAAATCACGGACTCAAAATTTGTGATTCTTCCTTGTTTTCCTTCCTTCTCTCTCTATATATGATATATATATTCTCTCTCTCTCTCTCTCTCTCTCTCTCTCTCTTGACCAAGCAAATTTGTCCAATAATCAATCTCCTTCAACCCTAATGCTTCTTCTTCTTCTTCACGATGCAGCTGGCTCCTTCAAGCTCTTCATCCAACCTCGCGTTGTTGAAAGATCAACATTACAGTCTCTTTTCCCTTAAAGCTTTATACAAATGTGTCTTTATCTTTGGCATATCTTTTGTCTTGATCCTCTTCGCCACCTTCTTGCAGCTTCATCCCCTTCATCATCAATTCCCTTACATCATCTCAAGATTCCAGGAAAAATGTCCATCTGATCAATCCCTATCTTCTTCACCACCACCACCACCACTTGCATTATTATCATCGATTTCAAACAATACGACGTCTCATCAATTTAATAATAATAATATTGGTAATGATAATCTTCATCATGCCATTAACGTTAGCGACATTGTGTTCTGTATCTCTGCTTCAGTTAAGACATGGAAGAACAAGAAACCCTACATGGAAGCATGGTGGCGGCCTAACGTAACAAGAGGCTACGTGTTCTTCGAGGAGACTCCGGCAAATGAGTCTCACCCGTGGCCGTCGACTTTGCCACCATATAAGGTCCACGAGAATGTGACGAAGCTAAAGATCTACAAGAAGTTTCCGAGCCCGATTCAGGTGAGGATTCTTCGGTCGATCGTGAAGACAATGGAGGAGAGAGATGAAAATGTGAAGTGGTATGTGATGACGGATGATGACACAGTGATGGTGATTGAGAATCTGGTTAGGGTTTTATCAAAGTATGATTATACGAAGGAGATGTATGTGGGGATGAATTCTGAGACTGTTTTGTCGAATTCTTATTTCTCTTTTGAAATGGCGTTTGGTGGAGGAGGCTTTGCTTTGAGCTATCCATTAATGGAAGCTTTAGTTGATAACTTAGAAGGATGCATGGGGAGATATTCACATTTGGTCTCTAGTGATCATATTGTGAGTGCTTGTGTTGCTGATCTTGGAGTCGATCCTACATACGAAAGAGGGTTTCACCAGGTAATTAATTAATCCTCCTCCATTTTTTTTATTTTTTTATTTTAACTATGTGTGTGTGCGCGAGCATTTTTCGTGCATTACATTAAGTTTGATGAATGAGTCATGTACCTTGATATAAATTTTAGGTTAAATCATACAAATCCTCATAAATTTTATGGTATACTCCCTTCAGTCATTTTTATAAGAAACAACTACCCTAATTGTGTAAAATGATTTGACAGTTAAGATTAATTAAAAACAATATATGTGCCAAAAATGTAATTTTTTTTCCCAAATATGCTCATGTTTATGAAAAGAGTATGAGAGACAGAGAATGAGTAAAAAGTGTGTGAGAGAATGAGTAATAAATGATTAAATGAAAAAGAATTAATGATTTATTAATATAAATATATGTATTTAATAGAGGCAGAAAATGAAATAGGATGAATTTTGAAACATAAAAAAGCTGCTTATATTAACAACTAGCCCTAAAAGAAAGGAAATTGCTTATAAATTGTGCCAGATGGAGTACGTAAATAACCTTAACATATAAAACTTACAAAAAATCTCCATGAACTTTTTTTACATTTATAACTATACTTTCCAATTTGTTCATTATTTGTCCGCAAAATGTTTAAAGTTTAAGGGTTTATTGGTAAGTAACTCAGTTTGAGAAGGTTATACGCATCCCCAAAAAAAAAAAAAAAAAAAAAAAAAAAAAAAAAAAAAAAAAAAAAAAAAAAAAAAAAAAAAAAAGAGAGGAATGAAACTGTTAGTTTGGAAATCTATGCATATATAGACTTGAAAGTTTACAGGGTTTATCATTGAGTTTTAAAGCTTACAAAGGTTATTTGTACAATTCTAAATTGAAGGAAATGTTATCTAATTTAGCCATAACTTCATGATGCATTGGCTACATTAATTGTTCATAGGTAATCTCCAATTTAGATAATGCATATTTAACCAACTCATGTTATGAGAAATATATTATTTGAGATTTTGCAATTTTCTTTTTCTTTTTCATTCTCAAATACTAATCCATATCGATTGCATATATTGATGTGGTTTTCATCATATTGATTGAAGAGAGTATATATTCTATATGCATGTAGGTTGATGCACGTGGGGACGTATCAGGTCTTCTTTCAGCTCATCCAAACGTTCCATTTGTGTCTATCCACCACATGGACAACTTAGATCCTATCTTCCCCTCCAAGAACCGATCAGAATCCATAAACCATCTTCTTCACGCTGCGAAACTCGATCACACTCGCATTCTTCAGCAAACAATTTGCCACCACAAGCCTAACTTCTGGACCTTCTCAATCTCATGGGGTTACTCTCTTCAAATCTACGAAAGTGTGTTCCCTCGTTGGCTTCTCAAGAGGCCTTTGGAGACCTTCCAGCCATGGCTCACCAAGAACACGACGCCGCCTTATTACATGTTCAACACAAGGTTGCCTACTAGGAATCCTTGTGAAGCTCCTCATGCATTTTTTGCAGAATCAATGGAGAAAGTAGTGAAGGCTAATAGTGGGGAAGATGATGATGATGGGGATGACGATCATATAGTTACTACGTTTGTGAGAAAATCTCACAGAGGTTTCATTGCTTGTCCTCTTGTTGGTCACAAGTCTGCTGAGTCTATCACAAGAGTCAGAGTCCTCTCTCCTGCAACAATAAACCTAAAGGTCAGCGTTTTAACTCTCTTTTGAACTTTCATTTATCATAATTCTATTTTACTGTTTTTATATATAAACCTTCTTCATTATTTATTCTCTTTTTAATATGTTAGGTATCATACTCTTATGATCTTCACTCTTTTTCATCTTTGCAATCCAAAATATGGGGTAAAGTATATAAACTTTATTACACTATATTTTGGACCGCAGGGAATATTTGAATTTTATGGTATGTATAGTATTTCCTCCTCTCCTTAATATAAGATTCACTTTAATAAAGAAATTGAACTACAAAGTGGGTCTTATATTAAAACATAAAGGTAGTATTATATAGTGCTGCTAGGAAAAGAAAAATATATGAGATGGTGTATATATGGACGTAATCAATACCCCATCTGGACGGTTCATATATACTTTGTTGTTTTTATTTTTTTTTAAAAGTATTTCAATGGGTGTAGAATCTAAAATAAATATGATCTCTTAACTATCAACTTTTTCAAAGAATTTTTCATTATTTAAAAATCATCAATTGAAAATTTTAAATTTGATCTGTTAAAATTTTATTTGGATGGTGCAAATCACCACAATGATATACTAATTTTCATATATTATAATACATGAAAATTACTATTGCATCCATATTTTCCTTCTTACTCAGACTGCACATTTGGGGAGAATCCCTTGTTTTTTAATGTTGTATGGAGAAACATTTCACCCTATCATTAAAAGCTCGAACGTCTATCAAATGGAGATTTTGTTATTTACTTTTTAATATTATGTACTGTTGAAATAGCAACATATGGTGAACCATGTGATATGGGTAATAGTAAGAGAGAAGCATGGAAGGAGTGAGTTAGAATTCAGAGATTTTATGTGCCTCTCAAATGCACAATGAGGGATTTCTTTTCTTTGTTTAGGTTTCTTCCACAAGACTTACACTCCGTGGAACTGTGGAAGGAGTTTATCATTGAATAATTATGTTACGTTTTAGCTTGTGTGTTTCCATTAAAGGTATCAGAGCCAGGTTCCTCTCCAGCCTAGAGGTTCCTCTCCAGAAAATAGGGGCATATTGAGTTTCTGATAGCTGAAAACCTCATAGTCCTTGCTTCTACTTCTGGATCCGATTTCAATAAACTTCGAGCCGTTGTTGTCAACTATTGGAATGGAAAATTCCTGAAATTGCTTCTCCTTCCCACTTGATCGTTGGTGAGCCCGAAATTCAGTAAGTAGTTCGGTCATTAAGGATTTAATGGTAGCAGCATCACCCTTGACAGCAGCAACATCTTCCATCAAGCGTTCAATGTTCTGCTCTGTTTGCATCAAACGAGACTCGAACGCATCAAGTCTATTCTCCATCTTCTTGCTGACCATTCCCTGAAACGTAATGGTCTGATACCTTTGATGGAAACCCACAAGGTAAAACAGAATTTTTCCATGATAGAATCCTTCCATAGAGTGTAGTCTTATGGAGGAAACCTAAACAGAGAAAAGAAATCCCTCACTGTGCATTCGAGAGGCACAGAAACCCTCCCAATTCTAACTCAATCATTCCATGCCCCTTACAACACTTAGACCCCCATAGCCTCTCAGCCCCTCACTCTATCTAATCGTCAAATAGAAAATACCACTATTAATCATCATATCACATGTTTCACTGCTATTTCAACATGTACCAACAAAATGACTGTTGTTTTTTTGTTTTCCTTTACATCATTATGATTCTATATACTGATATGATCAACATGTGTTTGGCTGACAAAAAGGAATTTTATTAATTTGTTGTGTTTCAGGGTAGAAGAGAGTGCTGTGATGTTGTACAGGTTGGTTCTAGCGATGCAGAAATCAGATATAGGGCCTGCATGAGAAATGAAATTATTGGCTAAATTTTTTTTTATAGACTCCCTCCACTCCTTAACGTAAAACCTATGTCTAATTTGGTTAGATTGAATAAGTTAGTTAATATAATATGTTTTTTAAAACACCCTAATTCACTCTTTTACTTGATTATGGTCTATGGAGCAAGAATAAGATAAATTGAGAAAATATTCAAAAATATGGAAAATAAGTCTTACATTTAGAAGTAAGATCAACTACATAGTTAGGTCTTATACTAAAAATGGGGAAAGTAATATTTTTTGGTCGAGGGAACGGGAGGGAGTTATATTATTGTTGGTCCATGTACATATGAGATTTCATTATTTAATTTAATTAATCTTCTTCACATCCAAGATCATTTATAGTTTTTCATTGAAATGGAAAACAAGTGCCAGCCATATGGAAATTCAAATGACAAGACCGAAGTGGAATGATTTTTTCTTTTAAATAAAAAGCAGCTAACATAAATACTGCATTTTTTAACATATCGGGTTCAAAATTATCTCGCAAAAAGTTACAATGTATTTTTTTTTTTTTTTTTTTTTTTTTTTTTTTTTTGGGAAAATGCAAAAGTTACAATTTATAAACCCACACATATTCAAGGATAATGAGAGAAAACATGCTTAAAGCTGCAGAATGCTCCTATTTTATAGTTAACAAATTATTTGTTTTTTTAGAAAATCGTCGTCTGTTCATCAAAACTATATCTCTAAGAGTAGCTCCTGTTAGAAACAAATAATGATTGATTGATATTAATTAATTAAAGAAAGACATAGTTAAAAAGGGTTAAAGGTTCAAGACGGTGATGTCGGTGAAGAAGAGGTATAAAAGATTTTTCGCTACTTATTCGTAGAAAGTAAACAATATTATATAACACTTCCTACAGCAGTGAAAATAATTAATAACCGGCGTTCAATTTTTTTTTTTTTTTTAAAAAAAAAGAAAACTACAACTTATAAAATTTTAATAAGTCGCACCTGTTACCTCGTTTCTACCACAATTAGTTTAAAAGCTCCGATGTAGATATGATTTTTTGTATTAACGTGTTGTCTAATACTCGATGAATTTTTTTATATATATAAAAAGCTAAATTTGCAATTAAAAATACATCAACACCTGATGACTCAAACCCAGCTCCCAATAATTCAAATCCACTACAATTTTAAATCTTTTTATAGTCCTATGCATAAAAAGTTGATGGATTTAGGCCCTTCTATATGAAAATCTTTCTTAAATACATGTATGCATGTGTGGGGCCAGTCATATCAAGAAGTAGCACTCTGTTTTTTTATTTAATACAATTTAAAATCACGCGTACAAATTAAACATAACAACGTCATGTTTAAACTCAGGACATTATCCAAGCATGGTGAGTGGCGTTGGTATTGGACAACTAGCCATTAACATCAAAAGTAACACTCTTTCACTTGCTTTACATGATCCATAACTTAATGCTTATTAGCCAAAAAAAAAAAAAAAAGTACACAGAAACAAACAATATGGATGAAAACATTACTCTAATCTTGAGTTGCCATTTTTATAAATTAATAGACGCATGCATACAAATATTTCATTACGAAGATCTAACCTAAGACCTCGTCCAAAGCATATAAATATGTCATCGCGAGGCTCTATCTTAAAACCTCATCCAAACATAACATGTGGTATTACCACTAGGGCAACTAGCAGTTGACATCAAGAAGTAACACTCTATCACTTGCTTTACATGATACATAATTTAATGCTTGTTAGCAAAAGTACACAGCAACAAACAACATGGAGTAAAACATTAAGTGTTCTCATCCTGAATTTCCCTCAAAGAGAGGGTCGGGAATCATACCAGAGAAAGACGCTCCTGCTTGGGGCCTTTCATTATCTCTTGGCAGTGATGTTAGGCTCTCCTCGTACACAACAGCCTGTAAGGAATCTTCCTCACCAGTATGCGTGCTTTCTTCAGTTTGGAGATCATAAAACAACATCCTTCCATTGTTATCTTCCAAAAGAAACAAGTTATTCTCTTGTAAGAATCCCAATGGCCGTCTTGCTCCGGCAGTGGGTCCAATAATGGAGGGCATGGTCCAAGACCCTTCATTGCCATAATCTTCCATTGCCCACAGATCAAGGAAAAGCACTTCTCTGTTCCCCGTTCAGGATAGACAATCACAGCCAGAGATCCTCTAAACTTCGCAACAGTTCCAGCGTATTCTTGTGCAGAAGACCTCACGTTTGGTAGCCTAAATGTTCGCAATGTTTCGTTTAGCATGTCAAATGTAAGAACTATATCACCAACAGCATCATCACAAGCCCACCAGTGAAATGCCCCGAATGAAAACACGTGGAAAAGGGAAATCAACATTCCTCCAACAATAAGAATTCGGAGAGTATCTCCACACGCCAAGGCAAACGTTCATGTACGTGTTTGTAGATACCATGTGTCCATAATCATAACCACCTTGTAATCATTAGTTTTGGGATCAAATCCAAACTCATTATAGCGTTGCAAGCAGTAAGTTTTGTGTGGGGCCGGGATATCTGGAAGAATTCTGAACTCTCTCATTGATGGGTTGACAATCAGGATGGGAGAGCTATGGAGACAGTATAAGCCATTGCAATTAGGACCTAAAATTTCAAGATGGGCAACTTCATTACGGTTATAGATTAAATCCAGCTGAGTGAGAGAGGCCTTGTTGTTGGTTGGGTCAAAAGCATAAGAGAAATGAAAACTTTTCTATTAAGGCCAAAAGGACCAAAAGTGGCAGGCCAAGTGCGATTAACAAGGAGATTAATAGGATCGGTCAAGTTCATGAGGTTGTTGAAGGTGTGAAAATGTCTAGAGATAAAATCGGGGCTTTTGACAAGGTAGTAAGATATTTAAAATTCCCTAAAAAAATTTAGAATCATGTATGAACACCTTATATTAACATTTAAACTTAACAATAAACTTCTCTAAACTTTCAAAGATAACCCCAAACTATCAATATTTTACTCCGTAAATTTTATTATTGTGGGCATATAATTCTTTAAAATTTGAGTTATATGCAGATAATCCCCTTCAATATTGATTCATTTGTATATTAATAATAAATAAAACTAATAGGATGTAAAATTTTATAGATTTCTTGTAAAGTTTTGAAGATTAAGAGTGTTATTTAGATATAATGTGCAATTTAGCAAAAATGAAAAAACGGACATAAAAATATATAAAATAATAAAAAGGAATCTAATAAAATTATATTTTATATATGCATATATTTAATTCTATTGGTATTAATGTAGAGCTTATAATCAAAATTTATCATCAAATTCTTATATATCATTAGCTTATAGAATTTTATATAAATTATAGATCGTAAATTCTAACATAAATTTAATATATTTTTATTTACTTTATCTTCTGTTTATATATATAAGACTAATATGGAATATAATCTTAGATAATAAAAAATGAAAAAAAATTATTATTATTATCATAGAAATATGATCAATTTTATATAAATTGTCTTGTGGGTAAAATAAAATTATTTTCCCCCTTCTTATCTTTTATTTTGTTTTCTTGGGCAAATGGAGATGGCGCCTCAATTGACAGGACACACAAATAGCCTTGTAACATGTTGTTGACATGACTTGGTCACAAAAATTAATACTAGCTCCAGTATTATACAGGATAAAATTTTGGGAAAATTACTCACGGTCCCAAGGAAGACACATATTTACTGAGTTAGGTCCCTTGAATTTACGAAATTACTCGAAGTCCCAAGGGACTTCGAGTAATTATTTCAGAATATAAAATTACTTTTTCTTTTGCCCATAGTGTATATTTCACACGAGGCGATTAACAACACAAAATGCATAAATTAACAACACAAAATGCATAAATTAACCACAACTTCGAAAACCTTCAATTTGTCATGTCTCACTTCCGAAGTTGTGGTTAATTTATGCATTTTGTGTTGTTAATTTATGTATTTTGTGTTGTTAATCGCCTGCTGAAGTAAGACATGGCCATTGAAGGTTTTCGAAGTTGTGGTTAATTTATGCATTTTGTGTTGTTAATCGCCTCGAAAGTGAGACATGACAAATTGAAGGTTTTGAAGTTGTGGTTAATTTATACATTTTGTGTTGTTAATTTATGCATTTTGTGTTGTTAATCGTACATGTGAAATATGCACTATGGCGTGAAGTAATTTTACATTCTGAAATAATTACTCTACGAAGTCCTTGGGACTTCGAGTAATTTCGTAAATTTAAGGGACCTAACTATAAATATGTGTCTTCCTTGGGACCTGTGAGTAATTTTCCCTAAAATTTTCACTATAAACTTTTTTAGGACCAGAAGGAGTACCGTAGGGTTTTGATAATTTTGAATAACTTAGTGCCTTGTCATCTCAAAAGTCAATTCTGGACAAAGCTTACCAGTGAAGTAACCGTCTAAATCAATGGAAAAAGGAGTCAGTCCAATTCCATTATTGATTTGACATATTTGTCCAAGTCAAAGGTCGCTGCTGAATAAAAGCTGGGGAAAATTATGTGTAAGTCCTAAGGATAAAAAATAATTACAATTAGATTATTTGAAATCACCAAATTACACAAAAGTTTTTAGAGACTTTTTTAATATTATTTGTATTAATAACAGAAAATATCATATTTACAATAGAAAATACCATATTTACAACAACATTTAAACACTTGACCATTTACAACAGAAAAAACCATATTTACAACAGAAAATGTCATATTTACAACAACATTTAAACACTTGGATTTTGAACGTATAGAAGTCATTTACAACAGAAAAATGCTAGATTTACAACAGAAAGTACTATATTTACAATAAAATTTAAAATTTGATCATTTACAACAGAAAAACCTATATTTACAACAAGAAATACCATATTTACAACAAAATTTAAAAACCTGAATTTTATTTCCATACAAATAATATCAAAAAAAATTTCTAGGGACTTACGTGTGATTTAATGATTTCAAGGGACTTACCTATAATTATTTTTTATCCTTGGGACCTGCACATAATTTTTTCTAAAAACTATGCGATGAAATCATGAAAGTAAGAATAGTTTCTAGTTTCTGCAGTTAGTACGTCACCCTATTTAACAATCTCAGGGAGGGAAAATCTTTCTAAGGGATATTTTTGACAAAAAAAACTCAAAAAGGGATCTAAAAATCGACAATCTCCAGAAAAGGCCCCTTGGTCGTCTTTTCGGGATAAATTCATTAAAAATTTACAATTAAATCGAGTCTCATTTACAACAATTTTTTTATTCGTTTACAACTAAATCGATCTCATTTATAACAATATTTTTACAACTAAATCGTCTCATTTACAACAATATCAGTCCTGGTTAACAACTATATCAGTCTCATTTACAACTCACCAAAATTCTGACAAACCCAAAAAAGGACCAAGGGACCTTTCTGGGATGGTCAAATTCTTAGGTCCTTTTTTGGGTTTTTTTTGCCAAAAAGGTCCCTTAGAAGGATTTTCCCTCTCAGGGACACGATGAGATGGAATAAAAGAAATAATCAACTTGTAGTGTAAATTCATCAATTAATATTCTTTCTGGTCCTAGATCTAGGATAAGATTTACTTATAAATTTTATCTTATATTAAGATCAGATGTAGTATTATTTTAATTGACTAGGGAATTTATCGATTACATGCAAAGACTCAAAACTCAAACATTACACTAGACTGTATCAATAAAAAAATTACTCTTATGGTCTTATTTATAGGATAAAGAAGAAAAAATATGTTCTATTTACAGGGAAGAGATAGAAAATTTTCACATAAATGTATAATTTTACCATATTATTTATTATTTTATTGAGTATGTTCTATGGAGTCAAATGAATATTAAAAAGAGCAAGTGTTGAAAAGTTATTGAATTTTATGGAATAGTTAATAAAGTTTTAAGATTTTTATTATTTTGTGTGAAACATATTGAAAATGTTCTATAAATAAGATCAGAGTAGTCAATTTTGATAAAAATGATAGATGATTAAAGAATTGAGGTTTAACTCAACCTTTACAAGATTGACAATCCAACTTATTTTCTTTCCTAGTACAATAGACATGCTAAATAAGACTATTTTTAGTCTTAAATATAATATCCATTTTATTTTTTTGGAGAGATTAAGAAAGTTCAATAAATTATTTTAGGTTAAACTATACCTTTAGTCCTTTGAATTTTACATGAAGTATATTTTTGGGAAAATTAAAATAAAGGACCTAGAAAAAATAATATTTAATAAGAATATCCATAAAAATTGTAATTATTAAGGAGGGCCAAATAAGCTTAAAAGTATTAAATTACCCTTTTGCTTCTCAAATGCAAAAAACACAGAACAAACCACCTTATTCCGTCCTCCTGCGAATATCAAGGTGAGGCCATTTGGAAATTCAATATTAGAAGTTAAAAACGGCAATATTTGGTAAAAGTGTATGCATAGAAGCAGTATCCGATCGAAGGAGAGAGGAGATATGATGTAAGGATTTGCTAGACATATTGATCTCTCCTTTGTAATTCCTGCATATGTCCATACCATGTTTACAGACAGGGGCGGACCCAGAAATTTACATAAGGGGGGCACAATTGGTGGGGTCAAGGGCTGCCCCCGAAATTTTTTTTATAAGGAAAGTTTTAAATGCATTAAAAAAAAAATAATATAAATAAGAAAAAAATTTTAAAAAAATTATGAAATCAAGTTAATACTAATGATGTAATAAGAGAGGCAATTATTTTACAAACCTGTCATTTAGAAAAACAAGGTTAGGTACTATTAGAAATGCAGCTACATAAATTATAATGAAGGGTGGACACTCAATAAGTTTAAATAAAAATATTTTAATAAAAAAAAATTATAATTTCATCTTTCTAAGTCTTATTTTTTAGAATTCCATCATAATTGATTACTATCAAATACAGCTTTTTTCAATATAAGGCACTAAACAATCATTCAACTATTCATCCCCATCCCATTACAAAATGTAGTCTTGATATATTAAAGGTAAGCATTTAATTTAAGGGTGAGCAGCAATCATTCAAACAAGTATTAATTTTTTTATTTTAAACACACACACACACACAAATTCAAGGGGGGCACTTGCCCCCTTTGTCAAGTATGTGGGTCTGCCCATGTCTACAGAGTATTCAACCCATCAATATAAAGCTTAACAAATGTAGGAAGTCATTCTAGTTGACAATCGACTATTGTATTTCATTACTATTACCAGAAGAAAATCAAACTGACAAATTTTGGAGTTTATGTTCTTGTTTTGATATTCCTGATAATACACGAAGGTGAATATTTTTCTTCAAAGCTTCATATATTATTGGGAATTTCAAAACAAGAACAGAAACTCCAAAATTTGTTAGTTTGATTTTCTTCTGGCAATATTAATGAAATACAATAGTGGATAGTCAACTATAGAGCTTGGGAATCATGGCCGACCGGTCCTCCAATGTCCGAAGTAAGAAAAACATCTATTTTTTAAAGCCCAGCTCGGGGGCACTAAGGCCAGGGCTGGCCCTCCAGGGCCTGGAACTTACTATTCCAAATTTTAACTATTTTTTCTCTGGTTTTTTCAAAGAAATATAATTAGTAAATTACAACATAAATCATCTACCAAATAAATAAGAATATCATGAAGCTTTGAGTAGTAGGCTTTGGTTCATGAGTAAGAATATCATGAATTTCTTCTCCCGCTTCATGAACACATCTATAATCTTTATCTACAACAAATCATAAAATTATAGTATAGTTATTATGTATTCGTACTTAAATAGATAAATAACTCTATCACAAATAAAAAATACATATAAATTATTGAAGGGCCCAACTTCAACAAGTATTCAACTTTAAAAAATAAAAATAAAATAAAAAATTGAAGGGCCCGATGGGCCGGCCCGTGTAAGCCCTTGGTCCTTTAGGGTCGGCCCTCCGGGCCAAACTTCACTTCACACCTCTAATTTTCAAGTCGGGCCCTTAAATGGCCAGGGCTTAAACGGGTCCGACCCATTTTCCCGGCTCTACTAAACTATAGTGGCTTCCTACATTTGCTAAGTTTTATATTGGTGGGTTGAATAATCTGTAAACATTGTATGGACGTATTCAGGAATTACGAAGGATAGATCAATATATCCAGCAAATCCTTACATCATATCTCCACTCTCCTTCGATCGGGTACTGCTTCTACACATACAATTTTACCAAATATTTCCGTTTTTAACTTCTACTACTAGATTCTCAAATGACCTCGCCTTGATATTCGCAGGAGGACGAAAGAACATACTTTGTTCTTTGTCTTCTGTATTTGGGAAGAAAAAGGGTAATTTAGTATTTTTACACTTATTTAGTCCTCCTTAATAATTACAATTTTATGGTCCTTCTAATTAAATATTATTTTTTTCTAGGTCCTTTATTTTAATTTTTGCTATATTTTTTGTCCTTTAACTTTATAAAATATATTTATTGTCTTATATTTCTAACACCACTAACGTTACTAATAGAAAATATTGATGTAGCAAACTCAGGTGATTACTGTGTAGCTGAAAAAACATTTTTAATTTTTTTAATATAATATATTTATAATGAACCAATGGACAAATTGCTACAAATGAGATTGAGATTTTGAGATTTAGATTATTAAAATAAATTTTTTAATACAACCAAGGTTTTGATATTGACCGATTCATTAGATTTTTAAATATTTTTTAATTTACACATATTTAAAATTTAATATTAATAGCATTTAATTATACAATCATCACTTAAACTTACACAATCATCACTTGAGTTTGTTTCGTCAATATTTTCTGTTAGCAGCATTAACGTTATTATAATTATATGATCAATAGTATAGTTTATAAAGTTAAGAAACCAAAAGTATAACTCATTTAAATTTAAATAACTAAAAGCATACTTTAGCGACTACTTTAAAATATTTGTAGTTATTTTTTTCTCTAAACTAATTTGCATGACCTATAAGATAATATTAATCTAATGATACATAACATATATTATTATTAAGTAGCTTATTAGACTTCCTTAATCTCTCAAAATAAAAAACAACTAAATCTTATATTTAAAAAACTCTACTTAAAGATGCAAGAGATTTTTTTTTTTTTTTTTTAAAAAAAAAAAAAAAAGACAAAGGCACTGATTAATATTTGTAGAGTAAAATACTCTAACCACCCTTTCTTTTTACCTTAATTACAAGGACACCCCATCTATTTTGAAAACATACATTTTAGTCCAAATCATTAACACCGTTAAAGAATATTCTAAAAAAATTCTTCAAATATATTTTTAAATTTAAAATAAATGTTGTTTACTAATTTACTGCCTCATTATACCAATTCCTTATTTATCTTTTAATATGAATGTTTATTAATGATCTATTCAATATTTTTAATAAATTTAATTTAGAATAAGTTTTAGTAATATGTTTTTTTGCTAAATATTAATAACTTTGTTCAAAATTTGAGTAATTATTTTTAAGAATATTTGTTTTAATGAAATATTCTTAAAAATTTTAAATTACAAGATATTAACATGCGAATCTCATAATAATATCATTTTATAATTTTGTAACTTAATTGAATATACGTATGTATATATTATTGCAAAAATCATCATGCGTATTTAAAAATTACATGATAAGTTTATAAATAAAAGAGATTAAAATTTTAAATTTATTATATTGATAAAAAATTAATTAACTTTATAATATGATAAATTTAAAAGTATGACAAAAATATAAAAATATATACTAATTTTTTTTAAAAAACTTTGAATAAAGATATGTGATTAAATGATAACTTTTTTTGTTAAAGATTACATAATAAGTAGTAATATTTATTTTAAGGAGGGGCATTTTGGTCAAAATAATGAGTCAATATTGTGATTTAACGGTTAACTAATGGTTAGATGGATGGAAGTTGAATCTCAAAACTAGAAGGGAAGTTTATGCAATATATATTTTGATTTTGAGGGAGGTTCATATAGGTTTTCAAAATAGAAGGGAGATATCTGCAATTTAGAATAAATAGAGGGGTTACTCATATTTTTAATATGAAAGAGGTAAGCTTTGCATACCGTAAATCCACTGTTAAGTACTTATAAATAAAAAATTAATTATTTATAGGATGGTTTAGTTTACTTCAATATTTATCAACGGAAGTAGTTTTATTGGGATAAGCTTATTTTATTGGTTGATCGGGTAATTTTAATCTATAAAATTAATTTATAAACATGAATCTATGTTAAATCAAAAAAAAAAAAAAAAAAAATCATAAAATTTTATAAATTGAAATTAATTAATTTTACATTCAAAGATGAATATCTGTAATAGATCAACATATAATAACTATGAGAAAATCTTGATTAAATCAAATTTAAATACTAAAATTTAAATTCAAACGTACACTTTTAACAAATTCTTAATCAGGTTAAGAGGCTTAACTAAAGATATCTAGATGTTGTTAAAAATACTAAAATGATCTTATCTATAGTTAAAAAGGAAAATCCAAGGTAATCAAAATCCCAACTATTTTGGTTTTGATTATTTATATATTTAGAATACAATTATACGTGCATATTTCAACAATATATTCCAAAACTCAATTAAAGGTGATCTCATTTAAAATTCAAAGGAGAAGATCATATATGAATCTTATATTTTGAAAAATAAATCCTTTTCCTCTTCACCCTTAACTCTATTAAAGTTAATTAAAAAAAAAAATTGGCCAACAGAGAATTAATTGAATTGATAGAAGTAAATTTTGGAAAAATGATATGATCTCAGCAGTATCTTTCAATGACCCTGTGGTTAGTAGTATACATATGGTGTATATTATCTCAACTTTCATACAGTAAAATATGTCATTCGCTACACCTTGTTTTTTTAAATAATGCAATGCAATTAAGATGGGAAAATTTAATTTTGCGTTCCTAATTGGAAGGAAATACACATACTCGTCTATTGTATCACCCAGGTTCATTCTATAGCAAATTCTTCTTCTAGCTAGTTGTTTTCGGCCTTTCATTTGGTCTTTGACTATTAGCGTTATTTTATTTTATTTTTTATTTTTGCTCCTTAGACAGTTACTGCATATAATTGGATTTTGTGTAAGCAGCTTGAACCACAAGTTGATCAACGCCATGGTTGGTCATTTGGAAGAATCTATGCTTCACTCAGGTCTCTTTCACGAGCTCGCAAGCCAGTGAGGGAATATAGTTGTGGCATGGTAAGATCTTATAAAATTTGTTAGTATATATATATATTTATTATACGATATTTTATTTTGGTAATAATTTAGCGCTCAACTAATCTCTTATTTTCTCTATAAGAACAATGCTCGGTTCATTACTATTGGGCTGTGAGAGAAAAATAAATTCTTGTTTAAGATACCTACGAAAATATTAGTATCATCTTATATCTTGTTTTAATTTATAATTACCGATTATTATTTATTTGTATTTTCAATATTATATGGTACTATTTAATAAATAGTTCAATATATATTTTTTTTTGGCCCAGGCTAAAAAGCTTTTCTAGTTCCGCCATTATCGCAAGCCCCAGCCATGGCTGCCTTGTCATTCTTTGGCAAATTTGTTCAAAACCCATCGGAGCCAATTCATGATATGATGTGGACAGTTTCTTGCCAGTTAGGATGACTCAATGATGACTGGAGATGAGTTATTGATGATAAAGAATGAACAAAGATATAAATTATCCAAAATTCAAGGATTGAGTTTTAAGCGAGTTAAAATTTATGGACTGAATTATCTTGAGTTATACTTAAAGGATTGAGTTACAAATGAGTTCATAGTTAGAAGACTAAAATATTAATTTTTCCAAGATCTAAATAGCAAATAAGGGTTTAGTGTCTAGTGATTCTAAGTTGCTTTTGACATAAGGCATTTTTGTTATTTAATTTTCTTTGAAATTAATTATAAACTAGATTCACTTAAATTAAAATTTTGAATTTTAATGCCTGAAAATTAATTCACTTGATTCCTCGTGAAGCAATACTCTACTTATCACTTTATTACTTGGTGCAACCTGAACACTTGCGATGAGGATTTGAGAAATAAAGTAAATATAAATGTCACTAATATTTTAATTAATACACTATCTATTATTAATGAGGAGAAAATTGAAAAAAATATATTAAATGCTCGGACAATTCTAATTGGGCTCTTATGGAAAATACCAAACTAATTCAAACCTTTCCCTCTTATAAAAAGGACCTGGGAGTACATTTGAAAAGATATATTAAATATTAACCAACTTTTTTATAATTTTTACCCCATCAATTATATGTTGTACAGTTGCATCAATTATATTTACCAAGTAAGGGCTTTGTTGTTGCATTGGATCAATTATATCACACACTTCTTTTTCCTACTCTTTTCCCCTCATTTATTATCTTCTCAACAGTATTTTTGAAAAAAAATATACTCTTAACATATTATTATTTTTAATTAATTTTAATTAAATTTAAGATCTACATAATTTGAATAATTTGCCTTCAAAAAAATTTTAATTTTACATTTTTACCCCTATTTAATATATATTGTATTACTTAAGAAAAAAATTCTATTTAATAATAGATTAAATGAAAGATAAAATTATACATTTATATTAAAAAAAATTAAAGATGTGATTTATAAATATAAATAATTTTTCTTAAAAAAATCTACCTTATAAATAAACAATAAACATTAGCATAAGATGGAGGGCATATAAAACGGGTTTTTGCGTTCTTCAATTCCAATGAAACGAATCTCTCCACCAAGCACGAGGTTATACGCTTTATCCAATTTTGAAATTTGAAGTGACCGACTTTTTTCTAGAATCCGAGAGTTGTCCATGTCATCATTATTTTTTGATTATCTTTGACTAAAGAAACAACCAAACATATATAGCACTCTCAATTTAAGGTTGTTTTCTACTTTAATTAATTTATTAATTTTTCCTAACCCATACTAAATTACGTCTTCACCCTCAAAGAAGGAAAAATATTTATTTAGAGGTGGATTTGGAAGGAAGAAAAAATATTTAGACACAACCCACTTCCATACTCTTCATAATATATACTACCAGTCCTAAATATAGGACAAAGTTTATAGTACAACTAAATATAGAATAAAATTTATAGTGTAATTTGCCTCACGAACTTTATTATATATTTAAGACCGGAGAGAGCATAATTTTGACAACTAACTAATATTTCCTCTAGTCCTAATTATAGGACCAAATTCGTAGTATAATTTACATTACAAACTTGATTTTATAATTAGGACCAAAGTAAATACTATATTTAGAGATGTAGAGGGCAGATGACATAGTTGTACTAAAAAAATTGTGCCAATTTGTCATTTGAGCAAAGGCGTTATTTGGCATATTCCAAAAGGACGTTAAGTTGAAATGATTATTCTAATTAAGTTGAAATGATTATTTTAATCAATCATTTAATCATGGCCAAATGATCTTTTACAGCTCTCTTCATATATCCTAATCAAATGTGGTTAAAATGTAAAAAGCCCCATGAGACACATTCTACAATTGGCATGTCTCATCATGTACGCTTTTTATGGATATATACTTTTTTCGGTCTTAATTATAAGACAACATCTGGGAGTTAACTTTGATCTTAATTATAATACAACATTATAATTTTTGTCAATTTTTTTTCTAAAATACTCCTTTTTTTTTTTCTCTTAAGTGTGTTTGGTTTTTGGTGAGTATATATATATATATGGGTACATGGACTCTTCCAATCAGTGAAACTTTTTAGATATGTGTGTGTGTCTATATATGTATATATGTGTGTCTACACACAAATACACACACACACGTGTGTGTGTGTGTACACATACATATATATGTATATATGTATGTGTCTATACACAAATATATAGACACACACTATTACAAAATAGAAAATTTGACATCCCCCAATTAATGTCCGTTCTAAAAAATTTAGACATTAAAACGTAGGCGGTGGCACTATGGTAATTTTCTCCTTACTTTTAATATCCGTTTTTTTAAAACAAACATTAAATGTTTTGATACTGCTTTTACTTAGACACCATTTATTTTATTTTGAGACACCATTTAATTTTATTTTGCGAAAAATTAGTATTACTTACCGTTAGAATAAAATCTTCAAGATTATATGACCATTGTGATTTTATCTCATATATATAGTTATTTCCTAGTATGCAGCCTAGAATTTCGATAGTTAAGAGAAGAAATCTGACCGTTTTTTCATTTAATTAGTTCCTAATAACTAAATTTAATATATATATATATATATATATATTTTTTTTTTATCTCATTTTTATAGCTATTTCCTATGAGAAATCTAATCGTATTTTCATTTAGTTAATTTCTAATTAAATTTAATTAATGAAACAATATATCTCTTTTATATACATCTAAAAAAAAATATATCAATATCATTTAGTTCAAGTCTCCCTCATGCCATTTTATTTTATTTTTTATTTGAGTTACGAGACAAACGGTGGTTAAAACTCGAATTTTTTAGATATTTCAATTTATTTTATTTTTTATTTTGAGTTATAACAACTGGTTTTTTAAAACCAGTTGTTGAAACTCAAATTTTTTAGATATTTCAACTTTAATCTCGCGTCTTCAACATTTTGTTTCCCTCTCTTCTATAAAAATATGAAGTTTTCTCTTCAAAACCCAACGGTCGAATGTCTTCCTCAAATCCATCCTAAACGCAACCTTTAATTAAGAGTCTCGAACGTCTTAGTTTTGCACATCCTGTTCACTACGTTAAATTTCTTCTTCATTTAAAAAGTCGCTTTCTACTAGTTTTGTTGTGAGATGCAAAAGTAGCCTACAAGATTTAGATCTTGCCCACTTATATCAAGATTTGGAAAACCCTTCTCGGCTTCATTTCTCCAGATCTCTAGATTTGCTTTTGAAATCGTCGATCCATGGCTAATTCTTTTTTATTTTAATTGTTTCTCCTTCTTTGGTGATTATACTTTGGATTTATTCTTGATTGTTCAATATTCTGGTTTTTTTTATTTCGGCTAGCTCTTTGATTTGGATATGGATTTTTGATTTTTTTTTCAGCTAGTTCTTTTCAATATTATGTTTGTTTTGGCTTTAATCAAAATTTTGATTTTGATTTTTCTTGATTTTGCTCTTGATGCTATATGTTTTCTTTCGATTGTTGTTTTTTTCAGTGCAATTGTCGGCCCGACTTGAGACACGAGAATCTAGCTCCAGGACTCAGTAGATCAATTGCTAAAATTGAGGTATCTGTGCCCCTAATTGATAAAAGGAATATTTTCAGTTTTCTTCCTCTTTCTGTTTTGTTGTGTGGTGGCGGAGCATGACAAAGCTTCATGTTGTTTTTATGGAATTGTTGGTGTTGTCTTCTTGTTGTTGTTGTTATCTTTGGCTTTTCAATTTTCTCGCTGCAATGTTTTTTGGCTTTTCAATTTTCTTGCTGTAATGCTTTTTGGCCATGCTACTTGGGGAAAAAAAGGCATTCAACGATTGTTATTTAAATAACAGTCATTGTAAGTCATAAACTTTCAACGACACTTCTTATATACGACCCCCTAAAAATAGTCATCTAAGGGTCTTAAAAACAGACATTAAAAATGTCTTTTGTAGTAGTGACACACACGCATACATATGTGTGTGTGTGTAGACATATATGTATATCTGTTGTATGTCTGTCAATATATATGTGTGCATGTGTATATGTACATATATAAACACACACACACACGCATATATACACACACATATATATATCTTTGTGTGTGTGTGTATTTATATGTGTGTGTTGTGTGTATGCATATATATATGTGTAGATATATGTGTACACACACACACACATATATATATATGTGTGTGTGTGTGTGTACATACATATACACATATATGTGTATATATAGTAAGACCATTATTTTAATTAGATTGTGTGTAGAAAGGAAAATTTTAGGTTGGAGAGGTATGTGGCAGAAGTTATTAATTCACTTTTACTTATGTCATTTTAAATTTATATAAGAGCATTTTAGGAAAATGAATATAAAAAAATTAACTAATTTAACTTTTTTCTTTAATCTCCACAAAATCAATTAAATATGTCTTATAATTAGGACCGAAGGGAGTATCATCTTATTCTTCTTCCTATCACTATAAAGGTTGTTAATTTCTTTGACAATTTTGTGTATTAGTTCCAAATTTCTTAATCCAGCAAAGATTCAGCGGTAAGCATTACAGCACGACAACGGCTATCAATCAATGGCTATTAATCAAGTGAACAATTTATACCATCAACCCGACAAGAAGAGAATAATCATTGTCACAAACTAATTCATAATCAATAAATTTTTAATTCTTCATGAATTATTCATGGAAATTTGATCTTTTGAATGTTATGCTAACTTGATTTCTCATGTGTAAAAATTCAATGCAAAAGATATTAACATTAAGGTAAATTCTCACTCTAAAATAGTAATGATGACATTTAACCAACCAACATAGAGTTGGTTTAGCGGTATAAAGCTCCGTTAGATCTCTTTGGGTCTCGGTTCGAGTCTCAAAGAAAATACTTATATTGGAAAAGGTAGCTACAAATCCCAAACCGGCTACCAAATAATAATATTAAAAAAAAAAAAAAAAAAAAAGTAATGTCATTTAACCAACAAGCTAGTTGGTTTAGGTGACAAGTAACCTCACCTTATAAGGAGGAGATCACAAACTTAAATCTCATAAAGTGTACTTGTTAATTAAGAAAGACAAAAATACTTTGCACTTTAAGTCTTCAAGGTTATTGTATACCTTTGATTAGATTAAAAAGAAAAAAAGAGGGGGGTTTTAATGTGTTTTTCCAATTTCATAAACCAAATCACACTGGAATAATGTTGTATAAAAAAATAACGTTCAGGAATAATGTTGTAGCAAAAAATAACGTTCAACTCAAGCAACAAAAAAGGCTCATCCATATATAATTAAGTTCTTAACACAAACACACCCCCCCCCCCCCCCAAAAAAAAAAAACATAGAAAATTAATTATATCAATATAATATCTATAAATTCTCCTATTTTTTTCCTTTCTATTTTTTTCATCCAAACGCATTCAAAAAATACTAGGCTTTCATCATCATCATCATCATCAAGTAGATCAGAAGATCTTCAATTTCTTGAAACGTTCTTGTGTAATTGAATGGAAAAAGAAGGAATATAAGGTATAAAGGAATAGAATAAAAGTATTGAACCTGAGTAGTGGTGAACAATTGAAACACTTGCCCTAATATTCAATTGCTTTGCGAGGTGTTTTATGCTTTAATTCTTTAATCTCTTTTCTTTCTTTTGATTCCACTAATTAAAATCCATGGCTTTTGTTGTGTGCTTTTCTTTCCTAAAACCACAAGAACAGCTTCAAGACCCACATAGTTTTATTTTTTTTCCCTCTCTCTCTAAAGAAAACGATGATCAATACTTTCACTGGAATTCTCTGTTCTCTCTCATTTAACAATAAAATTAACTTCAAAGTTGGTCAAGGTGGGGGAATCGTCTTTGATCATATTCTCTCTTCAAAGTTGGACTTTGAATGTCCAAATTGAAACCCTAGGATTCTCAGAAATGGATGAGAGAATAAACAAAAATTAGGGCAGCCCCAAAAAAACACTTTTCGATTAATTGTTTTTGATTAATTAAGGCATTGCTGATGATTTAAAAGGGGTACGTCTCAATCTAATCTAAATCTAAATAAATGTTAAAACAAACTAGATAATGTAGAGTTGAATTGTTAATTATTTTAAAACTCCTATATATTAAATTAGTTAGTTGGATATATAAATGTTACAGTGCATGAGCAGTACGCTTACACAAACAAAATATTATATTATTGATTGATTGATTTATACAGATTTAAAGGGTTAATTAATATTTTTTATAACCCTTTGAGCCACCTTGTATACGGCACTCTTTTTGTCCTATTACCAAGTATTCGAATAGCCTATTAATTTAGATTAAGGTTTTACAACTAGAATGCCTCTACCCCAAATTTCTTTTTTAGCAAAGTTGGATTCAAACTAAATTTTCCCAATTTGTGGTCTAAATGTTACACCAGTACACCACTAAGTCAAGTAATCTTGGGTGGTTAATTAATTTTTACTTTTTCTGTTAACTATCCAATAAAAAAAAAAAAAAAAAGTATAATTCAGGTGTATATGACATTAATGAGGTCTTTATTAATTATTAACTCGACATTTGAATTAAAATCCTGTTTGTTATAATTAAATATGTGTTTTTTAAAAACAAATCTTAAATATGCAAAAAACAAATTACTAAAGTAATATTATTGATAAATATTCTTCTTTTGACTAATTTAGTTTTTTTTTTTTTTTTTTTTGGTGTGTGTAAGAACTCAATTCTTTGATTGTTAATCATCCTAATTAAGAGACGGTAAACATCATTTTCAGTTTAATGAGACCACACACAATGTTACAATTAAATAATACAAGTTGCACGTGGATAGGGATATGGTGGTGATGAGTTACATGTATATTCCTAGGGTTCTTTCACCGAAGAGGAATACCTGTAAAGCGAGAGGATTTAAGTAACTGCTTTTGTATTTTAAAGAGAAAAGAAACAAAAACAAGACAAGAAGAATCAATCGTGCATATTTAGAATTAAAGTATATAACTAAAAAGACTGTGCCAACTTTCCTCCAAAAACCTTTTTCCTGTGATATAATGCAATATAGTATAAAAAGCAAAGCTGATATCGATGGACGTCATATATCTATCAACCAAAAAAGTATTGATAAGCTTATATCACTTTAGACTATAGAGCACCATTAAATTTAGAGCTCAACTTTTGCTTATTGACTAAATCATACCACAATCTGTCTATCTAATTATGCCTCACACTCACACAAACACAAATATATATATACGTACATAAACCCTACTCACAACCTATTGCCTCCCCTTTAGCAAGATATTACCTTTAAATAAAAGTTTTCACATTACTGCATATATATATATATATATATATATATATATATATATATATAAAAACCCTACTCACAACCTATTGCCTCCCCTTTAGCAGGATATTACCTTTAAATAAAAGTGTTTGCATTACTGCATACATACATATATATATATATATATATATATATATACCTCATATATATAATACACACACACATATAGGTTAAGGTTCAATTGGTTCCTAAAAGTTTTTGCGTAGCTAATTGTGGATATCTGGAATTTTTTGTTGAACTAATATTGCCCCATAAGTGTTAATTAAAAAGGAGCAATATGGTTATTGATCTTCAAAAAATATTAGCGATCAATGTTAATTTTTTAATTGGTGATTTTACTCAATTTTTAACACATTCAAGAAAGCAATATTGATCTAATAAAAACTTTTAAACACCCACCGTTTTCTACGTGAAAATTTAAATGGAAAAATTAGACATCAACCCTATATATATATATATATATATATATATGATGTATTTTGTATTTTGGCAACCAAATTCAACTATCAAAGTTAATATCATATAAGAAATATGAAATATGTGTAACTAAATGGTTGGATATTGAGTAGAAATATGAGTGTTAATTTGTTAGTAACTTGATAGTTACTAGTTCACTTCATTCATGGTAACGGATAACTGCTGCTTTAGATGGTTGGAAGTTGGAATTGGAAACAGCAATCCAATGATGAGAAACCAAGGGTTTAGGATTATATCAAGTGATATCTTTTTCTGCTTTTATGATTGAGGGTAAAAGAAGAATGCACGAACTCACATGAATCAAAAGATATCAATTAACGTAGAAATAAGTGCCATAATGCTTTTCCATATGATTTAACTGTATATGTTTTAATATATATATATAGCGAGCCAGATGTATCTGTATTTCTAAAGCAAAGAAAGGTAGTGATGCAAGTGGGATTGTCCTTCCCTACTTGTTACCATTTATTTACTTTCTACGATATTTATATAGTAGTCTCATCACCATTTATTTATTTATAAAAGATTACTTTAGTAATAGGAACCTGAAAAAGCACACAATATCCCTTTGTCTTTTTCCTGATGACCGTCCTTTTGTGATATATATAAGTATACATTTTCTTTGAGTTATGTGTTCAAGGGTTTAAGATAGGTTTTAGTTTCATAGAAGTCTCCTGATCATGAATAAGATTCCATATTCATATGTTGTGTCCTTTGAATGGTTCTTCTAAAGCCATGGGGTAGGATTTTGTCTTCTCTTATGAGTATCAGAAGAATATCTAGAATCCTAAGTTTGATCTCTCCTTTTCCCAGAAATCTTGCTTTCTGAATTATATTCTCTCAAAATTTTTGGCTCCCATTGCTATTCAACTGAAATCTTTTTCCTCTCTAAAGATAACTTCAGCGCCACTGAGCTCAAAAGAGAAATATTCCTGTGTTTTGAAAATTTCATCTTTCAATCAAATACAGTCAGAGAGTCATGCATTTGAATAAAGATAGATAAAGAGACTTATTTCATATATATATATATATATATATATATGAAACTCTTTTTTCCCTCTTTAGTCTTGTGTATATCTCTATCTCTTTGTGAAAATATTATTTGCAATCAACTGGAGGTAAACCATTACTGAACACAAAACCCATTTTTAATTTTGTCAAATCTCATTTTTATTAGTTCTGACAGATTTCCAAGTAATAAAAAAAAAATCCACAAGAACTCTTTTTTTTATTAGTATCAGTTTAAAATTATGGCTACTTCTGGAAGCAGCTCAGCAACATCTTCAAGTGTGAAAACAATGAGACTAAAGACCAGAAGATTCCATTCAATGAAGAAGAAGAAGCAAAATCAACAAAAAAGAAATATCAGAAGTGATCATGATGATGAACAAGAAATTGATGATTTCATCTTCTTCTTCTTCTCCTTCAAGCTGCTGCTCCAACAATAACAATAATGATAATTGCTCACAGATATTAGAAGAGCTTGATGATATCATTTCAGATGATAATGGATGTTCTACCCCAAAGGCTGAGAGATTTAGAATACCTAAAGTTTCAACATGTCCTCCTCCTCCTCCTAAGAAGCCAAAATCACTTCCTAATTTCTACAACAATCATCGATCACCAATTCCATTCTTTGCTTCTCCTGAGCTGGAACTCTTCTTTCTTGGTGCACTTCGAGATATTTCAGTTTGATTCTTGTTATAGTTATATACATACGTATATCCTTGTACTTGTGTGTGTGTGTGTGTGTAATTATCATTCAGTTCTTGAATTGTACTGCGTTCTTGGTTGTTCTGTTCTGAAAAGTTACCCCAAAAAAAGAGGGAAGAAATAGGTTATAGAATGCTTTCTTGTATACCCACAATTTGAAGAGCTTGATATCATGATAGCTTCAGAATATATATTATTGTAGATTTATAGTTCTTTTTTTCCCCCTTTTTGTTTTAGTGTCCGAACTTCTGTTTAACTCCAGAAATTGAGAGAGGTTTGAATATGCTTTGACAATTTTTAGATTTTGGCGCGGATGATCACAGAAAGCAAAGCTGTTGTGTGGTTCCTTAGCTTCTTCTGCTGATTATATATATTTCATATTTATCTGCATTTCAAGAACTCGTACAGGATTTGAGTGTTTTAAGTTTGTGAATGGGTTAACTTCATTTAGATATATATAGGAATCTTTTCGTTAGAGCTTAAAATTTGTGTCATGTTGGAGATTAACTATTTGCACAATACTAAACGGTATTGTTTCAACGATTATATCATCATTCTGCTCTTTAATCTAAACATATCTGCATGTATGATAGCAAAATTAAACTATAAATTATATATAAAAATATAATTTCATAATCATGATTAAAAGAGGGTAATGGGCATATATATGAGTATATTATTGAATATAGTAATTGATTTTGTGGCTGATATGGGCCCTTGAGAGTTGTTGTTCGCATATTCAATTTGCAATTTGCATACTCTTGTTAATTAATCAAGTGCAATTTGTCAATGAAGAGTGGTACAGTTAGTTAAGGCAACGCCTTTAAATCTAGAGGCGTGCCTTGGCCTGGTGGGGTACCGGTGTCTAACCTCACCTAGACTTTTTTGTATTAAAAAACCATATTTGTAAAATCCCTCCATTACGAGTTGTCTAGAGAATTTTATATATACACTCCCTCATCCATATTATATAAGTCATCAAATTCAAGTAGGGTTGGTTAACTCATTACTTTTGTCTAAACATGAAACTTGTTTTCAACATTGCCTAAATTTGAAAGCATGAATAAACTTTTCATTAAGTAATTTATATTTTGAATCAAGAATTTCTTTTAAAAGGTATCGGAATTTGTTATAAAAAATATCTAACTGTTTACAAATATTTAAGAAATCCAGACTCTACCTGGTGACCCCACCTAGTTGGATCCTTGTGGACTGGGCCACCCATACATATATTCGGGAACGGTGGATTTGATGTAACTGATCCGCACCTGTTTGCTTCTAATTCTTTAACCTTTTAAACAAGAGGCTGGCAATGGCAGGAACAGTTGAGCTTGAGAATGAGCATATGTTACCCGTATAATCTTGCATTGTAAATATAATATTCCCTCCAGTCAATTATAGGAACACTTTTGTAGTAAAGTGTTTCTATAATTAGGACCGGAGGAAGAGTAGTTATTATAAGAGAACAGATATTCATGTATAAAAAGAGTACAAACTTTATTATATTTAATTTTAAATGCACTTAAAATTAAAAATATTTCCCCTTCAAAGGGTGAAACGGTACTCATGTGGGAAGGAATAGGTTTCTTTTTAATTTATTTTTTTTAATTTGTTAACATCCATACATATATTAGAGCTGCAAACCTTTAACTAGAATTCAAATATATCCAATCTAGTGCTCCTCTACTCTTTATATAGGATCTAAATAATTATATTTGAATACAAAAGTTAGTTAAGTTAGTTAGTATAACAATTTTTTCTATGACAACCGAATTATCTTCGTTAATTTCCTCACTCTCCTACTTGATTATTGTTGATAGAATATCAATAGAAATAATTTAGGAAAATATTACTATCTCCGGTCCTAGATATAGGATGAAGTTTTACACTACAAATTTTACCCTAGACCAAAGGGAATAATAAATATATAAAATAGGTCTTACATTTAGAATCAATAACAACTCCCCAAATAAGCTTTATATTAAATACCAAAGCAGTAAAAACAAGAATCCGCAAAATGGGCAAGACAGGATGGCACAGAAGCTAAACCTAATCCATCCTACAATCAAACCACTTTTTTTTTTTTTTTTTTTAAAGAAAAAATGGAAATAAAAAGAATAATCGTTTCTGGGTCCTGGCCTGCAGGCTTTATGATGTGTCCTATAACGAAAAAACCCAATGGGCATCAAGATAAATAACACCCCAGAAGAATTCTCATATTCCTTAAGCAGTTAAGCCTACTGAACTCCAATCCAACGAGCATAATCCACCCACCTGCATCACAAATCAAGCTTTTCAATTTTTCTCCCTTCCAAAAACAAAACAAAAAAGGTAACCTTTAAAAATAAAATAAAAAAACTCGAGGTTTTTAATTTTTTACCCTCAAGCATATCAGCAAAAGGATTTTAGCTATTCTCTAGAGAAAGCTCTGCCTGAGAGGTCAAGTTTATATGAGCAATGAAAGATTGCTTTCAAAAATTTCTTCAAAAATTTTGAACAAGAGTTAAAGCTCTTCACAAGAAAATGTAGCAGGCTGCCCACCAAGAAGGGTAGATTTACACAGCCTTATCACCATAAGTGGAGAGGCTATTTCCAACACTTACACTAGTGACTCTCAGATCATATGGCAACAACCTTACTATTGCTGCAAGAGTCACCCTCCAGCTCTTCATAAGAAAATGCAGTAACAAGAGGGGGAAAAATTAGAGGGGAGAAATTTCTTACAGTAATGAACCAAGGTACGTATTGCCTGTCCGCACAGCAAAGCAAAGTGCACTAAGTATAAGCTTATGCTGGTGAAGCAGAGGCTCCAAAAGCCTCTGTTCAATTATTCCCGCAAGAATTTGATACCTAAAATGACAAAACCAAATTGTTAATTACATATTCTAGAAAAAGAGAGAAGAGCCAATGGTGATATGAACAGGCTAGCACATTTCATTTTTCAGTATGACCATGTGACTAGCCATCATAGCAAAAGCAAGTGCATTTTCCTTGTGCCCTGGGTTTTCTTCCGTAGGAGATACATTAAGAACTTCCTATGGTTGGATATATTTAATTCTTAATGCCCAATTGTGAATGGATGGTTGACGATCTCTTTTCTTTTTTCTTTTTGGACAAAGACAGAATCCAAGTCTAAAGAGACATCATGCTCACGAGGTCCAATCAGTGACATAACAGGGTAACATAGTTCTTGAAAAATTCAAAATGTTCTGAAAATAATAAAACCATCAACTTAAAAGTTTTGAACACAGCATAGCTTTTCTATCAAAGCAATTTATTTGAGTTAATACATCAGTGATTCAAGTAAAATTAAGTAATTAACATGACGGCAACCTATGGATAGATTACTGAGTTATGCTTATGTGGTCAGCAACCCCACAAGATTTATTTTAATTTCTTACACATTATTTTCCATTTTTTTTTCTTTTGCATATTATTTGCCCCCATTTTATACCCAGGGCATATCTCCGTAACTAGTAAATTACAACGAAATAGATTTTCTAATATTACAATACAATTATCAGAAGGTACCACAGCATCACATTTCATCAGAAAAAACCACTAATGTGAAAGCATTTCAGCAGCATTAACAAACTCCATACCATAATCACGAATAAATTCACCATTTTTCTTACCTGAGGTTGCTGGAAACTGCCATATAGACACCATAGCCTACACTGGTGGATACAATTGGAACATTTTCAACTTCCGCAGCAGAAGACTTATCAACAGCCTTCTTTGCATTAATCAAGGCATTTGTCACACTTGTCCCAATCTGAATGAATACAAAAAGTAACGTGTCAGGGGTCCATCCCCGATTAAGTCCACTTCAACTCAAAACAGTTCAGGGAAAAATCTGAGAAGAAAGTATTTAATAAAGAAAGAAGCTACAAAATATTACATGAATCCTTGACAACCTCTCATGCCCTACCCTATGTCACTCTAAAGAGCACATTGATGAAAGGTTTAAGGATTGCATTTGAACAACACTTGCAAATTATTCATAATAAATATATACCATGTATGCCAAATCAGTCCTCCTACTCAGGGAGAGTGAACACTTTTTTTGGTCCAAAAGGGATATGAACATAATTAGAGAGACAAGGCCAACATATAAATTATTCAAAGAAAGGATCATGTTCATTTAATCCACATCTATGTTGACTTGCTTGTACATAATTTGCCCCCTACTCATCACGTTAGTCAACTGATGAAATATTTTATCGGTCATATTGATTTAAAGGAGATTAATAAATCACCTAGTGGTCCTCTTCCCAAAATTTACATTACTGAGTGAATTATCTCAATCAAGTTTATACTTTAGTTCCTTGTAACTACTTTCAACAGACAGGAAAAGGACGGGGCCATCTGATGAAGAAAGATTCATCCAGAATTAGTAATGGGGATGAAGGCAGAGGACTCACAGCAGCCCAGATGCATATCAAAGTCATTGACAGCCAGATGCACAAAGCATTACTAAAATGTACAAAATAATGGATAACCACCCAGATTTTTTTTTTTTTTTTTTTTTTTTTTTTTTTTTTTTTTTTTTTTTTTTGAAGAAAAAAATATGGACAATAACAATGAAAAACCCGGCGTTTTTTTTGTGCTATCTCTCATGCTTGAATTCATACAATACTTGGCTCTGGCTAGAACCACACAAGAATTTTACTGTAAACAAGAAGGCCAGATCAGTCAACCCGCATAAATCATAGGGCAGCTATGATCAAGCAATGCCCAAACTCTAGAAGGCTTATCTTTTCAAACATGAAAGTTTTAAATCTCCCAGAAAGATAAGAACTAACCAGTGAGGAAGTAGTTCCAACTACAAAAAGCTTTGATCCATTACGCTGTGCCATGGAAAAAAAATCATATACAAAAGTAAGTACTACAAATATATAAAAGGATGAAATTACAAGCTGCAAGACAGATTACCAAATCATACATACCAGAATTGCACCAACTCTCTGTATTAAGGAATATGGTGTTCCAGAGAGAGCTACCTGTAGGGTAAAAATAATGTTAATGATAGCCAATCACTGAAAATTTGGAAGAAACAGAACTGTTTACCAAATCTACGCTATCAATCCACATGAAATATAAAGACCTGGAATGCATTGTCAGGGCAGTTGTGGAAAAACTTTGCAATGGATCCTGCATTGATTCCAAGTGGTGGTCTAAGAGATACAGTAGGTGCAGGTAGATAAACCAGCATGAAATCAGCAAAAATGGCCATGACCTGATGTTAAGATGCAGTAGATAAGTTATGCAACTAAAAATAACAGATACTTCACAGAAGGTGATATCCTCAGTAAACTGTGCAAAGATGTAGACACGCACAAACACATAATTAGAGGGTAGTAGACTAAAAAGATAGATAAAAATAAAACACACAAATCAACCGTTAAATTCAGATGTTAAGAGTATAAAGTCATCTTCAAGGAAGCCACAGTCCTTTAGCACATCAAAGAAAATTCATTTTCAGAAAATTAAAGCAAAAGCTGAAACATATTCTTTTCTATATGCTACCAACCAATCAAGAAATATGACTCACCACTCTATGGGTTGTCAGATAGTATTATTGAAGGAAACCTAGTTAAATCACTTACCCTTAAGTTAGCATTTCTGCATTTGATTTACTTCCTCCACTAATTCAATTTAATGAAAACAACATGTAGGCGTTAAAATGAAGTATAAAATTTCACCAAGGCAAAAAAAAACATCTGGACATTTGTGGCATTTAGGTGCATATAATAACATATAGAAGAACCACAAAAGTAGCAACTAAATTTCTGAATTGAACCACAACTTCACAAGTCTCACAAAACACATGATTCTTTCAATTGCAGTATGTTGTTTCATATATCTGCACCGGTTATTTAGAACACGTTAAGAAATGTTGTCAATTTTACTGCTTATCTGTAGCATTGCACATTTACAATCAGATATTGTGACCTTGCATTGATTCTCAACAATGAATAAATGAGAAAATATCAAAATTCATAGTGAAGGCAATAAATAATTTATTTTCTCTGCAGTTATCTAAATGGTGATCAAGCAAGACACAGTGTACTGATGAGGTATAAGTGAAGTGTCAAAAGAATTCCCTTCCACTATACTCCCTCCGTCCTAAAAGTAAGGTCCGATTATCTAATTTGTAGAATCTAAAAAAGTAGGTAAATTAGTTATTTGTAATTAATGTGTAGAGAATTTGACACATTTCAAAAAATAATTTTATTATATAATAATTAAAATTTAATTTAATGAGCAGAGATAAAAGAAAATGCCTCAATAAATAGAGGTATCATGAGAGAAAAATTTAATATGGGAAACAAAAGGGAATGGGATCCTATATTTAGGAGTTAGGACCTAACTAAATCCCTCAAGTAAGCTTAATAATTTGGGCCGGAGGGAGTAATATACATACAATTAATATATATATATATATATATATATATATAAGTAAAGAAACAAAAAGAGCATGAAATATTAGTATATTAAGCAGTTTATAACCTAGTAGTGGTGTTGATCATGTTGTTGCCCTGAGTGAAATATTCAAAGATGTGCTGTAACTAGAAAATAGCAGAAAAGTATGCAGACTAATTAGCAATAATGTAATGAGAATGCTCATACCACATCAGCAACAACAAATTCCAGCTCATCGAAAAACTTTTCTCTGCGCTTCTCATACTCAGCAGCAGTCTGGGAAATAAAACCAAGGAGACTGTCAATTAGCACATGCTTAAATAGATGGGGGAGGAGGGGAAGTATACCTCATCAATTTGTCATAATTATTTCATAAGATAATTGCCCTGGACAGAGATGTTGTTTGATAAATCATATGGCATATTGGCATCTAACTCTTAAAATTTTAGTTTTAACCATGGAGAGTTCTTTTGCAGCCAAATGAGTTATTGAGAAATCTCAGTCATTAACTAATTTCTCTAGGAACATATGGCCAAGTAAGGAGTAGCATATCAACGTATACAGATGAATGTTCATGATCTCTGTTTTATCCTGCATCTTGTAAGCACTTGTAAATTTTAATCCATGCTTCCTTCTTGAAAAAAGATTTTATAAATTCTTTTTTTAAAAAAAAAAAAAAAAAAAATTGGACCCCAAGACTATGGATTATTTTGAAACTACAAATGAATTTCCTCATCCAAACAACCAAGTAATCATCCAAGTTTAAAATAAAACAGCTTAGATGGTGACGAGACGAGAAAAGCTAGCGTACATAAAAAGCCTGAAAGAATCTCTGCATATTATTTGACATAATCAGCAAAAAAATCAAAAAACACGACGAAACCAAATGTCTTAGGAGCAGAACATCTAAAAGCATTAGACATATGAGTTATATTCTTCCATCTAAATCCGTATACGATCCAATCATACGCAGAAAACACAAACCTTGGCCAACACACCAACGCAACACTCGAAGAGGACTTTGAACAAGAACAGATCATCCGCCAAAATACGTTCTTTGAAGCCACCAAATTGAAGCAACCACCTGTAAAAACCAGACTTCTCGAGCTCCAAAAACCGAGACACGACCGAAGCAGGAATCTTACCATCCTTGATCGCCGCGGCCAAATCCTTGGGCAAACTCTCCAACGACCTCCCTACCTCCGCCAACACCAAAAAAGCCTCATTCTTTTCGTTATCATCCCCGTCATTGCCGCCATCACCACCTCCGCCGCCACCCCCAGAATAATAATTATCTCCGCCGATCCCGCCATCGCCGGTGGAAACAGTAACAGTGGAGGACGAGGAAGATGTGTAGAGAACAAAAGGCAGATTCCTGCGGTGGCAAGAAAGAGAGGAGGAAGGAACAAGTGGCGAAGAAGGAACAGAGAGGCGGAGGCTAGGGAAGGAAGAGGAAGGCAATGAAGAAGAACAAGAAGAAAAGGAAGGGAGATTAGAAGAGAAAGAAGGAGAGAAGCAGAAGGCGATGGACATTGTCGTCACTGTGTTCTTCTTCTTCTTCTTCCCCTTCCCCTGGTGTGCCTGCGTGAAGAGTTGTGTATTTATTTCTAATGGGAAACTCAACTGGGCGGAAATTGTTGGATGGGGAGGCGTTACTTCTTAGGACCAGCTCACACCAAAGAAGGAGGTTTTAGGGGTTTCTCCTTGATTCAGCATTTCCATTTCCAACTTCCATTTCTTAGCGCGTGCCTTCACGCCCACAGAATTTTCTTTCAAGATTCCTTCCTTTCTTTCTTTATCTTTATTTAATGAAGCATATGCGATTTCTTTCTTTTTTTAAAAAAAAAAAAAAAGTAATGTCCTGTGACATAACATAATAAATTTAATTATGTAATTTAGATTTTTGCCGCAAAAATTATGATTTGCCAATATTCAACTTTTTTATGCATTTTTTTAGTACTTTGAAACCATGTTATTTCTAATACCCTAATGTATCTTATTTGTCAAGGTCTTTATTCCCTCCTCAACCTCCACCTCATGCATAATAGGTGGAGGTTGATTGAAGATAAACAAGTTGTCCTCCATATTATGAGAAAACTTTGCTAGATAATTAGCATGACAAAGATTTTCTCGAATCATATATCTAATAATGACTTTTCAATCCCTATGTCCAATTCCTAAAAGGTGTCTCTCGGGACACTCCCTATCAAGTTCATAACTTCTATAAAGCATGAATGAATAACTATATTTCTATGTCCCTTGACCTAACAAAAATGAAGATCATTCATAATCCCTAACAGTTTTGCAGTAGCTGGAGGCACTCTCCTGAGCTTGCAACCATAGCCATAGGTCCATCTATTTTCCACATCTCTTATTACTCCTCCACAGTCATGTCTACCATTATTGAGAACCAAACCATCCACTTCTAATTGGTGGACCCCTTCATGAACATTACTTATGATATTGTCCCTATAAAAATTTAGACAAGAAAGCACATTTTTCAAGCAGATCTTTATCTGAGCAGGTATGGAAGAAGCTATCATGAGCATTTAGGTGAATCTCATCATAAGTTGAGTCAAACAATTTTGTTACATTGAGATCTCCACATATGTCCCAACATATATCCAAAGGGTGTCTCCCAAAAGAGTTTCTTTGTATGTTATCGACCTCCTTCATATGTTAGATTCCACTTAACCCAATCCACACCCACATGGAAGATTAAAGATGTGCTCCATAATGCAGAGGAGACCATTGACTTCTGCCTGTGGTAAATCAGGTGCATGGAATCCTTAGGCTAATCAAAATTGAATGGACACATACCTGATCATAATTGAATAGGCATATGTCTTTCTCTATAGGATTAAAATAACTGTTTTAAGGAATTTGTTAAAATTAGTTTGTGGGGAATGCCATGTAATGGTAAACAAATTAAAATGAAAGATTATTGTCTTTTTGAATCTTTTGCCCAAGATTGATGCTATACTAACTATTCAAGTTGTCTCAGCGCTTACTGCTGCAAAGCAAATCATTGTCGTCACATAGGAGAAAAATTTTCTCAATGTGGTCTCGTCCATTTTAATCTAATTAAGAACTATTTTAGAAAATATACAAATTCGTTAATTCAAATATTTTATCATTTTTCATATAAAATTGAGATACCACTAACTATTGATTCCCTAAACTCTATTATATCATCTTTAGCGCAGCATAATTTCCTTTGTTTTATGTATACTTGATCATTTTATTAAAAAAAAAAAAAAAAAAAGAAAATAAAGGAAGAATTATCATGAGGTGTTAATTAAGAAGGATATTTAATTATCAAAAGTCTTACTAACAAATGAGTAATATAAACTTGTTATTTTCTGCACTGAAATTTGTCATCACATACTTCTCAATAGGGTTGATAATGAATGAGACTATATTGGGTTTGGTCTCAACCCAAAGTCTGATTTGGATAATACTTGGGCTATAGAAGATAGCCTAAGATCTAGTCTTGTCCAGCACCAAACCCTAAATTAGCCCAAGCTCAGGCTGGACTAGACCGGTCCACGTAGTCCATGACCTATTTAGTGTGTGTGTGTGTGTGTGTGTTTTTTTTTTTTTTTTTTTTTTTTTTTTGTCTTCTTTGAGAAGTAATATTTAAACCTAATAAGACCATAACAATCCTCAATACCTATAATCATGTAAAACACAATAGCAAAATATTAAAACTCAATCATAAATCTATAATAATCTCCAATAACATTGAACAAAAATAAAAATAAAAACAATATTTGGGTCAGACTAGCTCAAACCAAGGGGTCTTAGACCATGGCCCGAAGTCCGTCGACTAGTCGATTTGAGTGCGCCTCATATTATTTTAGGCCAATTTTTTTTTTATCAGAACAGGTCGGTTCAGACCGACTACCTGGACCATTGGATTTTTGTTCATCCCTACTTCTCAGTTATTATTAGATTTTTAGGTGATAAAATCTCTTCCTTCAAACAAACTTTATAGTAATTCGGTAATTCCCTAAAAAAATGGGAAGAAGGGGAGAGTAAGATACACGAGGTAGTAAGACGCGTGAAAGGGCGACAAAGGTCAAAAAGGTTGGTTGGGAAGAAACAGAGGAATTATAATATGGCCGGGTGATTGAGGTTGTGGGCTCCGTTGAGATTAACATGTCCAGTTAGCTGAATCTTCAATCTCAATAACATAACGTCCAAGTAAGAATCTTTTATTCACATATCCCACCCCAAAGTTCTCCTAATTCTTTTTTGAGTTAGTATTAGAAAAATACATTACTGTAAGTTAGGATAAAACTTATTTCATATATTTATCTCATAAAACGTAAATCTATGTTGTAAAATAGTTTCTATTACTAATCCAAACCACACTACTTTGTTTCATAAGATTAAAAAAAAAAAAACATTTATACCAAAGATTGTGCTAGTGTTTGTTTTATTTTTGACATGAAAAATTCATGGCATGGCCATAGCACTATTTCAAATGGTCATTTTTAATTAATTTACATAAATTAAGAAGGTTAATTAAAATGAGTTGGTCCTTTAAAATTTACCTAACTTTTTTTTAAAAAAAAAAAAAAAAAATCTTTAATCAAATACTTTACCCTACTCTTAATGTATAACATAATTGAAAAGTTGATCTTGATCCTATATGTAATACCTATTTCCTATATTTATCAATCTTTTTTCTAATTTACTCATATATTATTGCTCTATCAACAATAATTAATTAAGAAAAATGATTGATGTATTTTGAAAAAGCATATCATATTAATTAACATATATTGATTTTCCATGGCAAAAAGAAACATAACTGACTTTTTTAATCTAATCAAATTAAGTAAATAAGTTTTATATTGAGCATTGAAGGGAGTACAATTAAACTTAATTTTACTTATCTCTCTTAATCTATCTCCAACATAATTACCCATCAAAATGCATGCCGAATGTAAAAAGGTGGATGTAAGATTCATATTTAAATTTTAAAAAAATCATACTATTTATTACTCCCTCCGGTCCTAATTATAGGAACACTTTTGTAGTACAAATTACACTACGAAAGTATTCCTATAATTAGGACCGAGGTAGTACTTATGAATGCTTTGCTTTTAAATTTTTTTTTTTTTTGTTCTCATTTTTAATTGGATTCCTGACAATTATTTTTTTATTGTAAGAAATTTTTTTATTGAAATTCGAAAATATTTAATACTCAAATTACATCCATCTTAGAAAATTTTAAATTATTACCTATAATATATATCATATTTGAATGATCTCTAGTTCATCATATATATATTTGGCAATGGGAGAACAAGGGAAGAAAAAAGTTGAGTGGGGAGTCAAATGGTAATGAAACAAAATAACAGGGGCATAGATGAAAATATCTATTTGCCATGGAAACCAGCGACATACAGACGATCATGTGTTGTAAGTTGTCTGGATGCCACACTCAAACACAAACACATATTATATATATATATATATATATATATATTCGGTTTGTTGTCCAGATTCTTGGGAAGTCCTATCAAATATAAAGTCTATATATAGTAAATAGCAAGTAGATCATCAAAATTAACAACCTGCATGGCTTCTGTTGATCCTCCAACATAAATTTCTTGTCCTATTATTACTAGCCATTAGTTTTTTTTTTTTTTTAACACAAATTACTAGCCATTAGTTAAATCGAGAAGGGATGAAAAGTCTGAGATGGAAACTTATTATAGAGAAAAATAAGGAGGAAATGTAATATATTTAAATAAAAAAAAAAAAACGAAAGCAACAACCAGAATTGATTGAAGATATATTAGTACTATCTCTTGTCCTAATTATAAGACCAAGTTGACTTTCTTTGGAAAAATTAAGAAAGTTAAATAAATTATTTAATCATTTCATATGTTGTGTGTCCTTAAATTATATATTAGTTTATTAGTTAAACTAATTAGTTTGAAGAAAAAAATAAAAATAAAAATACTCTAAAGTAATTTAATTAGATTCCTTAATCTCTTCAAAAAAGTCAACTATGTCTTATAATTAAGACCGGAGGGAGTATGAATTGTTTATTTATTGACCACATAAGTCTATTACTTATTTACTTTGTAGCATACTTTATGCAATTAAATTATACTACATGATCTTTAGTATAAGATAAATTTTGCACTAACTTCAATTTCTTTTCATTAAAATGAATTTTATAATAATGACCGGAGGAAGTATACGCATGTATGTAGGTAATACATATATATAAGATTGATTTTACACAAACTTTTTACAGTTGAAACACAAAAAGGAGCCTTAATTTTCCAAGTAGTGTGATGTGCATCAAGTCACTATTGGAACTGGCACAACATGGGTTAGAAACAAAAGTAATATTGTAAAACATGTTTGGGAACACCTATGATTACTTTAAGTGACTTCCTCTCTTTTAATCAAGTCCTTTGTTCGAGGTGTGAGAATGAAAAAAAGGTATTGAGAGCTCTTCCGCTATGACCGGGGCGACTCGGGGTAATTCCGGATCAGTCGAAATCAAATGATCCAATGACCCGGGTGAAAAAAAAAAAAAAAAAAACTATGATCACTTTAAAAGTAATTTTCGAAAATAAACTACAAGGTCTAACACAGTTAACTTTTAGTGGAGTTCCTTAAACATCTAATCATAATTCAATTTCTGGCGGTGTGTATGAAGAGGATCTTATAGCCAACATGAAAGCCTCTTAAGAAAGTCTACAATAAAAAAGGATTAGTTACTACCTTCCAAAAAAAAAAAGTAACTTTAAGAAATAGAAAGTCAATTTGAGCCTTATATATGTTTGTGATGGCTTTTGTGGGAAAAGTTTCTAGATCAATAAATTTTAGCTTTTCATCATATTTGAACTTTTTAAAACTAATTTTCCAATATATATCATTTAAATAAATTTATGTCAAACTGACTTTCAATAAAAGTTTGTCCAAACATTAATCACCTTCCTCAACTTCAATTTACAAAAATGTCGGTCGAAATAAAAACCACTTTTGCAAACGCTGATTCCCGAAAAGATTTTGATTGACATAATGTTAAATCAAGTACATAAATGAACTCAAGACATATATTATATGGGAGGGAACTACGCACTTGCAACGCAGAGAATTTCCTCCCATACGCATACACAGATACATACATATTACACACATACCCCAAGATTGTTTATCTATAGAGAGTACATAAAAGCTACAAATCCCATCAGGATATCGAAAAATCCTAGTACTTCTTGCGCCTTTGAGTTTCTCTCCTCTTAGATTTCAGGCCTTTATTCACAAACTTAAATGTCCTAACCATCTTAAGGTCATGAACTGTGCTGCTATGGTGATTACCATGCTTAATGATAGCATTTCTGCTTCCATCATGCAGATTCTCACCAATGTGTTTCCTCTTCTCACGCTTATGGCTAACATCCTCTTTGATTCTGAGTTGGGCGCGATGATTTCTTGGCTTCAAGGAGTTTCTTAAGTGAGTGCTTTTGTAATTCTTCCTCATCCTACTACTACTACTACGAGAAATCGATCGGTTCGCTTCTCGGGATCCTCCTCCAGCGTAATAGGAAGGGCTTTCGTCACCAGACTCATGTCTGCTTGTATTGTAAAGCCGTTCCCCTGATCTTCTTCTTTTGAGGTTACATATCTTCACACAAAAGAAAGTGCAAATACTCTCCCAAAGGTGGAACCAACATGACAAGCATGTCCATATCGATCTGCAAATGGTCACCCCAATGCATGCACATTTGGCCAGTTTATATAATAGGTAAATGAATAACATAGCTGCAAAATGGGAACAAAAACAAATAAAGACTAAAGGATAATGCTCATTTTCTGCCTTTTTAAACAATCTGGTGGGACACTGGAATAGTAGACACATATGTATGTATGTATATTGTCCCTATTGAAATCACTGGAAAGTTCAGAGGAAAACTCACCAACATAAATCAGAATGAATACCAAGGCCAGCTTCAGCAAATTGCCAACGCAAAAATGTTCAATGTAACACATGAGATCCCATGTGGGTCCGCAATTTGTACTGGAAAACATATCCCAATAGCATTATATGACAGCGGATCTTGATAATAAAGAATAACTCTTATAAGAGGGAGATTTTTAAGTGACCTTTGTGTGTCATATTTAAGTGAAGTAAGCAAACCAATCATGCAAGGTCATGTTCAAAGTGATCTTTACCAGAAAAAACAGATTTTTACTACTCGTACATATTTACACATTTGTTAATAACTGACTTAGGCTACTCTATTTATTAAAAACTGTAACATCATGCGTGTGTCTGGGACTTTTTGAGAGTATTTGATAGTTAGTTGTGTGTGGTTCTATAAAGCGATAAAATGAATATTGCTTTTACGGTTTTACCTGCAAGACTTCCCAGAAAGGAAATCAATTGGGGAGCCAAAGATTTTGCCAACAACATCTCCTATGCCTGAAGCAAAGGATTCAATGACATTGCCCATTGATTCAGACAAGAGTTTCAATAGTCAGAGGATTGTATAGTTCAAGTACTGATTTGCTTCCAATTCCTGAAACTTTTAAATATCAAACAAAGGGCTTATATTCAATGCATTACTTAAGTAGAATGAAAATTAAAAAGAAGCAGCAGAAAATTGAATTTAATGTCTTTTGCCAATCCTTCGAAGCATTGTAAATCGCCATCACTAACCTATACTTCTCATCTTGGGCAAAAAAAAAAAAAAACTATACTTCTCATCATTATACTGAAATTCTACACTATAGCCATCGTTGGCTGATTTCTATCCTTTCTCTGAAGATTAAAAGAGAACCCAAAGAAATGTGCTCAAAGCAAAGGATTCAATAATGTTGCCTATCAAAACTTAACAATAGATTCAGTAATACAGAGTTGTGATTTGCTTCCCCTTCCTGTAACCTAGATAAATTAGAACAACGAGAAGAAGGGCTTACAACTCAATGAACTGCTCACCATTGAGTGAAAAACCAAAATAAAAGTAAACAGCACAATCACCCCCCCCCCAAAAAAAAAAAAAAAAAACACAAACTCAAACTTAAACAAGTAGGTGGTCTCCCAAAGATTTTTCAGCAGCACATTTCGATGGACCTTCACTTCTCCAATTTCTAAATCGATTCTTCTATAATTTACTGAACCCATAATCCCAATTAGAAGAAAGGCAAAAATCTTCTTCAGAAGAGGGTCAATAAATCCAAATTTTAAACAGCAGAATCCTACCAATGGCTGTGACTTCTTTCTCACTTGCCCAACTTTATGGTTCAAAAATCTACTTTAATTTTTGCCGCACATACAAATAATCGCTTCAACATTCTACTCCATTTCATCACGATAGATGGAAAACAGAGTTTACAATGTAGAATAATTAGAACTTTCTTTGGCATTTTCGTTGTACCACTTGGGTCTCTTTTTTTCTCCCCTCAACCAAACCCTTAAACACTGGTAGAATTTATTTTCGACCCAAATCCTACAGTTAACTTCCAGAATTTAAACAAAATTCGGAACATACAAACATGAAAAAGTAATATCAACACCCTACCTTCACAGAAACACTTTCAAATTGGACGGTAATTTTTCACGCGTGTGCATCCAGAGGAGGACGGCAATGAGAGGCTACGAGGGCAGCAACAAGTTGGACGACGGACGGCGACAAGGGGCACGGCATGAGAGGGATTAAGTGGGAAACAGAGGACGTTCACGATCCGTAGATTGTCTCAACCGCTCCATATAATTCTCCGCGGGGGTTCCTTCTTTTTTTCCCCAAAGTTTTCAATTTTTTTTTTTTTTTAAAAAAAGGTCGATTATGTTAAGATTGTAGGATCAAGTTCAAGCCTTTGCTTTAAGTTTTGTTAACATTACCGTACACTTGTGTGAGGAGTATAAGGTCATACATAATTTAAATTAATTTTATTTATTTGGAAAAAAGACAAAATGGTTTTGAAAGAAATAAGAGTTTCTAACTGTTACAATAACATACTCATATTTTTCTTAATGTAAGACTTAATTAATTTAATTCGAGGAAATTAAATATATTAGTTAAGTTAGTTAATATGATATATTTTTTCTAAAAAACACTCGATAATCTTTTTTAATTCTCTCCTCCTTCTTTGGAAAAAAAAAGAGATACAAATATGAAATATATAGGTCTTTCACGTAAGATCAATATCAATTCTCTAATTAAGTCATACATTAAGGATTATCGAGAGTATTATGCCGGTAAAGTAATGGATGTATCTAAAAAAGAAGATAATGAAATACTAATAATTAACATAATAGTTAGAAAGAGCTAGCAATATCCTGTCAAACTATGCTTGAAAGAGATAAAGGCTACTCAGGAATTTGATTAAAGCATTTCATCACACATTTATGGCTAGGGGCCACTATGTATCCTCTAAAATCAGAATTATGCATCCAAAAAAGTAAAGCAATTAATAAGGAAGGAATTAATTTTATCAAGTTATTTGAAATTAAAATAACTTTCAACTCAAAATAGATATTACCTTATGTCTTAAATATATGACGATAAAGTTTATAATACAATTTACACTCTAAACTTTATCCTATATTTAAAACCGGAAAAATACTATATAAAGTTACTACATACTTGCTTTCACGTTGAAAATTATTAGTGGAAACAAGTAGGTAATTACCCATTACATAGTTATACTAAAATCATGATTTTTTTTTTTTTTTTTTTTGAGATCATGGGTTGAATCTCACTTATAAAATTGTATCGTTAAAGATCATCACAATTTTCAACCATCATCCAATCCCTCTTGGTTGGTCCAATTACACATTACATAGCAGGTGGTAGGGGTGCACCCCTCACTTTGGAGAAATTTTTTATATATTTATAAATTTATAGTATGAGTTTTAGTGTTTTTCAATAGAATTTGTTGTAGTATTTACATCACACTTTTGAAACTTTGAACTGCTTACCGTTAAATTTTACTCCCTCTGATTTTATGTATAAGTTGTAAATAATCAAATTTATACTATCTTCAATTCTAAGTATATGACATAGTTTGTAGTGTAAATTACACTACAAACTAAGACCGGAGGAGTATATAAAAAGGTTGATTGATTTTTTTTTTTTTACAGGGTTATAAATGTGAGTGGCATGTATTTTGTTTTTCTAATATACCTTTATTCATGAAGGCAAGTGAGTGTAACTTATAAAAAGGATCAACACCTTATCTAATAAATTATAATTTAAATAAAGAACTGGATGAAGTAATATTTTGCATCTCTTCACTTGAATTTTACAATTTTGCAGCCCTAACGCAGAATCCTAGCTCTACTATGTATGAAAATGATACGGAAATTAAACAATTGATGAAATACTACCTCTAGTGTTAATTACAGGATATAGTTTGTAGTGTTAGGACCGGATGAATATTTTTTAAGCACTCTTTTACATGTTGAAACAAAACTCCTCTTATATATTTATCTTATAAATGACAAAAGCACTTCTAAAAATTAAAATAAACATGTAATTAATGATGCTGCAAAGTGACAAAGCATACCTGACTGTTAGGCATGACTTTAAGGTTTAATGGATTTCATGCTTTGAAGTGGCTTTTTCCATGAAGCCACATTTGGTTGCTTATCATCTCATCAAAAGCCACAAATTTTTTTTTTTTTCAGACCATTTGCCCAAAAAGAAAAAGCAAACCTGCCTTCTCTCTCCCTCGTCTCCTCTTCAATAATTTCTTCGCTTGCCTCAAGAATTACTACCTCCTGTCCTCCTCCTCTTCAATTTCACGTGATTCAACGTTGGTCTGTGTTGCGGCTTCATTCATTTTGTTCAGTTTAATTGATATGTTAATTCATTCCTGGTTAGTTTAATTCATTCATTCAAAGTGTTGCAACTCGAGATAGGTTTATTTATGTTTAATAATTGTGTTGTAAATTTTTTAATGGTAATGTTACTATTTTATTTGGCAAATTTATATTTATTTTTAATTTTTATCCTAAATTATCACATTTTGTACAACATATTTTATATATATATATATATATATATATGAATTTGATTCATATCCTTTTTTGTCATTTTCCATCTCATCTATCTTTTTAAAAGCTATCCAAACAAGTGCCAATTAGAAACAAAAGCAACTTCGTCACCGCTAGACCAAACACAAATCACATTAGAAAAGTCCATCGAAAAATAAGCTCATTAAGAAAAGTCTATCGAAACAAAAGCCACTTCTACCAAAGCTATCCCAAACGGGCCCTTTATTGCCTCACTTGATCATGTGTCTACTGTCAAAATAACTCACTTATTTAGATCAGCTTATAATGTTGTATGAAAGAAATGTGAGATAAACCTTACCTTAAAGTATAAAAACACTTATTTTTCGTAAGCGGGCACTAATTAATTAATGGAAGAAGAATGACATTATTTATCATGTCCACATAACATGGAATTGAAGGTAAATTGGATCATTATGCATGCACAATTAAGTCGCGTACGAAATCATTAAGAAGCTTATTCTCTTATCAAGAAATGCCATTTCAACTTTTACCCTTAGTTTTAGTTAAAAAATGTTTTATCTTTAATTTGGATGAGAGCAAAATTAGGAGGAAAAACTCCTAAAGATGATAACTTTTTTTAAATACTATTTTTGGAAAATTTTCTTTCTAAGTTTCTCTATTTTCCTCCAACCAGACATGGCCCATAATTTAAGATAAATTTACTTACACGTTACTTTAGTTAGAGTCAAAATGATTTTTTTTTTTGATAAGATTAACAAATATTTCTGAACACCCAAAACCCAAAATTAAACAAATAGTGAAAAACATTGAGTTTTGGGCCTTATGCTTGCTATATAGATCCTAGTAAATCCATATTTCAAGGAGTGCAAAAAGCCCATCAAATGATAAACGTATGCTTTTGAGGAGAAAAAAAATAGAATAAAGGACCCATTGTTCTTAGGTTTAACTGATAAAGGGGTGAGATACTTTTATTAAAGGGACGAAGTTTAATCCTAGAATTGGTCAAGGTGATAGGGGAGATATCCTAGCTCCTAGGTGTCTAGGTAAACATCTGATGGCTCGCCTCGCCTAATATTGGTATCACCTAGGAAGAAGGGAGATTTCGTCCCGCCCTTTGATCGTGGGTGAACTAAACTCCTTTCCTAAAATTTATATAACGTAAATAGAATAAAGCATTTGTACCTAAAACAACAAAAAGGGAGTATGCCTGGCGTATAAACAATGGAGGTTATTCTAATTTTCATGTTGCATATATAGATATTTGTAATATTCGTATTTATGAGACTCTTGTTGATATATGATAATACCTTAAATAAAATGATTTTTTTAAAATATATATATATATATATATATATATATATATATATATGATACTAATTGGTGGGTGCTACCGGCCACAAAGCAGAATCATAGATGCAGAAAAGATTTATAATAATACACATACATATCTATATTATGAATGTTATCGTATACTTTATTTTTTAGAATTGTGGATGCACAAATTCACAATAAAATATTAATTAATTTACTATAAGTTTTACTATTTATAAGTTTTTAAATATTATTATTCAATTCTCAAACCAGATATCTTTCCAGGTGTATCATAATTCTAAAATTTCTGAAATCTTATTAAGATATTAAAAATATTAAGAAAAAGCAAAGATAATGATATCTCTCATGATTTGGGAGAAAGACATATAAGGATAATAGAAATGTGAGAATTTAAAATAATCGCTTGGAATGATTTAATTCCTATGAAATTCTTGGAAATTACTCTCTCACTCTTTTTTTTTTTTTTTTTTTTTTTTTTTTTTTTGGTGCTGTTGATATTATCATCCAAGATCCTGGTCACGGGGTTCATGGATGTCTTTTCTCAAGGGTAGATCTAGGTATATGATTGGGGGTGCAAGTCTCCACCCTTTGAATTGGGGATTTTTTTTTTTTAAAAAAAAATTAATACAAGTTTGAATGATTGCCCCACCCTTAAATTAAGTACACACCCTTAATACATCAAGACTGCACTTCGTAATCAGATGAGGAATGAATGATTGAATGATTGTTTAGTGTCTTATATTAAAAAAATGTGTATTTGATAGCATTGATAATAAGGCAATTATGATGGAATTTTTAAAAATGAGGCCTAGAAGGATGACATTTTATTGTAATATACTTGTTTTATTAAAATATATGTACTTGAACTTATTGAGTGTCCAACATTCATTTTAATTTATGTAGTTGCATTTCTAACCGTATCTAGCCTTACTTTTTAAATGATAGGTTTGTAAAATAATTTCCTCTCTTATTACATCATCGTATTCACTTGATTTCATGAATATTTTTTTTTGATATCCTTTTCTTTTCTTTTTTTATATTCTTTTGTTTTTTTTAATGCATTTAAAAATTTCCTTTTTAAAAAAAAAAATTCGGACTCCAAATCCCCCCGCCAATGGTGCCCCTTCATGGTAATTTTCTCGATCCACCCCTTCTTTTCTAATATAATTTTCTTCTCTATGACTTGAAGTCAAAACACAGAAAGATTCAGCGGGGTTTTACACTATCTTAGAAATTATTTTGAAATTAAGTTTTTTATGAAATAACACAATTGCTTGCATGTGAAAAAAAAAAAAAAAAAAAAAAAAAAAAAAAAAACTCCCAATGAATGGTTAGGATAAGATCTGATCCCACCACTTTTTGGTTCTTCCTAAAACATCATATATTATGACCTTTAGGCCACTAATACTTTTAAATAATATATTTTTAAATTCACCTTCTACGTTTTTTAAGTGTAGCTGTTTCTATATATAAAGTTATTATTTCTCAAAATGAAGTAATTATTGTTCCACAACCTTATAAACAAAGTTTTAACAGACTAGTTTGTCACTAATGAAGTTGTTATTGTCATTTCATATAAGCTATTATTTTTATAATGAAATAGTCATTGATCCAATAATTAACACTCAAAAACCAAAAATTGCTTAATTTCAAGATAGCAGTAGTGTTGTGATTTCATATAATTAAAGTTATTTTTTTTTTTTTTTTTTTTTTTTAAAAGTAAACTAAGTTAGTGATGTTATAGCACTTAAAAACTTGTAAGTTAAATTTTAATAAAGTAATTGTCATTAATGAAATGTTTTTGAAAACTTGGTGTTTATTCATATAACTAAAATTATTATTTCTTAAAAGTGAAGTATCCATTTGATTTATTAATCCTTGAAAATCTAGTAGTTGAATTTTAATAGGTTAGTATCACTTATAAAATTATTGTTATTATTTTGGGTCAAATTGAAAATAAGGGAGGGTTAGTGGAAAATGAAGATGTTGATATCAATGATGATATAGGGCCTATTTGGACACACTTTTATCTAAGCGTTTTAGGCAAAAAAAATTAAACGCCACGTTGGAAAAAATATTCAGCAAGAAAAAAGTCGAAAAACAAAGGTGTTTGGATTGTCTTGGACTTTTTTCATTTGTCCATTATCTTCTCATAAGTTAACCTAAACTCTCCCTCCAAGAGCGTTATCTTCTATTTCAGCGTTATCTTCTTCTAAATGTGGGGCCCACTGTGGAGTAAAACTGGGTTCACTAAAAGAAAAAAAGTCTGAACGTGGGGCTCCTTATATTTTTGATTGATCTTCCCACCACCTCCAAATATTATATATAATATATATATATATATATATATATATCATTCAATTAAATTCATGTGATTTTCTATTTTAATTTACTTTTGAAATAATAATCCAAACACTCATAATTTTCTTTAAAAAGCTACTTCTATAAAAGTCAAATAAGCAATCCAAATACAAATCATATTCAACATGATTCATACCCTTTTTAGTCATTTTCCATCTCAACTGACTTTTCAACCGCTAACCCAAACACTCATCAGTTTGGAAAAAAGTCACTTCTGTAAAAGTCAAATGGACAATCCAAACACAAATCACTGGCTTTTTTTTCTACCGGGCTTTTAAAAAGTTAGATAGCTTTTAATCCACCGTTTTCTACCGCCAACCCAAACAGACCCATAGAAGAATTAGGTAAGTTAGATGACATTGATGATAGTGATGTTGATGTAGCTATTTTGAATGATGGTTCTAATTAAAATTGGTGATGATATGTACTAGGCTGTTGGAGAGATAGGGGAAGGTGATTGTATGGGGTGATAAGGATGATAAAGATGACTTTGACAGTTATGACGAGAGCTATATGGCACAATCAAAGTTTGAAAGTTCTGATAGTGAAGAGAGTTTAGAGGATGATTATAAAATACATCAAGGCCCTGAGGATAGTGCTTGTGATGAGGATGAGGATGAGGATGAGAGATTTGGTGGGCCTCTATAAGAAAGGGTTAGTCTAAGTGGGTTGGATGGGTATGAAAATAGGCCCCCTTCATGTTGGGTATGACATTTTTGGATAGAAGTGAGTTGAGGAGGGCTATTGAAAACTATGCTATTGAGAAGGGGATTAATGTGAAAATAGTTAGAAGTTAGAAAAAGATGGTAACATCCACTTGTGAAGAGGGCTACCTATTTAGGTTGTATGCATCTAGAGATGGGAATAATGTTGGCTACAAGTTGAAGACTCTAGTTCATAAGAATATGTGTGCTAAGTTTATAAGAATCAAAGGGCAAGCGTGGGGTGACTAGCTGAACACTTCAAGGAGAAAACCCAAGAAAATCCTTGATACACTATAAGTGAGATGAATTAAGAAGGATGTTGAAAATGTGCGTGAGTTGAAAATGATGAATTTGCCAAATTAGAAGCTTATACATAAGTGCAAGAGGAAGCAAAAACTATGGAAAATAATTGAAAAGAGTTAGACATCCACTTGAAGAGGGCTACCTATTTAGGGGATTTTATAGATGAATTTGCCAAATTAGAAGCTTACTACCACTAAAAAAAATTCTTGATACACTATAATTGAGATGAATTAAGAAGGATGTTGAGCTTACTACCACTACAAAAAAACTTTGGATCATGGACGGAATTACCGAGGGAAAAAATTCCATCGATAATGTCTTTTGTCACTGTTTTTTTCCTGCAACAGACGTTTTTCATCGAAAATCCAATTACTGACAGAATTCTGCCGATAATCCAACATTTTTATTTTTGTAGTGTACAATAAGCTGAAAGTGTCAAATCTAGGATCCGATGTTAGTGTTGAATTAAGTACTGAAGCTTTAGAGCAAAGCAAGAGGGTCTTTAGAAGATTGTTCATATGTTTTAATTCATCTACGGTATGTATTTGTTGTTTTTGATATTGTTGTCTTTGCTTTAGACCAAGAAAATTCTGCATTGTTGATGACTTTGCATTTTCCACGTTTGTCCTCTATCTTTGCTGTTTTAATTAAATTTGGATATGTTTTGTGTTAGGTCATATGGGAACTTGGTTGTAAGCCATTTATTGGGTTGAATGACACTTTTTGAAAGGGAAAGCTAAAGGTATATTGTTGACCGTTGTAAATTTAGTGTAAATGATAATTTGTACCCAATAGCTTTTGGGTTGACCAAGAAGGAGACTAGTGTTAATTGGACTTGGTTCCTATAATTGCTTAGATTATCTATTGACCTTAATGATGGTGGTAATGTCATAATTATGTCTGACATACAAAAGGTACAGTATTTGCCATTTATGTGTGTTATGGTAACTAAAGTCATAGCTATGTAACTAGCTTGATAATACATGCAGAGGTTGGCATAAGCTATTATTGAGGTCTCATCATTGGCTGAACATAGGCTTTGTGCAAGGCATATTTATGCCAATTGGAGCAAAAGGTAGAGGGGAGCTGAGATGAAGAAAAAAATTAATTACGCCTTAAACACCTTCAAAGAACAATTTAATGACAATCTAAAGGTGTTGGAGAAGATAAGGCATCAACTACTGGAGCATTGGCTTTATTGTGTTAATGGATGGTTAAGAGCATATTTTACCAATAGATGCTTGTCTTAGGTTGTAGACAATAATGTAAGTGAGAGTTTCAATGCATGGATTTGCGAGTATAGGTACTTGCTTGTAACTAAAATGTTTGATGGCATTAGGATTAAGTTGGTGGAGAAATGAGTTGCTAGTGAGTAAATTGTTAGCAATTGGAAGGGAAACTATAGCCCAAAATGTCTTTAAATTTTTTTTGAGACAAATAGGGACGCCGACAATTGTAAGGTTTTCTTTAATGGTGATGATGTATATGAGGTGACTGAGGGGAATGATAGGAACTTAGTGATGCTGACTAGGAAAATATGTACTTGTAGAGCATGAGTTTTGTTGGAATCCCATGCCAACATGCAATATGTGCAATGTATCATGCTAAGATTGATATCATTACTCAAATTTCATGATATTACCATAGGAATACATTTATAGAAAGCTGTAAAACAAAATTTCAACCCGTGAGGGGACAACAATTATGGGAAACAAACAAGTACCTCCCAATGCTACCCCCACCCATATGCAAATTACTTGGCAAACCACCAAAGAAAATAAAAAGGACTAAAGAGCCATAAAGAATAATGAATATATCCACTACCGAGTCTAGGAACATGACTAAGAACCTTGATGAGAACAATGCTTCACAAGCATCTTCTGTGGAACGATTTAGCAAAAAAGGCACTGTTAATAAGTGCAGTGTTTGTAGAAATGAGGGACACAACAAAAGTACATAAAAAGAGGTAATTAACTTTTCTATATTCTTTGATGCTCTTATATTCCAAAAACAACATTAATGAGTTTATTTCTTGTTTTAGGCACCCCCTCAAGGACGGAAGAGAAGAACACTCAAGAAACTTCACATACACCTTTCCAACAAAGACCACAACTATCAAGTGCTTCTTCTAAACAAAGACCAGCACTTTCATGTACGCCTTCTCAACAAACACCATAGCCCCCTAAGCACTCTTAATCTTTGAACCAGTCAAAGGGAAGGACCTACGTTTACAAACCCATAAATCAGTATGGATTTGGAATAATGGTTGACCAGGAGACTGGTAGAAGTGTTTACAATATGAGATTTATTTAATAATTTCATTATCATTGTCATAAACTGATATGTGGCTAACTTAGAGTATTTGTAGTTTATAGCTCGGATTTAGTTCTAAAATTGTTATTGACGAGGGTACACCAATAGAGTTTATGCATCATCCCAACCCTCAAACAAAATTTTTGATCCCAAATGAGAAAGAAATACGAATGTCAATAGTTGCAACATCGTCCTCCTAGGATGGTTTGAGGAAGATTGGATTTACATCTCTTAGTGTTTCGCAACCACTAGAACTTTCAATCAAACCCCCTGGATTGAAGTAGAAGGGCCAACCAAGTATTAGGAGTTGACAACTCCAAATACAAAGGCAAAAGATGATGCCAAGGAGGAGATCACAACTCCAACTATAAAGCTAAAAGATGACGACAAGGAAGATGGTTAACTCTGACATCTAGACTGTATTAGGATAATTTTATTTTGGGACATGTGGGGAACAAGATACTTTTATGTGACTTGGAATCAAGAGATTTGTGTGTGTGGGCTTATTACCACCTTCGCCTATTGTATTTATGATAGTCCTTGCAACTTTTGGCTTCTTGGAATTAGGATACACTTGTACTTATGATAGTCCTTGCAACCTAGAATTAGTATATGTACTTGCTTGTATATTTTGGCAATTCTAATGAAATATAACTTCTTTATATTACACATTCAGCTCATATGTATGTGGCTTTGTTTTACTTTTGTTTATTAGGTTTCACTTTTTTAAAGTTATTTAGCACATCCAGCAACTTGTCAATCTCACAATTACTAACAACATAATGAGTGCAAACATGTTGGTCGATTTCCTTGATGGCAAGTGAACTAGTCGAACAAGTAATAAAGTGTAAGTAGAGTATCGTCCCATAGAGACTGAGATACCAAAGAGTGACGCGCGATTGCTATGATAGTTGTGCAAGCGAAAATAAATATGTTGGGTTGAGAGGTTGTTGTGATTATGCTACTAGCAAAAGTAAACAGAATAACTTAGAACGTGAGAAGATATCAGTAAGAGGTTAGGCTGAACTCAGAATCACCCTTAAGTGCATCAATCCCCCAGTTGCTCTACCTAATGCTATAGCACGACACTGCACAGCTTCCACAATTGCTACAACATAGCTACTAATTACAAAGCTATTTGGTTAACCCACCTCTATAGTCTACCGAAGCTTCCACGTTCGATACATATGATACTAACTATACTCCTTCCATATTCCTATGGCAACTTTCTAGTCAGATCTGCGCCATGCTCAGGGTGTTATGGTTATGAGAGGTAGATCAATTCCTGAAGCCTACAATAATAGGTCAAGCCGTGCACGTGCTGCCTAGCAAACACTGTTTCTCAGAGGTCTAACCCCGACTCCTTGCCATTAAGTGAGGCCACGAATCTAGCCCTTAACTTTCGTTAATCGACTAGTAATTAAAACACTGATAAGCAAACCAAATTTATTGAATTAAGAACTTACAACTGGGTTCATTCAACAACTTAAAGATTCATCCTCGTCCAGCCATATGAAAATCAGCTCATGACTGATGAGGGACACACAAAGCAGATACTAACGAATGACCCATGATCGGGAAACTAAATTAAAAAGGGAAAACGAAAGCTTTGACGGAAATCCAACGGCGTGGACGCAGCCACATCACGTCACCACTCCACGTCTTCTTCGTCCGTCGTCAATGCGGGAAGGATCTTTGGGTTGTCCTAGAAATCTCGTACTCTTGTGAAATCTCTCACTCTTCTCTTGAGTCTGCCGAAAGATAGAATCTCGTTCTAGGGCTCTCCGACTCTGTTAGGGTTGGCTCCGCTGTTTCCTTTTATAATCAAACTTTTCTTGCGGTGTAAGTTACAGCGAGCTGGGCCTTTCCTAATCCGTCGGGATCTATTGTATCTCTTGATCCGAGTAGATTGCTTCGTTGATTCTACGGGATTCTTCAAATCTTTTAGTTCGATCCTCCGCATCTTCTATTCTGTTATGTCGCAATCTATCTCATCAATATCGCCCTTTTCTTTTATTCCCGAAATCATCCGGGTAAAAAGGTCGAAAAACCTCCGCGCATAGCATTGCGTCGTCTACTTTGCTATAGCATTTGGGATGCCTTGTATTGCACTTCGGGATGCTTGACGAATGCTATAGCATCGTATCGCTCGCTATACGTTCTTCTTTAAAAACCCTGTAAATTGTTCCATTCTTATCACATGCAAATGATTTCTACTCTTCAGTCTTTATATCATGAATGTATGCCTTTTTACTTAGATTATCTGCAGTTACACTTGTATTTAACATTCAATTCAGTCAATAAGTACAAGGAAAACATGGTACGATTTGTGCTCATCAAAACACATAGCACAAGACAATAAAGTAAATATGCTTGTATCTTAATTAAAGAGAAAATATATACTAATTACATATCCATACTCTCTACATAGTTATATATAAAGAGCACATAGCTAATAACTAAATATCCACACTCTGCTTATTAACCACTACATATTATAAATACCCACTTGACACAACAAATTTCATACACTATTACATCTTCTGATATAACACACACAACCAAACACATGTAACAACAACAATGATATTGCTAATTTAAACTCATTTCCCCTTTCTCAAGTTCCCCATCATGTAGCTCATATCTACGTTTAAGCTTCATCAATTCACCATGTATTACATTAAGCTCTTCACTCAGTCTCTTCTCATGCTCTGCTCTTCAAAGAGAGCAATTTTCATCATATAATTTGTCAATTTCATCTAAAAGCTACTTAATCACCGTATTTTCCCTCTCATCGAATTTGTTATCATACTAAGAGAAGAATTGACACCCCCATCCTATGTTCATAATAAGTGTAAGATGACAAATTTGACCAAGCCACCCACACCCTTTCCAGTATCGATTTCACATCTTTGACCGGTAGTAGTATGGGTAGCAACAGAACCTCCAACTTAGGTTGCCGTTATTCCAAGTTGTCCATCTCGACACCACCATTTTGTGATGACAGTATCTCTTCGAACGTTCATATTCGTCCTCACGATGGGGTTGTTGAAGAAGCACAACACTTCACCTGCATCTTTTGGTCGACGATGACAAAATGTAGCCATCGAAGCCTACTTTTCCAGATCACCTTTCCCTTCTCGATCGCATAATGGAGAGTTGCAACTGAGGTAGGTCTTATTATTAAGATCTTCGTTCATATCTCTTTAACACTCTCACCTGCCACACCTTATCCCTTCAAGACTCTCACCAGCCACCTGGACAACATTCAATTCGCACCAAACGATTGTTAGCTTGATTTTAACATTATTATGCTACTTCCCCCATTTTTAATTGTTCATTGGTATTTTTGCCCCCTTTAAAACTTATTTGTATTGGTGGTTGTGAATTATAAATCTAATACTTTGATATGTAAATTGTTCCACTTGGCATCTTATGAGCACATATTAGCATATGTAATAAGTTGGGTAGCTGGTTATTGAGGCTTTTGTGTCCCCCTGTTGATTTAACATTTCTTGGGTAATAGTTCCTCTGCTAGTCAATGGGAGAAGGCTCTAAGGCTTGATTTTTGTGATAACCTTTGTCAAGCGTCCTCCTTTTTATTTATATGGTAAATTGTTTTATATTGCCACTATAGAGCTCATATTACATACTTTGATGTGATACTATGTTTTGGATTATACTATTTTCTATCATGGATAAGCAAGCCAAGGGGATATTTGAGAAAAGTGTTGTTTAAATATTTTGTTAATTGAGTTTGATATTGGCCTTGTGGTCGGATGAGTATATTTTGGATTTTGAAAAGTTCAAGGCTCAAGTGTGTTGATTAATTATGATTTAGTTTGTGAAATGATGAGAAGAGTTTTATGATCCATGATGGATTTAAAATGTTTGGTTGATGTATTGTTGACATTTGACATTTCATAAACATTTGAGAAATAATAGTACTAAAAAAAGAGTTTATCTCTGGGCTTATAATTGAATATTATATTCTGGGTTTTGAGGATCTCAAGGCTCAACTGTTAATTGGAATAACTTTATAAATGTGTTGATTTGAAATGACTCAGTGTGTATAACGGAGCATGCAGCTAGTATAATGAAAAATGAAATGACTTAGTGTACAATTAGAAAGATTATATTATATATGATAAATTTTAAATGACTAGTTTATTCTTTTAAATCATGGATAGTTATTTGCGTAAATCTTTTATAACCATGGTAGTGTTTTCAAACGGTTATCTGCACTCTTTTTTCTACCATAGTGAACTTTTGAAAGATGAGTTTCAATCTTTTCTATTATAATAGATCTTTGAGTTTAAGTTTTCTCATTTATGCTATAGAATTGTTAATTATCGAAATATTTGATTAAGTGTTGAGATAATTAAGGAAGGGATTTTACAAAATACAAATTGACCGTTAGTTGACCGTTTGTTTGAATTTTTTAAAGGTTAATGTGCAAAAATAAAAATGAGATTTTCCCAAAAGTGTGCTTGACACAAATGCCTTTTTGATAGACAAAAGTAATTATAAACTTCCAAAATATGTACAAAAATACACATTGATTGTTAGTTGACCATTTTTTTGGAAATTTTTGACTGAAAATGATAATGTAGAGGATGGCGTGGATGATTAAGAAACAACTTAGAATAATAATCTGCTAATTGGGCAAAGAAAAATTAATTACTACCTCTAGTGTTCCTATAATTAGGACTGGAGGAAGTAATATGCAACATTTTATCTCCATCTAACCCTTCATGTCCTCTCCCTCTCTTTTCCGAAAGAAGTGATAAGGTGGAGATAAAGGGTTAGGTGTGAATTAATTTCTTTCGCTCAGCCAGCATATTATTATTCCAAGTTGGAGAAATACTTACATACTCTAAAAGTATCATGTCATTTGAACTCTTTTGAATAAAACTAATGGTCAATGGAGACACACTTCTCCCTTTCTCATTAGACAAAATTTAGATTAAGTGGTATTCCTAGAATATGTAAGTATTTCTCTCTAAGTTGTTTTTTAATCATCTTTGTCATCCTCAATGTCACCATTTTCCATCAAAAAATTCAAACAAACAATCAACTAATGGTCAAAGTGTATTTTTACACTTATTTTAGAAGGTCACAATTGCTTTTACCGAAAAAAAAAAAAAAAAAAGCATTTGTACTAGACGCACTTATGGGAAAATTTATGTGTATTTTTCACTTTAATCCTTAAAAAATTTAAGCAAACGGTCAATATGTATTTTTGCACATATTTTGAAAGTTTATAGTTACTTTTACCCCTCAAAAAAGCATTTGTTGTTGGGCCCACTTTTGAGAAAATTTCATGTGTATTTTTTGCATCTTAATCCTTACCTATTTCTACTTTTGTTAATTTAGTAGACATTTTGGAGTTTTTGTAATTCAAATGTCATTTTTCTCTCATTTTCCTTATTTCTTATTTAATAAAAATTAAATTATTTCAAAAAAAAAAAAATTAATTTCATAATGGTTCCTAAAAATTCAAAGAAATTAAATTATTTTAAAATGGAAAATAATATTTTGGTGTAGAGAAAGAAAGATAAAATATTAGAAAATTAATCTTTTGGTGTTTATAGTTTTGATTCGATTGTAGTTCACTATCTACACTGGTTTAATCCAACCCAGTCTCTATAGTTTTGATTCGGTTATAATTTAAATCTCTTAAATTGTAATGAGTCAAAGTTTAAGAATTAAATTACACGTTAAAATTACAAAAAGTTTAATTTTCTCAAATTCTCATATTTTTAATGGTGGTTAGTTAGAAGTTTTTCTCTACGATCTTCTCATTTTTCAACCCTGCTTTCGTGGAGATTGGAGCTTGAGCCAGTGTGGAAAATTCCCAATGAAAAAGAAAGAAAAGGTGTTCGTGCGTCGTGTAACACGTTGCTGCTTTTCACCGGAAGAAAACGTGGCTGCAACTCAGAAGGTAACTTTATTAAATTGCACGTGGATGATGATGATGATGTTGAAAAGAGCCCTCCAAAAAACATATGAATACAATACATGTTTGACTAACCCAAAAAAAAAAATCACTCCATCTCATATTGAATATAAAAATTAACTTTTTTAAATTATTCCTAGAGTTATATTTTTTGTACTATGCATAAGTTTTATACACACAACCCCACACACACATATGTATATATAATGTAAAGATATATATGTATATATCTATACATACATATACCTATATATATGTATGTAGATGTATATAGATACACACATATGTATGTATGTGTGTGTGTCTATATGTGTGTGTATATATTATGTTGATAATATTTCAATACAAATTATTATTAAAAAAAGGTGTTTTAGAAGATTAATTAATACACATTTTATATTAAAATATTTGTTACAAATTATGAGAGCACAAAATTTACACAACAAATTAAATCATCCTACTTGTTATTTATCACAAAATTTATTTAATATAATCCAATAAAGTTAAAATGGGTATAATATTTTATTTGTCAACAACCCTTCGAACTTCGGAAAAAGGAGGATTAATCTCTGCGCAATCGGCGGAGGACACCCCCTGATTTCTAAAAAAAAAAAAAAAAAAAAAAAGAAAGATTGTTTTTTGGGTTTAATTAGTCATATATCTTTAAAACATTGATAATATTCTTTACAAATGTGGCAATACTATTGAAAGTCTCATTAAAGAATCTAACTCCCCGAATTTGCTTTTCTAATTAATTAACTGCTGAAGGATAAGCATCCATCCAAGAAGGATATAACACTAAGACCTATCTTTTTGACCTCAACATCTAATAAAGATTTTTCTTGCCAGCTAATAAAGATTGGAATATATAACCAGAGGACTGTGATATTTTGTTGTAACCAACATGGGTTTAATGTTTCCGTTTTTATTTCAAAAAAATTTTTTCTGCCACACTCAGATAAAAGTGAGTGGGTCCTATTATGAAGAGAATAGAGAGAAAATATTAGTAAAACCCACTTATTTTTATGTGAGTATGACCAAAAAAAAATATTTATGTAACAATAGCAGAAACAATGAACGCAAACAATTTATTACATATAAATAACCATGGTTAGGTATGGAGTACCATAATAAAGTTAAGAGTTTAAACATTTTTAATTAAAAAAAAAACATTAGAAGAGCTTTTGTTCTTATAAGACTTTGGGCACTGATCTGATATGTGATGCTTTGTTTGAATCCTATTACTAAATATTCGAGCAACCAACTAATCTCACCGTTAATGGTGAGATTTGAAGTCGGTTCACCCATTTTGTAGTTTTAATGATCCATTATTAGAATATTTGGGTACTAAATAATTATGCTTAAAAAAATTGTTTATTACATATAGTACTGTAAAAAAGTAGAAAAATATTACTGTTGGATCATGGATTTATTCGAAATTTCAAATCAGAAAAGGAGAGGCAAAGCAAATAGAAATGGGCAGTGACATTGGATTAGCTCCAAATAATAAAAAATTACTGTAACAATTATTGAATCCACTATTGATTGATTATTATCATATGGACGGTCACATAATCTTATCTTTACCTGTTTTTAATTTTCATCCTCAAACCTAATGAAGATAATAAATGGAATCCAAAGGCTAAATGATGGAGACAGTACTTAAGAAAAATCAATGCTCATTCCTAATTAATTTATAATAAAAATGATTAAAATTTTTAAATTAAATTATTTTTAAACATAAAACTTCACTTGATTTTTAATTGAGTGTTTATAGTGGAATTGGCTTCTCTCCAATACCCTTCCCATTCTTTCCCCCTCCTTTACCTTCATGTTCCTTTCTCCACCATTGGATCAAAATCTTAACTAGCGATTTAACATCTCATAAAAATATTATTATAATTTTACTAAAAAATATAAAAATAAATTTAAACTGATAAGATTTAATCTAAAAAGATCTATATTATTTTAGTGTAGATTTTTTCCCTATTTTTTCACAGCAATTGTCAACTGTTCAAATTAAATTTTAGCCTTTTAAATTTATTTTTCTATTTTAAAGCAAAATTATAATAATATTCTTATAAGATGTTAAATTTAGACTGATGATATTTTAATCCAATGGTGGGTAAAGGAAAAGGAAGAGAAAAAGATGGGAAGGGTATTAAAAAGAAGCCAATCCCGTTTATAACTGATAATAAAAATAAAAATAAAAATGACCAGAACTTGACTAAACATAAGATAAAAGTATAAAGACTTAATAATAATAAAAAGGAACTTGCATGATTAAAAACAATGAAACTATATGAACTTCATAAACAAGCACTAAAACCCAAAAAAAAAAAAAAATCAATTGAAAAAAAAAACTTGCAAATTAATTATTTCTGTATTGTTTTCTTTTTGCACTTAGATAACCCAACAAAGGGGCCACCACAAAAAGCATGTATCACCTACCCCATTAAAAAGAATAAAAAATTACATACACATCAAAATTAAAGTTTCTACATTTTCCTCAAACCAAACTATTTTTTTATACTTTGTTAACTCAACAAGTGGACCACCTAGAGGTATGTATCAACAACCCAAGTTGGTTTTAAAAAAAAAAACGGAGAAAAAGACCCCAAAAAAAAAAAGAATTTTAAAATTGTAAAATTCTAAATGAAGTTTGTTATCAAAAGTTAATAAAGGATTGACGAAACTTGATTAACAATTCATAACTTATTTTTTAGGAAATTCTTGATTAAAGTTTTTCAATTTTAAAGCTCTTTTTCTGTCTTTTTCAAAAAAAAAAAAAAAAAAAAAAAGAAGAAGACATTTTAAACAAAGGAATAAAAGCTAAATGAACACCAAAAGTTTCTACATTTTTTTATTTCATGTGTCTCTCAATTGGAAAGCACCAAAAGCTTCTCTCTAATACTCTTCCCATTCTTTCCCCCTCCTTTACCCTTTTTTTTCCTTCTCTACTATTAGATCAAAATCTCAACAATCTAAATTTAACATGTTATAGAAATATTATTATAATTTTACTTAAAATTACAAAAATAAATTTTTAACGGATAAAATTTAATCTAAAAAGCTCTATATTATTTTAGTGTAGACTTTTTCCCTATTTTTTCAGTGCAATTGTCAACTGTTCAAATTAAATTTTAGCATTTTAAATTTATTTTCTATTTTAAAGCAAAATTAGAATAATATTCCTATAAAATGTTATATTTGGACAGTTGATATTTTAATCCAATGGTGGATAAAAGAAAAGGAGGAGAAAAAAGATGGGAAGGATATTAAAAAGAAGCCAATCCCATTTATACTTTTAGGTGACTGATAATAAAAAATAAAAATAAAAATGACCATAACTTGATTAAACATAAGATAAAAGTATAAAGACTTAAGAAAAAGAAAAAAAGGAACTTGCATGATTAAAAACAATGAAACTATGTGAACTTCATAAAAAAGCACCAAAAGTCAACAAAATTCAAGTGAAAATAAAAAAACTTGCAAATTAATTATTCATGTGTTGTTTTCTTTTTGCACTTAGCTAACCCAACAAAGGGGCCACCACAAAAAGGATGTATCACCTACCCCATTAAAAAGGGGAAAAAATTACATACACACCAAAATTAAAGTTTCTACATTTTCCTCAAACCAAACTATTTTTTTATACTTTGTTAACTCAACAATGGACCACCATAGAGGTATGTATCAACAACCCACATTGGTTAAAAAAGGGGAGAAAAAGACAGGAAAAGAATTTAAAAATTATAAAATTCTAAATCAGGTTTATTACTAAAAGTTGATAAAAGATTAATTAAACTTGATTAACAATTCACAACTCATTTTTTTTTATGAAATTCCCGATTTGAAGTTTTATAATTTTAAAGTTCTTTTTCTGTCTTTTTCCAAAAAGAAGGGGGAAAAAAAGGCTAAATGAATACCAAAAGTTTCTACCTTTTTTTTATTTCATGTGTCTCCCAATTGAAAAGCACCATTCCTCTTTAGGACTTTCTGTAGATGGTGGGCCGTATCCGGTGGGTGGGCCTCCACTTTCGGCCGCTCCGGCACCACCCACCGACCATCACTAGTCCTTACCATCCCTTTATTCTCATCTTGTCGCCAATACGGAGGAACCTCATACTCATCCCGAAGAAAGTCACAGCTCTTGTTTACAAGTGCAATGTCTCTGTTGTTGGCCAAGTGAAACCGTCGTCCTCGGCCGTAGTAGCCGTCAACCAAGTGCAAATGAGCCTCCAAGTTATGGGCACAAACCAAATCATTTGTGTGCTTCAAGAATGGGCTTTGTGTGTGATCCAAAGCAAGCTCTACACCAACATGAGCATAGCTCCATGGAAAAGATAAGGTTTCTTCAATATATTTCTGAAATTGAAACTTCTCATTGGTTATTATTCCAGGCACTGTTGGTACCTTATCATGCACATTGATCACTCTTAATACTTTAACTCCAAGCTCATCGCACCGTTCCTGGTATTAATCAACACATAAATAAATTATACAAAAAAGTTAATTATGTTAGAATAAAGCTAAAATTCTGGTGAAACCAGCAATATTTAAAAAAAAAACAATTTTAGTAATCACAATATTTAGTTAGTCTACCATAAATAAGAGAATTTTAAGCCCTCTCGGCTTTATATATATAGTACTTTCATCCGATCCTAAATATAAAACAAAATTGACTATTTTGAAGTAGTTAATGAAGTTAATTAAATTATTTTAGAGTATTTATATTTATATTTTTTTCTCCAACCTAATTAGTTTGACTAATAAACTTATATAAAATCTAAATATACATAATATATAATATGATTAAGAACTTATTTAGCTTCCTTAATCTTTCAAAAAAAAAAGTCAACCATATCTTATATTTAGGATCGAAAGAGTAATATATATTTTTTCAGCTTCATCCTTTTAATAGAAGTGAATATTGGATGAAAAGGAAAAGGCAAGAGACATATATTTCAGTTTATTTTGACGATTAAAAGGGAATTAAATTTATAAAATTATATAAAATACTAAATAAAAATTAAATAATTCTCAAATTTTGATCATCCTCTCCTGTCAAAAAATAAAAAATAAAAAATCATGCAGTCTTCTTCTATCTGCTGTATCAATATGGTCAATTAATTTAATCCACCTATTAACAAATCAAACAAATAAGCTATATTATTTATAAGTTATGAATAATATAATTTAACCTAAATTATACATAAGCCCTGTAACTTTGGATCATGTACCATTAACCTTAAACTCTTACATTTACGCAAGTAACCCTTGTATAATTAATTTTTCACATCACTTGTCTCAACACGCAGTTTATTAAAATTTCCGGGAGTCACATCCAAACTATAATAAATTTAAGATATATATAGTTATTATTATTATTATTTGGCCAGGTAAGACGTAAGTATATAATTGATAGTTGATAATGATTTGCATAGACTTGAAAAGTCAAGTAGGTTTGTTATAAAGTTTTAAAGATTGATATAATTATTTAATTATGCATAACTGATTGTTGAGAATGATTTGCATAGACTTAAAATCTTGGAGGTTTATCATAAAGTTTTAAAGATTAATATAATTATTTAATTATATATAATTGATTGTTGAGCATGATTTGCATGGACTTAAAAAGTCAAGGAGGTTTATCATAAAGTTTTAAAGATTAATATAATTATCTAATTATAGATGATTCAAAGTTGAGGGAAAATTTTTTTAATGTAATTTAGCCAATAATTTATATCAAAGGAACTGAACCTCACTTATAAAAATGAAAAGAAAGAAAGAAAGAAAGTAAAGTGAATAGTTTAAGACCTTGAACCTCAAATTCCCAACTCTGGGGCCCGCAATGGAGAAAACGGTGATCGGAATCGTTCTGGTAACACCACCGTCGCTGACGACATTCAAACCCATCTCTGCAATATCATAAGCACTCAAAATCGCCAACGCAGCTCCGAGACTATGTCCGGTGATCGTAATGCTAAGCTCCTCATCTGCATAATACTCAGTAAGCCGTTTCACTTCGGCGAGTATCTGTTCACGCGCCGAGAACGAACAGTAATTACAAGAATCTTCTTTCTTGGTGTATAAGTCATAGAATCCAGATTCAATCTTAACACTGTGATCACCTTCTCTGAAATTAGCCGGCCAGAGTATATCTTTCAGATCATAAATCCACTCAAGGTACGTCACCGTGCCTCTCCAGGCGATCACTATGTCGCGGCGGCCCAGTCGTTTGATCTCGTCAGCGTCATTGACAACTCCGACGTAGCCCATCCAGTTGGCGTGGGGGCTCCAGATGCTCCGGAGAGACGCAGATTTCTGGAAGAATTTCGGTAAATTGATGTTGGAAGTGGCGTAGAGATAGCGAGTTATCGCGTAGCCGACGCCGGCCATGTCGAGCTTCTGGAAGAAATCGGAAGGGTGGTACTTGCAGGTCCCACAGTACTTAGAACGAGGATCAAAGTCGAAGGAATCGTAGCAAGCCTGAGCCATTTCGCCGTAGCGAATGATTTCTCTGCGGAGATGGGGGTTCATAGGATCTAATAATCCTTCCCAGTTATTACATCCTTGAATTTCTCTCCAGATTTCATGCAAGGGAGGTACTTCATCTTCTTCAAGTAAATGAAGTTCGTCGTGGTCGTGATCGTGGTCGTGCTCGTGGTTGTCATGTTCATTCTTCTCTTGGTCTTGTTTTGGGATTAAGCTTGAGATTGAAGAAGAGCATTTGATTGGTGAAATTGATAATTTGTGTTTTGAGAGGAGAAGAGGAGGTTTGGTTGGGTTTTTGAGGAAGATGAGGTTAGTGGAGTTTGATGAGGAAAGGGAAGAAGGAAGGAGGATATGGGGAAAAACCAGAGACGATGATGATGAAGATGAAGAAGTCATAATGTGAAAGTGATGAGAGAGTGGAAACACAGAGCATCGAATAAAGAAGAAAGAGAGGAACTTTAAAGTGGAGCGGTCACTATGAAGAAGATGTGTATAGGAGAGTAGTGAATGAAAATGACGACTTGTGGGGAATTCATGTGGGTATAGAGAGCTAGGCCTCCAGTTGGTTCTAGATTGGGTAATAAGTAGATATTTTTGGAGGCCTTCTTTGGTAATTTGATTTACATGAATATATAGAAATAATATATAGAGTCAAGACCCACTTATAATAAAAATCAATGACTTTTCATCTAAAAAGAAAAAAAAAATTAGATCATTACAGTTCATACTCCATTCTTTTTAGATTTTAGTAATTAAATAGTTAGTGATTTGAGAGTCCAACCAGATTAGACGGTCATATAACTAGTGGCTAGACTTGAAGATGCTCAAATTTAAGATAAAAGTCATTTTGAATATTAGAATATTGTTTTAAATTGTTGATTAGCCGTAGTTAGACCAAAACCTACTTTTAGGCTGAGACATATTTTAGATATTGACTTTAGGATTAGAGTTCAGAGATCTAAGACATCCAATTAGAGGTTTGGATGAATTGGAGAAGAAGCTTAATAGGTTGATGGTTTTGGAGAATAGTCCTCTTCTGATTCATATTCAACTTCAGATTCTGAATTAGAAGAGTCTACTGATTCCTCATAGAAATGAATGACATACTGAGTTTCTTCATCTTGGTCAATTTGTTCTTCAAGATAATCTTTAATACCAGCTTGGTTTTGGAAATCATCAAAATCTTTTGAAGCTTTAATTTTGAAGCATCTTGACATCTTTTCTGGTTCTGTTAGGACAATTTTTGGCAAAATGTCCTTTCTTGCAGATAAAGCATCAGGAACCCTTTGTAAAAGGGGGTTTTCTAGGTTTTTAGAGATTTTTGCAAGACATAGTAGTATATATTTTTTAGCATAAAAATGAGACTCTAGCAAGAAACATTGTGCCTAAATAGATGGGTATTGGATTTTTGAAAAAGAGAGGGATGAAGAATACACCCAAATAAAAAGTGTATGTGTTTGATATGACTTGTAGACGCTCAAAAGCTAAGTTGAGAAAATAGAGAGCTAATTGAATCGTAAAATTTGTTTGGGGAGTAAATAATATTTTTTGTGCAAAAATTCAAGTTAAAGCCAAAGTTGATTGTTGGAATGTATGCCTTTCAACTTTTTTTTTTTTTTTTTTTTTTTTATTTGAAATTTTTAAAATCAACTTTTTAGTATAACATTGGGTTAAGATCCAATTTTATTTCAACAATTTTCACAAGAAAAACAATATTGCCTTGAAATTTTTTTTAAGAACAATGTTATTCTGAAATTTTTTAAATTATAGAAATTTCGCCCGACCGTTATCCATGTTAAGTTTGATCCTTAAATGATCAAATATGTTGATTGACAATCCATGTGTCATTTACATCAATTTTATTTTGGGTTCAGATGAAAATTTATCTGAGAAGTTTTCACTTAAGTGCAATGTTGTCATAAAAATTTATAAAATTGTAGCAATTTCACCACGTTTATTATCCAAGTTAAGTTTACCCCTTACTTAATCATATATTCTTATCTAACATGTTCATGTATCATCCCCTTCATTTTTCCCAAGTTAGAACTACAAATAAGGAAAAAAAATTATTCTAGGTAATTTTGCTCAATGTGTCTTGCATCTAGTAATTGAATATTTTTCTTCATTTATTGTCTAGGGAATGTAAGCTCCTCCTCAACATATGACTTCTTATTCTTCAATGCCACTCACACTGTGAGCTTGATAAATTTGGTAAGCTAACTATTAAATTTAACCTATATAATGGTTAGGGCAAAAATAAAGCTACAATATGGAAACTTCTGGTTAATATTGAACTTAAATTTTTTTTTTTTTTTTTTTTGGGAAGCATTGCTTGCGTGAAAATTTTAGGGGCAATTTACACCTTAACAAATAATATATGGACCTGTCAACTTAACATATTTTGTCAACTAACGGTCAAATTTAACCTACATAATGATTAGTGCAAAATTTATATGATTTGAGATTTTTCAAGGTGACATTACTTCTAAAAAAAAGACTTCGAGCAATATTGCTCTTTTGTGACAATGTGGCAACACAATTGGACATTAACCCTATATCATTTAAATAATTTTTTGTCAAACTAAGTCTTTTTTTAATACCAATATTTATTGGGAGCAAGTGGTAAGAGACTTACTCTCCCTTAATCACGTCTTCAATTCAAGGAGTAAAAATGAAGAAAATAGTGTTGAGAGTTCTTCTCTCATGACCATGGGCTCAGCTTGGGACGAATCCATTCTATAAAAGATATGTAAAAAGTAATTATAAATTACAAAATGGACTTTTCACTTGCTTTATTCAATGCGTTATTCTGTTTTGAACAGTTTTCAATGCGTTATTCCAATGATATATAATTGCATCGTACTAACATGCGTTGAATAAGGCAAGGGAAAAGGCTCATTTATTCGTTACACGCGTGACTTTTGCGCCTTGTGCAACATGCATTTGTTTTTCCCAAGATTTTTTTAAAAATAATTGATTAAGAAATTTTTTTAAAAATGATTTTCCAGAATTTTTGAGAAAATATAATATTTCATAGGGTTAAGGAGCAAAAATACATATGGGTTTTTTCCCAGGAGCGCCCAGCACCACGTGATTATTTTTGGAGCAAAAATACACATCAAATTTCAAAACCAGAGCAAAAATACCACCACAATTAAATTGATTTAACATCTGTTAGGTACCTTGTGAAAATACTAAAATGCCCCTCACTAACACCCTCTCGCTCCCAATTCTCATCTCTGCGACATCATCTCTCGCAACTCTTCATAAACGAAGAACAGTGATGATTTAAGCACAATGACGATTCCCGAGTGATTAACACCATAAAGTTCGAAACATTGCATTTATCTGCGAATCACAAGCAATCGATAAGCATGCATGTCCTTCCTCGAATTTTCATATGGGTATTTAAAACTGTTTGTATTCTAACAATCTTGTTTGAAAATGAAAATGCTTGTTTTTAGAAAATGAGGTCTTTATGTGAAAATAATCAAAACCAACAACTTTAGACTTTAGGGTCATTGTCGCAAAGATCTGAAACACCCCAAGGGACCATAGAACACAAGAAAGCATATGAAATACAAAGATGAGAGTTGTGAGATAAAGATGCAAAAGACGGAGCGGATAGAAAAAAGGAAGAACGAAATTTTAAAGCAAAGGAACCAACTTTCCGGTTTCGATCATGAATCAAGAGAGAAATCAAAATCACAAACCCAGATTTGGAGAGAAATCAAAATCCCAAATCTGATCAAAATCGCAAACCCAAATTTAGAGAGAAATCGAAATCGCAAACCCAGATTTGGAGGAATCGGATCAAAATCCCAAATCTGATCAAAATCGCAAGCCCCGTTTCCTTACCTGAGAATTCCTTCGCCTCGCGATCCTTTGCGATCGGATCAACGCCGAAACTAATCACGTGGTGGATCGAAGGAGGACCGAGGAATCAGATCTGGAAAAAAGGTGCAGAAGTATGAGAAGGGAAGGAAGGTTCGAGCAGAGTTGAGGCGAAAGCAATCAGATTTGGGCACGTTTTTTTTCAGGTCAAAGGAAGGGCAAGTTGGGAATTAAAAGAAGTTTAATATTTTTATTTTTTAAAAATCGAGTGGGGCCCACCGGAAAAGTAACGTCAGTTAAATTCATTTAACGGCAAGGGTATATTTGCTCCCATTTTGAGATTACATGTGTATTTGTGCTAAAAAAAAAAACACATAGTCTTTAGTAAGGCCTCCCGAAAAAACACATGTGTATTTTTGCCATCCCTATTTCATATACAAATCATTTTTTATTAAATAAATACATTGTTCACATATCTATTTTTTAAAATTAAAAAGAAAAGTGTTTCCCTACTTCAAAATTTAAAATGGTCAGTATGATGTGAAAAACTTATGTGCATATTAATTCTTATTTCGTTGGGAAAAATATTTTTAAATTCATAAAATAGATTTTTATAAAGTCATTATTATTATCAGATAATTGAAAATTTATTATTTCTTTTTATTTTCATATTTTTTCTAATCCAAACATGTTCATGATACTTTCTCACACAAGTAATTGAGTATAATATTTATATGTAATTAAGCTACATGTTGATCACAAAAAAAAAAAAAAAGCTACATAAATATTCATGAAATGAGATTATTTAATTTTATTTATTTCAAAGTTATTTAAATTTTTATATTTATACATTTATTATTTTATATACATATATTATTATTTTTTATTTAATTATTACGTCACCTGTTCAATTATCCGTGATTGTCCACCCGGTTTTTTTTTTTTTTTTCGTCTAACCCGTTCAAGGATGAAAATATTGATTTGTTGACGTTTTCGGCCAGTTTGTGTGATTTGGCTTATAAAATATTGGTTGGAAATGATTAAAAACATGAACACAATAATAATCTTAAACTTAAACTTATAAAATATATTTTTCAGTATTCTTATTTTTTTTTAATAAATCAATCTATCAAATTTTAAATTAATTTTGATTTTATTTTTCATTATATTTTTAATTTTAAAATTAAATAAGTATAATAATTAAACTATTTTAGATGACAATGTTTCGTTAATACATTATTTTTGTTTAATAAATAGTGCTCAGCAATAGTTTGCTTTATTCGTTGGTGGATCATATTTCTTTTTTTTTTTTTTTTTTTTTTTTGTGACTTTTTTACCCAAAAACTTCCTATGTTCGAGTGAAATAATTGAGATAAAAATATTCCATTCTTTTATAAATAATAGTATTAACCCATAAAATTTTTTTTAATTACTCATTTTAATCATATATATATATGGGTAAAGTATTTCTCCAGTTACCGGAGATAAGTTTATAGTTTATCTTTAGCAACCTTAAAACTATGTCGTTTTGAATTAATGAAGGGTGTTTTTGTAATTTCATTTACTTTTTTATCATATGACTTTTACTGAAACACCATTCATTAATTCATCTAAAATTACAAACACACCATTCATTAATTCAAAACGATATAGTTTTAAGGTTATCGGAGATAAACTTATCTCCAATGACTGGAGAAATACTTTTCCCTATATATATAGATCATTTAAGTGGCAATATTTTCCAAGTTTCCATGTAGTGTTTTTTTTTTTATAAAAAAAATAAAATAAAGGGCAATTTATTAAAAGAAACTAGTTATATAAATTTAAAAGAAGAAAGATTAAATCCACTGAGGTTTCAGGGAAATAACCTAAGAATTGCTAGAAAAATTGCAGGTCCAGTCAATTATACATAATAGAAAGCAAAACCACCAACAAAACAAATGAAGCCACGTTTAAAGATGTGGAAGAGGTCAAGAGGCATATAGTCAAGTCAACGAAAAAAATGGGGGAAAAAGAAAGAAAAGCCGGTGCATGTGTTTTCACGTTTCGACATCTTTTGAGAAAATTACTCTAGGGGAGCTTATAGTTTTCACTAGTTTTTAACTTATACCCCTATAATTTTTTCTTTTGATCAGGTTTTTGTAGTTTTATAGTAGTATTATTTTTAATCAGATCTCTATAATTTTTTTTTCCCATTTATTTGGTCTTTATGATTTCTCTTCATTTTTAATATTGTCATTGTAGTTTCAAATGACTAATAAAAATAAAAAATTACAAAGACATGATTAAACATACGGTGAAACAATAAGTGTTTGATAAATAAAAACTACAAGGACTCACTTAAAAATCAGGTAAAAGTATAAGAACCTGACAAATTAAATGAGGAAAACTATAAAGAACTGATTAAAAATTATGTGAAGCTATTTGTAAATTAATTTAACTTTTATATATATTGTGAATTTTTTCTCGGTCTACAAAATATTTTAAATATTTAAATTTTTTATGATCATTATAAAATATGTTGCCGCTGAAAGTTAATACATTTATGCGGCGACATTAAAAATTGCCACCAAATTTTGAAAGTGTCCAAAAGTGACTTTCTGTGGCCACATTAAAAGTTGCCACAAAATTTTGCAAGTGTCCAAAATAGTCATTACATGAGCTTCTGTTTTCCTTAATCATTATTATTTTGTTTAGTTTTAATTTTTCATGAATTTCTCATTCTTGCGCCCCTTTTCTTTTCTTTTTTTGAGAAAAGACGCCAACGACTAACTATCATCCATAGGACTGATTAACAAAACTATTCTGGAGCGGATGATATTCCATATGGGTCTCATCAAGGCACCACTCTCTGCATCCCACATTTGTCTTCAACCGTGAAGGCATGAGGCATCATTGAAACCATACAAAAAGTACTACACCTTGATTGTAAAATATCGATTGCTTGTTAAACCCTGTTAATTGTGTAAAAGTAGGATGCTCCAAATTCGGAGTTCAAGAGTTTTATAAAACACTTTTGATATAAAAAATTGTGAATGAAAGATCCCACTAAATTGAATTGGGTCCATGAATCTAAGAAATAGTGAGAATTCTTGATCTTTCTCAATTCGAAAATCTAGAATTTTAATTGAAGGTTAAACTTTTAACAACTGTTTATCTAGAAACAATAATTAACAAATAAGTCAAAATTTTAAAAATATCACCACTTCTTTTTTAACTTCATCGTTAAAGAAACTAAATAAACCAAGCTTGTAAATTTGTAGGCTAGGCCTAGTCTATTTATCTAAATAGGTATGAGCCTGTGTCTAATATATTTACTTTTTTTTTTTTTTTGATACGAAAAAGTTTTGGAGGGTTCGACTAATATATTTACTTAAAAGGCTAGGATGAACTTAAAGTACACTAGGCCCATTGGGCCCTAATATAAGCTTAGCCTATTCACACCTTTATGTATAAGCTAGATAGTTTTTAAATACTAAGAATTTGTAATAAATGTGTGTTAATTTCCTTAAATACTCCGTTTTAATCATTATTCATTATTGAATAGGCTTTTAATATATGCAATTAATAGGGACAATTTGGATGTGTGGATCCTAATAGAATGGACTTTGACCATTTAAACACGAGTTCTCAAGTTTAAGTCAATTAATATAATTGTAAAAAACACCGTTGAGATATCTTCAACTGGAGACCGACAATGGTTGAATCTGGCCCTCTCATATAGCCATATAAAAGAAAAATATGGATAGTTTGAGAAAAGATTTATAAATTTGAGACACAAGGTAACTGAAGTTTTATATTTATTAAAACTATAGAACAAGCTCCTCAACTAATTCCTATATGTTAAGCGTAAGGGGGACTAGTTTAGAGCGAAGGAGAAGAAGAAACTAAAACAATAATAGAATTGAAATGGAAAGAGTACAAGTAATAAGTAGGTGAACTTTTTATTATCTCTTTTAATATTGAGTCTGTCTCTTACTTGTTCTGAACAAATCTGACGGGGAGAGTATTTATACGCACAGGTTATAGGCTATCATTATTTTGTTTGTATGTGTATAAATTGGTTACCAATACTTAGTACTTAGGTTTGGTGGGGAGGTTAATGGTATTGGCGGTACTGATATGACTCTCTCTTAACTCTTTTATCTCTCATTCATTCATTCATATACACCATCGATCACTTATTGGGACTTCTCTCACAGAGAGAGAGAGAGAGAGATATGTGAAAGAAAAGTAGGGTTGTTGGAAGGAACACTACGAAGGCATGCGTGGGCGGCAAAAACTTGAAAATCTATAAAAACCAGAAAATCATTATACATATATAGTGATATCTGTGGTCCATTCCACCACTAGAGCTTTGACATAGTGCGTTATATGAACTTCTCCCATTATATAGACAGACAGATAGATAGATAGGGTTTCATTCAGAGCATTGAAATGGAGCTCTTTGGTGTTTTCGCTTTGTACTCTTCAATAAGAATATATTGCCAGAGAGATATATAACGCAGATATATGGAACTTGTACCATTTTTTAGGTAGTCCCGGCCACGTCAGTTCCATTAACAACAGTTTTGACCACTCAAATAGTGATGTCAACGTCTTGAATAACCAAAATGTGGGTTTTTAGTTCTTTACATGATTTTCTCGTGTTATCTCTAGGTTTTTTGATCTGACATGAATTTCAAATAAATACAAGGCAGGCAAGCCTGCCTTGTAGGGGAACTGGATTCAGTGCGAGAGCTCGTCCGTCTGACACAAACTCCGACCGTCCAGATGTGATCTAGACAAGTTCAAATATGATTTTTTCTACTTTTCATTTTTTTTAAATATGAAAAAATTATTTTTTCAAAAAATATTAATTGAGAGATTATCTTTATTTTAGATCATCTACCCATTAAAATTATTTTCGATAAAAAATATAAAAGTAAAAAAATCGATTTGGACGATCCGTAACTCGTCCGTCGGACGAGCTCTGACGAGCACTGAATCCAGTTCCGCCTTGAAGGAGAGATAGTAGACAAGTTGGAGCCAAATTCCCCACACACACGGGCCCATTGTCGAAGCATGCCCATATACTCCTCTGACTCTTAATATAAGATATATTTACTTAATTTAATTATATTAATGAAGTTAGTTAAATTAGTTAATATGACATCTATTGTTTAGAACACCCTACTCGTCCCTTAATTTCCTTATTCCCTATTTTCTTTGATTATTGTAAAAGGAACATCAATGGAGTAAATTAGAAAAAAATAGGAAAAAATTAATAAAAATGAAAACTATATCTTATATTTATGATAATAATAAACTCCCTAAATATATCATATATTAAGTACAAGAGGAATATACACAAGTAGAAATTATCTGAGGTTGATCTTTTCTGGTAACACCCCCGTTGAAGTAAGAGACAAAGTGGGTTGTATCCTAAGCATTCCTATTTCTGATGATCCTGAAAAATATTTGGGAATTTCAAATATATGGGGGTAAGTCTCAAAACGACAAGCACTTGCTTATGTTAACCAACGAGTAGGGAAGAAACTGCAGGGGCTGGAGAAGGAATTTTGTTATCCTTTTGTGGGTATTCGCCACCAAGCAGATACTGTAAGTGTGCGGGTCACTATAAGTAGTACGTTTAGTGAAAAAAGATACTGTTCCCTGAATGGTTCATGCAAAAAGATATTGAAAGATATGAAATTGAATTCCCCAATTAGGCCGAGCAGATCCAAATTAAAGCATATATTGGTTGATTTGTAAAATGCAATTTTAAAGATATGAAAAGTATTCCTACGTACTGTTGTGTTGTGGCACCAGACACGTTTCTCTTTTCAAAAGAGATTGTCGTGGCACTTGGCACATGTCATGGCAACAGTAGAGACCTTCTAAACTTGTTTTTCACCTGGGAAAAAACAGAAGAAGAAGAAGATACCACATCAAAATCCTAAATAAGTATTGTTGTCTATAAAAGTGTTGTTGAAAATATACTAAACAGATAGAAATTGAACTATAACAAGAATCTGTATTACCAAGATTTCATATACTGTAAATAACAAGAATATGTATAACTAGATTACATATATAGTGTTTATCAACCAAAAAAAAAAAAGAAGATTACATATACAGTAAGCATACATTGGTGCGAATAATATGAAAAAACCATAAACAAACTCACAAGACTACCAAATATGGTAATAAACTTTGAAGTAATCCGGACCCAATATACGTTGTTTCCTTAAGACGATTTTGCTCCCTCAATTTGGATGCCTAAGGATGCTAAGAAATTGTCTCCTAGGATAGAGCAGATTTTTCGTCTTAAGAATTATGGCTCTCTTAATCTAAAGCCTAAGCGAACACAACGAGTCTGCTTTTAAAACGCACAGAATATGTTTGTAGAATGTAGTATGATTTGTGACTAGGGCGCCCTATTTATAGACGATGAAAAAATTGATCAGATGGACTCGACTGTTATAGTGAATTGGTGCATTGTGTGAACAAATGCACAAGAATAGAGCGAACAGAAACGACCAGTGACCCTTGTTGGCGAACTGGTGTGTCATACGAACAAACGCACTAGAACAAAGCAATGACCAAAACGAATCACGATTCGCAGCTAGGGGAAAAAAGGAATTATTAAAAGTTTGGGGACTAATTGGAAATTTTAAAAATTATTTAATAAAAATTATTTTTTATTTCACACATCGCGAACCGGACCGGGTGGGCGACATGCAACCGAACTGGTTGGACGGCGGCACGTGTATGGTGGACCAAGGGTCACTTAAGTTGTCACTCCTGCATAAAAGTGGGCTGACCCAATTAAGAGGAGCAAAGTTAAGGCTTATATATCCTCTAATTCCTCTCCAACTATTCAATGTGAGACTTCCATCCACACACACATTCCCTTTTTTCCTCTTCTTTTACAACCTTCTTCTTATTCATAACCCATGAGATTATGTATTAACTATATTTGTGTAGCAACTAACAACTCATTTTATTTGGAAATCTTTGATATGAGATTTTAAAGTTCAAGTGGTATAAAAATATTGGGTTTACTTGGAGTGTGACCGTTTTTCTCTATTGCCCATACAAATCATACCAAGCGACTATAACAATATGGAAGCAATTATGACAACTGCAGATTAAATACACCACAGATAGGAAGAAGAAGAGCGAGATTTATAGTAGAGGAAAAATAAATCAGTGTGTCTGAACATCTCTATTGAAGTGATTTACGATTGAACCCATTACGCCTATTTATGGTGTTTTATGTACTCCTTATTCTCTATGTCCATATCATTTTCTCATAGAGACAACATATCTTTTCCAAAGAGAGACACATTGTATCAGTGAAATAATATCACTAATAGAGTCATGTTCTATCGGTTGAATAATATGACTTATAGTAATTAGGAGATATCACATATGTCGACTCAAACTTTGATATTATCTATACTTTGATCCCAATCTTTTTGGGCTTGGGCACCAAGGATAGAGTAGGCCATTTTCCAACAACATTTATTAACTCACCACTTTCTTACTTAAAATATTCATGCCCACTTAAAAAAAAAGAAAGAACATTTATGAATCGAAAATGTGTTTACTTCAATTCTAATGAATTTATATAATTTCCTTAATAATATTAACATTATAAAAAAAATATAATTAGAGAAACATAATGGAGAAAATGAAGAATTTTGTATTAACCATATACGAGCAACATATTCATACAAATTAATTATAACCCACTTATTGGGTTTAACAATGATCATTCCTTACTTAAGGGTTAAGGGTAATTAATAACTAACCCTAATTCTAGGGATCTAGGAAAGACCTCCCTCTATAGAGAGAGACTCATGTTGACCTCTCTTTTAACATGGCACGGATGTCATTATCCTACATACTAAACACATTAACCATGACCCTTTATATAAACTAGAGTCTCAACCAACTAACTGTTCATTTAATTTTACCTTAATATCTCTAACACACCCTCTCAAGTTGACACCTCTTAAGCTCATATAAGTGTCAACTTGCAACATAAAATGAGAGGGTTAAGGTGAATTAAACCAAACAGTTTTAATTCACAATACAAAGCTTTAATTTCTTCAAAATACTCTTCTTCATATCTATTGGCATGTTTCTCTTATAAGCAACACCATCAGTATTCTTTGCTTCTCTCATACTTCCTTGACCAAAACCAATCTGCAACCTCTATTTGCAATCTTCTTCACCCATTAAAATATATAATCCTGCACTGTATATTTTAAAAAAACTGCAACCTTGCGCTACTACAGAGTCTTTTGATTAAAGAAGGAGAGGCATGAACCCATAGAACCATATGAGAGAATTAGAAAACTATCAATCTTGCTGTCAAGTTGCCAATGCATGTCTTAAAACCTGCCATGGGTTCAAAAAAATATATTTATTGCTTGTCGAATAAAAGAAGGACTTGACATAGGAGATTCTGTAACAAAGCTTCGTTGTAACATTTCAGATGCGGTGAATATTTTACCCATGTAGCGGAAGATCAATCTATCTTTCTTCAAACTTTGCTTCACAGTGGATGAAACCCTCACCATACATACCAGACTCAACTTTATTCATAGCTTCCCCATGAATTTGAGTCATCAATCTGGTTTTAACCACATCCATAGGTGTAGTGAGAGAAGTAAGATGTGATGTTGGGAAATTAGCCTCCTCGGTCGTACTTTTAGCAACTGAAGTGCATGAAAGGATCTGTCTACACAACTCTGCATACGAGGCCTCTATTTTACTACCATGTCCAACCATGTTGCTCTATGAAAAATTGTGCACGATTGTTTCCTCAACAGCTCGTCAATTTTTTTATTTGGTTGATCTAATACTATGTAAACAAATGTAATTAGGGAAACATAAAAATATAATAGAGAAGATGAAGAATCTAATATTAGCCACATAAGAGCAACATGATCATATAAATTATAATCTACTTGGGTTTAACAATGATCATCCCTCACTTGAGGTTGATTAACAACTAACCATATAGCTAAAGATCTATGAAGGACTTCTCTCTCTAGAGAGAGACTCATATTAACCTCTCTCTTAACATGGTGTGTATGTCATCATCCTACACACTAAACACAATAACCATAACCATTTATACATATTATAGTCTCAACCAACTAACTACTCATTTAATTTCACAAGAATATCTCTAACATGATGCATTTGGTTAATTTCTTATAACTAACTCATCATGAACACACTTTCAATTTTATATTCGTGACTCTTCAAATATACCCAAAACATACCTCAAATCTATTAAAAATGAAGAGTAGGTCCAGAAGTCATGGTTAAAGCAACGGTTAATGCCATACCAATATATCTAATGAATTACATCTTTCAAGTTTAATTTCCTAAAAAATCTTGCAAAGACCTCGACCACCAGCTGATATCTAACTTCTAGTGGGGCGATAGTGGGGAGGAACTACAAGTATTCATCAAAAAGCATGGGTCTCCATGAGCTTACTTTTTAGAGAATATTTTTTACGATTTATAAAATAAGAATGTGAGTGGAGTCTTATCCGGCTTGTGAAAAATGATTACCCAAACACTCAATAAATATAATGGGGGTTGGCACGGGTTTCGGGATTTTGAAGTGCTCAATAATTTATAGAAAAAAAGAAAAAGAAAATAGTACTTCAACTTCAAAATTTCTAATAAATGTTATTAATTACAAGAGTATAGGTACATTTGAGTAACAATTGACAACTCATCTTAATAAAAAAAAATTACTGAATTTAAGATTTTTAAGTTCAGGTGGTATTTTCTAATGTTCTCTGCCTGACTCACTCCTTCCTAAGAAAGCATGAAGACTAATCCAAGAGGATGCTCTATGGTATAGCGTGTAGAAAAGGGTTATAATAAGGCCGTTTGGATCTGGTCAAGGATTCTATTCGGTATATCAATACGTATTTATCAAAAATAAATAAATTTCAATACCATTAAAAATAAATTCTATTGGGTAGATCAATACTATTTTAATAAATAAATATGTTTGATCTTTTAACATGCAACAAGCCTTATTGTTAAGCAGCATTTAATTTCATTTACACACCCACACACATATTAAATAGTTGAGGTTAAAAATTAAATTTGATATCTTGAAAATATGTTTATTTAAAATTTGAGGTTATTCAGATAATTTTTTCCCCCGATTTTATCATATTTATTTAAATATTTGATATCTAAAAAATATTTAAAATATACATTTCAGTATTAAATTTGAATTCTTAAAATGTAATTACGTAATGCATATGTCAAAGAGCTTGATAAAATTACTTAACATTTATTTATTTATTCAATCCAACAACTACTGGAAATTTAAAAATTCAATTTAGTTAATAAAATATTAAATCCGGTCAATTAGCTTAACCTAATACGTTAGCGCATGCTTAAGCCTTTTTTTTTTTTTTTTTTTTTTTTAAGAAGGCTAAAGTAGTTAAAAAAGAAAGGGCTTGTGAAGTGTGAGAGTGCTCTCTCCTCCTCTCTCGCACTTCATCTTCTTCATCGCATGCTCCGCCGGCGGCTTGTGCCTTACACACAAGCCACCGGCGACCACCGCCTTTATGCCACAGACGAGTCCGAGTGGTTGTTGCGTGTCCACATCTTTGATCTGCGGTCCAGGTGTTTTGGAGTCCAGATCCTTGATCTATGGTCCTCTCCCTCAGAGTTCTGTCAGACGTGGCCTTCTCTCGTCTCTATGGCGAGCCCTTTCCTCTCCTCTCCGCATCCGATCTCGTGGAGGTGAGATTTATTTGTTTTTTTATTACTTTTCTGTGTTAGTGGGTTGTCTCGGTGGTGTTTTTGTTTTATGAAATAAGCAGATCCGTAAGATCTGCAGGTCAATTCCTCTTGGATGGATGGTCAGTATGAACGTTATAAGATCCGACTCTCCCTTGGTAGTTCGGATCTGCGTTCTTGGGGGCAGATCTAAAGAGGCGTTGCTTGTTGTGTGGCCAAGGTCACCAGATCTGATTCAACATAGGAGCAGAAGATTTCTTCTGGACATCATGGGTCTTCTTACTTAAAGGGGTTGAGTTTTTTGTGTTCTTAACCCCAATATGGGGTACTGTCGCATACCGCTTCGTTGCAGCTAATGCTTATAAGGAGGTGTGCCCGTTTGGGTGGGTTTTACAATCATCACCTTCTTCGTTGTCACTTCTAACCCCAGATATTGAGGAGGCTGCTTTGTCTATGATTGTACTTCTACTTCTAAATATTTTATGTACGGTGGTTTGGCTTTTTTTTGTTGTTGTTTTTGTCTTTGATGTATTTTGTTGTACGGATCCGGCTTTACTTGTATCCGGATATTGTATCTGTTTTTAGTATTAATATAAATAGCTTTCCGATCAAAAAAAGAAGGCTAAAAGCCCGCCTAACAAAGAAAATAAATTATACATAAAGGGAAATTAATCTTAAACACTCTTGGTCAACCCACATCCTTAAATTAGTGGGACACTCCAATAAAAAAATAGCAGAATTAGAAATACTAATTTTAGCTAAGGCATCGCCTAGTCAATTGGAATCTCGCAAAATAGATTTTAGGTTAATCTGTCAATCCATTTTTATCAACTCCCTACTCTCGAACAATCATGTTAACAGAGGTATAATTAGCATCAACTATTAACCTGATAACTTCTTCATCATCCGATTCTAAAATAACTTTCTTTAACCCCAAATCACAATCCAAACGCAGGCCCTTCAATATCGCCCATTCTTCAAAGAATATTTGCTTGATAGGCACCAATGCTCCTTGTAAACCCAACAATCCACTTTCCCGAACTGTCTCTCAAAACCCCACCACAACCAACCTTTGTTGTTGCCAAAGTCATAGCTCCATCCACATTTAGTTTGAACTAGCCATATAGGGGTCTTTCCCATCACACATTATGTAAATTTCTCAAATTCTAATAGGTTTCACAGAATCATTATCTGAGAGTAAATTTATCCCAGATTAGTGTAATAACAGCAACAAGATTGGTAGGTTGGGATAAGAGTCTTAAATGTCATGAAAGTTTTTACTATGGAGTTTTCTTTGTCTCTTATTTGCCCTGGAAGTATTAAAATCGTAGCAAAAATGCACCTACTGTCACGGAATCGCCACGTGGACCATTAAATTGACACATTGCGTCTGATGGATTGCCACGTAAGGATAAAAATCATACACATAGGTTGACACATCAGATCACTGTCTCACACTTGTTACGGCCAACGATATAGGCATACCAACAGAGGAAATTTTAGAAGGAGAAATCGAGGGTCAGAGGAAGTGCGAAGACTAAACTAGAAAGAGGAATCGAGAAGACCAGAACGTGAAATCGGTGAATGACGGATTACTCAATTTGCGCTTCTAAAGAGTATTGGACATTATTTTCCGACGTTACTCAAGTAACGAGTAATTGTTCGTAAGTAATTTAGTTACTTTCACGCGTTACTCAAGTAATGAGTATTTGCTCCACGAGTAATTTGGTTACTTGCAGGAGTTATTCGAGTAATTTCATCTACTTTGCAAAGTAATTTAGAAATAGTCGCTCTCTTTCTAAGTTATTTGACATTACTTTCGGAAATTACTCAAGTAATATATTCTGGCTTTGAAAGTAATTTCGTTTTACACCACCGAGACTTCTACTTCTTGGTTATACTAGTTATTTTTAAGGTTTAGTTGAATTATGATTACTAATTTGGGCAACGGAGTTTCGGAAAGTGGTTTGGCAAAGATGCTCGTTCGTGCGTCCAAAAATAGAGGTTAACAGAGGCATAAGTTACTTAAGTAATATATTCCCTGTTGTCTTGTAATCGTGGAAAAGTCTCTCGAAATAAAAAGATGATTAGAAGTAATTGAAATAAGTTTGAGAGTGATTAAGAGTAGTTAGATAATGATCCATAATGATTAGAGATTAAGAACATACTGATGGTTTTTGGGATTCGAAGGAAACTTACTCGGTAACTTAATTAATTACTTGAGTAATATCGCACATTTTCAAATTAAAATCATCCTGAAAAGATATTACTTGAGTAACAATATATGTTACTTGAGTAATATCGATGGTGTTTAAGAAATAGAAGCACCTGTGTTGGTTCTCAGAGTGAATTTTGATGATAACAAGATTTAATTAATTAAACTCTATGTTAAAGAATGATTTGTAATTTGAATTAGTAAATATCAATTAATTACTCGAGCAAGGCGTTCTTGGTTACTCCAGAAATTCTCTTCATTTGAAACTTCTTTTGAAAATTTGTTGAAAACTATCCGTTATTACTTTCGGATGTTACTCAAGTAATGAGCATTCCATTTGCAAGTAATTTGATTACTTTCAATGGTTACTCAAGTAATGTTCATTTGCCCTGCGAGTAAATTTGGAAACTGTCACTTTTAAAATGTTTGTCCAATAGTACTTTCGATGTTACTTGAGTAATGCTTATGTTCCAAGTAATTTAGTTACTTTCTATTGTTACTTGAGTAATACTTATCTTTCTTGCAAGTAATTTAGTCTCTGCGAGAAGTGACGGATGCCATTTGATTCCTCAATTTTCTCTTCAAAGGCCAAATATTCTGATCTGAGGTACTTAATCGATGAAAAGAGGTAATATTTGCAATCTCTTATCTTCAATTCTTGTTGTTCAAATGAGTCCGTGCAACTCTGTAAGTTTTTCTTTTAAATCTGGAGTTTCATTTAAATATTACTCGAGTAATGTCGGGTTTGCTTCTTTTAAAATGAAAATTCTTAACGATAGTGTTATTTACAGAACTCCCCTACATTCGAAATTACCCGAGTAGACAATATTGTTACCCGAGTAACGTCGATCTGCTTTCCTTTTTGATAACACAAGCGGTTCTATTTATTCATTCCATCAGCTGTCCATTAATTGCGCGTTTCACTCTGCTGCTCATTTCCGTTCATTTATTCATTTCGGGTCTGATTCATTTTAAAATGCTGTGTGTCGCTTTTTCTGGGCATATCTCATATCTTTGCACGATTCATTCAAAAAGCTGTGCCCGATTTCACATGTTTGTCTATTAATTTCGCATGGTTCCATCATTATTTAAACAAAAAAAGGGGGTTTCATTAAATGCAGAATTTATTAAGATGTCCTGCACCAATTTTTTATTGCATTGTTTGAATCAATTAATCACTGGCGTCAGTTTCTTAAATGAAAAAGCATGTTTTATTGTTCTTTATCTTCTAATTGAAAAGCGTCATTTATCATATGTTACGACAAGGAATTTCTTGCTCGAGTAACTTTCGTAAGGCGGTCTGGCATATTAAAAAAAAATTTATATTACTCTCATATTTGCTTTGCAAGTAATTTAGTACATTCAATATTACTTTCCAGAGTTACTCGAGTGATGCATTTTATCTCCGCAAGTAATCTAGTTCATTCGATATTACTTTCCGGCGTTACTCGAGTAATGCATGTTATCTCCACAAGTAATCTAGTTCATTCGATATTACTTTTCAGGTTACTAGAGTAATGCATTTTAGCTCCGCAAGTAATTTAGTTCATTCAATCTTTCTGGAGTTACTCGGGTAATGCATTTTTTCTCTGCAAGTGCTATTTCGCTTCAGTAGCTTCTATTTCTTGAACACCTTAGATATTACTCAATTAACAGACATTGTTACCCAAGTAATATCTTACCCGTGTGATTTTCTCCCAAAATAAGTGATATTATTCAAGTAATTTATTAAGCTACCCGAGTAAGTTTCTCTTAAACTCTAGAAGACATTGGTATATTCTTAATCTCTCATGTAATCTTTATGGGTCATTATATAACTACTTTTAATCACTCTCAAACTTATTTCAATTACTACTAATCATCTTTCTGAGTGATTTTGAGTTGACAGATCCTCGCCTATCCCTCATATTGCAGCTCTCGACATCCTCGTCTTAACCGCGCCACCCTCTACTAGCTTCCACTCATCGAACTTGCCATCGACTCACCCATGGTTTCACAGATCGGTCGGAATTTTCACCTTGACTCTAACCAAAGCTTTCTTTTCCCGACTTCATCTAATGACCTAACTAGCTTTTAACGTGCGTGCGATTCGATAAAAGAGAGGAGGAGCTGAGGTATGAACCTATGTGTATGATTTCTATCCTTGCGTGGCCATCCATCAGACACAATGTGTCAATTTAACGGTCCATGTGGTGATTCCGTGACGGCATGAACATTTTTGCTACGATTTTAATACTTTCCGGGCAAATAAAAGACAAAAAAAAGAAAAAGAAACTTCAGTCTTACCAGTGCTCCTTCCATAGTATTTAACACCCTTAACCCTTGATAGGTTTAACAAAGCTATTATAAAAAATATATAAATGCCTCCACTCCCAAAGCTTCCGAATACCTACCTCAAATAATAAATGCCAACACCCTCTCAATCTTTTCCCCAGAGGATTTTTAATATTCAAATACAACCAATCCCGAAAGTTAACAGAAAAGAAGTCTGAGACATACCTGGGTTGGATCAGAGTGACCCACATGTTCCTAGCGTATTGGTAGTCCGTAGTCTTTTAAAACATGCAAAATGTCCTCCAGGCCTGAGTTACAATGCCTGCAAAATGTCCTAATCACATTGCTTTGTTCCTCTCCACACGGTGAAATTAATTAATCCTCATTTTTTCCTCTTACCGACACTATTTTTGTTACTTGTTTCGCATTCCTTGGCAGTTGGCATTCATGGCTTATTTCTCTATATTTTCCTAATACGTTAGCGCATGCGTATACGTAAGCCTCATTTTTCCTCTTTCGCATTCCTTGGCAGTTGGCATTCATGACACTATTTTTGTCAATTCTTTCGCATTCCTTGGCAGTTGGCATTCATGGCTTATTTCTCTATATTTTCTTCCAATTTTCAATTGTTTATCCTCTCGGCAATCGGCAAATGCAGATTGGCATTCACGCCGTCTCACTACTTAAAGCCAAGGAAACCCGGGCAACGAAGAATCAAACATTGCTTGAAGTCAATATCAAGTAGGAGCTGAAGGAAATTAACAGAATGAGCTGTTACCCAGGAACAGGAAAGCTCGTGTGCGTCACTGGTGCTTCTGGCTATATTGCTTCATGGCTCGTCAAGTTCCTCCTTCTTCGTGGATATACTGTCAAGGCCACTGTTCGCGACCCTAGTGAGTACTGCTTTATAGCCTCCGTCGCGTATATTTCTATGGATTGATGAAAAATTGGGCGAATTTGGTCCTTAGATTCCTGAAAGGTTCCGATTCGTTGTGCTTTTTAAGTTTCTCTGTTATTAGAGATGACTTTATTCCTTTTATTTATTTATTTTTTCATTTAATGCCATTAAGTGGTATTTTGAGTTAACAATGTTGTGGTGGTTTGAAAATCCCTGCAGATGATCCAATGAAGACAGAGCACTTGCTTAAACTTGATGGTGCAAAGGAGAGGTTGCACCTTACTAAAGCAAATCTCCTGGAGGAAGGTTCCTTTGATTCTGTAGTTGAGGGGTGTGAGGGTGTCTTTCACACCGCATCTCCCTATTCTAGTGATCCCAAGGACCCACAGGTTCATCCGATTCTGTAGTTGTTGATAGATAATTGCAAAAAACGTTATATAGTGGAATGAAATACTTTACTATTTGATTTGCTATGTTTTGAAGTGTGTGGTTTGACAGAACCTTGCATAATGGATTATAGTGTGATTTATCAGCATTTCAAGGCCTTCTTGATTCTAGTCACAATCCTTGATTGGTCTGTGACAAGCATGGCCTTGTTATTTTCTGGTCAATAAGCATGGCCCTGGTTGACATAGTCAAATGAGCTTACCATGTACTCTTGAACTTCAAGTCTGGAACATTTTATGAGCATCATGTAGGAGACTTGTGCAAAATATACTGTAAAGAACAGAGTAACATGCCTTAAGTGCTTCTTATTTATGATGTATACTGCGAACAGGATAGAAAATAAAAACAAAGCATAGGTGCGCTAGTTTTCCTTCATCTTTTATTTTGACAAATGTATAAGATCAAAGAAATTACATTTGCTCTGGAGCTCGGCCATCTGTTTGGTTCATTTTGATGGGCTTTACAGTAATTGTGATGCTGTTTGAAATTTCTTAAACACGGATTCCCACCATAGAAAATAAGGAATTATCATGTTTTGATGCTATGCATGGACAATTTCTGAAATCTCGGTTAAAGACAGAAGTTACGATTTTGTTGTCTTTAAAAACATGGGAGCTACGCTATTTACTAGCTTATAAATGTTGCTTTGCTTATTTCAGGCTGAACTAATTGATCCAGCAGTTAAAGGAACTCTCAATGTTCTCAAATCATGTGCAAAATCACCATCTGTGAAACGAGTTGTTTTTACATCTTCTATTGTTGCAGTTATAATAAATGAAAAGCCTAAAACTCCTGAAGTTGTGGTTGATGAGACATGGTTTTCTGATCCAAAGCTTTGCAGGGATTTGAAGGTTTCTGCCCCTTTCTTATGATCCTAAATTAGTAATTTCTATGTGTAGTATCACACTTAGTAACTGTAATGCTCTTAAAGTTTCTGATTATGCTTCCAAATTTGGATTTTGTGCTTTTAGGAATGGTATGTACTTTCAAAGACTATGGCTGAAGATGCTGCCTGGAAATTTGTAAAAGAACACAACATTGATTTGGTTTGTATCAACCCAGGATTGGTTATAGGACCTCTCTTGCAGCCAACACTTAATGACAGTGCCAGTTTTATTTTTGATCTGATAAATGGTAATTTACTAGATTGTATATACTCACAAAATTCATGCTCTAGAGAGATCCTTTTAGGTGCTTTGTCTGCATCTGAATTGCATGGAACACATTCCAACAACTTTTTCTTTCTCTAAGAGTTAGGGAAAGATTCACAGCTTTGGATCAAATAGTAGAAACGAAGAAAAAGTATTAAAAAGAAAGGGAGACTTTCAGTATTTTAAATCAGTAACTAGAATAACCAAGGGTAACGTCAGTTGAACAGAGTTATCCAATTTGTTTCATATTCAACAAATGCAAACTCCCTTGGCCAAAAGAACCTAAAAAAAAAAAACCATGGATGGGAAATTGAGAATGTTATGAACCCAATTCTGTCCCGTAGAATTGTAGAAGGTGCGGAAGGAACTACTTTAAATTCTTTCTCGGGGCATGGAATTACATGAGGGCTTATGTCAAAACTGTAAAGTGAAAGCAATGTTTCATATTTCAGAGGAAGCAAGTTATGGTTTGAAGTCTAAATAATTTTTACTTGAACTAGACACATATTCTTGTGCAATGCACATTAGCATATGAGTTGTACTGTTAATAGCTTATAGATGGTGTGTATTGATAATTTGATATTGATTATGCTAATATGCTGTTAATTCTCTTCTAGATGAAATTCTTGATTTATTTTTGTTATTTTGAGAAATATTAATTGGCCTAAATGTCTGTCCTAGATTTGGCTCTGGACAAGAATTTTGGCTCCTTATAAGTAATTTCCCCATACTTATATGATGCAGGTGCTCAAACATTCCGAAATTTCACTTTTGGAATGATCAATGTGAAAGATGTTGCAAATGCTCATGTGCAGGCATTTGAGATTGGTTCAGCTAGTGGTAGATATGTTTTGGTTGAGTCTGTGGCACATTTGTCAGATGTGGTGGAGATTTTGCGTGAATTGTACCCAACTTTACAACTTCCAGAAAAGTAAGTTAAATTTAATTCTATATTTTCAAAACTGCCTATAACTTTTGAATTGAAAAGAATTAAAAAAAAAAAAAAAAGGATTTTTGCTGGTTGAAAACAAAAGGAATAGGAAAAAAGTGATTTTCTAGTTTAGAAATGTTCTTTTTGCTGAACAATAAAAATTAACAGCTATAGTTTAAGTAAGAATAATAGAATTATAATAGATATTAAAATTTAGTTTTTTGTGCTAGGGGAAAAGGCAAAAAATAAAAGTCTTCCTTGCTTGAAATTGATGATGATGACCTGTTCCTCAAACTAGATGATTGTGATCTTTCCATCATGGCCTGAATGTTTTACGCTTTTACACCTTTTATATATGGGTATTTATGTAATTTAATTACTATTTATTTAATTTTGACAAAAGTGATGACAAGCCGTACATGCCAAGGTTTCGTTTCAAAAGAAAAGGCAAAGAGCTTGAGAATTGAATTTATTCCATTGAAAGTGAGCATCAAGGAGACTGTTGAAAGCTTCAAAGAAAAGAAGTTGATCAACCTTTAACTTATGACGCCACTGAAACGCCACACTCCTTAAGCAGCTTCTGTGTTGATAATACATATTAGAGGTGAAATAATTAAGCCACATTGAGCTTGTATTATGTGGAAATTAGCTTGTTGAATAGGTTTGTCCCTGCTATAAATTATGAAAAGAATAAAATGTATAAGCCACATTGAGCTTGTATTATGTGAAAAATTAGCTTGTTGAATAGGTTTGTCCCTGCTATAAATTATGAAAAGAATAAAATGTATATGCCACATTGAGCTTGTATTATGTGAAAATTAGCTTGTTCAATAGGTTTGTCCCTCCTATAAATTATGAATAGAATAAAATGTATAAGCCACAATGAGCACTAAGTGATCCAAAGATTTGGACTCAAGAATTTGGTTGTTGATGGAGTTTAGTTTAATGATGACGTGTGATCTATATATTAGAACTCACCTAATAATAAAATAAGGTTTGTTGTTGTTGTTACGTTTAGCCATGGGTGATATTGATTTAGTTGGGCCATATGCGGACTCTAGAAATTTGTGAACTTTGATGATATAATTTTGGTTGGGAATTGGGATGGTAGTATTTTCAGTAAAGCAAACCTTTTGTTTTTGTTTTGTTTTGTTTGGTTGCGATGAAGCTCAACTCGAACCCTTTTTGGGAAGAAAAATTAGAAAGGAAATAATATTATGAGAGAAAATTCTAAATAATAGTAATATTTTTTAATTAATTTTAAAAGTTTTCCTTTATAGTATTTATTTTCCCCATTTTCTTAATTTGAGATTTTTTATATATTAAAGATATATTTTCTTGAAATTTTCCCCTGAAAATAAATATCTTTACTTTAAAGGGTCAAATATCATTTTTGTCATAGAAGTTTATCCTAAAGAGCATTGGTCACCTAGAAGTTTTTTTTTTTATCATTTTTCCTCCGGAACATTAAAAACATAATAATCTTGCCCATCTGCTGATCTTGACCGTGGAATTGTTGCTCTTCTTTGTAAACTTTTAGGAACGTAATTACTCTTAAAAAAACACTTCCACAGTAAATTTGCTCATAAAAAAACTTTTGGAGCATATTTGTTTTGTTTTGTTAAGGTTCAAGCCAAAAAATAAGACAAAAATTTTTTTAGTTGACTCGTACTCCTTAAACTAAACTTTTAAAAATTTATTTGACCCTACTTTAAATATAAACAATTCAAACATTGCAAATACATCGCCGGATGCCCAACGGTCGCTTTGTTCATAGGGAAAAACGAACGTTTCCTCTTTAGATCGGGTCTGCACAGCTCAAACATATTCTTCTAATCACGCTAGCGCAAGCGTAAGCCTCAATTTTTCCTCTCATCACCACTATGAGTCAATTCAATTGCATTAGAAAAATCACAAACATTGCTATATTTTCTTCCTCTAATCTTAGCGCGAGACTTCCAAGTGTTCAATTGTTCATCCTCTCGGCGATTGCATGTGTACGATTCTCACACTGACAATGACGCCGTCTCGCTGGCTAAAGCCAAGAAAAATAGGGAAACAACGAATCAAACGTTGTTTGAAGCCAACATCAAGTAGGAGCTGAAGGAAATCAAGTGAATGAGCAGTTACCCAGGAACAGGAAAGACCGTGTGCGTCCCTGGTGCTTCTGGCTATATCGCTTCGTGGCTTGTCAAGTTCCTCATTCTTCGTGGTTATACTGTCAAGGCTGCTGTTCGCACTAGTGAGTATCCCTTTATAGCTTCACTCCGTACATTTCTATGGGTTGATGAAAAATTGGGTGAGTTTGGTCCTTAGGTTCCTGAAAGATTCCAATTGATTGTGCTTGTTGAGTTTCACTGTTATTAGAGATGAATTTGTTCCATTCTGTTTTTCATTGAATGCCATTAAGTGGTATTTTGAGGTAACGATGTTGTTGTCGTTTGAAAACCCCTGCAGATGATCCAAGAAAGGCAGAACATTTGCTTAAACTTGATGGTGCAAAGGAGCGATTGTACCTTTCTAAAGCAAATCTCTCGGAGGAAGGTTCCTTTGACTCTGTTGTTGAGGGGTGTGAGGGTGTCTTTTATTAGAATATACTAGAACACGCTGTAATTTAGCTATTGTACTGTAGCGGTTTATTGTAATTGCTATGAGCTGGCAATACTGTTTTAGATCAGTTGGCCTTTCTGTTTTGACTAGTTAGGAAGTTAGACCAGAACAATACACGTGTACACTAGAAGCGGTGCTCTCTTTCTTATGTGTAATCTGCCTATATAATCGAGGCATATCATCAGTCAATATAACGATCCGAACTATTTCGTTCTCCATCTTTTCGCCTTTATTCATTCTCGTTTCTATTATGGTATCGAGCCGTGACGACCTCTGCACGGCCTCCGATCCCGAACTAGAGTTATTAGTGACGCCGCAAAGACGGTGATCTCCGCTTGGATTGATTACTCGTAGCTCAAAAGTCTGCCTCGGTTTCATGTCCAAGGATTTGCTGATTCTCGATCAAGGCAACAAACAAAGAGGATCGTCGGCCTATAAGTGACTATTGTACTTATCTTGGCACTAACCCCGTTATTTGGGTGTCCAAGTGTCAGCCTGTTGTATCTCGGTCTGCTACAGAGGCTGAATATCATAGTCTTGCAGATTGTTCGTCTGATGTTGTTTGGGTTATGAAACTTCTACAAGAAATGCATGTTCCAATAGTAGAAATTTCAGTTGTCTGGTGTGATAATTCAGGCGCCATTGCACTTGCATCCAATCCTGTTCTTCACTCCAAAACAAAACATGTGGAGATTGATTTGCACTTTCTTCGTGAAAAGGTTGCAGCAAATCAGCTCTGAATTGGCTATGTACCCTCACATGACCAAGTGGCGACGTTCTCACCAAACCATTGGGAAAAACCATGTTTCTCCCTTTTTGTGATCGTTTAAATGTCTTCACCAATCAGCAAAAACAAGTCACATGAAGAATATTAGAATATACTAGAACACGCTGTAATTTAGCTATTGTACTTACCGGTTTATTGTAATTGCTATGAGCCGGCAATACTTTGTTTTAGATCAGTTGGCCTTTCTGTTTTGACTAGTTAGGAAGTTAGACCAGAACAATACACGTGTACACTAGAAGCGGTGCTCTCTTTCTTATGTGTAATCTGCCTATATAATCGTAGGCATATCATCACCCAATATAACGATCCGTAACTATTTCGTTCTCCATCTTTTCGCCTTTATTCATTCTCGGTTTCTATTATCTTTCACACTGCATCTCCCTTCTCTCTTGATCCCAAAGATCAACAGGTTCAGCCCATTCTTTATCTGTTGATAGATGATTGCGAGTGGTCACTCTGCTGCATAAAACATGGCGACTCTTACACTACATTTATTAAGATATTCAAGACTATCCGTTTGTCAATGTGATCTGAGTATGGACTTATGGGATCTTGAAAATGAAATACTTTACTATTTGATTTGCCATGTTTTGAAGTGGGGTCTGATAGAAACTTTCACAATGGATTATAGGGTGATTGATCAGCATTTCAAGGTCTTCTTGATTCTAGAAATCTCAAAAATGCCCTAGGACTGAGTTCTAGTCATAAACCTTGATTGGCGTGTGATAAGCATGGCCTTGTTGACATAGTCTAATGAGCTTACAATGTCCTCTTGAACTTCGAGTCCGGAAGTTTTTATGGGCATCTTGTAGGAGACTGTCAAAATATGTTGTAAGGAACAGAGTAACATGCAGTGGGTGCTTCTCATTTATGATGTATATTGTGAACAGAATGGAAAATAAAAAACGAAGCATATGTGCACTAGTTTTTCTTCACCTCCTAGGATTGAAGAAATTACTTTTGATTTAGAGCTAGGCCATCAGTTTGGTTCATTTTGAATCAGACTAACTTGACTTCGGTTGATGAGCTTTAGAGTTATTATGATGTTTGTCTCAAATTTCTTAAACATGATTGCCCACCATAGAAAATTAGGGGTTATCGTGAGTAATTTTGATGCTATGCATGGACAATTTCTGAAAACTATCCGTTAAAGACAGAAGTTATCATTTTGTTGTCTTAAAAACATGGGAGTTATACTCTAGTTACTAACTTATAAATGTTGCTTTGCTTATTTAAGGCTGAACTACTTGGACCAGCTGTCAAAGGAACTCTCAATGTCCTCATATCATGTGCAAAATCACCTTTGAAACATTTACATCTTCCATTGTTGTAATTATAAGAAATGAAAAGCCTAGAACTCCTAAAGTTGTGGTTGATGGGACTCCTAAAGTTGTGGTTGATGGGACATGGTTTTCAAATCCAAATCTCTCGTAGGGATTTGAAGGTTTTACGCTCTTTTTTTATTTGCTAAATTATTTTTCATTTATGTAATGTCACACTTAGTAACCGTAATGCTCTTAAAAGTTTCTCATTACGTTTCCAAATTCCAATTTTGTGCTCTCAGGACTGGTATGCACTTTCCAAGACTTTGGCCGAAGATGCTGCCTGGAAATTTGTAAAAGAAAACAACATTGACTTGGTTACTATCAAAGTTTATGCTCTAGAGAAATCCTTTTATGTGCTTTGTCTGCATCTGAATTGCATGATTGTAACCCATTCCAACAATTGTTTCTTGCTCTAGAGTAAGGAAAATATTCATTGCTTAGGGTCAAAATGTACAAACGAAGAAAAAGTATTAAAGTATTGAATCAAAGGTATCTACACTCTCTGAGTTGTATTATATTATTCAGTAGAAAGCATTACAATATATAGGCTTAAGAGTGAGCCATTGGAGGAGAGAATCATGCAATTACATTAAATGGATAATTACTCTAATCAGATTACTACAGATTAGGAGTAATAAAGAGTCAATCAACCCAAGAGATTTGTGGGATCTTGATTCTGATTTTCAACAATCCCCCTCAAGCTGGATAATATATGTCAATCATTTCCAACTTGGATCGAAACCCATCAAATTTAGCTCTGCCTAGTGATTTTGTCATTACGTTCACAATCTGATCTGCAAATCGTATGTAGGATAAATCCATGATGCCTACTTCAACATTTTCTTTAATAAAGTACCTGTTTATCTCAACATGTTTCGTTGATCGTGATAAACATGATTCTTTGTCATTTCAATGTTGGCCTTGTTGTCACACCGGAGTTGCATGGGTCTCTCATATGGAATTTCAGCTTCATCAATAGCCTGATAACCCAAAGTCCTTCACATACTTCTTCATTAACGACTCTTAACTCCGCTTCTGCACTACTTCTTGAAACCATAGTTTGTTTCTTGCTTCTCCACATAACCAGATTTCCCCACACATTGATCCCTCGTGTTAAAGGATCTTTAATATTGTTCAAGGTACTTTGATGACATTGAGACGTCTTTCAACTGACCCCCTTGTGAAGAAGATTTTCACATGAACCTGAGCCATCATCAAGAGAGTAGTTGATCCTTCATGTTGTAAACCAGTTGGAGGAAGTGAGAGATTTAAACTGACGACAACTGAAAAGTTGCAAGCACATAGACATGTCTTGATTAATTGCACTAAAATGAATCGTTCCTTCAGTAAGCATTGTACAACATATGTTTTCCTATATATTTCCTTACAATTTATACTTACATTTTGTGATCTCTATCTCATGATCAATTGCAGGGAATTCAGAAGTTATATGAAGCGTCAACTCGGGATTCATATACGACATCCTCTGAAATTGATAAGAAAGTCCATAGAGAATTCTCAAGATTGTTTGTGCAGAAAATACTGAATGACCACAACCCACACTCATCAAATTTCAGAGCTCTTGCACTTGTCCCTCTTGACTATGCAACCATGTTTACAGCATATAATGTCAATGGTTTCAAGTTTTGCATGGTTTTACGATGTGTTTATGGAACCTTTGGGACAAGGAGTAATGTGAGTAGCAGTAATGACAAAATGCGCTTCGCTGATGTCCCGTATTATAGAAAGCTTCTTGATATCATCAAAATAAATTACCAAGGCCATTTTCGCGTGACGCTTTTCAAGTGTTTGTGGGAAAATACAACAACTTCTCGGACTCACAATTGATGACTTAGGCATCACATCAATCAATTTCTCCCGACCAATTAACATCGGTCAGTCTCAAGATGATGAGCCATATATTCTTGCATCGATGCACATCGTGTTTATTATGACAAGGACTAGAGAAACAAAGATTGAAATATGGTGGTCCACTTAAAGCATCGGGACCTTTACGACATGGGTGATGGTGATAACATTGCCTATGAGAGTTAGCCATCCCATCCCGCCAATTTCATAGATTTCTTCCCAAAAAGGCAATGAGAGTTTACCTATTTTTTTTAAAGTTACGTTTTATTATCAATTAATTTAAGTTTAATTTTTGTTCAAACATATTAAACTCACAACTAACATTTTTTCCTCATCTTTTTTGTAGTTATTGAGACGAAGAATGATTAAAAAAATGCTTATCTTACAATTATCTGTATATTTTCTATTTTTTTAAAAGTACTTTTTGTACCAGTTTTAAAACCACTACAACTAAAATACCACCACCCCACCTTATTTTACACACCCCTTCAATTCTTCCTTGCCAACTTATCTCTCATTTTATTTTTCCTATCAATGTTTTCCGACAAGTATCAAATATGGTAAATATTTTTATCATATCTTTTATTTTTAATGTCTTAATTTCTTATTATTCTTTGTTACTAATTATTTTAAATTTCTAGAACGACATTCCCTCAACATTCCTCTATGATCATCAACATTCATTTCATAAACAAATATCATCTAGTGAACAACACAATAATTTTACATTATCTACATTTTCTCAGTATTATATTTGTATAATATCCATAACCAAATATTATCTAAGAGTATTATTTCTTAAACTATTAAAAATTATCATATAACTAATAACACTAAAATGACAAAGTAATAAATAAAAAATTACTGCAATTACTAAAATTCTTACAAAAATTCTAATTTTTTTTTTTTGTATAGTGGTTAATTTGTTAAAAAAAAATTTTGGCACGATCTTTAAAATTTTTGAAATTGGCAACAAACATTTGTAGTGGTTTCTTAAACCGCCACAGCTTGGAATTCAAACTTTTTGGCGCCATTCCTAAAATTTTATTTGATATTATAACGGTTATGAAACCGTTAAAAAATATTTGCCGTCACTCAATCTTTTCCCACCAAATTGTAAAAATTCTTGGACGTATTTAGTTGCGGTTAGTTAACAGATACAAAACATTCCACTTTCATCTTGTAGTGGTTTATTAATTGCTATAACATGTATTTTCAATATAGTGTCCCGATGTCATCCGGTAGTGGTTAATCTAAAAACGTTACAGCTTCAATAGCATTGAGTATGTTTGAGTGACGGTTTATAGTTACTGCTACAAAATAGCTTACCACGGTGCATTTATAGCGATTTCTCTAATGTCGCTACTTATGTCGCTAGTAGTGGTCATAACCGCTACAAAATGTCATTTTTGTGTGTGTGGTGTACGATGAATAGTTGAGAGAGAAAAAGTCTTTAATAATTGCATAATTGTACAAAACCTAACATTTTAACAATCTTAAAAAGTGTGATTTAAACCTCAGGATCAAGCGACTAATAGATGTTTTTTGGGTCTTATGATATGAATAGTTGGGATCAAACAACTTAAATAGTAGGCTATCCTTGTATAAAAAAATTAAAAACAAAAACAGTAGGCTATCAAAACAAGTGGGCACCGAAAGTTTAATCAAATATTAGGTTTGTGATAGAAAACAATTACAAAGTTACCAAAGTGAAGTGTGTTTTCCATTTTTAATCAAATGACTCAAATTTCTTATGGTGAACGGCTTAGATTGACAATGGCACTAATTGCACAAGTAGACGAAACATACATAATATTGAAAAGTGTGATTCGAACCTTGAGATCATGCAACATTTGGTTGTTTTCGAGATCTAATAACTTTGAGATTAAACACCTAAAATAGTACGTCAAAAAAAGGTCCAAAGATTCATCGATATTAAGTTTATGATATAGAAGCAATTGGTTATCAAAATAATGTGTTAATTATATTAATCAAATGGCTCAAATTCCTCATGATGTACTGTGCGGCTGAGATTCATAAAATCATTACTAATTGTGTGATTGAACAAAAGATGATGTAGCATATAGCAGTTTTTGAGGTATTCATTGGTTTCTTTAGTTATTTTCCATCTCAACTGACTTTTCAATTGCTAACTGATAATTGAATATTTCATACACTAGTTTTTGTCTCTTGATTGATAATTTAGGACTCTTCAACTAATAAAAAATGGCTTTTATACTTATTTGGGCCTTGAGCCTTTTATTATATTTTAGCCATTAGTTAATAATAAATTCCAGTTTTACATTACTTCACCATTTTTACCATAACTCTTGAACCAGACATCGGATTTGCCTCATTTTTGTCTCATATTTCAGATGATTTAGAGAGCTACAATTGTTATGAAGACATGAAGAGAAAATTCGGACAAGAGGGTGGTCGATTTTGGAGCCGGAATCATATGTATTTTTGGGCTCGAATTTTGTAATTAAAGCCCATTTTATTTTATTTTCGTTCTGGGCCTGAATTGTGGATTGGAGCCCCATTTCGTTTTGCCATTTTAGGTTAAGTGAGGCAGCAGCCACAAACACACTCTCATTCACGTTTTTAGAATTCAGAGGATCAAAATAGTAGTTTTCAAATTCTCTGCAATGTTCTTCGTGTTCTTCGCGTTCTTCATCTGTTTTTTCGTCTTTCTTAATTATGTTTGGCTAAATTTCTAAGATTGATCCACGATGAGGGTTCCATCCACTATCCGGAGGATTCGCTCCTAATCGGAACCGTCTAACTCGTTTCGTATCCCTTAATCGATTTGATTTTTGGTTCGGATTGGGTTTTTGATTAAAACCCAAATCGATATTTCCCAAGGACGAAGTTCTTTGACCAAGGTTAAAGTATTTCGTGCGATCGTACGTGAGGTGCACCACCGATTCAACAAATTCTGAACGATTGTTCAGTTGAGGGAATTTCTAGACAAATGCGTAGATTTCGGTTTGTCTAGAGTCGATTACGAGTTCGGTTATAAATGCTTTCGTTCGAGGAAGGGTAGTGGGTGAATCCGAAATTGTGGGTTGATCCTTTAATCCTCCGTTTTTGTTCAATTCGTGTTATTTCGTTTTGTCTCTCGTTACTTCATCTTTAATATTATTCTGAATAAAAAAAACCCCCATTTATCGCTTTTTTATTCTTGTCAGGCGAATTGAACCGACTACGAATTCGTTGGGAAACGACCCAGTTACATTATACGCAAATCCTTTTATAATGGGTTATTTTGGGAGATTACGGCAAATCTCAAAAATATGGCGCTGTTGGGAATTTGCATCGGTTTGATTAGTAACAAAGAGTGTAAATAGCTTCGTTTTTCGGTAGTTTAGGTGGTTCGGTGGCTAGACGCAAATTTTTCTGACCCCGATCACTCAAACCAGGTCTTATTCACAAGGAATCGGGCATTCTAAGAAAGAGTCACTCCCAAGTAGGGAGTGAGGTATACCCTATTTTCCACAAATTCCAACATTTAGACCACTTTTTCGCTTTTTTAAGTTTTGATTTTTTGATTTCTACTAGTCGCTTTTTTCGGAGTATCTCTCGAATGGGCTGAACTTTGGTACAATGATAGAAATGGCCTATCTCACATGACACATCGAAAATCTTTGATTTTCCATGTGCTAAGCTCCGTTTTTCCAAATTCCATCGTTTAGACCACTTTTTCAATTTTTGAAGTTTTTTTATTCCATTTTTGGGTTCCCCAATGGTCTAGGAGTTGCTCCTTCCAAGTCCCAAAAATTTTAAAAATCATTTGATAGTGTTTCTGGACTTGTTTAGGTCAATTTCTACCATAGGTTTTTGTTTTTGTGTTTGCTTTTGTGTCTTAGTGTTTTTCTCCTTTTTACCACTTTTAGTGGCATTTTCGTAATTCTGATTTTTCTGCATATTCGCCTTGTGATTATGCCGCATGAGTACTAGGAGCACTATCAATCCGGAAGACTTGTTGCCATTTGATCCTGAAATAGAAAGAACAATTCTTACTGCTAGAAGAGTTGTTAGGCTAAGTCGTGGGATTAATACTGAATTGGACATTGAACTTAAGTCTGACCATTCTGATTGTGTTCATTCTGTTGATCTTTCTGATTGTGTTTATGATAGTACTTCTGATAGTCTTGTTGTTTTTACTGATTCTAGTAGCAATTTTCCTAACTCAGAAATTATGGCGTAAGAACAGAAAATCAGCCTACTTTAAAGGAATTGAATGAATCGACGTTAATTATCAACCTTTGTGCATTCAATATCCCGCTTCTTTGCTAACTTTGAGCTTAAATCTGGTCTAATACACTTGTTACCTAGGTTTCATGTTCTTTCAGGTGAGTGTGCCATTAAGCATTTGAAGGAATTCCATATAGTGTACAGCACAATGAAACCACATGCCATTGATGAAGATCAAATCAAGCTGAGAGCTTTTCCTTTCTCATTGGAAGGTGGAGCCAAAGATCGGTTGTTGTACCTTCAAATTCTTCATCTATTGGGAGCTGGACTGATGTTCGTAGGTTATTTATGGAGAAATATTACCCCGCCTCAAGAGCAACCGCGATCAAGAAAGAAATTGCCAACATTAAACAAAGCAACGGGGAGACTTTGCATGAGTACCGGGAGAGGTTCAAAAGGTTATGTGCAAGCCGTCCACACCACCGATCACCGAGCAACTCTTGATTACCCATTTCGTGATGGTTTGCTACCGGTAGACAAAGGTTTGGTGGATGCTTCTAGCGGTGGGGCTCTACGTAACAAGACACCCGAAGATACCCGAGAATTGATATCCGAGATGGCGCCAACTCTCGAATTTGGCACCGGGGCCAATAGTACTCCCGTTTACCATGTGCAAACACCTCCATCCCGCACGATTCTCGAGATTAGAGAATAGACTTGATGATCTGACCTCTCTAGTGAGGCAACTAGCAAAGGATGACACGCATAAAGACAATCTTCTCCTCCTCGGATTGGCTACTCATGTGGGTTCTGTTCTGACCCTTACCATTTTACTCGACTCTTGCCATACCTTGCATGATCCCGCTTATCAAGACCAACGGAGCTTCGATGGGTGCTTTTCCAGAAAGCCACAATACCGAGAATAATGCATTCTCCAATACCTACAATCCTGGTTGGAGAAATCACCCTAATTTCCGTTGGAACTAGAATCGAACTGAGTAACCAATATCGCGAGACTGGGAATTACCAACAGAGACAAGACATGACCACGAAATTTCCAACAAAGAATCTGCACCTCCTTTGCCTTTGCCAAAGACCACTTCCTCGACCAGCCATATGTGCACCTCCACAAAGACAACAAGAAGCTAGTAGTAGTGGTAGTGGTGGTTCCTCACTTGAAGATATGATGAAGCAATTTGTCACGGCCAATATGCGGTTCAACAAAGAACGACACTTCCATTCGAGTTTACAAACACAGATTGGGCGGTTGGCAACCTCATTGAACCAAATTCAACCTCGGGATCCAACACTCTTCCTTCACAAACAATTCCTAATCCTAAGGGGAATGTGAGTGCTATCTCCCTTCGTTCGGCAAGCAATTGGAGGAACCTACACCCAATGCGGATGTGACTTCCACATCGAAAAGAGTCGAAAAATGTGAAGATTGACTTTAAAAATAAAAAGGCAAAGGGTGCAGCAAGGTGAAGAGGAAGACATCCCCATTCCTCTTCCTTTCCCTCGAGAGCAGCTTCAATCCAAGAAGTTGGCGAAAAAGCACAAGAGAAGGATATACTTGAGACATTCGGAAGAGTAGAGATCAACATTCCTCTCTTAGATGCGGTCAAACAAATTCCTAAATATGCCAAGTTTCGAAGGAGTTGTGCACCAACAAGAGGCGATCAAGGGGAGTGAACGAGTGAGTTTGAACCAGAATGTATCGGACTCATCTAGGCTACAATGCCTCGCAAGTGCAAGGATCCGGGGACGTTTTCTATCCCTTGTTGTTTTGGTAACTATAGATTTGATTATTGCATGCTAGATTTAGGTGCTTCTATTAATGTCATGCTCGCATCTATTTATACATCTCTTGGTCTTGGTCCTTTACGTCCTACTGGTGTTGTTGTTCAGTTAGCTAATAGGAGTAATGTTCATCCTTCTGATTTAGTTGAAGATGTATTAGTCAAAGTTAATGAATTGATATTTCCTGCTGATTTTTACATCTTAGATATGGAGGATGAGTCTTCCAAAGAGTAGGTCACCAATCATTCTAGGGAGGCCTTTCATGAAAACAGCTAGGACTAAGATAGATGTGCATTCTGATACTCTTTCCATGGAGTTTGGTGATATATCTGTGAATTTCAATATCTTTGATGCCATGAAACATCCTAGGGAAGAACACTCTGTTTTTTGTATTGATGTGATTGATGATGTTGTGGATGATGTTATTGCTAATTGGTGTGCTGATTATCCTGATTTTGCATCTGAGAGTGATTCTCCCATTTGTGCATGTGCTGATAATGAATGGTGCTCTGTTTGCACTGATTTGCTTAATGCTTCATTATTTGGTAATTCTGACTTGCTTAGTGATTCTACATTACATGTGGATTCTGATATTGATTCTGAGTTTGAGCTTCATCCTGATCCTAATATGCATTCTGATTCTGATTTTGATGAGCTTGATTCTGATGTTAACATTGAGCTGTATAGACGCCAGCTTTTCTTGTTTCTTTGAATGTGGTTTCAGCATTTCCAAAGGTGTGATGACATCGAGTTGTTGCAACAACCACCCAAGCTTCTTCCCTCCACCGAGCAACCACCCAAGCTTGAGTTGAAATCCCTTCCGCATCACCCGAAGTATGCATTTCTAGAGGTGGATGAACAGTTGCCAGTCATTGTGGCAAATAATCTTCTTCCTGACCAAGAAGATAAGCTGCTAAGCTTATTGAGGGCGAACAAGAAAGCCATTGGGTGGACATTAGCTGACATTGTTTGCATTAGCCCTTCCATGTGTATGCATCGAATTCTGTTGGAAGAGGACTCTAAGCCGGTGAGGCAACCCCAGAGACGCCTTAATCCTTTTATCCTTGATGTGGTGAAGAAAGAGGTCACTAAGCTTCTCGCAAACCGGTATCATCTATCCCATTTCGATAGCCGTGGGTTAGCCCGGTCCCAGTGGTTCCTAAGAAATCCGAGTCACCGTGGTAGCCAATCGAAGAATGAGCTCATTCCTACTCGAGTCCGAGATAGTTGGAGAGTTTGCATCGATTATAGGAGACTCAACCAAGCCACTCGCAAGGATCATTACCCTCTACCTTTCATTGATCAGATGTTAGAGCGATTGGCTGACAAGTCCCATTACTGCTTCTTGGATGGCTACTCCAGATACTTCCAGATCCATATTGCTCCTGAGGATCAGGAGAAGACAACCTTCACTTGCCCCTTTGGAACATATGCCTACCGAAGGATGCCTTTTGGCCTTTGCAACGCACCTGGCACCTTTCAACGTTGTATGGTAAGCATTTTCTCTGAATTTCTAGAGGACTGTATGGAGGTTTTTATGGTTGATTTCACTGTATATGGGTCTGATTTTGATGCACGCTTAGCTAATTTGTCTAGAGTTTTGCATAGGTGTATTGAGTCTTATCTTGTGCTGAATTATGAGAAGTGTCACTTTATGGTTGAGTCGGGTATAGTCTTGGGACACATAGTGTCCGGGAAAGGGATTGAGGTAGATCCTACTAAGATAGATGTAATTACCGCTTTGCCTTACCCCGCATCCGCGTGGGAAGTTCGCTCTTTTCTTGGTCATGCAGGTTTCTATCGGCGTTTCATTCGGGATTTCAAGAAGACCGCTCGACCCTTGTCCAACCTTCGCATAAGGACACCGACTTTGTATTTGATGATGCTTGCAAGGCGGCCTTCGATCATTTGAAGCGTTGCACGACTACGGCCCTAGTGATCCAAGCCCCGATTGGTGCCTCCTTCGAGTTGATGTGTGATGCTTCCAACTATGCGGTTGGTGCTATCTTGGCACAAACAGTTGATAGAGCATCTCATGTGATTGCATATGCCTCCAAGACTTTGGATCCTCGCCTGATCTAGTTACACCACTACGAGAAAGAGTTGTTGGCTATTGTATTTGCTTTTGATAAGTTTAGGTCATATCTGCTAGCAAGTAGAGTAATTGTTTTCTCTGACCATGCTGCTTTGAAGTTTCTTTTGAAAAAGACAGATGCTAAGCCACGACTCATCCGGTGGATGTTACTGCTCCAAGAGTTTGATGTTGAGATTCGAGACAAAAGTGGAGCACAAAACTGGGTAGCTGACCACTTGAGTCGCATCACTCATTCTCCCTCTCACCCCTCTTCTATTCGGGATGATTTCCTTGATGAGCAGCTTCTACAGCTGCAAGGTAAGCTTCCATGGTATGCTGATCTGGTTAACTACTTGGTAGCTGGTGTTTTACTGTAGATTCCACTAGGGCCCAAACCCTTAAATTAAAGAGTGAGTCTAAATATTATGTTTGGGATGACCCTTATCTCGGAAATTTTGTAGTGACCAAGTAGTTAGGAGATGTGTGCTCGATCATGAGTTTCACTCTATATTGCATTTTGCTCATGCTTCGCTGTGGTGGTCACTTTGGACCCCAAAGAACTGCTAGGAAAGTATTAGACAAGGATTATTTTGGCCTTCCTTGTTTCATGATTCCTGAGTAGTGCTGAGATGGTTCGCCTGCATTTGAATCTAGATGTTGATCACGACTATCGAAGTCGTCTACCCAAAGATCCGAGGTAATGTCTCAAGGATCCGGGGTAATGTCAAGGCGGTTTTCCTGACTTCAAGGTTGGGATCTTTCTTCAAGTTATCCGGGCCAGATTGCTATGAATCTTACCCTCTTGCGTATCTACCGCACACTGTCGGGTTGTGTCCCATTGACCCTGGTTACCGATGTCATTTGTGAAAGTGGAGCCTAAATACCCAAGAGGGGGGGTGAATTGGGTATTCTTAAAATTTTAAGAACTAGGTCTGTTTTGGATAAGTAAAAACAGTATATATCGAGGAGAAGGGTAAGGAAAGCTTGCACAAGAGAAATTATCCTGGTTCGGTCTTATCCTTGACCTACATCCAAATCCCCAAGCCACACTTGGGATTTTCAATCCACTAAAACTCAACAATTGATTACAAACTCGTACTCGAGTAGTTCTCTCACTAGAACTCACTCCCCCTTACAAGTTGCAATCAATACACCCAACCACCAAGTCCCCGACTTGTGGTTAACTCAATCAATGAATGATTTATAGAAATAACTCTCTTACGAGCGTATAAGATGAACACCAAGTACAAGTATCGATTGATACAATACGTAAAGAAGTTGAACATAATAAATGATACTTAATGAATTTTCGCTCTCGAGGTGTATCGGCTTGAGAAGAAGTTAATGCACTCTATTTATAGGTAGAGAACATTAAATGACCGTTGCTTGATGAATCCAACCGTTGTAGGTGATTAGCTTAAGGTCTGGTCATCTTCTCTCTAAACTTCGCTAATCCAGGTGTTAATTTGATCTGGTGTGATTCTCGAGAATTTGCCCGTTGGAGATTACTTTGCTTGTTGTAGTAAGCATTCTTTAACGCTCGTAAGGCGTGCTCGATGAATTAGCCGAAAGTAGGTAGATTTGGCAGAGGTGCATTAAATGCACCAACACTTTTTGCTTTATGGCTTTGACCTTCAATAATCTTCATCTGATCTTAATGAAATTCACTCAACAAACTTGTTAAACATAGCTAGGAATATGTTTGAATGAATTATGGAAGCAATAAGATCAAACAACAATGATTTGCAAATTCGTATAATTCAAAAATCAGTTTTTACCGTTGTATACTGCAGTAAGTTCATGCTTACTCAAGTTTGGCACTGTATACAAGTGTCCATACTGCAGTATCTAATGGGATACTGGAGTATGCACCTTTCAGAGGCAAACCAACGTGTCTTGAGTTTGAAAGATAAAACCTATACTGGAGTATGCAATCCTTTACTGCAGTATTGACTTAGCTTGAAAAATCCTTTTGCTTTCTGTAAGTTCAATACTCGAGTTTGGCTACGCATACTGCAAGATTGACTTAGTTTGAAAAATCCTTTTGCTGCTCTCGGAAGTTCAATACTTGAGTTTGGCTACGCATACTGCAGTATTGACTTAGTTTGAAAATCCTGGTTGCTCTCTAGAAGTCCAATACTGCGGTATGGCTACCCATACTGCGGTATTGACTTAGTTTGAAAAACTTGGTTGCTTTCTGGAAGTCCAATACTGCGGTATGGCTACCCATACTCAAGCGGTATTGACTTAGTTTGAAAAACTTGGTTGCTTTCTCGGAAGTCCAATACCGTGGTAAGCAAACCTATACCGCAAAGATTGACTTAACTTGAAAAACTTGGTTGCTTTCTCGGAAGTCCAATACTGCGGTAAGCAAACCTATACCGCGGTATTGACTTAACTTGAAAAACTTGGTTGCTCTTCGGAAGTCCAATACCGCGGTAAGCAAACCTATACTTTGCAAAGATTGACTTAACTTGAAAAAACTTGGTTGCTCTGGATGTCCAATACTACGGTAAGCAAACCTATACTCAAAGATTGACTTAACTTGAAAAACTTGGTTGCTCTCTGGATGTCCAATACCGCGGTAAGCAAACCTATACCGCAAGATGCAACTATCAGAATGTTTTTAAACTGACTTTGCAAACTTCAAAACATGTTTTACATTTGTTGTTAATCATCAAAACATATTGAGAACTAACAATTTGCTCAAAGATCCGAGGTAATGTCTCAAGGATCTGAGGTAATATCAAGGAGTTCGCTCGACTTCGAGGTCGGGATCCTTATGCGTTTGCCATCATTGCCAACTGACACCTGGCGGCTCTGTATTCGTACGGGGTTTCAACCACCACACCTAGTCACCTGCGGTTTCTGTGCGCATTTAATACATTCGTCGTGCCACGTGTGTCAGCCCTGCCTTTTGGGCTTAAAAAGTCTCTAGGCTGCCGAGGCGCCTTTTTGTTTGACCCTGGGTCGTTTCCCAACGAATTCGCAGTCGGTTCAATTCGCACAAAGAATAAAACAGCCGATGGTGACCGGGGGGTTTTTTTGATTCAAAATAATATTAAAGACGAAGTAACAGACAAAACGAAATAACACAAATTGAACAAAAACAGGATTAAAGGATCAACCCACAATTTCGGATTCACCCACTACCCTTCCTCGAACGAAACAGATTTATAACCGAACTTGTAATCGACTCTAGACAAACCAAAATCTCTCGCATTTGTCTAGAAATTCCCTCAACCGAACAATCGTTCGAATTTGTTCAAATCAAGGCGCACCTCCGTACGATCGCACGTAAATACTTTAACCCAATCCGAACTTCGTCCTTGGGAAATATCGATTTGGGTTTTTAATCAAAAACCCAATCCGAACCAAAAATCAAATCTGATTAAGGGATACGAAACGAGTTAGACGGTTACCGATTAGGCGCGAATCCTCCGGATAGTGGATGGAACCCTCATCGTGGATCAATCTCAGAAATTTAGCCGAACATAATTAAGAAAGACGAAAAACAGATGAAGAACGCGAAGAACACGAAGAACATTGCAGAGAATTTGAAAACTACTATTTTGATCCTCTCAATTCTAAAAACGTGAATGAGAATGTGTTTGTGGCTGCTGCCTCACTTAACCTAAAATGGCAAAACGAAATGGGGCTCCAATCCACAATTCGACCCGAACGAAAAATAAAATAAAATGGGCTTTAATTACAAAATTCGAGCCCAAAAATACATATGACTTCGGCTCCAAAAGTGACTGCCCTCATGTCCGAATTTTCTCTTTATGTCTTCATAACAATTGTAGCTCTCTGAATCATCTGAAATATGAGACAAAAATGAGGCAAATCCGATGTCTGGTTCAAGAGTTATGGTAAAAATGGTGAAGCAATGTAAAACTGAAATTTATTATTAAATAATGGCTAAAATATAATAAAAGGCCCAAAGCCCAAATAAGTATAAAAGCCATTATTTATTAGCTAAAGAGTCCTAAATTATAAATCAAGAGACAAAAAGTAGTGTATGAAATATTCAATTGTCAAATTCCCCCACACTTATCTTTTTGCACTCCTGAGCAAAATTCAAAGAAAAACACCTAAAGGAGAAACTCTTCTTTTCTAACAATTACTAACAATGCAAAAATTTGAACAAGGGACACAAAGCTCCAAAAGATCAATCAATCAAGACCACAATCTCTTCATCTCAAATTACAATTCATGGCATTCTCATCAATGATGCTAATCAAAAAAGATGGTCTCTCAAATGATGCGCTTAATCAATCAATCTCTCAAGTGTTTAAGGTAAATAAGTGTATCGCTCAAATTCTACTCAAGAAATTTGTTCTACCATAAGCTTTCTCAATTTCTACGTCTCCACTACTCATAACACATGCATGCACAAATCAAGAGAGCTTGTTATGAAAGGTTGTAATGGGGTTAGGGTGAAGGTAGGTAATAGTATGGAATGAGAGGCTAAGCACCAAAGAAATTAAAAAGAGCACTAATTAACACAATCATTCTCTATATAAGAAAATTTTTATTTTACTTATATATCTCCTTTCTTTCTATGTATTTTCTTTCTTTATTTCTTCTTTTTCTTCTTCTTCTTCTTTTTTTCTTTTTTTTTTCCTTCCTGCTTTTCTTTCTTTTTCTTTTGCTTTTCTTTCTTTCTTTCTTTCTTTCTTTTTCTTTCTTTCCTTTTTTTTTAGAAAAATGAAATTATACTATATACATAATCACAATGACAAAAGCAAACATCCCCCCACACTTAAACCGTTGCACTCCCGAGCAACCCCCACACTTAAACACAAAACCAAGGTGAAACCAATGCTCAATAAATTTTCAAGGTGCAGAATAAAATGGTTTTACGCTTAGGCTTGTAATGTAGCTTAGAAAAGAATGAGGCAAAAAGGCACAAAGGGCTAGCAAAGGAGTCATAATGCAAGGGAAAGGCTATTTGGCCAAAGTGAGGAAAATAAAAGAAAGAAAACAAGCTTCCATCATACTTATGCACGTAAATGAAAAATGTAGTTTCAAAAAGAAAAGGAGCAAGTTCTAGAGAACACAAATCATGAGCATATGCACACATGAAAGAAAGAATGGCAAAAGATGAATTCCATTCATGCAGGCCCAAAACCTCACAAGGTCAATACCAACTTAGGCAATCAACAACATCAAATCAACTACCAAGACATGTAATCGAAGAGTCAAGAATGGCGGACCAAACAATGATCCATTAAAACCAAAATGTCCAAGTTCATAATATGTAGCAATCATAGAAAGAGAGACTGTATTTATTTCAAAAGCAAAGTAGAAAAAGGAAAACAAATAGAAGAAAGAGAGAGAAAGAAAGAAGAATACTCCCCAAGGGGTTTATGGAGGATAAGTGGCATCAATGAAGAGAATCTCTCGCTTCCTCAGCCGTCTTGGGATCCCTCATGAAATGGCTTGAGGCGATGTCCATTGACCTTAAAGGTTCGTCCCGTGGGTGGATCACATAGCTCAACAAAGACCAAATGGAAAAATGTTAGTGATCTCAAAAGGGCCATCCCATTTAGATCGAAGCTTACCGTGCATAAACTTCGAACGGGAGTTAAACAAGAACTTTCTCGCCCACAGAAAATTCTTTCCTCAGAATATGCTTATCATGAAATGCCTTAGTCTTTTCCTTGTACAACCGCGAACTCTCATAGGCATCCAATTTAAGCTCATCTAACTCTTGCAATTGTAGCTTCCGCTCCATCCCGCACTTGGCCAAATCCATGTTACACTTTTAATGGCCCAATAGGCTTGATGCTCCAACTCAACCGGAAGATGACATGCCTTACCAAAGACAAGCCGATAAGGAGACATCCCAATCGGAGTCTTGTAGGCGGTGCGATATGCCCACAAAGCATCCTCTAATCGCTTACTCCAATCTTCCGTAGAGTTAACGGTCTTTCTTCCAAGGATTTGCTTAATCTCTCTATTTGAGACTTCAGCTTGACCGTTGGTTTGAGGATGGTATGTTGTGGAGACCTTGTGAAGCACTCCATACTTGCGTAACAAGGCACTCATGCTTCGGTTGCAAAAATGGGAGCCTTGGTCACTGATAATAGCTCTAGGAATGCCAAACCTGCAGAAAATGTTAGACCTAACAAAATCCACCACCACAAGAATCATTAGTCCGGGTGGCTTTCGCCTCAACCCATTTCGAGACATAATCAACAAACAAGAAAAGATGTAAGTATAACCGTATGAAGCAGGAAATGGACCCATAAAATCAATACCCCAAACATCAAAGATCTCACAAAACAATATAGGGTTCTAGGGCATCTCATGCCTACAGGAAATACTCCCTGCTCTCTGACAGTTATCACATGACTTACAAAACAGATGGGAATCATGAAACAAGGAAGGCCAAAATAATCCACCGTCTAAAACTTTCCTAGCAGTTCTTTGGGGTCCAAAGTGACCACCACAAAGTGTAAGCATGAGCAAAATGCAATATAGAGTGAGACTCATGATCGTGCACACATCTCCTAACTACTTGGTCACTACAAAATTTCCACGAGATAAGGGTCATCCCAAACATAATATTTAGACTCACTCTTTAATTTAAGCGTTTGGGCCCTAGTGGAATCTATAGGCAAAACACCGCCTACCAAGTAGTTAACCGAGATCGCATACCATGGAAGCTTACCTTGCAAATGTAGAAGCCGCTCATCGTGGAAATCATCCCGAATAGAAGAGGGGTGAGAGGAGAATGAGTGATGCGACTCAGTGGTCAGCTACCCGCTTTTGTGCTCCACTTCCTCTCGAATCTCAACATCGAACTCTTGGAGCAATAACATCCACTAGGATGAGTCGTGGCTTAGATCTGTCTTTTTCAAAAGAAACTTCAAAGCAAGATGGTCGAGAAAACAATTACTCTACTTGCTAGCGATATGACCTAAACTTATCAAAAGCAAATACAATAGCCAACAACTCTTTCTCGCAGTGGTGTAATTAGATCAAGGCAGGATCCAAAGTCTTGGAGGCATATGCAATCACATAAGATGCTCTATCAACTCACTGTGCCAATATAGCACCAACCGCATAGTTGGAAGCATCACACATCAACTCAAAGGGGAGGCACCAATCAGGGGCTTGGATCACTGGAGCTATAGTTAGGCAACGCTTCAAATGATCGAAGGCCGCCTTGCAAGCATCATCAAATACAAAGTCATTGTCCTTATGCAGAAGGTTGGACAAGGGTCGGGCGCCTTTGCCGAAATCCCGAATGAAACGCCGATAGAAACCCGCATGACCAAGAAAAGAGCGAACTTCCCGCACGTATACGGGGTAAGGCAAAGCAAGAATTACATCTATCTTAGCGAGGTCTACCTCAATCCCTTTCCTAGACACTATGTGTCCCAAGACTATACCCGACTCAACCATAAAGTGACACTTATCATAATTCAAAGCACAAGATTAGACTCAATGCACCTATGCAAAACTCTAGACAAATTAGCTAAGCATGCATCAAAATCGACCCATATACAAAGGAAATCATCCATAAAAACCTCCATGCAAATCTCTAGAAATTCAGAGAAAATGCTTACCATACAACGCCGAAAGGTGCCGTGCGTTGCAGAGGCCAAAAGGCATCCGTCGGTAGGCATATGTTCCAAAGGGGCATGTGAAGGTCGTCTTCTCCCGATCCTCGTGAGCAATATGGATCTCGGAAGTATCCGGAGTAGCCATCCAAGAAGCAAGAATGGGACTTGCCACCCAATCGCTTTAACATCCGATCAATGAAAGGTAGAGGGTAATGATCCTTGCGAGTGGCTTGGTTGAGTCTCCTATAGTCGATGCAAACTCTCCAACTATTCTCGAACTCGAGTAGGAATGAGCTCATTCTTCGATTGGCTACCACAACACTCCGGATTTCTTAGAACCACTGGACCGGCTAACCCATTGGCTATCGAAATGGGATAGATGATACCAGCCTGCGTAAGCTTAGTGACCTCCTTCTTCACCACATCAAGGATAAGAGGATTAAGGCGTCTCGGGGTTGCCTCACCGGCTTAGAGTCCTCTTCCAACAGAATTTGATGCATATACATGGAAGGGCTAATGCAAACAATGTCGCTAATGTCCACCCAATGGCTTTCTTGTTCGCCCTCAATAAGCTTAGCGACTTATCTTCTTGGTCGTGAAGAAGATTATTTGCCACAATGATCGGCAACCGTTCATCCACCTCTAGAAATGCATACTTCAAAGTGATCCGGAAGGGATTTCAACTCAAGCTTGGGTGGTTGCTCAGCCGTGGAGGAAGAAGCTTGGGTGGTTGTTGCAACAACTCGATGTCATCACACCGGAAATGCCTCAAACCACATTCAAAGAAACAAGAACTGCGTCTATACAAATTTCAATGTTAACATCGAATCAAGCTCATCAAAATCAAATCGAATGCATATTAGGATCGAGATGAAGCTCAAACTCGGGAATCAATATCGAATCCACATGTAATGTAGAATCACTAAGCAAGTCGAATTACCAAATAATGAAGCATTAAGCAAATCAAATGCAAACAGAGCACCATTCATTATCAAGACATGCACAAATGGGAGAATCACTCGATGCAAAATCGGATAATCAAGACACCAATCAAGAATAACATCATCCACAACATCATCAATCACATCAATGCGTAAAAAGCGTAATGTTCTTCCCTAGATGTTTCATGGCATCAAAAATATTGAAATTCACGATATATCACCAAACTCCATGGAAAGAGTATCGTAATGCACATCTATCTTAGTCCTAGTCGTTTTCATGAAAGGCCTCCCTAGAATGATAGGTGATCTACTACTGGGAGACTCATCCTCCATATCTAAGATGTAAAAATCAGCAGGAAATATCAGTTCATTAACCTTGACTAATACATCCTCAACTAAACCATAAGGATGAACATTACTCCTATTAGCTAGCTGAACAACAACACCAGTAGGACGTAAAGGACCAAGACCAAGAGATTTATAAATAGATGCAGCATGACATTAATAGAAGCACCTAAATCTAGCATGCAATCATCAAATCTATAGTTACCAAAACAAAAAGGGATAGAAAACGTCCCTGGATCCTTGCACTTGCGAGGCATCGTAGGCCGGATGAGTCCGATACATTCTCGTTCAAACTCACTCGTTCACTCCCCTTCGCCGCTCTTGTTGGTGCACAACTCCTTTAGAAACTTGGCATATTTAGGAATTTGTTTGACGCATCTAAGAGAGGAATGTTGATCGCTACTCTTCTCAATGTCTCAAGTATATCCTTCTCTTGTGCTTTTTCTGCCAACTTCTTAGATTGAACTGTTCTCTGAGGGAAAGGAAGAGGAATGGGGATGTCTTCCTCTTCACCTTGCTGCACTACCTTTTTATTTTTAGAGTCAATCTTCACATTTTCTCGACTCTTTCTAATGTGGAAGTCACATCTCGCAGTGGTTTAGGTTCCTCCAATTGCTTGCCGAACGAAGGGAGATAGCACTCACATTCCCTTAGGATTAGGAATTGTTTGTGAAGGAAGAGTGTTGGATCCCCGAGGTTGAAGTCGGTTCAATGAGGTTGCCAACCGCCCAATATGTGTTTGTAAACTCGAATGGAAGTGTCGGTTCTTTGTTGGAACTCCATGTTGGCTGTGACAAATTGCTTCATCATATCCTCAAGGGAGGAACCACCACTACCACTACTACTAGCCTGTTGTTGTGCTACCTATGGAGGTGCACATATGGGCCGGGTCGAGGAGGTAGTCGGCAAAGGCAAAGGAGGTGCAGATTGCTTTGTTGGAAATTCTATGGTCTCGACTTGTCTCGTTGGTAATTCCCGAGAATTATGCTGATATTGGTTACTCTGGTTCTCGATTCGATTCCAACGGAAATTGGGGTGATTTCTCCAACCAGATTGTAGGTGTTGGAGAAGGCATTATTCTCGCCGGGTATTGTGGCTTTCCCGGAAAAACACGCACCGAAGCTACCGACGGTCTTGATAAGCGAGGATCATGCAAGGTAGGAGAGAGTCGAGAGAATGGTAAGGCTTAGAACAACCCACATGAGTAGCCAATCTCGAGGAGGAGAAGATTGTACTGCTCGTGTCACCGCCTGCCTCACTCGCAGAGATCAAATCATCGAGTCTATTCTCTAATCTCGAGAATCGTCGGACCGGGAGGTGTTTGCACATGGTAAACAGGAGTACTATTGGCCCCGGTGCCAAATTGCCGAGAGTTGGCTTCCATCTCGGATATCAATTCTCGGCATCCTCGTGAGTCTTGTTACGTAGAGCCCCACCGCTAGAAGCATCCACCAAACCTTTGTCTACTAGTAGTAAACCATCATAGAAATGGGTAATCAAGAGTTGCTCAAGATCCGGTGGTGTGGACAGCTTGCACATAACCTTTTGAACCTCTCCCAAGACTCATACAAAGTCTCCCCATTGGCCTGTTTAATGTTGGCAATTTCCTTTTTGATCGCAGTTGCTCTTGAGGCAGGGTAATATTTCTCCATAAATAACCTCCGAACATCAGTCCAGCTCCCAATAGATGAAGGTCAAGGTACAACAACAGCTCTTTGGCTCCACCTTCCAATGAGAAAGGAAAAGCTCTCGCTTGATTTGATCTTCATCAATGGCATGTGGTTTCATTGTCTGCACACTAGATGAAATTCCTTCAAATGCTTAATGGCACACTCACCCGAAAGACCATGAAACTTAGGCAAAGAAGTGTATTAGACCATATTTAAGCTCAAAGTTAGCAAAGAAGGGCGGGATATTGAATGCATAAAGGTTGATAATTAACATCGGGTTCATTCAATTCCTTTAAAGTAGGACGATTTTCCCGTTCTTCCGCCATAATTTCTGAGTTAGGAAAATTGCTACTAGAATCAGTGAAAACAACAAGACTATCAGACGTACTATCAGAAACACAATCAGAAAGATCAACAGAATGAACACAATCATAATGGTCAAACTTAAGTTCAATGTCCAATTCAGTATTAATCCCACGACTTAGCCTAACAACTCTTCTAGCAGTAAGAATTGTTCTTTCTATTTCAGGATCAAATGGCAACAAGTCTTCCGGATTGATAGTGCTCCTAGTACTCATGCAAAGATAGTCACAAGGCGTAATGACCGTAAAAATCAGAATTACGAAAATGCCATCAGCCAATCGAATTATGAAAAGGGTTAAGGACCATTTTTACCAACGAACTATTGGGCCAGGTGCACACAACACAATATACTTTTTGTTGGACCTTAAATGCAAATCAACTCTTGAAAATGTTAAATGGGCACAAAACCGTTAGGTGTGGCAAACACGTTTGTTGGAATTAAATTGAGGAAAATAAATTAATTTCAAATCCACCGATGAGTAAATCTCCGCATCTTCACCTCCCAAAAGAACTCCCGAGAGCTCGACTCGCTTGGCTGTGTTCCAGTGAGCTCTCCCCCTCGCTCCCGTTCCAGTGAGCTCTCCTCTTGCTCGACACCGACCACTCCTCCCTTGAGTTCTCCTCTGTCTCCGGCAATGGAGGTCCCGGCGCTCGGCTCCTAGCAAATCGAAGAAGAAGAAGGATAAGAAGCACAATGCACCAAAGACTGCCACCGTCATTGATGAGTCCTCCAAAGACCACCGACGGAGCTCCGGACCTTAAAAGTTCGGCCCCTCCTTGAAATACCATAGAAAAGTTCTTTTAGGGATGAGAAGTGGATGCAAGAGGAAGAGATAGAGGAGATTATACAAGACTTACCTCTTGATTCTTGATCATTCCTTCTCCTTCTTCGTCTTGATTTTTGATGAGCTCTTCCTAGGTGTTTGTGGGTGTATATGTCCGACTTTGGAGAGGGAAGAAGTGTCTTTTTTTTTTTTTTTGAATGAAAGGGATTCCATTAATAACTATCAAGAGTTACAAAAGGAGGATACATGGAAAATTACAGAATAAGACTGAATCTAGCAAAACACAATCGAGTATGTACAACTATAGAGCTAATTTGAAGAACAATCCCATCGGTGGTAAAGGATCCATCGGAGAAGATTCTACGATTGTGAATTTCCCAAAGCTTCCAGCAAGCAATACAGATACCACTCGGTTGGGAAGAAGTGTCTTTGGAATGGTTAATTGGGGGTCCAAATCGGTTGGGAGAAGGGAAAGATATTAGGGCTTCAACTAACCCCTATTTACAAATTTGCCACTCGGTTCATTTCCAACCAAACGCCGTTACTTTATCTCTAACTGTGCTGTGATATTTTAAGTTTTTTAATTTTTTTTTAGTAGATATGGTCCACTTAAAAGTATATTGTGTTGTGTGCACCTGGCCCAATAGTTCGTTGGTAAAAATGGCCCTTAACCCTTACGAAAATGCCACTAAAAGTGGTAAAAAGTAGAAAAACACTAGGACACACAAAAGCAAACACAAAAACAAAAACCTATGGTAGAAATTGACCTAAACAAGTCCAAAACACTATCAAATGATTTTTAAAATTTTTGGGACTTGGACAAGGCAACTCCTAGACCATTGGGGACCCAAAAATGGAATAAAAAAACTTCAAAAATGGAAAAAGTGGTCTAAACGATGGAATTTGGCAAAACGGAGCTTAGCACATGGAAAATCAAAGATTTTCTATGTGCGTTGAGATAGGCCATTTTCTATCACCGTACCAAAATTCAGCCAAATCGGAAATACTCCGAAAAAACCGACTAGTAGAAATCATGAAATCGGAAATTAAAATAGCGAAAAAGTGGTCTAAACGTTGGAATTTGAGGAAAATAGGGTATACCTCACTCCCAAAAAGAGTGACTCTTTCTTAGAATGCCCAATTCCTTGTGAATAAGACTGGTTTGAGTGATCCGGGTCGAAAAATTTCGTCCGACCCACCCGAACCACCTAAACTACCGAAAAACGAAGCTATTTACACTACAGTTACTAATCAAACCGATGCAAATTCCACGGCAGCGGCGCCATATTTTGACAGAGATTTGCCGTAATCTCCCAAAATAACCATATTAGAAAAGGATTTGCAGTATAATGTAACCTGGGTCGTTTCCCAACGAATTCGCGATCGGCTCAATTCGCACAAAGAATAAAAAAAGGACGTGTGAATGGGGGGTTTTTTGATTCAGAATAATATTAAAGACGAAGTAACAGACAAAACGAAATAACACAAATTGAACGAGAAAATGAGGATTAAAGGATCAACCCACAATTTCGGATTCACCCACTACCCTTCCTCGAACGAAACATTTATAACCGAACTCGTAATCGACTCTAGACAAACAAAAATCTCGCATTTGTCTAGAAATTCCCTCAACTGAACAATCGTTCAAAATTTGTTCGAATCAGTGGCGCACCTCTGTACGATCGCACAGAAATACTTTAACCCAATCCGAACTTCGTCCTTGGGAAATATCGATTTGGGTTTTTAATCAAAAACCCAATCCGAACCAAAAATCAAATCTGATTAAGAGATACAAAAACGAGTTAGACGGTTCGATTAGGCGCGAATCCTGGATAGTGGATGGAACCCTCATCATGGATCAATCTCGAAATTTAGCCGAACATAATTAAGAAAGACGAAAAATGTATGAAGAACGTGAAGAACACGAAGAACATTTCGTAGAATTTGAAAACTACTATTTTGATCCTCTCGAATTCTAAAAACGTGAATGAGAATGTGTTTGTGGCTGCTGCCTCACTTAACCTAAAATGGCAAAACGAAATGGGGCTCCAATCCACAATTCAGGCCCGAACGAAAATAAAATAAAATAAAATGGGCTTTAATTACAAAATTCGAGCCCAAAAATACATATGACTTCGGCTCCAAAATTGACTGCCCTCTTGTCCGAATTTTCTCTTCATGTCTTCATAATAATTGTAGCTCTCCGAATCATCTGAAATATGAGACAAAAATGAGGCAAATCCGATGTCTAGTTCAAGAGTTATGGTAAAAATGGTGAAGCAATGTAAAACTAAAATTTATTATTAAATAATGGCTAAAATATAATAAAAAGTCCAAAGCCCAAATAAGTATAAAAGCCATTATTTATTAGGTAAAGAGTCCTAAATTATAAATCAAGAGACAAAAAGTAGTGTATGAAATATTCAATTATCGACCCCCGAGGTGCGTTTATTGTTTAACCTAGATTTCATATCCAAATTGTTCCATCTTGATTCGCTTTTATCCGAGTCTTGACGAATTGATTCATTTGTATTCTCGCTACCGATTTGCTTATTAGGCGATAGATTTTTTCCCGAGGCGGGATCTATTTGCCTTTCCCTCGTTCTTAGTTTTTCCTTGCCTCGGCCTTGGTGAACCTGCATTAAAATTCAAAATTCAAATATCCCTGTGAGGGCTTCCCGTTAGTTCTTCTCACACCGTCGTCATTAACAACTGTATAATAGTTGCCCCCCAGCCTGACAGTCAAGGGCTCTGGGCTGCCGGGGTGAATTCGTTATGGAACCCGGACATCGTATTCGAGTTGCTGCAACTTGTTGGATTTTGATGAAGTTTCTACCCACGTTTCAACGAACCCCGTATTTACTTGTATTCTCGGTTGAATTGCCCCTGACTTGTAGTCCTGGGTTAATTGAAGTTTGAAACTTTGTCGATCTCTTCTTCTCCAATCATCCGAGTATCCGGATTTGTTTGTTGATCCGGGTTTGTTTGCTGCAGCACCGAATTGCCCCAATCTGAATTACCTTGAAGAGGAAACAGACCGGGCTTCCGAGCTTGTTCAACCGAGGTGTCCATTACCTCTAATCAAACATTTTGACTCGATCGATCATAATGACAACCCGCTTTCTTAAATCAGCGAGCGTTGATGCGTCAATTTCGCGAAGGCCACGTATGGCATTTTCGCCGAGCTCGACCAATGCACGTCGGAGTACAACGGCCGGTGTCATACATCTAGATGGTTTTGTTTGTGACCGGGTTTTGGGGACCACGGTGTCATGCCGGGTTTAGAGACCTCGGCTTCACGCCGGGTTTAGGGAGCTCGGTGTAATGCTTATGACCTCGGTGTAATGCCGGGTTTAAGGACCTCGGCTTCATGGTTATTACCGGGTGTAATGACCTCAGTGTATCTCTTTGACTATCGATAGTAAAACAGATGAATTTCCATTGAGGAATTCTTTATCCGGGGTCCTTTTAAGGAGCACGCGCGGAGTCAATTGTACTTTACACGGAGCCCGGATTTTAACTGGAATTCAGTGTAACCGGGGTCCGCCTTCCTTTTGCTTCCCGCACAACTATCCACAGAATCCGAATTTTAACTAGATTAAGTGTAACCGGGTCCGCGGTCTTCATCTGGAACTCGGATTTAATCGTATTCCTTTCTCACAAAACTTTACATGGAGCCCGGATTTTTATCGTCGGTGTGTAACCGGCTCCTTCTTCAAAATTTTTCTGAATTTGTTTATCTGAGATGGGTGTCGTAACCCCAAGATTCCATTATGGGTGTTGTAACCCTTTTTTCCATTATGGGTGTCGTAACCCTTGATTAGTATTTCCACGGAACCGGGATTTTAAATATATTAAGTGTAATCGAGGTCCGCCTTAAAAAATTTACAGGGATCCGGGATTTTAACCAGATTCGGCGTAACCGGGGTCCATTCAAGAATCTCTGCGGATCCCGAACGTTAACTAGATTTAGTTAACCTGGTCCGACTTCAAAACTTCACACGGAGCCCGGATTTTAACCAGATTTGGTGTAACCGGGTCCGCCTTTAACACCTTAATAGAATTTGTTAGAAGGGAGAGCACAACTTTGGAGTAAAAATATGCAGAAAGCATCTCAAGCTTAAGTACTTTAATCTGATATGGATATGAAGAATGTATCATTAAGTCTTCATAGGGAGCCACAAAGAGGAAGGGCATAGCTTTTAGCAAACACTTGGATATTGTACAGGACCACCAATTATCAGTGGAATAAGTGATTCTTTAATAGCTCTTAAAAGCACAGGTGGTAATTGATCTCCTCCTCCAAATTTATCATCTAAATGGGCGTCAATCTGCTTCTGCTTGGGTTCCTTTCTCAAATGGCTGAGAAAACCATAATGGAGCGTAGCATGATGACAAATCAAGAAAAGGGAATATGGCCACCAAACAGGCTCAAAAGCATGCAGAACCCAGTGAAAATGACAAAAGCACCAGAAAAAGATAGCAAACCTCACCGTGTTTTCAAAATGCAATCTTAATTAAGGGAGTGAGTGAGGTGGTCTGCATGTTACTGGCCCCATAATTTACCAATAGATTCTTTAATAGGCTTCCCTTGCTCTAAGGTTTGTGCAAGCTCTTTTTTGACATTCAAACTTCAAAAAGAAATTGTTGCCCAATTTCACAAGTTGAATAATATGTACTAATTAGTTGAGCAACCAATAGGATGAGATCCCATTTTTAACGTATTCCAATAAAGGTAAACAATGCAATCTGGATGATTATTTGTCTTCACCCATGCTCTTTATTCACTTGCATCATTTCCAAACTTAGCCATATAGGTGTCAAGTACGTTTGAAAAGTTAACCATTTCTCTATCATCACCTTTTCAATCCCAGCCATTTATTTTCAAATCATGCCACTATTGTCAAATATTTTGAATATTTTGGCTACTTTTTGAATATGACTTCCCAACATGTGCTACCACCCTTCTTTTTAAGTCAAGCTAGAATAGCAATGAAATAATTCCACAGCAATGACAGAAGCGTACCTGAGGCTGCAGATTATCACCAGGCGGTGCTAAGAACAAAGGGACAAAACCAACCACCATCAAGGAAAACAAGATTAAAGAAGCTCAAAAAGTGGGGCTAGAATCTCCACTTTTTTTGTGTCAGATGGTTAGCTGGTGCCACATTTAGGAATGTAGATAAGTTTGAAGGTGATATTTGCCATATGTCTTAATTCCACAGGCTTAGAGGCTGTCAGAAAAACTTTATCGTTGCAATTCCTTGTTGACATATTCAGTTGCAAAAAATATGATTTAGCAGTGAATGAAGCTACTGTTCCTCTTGCTAATGGTGCATCAAGTACCTGTGTCGCTTTGTCACCTGTATATAAGGTCCTCACCTTTGATGGATTGATAAAAACACTCGTAAACGGTGTTCGCTGATGGTGATTCACATCAAAAAGAGCGAATAACTGAGAATCCACAAGAATTATAGTCTTTGCAATAATCTCGGCGTTTAATCAGCAAATGCATTTATAAGAATTCCATATCCATTAAATTATCCTCCACGCCAATGCACGCCTTAAGAGTGAAACTGCATGTATAAGAATTAATTTCTTCATTTCGAAAGCCCATCATTTTGAATAGATGGAGAGCCTCCTTGTATTGTTGAATTTTTGTGTACCCGGCAATCATGGCATTACCAAGAATGGTTTCACAAAGTGATCAGTGTTTTACAACACGGTTTGACAGCAACACGATTTAGCCACCAAATTTGGATTAACAACCCACGAGAATATGAAATTCTAGGAGATGGAAAAACTACAAGCCTGCAGAAAATCTATCTGAAAATATGCACAATCCTTCATCTCACAGAAGGGAGGAATGAATTCTATTATTCTTTGTTTCAATAGGCTTATTGGGATTCCCTAGATTACTATCTGAAAAATATTGCCTGCCAACTCCATCCACCTATTCTGCTTGGCACCCTTAAAAACAGGTAGAGCTACAAAAGGATCGATAAATAAATCATGCACTGACCTGTCCAGCCTTCGAATGATCATGTTTTAATTTTAATATTGCAAAGCTCGCTTGTAGTTACGGATGGCTCTGCGATACTCCCTTTCACGGAAAAACGTATCACCAAACAGCGCCTGGATCCCGGCTTTGAGGTGTCAGCTGGCCTTTTGGAACTCAATACATGAGTAGCACTCAATCCCCAGCAATCCCGGTGTTTTATCGACAAAACCTCATCATTAGCTTGGCACATCATCATCATCTCAGAATTATCTCGATTTTGCCCATGCCATTCACAATGGTGTTATATAGGAAGCCTTCAGGTGCAATATTTGCAGCCTCCATTTGTAATGAGGAATTGACAGCGCCACAAGCACATATTGAAGCATGTAACTCGGCATTAGAATAAGCCACTCCAAGTCGAGCACTTATTCACAGAATTTAGAGAGCATGTCGGCATACTCCAGTGTTCGCATCTCGGCCCTTCAATCATCTCGGATCTGTGGCATTCCCAGGCAGCAGCTAATTTACATCTCGGCATCTCCCCTTCCCGGAGTCAACGTCTCGGCATGCATTTAGATATCTCAGCACATGCACCTCGAAGTCCCGGCACCACATATATCTTGGACGCGAATGGCCGGCGTTTATACTCGTGATGACCATTAGTGCTACAAGGGTTGAACCAAATTTTTGAGGAATCTCGGTACAGTATCTCGGCATTGGTGATCCCATGAACATCTCGGCTGGCATCTCGGCATGCACCCCAAAATCTCGACTTCTCTCCTTCAAACCTCTATCTTAGCTTTGAATGATTTCGGCCTTATGGGCATCGACCAATCTTGGCATCTCGGCATACACCAATCTCGGCACCTCGGCCCCCTCAGATAGATACGCCTCCTCATAGCAGCAATCAATGGTTAGGCTCGATCGACGATACACAATGATGACGGACTCGGTTCTGCGACGTAGATCAGAGGCAAGTGAATCTCCGAGTCAGACGCGAACGAGCAGAAAAGGACCAAAAACGAACAAGAAATTGTTGTCGCGATCGAATTGTCAATTCAGTAGTAATCATTGATGTTGAGATGATTGTAGAACCCCGTGTGCGAGGCAACCTAGAAACCAATAATGAATATTGAGTCTGATGAGGCAATCAAATATAATGGATCATATAATCAATTGATATTTTATTCGAAGATACCGAACAGAACCCGCGAATATTCAATGATATCCTTTTGTGGTTCAAGATCGAAACTCTTGATTTTCTTTGAATTTCTGGTGAGCTCAGATTTAAAAGCTTGCGACGGAGATGGCTGGAACACACTGCTGCTTCCACCATCAAACATCTTTGGTCACGGGAATCGAAATTTACGGTTCCCCACGGTCGGCGCCAATGTTCTGGTGTAGAACACAGATATATTGGACTTGACTAGGAGCCAAGCCTAGAGCCTACGTACCCTTTGAAGGGATCAAAGTCCACGTAGTTCGAACACACACAAAAGGGGGTGGGGTGTGTGCTCTGTGTGACTGAATGTAAATAGTCTAGGGTTAGAACCTGTGTACCTTAGGGTTTTACCTCTGTATTTATAGAGTGTACCTTAGGTTGATGTGGCTTGGGCCTTGTGATTCGAGGCCCTGATATCATAACTACCTGATATAGATTTAGATATACCTGGATCGTAGATAAGATTGGATCCTCCTTTATTATAGGTAGATCCTGATATGCGATATGTTCCTTGCTGGGCCATATATTGAATATGGGCCTCATCCAGGTCCGTAACAGCATGTATTATGGGTCCCACCCTTTTATTTGTATTCTCTCTCCCCCCCACCCTACCCAAAGCCCTCACCGTTTGTTTTCGCCGCCTCTGGAAAATTGATCAGAAGAGCTGCCATAGGGGGAGAATATGGCAATGGTGTACTTAATTTCCTCCTTCATATGGTCTGTTAAAAACTTGTTCCTCTTGTGTGTTTCAATTTTGTTGCAAATTCTTGGTTGCAGCAGATGCAATACCTTGCCATCTTTGGCTTCTTCACTCATGAGTAGAAGGTCAGTGTGGTGGGCATGGCTCCGAACATGAGGATTATACGCTAATCATAGTCAGCTTGAGGTAGAAGAGAAGCTGCTAGATGCACATCATATGACGGAGCCTTATACGTGTGGTTGAACGCTGCCACCACTTTAAGAGAAACTATTTCGCCTGCCAATATTCCACATCATGATAAAGAATCACAAAAAAAGAATATGTCAACTCAACATCTATGGGATGGTAACCGAGTTCAATTTCTTTTATATAACAAACATTATCGGTAGACTGAAGTATACAATGATTTAGATTTAATAATAATAAAAAGTTCAATAGTTAAAAAAGCTCAAAATCCACCCGTTGTTTTCGCCACCACTGGAAAATTGATTGGAGTATGTTGCTCTATAAGGTATCTCATCTTCATTCTTCAGGCTCCTAGGAATTGAAGACAGTGATGGGCTCAAGACAAGTGGGAGGAGGGGGAGAGAATAAAAATAAAAGAGTGGTACCCATAACACATGCCATCTGAGAATAGGTGGCACCCACGCTTGAAAAATGGATGGACATTAGGGCTTCTTAATGGATTTGCCAAATATATTACCTAAAAAAATTATTATATCTATATTTGGACCTAACAAAAGATAATTCCGCTAGCTGCTCATAGCAAAAAAATTCTTTACTAAATTCACACCTCTACCGTAAATTAAGTTTATCGGAATAAAAGTCAATGATACTTCTATATTAATGTAATGTGTAACTTTGACATCTTTATTGTTTCGTCCACATGCATTAAGCACAACAAACCATGAGAGGGTGAAGAACAATGAATACCCGTCTTGTGGATAGAGAAACAGGGATCAGGATCAGATGTGACTATCAATCTTAGAGTGTTGTGGGCTACTCCGAGGCAAACCAAAGGGAAACATTTTAATTATTGCATCATGGAGGTTGTCTCAAGAATAGTAAGTACTGATTATTTTGATTGAATTTTTCATATATATATATATTTTGCTAAAAGAGATCTTGAGTCAAGAATTAGAGCGAGGTGAGCATCTTGTGGATGAGGATGTCTTGGAGAAGGCTCTAGGTCCTTACCACAATGGTCTTTTGAGGGGTTTCGGCTATAGGTTTGGCAAAAAAGAAAGAGACTGACAAGGGTGTTTGATCAGAAGCTTAAACAATACATGGAGACGACTAAGATGTTGAAGCAACAGGTTGAAGCACGACAAGCTGTTATTAATAAATTAATAAGTGAGACACCATGAGGAAGTAGGGATTAGCTCACACTCCAAGTGCTAAAGATAGACATATATTCCCCTCTTAGACTCTACCTGAGGTAATATGACTAATGCTGAAAACCTATTATTTATTTGTTTTTTCTTTACACTAATGGTATTTTCTCTTTGTTAAGGGAGAGTCAGAGGTTGAGTTTGTGGTAGATAACCCCAAGTGGCATACATTTGCTATAGGCCGCATGTACAACTTACAGGAGAAAAACATGATTCACAACTCGCCTCTCCCTTAGAATCATATTAGGGTAGAGCAAGACGGCCATTGATCCTAAGTATGCCCTTCTGATTCTCTTCCCAAATGCAGAGATAGTGGAAGGAGTTGTACTTAACTTTGTTGTGTGGCTAGATCACCTTATTTTCATACATGTGAAGACAAAAAAGGTATATTGTCATCTTTTGAGCTTGATAATGAAGTTTATAGTAATTACTTTCCTAACTTTTCAATTTGTTTAGCTAAAGAGGATGAAGAGCAATTTGGGAGCTTAGTCCGGCTATAATTCGGTGTCTTGCACACCGAAGAAGACGAATGAGCCTGTGCCTGTGCCTTAACTGCCTACTCCGACAGTTCCTAATAAATACCAAATGGCTCTTGAGGCACACGATTTATTTATCACCGAAATAGACTGTGAGCATCTACTACACCAAACAAGTCTTCTTTGAGCAAGATATATATGGGGGAATTAGGCGTGTTTGACACTATCAATCAAGTGTTAGTCAAAGAGATCATCATGGGTAATATGGCTAGATTTACTGCTTGTAACTTTTATATCTGGCATTTCTTATATTGTGAATACTTAGCTACTCATAGCATTTATATATACTGATTTGCTTGTTTTTGTATGTAAGGTACCTTCACAAGGAGCATGTAGCTCGTAATGGCCTATAGGACATGTTCCTATTCCTCAACCCCTACTTATATTCAGGAAAGTTAGATGTAGGCAATAAGGCAGATTTTATGGAGAGAAAAGCGAGGGAACTAGCAGATATGGCCATTAAAAGGGCACCAAAGAAGAAGGACAATTTTTTCTTGGTTCTGTACTGCTAGGGGTAAATATACTACTCCATTAAATTAGATGCTCATTATTTTTTATTTGTTTTGTTATCATTATGTTTATTGTACTTAGGAGTCATTGGATGCTCATCGTGATAAATCCCTTCAAGCAAAGGATTTGATACTTTGATTTAGTTAATGGGAATGCAGACAATTGACCACAGATGGTCGAGGTTTTCAATAAGTAAGTTGATGAATTTAAATTTAGTACTTTAATTTCTTATTGTCTTGTCAAAGTTTATTATGAATTGGTGTTGTAATTTCTCATTGTGATCTCGCAGAGTTGTTTACTATTACGCCATAGATGAAGGTCTCGGCTGCCCCTCGTTAAGAGGCAAAGGCATTGCATCCGCTTACAAATGGAAGAGAGTAGTGGTAATTCACCAATACTTACCACTTTGTATTAGACTTGTCAAAGTTGGTTTTTTGTGTTAGGTTGATACATTTCATTTGTTTGTTTATAGTGTTTGCAGCAACCTGATCGGAGCTCTTATTATGGGAGCTGTGTCATGAAGTTCATGAAGGACATAGTCACCTACAATCCTGGCTCAATTAATACTAAGGTATGTATATATATGCATGTTTGTGTGTTTAAGTTAAATTAAAAGTCAAGCAATATATATTTTTAAACATACTTTGTTTTTGGGTGCAGTGCTTTGAGGATAGTTATTGTGAGCAATATTCACTCGGACAAATTGAAGAAGTTATAGAAGATTGGCTATGACAATTTATCGTCAATAGATGAGAGTATAACGAAGTTGGTTATATGGAGTACCATTTTTCTGTTTAAGTGTATGTTAGGTTCTTAGTTTAGCTAGTTCAAATTTGGTTTTGGCTCTTGCTTTTGGTTTCAGTTCCCCCCTCCTTGCTCTAACTTATTTGCTTTTGCTTTTAGTTGGTAATCTGGATTAGCTTTTGGTTTCTGTGATGTATAGTTTTGTGTATATTTATATGTACTTTTTGATGACTGTAATTGGTTTTTGTAATGTGCAGTACTTTGGTTTCTGTAATGGATCTGCAATTGGCTTTTGCAATGTACATATGTCTGTAATATGTATATGGGGCTTATCAAAAGTGACTCCGCCCAAATTTTTTTTAAAAAAACTTTTGTCACACATAATTAACGGTTATTCGCCAATAACCGTCAAATAAACCCCTCCATCTTATGACAAATACTTTACTGTTCATGATTTTAACCGTTAAGTACCGTAGAACATCTTTCACGGTTATTATTAAACAACCGTTAAATATATATGGATATATTTAATAGTTATTGTCTTACAGCCATTAAATATAGTGCCCTATCATAATGGTTGTATTAGAAAAAATTGTAAAATATAGTTCCTAATATTTAACGCTTGAAATTTAATGGTTAAAAATTATCAAAATATCCGTAAAAATAACCGTTAAATATAGACATATATGTAGTAGTTATCCATTTTTATCTGCAATATAAGATTTTGGTAAAGAAAAAAAAAAACTAGTGGAAATAGTTCTCCCGGCAAGTAAGAATGAGAAAAAATTAATCATCTATTGATTAAGGAGATACATTTTCTAAAATCAACCATGTATCATAAGTGACATGTAAAACTATATTTTACTTACCTCTTGCTTTTCTTGCAGAAATTGGACAAATTCTCTCATTAGGATTATTATATTTCATTTGGTTATAACTAAAATAAATGTTACTACAATTATTATGTTTCAACAAACCATAGAAATTAAGGGAGAGGGGTGAGCTAGTATTGCCATCATTGAATGATTGAAGATAAGTAGATGTGATATACCAATCAATGAAAGGGTTGAGCTCATAGGTGAATGATGAGATATGAAACTTAATTAGGGTTACGACTAGTAATTTTATAAATAATTTATATAACTAAATTTAATTAAATTATGTATAATTGTACATAATAATGCAATTTTGTTTTTTTTTAAAATAAATAGACCAAGCCTGTAAGCTTGTAGGCTAGGACTGGTCTATTTACCTAAATAGGTATGAGCTTGAGTCTAACATATCTACTTAATAGGCTAGGATGAACTTAAAGTAGGCTAGGCCCATAGGGCCCTACTAGAAGCTTAGCCTTTCTCACCCTTATGGATAAGCTAGATGGTTTTTAAATATTAAGAAAAGTAGAGTATAAAAAAAAATATTAAGAAGATTAGTGATTAATTATTTGTAATAAATGTGTCTTAATTTCCTTAAATACTCCATTTTAATCATTATTCATTATTGAACAGGCTTTTAATATATGCAATTAATATGGAGTTGATCCTAATAGAATGGACTTTGACCATTTAAGCACAATGTCTCGGATTTAAGTCAATGTGATTGCAAAAAACACCGTTGAGAGATCTATATCTTCAACTGGGGCTGACAATGGTTGAATTTGGTCCTCTCATACAGCCATATAAAAGAAAAATACGGATAGTTTGAGAAAAGATTTATAAATTTGAGACACAAGGTAATTGAAGTTTTATATTTATTAAAACTATAGAACAAGCTCCTCAACTAATTCCTATATGTTAAGCGTAAGGGGGACTAGTTTAGAGCGAAGGAGAAGAAGAAGAAACTAAAACAAGAATAGAATTGAAATGGAAAGAGCACAAGTAATAAGTAGGTGAACTTTTTATTATCTCTTTTAATATTGAGTCTGTCTCTTACTTGTTCTGAACAAATCTGACGGGGAGAGTATTTATACGCACAGGTTATAGGCTATCATTATTTTGTTTGTATGTGTATAAATTGGTTACCAATACTTAGTACTTAGGTTTGGTGGGGAGGTTAATGGTATTGGCGGTACTGATATGACTCTCTCTTAACTCTTTTATCTCTCATTGATTCATTCATATACACCATCGATCACTTATTGGGACTTCTCTCACAGAGAGAGAGAGAGAGAGAGAGAGAGTATATGTGAAAGAAAAGTAGGGTTGTTGGAAGGAACACTACGAAGGCATGCGTGGGCGGCAAAAACTTGAAAACCTATAAAAACCAGAAAATCATTATACATATATAGTGATATCTGTGGTCCATTCCACCACTAGAGCTTTGAGATAGTGGGTTATATGAACTTCTCCCATTATATAGACAGACAGATAGATAGATAGGGTTTCATTCAGAGCATTGAAATGGAGCTCTTTGGTGTTTTCGCTTTGTACTCTTCAATAAGAATATATTGCCAGAGAGATATATAACGCAGATATATGGAACTTGTACCATTTTTTAGGTAGTCCCGGCCACGTCACGTTCCATTAACAACAGTTTTGACCACTCAAATAGTGATGTCAACGTCTTGAATAACCAAAATGTGGGTTTTTAGTTCTTTACATGATTTTCTCGTGTTATCTCTAGGTTTTTTGATCTGACATGAATTTCAAATAAATACAAGGCAAGCCTGCCTTGGAGGGGAACTGGATTCAGTGCTCATCCGTAGGACGAGCAGAGAGAGCTCGTCCGTACAGACGAGCTCTGGACCGTCCAGATGTAATCTGGATGGTTCAAATCTGATTTTTTTTCTACTTTTCGTTTTTTTTAAATATGAAAAAAATTATTTTTTAAAAAAATGTTAGTTGAGAGATTGTCTTTATTTTAGATCCTCTACCTATTAAAATTATTTTCGATAAAAAATATAAAAGTAAAAAAATCGATCCGGACGATCCGAGCTCGTCCGTAGAATCCAGTTCCGCCTTGAAGGAGAGATAGTAGACAAGTTGGAGCCAAATTCCCCACACACACGGGCCCATTTTCAGAAGCATGCCCATATACTCCTCTAACTCTTAATATAAGATATATTTACTTAATTTAATTATATTAATGAAGTTAGTTAGATTAGTTAATATGACATCTATTATTTAGAACACCCTACTCGTCCCTTAATTTCCTTATTCCCTATTTTCTTTGATTATTGTAAAAAGAACATCAATGGAGTAAATTAGGAAAAAATTAATAAAAATGAAAACTATATCTTATATTTATGATAATAATAAACTCCCTAAATATATCATATGTTAAGTACAAGAGGTGTAACATCTCATTCTCAAAAGCGGAATAATTTTTTTTTCATCAGAGTAGAGCATCGGAGCGATTGAGTAACTGATATTTATATTCAAAATGCCGTAAGTCCGTGATTACATGCGGTACATTATACCGAGTGTTTTCAAAAGTGAATAACAAAAGAAGAAAGTCTCCAGCTGAGTCTCTATGCATGCCGCTTGCCTTTCTCCTCGGTCCTCGGTCCTCCTGACCCTGACGCTATGTTAAGAGCTGATGTTCAATGCCCATTGAACCTCGGGTAACTAACCTCATGCTCGTGTAATACGGTATATGGATGACGATATTCATGACATTACAGCGGTAATCAATACATAAGCACACAAGCAGATGTAAGATTAACATATCAACAGTACATAGCACACAAAAGACATGTAAAGTCATCCCCGTTTGCACTAGCCGGTGCCATGATGGCCCCTCGTGTCCTCGCCGCTAGGAAAACTCAACGGCATTATCAAGACTATAACCCGTATAAAGATGAATGTATAAATAGGTGATCTAAGCCCCATAAACTTAGTCACGGCCTGCCCCAAGACCTAGTCTTGTTCATCACTTCATAAATCATTCTATCACATATATGCATACAAGACACATCAGAGTTAAAGTTACAGTACGCGGGCGTACCTTAGTCATGATGTCGGTACGTTGACGTTTGGACTGTGATCGTGTTCAACCTATAACGGTAATGTCATATCTATTAATTCCCAATAACTTCCTAGCAGATATCCTAGTCACTAATGACCTTTTTACCCTTGGTAGGATTATCTCTCAACTTATCACATTTAATTCTTCAAAAACGCTGGTCCAGAATTCTGGACAGATTTTTATCTAACTTTGAAAAATCATAATTAATTCTAGAAAAATCGAAACGAGGATCCGTAAAATTTCTTGGAATCCTTAAGATGTCTATTTCAAGTAAAAATAATCAATTTTTCCCAGATTACACGGAATACTCCCAGGTTTAAAGTTTTGAGCCTCTGCCCAGAATTTTTCCAGCAATTCGTAGCCCAACTTTGAAAATTTTTATCTCCCTGTACAGAAATCATTTTAACATGTTCTTGGCATATTTAAAAATCCCTATAAGTATACTTTAACTGTGAATTGTCCCAGAATTTTACGACTATATTTTCAATATGAAATTTTGGCATATTCACCACTGATTCCAGAATTTTCAAAACCGATGAAATTTCGCCAGAACTTCGTTACTTTGATGATTTCCTTCCAAAAAATTTTCTATATAACCTCTCTCATCATTTTTTCGAGACTAAGCCAATTTTGACCATAAAAACATGTAAATAAAATTTATTCTAGAATATTTAAAATCTACACTACTTCTATCTAAGAATTCTAAAAACTAAAGACTAGAAACTAAAAACTAAAGACTAGAAACTAAAAACTAAAGACAAGCTTACCTCTTGAAGCTCTTGAACTCCTTCCTCCTTCTTAGAAATCACCACTTGGTGGTTGATTTGGTGTGAAGAATAAGGAGAGGTAAGGCCTCTATTTATAGGGAAAATCTCAAGGTTAAAATGGTAATCTCAAGCCCAATGTGGGCCCCACCATTTGCCCCTTCCTTAATCTCAACCATTAGATCTAAACTTAATCAAAAAGTTTTAATCCTCACCCTTCATTATAAAGCATGTGCTCTTGTGATGTCATCCAAGATGACATCATCAAAGCTTAGGTGTCATTACTTTAATGAAATCTATTTTTGGTTGCTTGATCAATTACCAATACTTTTGAATTCTGTGTATGTATCTTGATTAGTAGTTGGATATCAAGATTTATCGTCTAATTAGATTTCCCTGGTTGTACTAAGCTTATTCTTCAACGTTTACAAAAATAGCCTTTACTAGGCTTACTTTCGAGGTTAAATTATGTGGGTTCAAGATAAGTTCTTATATTTTCTCCAAGGTTCCTACTTCTTCACAACTATTTAAATTTGTATAAATTCTCACTTTATTTGTTGTTTTGAGTTCTTACCGTGTACATCGATATTTCTTGGATTTCAAACCATTATCCAATTTACTTTAGGATTTCAAACTTTATCAAATTTGCTTTAATTTTCTTTTTCTCTCTCTCTTTCTCTCTCTTGAATACTAGACACACACACATGCACAACAACTCTCCCTTCATCTTTTTTATGTTCAATATGTGTTTTACGTATCTCACAAAATCAAGAAGAAAGTCCTCTCATTGGTTGATAAATTTTCACAAGGATTTCACTTTATGAAATTAAATTAAAGCCTTAGGATTTAACTTTACTAGATTGAATCCAAACCTTTAATTTGTGTTAATCTCTTATTGATCCAATTAATTTCATGAGGATTAAGAATATTTTCTTGATTTATCATTGGCCAATTCAATTTCATAAGGATTTGGCTTTATGAGGCTTAATTAAGGCCTTTGGATTTGGCTTCATTAAATTTAATTTTAGCCCTCCATATCTAATCTTAATTAGCATCCCTAATAAAGTAGTTAAGTGTAATTGTCAAAATATGATTGGTTCTAAGATTAATTAGAAACCACTTACATGCTAATCCTAGCCCTTCACTAGCCCTTGTTTGTTAATTAAGGTAATAAATCCTTAATTATGCCTTTAATATATGCCACTAAATTAATTGTGAATGTTTATGAAAATAATTCAATTAACATAGGTTGAATTATCCACTAATTGTTGGCAATTTTCTCTAATTGGTTTAATTATTTCCTTACAACTTTTTAGCTTTTCATGGCCATTTATGCACCATGTATTAATTCAATAATTATAGGGAAATTTATGATCCCTAAAATAAAATTAGAGAATTTGGTTTTTGATTACCTTAATTCTTAGAGAAAATTCCCTAAATTAACATAAATATGTTACTCAATTTTGAGACCACATATTCACATATTTCTAATAGGTATTACTTATCAACATATAATGTTTATAATGAATATGAATTTTAGGGTTTTACAAGAGGAATATACACAAGTAGAAATTATCTGAGGTTGATCTTTTTTGGTAACACCCCCGTTGAAGTAAGAGACAAAGTGGGTTGTATCCTAAGCATTCCTATTTCTGATGATCATGAAAAATATTTGGGAATTTCAAATATATGGGGGTAAGTCTCAAAACGACAAGCACTTGCTTATGTTAACCAACGAGTAGGGAAGAAACTGCAGGGGCTGGAGAAGGAATTTTGTTATCCTTTTGTGGGTATTCGCCACCAAGCAGATACTGTAAGTGTGCGGGTCACTATAAGTAGTACGTTTAGTGAAAAAAGATACTGTTCCCTGAATGGTTCATGCAAAAAGATATTGAAAGATATGAAATTGAATTCCCCAATTAGGCCGAGCAGATCCAAATTAAAGCATATTGGGTTGATTTGTAAAATGCAATTTCAAAGATATGAATAGTATTCCTACGTACTGTTGTGTTGTGGCACCAGACACGTTTCTCTTTTCAAAAGAGATTGTCGTGGCACTTGGCACATATGTCATGGCAACAGTAGAGACCTTCTAAACTTGTTTTTCACCTGGGAAAAAACAGAGGAAGAAGAAGATACCACATCAAAATCCTAAATAAGTCTTGTTGTCTATAAAAGTGTTGTTCAAAATATACTAAACAGATAGAAATTGAACTATAACAAGAATCTGTATTACCAAGATTTCATATACTGTAAATAACAAGAATATGTATAACTAGATTACATATACAGTAAGCATACATCAGGTGCGAATAATATGAAAAAACCATAAACAAACTCACAAGACTACCGAATATGGTAATAAACTTTGAAGTAATCCAAGCCCAATGTACGTTGTTTCCTTAAGACAATTTTGCTCCTTCAATTTGGATGCCTAAGGTTGCTGAGCAATTATCTCTTAGGATAGAGCATATTTTTCATCTTCGAATTATGGCTCTCTCAATCTAAAGTCCAAGCGAACACAACGAGTTTGCTTTTGAAACGCACAGAATATGTTTGTAGAATGTAGTATGATTTGTGACTAGGGCACCCTATTTATAGACGATGAAAAAATTGATCAGATGGCCTCGACTGTTGCAGTGAATTGGTGCGTTGTGTGAACAAATGCACCAGAATAGAGCGAACAGAAACGACCAGTGACGCTTGTTGGCGAACTGGTGCGTCATACGAACGTACGCACTAGAACGGAGCAAATGACCAAAACGAATCAAGATTCGCAGCCAGGGGCAAAAAAGGAATTATTAAAAGTTTGGGGAATAATTGGAAATTTAAAAAATTATTTAATAAAAATTATTTTTTATTTCACACATGCGCGAACTGGATCGGGCGGGCGACATGCGACAAAACCGGCTGGACTACGGCACGTGTATGGTGGACCAAGGGTCACTTAAGTTGTCACTCCTACACAAAAGTAGGCTTATATATCCTCTAATTCCTCTCCAACTATTCAATGTGAGACTTCCATCCATACACACATTCCCTTTTTTCTTCTTCTTTTACAACCTTCTTCTTAGTCATAACCCATGAGATTATGTATTGACTATATTTGTGTAGCAACTGATAACTCATTTTATTTGGAAATCTTTGATATGAGATTTTAAAGTTCAAGTGGTATAAAAATATTGGGTGTACTTGGAGTGTGACTGTTTTTCTCTATTGCCCATACAAATCATACCAAGCGACTATGACAATATGGAAGCAATGATGACACACTGCAGATTACATACACCACAGATAGCAAGAAGAAGAGCGAGATTTATAGTAGAGGAAAAATAAATCAGTGTGTCTGAACATCTCTATTGAAGTGATTTACATATTTATAGAGTTTTATGTACTCCTTATTCCCTATGTACATATCATTTTCTCATAGAGACAACATATCTTTTCCAAAGAGAGACACATTGTATCAGTGAAATAATATCACTAATAGAGTCATGTTCTATCGGTTGAATAATATGACTTATAGTAATTAGGAGATATCACATATATCCACTCAAACTTTCATATTATTTATACTTTGATCCCAATCTTTTTGGGCTTGGACACCAAGGATAGAGTAGGCTATTTTCCAACAACATTTATTAACTCACCACTTTCTTACTTAAAATATTCATGCCCACTTAAAAAAACAGAAAGAACATTTATGAATCGAAAATGTGTTTACTTCAATGCTAATGTATTTATATAATTTCCTTAATAATATTAACATTACAAAACAAATGTAATTAGAGAAACATAATGGAGCAAATGAAGAATTTTGTATTAACCATATAAGAGCAACATATTCATACAAATTAATTATAACCCACTTAATGATCATTCCTTACTTAAGGGTTAAGGGTAATTACTAACTAACCCTAATTCTAGGGATCTAGGAAAGACCTCCCTCTGTAGAAAGAGACTCATGTTGACCTCTCTTTTAACATGGTATGGATGTCATTATCCTACATACTAAACACATTAACCATGACCCTTTATATAAACTAGAGTTTCAACCAACTAACTGTTCATTTAATTTTACCTTAATATCTCTAACACACCCTCTCAAGTTGGGATCCGGTTTCCATGCCTAGCGCAAAAATAGGCAGAGAGCGCTCGTCCGCGGCACACATCGTTTCAGTAAAGAATTTGATCTTGACCGTTCATGCCATTTGAATCTCAACCATTCAATTCCTTTTCTCATTAAACCAATATCAGCCCTCACGCCTTTTCTCTCTTCTCCCGACGGACCAGCAATCTCACCGTTTCAAAATCAAATGGCAACTTCAAAATCGGGGTTAATCATCGTCACAGCAGCATCTGTGAAAGATGAGGAGGACGTTGAATAGAGGGATTGAGATGCTTCTCCAATCGGTTGCCTTCAACTATCGAAAGAACAATCGATTCCCATAATAGGTAATTACTTCGATCCGGCTTGACCAAATTTACCTGGTTAAAAGAGTTAAACATGGAATTGGGTTTAGAAACATTTGTGACAGTAATATTGGTGGGTGCCGCAGAAGTTCGAGAGGCAGCACCAGAAAAGGAAGCAGAGGCGGCGGCAGAAGGGGTAGCAGAGTCAGACATGATGAAAAAAATATTGTATCAGGCCATGAGCATTCTTTATGTATGCATTCTTTTCCCTCTATTTGCTTTCCAATTTGATTTGGATTTGAAGATTGGTTTTCAGCGTCACTGTTAGAACCCATAAATAGTAAATACTAGAACTTGAGTGAGATGGCTCCTAGTAGAAATTTTGTTTGCTTGGGTATTCTCGGAATGAAATGGAAGTTTGGTTCATTTATTCTTCTCTTCTTAACGCAACATCTCAAGAGCAAATGACAGTTAATTTCAATTGGCAACAATGAGAACTGATAATACAGCCTCTGTTGAACCAAAAAATGTACGGTGTAATTAAGTTTGCATTTCTAAGATACTTAAGCATCAATAAGCTTCTCTTCTTGTTGTTATAATTAGTGCTACTATACTATTATTATTACTAGAATTATTATTGTTTGGATTATAATTCTGTTTGGCTACAGAAGCATTTGCAGTTTATCTAATACTTCTGCTTTTAAATATAAGCATTTTGCCCACAAATTCAGAAGTTCACCACCCAAACATAGAGATATGTTTTCAAGGTGCATATGAGCACTAGTACATGCCCTGTGTATGTTTGTTTATGTGGATGTAATCTGTACTTGGTCAAAGCTTGCATTTTAGTTTTGCTTTACAATGTGGTGCTAATTTGCATAAACTGGATTGATGTGTAGACATGATCAACTTTCATTCATTTTATACAAAAAATAGTGTCTCTTACGTTAAGTCTGTATTTGGTTATTCAAGAAAAGAGCTTTATATTCTCTTATAATGTATGTATGATAGATGAGACTTCTGAAAATGATAATTGAAGTTGGTTTCCCCATAATTGTATATCTTGTGCAGGAATGTGTCTATTAGTGTAAGGATGTGTCCACAAGGCTAGTGGGAGAAAGTTAACAAGGGTTCTTGGGTTCGGTAAATTTCTCCTTTTGATCACAAGCTCTTGGATATATGGGCTGGTGGTTCAACATTGGAAAACTTTTAGGTGATGATTGAAGAAGGCAAATCCTCTTAGGTTCATGTATTTTTTATGAGTTTCAGTTTTTTAAAAGTGTAATGTGGAAATTGATCTCTTATAAGAGCCATGACCTTCAGTAATAAGATTATTTTTTCTCCTTTGCAGAATTCAATCTGTTTCGTGTATTTTTCTTAATAATTGGAGTTATCTTGTTGAACTTGGCATCCTTTTTGAGCAAACCATTATCATTTTATTATAGAAGTGCAATGGCTGTTGGGATAATGCTTGTGATATTGGTGATCCTTTTTGAGGTAATTTATTTCTTTTACTGTAATTCTAATGTATGATTGTGAAAATTTCTCTTTACTCTTGACATGGACTTCTCTTTCCATTCACAGAGGATGAAATTGATTCTGACTGGTCCAAAGAATTCTCTTGCTATATTTTTATATTCATCTGTCAGAGCATAGCCTCAACCTCCTTTCTTTCTATCTCATATGCTAATTAAGTATGAATCTTGGTGATGCAAATTTAACCAAGAATTCTCAATCAAGTTGGCTTTGGGACTTTTCTCCTTCGCTTGGTGCTTGGTCTGATTCGTTCATGATTATTTTGCCTTTTTAGCCAAATGTGATCTCCTATCCCAAATTCCTAGGGTGACAAAAGACCATAAATATTTTTTAGCCAAATGTTGGTATTATGCTAAATTATAAGTTTGACAATCATTGCTTTAAATTCATAAATACAAGACATTGTGATTTTACATCACTAGCTGGAAATTGGCCAAAAGTTTTATAATGAAGGATGGGAATTGATTTGCTTAATATCGATTTCCATGTATGTTCCAGGTAGAGGATTGAAGCAAAGCAAGCACCATCCTAGAATGCAATGGCCTTGGAGTTGTGTAGAAAGTCAAAAACCATCCAATGAAATGTTGTGCAAACAATCAAAAACTGCAAGTTGTCTTCTTGTCCCCAAAAGCCAAAATTCAAAAGTTGTCTTGTGCAATGTTGTCTCTATTCTTCAAAAGGAGTTCAATGTGCAGTTTACTGTTCTGTATGACAGAAAATTCTGAATTTAGCTAGGATTGCAAACTGTAAAGTCTATAACTAGTTGGAATGTACATAGATTGATTATATATATCAGAAGCAAAACTGGTTGGAATGTACAGAGATTGATTATGTATATCAGAAGCAAATTGTATGACATTCTTGAAATGAATAAAATATATTTTTTTGCAAATTATGTGTATACATTTTTTCTATTCATTACCTTGTGAGTAGTTTGTCATGAGATCTATGGCTTCAAGTGATGGAATTTCACTACCTTGTGCCTACAATTCCAAATATCAGTGGCAACAATAGTAAAGTATAACAGGTATGCATAACACTTAGTAGTAATCGATTTATTGATTCATACCATCAATAAGGTTGTAAATGACAATGGTTGTGATGTAGAGGGTGTAAAAATATGTTGCGATGGAGCAACTGAGAATGAAGATGTTGAATTTTGTGTTTGTGTAGGTTGTGGTGGAGCTTCTAAGTATAAAACTGTTGAAACCGAGTTTGTAAATCTTTCATTTCATCAACCCTTCTTTTTTTTTTTTTTTTTTTTTTTGATGGAGCCTCTTCTTTTTTTCTTACATGGCTTCTTAGATGATGAAGCCTCTTGAGAGTCCTACAAGAAATTAACACAAATACAAAATAAGCAATAGTTTCTTTTGTTCCTTATATATAAATGAAAATTCAATACCTTTGATATAACTTTTCTTCTTATTTGTCGATTTTTCTCTTCCCAACCTTTCCAACAAATCTTTCTTGATTTTCCTTCTCTTTTTTTGAATCCCTTTGGCATATTTTGTGGCTCAATGACCAGTTCAGAAGTATCATTTTCATCATCATCAGGAATCTCATTGTCTAACTCAATGATACAGCTAAGAACACGAGTATATCTCTCAGTAGTCTTACCAGCCTTTGTTGCTAGTCTTACCATCTTAGTCACTAGATGCCTGTATCTTCTGGTTATATCAAGTCTAGGATCTACTTGTATCTGATTTCCTTTGACATCATGTACAACCCCATTCCTTGCTTCCTTGGTCCATCGCTTGAGAATATATTGCTCAGGCATAACTCTTATACCTTTGGACTCGTATACTCTCAATGCATGGCAACACAATATCCCTGTAGTCTCAAACTTCCGACAACTGCAACAAATTTCATGTGTATCAATGTTAAACTCTATTTTCCATTCTCCCTTTTCACCTATCATATGGGCTGTGAATGTAAATAATTGTTCTTTCTCACCACATTCAATTAACTCTACAGAGAACTGGAGGTCCCATTGTTCTTGGAACATATCAAAGGCAGTGGGGGTATAAGTTTGCACAAGTTGACGCAAGATAGGTGCACTTTGATTGACCATCCTTGGTATCTTTTGTCGAGATTCATATTCAAGTTGCACTTCCTTGTATCGCTTCTTTTCTACAACTTTGTCAAACCTCATGAAGAATCGCTTAATGTCTAATTTTGGCTTTGTACATCTCTTCACCTCGGCATTCACACTTTCACTAATTTGTGTGCTTCTCATACCTAGTGTGAAAGCATCCTTCATATAGCACCTGGCCCATTTCTCCTTAATGTTATAAGAGGATTTCAACCACCCATTTTCATGAACATTATAAGAAGATAATAATTCACCCCATGCTTCTTCAAACTTATCTACTTGAACATAGTCAAACATACATTTTTTGAAGTCGGTCAGAAAGTATGAACCATCTTTCATTAAGTTCCCAAGGTGTTTAATGCCATTTTGCAACAAATGCCAAGTGCACAAACAATGTCTTGTATGAGGAAGCACTTCTTTCAATGCTCTTGCCATGGCTTGATCCTGGTCAGTAAACACAGTTTGAGGCTTGTTTTGTGTGTGAGCATCTAAGAAGGTTTCTAGTAGCCACTTGAAAGACTCTATAGTCTCATCATATAATAGAGCTGCCCCAAAAATGACTACACTTCTATGATGGTTAAAACCAAAAAACAGTGCAAGGGGTCGATGATTCTTATTTGTGCTATATGTTGTGTCCAATGATACAACCTCACCAAAATGTGCATAGTCTTGTACCATACGAGCATCTGCCCAAAACACATTGGTGATATGTTGTTCCTGGTCCAATTGGTATTTGTGATAAAATGAAGGATTCTCAGCAATTTGTTTCTGAAAATATTCAAGCAGACACCCCACCTCTCCAAACTTTATATGTCTTCGCCTTTTTTTCATCATGTAGTTTTTTGCATCCACCATAGTATAACCAAGATTTTCTTGACCCCCAACATATGTACTCATCAAGTCAAAAGCTTGCTTGGGTTCAAGCCCAGATTCATCTGCAAGGTCTATTTCACAAGCTTGCGCTTCTGTTAAATTTCTCTGTGACGGTAACAAGTACTTTGTTTCTTCTGTATGAAGAAGGTGATTATGTTCTTCAATAAACTTGGTGACTTTGAACTTTTGAGTTTGAGCAACACGAGATACAATCATATTCGCCTCACACTTGGTTCGTGTCTCTGGCCGGTATTTGGAAGAGGTTGTCTCTCTTTTATCTTTTTTCCGAACACCCTCTTTACAACATACATATTTATATGTAATAATTGAACCATCTTTTTTACTCTTTGTCCCATTATACTTTCTAACTCCAAACCCCATTTTCTTCCCATACTCATTCCAAAATTTCCATGCTTCATCCAAGTTTTCGAACTCTTTCCCTATTTCGAGCTTAAGTTCATCTTCCATCATCTAGTACCTATAAACAACAAAAATATTATAATGTTAAACATATCATTTTAAAAAAATATTTCATGATAACAAAAGGTTAAACAAGAATTTTCACTTTTTATATTAATTCCAAATCTAGAAAAACATGAACATTTTTCAAATACTCTGTGCCACTCTTCAAGCAAAAAGATGACCTACAACTTTTTCTCTAGTAAAATTTGACCAACAACTTATTCAAACAATAAAGGAGATGAGTGATATATTTTTAAGGAGAATGACATTTAGGTTCAAAACAAGGGAAATAATATATTGACAAGTCCAATGAATTGTTGATGATAACTAATTCATTTGTTAATTCCCACCGTTCACTTGTCAATAGGGATTTTTCTTATATTATTTCTCTTAATTGGGACTTAAAAGTCATTCTCTCATATTTTTATTGTATATATTATTTTTTTAAAAATAAATCCACCCTAAACCTGCCTCAATAAATAAAGAATCTGATTTTGTTTGCTCCTATTTTAATGGCAACACCCTCTTCCACTATTTCAGTTGAAAAATATTGCAAAACACTTGATATCTGATTTTGTTTGCTCCTATTTTAATGGCAACACCCTATTTTAATGGCATTCTTTATATCTGCATAAAATTCACTTGCCATTAAAATATTGCAACATTCTTGATATTGTAAAATTCAGTTGAATTAAATATATCTATTTATACACAAACGCACGCACAGACTTCGGCTTCTATTTCGTTTTCACATGGACTTCGCCATTCTAATATCTATTTCCCATATCTCTCTCTCTCTCTCTCTACATCCGTAAGAAATCTGGGCATTCTCATATATATATCTCAATGATAAATAAACAATCAAAAGGAGGGAAAAAATTAAGAATAACCTTTTTCTTCAATTTGAAATTTCCTTTGCAATGAAAAAATGTAAGTCGCCTTCATCCAATCTTCAATTGTAGGAAGCTAAATCAGAACTCAGAAAGCCCTTTCCCTTTCCCTCCAAAACTTGGCGCCAAGCTTCGTCAAGTTTGAGAAGAGCTGAACCGAGTGAGGCATCCGTAGAGGGAGTGATGCTGGTTTAATGAGAAAAGAAATTGAACGGTTGAGATTCAAATAGCATGAACGGTCAAGATCAAATTTTTTACTGAAACGGTGCGTACTGCGGACGAGTGCTCTCTGCCTATTTTTGTGCCAGGCACGGAAACCGGATCCCTCAAGTTGACACCTCTTAAGCTCATATAAGTGTCAACTTGCAACATAAAACGAGAGGGTTAAGGTGAATTAAACCAAACGGTTTTAATTCACAATACAAAGCTTTAATTTCTTCAAAATACTCTTCTTCATATCTATTGGCATGTTTCTCTTGTAAGCAACACCATCAGTATTCTTTGCTTCTCTCATACTTCCTTGACCAAAACCAATCTGCAACCTCTTCTATTTGCAATCTTCTTCACCCATTAAAATATATAATCCTGCACTGTATATTTTAACAAAACTGCAACCTTGCGCTACTACAGAGTCTTTTGATTAAAGAAGGACAGGCATGAACCCATAGAACCATATGAGAGAATTAGAAAACTATCAATCTTGCTGTCAAGTTGCCAATGCATGTCTTAAAACCTGTCATGGGTTCAAAAAAATATATTTATTGCTTGTCGAATAAAAGAAGGACTTGACATAGGAGATTCTGTAACAAAGCTTCATTGTAAGATTTCAGATGTGGTGAATATTTTGACCCATGTAGCGGAAGATCAATCTATCTTTCTTCAAACTTTGCTTTACAGTGGATGAAACCCTCACCATACATACCAGCAGCAACTTTTTATTCATAGCTTCCCCATGAATTTGAGTCATCAATCTGGTTTTAACCACATCCATAGGTGTAGTGAGAGAAGTAAGATGTGATGTTGGGAAATTAGCCTCCTCGGTCGTACTTTTAGCAACTGAAGTGCATGAAAGGATCTGTCTACACAACTCTGCATACGAGGCCTCTATTTTACTACCATGTCCAACCATGTTGCTCTATGAAAAATTGTGCACGATTGTTTCCTCAACAGCTCGTCAATTTTTTTATTTGGTTGATCTAATACTATGTAAACAAATGTAATTAGGGAAACATAAAAATATAATAGAGAAGATGAAGAATCTAATATTAGCCACATAAGAGCAACATGATCATATAAATTATAATCTACTTGGGTTTAACAATGATCATCCCTCACTTGAGGTTGATTAACAACTAACCATATAGCTAAAGATCTATAAAGGACTTCTCTTTCTAAAGAGAGACTCATATTAACCTCTCTCTTAACATGGTGTGTATGTCATCATCCTACACACTAAACACAATAACCATAACCATTTATACATATTATAGTCTCAACCAACTAACTACTCATTTAATTTCACAAGAATATCTCTAACATGATGCATTTGGTTAATTTCTTATAACTAACTCATCATGAACACACTTTCAATTTTATATTCGTGAGTCTTCAAATATACCCAAAACATACTTCAAATCTATTAAAAATGAAGAGCAGGTCCAGAAGTCATGGTTAAAGCAACGGTTAATGCCATACCAATATATCTAATGAATTACATCTTTCAAGTTTAATTTCCTAAAAAATCTTGCAAAGACCTCAACCACCAGCTGATATCTAACTTCTAGTGGGGCGATAGTGGGGAGGAACTACAAGTATTCATCAAAAAGCATGGGTATCCATGAGCTTACTTTTTAGAGAATAGTTTTTACGATTTATAAAATAAGAATGTGAGAGGAGTCTTATCTCGACTTGTAAAAAATATTATCCAAACACTCAATAAATGTAATGGGGTTGGCATGAGGTTTCAGGATTTTGAAGTGTTCAATAATTTATGGGAAAAAAAGAAAAAGAAAATATTACTTCAACTTCAAAATTTCTAATAAATGTTCTTAATTACAAGAGTATAGGTACATTTGAGTAACAATTGACAACTCATCTTAATAAAAAAAATTACTGAATTTAAGATTTTTAAGTTCAAGTGGTATTTTCCAATGTTCTCTGCTTGATTCATTCCTTCCTAAGAAAGCATGAGGACTAATCCAAGAGGATGCTCTATGGTATAGCGTGTAGAAGGGGGTATACTTCCCAAATTCTAGTTTCATGGTTGCTGAAAAGGGGTATAATAAGGCCGTTTGGATCTGGTCAAGGATTCTATTCGGTATATCAATACGTATTTATAAAAAATAAATAAATTTCAATACCATTAAAAATAAATTCTATTGGGTCGATCAATACTATTTTAATAAATAAATATGTTTGATCTTTTAACATGCAACAAGCCTTATTGTTAAGCAGCATTTAATTTCATTTACACACCCACATTAAATAGTTGAGGTTAAAAATTAAATTTGATATCTTGAAAATATGTTTATTTAAAATTTGAGGTTATTCAGATTTTTTTTTCCCGATTTTATCATATTTATTTAAATATTTGATATCTAAAAAATATTTAAAATATACATTTCAGTATTAAATTTGAATTCTTAAAATGTAATTACGTAATGCATATGTCAAAGAGCTTGATAAAATTACTTAACATTTATTTATTTATTCAATCCAACAACTACTGGAAATTTAAAAATTCAATTTAGTTAATAAAATATTAAATCCGGTCAATTAGCTTAACCTAATACGTTAGCGCATGCTTAAGCCTTTTTTTTTTTTTTTTTTTTTTAAAGAAGGCTAAAAGCCTGCCTAACAAAGAAAATAAATTATACATAAAAGGAAATTAATCTTAAACACTCTTGGTCAACCCACATCCTTAAATTAGTGGGACACTCCAATAAAAAAATAGCAGAATTAGAAATACTAATTTTAGCTAAGGCATCAGCTAGTCAATTGGAATCTGGCAAAATAGATTTTAGGTTAATCTGTCAATCCATTTTTATCAACTCCCTACTCTCAGAACAATCATGTTAACAGAGGTATAATTAGCATCAACTATTAACCTGATAACTTCTTCATCATCCGATTCTAAAATAACTTTCTTTAACCCCAAATCACAATCCAAACGCAGGCCCTCCAATATCGCCCATTCTTCAGCAATATTTGCTTGATAGGCACCAATGCTCCTTGTAAACCCAACAATTCACTTTCCTGAACTGTCTCTCAAAACCCCACCATAACCAACCTTTGTTGTTGCCAAAGTCATAGCTCCATTCACATTTAGTTTGAACTAGCCATATAGGGGTCTTTCCCATCACACATTATGTAAATTTCTCAAATTCTAATAGGTCTCACAGAATCATTATCGAGAGTAAATTTATCCCAGATTAGTGTAATAACAGCAACAAGATTGGTAGGTTGGGATAAGGGTCTTAAATGCCATGGAAGTTTTTACTATGGAGCACTGGTACGACGGAAGTTTTTTTGTCTCTTATTTGCCCTGGAAGTATTAAAATCGTAGCAAAAATGCACCTACCATCACGGAATCGCCACATGGACCGTTAAATTGACACATTGCGTCTGATGGATGGCCACATAAGGATAAAAATCATACACATAGGTTGACACATCAGATCACCGTCTCACACTTGTTACGGCCAATGATATAGGCATACCGACAGAGGAAATTTTAGAAGGAGAAATCAAGGGTCAGAGGAAGTGAGAAGACTAAACTAGAAAGAGGAATCGAGAAGACCAGAACGTGAAATCGGTGAACGACGGATTACTCAATTTGCAGCTTCTAAAGAGTATTGGACATTACTTTCCGACGTTACTCAAGTAACGAGTAATTGTCCGTAAGTAATTTAGTTACTTTCACGCGTTACTCAAGTAATGAGTATTTGCTCTGCGAGTAATTTGGTTACTTTCAGGAGTTATTCGAGTAATTTCATCTACTTTGCAAAGTAATTTAGAAATAGCCGCTCTCTTTCTAAGTTATTTGACATTACTTTTGGAAATTACTTGAGTAATATATTCTGGCTTTGAAGGTAATTTCGTTTTACACCATCAAGACTTCTACTTCTTGGTTATACAAGTTATTTTTAAGGTTTAGTTGAATTATGATTACTAATTTGGGCAACGGAGTTTCTGGAAAGTGGTTTGGCAGCATGCTCTGTTCGTACGTCCAAAAACAGAGGTTAACAGAGGCATAAGTTACTTAATTAATATATTCCTGTTGCCCGAGTAACTGCGTGGAAAAGTCTCTGAAATAAAAAGATGGTTAGAAGTAATTGAAATAAGTTTGAGAGTGATTAAGAGTAGTTAGATAATGACCCATAATGATTAGAGATTAAGAACATACTATGGTTTTTGGGATTCGAAGGAAACTTACTCGGTAACTTAATTAATTACTTGAGTAATATCGCACATTTTCAAATTAAAATCATCCGAAAAGATATTACTTGAGTAACAATATATGTTACTTGAGTAATATCGATGGTGTTTAAGAAATAGAAGCACCCGTGTTGGTTCTCGAGTGAATTTTGATGATAACAAACTTAATTAATTAAACTCTATGTTAAAGAATGATTTGTAATTTGAATTAGTAAATATCAATTAATTACTCGAGCAAGGCATTCTTGGTTACTCCAGAAATTCTCTTCATTTGAAACTTCTTTTGAAAATTTGTTGAAAACTATCCGTTATTACTTTCGGATGTTACTCAAGTAATGAGCATTCCATTTGCAAGTAATTTGATTCCGTTCAATGGTTACTCAAGTAATGTTCATTTGCCCTGCGAGTAAATTTGGAAACTGTCACTTTTAAAATGTTTGTCCAATAGTACTTTCGATGTTACTTGAGTAATGCTTATGTTCCAAGTAATTTAGTTACTTTCTATTGTTCCTTGAGTAATTCTTATCTTTCTTGCAAGTAATTTAGTCTCTGCGAGAAGTGACGAATGCCATTTGATTCCTCAATTTTCTCTTCAAAGGCCAAATATTCTGATCTAAGGTACTTGATCGATGAAAAGAGGTAATATTTGCAATATCTTATCTTCAATTCTTGTTGTTCAAATGATTCCGTGCAACTCTGTAAGTTTTTCTTTTAAATCTGGAGTTTCATTTAAATATTACCCGAGTAACTTAGTAATGTCGGGCTTGCTTCTTCTAAAATGAAAATTCTTAATGATAGTGTTATTTACAGAACTCCCCTACATTCGAAATTACCCGAGTAGACAATATTGTTACCCGAGTAATGTCGATCTGCTTTCCTTTTTGATAACACAAGCGGTTCTATTTATTCATTCCATCAGCTGTCCATTAATTGCGCGTTTCACTCTGCTGCTCATTTCCGTTCATTTATTCATTTCGGGTCTGATTCATTTTAAAATGCTGTGTGTGTCGCTTTCTCTGTGCATATCTCATATCTTTGCACGATTCATTCAAAAAGCTGTGCCCGATTTCACATGTTTGTCTATTAATTTCGCATGGTTCCATCATTATTTAAACAAAAAAGGGGGTTTCATTCATTAAATGCAGAATTTATTAAGATGTCCTGCACCAATTTTTTATTGCATTGTTTGAATCAATTAATCATTGGCGTCAGTTTCTTAAATGAAAAAACATGTTTTATTGTTCTTTATCTTCGAATTGAAAAGCGTCATTTATCATATGTTACAACAAGGAATTTCTTGCTCGAGTAACTTTCGTAAGGCGGTCTGGCATATTAAAAAAAAAAAATTATATTACTCTCATATTTGCTTTGCAAGTAATTTAGTCCATTCAATATACTTTCCAGAGTTACTCGAGTAATGCATTTTATCTCCCCAAGTAATCTAGTTCATTCAATATTACTTTCAGGCGTTACTCGAGTAATGCATGTTATCTCCACAAGTAATCTAGTTCATTCGATATTCCTTTTCGGGTTACTCGAGTAATGCATTTTAGCTCCGCAAGTAATTTAGTCCATTCGATATTACTTTCATAATTTTAGTCCATTCGATATTACTTTTCCGGTTACTCGAGTAGTTTTAGCTCGCAAGTAATTTAGTTCATTCGAATTACTCGAATTTTTTCTCTCGCAAGTGCTATTTCGCTTTAGGAACTTCTATTTCTTGAACACCTTAGATATTACTCAATTAACATACATTGTTACCCAAGTAATATCTTACCCATGTGATTTTGCTCCCAAAATAAGTGATATTACTCAAGTAATTTATTAAGCTACCCGAGTAAGTTTCTCTTAAACTCTAGAAGACATTGGTATATTCTTAATCTTTGCTGTAATCTTTATGGGTTATTATATAACTACTTTTAATCACTCTCAAACTTATTTCAATTACTACTAATCATCTTTTTGAGTGATTTTGAGTTGACAGATTCTCGCCTATCCCTCATATTGCAGCTCTCGACATCCTCGTCTTAACCGCGCCACCCTCTACTAGCTTCCACTCATCGAACTTGCCGTCGACTCACCCATGATTTCACAGATCGGTCGGAATTTTCACCTCAACTCTGACCAAAGCTTTCTTTTCCCGACTTCATCTAATGACCTAACTAGCTTTTAACGTGCGCACGATCCGATAAAGGAGAGGAGGAGCTGAGGTATGAACCTATGTGTAAGATTTCTATCCTTACATGGCCATCCATCAGACACAATGTGTCAATTTAACAGTCCACGTGGTGATTCCCTAACGGCAGGGGCATTTTTGCTACGATTTTAATATTTTCAGGGCAAATAAAAGACAAAAAAAACTTCCATCTTACCAGTACTCCTTCCATGGTATTAAAGACCCTTAACCCTTGGTAGGTTTAACAAAGCTATTATAAAAAATATATAAATTCCTCCACTCCGAAAGCTTCCGAATACCTACCTCAAATAATAAATGCCAACACCCTCTCAATCTTTTCCCCAGAGGATTTTTAATATTCAAATACAACCAATCCCCAAAGTTAACAGAAAAGAAGTCTGAGACATACCTGGGTTGGATCAGAGTGTGACCCACATGTTCCTAGGTTGGATCAGAGTGACCCACATGTTCCTAGCGTATTGGTAGTCCGTAGTCTTTTAAAACATGCAAAATGTCCTCCAGCCCTGAGTTAAAATGCCTGCAAAATGTCCTAATCACATTGCTTTGTTCCTCTCCACACGGTGAAATTAATTAATCCTCATTTTCTCCTCTTACCGACACTATTTTTGTTACTTGTTTCGCATTCCTTGGCAGTTGGCATTCATGGCTTATTTCTCTATATTTTCCTAATACGTTAGCGCAAGCGTATACGTAAGCCTCATTTTTCTCTTTCGCATTCCTTGGCAGTTGGCATTCATGGCTTATTTTGGCTTGGCATTCATGGCTTACTTCTCTATATTTTCTTCCAATTTTCAATTGTTCATCCTCTCGGCAATCGGCAAATGCACGATTGGCATTCACGCCGTCTCACTACTTAAAGCCAAGGAAACTCGGGCAACGAAGAATCAAACATTGCTTGAAGTCAATATCAAGTAGGAGCTGAAGGAAATTAACAGAATGAGCTGTTACCCAGGAACAGGAAAGCTCGTGTGCGTCACTGGTGCTTCTGGCTATATTGCTTCATGGCTCGTCAAGTTCCTCCTTCTTCGTGGATATACTGTCAAGGCCACTGTTCGCGACCCTAGTGAGTACTGCTTTATAGCTTCCGTCGCGTATATTTCTATGGATTGATGAAAAATTGGGCGAATTTGGTCCTTAGATTCCTGAAAGGTTCCGATTCGTTGTGCTTTTTTAAGTTTCTCTGTTATTAGAGATGAATGTATTCCTTTTATTTATTTATTTTTCATTTAATGCCATTAAGTGGTATTTTGAGTTAACAATGTTGTGGTCGTTTGAAAATCCCTGCAGATGATCCAATGAAGACAGAGCACTTGCTTAAACTTGATGGCGCACAGGAGAGGTTGCACCTTACTAAAGCAAATCTCCTGGAGGAAGGTTCCTTTGATTCTGTAGTTGAGGGGTGTGAGGGTGTCTTTCACACCGCATCTCCCTATTCTAGTGATCCCAAGGACCCACAGGTTCATCCGATTCTGTGATTGTTGATAGATAATTGCAAAAAACGTTATATAGTGGAATGAAATACTTTACTATTTGATTTGCTATGTTTTGAAGTGTGTGGTTTGACAGAACTTTGCATAATGGATTATAGTGTGATTTATCAGCATTTCAAGGCCTTCTTGATTCTAGTCACAATCCTTGATTGGTCTGTGACAAGCATGGCCTTGTTATTTTCTGGTCAATAAGCATGGCCCTGGTTGACATAGTCAAATGAGCTTACCATGTACTCTTGAACTTCAAGTCTGGAACATTTTATGAGCATCATGTAGGAGACTTGTGCAAAATATACTGTAAAGAACAGAGTAACATGCCTTAAGTGCTTCTTATTTATGATGTATACTGCGAACAGGATAGAAAATAAAAACAAAGCATATGTGCGCTAGTTTTCCTTCATTTTTATTTTGACAAATGTATAAGATCAAAGAAATTACATTTGCTCTGGAGCTCGGCCATCTGTTTGGTTCATTTTGATGGGCTTTACAGTAATTGTCATGCTGTCTGAAATTTCTTAAACACGGATTCCCACCATAGAAAATAAGGAATTATCATGTTTTGATGCTATGCATGGACAATTTCTGAAATCTCGGTTAAAGACAGAAGTTACGATTTTGTTGTCTTTAAAAACATGGGAGCTACGCTATTTACTAGCTTATAAATGTTGCTTTGCTTATTTCAGGCTGAACTAATTGATCCAGCAGTTAAAGGAACTCTCAATGTTCTCAAATCATGTGCAAAATCACCATCTGTGAAACGAGTTGTTTTTACATCTTCTATTGTTGCAGTTATAATAAATGAAAAGCCTAAAACTCCTGAAGTTGTGGTTGATGAGACATGGTTTTCTGATCCAAAGCTTTGCAGGGATTTGAAGGTTTCTTCCCCTTTCTTATGATCCTAAATTATTAATTTCTATGTGTAATATCACACTTAGTAACTGTAATGCTCTTAAAGTTTCTGATTATGCTTCCAAATTTGGATTTTGTGCTTTTAGGAATGGTATGTACTTTCAAAGACTATGGCTGAAGATGCTGCCTGGAAATTTGTAAAAGAACACAACATTGATTTGGTTTGTATCAACCCAGGATTGGTTATAGGACCTCTCTTGCAGCCAACACTTAATGACAGTGCCAGTTTTATTTTTGATCTGATAAATGGTAATTTACTAGATTGTATATACTCACAAAATTCATGCTCTAGAGAGATCCTTTTAGGTGCTTTGTCTGCATCTGAATTGCATGGAACACATTCCAACAACTTTTTCTTTCTCTAAGAGTTAGGGAAAGATTCACAGCTTTGGATCAAATAGTAGAAACGAAGAAAAAGTATTAAAAAGAAAGGGAGACTTTCAGTATTTTAAAATCAGTAACTAGAATAACCAAGGATAACGTCAGTTGAACAGAGTTATCCAATTTGTTTCATATTCAACAAATGCAAACTCCCTTGGCCAAAAGAACCTAAAAAAAAAAAAAAAAAAAACCATGGATGGGAAATTGAGAATGTTATGAACCCAATTCTGTCCCGTAGAATTGTAGAAGGTGCGGAAGGAACTACTTTAAATTCTTTCTCGGGGCATGGAATTACATGAGGGCTTATGTCAAAACTGTAAAGTGAAAGCAATGTTTCATATTTCAGAGGAAGCAAGTTATGGTTTGAAGTCTAAATAATTTTTACTTGAACTAGACACATATTCTTGTGCAATGCACATTAGCATATGAGTTGTACTGTTAATAGCTTATAGATGGTGTGTATTGATAATTTGATATTGATTATGCTAATATGCTGTTAATTCTCTTCTAGATGAAATTCTTGATTTATTTTTGTTATTTTGAGAAATATTAATTGGCCTAAATGTCTGTCCTAGATTTGGTTCTGGACAAGAATTTTGGCTCCTTATAAGTAATTTCCCCATACTTATATGATGCAGGTGCTCAAACATTCCGAAATTTCACTTTTGGAATGATCAATGTGAAAGATGTTGCAAATGCTCATGTGCAGGCATTTGAGATTGGTTCAGCTAGTGGTAGATAAGTTTTGGTTGAGTCTGTGGCACATTTGTCAGATGTGGTGGAGATTTTGCGTGAATTGTACCCAACTTTACAACTTCCAGAAAAGTAAGTTAAATTTAATTCTATATTTTCAAAACTGCCTATAACTTTTGAATTGAAAACAATTCAAAAAAAAAAAAAACAAAGGATTTTTGCTGGTTGAAAACAAAAGGAATAGAAAAAAAGTGATTTTCTAGTTTAGATATATTCTTTGTGCCAAACAATAAAAAATTAACAGCTATAGTTTAAGAATAATAGAATTGTAATAGATATTAAAATTTAGTTTTTTGTGCTAGGGGAAAAGGCAAAAAATAAAAGTCTTCCTTGCTTGAAATTAATGATGATGACCTGTTCCTCAAACTAGATGATTGTGATCTTTCCATCATGGCCTGAATGTTTGTTTTACGCTTTTACACCTTTTATATATGGTTATTTATGTAATTTAATTACTATTTATTTAATTTTGACAAAAGTGCGGATGACAAGCCGTACATGCCAAGGTTTCAGGTTTCGAAAGAAAAGGCAAAGAGCTTGGGAGTTGAATTTATTCCATTGAAAGTGAGCATCAATGAGACTGTTGAAAGCTTCAAAGAAAAGAAGTTCGTCAACCTTTAACTCATGACGCCACTGCAATGCCACACTCCTTAAGCAGCTTGTGTGTTGATAATACATATTAGAGGTGAAATAATTAAGCCACATTGAGCTTGTATTATGTGGAAATTAGCTTGTTGAATAGGTTTGTCCCTCCTATAAATTATGAAAAGAATAAAATGTATATGTCACATTGAGCTTGTATTATATGGAAATTAGCTTGTTGAATAGGTTTGTCCCTCCTATAAATTATGAAAAGAATAAAATGTATATGCCACGTTGAGTTTGTATTATGTGGAAATTAGCTTGTTGAATAAGTTTGTCCCTCCTATAAATTATGAAAAGAATAAAATGTATAAGCCACAATGAGCACTAAGTGATCCAAAGATTTAGACCCAAGAATTTGGTTGTTGATGGAGTTTAGTTTAATAACGTCGTGTGATCTATATATTAGAACTCACTTAATAATAAAATAAGGTTTGTTGTTGTTATTACGTTTAGCCCTGGGTGATATTGATTTAGTTGCACCATTTGCGGACTCTAGAAATTTGTGAACTTTGATGATATAATTTTGGTTGAGAATTGGGATGGTAGTATTTTCAGTAAAGCAAACCTTTTGTTTTTGTTTTTGTTTTTTTTTGTTGCGATGAAGCTCAACTTGAACCCTTTTTGGGAAGAAAAATTAGAAAGGAAATAATATTAGGAGAGAAAACTCTAAATAATAGTAATATTTTTTAATTAATTTTAAAAGTTTTCCTTTATAGTATTTCTTTTCCCCATTTTCTCTTATTTTTCCTCCTGTCCAAACATAATGACTAAATTATACATTTATTAAGATAACCTCAAACTATTATGTTTGTTTATTACCTATCTATAAATGACTTACAATTTAAGGGGTTTATATGTATATAAACTAAAGTTTGAGGGTGTGTATTTTTTTTTTTCGGTGGTTTTCTTTTTTCTTTTTTTTTGGGGGGGGGGGGGGGGGGATTAGATTGGGCTTATTGTAAAATATTTAAAATCAAGGAGGTTATTTCATGTGACAAAGTTTAAAGAGGTTTTCTATAATTTAGTTATAAAATAAAAGAATATTTTACAAAAATGCCTTCAAAATTTGAAAATATTAAATCAGTGACTTTATAATAAAATGAGTTATAATATATTTTAGGATAAAACGTAACTAATTTGAGATTTTTTATATATTAAAGATGTTTTTTCTTGAAATTTTCCCTTAAAATAAATATCTTTACTTTAAAGGGTTAAATACCATTTTTACTATAGAAGTTTAGCTAAAGAGCATTGGTCAACTGGAAGTTTTTTTTTTTGTATCATTTTCCCCGGAACATTAAAAACATAATAATCTTGCTCATCTGTTGATCTTGACCATGGAATTGTTACTCTTCTTTGTAAACTTCTAGGAACAGAATTACTCTTAAAAAAACACTTCCGAACTTTTGGAGCATATTTGTTTTGTTTTGTTATGGTCCAAGGCAAAAATAAGACCAAAAAAACTTTTAGATGACTGTACTCCTTAAACTAAACTTTAAAAATGATATTTGACCCTACTTTAAATATAAACAATTCAAACATTGCAAATACACCGCCGGATGCCCAACGGTCGCTTTGTTCATAGGGAAAAACGAACGTTTCCTCTTTAGATCGGGTCTGCACAGCTCAAACATATTCTTCTAATCACGCTAGCGCAAGCGTAAGCCTCAATTTTCCCTCTCATCACCACTATGAGTCAATTCAATTGCATTAGAAAAATCACAAACATTGCGAATTTATGGCCTATTTTTCTATATTTTCTTCCACTAATCTTCGCCCGAGACTTCCAAGTGTTCAATTGTTCATCCTCTCGGCGATTGCATGTGTACGATTCTCACACTGACAATGACGCCGTCTCGCTGGCTAAAGCCAAGCAAAATAGGGAAACAACGAATCAAACGTTGTTTGAAGCCAATATCAAGTAGGAGCTGAAGGAAATCAAGTGAATGAGCAGTTACCCAGGAACAGGAAAGACCGTGTGCGTCCCTGGTGCTTCTGGCTATATCGCTTCGTGGCTTGTCAAGTTCCTCCTTCTTCGTGGTTATACTATCAAGGCTGCTGTTCGCACTAGTGAGTACCCCTTTATAGCTTCACTCCGTATATTTCTATGGGTTCCTGAAAGATTCCAGTTGATTGTGCTTGTTAAGTTTCACTGTTATTTGAGATGAATTTGTTCCATTCTGTTTTTCATTAAATGCCATTAAACGGTATTTTGAGTTAACGATGTTGTTGTGGTCTGAAAATCCCTGCAGATGAACCAAGAAAGGCAGAGCACTTGCTTAAACTTGATGGTGCAAAGGAGAGATTGTACCTTACTAAAGAAGATATCTTGGAAGAAGGTTCCTTTGACTCTGTTGTTGAGGGGTGTGAGGGTGTCTTTCACACTGCATCTCCCTTCTCTCTTGATCCCAAAGATCAACAGGTTCAGCCCATTCTTTATCTGTTGATGGATGATTACAGTGGTCACTCTGCTGCAAAAAACATGGCGACTCTTACACTACATTTATTAAGAAATTCAAGACTATCCGTTTGTCAATGTGATCTGAGTATGGACATATTGGATCTTGAAAATGAAATACTTTACTATTTGATTTGCCATGTTTTGAAGTGTGTGGTTTGATAGAAACTTTCACAATGGATTATAGGGTGGTTGATCAGCATTTCAAGGTCTTCTTGATTCTAGAAATCTCAAAATTGCCCTAGGATTGAGTTCTAGGCATAAACCTTGATTGGCGTGTGATAAGCATGGCCTTGTTGACATAGTCTAATGAGCTTACAATGTCCTCTTGAACTTCGAGTCTGGAAGTTTTTATGGGCATCTTGTGGGAGACCTGTCAAAATATGCTGTAAGGAACAGAGTAACATGCATTGGGTGCTTCTCATTTATGATGTATATTGTGAACAGAATGGAAAATAAAAAATGAAGCATATGTGCACTGGTTTTTCTTCACCTCTTAGGATTGAAGAAAGTACTTTTGATTTAGAGCTAGGCCATCAGTTCGGTTCATTTTGAATCAGACTAACTTGACTTCGGTTGATGAGCTTTAGAGTTATTATGATGCTGTCTGAAATTTCTTAAACATGATTGCCCACCATAGAAAATTAGGGGTTATCGTGAGTAATTTTTGATGCTATGCATGGACAATTTCTGAAATCTATCCGTTAAAGACAGAAGTTACCATTTTGTTGTCTTAAAAACATGGGAGTTACTCTAGTTACAAACTTATAAATGTTGCTTTGCTTATTTCAGGCTGAACTACTTGAACCAGCTGTCAAAGGAACTCTCAATGTCCTCAAATCATGTGCAAAATCACCTTCTTTGAAACATTTACATCTTCCATTGTTGTAATTATAAGAAATGAAAAGCCTAGAACTCCTGAAATTGTGGTTGATGAGACATGGTTTTCAAATCCAACTCTCTGTAGGGATTTGAAGGTTTCTGCTCTTTTTTTATTTGCTAAATTATTTTTCATTTATGTAATGTCACACTTAGTAACTGTAATGCTCTTAAATTAAAAGTCTCTCATTACGTTTCCAAATTCCAATTTTGTGCTCCCAGGACTGGTATGCACTTTCCAAGACTTTGGCCGAAGATGCTGCCTGGAAATTTGTAAAAGAAAACAACATTGAGTTGGTTACTTTCAACCCAGCATTGGCGATAGGACCTCTTTTGCAGCCAACCTTAATGATAATGCCAGTAGGATTTTTGGTTTAATAAATGGTAATTCACCAATTTGTATTTACTATCAAAGTTCATGCTCTAGAGAAATCCTTTTATGTGCTTTGTCTACATCTGAATTGCATGATTGTAACCCATTCCAACAATTTTTTCTTGCTCTAGAGTAAGGAAAACATTCATTGCTTAGGGTCAAAATGTACAGACGAAGAAAAAGTATTAAAGTATTGAATCAAAGGTATCTACAACTCAGATCTGTAATATTATTCGGTTTTTTTCCCTATTTGCCACCTTTTTAATAAATAATTACCATTTTGCCACACTTTTCAAAATATTTCCCGATGTGCCATCATTTAGTCGACTAAACCTTGGTTTAGTCGACTAAATCGTGGGGTGGGTGAATTTTTTAAAATTCCCCGATATTTAGTCGACTAACTCACTTGAGTTAGTCGACTAAATCCGGCAGGGTTTTTTTTTTTTTTGAAACCCCGACATTTAGTCGACTAAACCACTTGGGTTAGTTGACTAAATGTCGGCAGAGGGTTTTTTAAAAACCCAAAAAACCCCCAACCGCGGCTATAGAACCCTTAATCGACTAAATTTCTCCCCAAACCTCTCCCTCTCTCTATTTTTGACCAAATCGTTCTTGAATCCGTTGGTGGGTTATGAGTCAACTTCAATCTAGTGGGATTTGCGTCGATATCGGTATGTTTTTTTCTCCATTTTGATTTCCACCGTAGTTTTTGGGTTTATGCCAACGCGTGTTTCGTTTGTGCTTTCATTCGCTAGTTTGTTGGGTTGCCGTGATTGATTTGAGTATTGCTATGATAAGAGGCGAGTTTGACGCAAATGGGGTTTGGAAAACCTAGTCAGCCATTTAGTCGACTAAACCACCTGGTTTAGTCGACTAAATCTGTGATGTGGTAAAAAACACATCCCCACGTTTTAGTCGACTAAACCGGTGGTTTAGTCGACTAAACAAAGGCAAAATGGGATGTATGCATATGAGAAAATGATTGCCTTCTTCTAAATCGTCTATTTATTTGAGAACAATGCATGCCGATTAAATATTGTGGTTTTTTGTTAAAATTTGTTCTTTAAACCTGTCTCAAACCCATTATGTTGTGTTTTAATTGTAGGTCTTTATTGTCATCATGTGTCGTAGAAGGGCCTTCGTACACCGGCAATGAGAGTAGGAGACGGATAAAGCACCGAGCGACCCGTGGGGCATCCTCCTCTAGGACACATCGTGCACCTGGATGCTTTGAGCCCGTTGACCTCCCGTTTGGGTATTTGTTTGAGAATGATGAAGCGAGCATATACGATTCCTGGCAGATTTTGCTACCAGACCGATTATCAAGCCGAAATCACTAGACATGGGATTCTTTGAAGAAGAAGGATTTGATATAGTGCCGATGTTGGGGAGTTCCCATTTGATGTGGGCCGAGATGAGTTGTGCCTATTCGCAGGTTATGGTGAGAGCTTTCTACCATAACCCGAGCTACATAAATGGCGATTTGAGGTCTCGCGTCTGTGGGATTGACATACTGATGACGGCTCTCATCTGGATGACTCTAGTGGGATTTGATTTTGATGAAGAGGATAGATACCAGTATGATAGGGATACCAATGTAGCCATTGAGGGATTTAACCGAAATGAGGTCATGCAGAGGCAAGGAGGCCAGAATCCATAGACCTATAGTTAGTGTGGGCGGTGATCGTTAGTTCCCGTATCCTCTTCTACGTGATGACCCACATATTGTTTCCTCGGCAATACAATCATTCGAGGATGATGGAGGGTGACATCCCTGTTATATGGGCTGTTCGTCATGGCATTGCGGTGAATTGGAGGCACTACATTTGCCACATGATGTATAAGGCCAAACAAAAGAAGGCAACCGCACTCCCATATGCGTATCCGGTTCAGAAGATATTGGAGCATTTCCGTGTTCCTATGCACAGAGAGCAGATGGTGAACAAGAAGACGTGGAATTCTAGGTTTGGACAGCGGCTATTGGAGTAGTGCAAGATTGTCAAGGTGGCAGATGGTATGTGGCACTACACCGGTGTCGAGGAGGATGTACTCGATGTTGGCCGGGTCCATCCAATGTTCCTCCTGAGGTCCATGGTGATGATGCCGAGGTTCATATGGAGGACTATGTTGAGCCGGATGGTGGATTCTCCCTTCGTGATGTCATGCAAGCCATCAATGCTAACAGGGAACAGATGTCCCGGATGGAAGCCAAGGAGGATGAAAGGTTCACGTGGATGCAGGGTCGGATTAAGGGGATAGAGGATACGTTTGCTAAGTTTCGGATTGGACGCCCGGTGTCAGAAGATGAGGAAGACGAGGATTCCGAGACACCTGAAGATGCAGATTAGATGTAGGGATTTTATGTTTGATGTTTGCTCTCTAACTTTATTGTTTTATGTACGGTGGATTCACTTGATGTTTTATTGTTTGTCCATGTTCTATTGGTAATGAATGTTGATGCTTCTAGTTTAGGCGCTGTGACTTTATTGTTTTATGTACGGAGGATTCACTTGCAGGGTCGAATTGCTGTTTTATTGTTTGATCTGGAATTGGTGATTTGTTTGATCTGGAATTGGTGTTTTATTTGGTAATGAATGCAAGCAAAAAACCTAAATCAGCAACGTAGTGTGCCTCGACGGGTTTAGTCGACTAAACCTTCGGTTTAGTCGACTAAATGAGGTCCGAGACACACATCCTCGCCTGGACCTCATTTAGTCGACTAAACCATATGGTTTAGTCGACTAGACTGAAAGGTTTAGTCGACTAAACCGATGGTCTAGTCGACTAAATGAGGTCCAGAGGCACACTCCCTTGCTGATTTAGGTTTTGTGCTTGCACTAAATCATTACCAACTCATTTTAACCTGTCAACTCGTTCCAAAATGGCTCACTCTCAGGCCCTGGATCTGTCAATATGATTTTTTTTTCTCAAAAACACTAAATACATATTACAAATACAACTACAAATACAAGTTTACTCACTTACCCCTCCTAACTGGGTCAACACGGAGCGGTGGCATTGTTGCGGTCCTCACGTTTACTGGGTTCGTGCAAGCATCAAAATCACCCTCCACATCAGTATCTGAGGTGTCACCTATTGGAATAAACCTCTCAAATTCATCCTCCTCATTGCTGTGCATATGCTCATCTTCCTCTTCATCCGTCAATATTACCTGACTTAAGACTTGTGAAGGTGCAGATCCACCGACAGGTCTGTCTTCTTGACCAAAATACTGTGTAGATCTTGTATGCATGGGTATAGACGATGATTCACCAGATTCAAGCTCAACATATATCTCAATAAAATTTGGTGCTCTCCGATTATCAAATGCATCCATTACACACTCTACATCTTCATCATCACATACATCGTTACTAATGTAGTATACACTATCCTTACCCACTATAGTCTCCACTTTGGCAATTAACCGATGAATGCGTTGCTCCGCAATGTAGCCCCAATTTTTGGTGAATTCTTTCTTTGAGCTCGTTGTACGTAGTTCCCGTTTGATTTTCATCATTTTCGTTTTTCCTTCAAATTGAACACCATCGGAACATACAAAATGCCTCCCACTATAGTAGATTACAATAACGTGTGTGTTTGAACTTGAACTCATCCTTCAAACAACAATTTGTCACCTGCAAAAGGAAGGGTTTCACTTACAAACAAAAAAGAAAAGTCGAACAAAATGAAACTACAACGATTATACAACAATAATACCTTCAACAAGGTGGAATGGCATTAAACTTTGATGGGTCGCACTAAAACCGAGAAAATAGAGAGTATTGGGGGGGGGTTGCTATATGATAAGAGTTCCATTATGACGCAAATGGGGTTTTAAAAACCCTTCGCCGACATTTAGTCGACTAACCCAAGTGGGTTAGTCGACTAAATGTCGGATTTAGTCAACTAAACCAAGTGAGTTAGTCGACTAAATATCGGGAATTTTAAAAAATCACCCACCAAGGATTTAGTCGACTAAACCTTGGTTTAGTCGACTAAATGATGGCACATCGGGAAATATTTTGAAAAGTGTGGCAAAATGGTAATTCTTTATTAAAAAGGTGGCAAATAGGGAAAAAGCCAATATTATTCAAGAGAAAGCATTACAATATATAGGCTTAAGAGTGAGCCATTAGAGGAGAGAATCATGCAATTACATTAAATGGATTATTACTCTAATCAGATTACTACAAATTAGCAGTAATAACAAGTCAATCAATCCAAGAGATTTATGGGATCTTGATTCTAATTTTCAACAATCCCCCTCAAGCTGGATAATATATGTCAATCATTTCCAGCTTGGATTGAAACGCATCAAATTTAGCTCTACCTAATGATTTTGTCATTATGTTCACAATCTGATCTGCAGATCGTATGTAGGATAAATCAATGATGCCTACTTCAACATTTTCTTTAATAAAGTACCTGTTTATCTCAACATGTTTCGTACGATTGTGATAAACATGATTCTTTGTAATTTCAATGTTGGCCTACTTGTCACACCAAAGTTGCATGGGTCTCTCATATGGAATTTCCAGTTCTGTCAATAGCCTGATAACCCAGAGTCCTTCACATACTTCTTCATTAACGGCTCTTAACTCTGCTTCTACACTACTTCTTGAAACCATAGTTTGTTTCTTGCTTTTCCACATAACCAGATTTCCCCACACATTGATCCCTTGTGTTAAAGGATCTTTAATATTGTTCAAGGTACTTTGATGACATTGAAACGTCTTTCAACCGACCCCCTTGTGTAGACGACTGTCACATGAACCTAAGCCATCATCAAGAGAGTAGTTGATCCGTCATCTTGTAAACCAGTTGGAGGAAGTGAGAGATTTAAACTGACAATAACTGAGAAGTTGCAAGCACATAGACATGTCTTGATTAATTGCACTAAAATGAACCATTCCTTCAATAAGCATTGTACACACATATGTTTTCCTATATATTTCCTTACAATTTATACTTACATTTCATGATCTCTATCTCATGATCAATTGCAAGGAATTCAGAAGTCATGTGAAGCGTCAACTCAGGATCCATACATAGACATTCTCTGAAATTGATAGAAAAGTCCATAGAGAATTCCCAGGATTGTTTGTGCAGAAAATACTAAATGACCACAACCCGCACTCATCAAATTTCAAAGCTCTCACACCCATCCCTCTTGATCATGCAACCATGTTTACAACATATAATGTTAATGGTTTCAAGTTTTGCACGGTTTTACGATGTGTTTATGGCACTTTTGGGACAAGAAGTAATGCGAGTAGCAGTAATGACGAAATGCAGTTCGGTGACATCCTGTATTATGGAAGACGACTTGATATCGTCAAAATAAATTACCAACGCCATTTTCACGTGACGCTTTTCAAGTGTTTGTGGGAAAATATGACAACTTCTCAGGGATTCACAATTGATGACTTAAGCATCACATCAGTCAATTTTCCCCGCCAATTAACATCAGTTAGTCTCAAGATGATGAGCCATATATTCTTGCCTCAAATACACACCAGGTTTATTATGTCAAAAATGAGAGAAACAAAGATTGAAATATGGTGGTTCACTTAAAGCATTGGAACCTTTACGACATGGGTGATGGTGATAACATTGCCTATGAGAGTTAGCAATTTCATCCCACCAATTTCGACTTCTTCCCGAGAAGGCAATGAGAGTTTACCTATTGTTAGATGATTTTTTTTTTTTTAAGTTACGTTTTATTATCAATTAATTTAAGTTTAATTTTTGCTCAAACATATTAAACTTACAACTAATATTTTTTCCTAATCTTTTTTGTAGTTATGGAGATGAAGAATGATTAAAAAAAAAGCTTATCTTACAATTATCCGTCTATATTTTCTATTTTTTTAAAAGTACTTTTTCCACCAGTTTTAAAACCACTACAACATAAAAGAAAAATTGCTTCTAAACTCAAGACCATTGCTAATTCCATCACATAAAATGCTACAAACAACAACGCTACAAAATTCACCACGTAAATTGTTACAGGTTTAACACAAAAATTCCTAAAAATACGACCACCACACTTTAATTTACGCACTCCTTCAATTCTTCCTTCCCAACTTATCTCTCATTTTATTTTTCCTATCAATGGTTTCCGGAGAGGTATCAAATATGGTAAATATTTTTATCATATCTTTTATTTTTAATGCCTTAATTTCTTATTATTCTTTGTTTCTATTTATTTTTAATTTCTGGAATGACATTCCCTCAACATTCCTCTATGATCATCAACATTCATTTCATAAACAAATATTATCTAGTGAACAACACAATAATTTTACATTATCTACATTTTCTCAGTATTATATTTGTATAATATCCATAATCAAATATCATCTAAGAGTATTATTTCTTAAACTATTAAAAATTATCATATAACTAATAACACTAAAATGACAAAGTAATAAATAAAAAAGTACTACAATTACTAAAATTCTTACAAAAATTCTAATTTTATTTCTATAGTGGTTAATTTGTTATATATAAAAAAAATGGCACGATTTTTAAAATTTTTGAAATTGGCAAAGAAATATTTCTAGTGGTTTCTTAAACAACCACGCTTAGAATTCAAACTTTTTGGCGCCATTCCTAAAATTTTGTTCGATATTATAGTGGTTATGGAACCATTACAAATATTTGCCGTCACTCAATCTTTTTCCACCAAATTGTAAAAATTCTTGGACGTATTTAGTTGCAGTTAGTTAACCGCTACAAAACATTCCACTTTCATCTTGCAGTGGTTTATTCATTGCTACAACATGTACTTTCAATATAACGTCCCGACGTCATCCGGTAGTGGTTAATCTAAAAACGTTACAGCTTCAGCAACAGTGAGTATATTTGAGTGACGGTTTATAGTTACTGCTAAAAAATAACTTACCACGGTGCATTTATAGCGATTTCTCTGATGTCCCTACTTATGTAGTTAGTTAGCAGTGGTCAAAACCACTACAAAATGTCCTCTTTTTTTTGTGGTGTACAATGAATAGTTGGGAGAGAAAAAGTCTTTAATAATTGCATAGTTGTACAAAACCTAACATTTTGACAATCTTAAAAAGTGTGATTTAAACTTCAGGATCAAGCGACTGATAGATGTTTTTTGGGTCTTATGAATAGTTGGGATTAAACAACTTAAACAGTAGGCTATCAAAACAGTGGGCACCAAAATCCGAAAGTTTAATCAAATATTAGGTTTATGATAGAAGACAATTGCAGGCTACTAAAATAAAGTGTGTTTTCCATTTTTAATCAAATGACTCAAATTTCTTATGGTGAACAGCTTAGATTGACAATGGCACTAATTGCACAAGTAGAAGAAACATACATAATATTGAAAAGTGTGATTCAAACCTCGAGATCATGCAACATTTGGTTGTTTTCGAGATCTAATAACTTTGAGATTAAGCACCTAAAATAGTACGCTGTCAAAAAGACAATGCGCGTCAAAGATTCATCGATATTAAGTTTATAATATAGAAACAATTGGTTCTCAAAATAATGTGTTATTTATATGTAATCAAATGGCTCAAATTCCTCATGATGTACTGTGCGGCTGAGATTCATAAAATCATTATTAATTGTGTGATTGAACAAAAGATGATGTGGCATATTGCAGTTTTTGAGGTATTCATTGCTTTTTTTAGTCATTTTTCATCTCAACTAAATTTTCAACTGCTAACCCAGTCTCCGTTTGATAAAAAAAAAAAAAAAGTCATTTCTGTTACCGTCAATCTAAAAACAAATTACATCTACAACATGACTTTTTTTCCTATCGAGCTTCTAAAAAATCAGATAGGAAATAAGCCGCTGCTTCTACCGCCAACCTGTTTAGTTCCGTTGCTATTAGTGTTTGCCTTATACATCTAAGACAAAAAGAGAAAATGTTCTTGGGGACCTCCACTATTTGACGGTGGTCACCGGAGATATAAAAACCAAACCTCTATATGCCTTTTGTTCATATTGTCTCTCATCTGAACCACCATTTGGAGAGAACATATGGGTGGCCCACATTCTCCAGAGATTCCTCTCCATGGCTCGGTGGAACAGAAGCAGCAACCCCATATTCTTGCTCCAAAAAAAAAAAAAAAAAAAAAAAAAAAAATGAACAGCCATGAGGCTTCTGCCATGCGTTGATGCTCTTCTGATGGATTCTCAATCCCAGGCTTCCAAAACATATATGGTGATTAAAGGCAATTAATCTTCTTTTAATCATTCATTATGTAATAATTAATATGATCCACATTTATATTCCCTAAATTAATTTTCAAGAGATATTTTCACTATTATGCTCCTTTGTTTTTCAATTGAGAACAAGATCCTCAAACGCGAATCTCCCATTGGGAAATTCTTCCAAAAGGGAAAAAAAAATCCTCAAGTCTAAAAATTTCTACCTTTCTTCATATCGAAGATATATTGATACATGTATATTCTCAGTAGTTTGGTTAAAAATGTAAAGATAAGACAAAACCGATTAATTTAAATTAAAAGGGAATATGATTCAAACAACTCATGAAATCTGAGAAGTATTACCTTTGGTATTCTATTGATCTGATCTATCTGAAAAGGCAATTCCTTGTGGAAACTGCAAGTTTCATATTTCCTTCTTCATCGTCAGTCAATTTCATCAGAAATTTCTTCATGAAATTAACTTGAAGAAAATAAATTTCGGTAACAAGTTTGCAAGTTTGTGTCTAAACACGCATAAACTAATGGCGTTTTATAGAAACAAATAAATTCTAAAGTAAAGAAAACAATGGGCTAGTCTAATCACCAGTACAAGATCTATGGTGGAATGTATGTCACTTACTAATGATAGTTTAGCAATTATTAAAGGTTTTACGTATCTCATAAATTATGGTGATGCTCTATCTTCAAAAATATGGGCATGTCTCCTTGGGCTTAGAATGGCATAGGCTTTGGGAGCTAGGAAAGTTTAGGTTGAATCGATTCGACGGAGTGCATTGACCTAATCCCGCACCTGGCCATGGCCCCTCATATTTTGATGCAGACCTTCTTACGGAAGTAAGACTATTACTGGAAAGGGACTGGATTACGAAGATCACATATGTGCCTAGAACATGCAATTACGCTGCGGATTATCTTGCAAAACTCGGACTTGAAGGACGATATGGGTACCAGGAACTATATTGGTCTTCGGAGGAGTTACAGGTGTTATTGTGTCGGGATTGTAATAGTCATACTTCCTTAGGGATTAGATGAGGCATCTCTACTACATCAAAAAAAAAAAAAAAAAAAAACAATGTGTGTGCCCATAGTTTCATCACATATTACCACTTTGGTAATATTTATAATTTTTTTAATCAAAATATTTGGTTATATTTATAAATCTAGTTTATGGATATTAAATGAGATTGTGACGATTTTACTCATATTAATTATATCAATAAAAATAGAGATAAAATAAAAAGTTAAAAAATATTCATTCATAAATGAGTAAAAAGTTAAAAATTTATCCTATAATCATTGAGTTAATTACCGCTTCTTGATATATATGTAATTAAAAAATACTTATAAATAAGATCAGAGTGATATCTTTATAATTTGGAAAAAAAAAAAACGCAATTGGTCATTTCAAAAGAGTTTGTTTTAAAAAGTTTCATGAAACTGCTCAAATTGACGAATTGGTTAAAATGCAATTGGTCATTTCAAAAGAGTTTGTTTTAAAAAGTTTCATGAAACTGCTAAAATTGATAAATCGGTTTGATTGATAGAGCCATTCAATACGAGAGTGGACAAAACACCATCATTATTTTAGTGATATTGAAAAGTGTGATTTGAACCTCGAGATAGTCAATTTGAGGTATAATTGTTTTCTTGGTCGAATGAACTGTTGAGATTGTACATGGTATTTTCTCTTGTTCTTATTATAAGAGATCTCTCTGATCTTTATTATAAGGCACTAACTAACTTTTCTCACAAACCAATAAAAACAGTTAAAGTCAATAAAGTTGCCCTACAATTTAAATAACTTCCAATATTATCACTACTAATTATACTAAATTCTAATATTATATTAATTATTACTCTCATACACTACCCTCATTAATTATGGGAAGACACGGAAATAAATAATTAATACTCACCGAATAAGTAAGTGCCTTATAAAAAGACCAAATAAACTTGCTAGTTGGTATCTTATAATAAGAAACAGAGGGAGTACCAATTAACAAATTTATTTGATCCTTTTTATAAGACATTTGCTTGTTTCCAAGGAGCATTAATTATTCTGTTCTATGTATGCCCCTAATAAATAAGGGTAGTGAGTGAGAGTAATAATTAATATGATATTAGAGTTTAGTGCAATTAGAAGGGATAATATTGAAAGTTATTTAAATTATAGGTTAACTTTATTGACTTTAACTTTTTTTATTAGTTTATGAGAATTATTAGTTAGTGCCTTATAAAAAAAATTAGAGGGATTAATGAATTTTGAAAGCAATACTAGCGTGTTTCTTCCGCTAGATAATGAAAATAAAATGATTTATTAATCATATAAAAAAGTAATGTATTAATCGCATAATTAATTACTCGCTCTAGTTCTTATTATAGGCACCAACTAACAATTCTTATAAACAAAACAAAAAAGTTAAAATTAATAAAGTTGTTCTACAATTTAAGTAACTTTCAATATTACCCCTACTAATTGTGCTAAACTATAATATTATATTAATTATTACTCTAACCCACTACTCTTATTCATTATGGGTATAGATAGAAAAATAATAATTAATGTGCTTTGAAAACAAGTAAGTGCCTTATAAAAAAATTACTAATTAGCGTCTTATAATAAAGATAAGAGAGAATATATATTTTCTTTCAAATCAAATATTCTCTCTTGTTCAAAGTATAAGAAGCAACTTTGTGAGGGGCTATGGTTTTTTATATAAGCTACATTTTGGTTGTCTTATCATTTAATACCATTTTTTTCAATTTTACCCCTAATTATTTAATGTTACATTTCCTCATATCTTTTTTCCCACTTATTTTCTCTCATCTCCCTTTGCACTCATTCTCTCTCTCACTCACCCTCTCCATAAATAAGGGTGTTTTAAGAAAGTTACATTTTTTTACATATTTATTTCTTTAATTAATTTCAACCAATTTTTTAGATTGCGTAATTTAGTTATTTGAACCTGAGGGTGCTACTACAAAAGACGCTTTTAACGTCTATTTTTAAAACCCTTAGATGGCTATTTTCAGGGGGTCATATATAATAAGTGTCGTTGAAAGATTATGACTTACAACGACTGTTATTTAAAAACAGTCGTTGAATGTCTTTCTCTTTTTTTTTTTTTTTGCCCCAAATAGTGGCGGCAAAACAAAGCATTGCGCGGAAAAATTGGAAAGCCAAAATACATTGTAGCGGGAAAATTGAAAAGCCAAAGATAATAAGAAGAAGAAGACAACACCAACAATTCCATAAAAACAATATGAAGCTTTGTCATGCTTCGCCACCACACAACATAACAGGAAGAGGAAGGAAATTGAAAAGGTTCCTTTCATCAACTAGGGGCACAGATACCCCAACTTTAGCAATTGATCTACCAAGTCCTCGAGCTAGACTGCGTGCCGAAAGCCGGGCCGACGATGACTACAATTTTGGGAAAAAAAACCCAATCGAAAGAAAACAGATGGCATCAAGAGCAAAATCAAGAAAAATCAAAATCGAAATTTTGATTAAAGCCAAAAGAACCATAATATTGAAAAGAACTAGCTAAAAAAATAAAAAATCCAGATCCAAATCAAAGAGCTAGCCAAAATTGAAAAAACCAGAATATTGAACAATCAAGAATAAATGCGGAGTATAATCACTGGAGAAGGAGAAACAATTAAAATAAAAAAGAATTAGCCATGGATCGACGACTTCAGTGCAAATTTGGAGATCTGGAGAAATAAAGCCGAGAAGGGTCTTCCAAATCCTAATATAAGCGGGGTAGATCTAAATCTTGTAGGCTACTTTTGCACCTCACAACAAAACCGGAGAAGGCGACTTCCCTAGAAACGAAGAAGAAATTTAGCGTAGTGAACAGGGATGTGCAAAAGTAAGACGTTCAAGACTCTTTATGAAAGGTTGCATTTAGGATGGATTTGAGTAAGACTTTATGCACTCATTGGGTTTTGAAGAGAAAACATCATATTTTTATGGAAGAGAGGGAACAACAAAATGTCGAAAGCTCGAGATTAATTAAAGTTGAAATATCTAAAAAATTGAAGTTTCAACGACCGTTTTGAAAAACCAATCGTTGAAACTCAAAATAAAAAAAATAAAATAAATTGAAATATCTACAAAATTCAAGTTTCAACGACTGGTTTTTCAAAACCGGTTGTTATAACTCAAAATAAAAAATAAAATAAAATGGCATGAGGGAGGCTTGAACTAAATGATATTGATATATTTTTTATAGAGATATATAAAAGAGATATATTGTTTAATTTATTAAATTTAATTAGAAACTAACTAAATGAAAATACGATTAGATTTCTTCTCATAATTATCAAAATTCTAGGCTACATACTAGGAAATAGCTATAAATATGAGATAAAATCATATATATATATATATATATATATAAAGAGATATATTGTTTAATTTATGAAATTTAATTATAAGGAACCAACTAAATGAAAAAACGGTCAGATTTCTTCTCTTAACTATGAAATTCTAGGCTACATACTAGGAAATAGCTATAAATATGAGATAAAATTGCAATGGTCATATAATCTTGAAGATTTTATTCTAATGGTAAGTAGCACTAATTTTTCACAAAATAAAATTAAATGGTGTCTCAAAATAAAATAAATGGTATCTAAAATACAACGACTATTTTTATTAAAATAGTGGTTGTATCAAAACATTTAACATTGGTTTTTAAAAAAATGCACGTTAAAAGTAAGCGAGAAAATTACAATAGTGCCATCGTCTACGTTTTAAAGTCCATTTTGTGTGAAACAGTCGTTGAATATTCTCGCCAAAATTTCAAAAATGCCACCGCCTCGTTTTCTATGTCTTTTTTCATTTATTTGGTCGTTATATGGGAGTCGTTAAATCTATTTTTTGTAGTAGTGTGTGTATAAGAATGTGCACGCCCTTAAAATCAAAAGGTGACAGATACAGAATATAAATAGATTCACATTCCTTAAGCCTTAAACTGGTATACATGTGTTTCAAATAATAAGGGAATACAAAGATTCTACCTATAGATTACATGAAGCATCTTGCTTTAAATAATAGGGAAAATTAAAATAAAGGATTTAGAAAAAATAATATTTATTAAGAATGACCATAAAAAGTATAATTATTAAGAAGGACCAAATGTTAAAACATAAATTTAGAAATACCAAATTACCCCTAAAATATCTAGCATTGGCACTCAACGTCTCCTTCCCAAACTGGCACCACCATCTTCCTCTCTTCTATGCCATTTTCACATACATGGAAGGAAGCGGTTTTCCAAATTAGCCCTAAAAAAGCCTTTGTTTCCGTCTATAAAGGTTTTCTCCTGAGCAGGGTAAAATGCCGATGGTCAGTTAGCAAAAGCCATCCTTGTTTTCTAAGAGGTAGGCTACAGAATAGAAATGACATTCCCGCATGAAAATTTTCAGAAGGAAGAAGGGCCCTGCCCATTTTTTTCATCTTCAATTAATCCTTCTCTCTCTCTCCCCAACCATTTTCTGACCTTCTTCCTCTGCCTCTTAATCTTTGAAGCTGTATTAATGTATGTTTGAGGGAGAGAAGGAGATCATATTTTATAACGAGAAACGCATAACATCCTCTTACAGCGATCACCAAATTCTCAGCAATTAGAAAGAGGAATTGTCCAAATAGGTGAAAACAAAAACAGTGGGGGCAAACATACAGTTCAATGATTTATAGAAGGGAGGGTTTTGTGGGAGTTACATTTATTCCAAAAATGCATAGTTCTGCAAAAAAGGAGTGATCCGCGAGATATTAATAGTCTATGGTTGGAAGAGAAGAGTTTGGGAGCACATAAGTAGCAGGGAGGAGACTTTTTGATGTCCATAGAAGAAGGGAGGAAGATACGTAGGCAAGACGATTTGAGCTTTTAATTTGGATTCTTGGGAGCAAAAGGTTTGGAGGGTATTTTAGTATTTTTAAAAATATATTTTGTTATTTGGTCCTCTAAAATAATTATGATTTTTATGGTCTTTTACAATAAATATTAATTTTTTTAGGTCATTCATCCTAATTTTCCCTAAATAATAATACAAAAGTCTAGGGTTATGATTACATCAACTAATAGCAATACAAAATAGATCAGTGAACTTTAAACCATTAAGGAGGCTTTTCATTACTTAGCAGGAGGTTCAAGGTCAGCAATTTCATCGAATCAAAGAAAATTTTTCAAGTGAATAACATCTTAGTGATATAATGTAATAAAATACAAAAGTAAATTATTTAAACATTTTTATCTTTTAATAACAACAAATTTCAATAAATTTTAATTTCTAAATCATATGAACATGAATAAAATATATAGAACTTTAAACCATTAAGGAGGCTCTTCACTACTCGCCAGGAGGTTCAAGGTCGAAGTAGTATCATCTGAATCAAAGCAAATTTTTCGTGAATAACGTCTCAGTCATATAATGTAATAAAATACAAAAGTAAATTATTTAAACATTTTTATCTTTTAATAACAACAAATTTAAATAAATTTTAATTTCTAAATCATATGAACATGAATAAAATAGAACTTTAAACCATTAAGGAGGCTCTTCACTACTCGGTAGGAGGTTCAAGGTCACAGTATCATCCGAATCAAAGCAAATTTTTCGGTGAATAACGTCTCGGTCATATAATGTAATAAAATACAAAAGTAAATTATTTAAACATTTTTATCTTTTAATAACAACAAATTTCAGTAAATTTTAATTTCTAAATCATATGAACATGAATGAAATAGAACTCTATATAAAATATCGTCAATTAAATAAATCCAAGTACATAATTAAACCTTTGATTTAACATAACTAATTTAAACCATAATTCTCATACCTCATCTACTCGTGGGACTTCTTACAAAATGGATGACAAGTATGGCCACACGAGTCTACAAGGGTAACTAACTAAGCGTAGCTCAAGGCCACGAAAACAAGCTTGGACATACAATTAATGAGGGTAAATAACCAAGCATGGCTCGAAACCATGAAACAAGTGCAACACGAAGCTACGAAACAAGCGCAGTACAAAACCTAAATAACAAGTAAGAGAACAAATCCCATGAATATATTGTAGGTGGTCGGGGATTAAAGGTTGAGACTTTACATAAGTAGGACGATATTGATGACGTGGTGTTGGTTATTTATTTATTTGTTCATCTTAGTTGCGAGAGGGAGTATAATGAAGAACTTATTGATTTGTAATAGGTTGCATATTGAATTGGTGGAGATGACAGATTAGTGAAAAATTTGACATGTGGATGACTTGTATATGGTATTTTGGTGGGGATAACAAGGATGTTTTATATATGTAGATGACTTGTTAATGGTGAAAATTGATTGCAAGTAATGTATATGGAAAAGAACATGCTCTCTAGGGTTGATGACTTGTATGCATTAGGTGTACATGGGATGAATAATGTTCACAAGCCATTTGACCATTTACATGATAGTTGTTGTCATGAACATTTCTGGTGTTTTGTCAACACCATCACTGCACTTGTCATTACCAGTACTAAATTTATCATTACCATTAACAATAATTGTCAAGTCATTTACTCATTTTGTCAGGACCTAACAATTGGGTGAAAATCATTTCAGTATTTGTCAACATCATTACTAGTTTCGTCACTCGCATTACTCAATTAGTCACAGTCCAAAACTCTCAGTTAATCATTTTACACATGTCAAAACTTATTTTGTCAAAACCATTATAGATTTTGTCAACATCATTACTATTTTAGTCCATCCCATAACAGATTTTGTCAGGACCATCACTAATTTAGTCAATTCCTTTAGAAATTTATGTTGTCATGATATGGGTGTGCAGTTGGAGGTTAAATACTTATTAAAGACTAAACTTTGTTGTTAATTGTGAAACTGGAATTGTCAAACCTCTTTAGGAAGTAGTCAATGGTCCGAGTTTGTTGTGTTGTGGCTTTGTAGGAATTTTTCTTAGTGATGAAATATGATTGCTATAGGACTAACATTCTGATGAAATCTTAATTTTTTGTTGCTGCTAGTTAGCATGCAAAATGACATCCAATATTGAGGCAACACCTTCTTCGAAGTCACTTATTCATTTTTTCCTTGCTGGGGAGAGTTTGTAACTAATGTTGAAGGTGAAGTTAAATATAATTGTGGGAGTGTGAGGGCAAAATCAAAAAAGGAGGAGATAACAATTGAAGAATTGACGGTAATGATAGGCGGATGGTTTGGTATATATGGTCATTAATGTGACATCCAATACACTTTGAGTTTTCATGAAAAGATATTAGTAGATCTCATTGATGATTCTAAATTGGAAAATCTATTTCATTATAATGACAGTAATGCACATGATGTATATGTAGCATGTAAAGGTAGTGATAATGTAGCAAGGAAAATGGATGATACAGCAAGGTAAGTCACAGTTTTTGTGGTTATAGAAGTAGTTATTTATTTCCTATACTAATGTTGGTAATATATTGACAACACTTGTGACAACACTTGTCATCATCCATAAATGTGTTACATTGACGAGCTTGTGTGTTACTGTTACGGAATGAGTGATGACTATATAAGAAATGAGTGCCGTGCAAGACGTCTTTTGAGCCTTCCATGTGCAGTTCAAAGCACACCAACACCGATGCCCGAGATGAACTCTAAAAAGTGGAAGGAATTGTTGGTATGATTGAATCAAACATTTGCACATGCAGATGATTTTAAAAAAAGGTGCTACACAAGTTCAACATTGCATACAAATTTGAGTACACATATGTGAAGTATTCAAGGGACTGTGTGTATATCAAATGTAAGGTTGAAGATTGTTTATGGATGATAACAGAGAGGGCAATTAGGAAGAACACTCATATTGTACATCTGACTAAATACACCAAAGAACATGTTCATACATCCCAAGACAATCTTGAAATGACACATACTTGAATTGCTAGCTTGACATCATCAATTATTATTGATAAGGTTAGAAATCACACAGACAGTGTCCAAATGAAATAAAGAATAGTTTGGAAAGAGATTATGGTATGCAATTGACATATAAGTGATGAGCACAAATAATACCATGTTTTCCCTATACTAATTCGCTGAATTGAATGTTAAATCCAAGCTCAACTATAGATAATCTAAGCAAAAAGGCATACATTCATGATATAGGGACTAAAGAGTAGAAATCATTTGCATGTGCTGAGAATGGAACAAATTGCTTTGTTTTTAAGAGAAATCGAATAGCAGAGCTGATACGATGCTATAGCATTCTGACAGCGATTCGAAGTGCAATACAAGGCATCCTGAATGCTATAGCAGAGTAGAGGAAGCAATGTTATGCGATATGTTTTCTGACCTTTTTACCCAGATGATTTTAGGAATAAAATGTGTCTATGCTTGCGTGGTCCAATCGTCTAGGCCCTCTGAATCCAGATCGAAGAAAGTCTTTTAGGATCGACATAACAGAAGAGAAGATGCGGAGGATCGAAACTGAAAGATTTGAAGAATCCCGCAGAATCAATAGCAAAGAATCTACTCGGATCCAAAGATATGATAGATTCCGACATTAGGAAAGACCCAACTCTCTCGGAACTTGCACTCGCAAGAAAGGACTGATTATAAAAGGAAACAAAGAGAGCCAACCCTAAAACGTAGTCGAGAGAGCCCTAGAACGAGATTCGACTTTCGCGAGACTCAAGAGAAGAGTGAGAGATTTCACAAGAGCAAGAGACTTCCGGATCGCCCAAAGATTCCTTCCCGGTGAGACGAAACGAAGAAGACGTGGAGTGGTGACGTGACAAGACCTCAACCACACCGTCAGAAATTACATCAAGCTTTCTGTTTTCTATTTTTCATCTTTGTTTTATTGATCATGGGTCATTCTGTTAGTGTCTGTTCTATGTGTCCCTCGTCAGTCATGAACTAAACTCTAGATGGCTGGATGAGGATGATTCTTTAAGTGTTGAATGAACCCAGTTGCAGTTCTTAATTAAATAAATTTGGTTTGCGTATCGGTGTGCTTATTACTAGTCGGTTAACGAAGTTAAGGGCTAGATCTCGTGGCCTCGCCTTATCGGCAAGGAGTTGAGGTTAGACCTCGAGAAACAAGATGTTTGCTTGGCCGCCCATGCACGGCGAGACCTATTATTGTAGGCTTCAGGAATGGGTCTACCCCTCATAACTATTACACCCCGAGCGTAACGTTGTGTCCGACTAGAAAGTTACCATAGGAATATGGAAGGAGTATAGTTAGTATCAAATGTATCGGATGCGGAAGCTTCGGTAGATTATAGTGGTGGGTTAACCAAATAGCTTTGCGTCGGTGTCTATGCTTTGTAGCAATTGCGGAATCATGCGTACGGTGTAGATCTTTCAGCATCGGGGTAGAGCAACCGGGGAGTGAAGCACTTAAGGACGATTCTAAGTCCAACCTAACTTCTCACTGATATCTTCTCTCGTTTATAGATCTTTGTTTACATTTGCTAGTAGCATAGTTACAAAACCTCTCAACCCAATTATATTTACTTTTTGCTTTCACAACCGTCACAAAGATTGGTGCGTCATTTCTCGGTATCTCAGTCTCTATGGGACGATACTCTACTTTCACTTTATTACTTGTTCGACTGGTTCACTTGCCATCAAGGAAATCGACCAATATCGAGGTCGTGTCACGTCACCACTCCACGTCTTCTTCGTTCCGTCGCACTGCAAGGAAGGATGCTGGGTGGTCCTGGAAGTATCGTGCTCTTGTGAAATCTCTCACTCTTCTCTCTGAGTCTGCCGAAAGTCAGAATCTTGTTCTAGGGCTCTCCGACTCTCCTAGGGTTGGCTCTGCTGTTTCCTTTTATAATCAGTCTTTTCTTGCGGCTTAAGTCACAGCGAGCTGGGCCTTTCCTAATCTGTCGGAATCTATCATATCTTTGGATCTGAGTAGATTGCCTCTATTGATTCTGTGGGATTCTCCAAATATTTCAGTTCCGATCCTCCACATCTTCTATTCTCGTTATGTTAGCAACCTATCTGTCAATATCGCCCTTTATTTTATTCCTGAAATCATCTGGGTACAAAGGTCAGAAAACATATCGCATAACATTGCTTCCTCTACTTTGCTATAGCAATCAGGATGCTTTGTATTGCATTTCGAATTGCTGTCAGAATGCTATAGCATCGTATCAGCCTTGCTATACGATTTCCCTTAAAAACACAGTAAATTGTTCCATTCTCAGCACATGCAAATGATTTCTACTCCTTAGTCCCTATATCATGGATGTATGCCTTTTTGCTTAGATTATCTATGGTTAAGCTTGGATATAACATTCAATTCAGCCAATTAGTATAGGGAAAACATGGTATTATTTGTGCTCATCACCTTCCAAGTAGCTTTACAATGACAACTCTATTCCATGCTTTATACAACCGTTTTTTCATCTTCCTAGAAAATGAAAACATTGGAAAATTGCGGTTTGAATCCTCCTCAATGTTACATAAGGGTTCATTATCGAGTGGTGGAACCAGAAAATATTTTTAGCCCATGCCAAAAAATAAACATATTTAACTATTTATTAAATAGTATTTCACAACATTGAAAATACAAAGAAATAATAACCAATAATTATAAATTAAAACAAGATATAAGATGATACTAACATTTTCAATAGCTATCTCAAATAGAAATTTTACTTTCCTCTCACAACCCAATGAATAATGAACCAAACATTATCTTTATGGAGAAGATAATAACTTAGTTGGGACTAAATTATTCGCCAAAATAAAAACGTAGCAATGTTGTCTCTTTGTTAACTGCCCTAAAGGTCAAATGTTAGTTGACCCAATTATGCTGACGTGGATTATCTATGTGGCATCTTACTCACTTTATTTTGGGTTAAATAGCAATTTTACCCCGGAAGTATACGCCAAGGAATAATGTTGCCCTGGAAGTTTTTTTTGTCTCAATGTTGCCCCGGAAGTCTAAAAACATAGCTATATTGCCCCTACATTAATAGCCCTAATTAATTATATTTGACACTTTTTGTAAGCTTTATTCTCTCAGTCATCTCTGCTTACAATGCACCAGAGGTTTGCTAATTGTTCGCGTAGATAATTCCGCAAGTGAGTGATTATTATTTGAAAAAATTCATTTGAATTGCCTGCGACATACTGGTTTGATCCTGTGTTCGGACAAATTTGTTTTTATTTTTGTGTTTGATTTGTTCGAAACATTTTTTCTTGACAAATCCCGCAGGCTAGTGATTATTGTTTGATTGGAGAATGCCTACAATGGAGGACGCTATGGGAAAAGAAAGAGTAGGCTATGTTTACCTTTTTTAAGAAAAAAAATTAATTGCCACCCCTACTCCCTCATGTCATGATGATAATTATATGACCGGGGTTGACCTTTTTTTTTTTTTTTTTTTGAAGAAATTTAGAAAAGTAAATAAGTTACTTATTCATAGTTTCATACTACCTCGGTCCTAGTTATAAGACTAGATTGATGTTTTTTGGAGAGATTAAGGAAACTAAATAAGTTATTTAACCATATCATATATTTTTAGACTTTCGGGGCAACATTGAGACAAAAAAAAAAAAAGAATTCCGGGTAAAGTTGCTCTTGAGCGTGTACTTTCAAGGTAAAATTGCTACTTAAAAAAAGTGACAAAGATGCCACGTAGGCGTCACATCAGCATTGAAGGTGGAGCCAAATCACCAAGAGGGGGTGAATTGGGGATTTTTAAAATCTTTTGAAGTGCTCTATTTTGGACAGCAGAAACAGAGATGGACAGAATAGAAAGGAGAAGAGCAAGACACAAGAATTTATACTGGTTTGGTCCAACCTCTTAACCTACGTCCAGTCCCCAGACACTCTGGGATTTCCACTATCTCAATTGATTACGGACTGCGTACTCAAGAGTAATTCTCTCACTAGAACTTACTCCCCTTTACAAGTTGCAATCAATGAACTCAATCACCAAGTCCCCGCACTTGTGATTCTTTACAATAAATGATTTACGATAATAACTCTCTCTAAGAGTAAATAAAAATAAACAACGAAGCTTTGTGTATCAAAAGATACAATACAAGTGAAAACCGAAAGAATAAATGTAAGACTTGAATGCAATTCGTTTTCGACGATGTGTTTTTGAGAAGACTTGAATCTTTGCTCTATTTATACGAGAGAACATTAAATGACCGTTGTAATCTTCATTATAACCGTTGCCTTCATTAGACAAGGTTCTAGTTAAGCTTTGGTCTTCTTCTCTCTAATCTCCACTTAATCCAATGCGAGAAGTTCGAGTTGACTTCCCGCAAATTAATCCGTTGGAGTAGCAAAATGGATGGATGTGGAAAACATTCTTTAATCCTTTGCAAAGCGTGTGCGGACGGATTACCCAAAAGTATGCAACTTTCAGGGTTTTGCATTTAATGTGCCGACATCACTTTTTGCTTTTGCTTTAAACCTTCAATAAACATTCTCTAATTTATCCGGAACTCACTAACAAAGTGGTTAAAATATCTAGGAACATTAGAGAATAATGATAGGAAGTATTAAGATCAAACAAGAAGGTTTTACAAATTTGTCAAATTTGAATTTCGAAATCGGCTATGAAACCTCGAGGTTTGTTCCACAAAACTCGAGTTTTGGATTTTAGCATGTAAAATCGATTTAAGTCCAAAATATCGAAACTGGAGGTTTTCATCCAAAACCGGAGGTTGTCAACACATTAAAAATTGCAATGCTCTCGGGTTGGCCAAAACTCGAGGTTTCATATCAAACCTCGAGTTTTCACTTAAATGTGAAAACTTGAAGATTTTGCGCCAAGACCAAAACTGGCGGTTTTCAAATGAAACTGGCAGTTTTCAAATGTTGGAAAATTGCGATGCTCTCGGGTTGGCCAAAACTCGAGGTTTCATATCAAACCTCGAGTTTTCACTTAAATGTGAAAACTTGAAGATTTTGCGCCAAGACCAAAACTGGCAGTTTTCAAATGAAACTGGCAGTTTTCAAATGTTGGAAAATTGTGATGCTCTAGCTATTTAAAACTCAAATTGTTAATAGCCCGACGCAATAACTAGGTCAAATGTTATTTAAGCGTCTGTAATTCAGTGTTTGTTATTGATTTCAAAAGAACTTCGTTTGACCAAAGATGGAAACAAACGTCCTCGTTCCTAATCACATTTGTTTGTTCCTCTCCACATGGTGAAATTAATTAATCCTCATTTTCTCCTCTTGCCAACACTATTTTATTCAATTCCTTGGCATTCATGGCCTATTTCTCTATATTTTTCCTAATACGTTAGCGAATGCGTCAGCCTCATTTCATTCAGTTCTTTGGCATTCATGGCCTATTTCTCTATATTTTCCTAATACGTTAGCGAATGCGTAAGCCTCATTTTTTCCTCTTGCCAACAATATTTTCGTCAATTCTTTCTTTCTTTCAATTTTCAATTGTTCATCCTCTCGGCAATCGGCAAATGCACGATGGGCATTCACGCCGTCTCGCTATTTAAAGCCAAGGAACTACGGCAACGAAGAATCAAACATTGCTTGAAGTCAATATCAAGTAGGAGCTGAAGGAAATTAACAGAATGAGCACTTACCCAGGAACAGGAAGGCTCGTGTGCGTCACTGGTGCTTCTGGCTATATTGCTTCATGGCTCGTCAAGTTCCTCCTTCTTCGTGGATATACTGTCAAGGCCACTGTTCGCGACCCTGGTGAGTACTGCTTTATAGCTTCCTTCGCGTATATTTCTATGGATTGACGAAAAATTGGGCGAATTTGGTCCTTAGATCCCGGAAAGGTTCCGATTCATTGTGCTTCTTAAGTTTCTCTGTTATTAGAGATGAATTTATTCCTTTTTTTTTTTCATTTAATGCCATTGAGTGGTATTTTGAGTTAACAATGTTGTGGTGGTTTGAAAATCCCTACAGATGATCCAATAAAGACAAACCACTTGCTTCAACTTGATGGTGCAAAGGAGAGGTTGCACCTTACTAAAGCAAATCTCTTGGAGGAAGGTTCCTTTGATTCTGTAGTTGAGGGGTGTGAGGGTGTCTTTCACACCGCATCTCCCTATTCTATTGATCCCAAAGACCCACAGGTTCATCCGATTCTGTAGTTGTTGATAGATAATTGCAAAAAACGTTATATAGTGGAATGAAATACTCTACTATTTGATTTGCTATGTTTTGAAGTGTGTGGTTTGACAGAACCTTGCATAATGGATTATAGTGTGATTGATCAGCATTTCAAGGCCTTCTTGATTCTACTCACAATCCTTGATTGGTCTGTGACAAGCATGGCCTTGTTCTTTTCTGGTCAATAAGCATGGCCTGGCTGACATAGTCAAATGAGCTTACCATGTACTCTTGAACTTCAAGTCTGGAACATTTTATGAGCATCAAGTAGGAGACTTGTGCAAAATATACTGTAAAGAACAGAGTAACATGCCTTAAGTGCTTCTTATTTATGATGTATACTGCGAACAGGATAGAAAATAAAAACAAAGCATATGTGCGCTAGTTTTCCTTCATCTTTTATTTTGACAAATGTATAAGATCAAAGAAATTACATTTGCTCTGGAGCTCGGCCATCTGTTTGGTTCATTTTGATGGGCTTTACAGTAATTGTGATGCTGTCTGAAATTTCTTAAACACGGATTCCCACCATAGAAAATAAGGAATTATCATGTTTTGATGCTATGCATGGACAATTTCTGAAATCTCGGTTAAAGACAGAAGTTACGATTTTGTTGTCTTTAAAAACATGGGAGCTACGCTATTTACTAGCTTATAAATGTTGCTTTGCTTATTTCAGGCTGAATTAATTGATCCAGCAGTTAAAGGAACTCTCAATGTTCTCAAATCATGTGCAAAATCACCATCTGTGAAACGAGTTGTTTTTACATCTTCTATTGTTGCAGTTATAATAAATGAAAAGCCTAAAACTCCTGAAGTTGTGGTTGATGAGACATGGTTTTCTGATCCAAAGCTTTGCAGGGATTTGAAGGTTTCTGCCCCTTTCTTATGATGCTAAATTAGTAATTTCTATGTGTAGTATCACACTTAGTATAATGCTCTTAAAGTTTCTGATTATGCTTCCAAATTTGGATTTTGTGCTTTTAGGAATGGTATGTACTTTCAAAGACTATGGCTGAAGATGCTGCCTGGAAATTTGTAAAAGAACACAACATTGATTTGGTTTGTATCAACCCAGGATTGGTTATAGGACCTCTCTTGCAGCCAACACTTAATGACAGTGCCAGTTTTATTTTTGATCTGATAAATGGTAATTTACTAGATTGTATATACTCACAAAATTCATGCTCTAGAGAGATCCTTTTAGGTGCTTTGTCTGCATCTGAATTGCATGGAACACATTCCAACAACTTTGTCTTGCTCTAAGAGTAAGGGAAAGATTCATTGCTTTGGATCAAATTGTAGAAACGAAGAAAAAGTATTAAAAAGAAAGGGAGACTTTCAGTATTTTAAATCAGTAACTTGAATAACCAAGGGTAACGTCAGTTGAACAGAGGTATCCAATTTGTTTCATATTCAACAAATAAAAACTCCCTTGGCCAAAAGAACCTAAAAAAAAAAAAAAAAAAAAAAAAACCATGGATGGGAAATTGAGAATATTATGAACCCAATTCTGTCCCGTAGAATTGTAGAAGGTGCGGAAGGAACTACTTTAAATTCTTACTCGGGGCATGGAGTTACATGAGAGCTTATGTTCAAAGCTGTAAAGTGAAAACAATGTTTCATATTTCAGAGGAAGCAAGTTATGGTTTTGAAGTCTAAACATTCTATACTTGAACTAGACACATATTCTTGTGCAATGCACATTAGCATATGAGTCGTGCTGTTAATAGCTTATAAATGTTATGTATTGATAATTTGATATTGATTATGCTAATATGCTGTTAATTCTCTTGTAGATGAAATTCTTGATTTATTTTTGTTATTTTGAGAAATATTAATTGGCCTAAATGTCTGTCCTAGATTTGGTTCTGGACAAGAATTTTGGCTCCTTATAACTAATTTCCCCATACTTATATGATGCAGGTGCTCAAACATTCCCAAATTTCTCTTTGGAATGATCAATGTCAAAGATGTTGCAAATGCTCATGTGCAGGCATTTGAGATTGGTTCAGCTAGTGGTAGATATGTTTTGGTTGAGTCTGTGGCACATTTGTCAGATGTGGTGGAGATTTTGCGTGAATTGTACCCAACTTTACAACTTCCAGAAAAGTAAGTTAAATTTAATTCTATATTTTCAAAACTGCGTATAACTTTTGAATTAAAAAAATTAAAAAAAAAAAAAAGGATTTTTGCTGGTTGAAAACAAAAGGAATAAAAAAAGTGATTTTCTAGTTTAGAAATATTCTTTGTGCCGAACAATAAAAAATTAACAGCTATAGTTTAAGTAAGAATAATAGAATTATAATAGATATTAAAATATAGTTTTTTGTGCTAGGGAAAAGGCAAAAAAATAAAAGTCTTCCTTGCTTGAAATTCATGATGATGATCTGTTCCTCAAACTAGATGATTTTTGATCTTTCCATCATGGCCTGAATGTTTTACGCTTTTACACCTTTTATATATGGGTATTTATGTAATTTAATTACTATTTATTTAATTTTGACAGGTGTGCGGATGACAAGCCGTACATGCCAAGGTTTCAGGTTTCGAAAGAAAAGGCAAAGAGCTTGGGAATTGAATTTATTCCATTGAAAGTGAGCATCAAGGAGACTGTTGAAAGCTTCAAAGAAAAGAAGTTGATCAATCTTTAACTTATGACGCCACTCCAACACCACACTCCTTAAGCAGCTTCTGTGTTGATAATACATATTAGAGGTGAAATAATTAAGCCACATTGAGCTTGTATTATGTGGAAATTAGCTTGTTGAATAGGTTTGTCCCTCCTATAAATTATGAAAAGAATAAAATGTATATGTCACATTGAGCTTGTATTATGTGGAAATTAGCTTGTTGAATAGGTTTGTCCCTCCTATAAATTATGAAAAGAATAAAATGTATATGCCATGTTGAGCTTGTATTATGTGGAAATTAGCTTGTTGAATAGGTTTGTCCCTCCTATAAATTATGAAAAGAATAAAATGTATAAGCCACAATGAGCACTAAGTGATCCAAAGATTTAGATCCAAGAATTTGGTTGTTGATGGGGTTTAGTTTAATGACGTCGTGTGATCAGTATATTAGACCTCAACTAATAATAAAGTAAGGCTTGTTGTTGTTATGTTTAGCCCTGGGTGATATTGATTTAGTTGGATCATATGTGGACTTCAGAAATTTGTGAACTTTGAGGATAAAATTTTGGTTGAGAATTGGGATGGTAGTATTTTCAGTAAAGCAAACCTTTTTTTTTTTTGTTTTTGTTGCGATGAAGCTCAACTTGAACCCTTTTTGGGAAGAAAAATTAGAAAGGAAATAATATTAGGAGAGAAACTCTAAATAATAGTAATATTTTTTAATTAATTTTAAAAGTTTTCCTTTATAGTATTTCTTTTCCCCATTTTCTCTTATTTTTCCTCCTGTCCAAACATAATGACTAAATTATACATTTATTAAGATAACCTCAAACTATTATGTTTGTTTATTACCTATCTATAAATGACTTACAATTTAAGGGGTTTATATGTATATAAACTAAAGTTTGAGGATGTGTATTTTTTTTTTTCGGTGGTTTTCTTTTTTTTTTTTTTTTTTTTTTTTTTGGGGGGGGGGGGGTTGATTAGATTGGGCTTATTGTAAAATATTTAAAATCAAGGAGGTTATTTCCATGTGACAAAGTTTAAAGAGGTTTTGTATAATTTAGTTATAAAATAAAAGAATATTTTAGAAAAATGCCTTCAAAATTTGAAAATATTAAATCAGTGACTTTATAATAAAATGAGTTATAATATATTTTAGGATAAAACGTAACTAATTTGAGATTTTTTATATATTAAAGATATTTTTTTTTGAAATTTTCCCTTAAAATAAATATCTTTACTTTAAAGGGTTAAATACCATTTTTACCATAGAAGTTTAGCTAAAGAGCATTGGTCAATTGGAAGTTTTTTTTTTGGTATCATTTTCCCCGGAACATTAAAAACATAATAATCTTGCTCATCTGTTGATCTTGACCGTGGAATTGTTACTCTTCTTTGTAAACTTCTAGAAACAAATTACTCTTAAAAAAACACTTCCGAGGTAAATTTGCTCCTAAAAAAAAAATTTTGGAGCATATTTGTTTTGTTTTGTTAAGGTCCAAGGCAAAAATAAGACAAAAAAAAAAAAAAAAAAAAAAAACTTTTAGATGACTGTACTCCTTAAACTAAACTTTAAAAAATGATATTTGACCCTACTTTAAATATAAACAATTCAAACATTGCAAATACATCGCCGGATGCCCAACGGTCGCTTTGTTCATAGGGAAAAACGAACGTTTCCTCTTTTCAGATCGGGTCTGCACAGCTCAAACATATTCTTCTAATCACGCTAGCGCAAGCGTAAGCCTCAATTTTTCCTCTCATCACCACTATGAGTCAATTCAACTGCATTAGAAAAATCACAAACATTGCAAATTTATGGCCTATTTTTCTATATTTTCTTCCTCTAATATTCGTGCGATACTTCCAAGTGTTCAATTGTTCATCCTCTCGGCGATTTGCATGTGTACGATTCTCACACTGACAATGACGCCGTCTCGCTGGCTAAAGCCAAGAAAAATAGGGCAACAAAGAATCAAACGTTGTTTGAAGCCAATATCAAGTAGGAGCTGAAGGAAATCAAGTGAATGAGCAGTTACCCAGGAACAGGAGAGACCGTGTGCGTCACTGTTGCTTCTGGCTATATCGCTTCATGGCTTGTCAAGTTCCTCCTTCTTCGTGGTTATACTGTCAAAGCTGCTGTTCGCACTAGTGAGTACCCCTTTTATAGCTTCACTCCCGTATATTTCTATGGGTTGATGAAAAATTGGGTGAGTTTGGTCCTTAGGTTCCTGAAAGATTCCAATTGATTGTGCTTGTTGAGTTTCACTGTTATTAGAGATGAATTTGTTCCATTCTGTTTTTCATTAAATGCCATTAAACGGTATTTTGAGTTAACGATGTTGTTGTGGTCTGAAAATCCCTGCAGATGATCCAAGAAAGGCAGAGCACTTGCTTAAACTTGATGGTGCAAAGGAGAGATTGTACCTTACTAAAGAAGATATCTTGGAAGAAGGTTCCTTTGACTCTGTTGTTGAGGGGTGTGAGGGTGTCTTTCACACTGCATCTCCCTTCTCTCTTGATCCCAAAGATCAACAGGTTCAGCCCATTCTTTATCTGTTGATGGATTATTACAGTGGTCACTCTGCTGCAAAAAACATGGCGACTCTTACACTACATTTATTAAGATATTCAAGACTATCCGTTTGTCAATGTGATCTGAGTATGGACATATTGGATCTTGAAAATGAAATACTTTACTATTTGATTTGCCATGTTTTGAAGTGTGTGGTTTGATAGAAAATTTCACAATGGATTATAGGGTGATTGATCAGCATTTCAAGGTCTTCTTGATTCTAGAAATCTCAAAATTGCCCTAGGATTGAGTTCTAGTCATAAACCTTGATTGGCGTGTGATAAGCATGGCCTTGTTGACATAGTCTAATGAGCTTACAATGTCCTCTTGAACTTCGAGTCTGGAAGTTTTTATGGGCATCTTGTGGGAGACCTGTCAAAATATGCTGTAAGGAACAGAGTAACATGCATTGGGTGCTTCTCATTTATGATGTATATTGTGAACAGAATGGAAAATAAAAAATGAAGCATATGTACACTAGTTTTTCTTCACCTCTTAGGATTGAAGAAAGTACTTTTGATTTAGAGCTAGGCCATCAGTTCGGTTCATTTTGAATCAGACTAACTTGACTTTGGTTGATGAGCCTTAGAGTTATTATGATGCTGTCTGAAATTTCTTGAACATGATTGCCCACCATAGAAAATTAGGGGTTGTCGTGAGTAATTTTTGATGCTATGCATGGACAATTTCTGAAATCTATCCGTTAAAGACAGAAGTTACCATTTTGTTGTCTTAAAAACATGGGAGTTACTCTAGTTACTAACTTATAAATGTTGCTTTGCTTATTTCAGGCTGAACTACTTGAACCAGCTGTCAAAGGAACTCTCAATGTCCTCAAATCATGTGCAAAATCACCTTCTTTGAAACATTTACATCTTCCATTGTTGTAATTATAAGAAATGAAAAGCCTAGAATTCCTGAAGTTGTGGTTGATGAGACATGGTTTTCAAATCCAACTCTCTGTAGGGATTTGAAGGTTTCTGCTCTTTTTTTATTTGCTAAATTATTTTTCATTTATGTAATGTCACACTTAGTAACTGTAATGCTCTTAAATTAAAAGTTTCTCATTACGTTTCCAAATTCCAATTTTGTGCTCTCAGGACTGGTATGCACTTTCCAAGACTTTGGCCGAAGATGCTGCCTGGAAATTTGTAAAAGAAAACAACATTGACTTGGTTACTTTCAACCCAGCATTGGCGATAGGACCTCTTTTGCAGCCAACCCTTAATGATAATGCCAGTAGGATTTTTGGTTTAATAAATGGTAATTCATCAATTTGTATTTACTATCAAAGTTCATGCTCTAGAGAAATCCTTTTATGTGCTTTGTCTACATCTGAATTGCATGATTGTAACCCATTCCAACAATTTTTTCTTGCTCTAGAGTAAGGAAAATATTCATTGCTTAGGGTCAAAATGTACAAACGAAGAAAAAGTATTAAAGTATTGAATCAAAGGTATCTACAACTCAGATCTGTAATATTATTCAGTAGAAAGCATTACAATATATAGGCTTAAGAGTGAGCCATTAGAGGAGAGAATCATGCAATTACATTAAATGGATTATTACTCTAATCAGATTACTACAAATTAGGAGTAATAAAAAGTCAATCAATCCAAGAGATTTATGGGATCTTGATTCTAATTTTCAACAATCCCCCTCAAGCTGGATAATATATGTCAATCCTTTCCAGATTGGATTGAAACCCATCAAATTTAGCTTTGCCTAATGATTTTGTCATTGCATTCACAATCTGATCTGCAGATCGTATGTAGGATAAATCCATGATGCCTACTTCAACATTTTCTTTAATAAAGTACTTGTTTATCTCAACATGTTTCGTTCGATCATGATAAACATGATTCTTTGTCATTTCAATGTTGGCCTTGTTGTCACACCGGAGTTGCATTGGTCTCTCATATGGAATTTTCAGTTCTGTCAATAGCCTGATAAGCCAGAGTCCTTCACATACTTCTTCATTAACGGCTCTTAACTCCGCTTCTGCACTACTTCTTGAAACCATAGTTTATTTCTTGCTTCTCCATGTATCCAGATTTCCCCACACATTGATCCCTCGTGTTAAAGGATCTTTAATACTGTTCAAGGTACTTTGATGACATTAAGATGTCTTTCAACCGACCCCCTTGTGTAGACGATTGTCACATGAACCTAAGCCATCATCAAGAGAGTAGGTGATCCCTCATATTGTAAACCAGTTGGAGGAAGTGAGAGATTTAAATTGATAATAACTGAGAAGTTGCAAGCACATAGACATGTCTTGATTAATTGCACTAAAATGAACCATTCCTTCAGTAAGCATTGTACACACATATGTTTTCCTATATATTTCCTTACAATTTATACTTACATTTCATGATCTCTATCTCATGATCAATTGCAGGAATTCAAAAGTCATGTGAAGCGTCAACTCAAGATCCATACACGGACATCCTCTAAAATTGATAGAAAAGTCCATAGAGAATTCCTGGGATTGTTTGTGCAGAAAATACTAAATGACCACAACCCGCACTCATCAAATTTCAAAGCTCTCGCACCCATCCCTCTTGATCATGCAACCATGTTTACAGCATATAATGTCAATGGTTTCAAGTTTTGCACGGTTTTACGATGTGTTTATGGCACTTTTGGGACAAGGAGTAATGCGAGTAGTAGTAATGACAAAATGCAGTTTGGCGACGTCCTATATTATGGAAGACTTCTTTATATCATCAAAATAAATTACCAAGGCCATTTTCATGTGACGCTTTTCAAGTGTTTGTGGGAAAATATGACAACTTCTTAGGGACTCACAATTGATGACTTGGGCATCACATTAGTCAATTTTTCCCCGCCAATTAACATTGGTCAATCTCAAGATGATGAGCCATATATTCTTGCCTCAGATGCACACCAGGTTTATTATGTCAAAGACGAGAGAAACAAAGATTGAAATATGGTGGTTCACTTAAAGCATTGGAACCTTTACGACATGGGTGATGGTGATAACATTGCCTATGAGAGTTAGCCATTCCATCCCACCAATTTCGTAGACTTCTTCCCAAAAGGCAATGAGAGTTTACCTATTGTTGGGTGAATTTCTTTTAAGTTATGTTTTATTATCAATTAATTTAAGTTTAATTTTTGCTCAAACATATTAAACTCACTACTAATATTTTTCTCCTCATCTTTTTTGTAGTTATGGAGATGAAGAATGATTAAAAAAAAAAACTTATCTTACAATTATATGTCTATATTTTCTATTTTTTTGAAAGTATTTTTCCACTAGTTTTAAAACCACTACAACATAAAACAAAAATCGCTTCTAAACTCAAGACCATTGCTAATTCCATCACATAAAATGCTACAAACAACAAATGCTACAAAATTCGCCACGTAAATTGTTACGGTTTTAACACAAAAATTCCTATAAATACCACCACCACACCTTAATTTACGCACTCCTTCAATTCTTCCTTCCCAACTTATCTCTCATTTTATTTTTCCTATCAATGTTTTCTTGAGAGGTATCAAATATGGTAAATATTTTTATCATATCTTTTATTTTTAATGCCTTAATTTCTTATTATTCTTTGTTACTATATATTTTTAATTTCTAGAACGACATTTCCTCAACATTCCTCTATGATCATCAACATTCATTTCATAAACAAATATCATCTAGTGAACAACACAATAATTTTACATTATCTACATTTTCTCGTATTATATTTGTATAATATCCATAATCAAATATCATCTAAGAGTATTATTTCTTAAACTATTAAAAATTATCATATAACTAATAACACTAAAATGACAAAGTAATAAATAAAAAATTACTACAATTACTAAAATTCTTACAAAAATTCTAATTTTATTTCTATAGTGGTTAATTTGTTAAAAAAAAAAAAAAAATTTTTGAAATTGGCAACAAACATTTCTAGTGGTTTCTTAAACCGCCACGGTTGGAATTCAAACTTTTTGGCGCCATTCCTAAAATTTTGTTTGATATTATAGTGGTTATGGAACCATTACAAATATTTGCTATCACTCAATCTTTTTCCACTAAATTGTAAAAATTCTTGGACGTATTTAGTTGTAGTTAGTTAACCACTACAAAACATTCCACTTTCATCTTGTAGTGGTTTATTCACGGCTACAATATGTACTTTCAATATAGCGTCCCGATGTCATCCGGTACTGGTTAATCTAAAAACGTTACAGCTTCAGTAACAGTGAGTATATTTGAGTGACGGTTTATAGTTACTGCTACAAAATAGCTTACCATGTTGCATTTATAGCAATTTCTCTGATGTCCCTACTCATGTCGTTAGTAGTAGTCAAAACCACTACAAAATGTAATTTTTTTTTTTTTTGGTGGTGTAGGATGAATAGTTGGGAGAGAAAAAAGTCTTTAATAATTGCATAGTTGTACAAAACCTAACATTTTAACAATCTTAAAAAGTGTGATTTAAACTTCAGGATCAAGCGACTGATAGATGTTTTTTGGGTGTTATGAATGGTTAGGATTAAACAACTTAAACAGTAGGCTATCAAAACCGTGGGCACCGAAAGTTTAATCAAATATTAGGTTTGTGATAGAAAACAATTACAGGCTACCAAAACAAAGTGTGTTTTCCATTTTTAATCAAATGACTCAAATTTCTTATGGTGAACGGCTTAGATTGACAATGGCACTAATTGCACAAGTAGACGAAATATACATAATATTGAAAAATGTGATTTGAACCTCGAGATCATGCAACATTTGGTTGTTTTCGAGATCTAATAACTTTGAGATTAAACACCTAAAATAGTACGCTGTCAAAAAAACAATGTGCGTCCAAAGATTCATCAGATATTAAGTTTATGATATAGAAACAATTGGTTATCAAAATAATGTGTTATTTATATGTAATCAAATGGCTCAAATTCCTCATGATGTACTGTGCGACTTGTAAGTACTGGCTGAACCCAAGAGGGAGGGTGAATTGGGTGAAGTATAAAAACTTAGATTCTTTGAAAATCTTTTCGCAAATCAGTATATTCAGTTCGTATGACAGAAATGAGTTATAAATTAATTGACAGTCATTCAAACATAAATGCTTTGGAAATGTAAGAGATAAGGGAAGAGAATGTGCAAACCGATTTATACGGTTCGGCCTAATCCTTGACCTACGTCTAGTCCCCAAGTCTCACTTGGGATTTTCAATCCACTATCTTCTTTCAACTTGATTACACATTCTGTAACTGAAGTAACCCTCTCACTAGGATTCACTCCCCCTTACAAACTGTAATCAACACACTGCTTGATTACACACTCTATACTCGAAGTAATCCTCTCACTAGGATTCACTCCCCCTTACAAGCTGTAATCAACACAATGTATATCCCACTCAAGATTACCCAATCTTGAGTAACTCTCAGATAGAAAGATAATGTGTTTACAATAAATCTCCTCTCTTAGAAGTGAATAGATAAACACTGAAGATCAAATACAAATCACTTCACTCTCTAAGTTATCTAAACATGAAAAACAGAGAGTAAATGATGCAAAAGCAGAGTATCAGCATGTTGGAAGTGTAGGCTTGTATCTCCACCTTTTTCTGCTCGAATCTGTCTTCTTTTATAGGTAGAGAACAATATATGACCGTTTATAACCATTGCCCATAACAGACAAGGTTCAGGTTGAGCTTTGGTCTTCTTCTCTCTCTAGTTTTTGCTTGATCCAGCTGTGCAAATTGTTTAGAGTTGACTTCTGGCAAATTAATCCGTTGGAATAGCAATTCTTTGGATATGGAAAGTCAGTCTTTAAATTTTTGTTGACGTGTGCGGAAGGATTACCCAAAAGTATACAACTTTTCTCGGTTTTGCTTTTAAAGTGCTGACGTCACTTTTTGCTTTTGCTTTAAACCTTCACTAAACATCTTCTAAATCATCTGAAACTCACCAACAAAGTGATTAAACATATATAGGAACATAGAAGAATGATAATAGAAAGTATTAAGATCAAACATGAAGGTTTTGCAAAATCGTCGGATTTGAATTTCAGATTCAGTGATGCAAACTTGAGTTTGCATTTGATAGACTCGAGTTTCCTTTTGTCGTCGAAGGTTGGATTTCTTTTTTACACGAGCCAAACTCAAGTTTGTAACTTATAGACTTGAGTTTGCTATACTTTCAGCTTAGAAGATGGTTTTGATCGAAGGCAAATTTGAATTGAGAAATTGGAAAACCCGCGAACTCGAGTTTGCAACTTATAAACTTGAGTTTGGTTTTATCTTGAATAGCTCGGATGCTTTCTGTATTGTCTAAACTCGAGTTTCCAACTAATAGACTCGAGTTTGGTTCTCTTTAAAACCAATCTTTGCTCTCTGTAACCCGCAAACTCGAGTTTGCTACTTATAGGCTCAAGTTTGGATGTTCTTCATGACCTGGTTGCTTTTTGTCTGAGCTAAACTCGAGTTTGTTCACTTATAGGCTCGAGTTTGGCTTTTTCCAAATGTTCATTTCTTCTCTGGAACTCTCGAGCTCGAGTTTGTGACTGATAAACTCGAGTTTGCAAGTTGAACTGTGACTTGGTTGCTTCTGACTTGGCCTGGTCTTGAGTTTGCAATTTTGTCAACTTTTGAAAGCCATATCGTCCTGGTATGAACTCCATTTTGGTCCGTTCGAAGCTTGATGAAAAGCCCTTTTAGTCTACTTTCATATGCCACTGATTTCAGATCAATTGGATTTGTAGATTGTGAATTACACCCAAAACATTGAAGCTTGGTTTTCTGTGTGGCGTGGATTTCTCTGTCAGCTTCCACAATTCATAGCTCCTTGATCTGAACTCCTTTGGGCTTGAATTATATATCAAAATGACGCGTTGGGAGTCTATTTTCATATGCCACTGATTTCACCTCAATTCTATCTCTGGTTTATGAGATATCATCGAAATACCAGACCTCGCCCGTGCTGAACGTGAAACAGAGTGGAGCTGAAATGCTGATGATGCTATAAACTCGAGTTTGCATTATAAACTCGAGTTTGCGTAGTCCAGAGACACCAAAAATGCTGAGGACACTTATTGGCTCGAGTTTGTGATTCTTTTCTCGAGTTTGAAGTCCTAAACTCGAGTTTGGGGTCCTAAACTCAAGTTTGTTCATGTCGAGAGGAAAATATCTTTACAAGGTAGTAAACTCGAGTTTAATACTTGGAGACTCGAGTTTCCTTATCCAGAACCTCATTTTTGCTTGTTTTAGCTCTGAATTGAGTCATTCCAACTTCCATATGATCTTGGAGACTTCTAGAATCAATCTTAGAACTTGAATAGTGATATCTTTATTCCATTCAGCAAGTTCTTCCTTTCTCCATCTCCCAACTTGATCATTCTTCATCATTTAACTTGAACTCATCATTCTATGTAACTTCTACCTTCTTCAATATCTCTTCTTCTTCTTGAACTTGACATTTTCTCCAGTTTCTCCTTTCTGTAATCTCTTATCTCCTTCTTGATCTATAATTCAACTTGGACTAATCTACATTAAATATAGTAGTTAGTCAATGTAGGAGATAACTATATTACTCAATCTTTTTGCTTTTAATAATGGCATCTGTATAAGACATCATCAAAACTAATCATATCCAACACGACCGAGATTCATAAAATCATTATTAATTGTGTGATTGAACAAAAGATGATGCTTGTATCAAAAACAAAAAACAAAAGATGATGTGGCATAGCAGTTTTTGAGGTATTCATTGCTTTCTTTAGTCATTTTCTATCTCAACCAAGGTTCTAAAACTCGGATCGGTCACTAAACCGATGATAGTATTAGGTTAAGGGTCGATGGGTCGAATAGAGTCAAACATGTATTAATTAAAAAATATAATTTAATTAAAATAGGTAAAAATATTCATAATTAAAATAGTTATGTATGACCAACTTCTATACCAAATTTCAAGCCCAATAAAAAAAGTCTCACTTCCCTTACCAACCCAAACCTAACAAAAAAGTGTCCATAACCTAATCTAAATAAACTTAAAAAGTAAGGAAGAATTTGTTATTAAAAAAAAAGTTAAGAAAGAATGAGATAAGTACATTGACGTGTGAATTGTGAAGGGCCATTGCAACCATTGCATAATTTTGAATTAAGAAAAAAATCGTACAGCGAGGACACATAGGTGAAAGTAACTTGTGCACGTCATCTCTCATTCCTCAGGAACCTTCATCTGAGTCAAATCTATCTCCCTCAATCCACTCGCCTGATCAATACCCTCTGGTCCTCAATTCCTCTTTCTTCATCACCAACATCTTTCTTCTCTTATCACCACCGACCCTCTCTTCCTTTTCTTCCTCTTCTCCGTTGTCTTCCGTCTTTTGCTTATTCTTCTTCTTCAGTAGTCACAGCCACCAGATCTGCACTTTTCATCATTGGTGCCAAACATCCACCAGTTTCAGACTTCAGATCTCTCTCTCCTCCTTCTCGTTTTGTATCTCGGCCTTCACAAATCGTTGCTCTTCCTTCGGATTCCACAGCACCATCGCCGGCGTCGACATTGAGACTTTAGATCTCTCTCTCCTCCTTCTCGTTCTGCAATTCTGTATCTCTCTCACTCTGTGACTCGGTTAACTCGGCCGGGTTATGCCGAGTTGACCTCGGGTAAACTCGTAACCCGGGGTCAGCCCTTAACTCGGACCGGTTTTCAGCGGGTTCACCAGTGTCCGGTCCAAATCGGTCTGAGTTTCAGAACATTGATCTCAACTGACTTTTCAACCGCTAACCTAAACATGTCTCCGTTTGCCAAAAAAAAAAAGTCATTTCCGCCCTCAATTTAAACACAAATCACATTTACAACATGATTTTTTTTTTCCCTATGGAGCTTCTAAAAAATCAGATAGAAAATAAATCATTGTTTTCACCGCCAACCTAAACAGACCCCATTATGGTCCGTTGCTATTAGTGTTTGCCTTTTACATCTAAGACAAAAAGAGAAAATGTTCTTGGGGACCTCCACTATTTGACGGTGGTCACCGGAGATATAAAAACCAAACCTCTATATGCTTTTTGTTCATCTTGTCTCTCATCTGAACCACCATTTAGAGAGAACATATGGGTGGCCCACATTCTCCAGAGATTTCTCTCCATGGCACGGTGGAACAGAAGCGGCAACACCATATTATTGCTCCAAATTAATCTGAATCAAAAAAATGAACAGCCATGAGGCTTCTGCAATGCCTTGATGCTCTTCTGATGGATTCTCAATCCCACGCTTCCAATGCATATATGGTGATTAAAGGCAATTAATCTTCTTTTAATCATTCATTATGTAATAATTAATATGATCCACATTTATATTCCCTAAATTATTTTTCAAGAAATATTTTCACTATTATACTCTTTTGTTTTTCAATTGAGAACAAGATCCTCAAACGCGAATTTCCCATTGGGAAAAGGGGAAAGAAATCCTCAAGTCTAAAAATTTCTACCATGCTTTATATCGAAGAATTATTGATACATGTATATTCTCAGTGGTTTGGTTAAAAATGTAAAGATTAGACAAAACAGATTAATTTAAATTAAAAGGGAATATGAACCATGTCAAACAACTCATGAAAGCTGAGAATTATTACCTTTGGTATTCTATTGATCTGATTTTTCTAAAAAGGCAATTCCTTGGGGAAATTGCAAGTTCCATATTTCCTTCTTCATAATCAGTCAATTTCATCAGAAATTTCTTCATGAAACTTAGAGCAAATAAATTTTGGTGACAAGTTTGCAAGTTTGTGTCTAAACACGCATAAACTAATGGCGTTTTATAGAAACAAAGAACAAAACAATGGACTAGTAAAACAGTGTGCGCCCATAGTTTCATCACATATTACCACTTTGGTAATATTTATAATTTTTTTAATCAAAATATTTGGTTATATTTATAACTTCAGTTTGAGGATATTAAATGAGATTGTGACAATTTTACTCATATTAATTGTACCAATAAAAATAGAAAGAAAATAAAAAGTTAAAAAATATTCATTCATAAATAAGGAAAAAGTTAAAAATGTTCCTATAATCATTGAGTTAATTACCTCTTCTTGATATATATATATAATATACTTAAAACAGATTTATAAATAAGATCAAAGTGATATCTTTATAATTGAAAAAGAAAACGCAATTGGTCATTTCAAAAGAGTTTGTTTTAAAAAAGTTTCATAAAACTGCTCAAATTGATGAATCGCTTAAAACGCATTGGCCATTTCAAAAGAGTTTATTTTAAAAAGTTTCATGAAACTGTGCAAGTTGATGAATCGGTTAAAACGCAATTGGTCATTTCAAAAGACTTTGTTTTAAAAAGTTTCATGAAACTGCTCAAATTGATGAATCACTTAAAATGCAATTGGTCATTTCAAAAGAGTTTATTTTAAAAAGTTTCATGAAACTGCGCAAGTTGATGAATCGGTTAAAACACAATTGGTCATTTCAAAAGAGTTTGTTTTAAAAAGTTTCATGAAAGTGCTCAAATTGATGAATCAGTTAAAACAAAATTGGTCATTTCAAGAGAGTTTGTTTTAAAAAGTTTCCTGAAACTGCTCAAATTGATGAATCGGTTAAAACGCAATTGGTCATTTCAAAGGGAAATACACTTCTCATGTTGTTGAAGAATTGCACTCCCATGCCATAGATACAAAAAGATGTGGGTCTTATCATTTCCGTGTTTGAGTTTTTTTTTTTTTTTTTTTTTTTTTTTTTTTTTTTTTTTTTTAAATGTGGATCCTACAATTACATGTGTGTGTAGAAATCTTCTTCTTCTCATACAATATGAGAAGTGTAAACCCCATTTCAAAAGAGTTTGTTTTAAAAAGCTTCAAGAAACTGCTCAAATTGAGCCATTCAATACGAGAGTGCACAAAACACCATCATTATTTTAGTGATATTGATAAGTGTGATTTGAACATCGAGATAGTCAATCTGAGGTACTCCCTCTGGTCATTATTATAAGGCACCAACTAACAAGTTTATTTGGTCCTTTTTATAAGGCACTTGCTTGTTCCCAATGAGCATTAATTTATTTGTTTCCATGTCTGCCCATAATTAATGATGGTAGTGTGTGAGAGTAATAATCAATATACTATTAGAGTTAAATGTAATTAGTAGGGGTAATATTGGAAGTTAATTAAATTGTAGGGTAACTTTATGGACTTTAACTGTTTTTATTGATTTGTGAGAAAAGTTAGTTGGTGCCTTATAATAAAGACCAGGAGGGAGTATAATTGCTTTCTTGGTCCAATGAATTGTTGAGATTGTATATAGTATTTCTTCTCGTTTTTATTATAAGATATAAACTAACAAATTTATTTGATCTTTTTTAAAAAACAATTACTTATTTTCAAGAAGCATTAATTATTTTGTTCTATGTATGCCCCTAATAAATAACAGTTAGTAGGTGAGAGTAATAATTAATATGATATTAGAGTTTAGTGCAATTAGTAGAAGTAATATTATAAGTTAATTAAATTGTAGGCTAACTTTATTGACTTTAACTTGTTTTTATTGGTTTACGAAAATTGTTAGTTAGTGCCTTATTAAAAAAACCAAAGGGAGTAATGAATTTTGAAAGCAATACTACCGTGTTTCTTCCGCTAGATAATGAAAATAAAATTATTTATTAATCATATGAAAAAGTAATGTATTAATCGCATAATTAACTGAGAAACAATAACAATGGGAAAGATCCTTTCTTTTTTTCTTTTTCTTTTTTCGTATTAACTCTTTTCTATTTCCCTAAAATTTTATTAGCTTTGGAGAAAAATATTGAATTTTTTGGATTTTATAGATAAAAGTACATCCTACAAATAAAATTATGAGAGTTTACATTGTAGTTAGTCTCAATTAATTAAATTATTAAATATGTTTTAAAAACTTTGTTATCAAATTTAAAAATTATTCAAATAGAATTTCGCCAAAAACTACTAATTAACAATTCTAAAAATTAATATACAATCATTACAAGTTAATCATAATTTTAGTCGCTAAAATTAATTATAATGTTTATTATTTCATTACTTCAAATTTCATACATTTTCATATTTTCTTATATATAAGGTAGATTAAAAATTTAAAATCATTTTCGTTCCCTCTTCATCATCAAATAATAGCCGAATAGTGGCTTACAATTTCAACGCTTTTTAAACAAAATAAAAACTTTGGTGAGTTAAATACCGAGAAATAACACTTTTTTTTTTTTTTTTTTTTTTTTTTTTTTTGCAATAGAAATAATACATATATCAAAACTAAATAAAAGAACACGGACATAATCTTTTTGGGAGATCGTCATAATATCTTCTCCTCTTATAATCCTTTTTTTTTTTTTTTTTTTTTTTGGAATTTCCAAGCCCATGCAGGTTGTTCAAGTTAGTGTAACTAAAAAATATTAATTTTATCATATAAAATAAACTAAAATTAAAATCAATTAAATTACAAATTATATATAGTGGTAGCAGTGACAAAACTAGAAAATATTTTTAGCCCGAGTCAAAAAATAAATATATTGAACTATTTACTAAATTATCACATAACATTGAAAATATAAATAATTAATAATCGACAACTATAAATTGAAACAAGATATAAAATGATACTAATATGTTCATTAGGTATCTCAAATAAGAATTTTACTTTTCTCTCACAGCCCAATGAGTAATGAATTAAACATTGTCCTTATAGAGAAGATAAGAGATTAGTTGGGAGGATCCAGATTTAATGTCCTCCAAGACAAAATAGGGGACGAGTTTAATGCTATGGGAGAGGAAGGTGTGCAGTGTGATTCATGAAGGAAGTAGGGAGCAACCTCAACTTGTGGAAGCACCTAATCTGCATAAAAAAGTTGTGAAACACGGAAACAAGGCAGGGGCAAAGAAGGGGATGGACAGAGTGGGAGGTGGTATTTTAGAAAAGATAGTGCACGACGGAAAAAAAAGAAAATGTTGAGAAGGCTAAAAAAGGTTCGGGCAGAGCTCAAGGTGAGCAAGTTAGTAGTAGTAGAAAGGAGAAGCCATCAGGGCCTGGGAGTCCTGAGTTTGTTCTTGAAACCATCCGAACAAAAGATCAGGGTCTGAGAATGAATATGGCGGATAAGGAGAACCTTCATCCGGGAGAGCAGGGTGCAAGGGTGACCCGCGGCAATGACATGGACCTAGAAGATTTACAAGGAGCAGAGAAGGGGGAGGAACGTCTTGGCTATTTGGGGACAAACATGGAAGAGGAATTCCGTACCCCCGATCTTGCATCTTAAAGGTAGTTCTGATCTTGTTCTCTTTTTATTAAGAGTTGTCATCATGATGAAGTTACCAATATGGAATAGTAGGGGGCAACTAGCAAGGGCTTTGCGGCACATTCCGAAAGATATGAAATGTAGATATAGTTTGGATATAGTTGTTATTTTAGAGCCTAGGATCAGTGGTGTAAAGGCTCAAAATATGATCAGGAATTGGGGTTTTAAGAACTCTGTTAGAGTGGAGGCTGATGGTTTTTCAAGGGGAATTTGGATCACTTGGAGGAGAGATGATCTTCAAATTAATATGATAGAGAGAGATGAGCAATTTATACAATGTAAACTAGGGCTAGATGGAGAAGAAATGTTGTTTGCTGCTGTATATGCTAGTCCTTGTGAGCAAAAAAGACGGCGGCTGTGGACAGTTCTCAAAGAAATGGCTGGAAATATAACTGACCCGTGGCTTGTTGCTAGGGATTTCAATGAAATTAAAACCCCTTTGGAGCAAAAAGGGGTGGTCGGGTGAATGAAGCACGTTGTAGGGGTTTTAATGACCGGATCCAAGATTGTGGATTTATTGATGTTGAGTCTAAGGGTCCTTTCTACATGTGGAGGGGGCCAAAATTGGAAAGTCTTGACCGGGTGCATAAACACCTTGATAGGTGTTTATGCAATTTATAGTGGCTTTAAAAGTTTGAAAAAGCTGAAATTCGAGTCAGCCCAAGAGTATGCTTTGACTATCATCCCATTCTTATTAGAATTTCTGTTGAGAATCAGGGGTTTAGGAGGAGAAACTTTCGGTATGAAGCCATGTGGCGAGATGCATGAGAGTTTTGATGAGGTAATGAGGGCTGGTTGGTGAGGAAATGATTATGCACATGTAAAGCTAGTTACACTCTAGCAAAGTCTTGTAAGCTGGAATAAAGAAGTATTTGGGCATGTTGAAAGGAAAAAGCGTAGATTACTTAACCGTTTGAACGGTATTCAATGTTCAGTTGAGCGAAGAAATAATCCTTATCTAGTCCGACTTGAATCAGAGTTGGAAGATGAGTTAATGAAAGTGCTGCGACAAGAAGAAGTCCTATGGTTTCAGAAATCTAAGGGGAGATGGTTGGAGGAAGGGGACAGAAACACGAGATTTTACCACACTAAAACCTTGATCCGAAGGAGAAGAAATAGAGTAAAAATGCTATGAAACAGTAGTGGTGATTAGATTGAGGAGGAAGATACCATTGTAAATATGTTTCAACAATTTTTTCAGACCTTGTTTTGTGAAGAGAAAGAGCATAGAGAATAGCTAAACACAAATCAGCGATGGGGGGCTGTCAATAGAGAAAGGCTGAGAAGAGTGGATAGAGACATCCAAGATGAGGAAGTGAAACAAGCCTTCTTTCAGATAGGAGGATTCAAGGCGCCTAGTGGTGATGGCTTCCCTGCTGTTTTCTACCACAATAATTGGAAGACAGTGGGACTGGGAGTCATTAAACTCATTAAGGAGCTGTGGAGACACCCAAAGAGGATAGGGGAAATCAATGATATTTATTGGTGCTGATTCCAAAGATCGAACAGCCAGAAGGGGTAAGTCAATTTAGACCCATAGCTTTATGCAATGTGATATATAAAGGTTTATCTAAGATGATTGTAAATAGGCTAAAACCTTTAATGAATAGTTTGGTGTCTCCATACTAAACTAGCTTTGTACCTAAGAGGAGTATACATGATATATAACATCATAATTGCCAAAGAAGTAGTTCATTCCTTGAATAAACTTAGATGTAAAAAAGGCTATATGGTTGTAAAGATTGACTTAGAAAAGGCTTATGATAGGATGCCTTGGAAGTTTCTTGTTCTGGATGAAATTGGCTTTTCTACGCAAATACAAAATGTAATCAGGGGATGTATGAGTTTGGCTCGTATGTCTATTTTATGGAATGGATGTAGGAGGGAGAGTTTTAGCCCTTCTAGGGGGTTGAGACAAGGAGACCCACTTTCTCCGTATCTGTTTGTGTTAGGCATGGAAAAATTATCTCATTTAGTTTCAAACTATGTAGCAAGTGGAAAATGGAAACCGTTGAGGTTAGGGAGGAATGGGGCTGAAGTATCCCATCTTCTATTTGCGATGACTTATTACTAGTGTGTGAAACTAACATGGATCAAATATGCTCTGTGATGGAAGTGCTAGATACCTTTGGTATTGCTTCTGGCCAAAAAGTAAATGCTCAAAAAACTATTATTTTCTTCTCACCAAATGTTGAGAGAAGGTTGCAGAATGAAATATGTGGGTATTCTGGCTTTAAAAGACTAGAGGATTTGGGTAGATACTTGGGGGCATACATGATTGGTGGAAGATGCAGCAGGAACAATTTCCAGCACCTGTTGGATAAGACGCAGCAGAAGTTGAGTAGTTGGAAAAGTCAAACTTTGTCTCTTGCTGGGAGGCTAACATTGGTACAGTCGGTTACGAATCAACTTGTTGTCTTCTCAATGCAACATTCTCGGATTCCCGTGGGAATTAGTAAACAGATGGAAAAAATGCAGCGCAATTTCATATGGCAAAGTGAAGAGGGGAAGAGGAAAATACATGCAGTTGGTTGGGATACTATTGTCAAGACAAAAAAATGGTGGATTGGGTGTGAGAAACTTAGAGGTAATGAACGAGGCTTTGCTTGGTAAAATAGCCTGGAATATCCTAGCCAAACCTCAAAGTCTATGCTCAAGTGTTTTAATTGGAAAATATGGGAGGCAATGGGATCTGTATAGAGAGTGTAAAGCTCTAAAAATTGATTCTGAGATATGGAAAAGTATGAGTCAGATATGGCCGAAATTGATTTGTAATGTAGAGCGGGAAGTTGGCAACGGAGAACTAGTCAATTTTTGGAATGATATATGGATGGAGGGTGGAAGAAGATTGAGAGATATGACTGTAGATAGTTTAACAAAGGAAGAGAATATGTTAAATGTAAAAGAAATGGCAGGGGCTAATGGTGTTTGGAGCTTGGAAAGGATTGAAAGGAAATTAAATACAGTGGAGAGACAGAAACTGCTGGCTGCCCTGCCCCTTTCTGCTGATCGTGGTGTGGATAGTGTGCGATGGGGGAAAAACTTGAAAAGCTCATATGCGGTTTCGGAGATGTATCATATTATGAGAGAGGAACGAGATAAGGGGGAGCGTGAATGGAGGTTGTTGTGGCAGTGGAAAGGGCCCCGGCGTGTGCAAATATTTCTTTGGCTAGCAATGCATGGTAGATTGCTAACAAGTGTAAGGAAAAGCAAACTTATGGGGGGTCTTCCGGATTGCTATAAGTGTTCGGATCAGCATGAGAGTTTAATGCATGTCATGAGGGATTGTGTAGTGGCAAGGGAGTTGTGGATGGAATTATGGGATGGGAGAATTGAGGCAGAGTTTTTAAATAAACAAGGTTTGGAGTGGTTCGGGTGGAACCTAGCTCATACACAAAGGGATTGGAGCCTAGTATTTGGTGTTACCTGCTGGCTTTTGTGGGCTTGGAGAAATAAAGCTTGCTTTGAAGAAGGTTTTGAAATACCAATAGAAAGAGGGCTGGTAGTGACATGGCATGTTGGAGAGATTAAAAGGGCAAGGGAGGACTTTGGTAAAGTGAGTGGAGGAAGAGTTGAGACCTATATCAAATGGGAGCCACCTATGGAGGGCTGGGTAAAAATTAATGTAGATGGGGCTTCTAAGGGGAAGGAGAATATGGCTGGCTGTGGTGGACTTATGAGGGGAAGCGATGGTGGATGGATTGGTGGCTTCTCAAGGAAGCTGGGAAGGTGTTCAGCTCTAAATGCAGAGCTATGGGCAGTTCTGTCTGGTATAGAGTTAGCACTGTGTAAAAAGAAGGCGAGGATTGTAATAGAGAGTGACTCATATGCAATTGTCCAATTGCTACAAAAGCTACAGTAAGAGGAGGATGCTGTCTCACGGCTGCTGCTAAAGATTAGTAAAGCAATGAAGAAAATTTCCAGTTTGTCTTTTTCTCATGTGTATAGAGAATGTAATTGTTGTGCAGATTTACTTGCTGATTATAGTTTTACTCAAGAGGATGTGCATGTGATATTTGATTGCCCTCCTCAGGTAGTTCATCAATATTTGTACAGGGACTATATGGGTTTTGCATACCCAAGATGTATTTCTGATTTAGGAATGAGTATGGGCTGATATGCCCCGATTATTACCAATATATATATATATATATATATATATATTAGCAAAAATAAAATATCATATAAATAAATACATATATCTACTAACAAATTTTAAACCAAGTAAGTGGTTCTCACAATCGAGTGATAGGAGAAGATTTTGATATAATAACTTTTTTATTTTAATATTGATTCTAATGAAATTTTATTATTTTATTTTATTGTTTTTTTTAAAAAAAAATCTTTTTATTTTGTATTCTTAGCGACTCACTTGTCATTTAGTTAGCAATTATGTCATTCAAATTAATAAATTATGAATATGGTACATGACGCAGGTCGGGAAAAAAAGAAAAAGAAAAAAGAAAGAAACAGTAAATGCCAAAAACTTACAAACGCCAGTAAGGACCCAATAAAAAACGACACAAACTTATTAAAATAATATAACATTATAAGGATCGAGGAATTAACTTCTATAAGGGATGGGTGATATTGCTACCTTCTTACTCCCTCTAATTTATATAATATAAGACATTTATATTTAATTTGATGAGATAAAAAAAATACTTAAATTTGTTAATATGATATGTTTTTTTCTAAAACATTATAATCATTTTTTTAATTTTCTTTATCAGATAGAGTTAAATTAAAAAAATATTGATAAATATAAGAAATAAATCTAATATTTAGTTTCATCTCTCATCATCAAATAACCTAATATTGGCTCAAAATTTAAATAATTTTTTGAATAAATTAAAAACATAGGTGAGTTAAAGACCGAGAAATAATACTTATTAATTTTTTCCCCGAAAGAAATAATACATATCTCCAAACTAAAAGATCAACACCTACGTTATCTTTGTGGGGATGAGTCATCATTATTATTTTTCTTTTATAATCCAATTTTGTTTGAAGTTTCAAGTCTATGCAATAGGTTAAATTTAGTATTAATTTTATCACATAAATTTAGATAAAATTAAAATAAATTATATATAAACTCAGGATAAGATTATGGATAAAACAATGTTATATTTTAATATTAATAATAAGTAAATTTTATCTTGTCATTTTTATTTTCTTAAAGAAAAATCTCTTGTTTTTTTTGAATTTTTAGCTACTCATATGCCGTTTAGTAAATTTTAAATATAAACATAAGGTTAGGAGCTAATGCCTATCATTAAAAGTAGGTCAAAGTATATTTTTAATTCCTTAACTTTACAAGATATATATAATTTTGGTCTTTTAACTTTATAATATACGAGTAGCTATATTGCATTATACTACTTTCAGTCTTAAATATAAAACTAAATTAACTTTTTTTAAGAGATTAAAAAAAAACTAAATAAATAACTTTAAAGTGTTTATACTCATCGTTTTTATCCAAACTAATTTTTTTGACTTATAAACTGATACATAATCTAATTATATATATAACATATAATATGATTAAGTCACTTATTTAGTTTTCTTAATCTTTCTAAAAAAATCAATTAAGTCTTATATTAATAGCCCAAAGGAGTAATAATAAAAAGAGGTGACACTCATAATAATAAATAAAGATCCTAACTTGTTTGATTTTGTTTTTTCTTCTCTATAATTTTTGTGCTCCTCCATCAGCACTGGCGATATGTTGAGCTCACGTATGAAGTCATCATTTTAAATATAAATACACGCACACACACCTTGGTTATATAAAATCTCACACATGAGTAACAAGCTAGAACCAACAGATTGGGTGGCTAATCCTTCACAAAGATAAGGAATGGAGGTTTGAATCATTATTTAAAGAAGTATCTAAATTTAGTATTTGATCTAAAAACCTTTATCTGTCAGTTGTTCAGATATTTTGTGATAGAATTTAGAAAAATTGCTGAACATGTACACAGGGTGGCCTAATAAAGGTTGTCATAATTTTTTTTTTTTTTAAAAAAAAAAAGCTAGACGTAAAGCATGCAAAATGAATTCATCAATTATTTTGGAAAAAAAAAAAAAAACAAAAGGAATAAGGCCTATTTGGATGAGTTTTTTTTAAAAAATGTTTTTTTTAAAGTGTTTATTTTTTAAGCTTCAAATTAAAGCTTTTAAAAAAAAGTAACACTTTGGTTTTTTTTTTTGTGACTTTTACTTTTTTTAAAAAAATATCATCTAAACACATAAATTTATTTAAAAAGCATTTTTTTTGCATTAAAAAGTGTTTTTTTCCTCAAAAAAGCCATCCAAACAGGCCTAAGAGGAGGAAGCAAAACCCAATTTGTCAAGGTACAAGTACATCCCAATGTCAAAATCCCAACTGTTTCCTTTTCTTTTGACCTCTCTTTAAATTAAGTTCTTTTTATCGCATACTGTTGTTTTATTAATCTTGATTTATACACTTTAGAATCTATGTTTTTAATTTTCAAAAAAAAAATGATATTGCATAGATTTTTTTTTTTTTGAAAAATTCCAATTAAATTCAACTGAATTACCAAAAATCTAAATTCAAGACTACATTTTTAATAAATTCTTAATCAAGCCGAAAAAATTAATTAGGAATTCTTGAATATTATAAAAGAGTAAAATACTTTTATGTAGTAAAAAAGAAAAATGGAAAGAAGAATAACTTTGATTTTGACTAACCCTTTTGGTGCTAGCCATTGTCTCTTTGACATTCAAAGCCTTTTTCCCTAATTTCCAAGACCGCCATCCACTACCACATATGTGATTGTTCAACAGGTTTCGAGAATTTGCGTAGGCCATTTTGCAACACTGTTGATAAAACCAAAAAATAAACAAATTAAATTAAAAAACTTTGAGCAATTTCAATTTAATCCACGTTTAAATGGTCAAAACTGAGAAGAGGGCTTCTAGCTATCTTCAATTTTTCAACTACATCGGGGAATTTTGGTCTTTTAAAAATATTAAAAAAATAATTAGTCATAATATGCGCCTAAATTTAAGTTTTGGTATTTTAACTGGATTTAACTAATTTAAATTTTTCATAATGTTGAAAGATCTCTATTCAAAATTTCTTCTTTCTTTGTACAAACTGTACAAATGAATTTAATTTTAATAATATTCTTTCCCTAAAATTTCTTTAGTTTTGGAAAAAAAATATTAAATTTGTTCAATTTTATAAATAAAAGTACATCCTATGAATAAAATTATGAAACTTTAAATTATAGTTATGCTCAATTAATTAAATTATTACGTATGTTTTAAAAATTTTGTTATCAAAATTTAAAAATTATTCAAATATAATATCCCACAAATTTTAAGGTTTAATATACAATAATTACTAGTTAATGATAATTTTCGTCACTGAAAATAATTATAGTGTTTATCATTAAGCAGATTAAAAATTTTAAATTAATAAAATCATTTTCATTCCCTCATCATCATTATCAAATAACGTAATATTAGCTTAAAGTTCCAATACTTTTATGAATAAATTAAAAATATACCGGTGAGTTAAAGGGATTTGGCACCTCTCCGCTGGCATTTAGGGATGCTGCCCTGCTTTTCTACTATACTGTTTTGTTGTAGTTTTGGGTGTAAAATGACGAGGCTAACCTATTTTTTTAAAAGAAAATGGTGTATAGTATTTTGAAGTATTTTTTAGAAATATCTAGTGTTTTAAAATATTTTTCTAATAACATACAGTATCTTAAAATAATTTTTTTTGTATTTTTAACTCTTTAAAATATTTTTTCCGGTTGTGCCCAGTGACAGGGTGACTATACTTTTATCTTTAATATATTTTTTAGAGTAGCGACAAGCACCCAAACTCCACCCACTCTAAAATATTATTCTAATAGCACCCAATATTTTAATTTTTTATGGTGGACCCAAATGACGGCGAAAAGAAGCCAGTTTCGAGTTAAAGTGAAAGACCGAGAAATAATGCATATCTCAAAACTAAGAGATATATCAGCACCCACGTCATTTTCTGGGGATGAGTCATGATATTTTTTATTGGAAAAATTACATATAGGTCCTAAGAAAGAGAGATATTTACATTTAGGTCACTTAAAATTACGAAATTAAGGGACTTAGGTAATTATTTGAATGTAAAATTACTTTCTTTTGCCCCATAGTGCATATTTCACATGGCGATTAACAACACAAAATCGTAAATTAACAACACAAAATGCATAAATTAACCACAACTTTGTTAATCGCTACGTGTGAAATATGCACTATGGGCGTAAAGTAATTTTACATTCTGAAATAATTACTTAGAAGTCCCTGGGACTTGAATAATTTCGTAATTTCAGGACCTAAATGTAAATATCTCTCTTCCTTGGGACCTATATATAATTTTCCCTTTTTTATTTTATAATCCAATTTTTTTGAAGTTCCGAGTTTATGCTGTAGGATAAATTTAGTATTAAATAAAATATTAATTTTATCACATAAATTTAAATAGAATTGAAATAAATTAAATTATAAATTATATATAAACTCAGGATAAGATTGTCAATACAATAAATTTTTATTTTAATACTAATAATAAGTAAATTTTATTTTATCATTTAATTTTTATTAAAAAAAATCTCTTTTAATTTGTATTTTTAGCTACTTATATATCAGTTTATAGATGGTTTGTCGGGCAAAATTGTCAATGATTTTTTATTATTATCAAAAGTGCATCGAATATCATATACATATTAGAGTTGCAAAAATGCCCATTAACATTTAAAATAGGAGCAAAAATGCTAGCACAGTTAAATTCAACTACAACTACCATTATATATACATATGCAAAAAGAGTGTAGGTCTCATCATAAAAAAGTAAATTTTTAAGAGTAAATTTAATGGCGATGATATTTTTGTTCCCATTTTAAATGTCCATACGTGTTGTTGTACCTTCTAATTGTATATGGTACTGGACGCATTTTTTGTAAAAGTTCAAGTGTATTTTTACATATTCATCCATTTATAAATTAGATAACTTTACTTGGCTTAAAAAAGATGATAAATAAAAATATTTTAAATTAATTTAATTAGATTGTTCAATTTCCTTTCAAAAGTTAACTGAGCTAAGGACATTTTCTAATACTCACAGTTGCAATCAGGCATCGGTGAGGCAGTAAATCCTATAAAAGTATACTACAATAAATATAATTACAATGTCATCTTTCTAAGTTTTATTTTTTGGAATTCCATCTTAATTACCTTATTATGAAGGGTAAGACACTCAATAAATTCAAGTACATATATATTTTCATTGCCATGTTATCAAGGTGCTCACATAAAAACTAGGCACTTATTATCAAAGGTAGGCACTAATTATTGGGATTAGTTTCCCCCTCTATAATTTTCTTTTCTTTATATTAATTTATTTTGTATAAAAAAAATGCCCACGTCAGAATTCAAATTCAAGGGGCACTTGCCCCAGTGGGTCCGCCTATGGTGCCCCTGCGGTATCTATATATATATATATGCATGGAGCCACTACAATCCTGGCGCACTCCCAGAAATAAGCAGCAGAGAAAAAGGGGGAAGTGAGAGAGGGAGATAATGAGCTTCAACGCAGGGAAGCTCGTATGTGTCACTGGTGCTTCTGGCTATATTGCTTCATGGCTCGTCAAGCTTCTTCTTCACCGTGGTTACACTGTGAAGGCCACTGTCCGCGACCCTAGTGAGTGATTCTCTTTTTACCTGCTTTGCTTTTATCTCTGTGTAATATCAGGAATTCGCTTTCCTTGCCGAGTCCTGTCACTATTTTTGGTTAGGATTTAACATTGCCTAGAGGGACATCTCCAGATTTTTCCCCCTATTTCTGGTTTTGTTGGAGGGGCATTTTATATGGCAATTGAAAATTGAAGATGATCCTTTGGGGTATTTATGGAGAGACGACGATAGGAACCTCTAGGAGAGCTATGCCCCTTCAAGCTCTTAAGTTTATCTGAGCTGAATCTCATCTTTCCGTCGATAAACTTTAGTCCCATGCCTTTCGATGGTTCATGAAAAGATAAATTTGCGTCCACCTAAGCATATCATCGCTAAATTGCCAAGAAATGATTATAGTCCTGTGAAGGGAACCCATGGCTCTGATATTTCCTTTTGCTTTCGACTTTTGTTATTGTTTGTAGTAAATATGTGGCCGTATCCTTGTTTTCATATAGCATATTCTTTTGATTGTGAAATTGAATATATATGCAATTAGCTAGCAAGGATTAGCGTATGCTCTCAAGGGTAAAGATTTACTTTACATGGGTTCCTGAAGATTCCATTTTGCTTATGCTTTCCAAGTTTCTGTGTTGTTAAATTGCATCAATTTTTATTGTTCTTTCCCATAATGCTAATTATTAAGGTTTTGAATGACCATTTTACTTTGGTTTGTAACTCTCTCCAGATGACCCAAAAAGGGTAGACCATTTGCTCAACCTCGATGGTGCGAAGAAGAGATTGCACTTGATTAAAGCAAATCTCCTGGATGAAGGTTCCTTTGACCCTGTTGTTGAGGGGTGTGAGGGTGTCTTTCATACTGCGTCTCCCTTTTATCATGATGTCAAAGATCCCCAGGTTCATTCCACTCTGCATTTGTTGATGGATAGCGAAATGTGGTCTGTCTATTGTAAAGCATTCTGTTTTTGCTGCTTTAAAATGCCATAAAATTGAAGAGAAGTATAACTGCACTTGCTGCCCATATCCTCTTCAAATGGAACTTTGTATTTTATATCAAAGAAATGATTGGATTAATGTCTCTCATTTTGAATATCCTTGTTTCTTTTTGGATTAATGGTTGATTTCATTAATAAATTGCTGTCTGGAATCTTGTAATCATGATTCTTGGCTAAAGAAAGCGTTCAACTCTTTTGAATATTTTATTATTACGCATTTGACATTTTCTATGATTTATCAGTCAAGTATAGAAGCTACCACTCTCTTGTGGCCTTATTTTCTAGCTCATGACTTTTGTCTTTCTCATTTCAGGTTGAACTGCTTGATCCGGCAGTGAAGGGAACTCTCAATGTTCTAAAATCATGTGCTAAATTTCCATCTGTGAAAAGAGTTGTTTTAACATCTTCCATGGCTGCAGTTGCATATAATGGAAAGCCTAAAACTCCTGAAGTTGTTGTTGATGAGGCATGGTTTTCAGATCCTGACTTTTGTAGGGCATCTCAGGTATCCGCTATATTTCATTGGACCAAATTACTGATAAAGACGTTATCATGCTGGTTAAATTTGTTTTAGTGAATGTTCTATAGAGTTGGGACAGCTATTATCTATCTAATGGGCAAATCAGAATGGTATGATATACTGTATGCTAAATGAACCTTGTCAGTGGTGGCCACCATGGTGGAATGGCTAGATATTGGAGAGCCCATCTGCCACTAAGGTGGAATGGCTCCATACTGGTAGCATCTTGGTGATTATGAAGATGGTGGCTATGGCCTCCTACAGTACCACATAACAATCCGTGTAAGAGGGACATTAGTAAATAAAATAATGTCCATAACAATCATTCAATATTGTATCATGTGCTATCAATGCTGAGGAATTTATGAAGGCTCCTCCTCCCAAATCCTTAGTCATATCAATTTCATCTTTTCTCTTATTATTTTCAAATCAACTACCCACAGACATCTGTGCCTCTGTTTTTCTGTTCATGTTCCCCCAATTATTTGCTGCTTCTGAGGGAACTTGAGTGTATTTTGCTTGTTTTCAAACCCTCTATTTCGACTAAAGTCTCTTAGTTTTGATTTTGATGTCAAACAGTTGATCCAGTGGGTGCAAAGTCATTACTTGTCATGCATAGTAATTTACAATGTCCTCAAGTTTCCTTGTGTTTCCAATTTTGTGCTTTCAGCTGTGGTACGTAGTTTCAAAGACTTTGGCAGAAGATACTGCATGGAAATTCACAAAAGAAAACAACATTGATATGGTTACCATCAATCCAGCAATGGTGATAGGACCTCTCTTGCAACCAACACTTAATACAAGTGCTGCTGCAATTTTGGATATAATAAATGGTACTTTCTGTTACTATTCATAAAGCATCTGAGTTACTTTATCATCTCCAACTCAACTGCTTTCTATGGCTATAGTAAATGGAAAAGGAACAGGGATCATTGTAACAAGGTAGTAAGTGCATGTCAAAGTGTAAGAAAATGAACGTTGTGAGATTTTAATCTGTAGCTTAAACTTGTTTTAATGCACATTGGAATTATAATGCTAGATCAGAATATTTTCCTTTTTCCTCTTTTGTGGTATAAGTAGCTTTAAACTTTATAATTTTATATACTCTTCATCCTTATTGACTTAAATTGTGCATTAAAAGGAAAATGGGAACCATGGACTGGAATTGGCATGAAAATTAGTGACACAATTCTATCCTCTACAAAATATAAAAGGAAATATTTCAGATGAACATGGTTATAGTCTAAATGTACTTTTCTTCAAAAGTTCTTTATGAAGGATCCAATAGGTTGACTTGTTTGTGATTTAACTTTCCTCGTTACTTTGAGAAATATTTGATGACTTCTATTTGTTATATGTACTCTGTTTGGCCCCCGGACAAGAATTTTTGCATCCCACCTTTTAGGGACTCTTTCCATCCTTGATTTATGCAGGTGCCCAGACATTTCCAAACAGTTCATTGGGATGGATCAATGTGAAAGATGTTGCAAATGCCCATATTCAAGCATTTGAAATTCCTTCTGCTAACGGAAGATATTGTTTGGTTGAGAGAGTGGCCCACTACTCGGAGGTTGTGAAGATTTTACGTGAGGTGTGCCCTCAATTGCAACTTCCTGAAAAGTGAGTTCAATTATTTCTACAATTTCAAAACTGCATATAATATATAGTTTAGTTATATATCTTGCTCTAATCTTTTTTGCGAATTTTTCTCTTTTCCAAAATGTTGAATTATCTTTTTCATTTTTGTTTTCCATTTATTGTTTCTGCTCTGTTGGGGTATATTATCATGTTAAACAATGGTGGTTTAATCTACCATGTTCTCCTGTGGAGCAACAGATTTTGTTATATGAACTTAAATAAGGATCTAGGTTTAATCTACCATGTTTTGCTGTGGAAGCAACAAATTTCGTTATATGATTGTGATGTATTATTGTAATAGAAATCACTTGGATTAGTTAGAATGTAACCGTTAGAAGAGATACTAAACCTATAGATATAAACCCACTTGTATTCAATCAGGCTTGTTAGATTTAATATGATATGGCTTGTTAGAACTTTCTTCTTTGTTTGGTACTGAATTAAGGTTAAGGTTTTTATGGTGCAACACAACCTACAAATGGAATGTTTTGTCTTGTCATTTTGCAGATTTTGATAAATGCCCCTAATGTTAAATTTAACACCGAAAATCTAGCAAGGATTTCTCATAGGCCAAGTTGTGACTGAGCTCCTAACTCGTCTAACTTGAGAAATAGAATTCTTTAAATTTCTTGATATTGTGTTCCTCTCATTTGATCACGACAGATTTTGATCTTATTCCTCCAAAAACCATGTTGTATAAACAAAATGGCATGTATTCATTTAGTTCATGTATTTTGTTTCTGATGTTTTCTTCTTCTTCTTCTTCTTCTTCTTCTTCTTTTTTTTTTTTTTTTTTCTTTCGTTGTTGTTGCTAATTTCACTTCTTGCTTTCTTATCATACTTGATAGGTGTGCGGACGATAAGCCATTCGTGCCGACATACCAGGTTTCTAAAGAAAAAATAAAAACATTGGGAATTGAATTTATTCCATTGGAACTGAGTCTGAAGGAGACTGTGGAAAGCTTGAAGGAGAAAAAATTTGTCAACTTTTAACTTTGCAATCCCTATTTGAGGATTAAATGTTGGTTAGCTCAAGCACGCTTTGAGTTGGTATATGAGGAACTCATAGCTCTATCTCCTTTTGTAATAAAATAAACAGTGTTTGTGGTCTTGCTGATGGGTATATTTTGGAGGGTAAAGAATTGGAATTCTACATGAAGAAGATTCAGAGGAAGAAGGGCAAGGGTGCTGGTGCTGCCTAAAGATTTATCTTTTTACTTTTTTTAATCAAAGTTCCATGTTCAACTTTCTGTATTAAGATAAATTCGGTTCAGTTTTGGGGTTTCTACATTTTTGAAATGAACTTTAGTTTGTCTATGTGATGGAGTCAAACCTGACAAAAGGGTGCGACTATAGTACTTTCTTTCGTGTTAAACATTGATTCCTAGGATTTTATAGTCATGCTCGTCTTTCTTGTCAATTCTGAGAAACGTGATGCAATAGACTCCCTCTTGTGTTGTTAATATAAGAGGTAGTTTAGGGGTAGTTGACCTTTTCTTGAGGAAATTAAGAAAATTAAATAAGTTATATTAAAATATTTATATTTGTCGGTTTTTAAACTAATTTATTTGGCCTATAAACTTTTCTTGAGGAAATTAAAAAAATTTTATAAATAATTTATTTATAAACTGATGGTTTTTTTATTTAATTTTTTTTTAAGAGTCTCCGGGTTCTTATTTGAGAGGAAATAATTAGAATTTGTTTATGTAGATGTTGGTGAATCGTTAGAGGATAAGATGCATTTAATGCTCCTTGAAAAAAAAATTAATCAAGAACTACCTCAGTCCAGTGCTATACATAAACAACAAAATTATATGCTAGAGGATAAGATGCATTTAATATTGGGAAAATAACCACACAAAAAAGACAAATATGTAATCTAAGTAGGAATGCATTTAATGTTGAGAAAATTAATATATATATATAAATATATATGTAATCAATCTAAGAGGAATATGAAATTTTGAAGTTCGGATGTTGATAATTTAAGTAAAGGTAATGACAACTTAAAAATAGTAATTAACAAGTTAGTTATATGTAACACCCGTCCTAAATGCGTCTTTATTTATCAGAGTTATCGCGCACGAACACACCGACATGATTTGGACGACTTAATTGCGGAATAAATATTTCATAAAATAACTTAGTTCGAAAATATGAAGATAAATTTTTCGCGATTCGAATCAATCCCTTAGGGGTATCTTAATACTATAATCCAAAAATAGACAAATGATAAACGATACAATACAGTCTATCTAATCCTATTTTTCCAAATTGTCCAATCTACTGTAACCCTTACAGCTGCGTCTCCCCTCTTGATCCCGATCCACTACTTGTTTCTTTTATGCGATCTGGAGTTCAAATGAATGAACTAGGGATAACAGTTAATCTCATATGCAGGTACGTAATGTAAATGACAGTATAACACATGTATAAGCATAGAATAATTCATAGTAAACAAGTCGCACCGTAACCGCAGTTAACGGCCAAGGACCGCAACCCTTTATGGAACACGTAGCTCCATTCTTAGGACACGCAGCCCCAATCCATAGCTAGGATACACACATGCAAATTATCTAGCAATCATGATCAGTCATACATGAAATACATAAATACAAGCTAATGAGATAATAGTTACCCAACTCAAGCTTGAATCTTTAACCTTGTCCGGAGTTTTGGGATCAGTAGAGGTGTCAAGGTATGCCTATAAACGTTTATCATTGTTATTAGTCACTTCTTGCATCGCAAAGTAACTAACTACGCGAATTAATTTTAGAGGATTTAAAAATGGTTATTAATCCTTAAAAATTCCCTTAATAATAACACCCCTTTTTATTTTTATTATTATTAATTAATAATCTCTTTTTCTCTTTATTATTATTAATAATTCTCTTAATTATATTTTCTTTTCTTTTAATAATAATAACAATATCTAATTATTATTATTATTATTATTATTTATTCTATTTTATTACTTATTATTTCTCCACAATTAATTTAAACTCTTAGAGGCTAACCACACTCTTTAAATTAGGAGTTTATAAATACTAGTCCTACTCATGTAAAATATGCTTTAATGCATCCTATTTAATACTTCTCATGGAAAACCTTTGATAAATACTAATATTACATAAAATATGCTACATAATTATATATGTAACAACACAGTTAGATTTTCCATTATTCTCTAACTTTATTTTTATTTTACAATGGGTTTAGAATTTATTAAATCTTTCCATATTAAAACTCAACACCAATTCCTTGAAATCAAAGCTTTAGGTTCAGGTTATAAACCCAGCATAATAAAAAACACATGAACTCATCCAAGACATGTGCTTTTGCTCAAATAAAATAAAAACGTCAATATCCTACGTGTATTGGTAGTTGGACTCATTTTTTACAAAACGATGACTTTAATTACACTTGATTTATGCATCCAAATATTTACCAGCTATATCCACGTCAGATACATACCCAACGTGAATACTCCAAGCTTTCTCAAGTTTCAATGAAATCCCCAGATAGTAACAAGTAGGGGTGAGCAAAAAAACCGGAAAACCGAACCGAACCGAAGGCTATTCGGTTTTTCGGTTTCGGTCTATTTGGTTTTCGGTTTTTTTGGTTTGTAAAATAGTCATATTTCGGTTATCGGTTTTCGGTTCGGTGTTTATAAATTAAATTCGGTTTTAACCGAATAAACCGAAATATAGATTTTTTTTTTTTTACAAAGGAGGTTATGTATGTGTGTTGACACATATGGAGGCCTAGCCCATCCCAAAAAAAAACCTATCTTCGATTCGCCACTACTTCCCCCCCGTCTTCTCGACACTCTCTCGCCTCTCTCGCCTCTCACTCTCAAAAAAATCAAAACCCTAAGTCTCTCTCGGTCTCTTAGTCTCTCTCGCTCTCGCCTCTCACAGATCACACTCGCCTCTCGCCTCGGCGTCGGCGTCTCGGCGATCTTCACCAGAACAGAAGTCCAGAATGGCTTCCACTCTCTCAGTGGCGATTTTGCCCTTCTTCCGCGCCACTTGCCACAGCCAGCTTTTGCCGATTTTCTGATAAACGGTTGTCTCTGTTTGCTGGTAATCTCGCTATCTTGTTTTTGTTTTTAGTTCCGCTGTTTTTTTTCCCCGACGAAGGTGCGATGCCGATGATGATGAGATCAATAATCTCGTTTATCCGGTTTCAAGAACTTTAGATCTTTTGAAGAATGATGTTTCAAATATACTCGAGCACCTTTATGTTTCAGTTCTGCTGTATTTTTTTCACAGTTCTGCTGTATTTTTTTTTCCTGTCGAAGGTGCGATGATGTTTCAGTCATACTCTGAGCACCTTTATGTTTCAGGAACTTTAAATCAGTAGATCAGAATAAGACCATATAAGCTTAAAATTAATGCTGTATTGTTTTCATTTTGTTTGTGTGTATTGTTTTCATTTTGGCTAATTGATCTGCCATAGTATTCTCCTCTCTAGAAACAAATCAAACTAAAACTGACCAACAACAGAATTTGAACGGTGTTAGTCACTTTGTTAAGGAACTACCAAAGGAGTCTAAACACAGAATATTGGAGAAATGTATGTGCTTGATTTTTCCTAGCTCTTTTATGTTCGACTTGCATATTTAGTTTTTAATGTTTGCTTTACGATATGAATGAATTAAACTAAAACTTAATTTACTTGAAAGAGATTTGGATTTCCTTTTCCTAGGTTTCTCTTTGCAAGATTACAATTTTCTGTTTTAACTTGAAACAATTATTTATCTCCGGTGAAATTATGGTGACCAACCCGCTTCTCTACCAACTACTGGGGAGAGTGCAAGTGCAAGTGTGAACAATAAACCTGGGAAAAGGAAAGCTATGAAGCAAAGATCCAAAGTGTGGGACCACTTCACCAAATTTGTGGATGAGGCTGGTGATATAAAAGGTAAGTGTAATTACTGTGCAAGTGTTCTTGCTTGTGATCCAAAGTCGAATGGAACTACTGCCCTAAATAATCATTTTGCGAATGTTTGTAAGCAAAAGCCTTCTGAAGAACTTAAACAAAGTCATTTAAACTTTAATGCTGAAGGTGATAAATTCAATCTTGTGAATTGGAAATTTGACCCAGATGGTATTAGGAAAGCCTTGACATCTATGGTAATTGTTGATGAATTGCCTTATAAGTTTGTTGAGGGTGTTGGGTTTAAGAATTTTATGTTGCATGCCCAACCCAAATTTAAAATTCCATCAAGATGGACAATAGCTCGTGACTGTTTTAGTTTTTATATTGACAAAAAATGAGATTTAAAGATTATTTGGAGCAAAAAAAACAAAGAGTTTGTCTTACTACGACACTTGGACATCTATCCAAAGAATTAATTACATGTGTATTACGCCCACTTTGTAGATGACACATGGTCAATGAAAAAGAGGGTTTTAAATTTCATTCCTATATCTAGTCACAAGGGTAGGGACATTGGAATTGAACTTGAGAAGTGTTTGCTTGAATGGGGTATTGAAAGGGTGCTCACAATTACTGTAGATAATGCTAATTCTAATGATGTGTCAATTGAATATTTGGAAGGCAAAATTGTAAGGTGGGGGGCATTCAGTTATGAAATGTCAGTATTTGCATATGAGATGCGTGGCACACATAATCAATTTGATTGTCAGTGACGGGCTAAAAGAAGTAGGACAATCAATTAAAAAAGTTAGAGAGGTCATTCGCTTTATTAGACAATCACCACCGAGAATGAGAAAGTTTAAAGAGAGCCGTGTTGATGAGAAAATTCAGAGCAAGCAAATGTTATGCTTGGATGTCCCTACTAGGTGGAATTCTACCTATTTGATGTTAGAGACGCTCAAAAATTTGAGGCGGCCTTTAAGAGGTATGAGGACAAAGAGCCATACTTTGCTTTTGATCTAGAAGATGGGGTGCCTGAAAAGGAAGATTGGAATAATGTTAGGAGGATGACTATGGTGTTGAGTCATTTTTATGATTTGACTAATCGAATTTCTGGATCTTTATATGTCACTTCCAATAACTTCTTCCGTGAAATTTACATGGTTTATCGTTTCTTGAATGAGTGGACAAAAAGTGATTTGCTGGAGTTATCTAATGTGGCAAGTAGAATGAAGGAGAAATATGACAAGTATTGGGGAGATCCTATGAAGATCAATAAACTTCTTTATATTGCCACCGTTCTTGACCCGCGATATAAGCTAGATTGGATGCAATTTGCTCTTTGTAAGATGCATACACGTGTTGTTGGGGAAAATTTGGTGGTGCATATTAAAGAAGTCTTCATTTCTTTATATAATGAATACAATCAAGTTATTTCTCCTTCAGCCCAGCTTGAAACGGGACCATCAAATGACACACAACATCTTCTTAATGATGATGACCCTAGTCTAAAAGTTAGAAAATTGCTTGATATTGAGGAGCAATTATTCATGGATGAGCAGCTTGGTGGAAAGACTAGTAGAACAGAAGTGGATAGATATTTAAATGAAGAAATTGAGCCTAGAAAAGATGATTTTGATATATTAAGTTGGTGGAAGGTGAACAGTCCTAGATTCCCCATTCTTTCTCAAATAGCAAGAGATGTGTTGGCTATCCCAATTTCTACTTGTTGCTTCGAGTCTACCTTCAAAGACCGGAGGAAGAGTTCTAGATTCATTTAGGAGCTCTTTAACACCTAAAGCTGTACAATCACTAATTTGTGCGCAAGATTGGGTTAGATACTCACTTAACTATGTTGTACACGGAGGAGATGAGGATTTTCAGCAAATGGAACTTGGTAATACTATATATATATATTTTCTATTTTTATTAGAATAATATTTATTATGATCTTTCAAGGGACTTCAAATTTTGTTTTGTTAGATTTTCAAAAAATTGCATTGGAGGCAACTGTTGACATATAGTAGATGCAATCCAAATATCTTTGTAAGTAATTTTTCATTATATTTGTATTTTGTTAATATTTATTAGATTATCTCTTTGATGCAATCCATCTATTTAATACTCCCTCCGGTCCTAATTATAAGACATATTTAACCGCTTTTGAGGAGATTAAGGAAAGGAGTTAAATTAGTTAATTTTACTCATTTTCCTAAAATGCCCTTATATAAATTTAAAATGACAAAAATAAAAGTGAATCAATAACCCCTACCACATACCTCTCCCACCTAAAATTTTTCTTTCCGCACACTTTCTAATTGAAATAATGGTATAGCTATAGATATATATATGTATGTGTGTGCGCTATATATAGACACACACATACACACATATATATATGTTTGTGTGTGTGTGTGTGTATTTACACACATATAAACACACAACCACACACTGACAGATACACGCACACATATATGTTTGTGAATATATATATCTTCACACATATGCATACACACACACATATATGTTTGTGTGTGTGTATATCTACACACATACAAAAACACACACACTGTCACACACATATAAACACACATATGTTTGTGTGTGTGTATATCTACACACATATGCATATAAACACACACCCACACACACATATACGTAGACGCTTGCGCACACACACATATATCTAGACACACACACACAAATATATATATATATATATATATGTTTGTGTGTATATATATCTACACACATGCATATACACACACACACACAGATATATGTTTGTATGTATATATATCTACACACATATATAAACACACACACACTAGATACACACACACAACCACATATATATATATGTGTGTGTGTGTTTGTGTGTATATATACTCAACAATTTAAAAATTTCATTGATTGGAAGAGTTTATGCACCCATATACATATACTCACCAAAACCAAATACATTTAAAAGAATAAATAGGGGTATTTTAGGAAGAAATTGACAAAAATTAAAATGTTGTCTTATAATTAGGACCAAAACCAACTTTCAAATGTTGTCTTATAATTAGAACCGGAGGGAGTATTTTATTTGTATTTATTTGCATTGGAGGCTCTGTGATGGATGAGTTGCTGGTTGCTGGTTGCTGGGTGCTGGTTGCTGCCATGTTTTGTATTTTGTTATGCTGGCAAGAATTTTGTCATTGTTCATTTTCAGAATTAATAGTTGCTGGCTCTGTGGATTGTGATGCATTTATTCCATGGGTTGTGCTTTCTGGTTTAGAACTGGCATGTAACTAATTAACTATAGCTTCCAATATGTTGTATTGTTGTTGTAGAGTGTGATTCAAGTGACAAGTCTGCAGTCTGCAATTTTTGAAGGTGGAGCTAAATCACCAAGAGGGGGGTGAATTGGGGATTTTGAAACTTTTTCTTTTTGCTCTGTTTTTGTATAGCAAAAACAGAGGTGAGCAAAAAGAGGAAGAGAAGAATAGCTAGACACAAAGATTTATACTCGGTTCGGTCTAACTCCTTGACCTACGTCCAAATCCCGCACACTTTGGGATTTCCACTATGTCAATTCGATTACACACTCGTACTCAAGAGAAATTCTCTCTCTAGAATTTACTCCCCCTTACAAGTCAGTAATCAATGAACCCAATCACCAAGTCCCCGACTTGTGATTCTTTACAATAAATGATTTGCGTATAAAACTCTCTTTAAGAGTGAGTGATGATAAACACTCGAAGCTTATAATGTCAAAAGACAAACATTACAAGTGAAAACTGAAAGGTAGTTGAGAGACTTGAATGCTTGTGCGTTTTCAGATGTGCTTGTTGTTTTAGAGACTTGAATGCAGTCCTATTTATACTCGAGATCATTAAATGACCGTTGCTATCCCAATAAATCCGTTGGAGAAGTTCACCAAGATTAGCAAATGGCTTAGGCATCTTCTCTCTCCAATCTTCACTTAACCCACTGGCTAGATGATCGAGTTGACTCTTCGTGAATTTGTCCGTTGGAATAGCAGTTACTTGTTGTAGAAATCATTCTTTAATGCTTTGCAACCGTGTGCAGGTGGATTAAGCAAAAGTATGCAAGTTTCTCGGTTTCAAAGATTTAATGTTCGACATCACCTTTTGCTTTTGCCTTTAACCTTCGGTAATCATTCTTTAAGCAAATAAACTCACTAAACGATGGTTAAACATAGCAGGAATAGTAGAGAATAATTCTGAAGATATTATGATCAAAGACTAAGGATTCACAAATTCATCTGATTTGATTTTCAAACTTAGCGCTCAATACTCGAGTGTGTCACTGTGCACTTAAGTCAGTACTTGAGTATTCATTCTGATACTTAAGTATTCTTCTTCCAAAGAGGAATCATCGAGTTTTGACTTTGGACCTTAGCATTGAAGTAAGGTCAATACTGAGTGTCCAAGTCAATACTCGAAGTTTTGAACTTTTGGTATGAAAATAAGTTTAAGTTCAAAACCTCAATACTTGAGTGTTCGATCATTGACAAAGAGCAAATCTCTAGGTATGCCCAACACTCGAAGTTTCCAACTCAATACTCGAGTATTCACTTATTTTGAAAACTTTGTGAAGTCTTTCCCAAGTCAATACTTGAGTTTTGAAATGAATACTTGAGTGTTCAAATTGTTGTCAAAGATGAAAGCTCTCTCAGAACTCCAATACTGAAGTTTTCAAATCAATACTCGAGTGTGCATTTGATTTAGAAAAGCTTAGTGAAATCTTTGCCAAGCCAACACCCGAGTATTGAAGTGAATACTTGAGTATTCAAGTATATGTATAAAACTTGTAGACTTTCTCGTCACCCAATACTCGAGTGTGCAAAACCAATACTCGAGTATTCTAGGTGCTTGAAAACTTTGATAAATTGATGACAATGCAATACTTGAGTTTTCAAATGAATACTTGAGTATTCATAAACACATGTCAAATATGAAAGCTTTGTGAAAGACCAATACTTTCAGTGTGTAAAACCAAAACTCGAGTGTCCATAAGATGAACAACTTGATATCTCTCGTATGGCCAATACTTGAGTATTCAATGGAATACTCGAGTTTGACTCGTGGGTTGAAAAACTTGGAGTGCTCTCTGTAAGTCCAATACTCGAGTGTTTTGTCCAACACTTGAGTATTGCTTTGTGTAATGATTTTAGAGCAACTCTCTGTCACGTCAATACTCGAGTTTCGAAACCGATACTCGAGTGTGGCTTTGACAGTAAGTTTTCCAACTTGCCAAAGACCAAATTCAATGAATGTTTACAATTGTTAATTATCATCAAAATACATAGAGAACTAACAATTTTTGTGCAGGAAAAATTCTTAAAAGTTGTATTTGTTCATGTGTCCAGGGTGAGGGTCTGTGCAGATGCATTGGCCTATTATAGTTTTGTGCAAGGAGGAGACCTATGTTAATTTGGGCTTTCGCCCCAATTTTTTGTTTGTTTTTTATATAAAAAAAGTTATACTACTATACTACAGCCAAGTTAATATTGTAGATTGATCCAGGAAAAAAAAAGAAAAAGAAGACAAGAAGGCCCAACCAAAGCCCAAAACTGAAAAAAAAAACTGAAAACCGAACCGAAATATTTCGGTTAGTTCGGCCAGTTTTTTTTTTCGGTTTTCGGTTTTTGGTTCGGTGTTTAGAATATGCATATTTCGGTTTTTACCGAAAACCGAACCGAATAACCGATTGCTCACCCCTAGTAACATGCTTACCATGTAACTATGTCTTGTTTTGATATTATATATATACATATATATATATATATATATATATATATTTTTCCAAAGTAAAGTAATGGATACATTTACGTCTACGTAAATGTGAATATCTTCTAAAATGACAATTGGCCGCATAACATATGACACTATTCCACGTCGTTTAATCACCTTGAGAAAAATAATGGTCAACTAAACTTTCATATGGTTTGTGACAATCTCACTGAATATAAATGGTGAAAGGCTTTAAAAATCCTACATTTTATCCCAGTCTCACGCGCAGACCAGGTTTTCTCCTGTCTTTTCTGAGGAATGTACTTCTTTCTCGTTTTAAATGACAGGGATAAGCATTTCAACATTAAAAAGTTTATGCAGCATTTTCACAACTTCTTATTTAATATAGAGCATTAAAAATATATATTCCACTGCATCAATATCAATTTGGTTTAGTAAGGTTTCTTTTTGGATTTTATACACAGTGGCGTGCAAATATACATATGTAAAACACTAACTTTTCTTTCTCTTACTTTCCAGGTGCCACGATCATAAAGAGTATATAATGTTTTATGATCTTTCATGTGAAGTGCAAAACTCTAAGCTTTATAACCAATTTTTCTACATCAATAAGTTTATATTTTTACTCTTTTCCTTCTTATATACACACATAGAGCGATCATGCATGTGTGTATATAAATTTATACACAAACTTAACAGTGAGAAAATTCCCATGGTCTTTATGCATTCACATAGGTATTAAGATTTGCCTTCTCTTCTTGTATGTCCGGCAGCTTATATGTATTCAAGAGTAAGTTTTCATTGGTTCATGATATATATATATATATATATATACACATATATTTTATCTGGGTATACACAGTAAGCAAACGTTCTGGGTTCTATATCATCATTCATGGAACTAGAGGAAGAGAACTCGGATACTCACCTTAGTTTATGAGTTTCCAGTGTTTCCTTCCTCCTTCGACAGTCGACTCCTTCTGTTCCCATTTTGTTTCTGTGGATAAATGAAACATAGCAATTCTTCACATGCAACCGTAAATATCATCTCTTAATATTCAAACGCAGATCAAGCTTGCATATGGATCAACTTACTTCTCCAACGCTCCCTCTCGGTCTCAGACACTCTCTTTCTCATTCACTCTGTTTCCTTGTTCTAAAACAGGGCGCACACACAGCGGCAATGCTTTCTCCCTCTCTTTCTCTCTTGGTTTTAGCTTTCTGTCTCCCACTCTCTGCTGCTCTTTGTGTGTTAATGGATGAAGATGAGCAGAGATGTATATAAGGACCAAAGATCTAGTTTGAGGGAGAAAAACCAACAGTCCGAGAGATTTTCCAGCGTTGGGCTCAAGGTGTATGGTTCACTGTCTCTGCTGCGCCGAAACCGTATCTCATTTTCTTGCGTGTTTGACCTGCCTCTTCGTTTTCTTTTCGTGTATCAGCTAATGTATTATGGCTAAAAGATAATCCATGTTTGCTGTGATATCTTTCCTGCCGTTGCGTCTTTTTTATTTTGATATAAGCTGTTGCGTCTTGTGTTGCTACAAACTGAGATGGTTGAGATTTTTCTTTTTGCTGTTTCTGTCATGATTAAAGGATCAAAGGGGTGTGGGCTGATATTGGGCCGAAAGGAATTAATGAATGGAGGAGTGTTATGGATGTTTGCGTGCTGTACCAATGAATTAGTTGTTTTTGCATGAATAGAAACACTTGCCATGCACATGCATGAGTATATCCCACAAGTATATACACAACACTCATTTTCTACACCTATATACCTTTTCCAATTTAATTGTAACATTAAATATGTGATGGAAATTAATCCTTATTTCCTTTGAAGGATTTTTCTTTCACAATTAATTCCTTTAGGCCATAAAATATAATTTCCATAATTTTTAGGCCTAATTTATTTTTTACTTGAAATTTTATTCTTTTTCCTAAAATAAATTAATTAAGGGAAAAATAAGCCTAAATTTACAATAACTATTCTCATAATTATTTCAAGCCAAATTTTCATAATAAATTTCCATACAATATTTCCAATTTCCAAATCCTGAAATTTAGGATGTTACATTATACACAATGACAACTTGGTATTTCAAGTTGTCCATCTCTATACCGTAATAGTTAATTTCTATATTCAAGTTACCAACATTCAAACTTTAAAATATCATATTCTTAGCAAATTACCTATTTGTATATATATGAGTGAGTCTAATAATTGAAAAGGTAAAAATGTTAAGTTATTAGACTCTGCGATCTAATAACTATGTTACTATAAATACATAGATATATGTATATATATGACTGAATTTTTTTCCTAACATATGTATTTAAAAGACTAGATTAAGAGTAAGTTTTAATAAATGAATGAGATTAAACATTTCAATACAAATAAAATTTATAATTATAAAATTAATTAATTAATTTTTTAATATGGTGATTAATTTAACAATATGACGACAAAATTTGAAAATATATATTAAAATAATTTCTAAATTTTCGATAAAGATGCATGTGACTAAATGATTATTAAGTAATATTTATGTTTAAAATGGGCATTTTGGTTAAAATGATATGTCAAGAAATAAACCACAAAAAAACTAATTTTTAGTGACAACATTTGGCGGCTACTCATAATGTTGCCACTAAAAGTATAACTTCCAAATGGTGATTATATTATTGCCATTGAAAATCTCCTTCAACAACGACATAGTATGTCGCGTAAGGGTTTACTTTTAGCGACGACTATCTTGGTCGTTAATGAAAGGGTGTTTTAGTGGCGACTTTTGTGTCATCGCCAAAAGTCTAGTTTAAAAGTTTAGCTCTTTTTTTTTTTAAAAAAATATATATATATATGATATTTATGCAATAAATAAGTTAATTGATGTAATTTGTCAAGAATAAATAGCGTAATTCCTCATAATATCATTGTGAGATAAATAGAGTTTGAGAGATAGTGTGTTGTGTGTGAGAGAGTGAGGGAGGGAAGGGGAAGGGAGTGGTATGGTGTGTATGAGAGAGAAATTATAATTATGTTTGTAGTTGTATATGTATCAGATGGAGAATTAAAGTTACAATGTTTGTGTGAGGGTAAGAGTGCAAGCAAGGGAGGGGGATAGTTTGTGAGACCTCCTTCCATCTTCACCATGTTCCTCCTCCTCCTCTCTGTTACACCCCTACCGGCTTCAACCTTACCGGCCTCGACCTTTCAGGTGGCGGGTTAGAGGGTTCTTTTACTTAGTTACATTTCCTTCATTATTAGGTCCATTTACATGTATCAGAGTGAGAGCAACAAAGCACATAACCGGTTTGGACAATCTAGTGTACTGGTAAAAGTAAAATAAACAGAAAATAAAAGTCCTTGAAAGGTTAAGGGTAAAGTTATCCGAAATAAAATACCAAATATATATGTACAGTCATCCCCAAAATAAATACAAAGTATAATAGGGCATTCCCTATTCTTCAATCAGCACTGATATACCCTACCTCTTCAAAAAGATACTTCAAATTTCCAGCACGACCTCCTGTGTCACCAAAAGCTTCTAGAGTCCGACAATAGCCCCCAGAGTAACCATCAATACTCATGCACTAAATGTGTGATGTGTATGCATACAACCATGTATATATATGAACATAGATAAGTATGTCAAATACACTACAATATGCAAACTGAAAGAAACACAATAACACGTCTTCGCACCATCGAGCCGCTTTACCAAGGCAGCCCCACGAAGTACAAAGTATCAAAAGATACAATTTGAAAACTAAAAGAATCACAAAGCCTATTTCCGTTGAATCGCCATATATAATATCGAGGACTCTCTGCAAATTAGTCTTGGAATAGCAGCTACTAGAAGTAGAAATCAGACCTCGGGCGTGTGCGATAGATTACCCAAAAGAAAGCAACTTTTCTGGATTTGCATTTAATGTGCCACATCACTTTTGCTTGTTTCCGTTGAGTGCCACATAAGCAGACCCCACTTAAGTCAATACTTGAGTATTGATTTTGGCACCCTATGTCCAATACTTGAGTTTCCAACTCAATACTCAAGGAACTTTTGATATGAAAATAAGTTTGAGTTCTAGGGACACATCACAAACATGTTCTGTATGCATATTTGGCAATACATATACAAAAACAAATATGGCAAGCAAAACATACAACAAAACACATAAAAGTGCCGGAGTAAAGTGGTTACTACCTGGTGTACTATACACTGCCCTTAATACTTATTATGCCCGGTGACCTTTCCAATAATGCCCTTGACCTAATAACATCAAAATACACCATTTTCAGTAATTCCAAAAATACCTTTGCATTTTCTTGTTAAATCTGACGAGCCCAACCAGAATTTTCCAGAAAATTCAGTGTTTTTGGTCCAACTTCAGGGATTTTTAATAAATTTCAAAAAACTCATTTTTACATGAAACTAGTGCCATTTGAACCATTAAGATGTATATTTTTCATGAACAATATTTCCAGAAGCCAAAAGTACACTTGTTTTGGCGTGTAGCCAATGTTTCACTCTTTGGTCCAGATTCGCACAGTTGCTCCCTGGTTCAACTTTAACAATTTTTATCTCTTAGTAGAAAAATCCAAATAACCCAAATCATACATCATGGTGAACCTTAAGATGTCTAATTTCTTCTTATAAAATCTTAGATTAAACCAAGTTCGTTTACTATTTTTAAAACTCAGTTGAAGGTTCGCTGCCAGAATTTCCAGAATTGCCGAACAAGCTTGTCTTTAGTGTTTTTATGTGTTTTTGAGTTCGGAAACTTAAACTACAACTTAGCCCCATAAAAAAAAAATCACGTTTTAAACACTTTGGGACCATAAAAAACTACAAAATCATACCCCAACACCAAGCCCCAACCAATTGGACGAAAACCACAAGTTTATGTTCCGAAGGTGCGGGTTTTGGTGTTTACTCGAATCGAAAGTTTGATTGATTATCCTTGGAGCTTGGACCTTGTTTTGGCTATGGAACTTGGCTAGAATCCTCTCTCTTTATTCTGAAAATTTCGTGCTCCTTGGTTAAGAGAGAGAGAGCATGTTTCTTTTAATAATGGTGAAAAGATAGCTGATCAGTTTGAAATAACTGGAGTAAAATCCTGTCGAGTAATTAGTAAAATTCATTTGGCTTTTTGACTTATTTTGGAAGAAAAACCAGAAGCTTCTAGGGTCTGGACATGTGGCACCTCCCTTGCAAAATATCTAGATATTTACTTTTCATTTGGGGAAAATTACCTACTTTGGCCCATAATTTGTGAAATTACCAATTTTGGACCTAACTCCTTTATTATTATTTTCTTTTTTCCCCAAGTTTTCTAAACACTTCCTAGGTCATGTGGCGCCATTTTGGGCCCACAAATCAGATCCCATGATTTTTATTTTATTTTTCCCAATATATCTGATTTATTCTCTTTTTATCCAGAAAGTGGGACCCACACTTTGACTTTTGACCGATTTTGCTTTTCTTTTCCTCCGTAAATTATTAATAATTATAAGGGCTAGGTGGTGCATAAGAGGTCCCACCAAATCTGCCCTCTTCCATTTTATCAGGCTTTTCCATTATATCCTGTCCAGTCTCCTTCTATCGGTCCTTGCTAGGCCCCGCTAGTCAACAGGTTGCTTTCCTTTGCACTTTTCCTCTCCTCTTCAAGTATTTTTCCTTGAATGGACATACATATGTGGCGTCATCTTAATTCCCAATATGGCCCCACATTTGTCTCATTCAGTTCAAAAGAAGCCCCTAACTAGTCTCTGTCAGTCCCTTTTCTACCGGTTAATCACCTGTGGCACCCGCATTTTGTGTTTGGGCCTGACTATGACTAAAATCATCTGGTTTTCTCTTCTCTCTCATGGTGGAAAAAATTCAATGTTAAAAGGACAAGGAATTGACTATTTTGCCCTTGCTTTTCTTCTTTTACCCTTGAAGTGACACGTGTCCCAATGTAATCATTACACCGACTCTTGCTTTTTGGCATATGACCCTCCAATGTCCCTTCTCTTCCTATTTTCCTCTAAAACGCAAAGGATCCTTATCTGTCTAGGAAATATCACACTTCCTGAACCGTTCTTAGTAGTCTGCCTAACATAGGCTTATTCTCAATTTTTAGGGTCCAAAATTTAGGATATTACATTTCTCCCCCTGTAAAATAAATTTCATCCTCGAAATTTGAACATTTCCACCTTGGGGAATCACTTTGACCATTCAATTTATTCCTTTTCCATAAATGCTAACAGGATCTGTAACATAGTCATCAGGCAATAGTTTCATTTATTCTGGGGATGTGCATGCTCTCCAAGCACGTATCACAATCATACACTTCTCTCTTTTACCTTGTACCTAGGTGTAGTGCTTAATCACACAAGACCAACTGTCTGTTTTCACAACGCCTGGTTACACAAGCCTTACTACTTGTTCATTTTGCCATTTGGTTTATCACATACTGGCCTTTCGACTTAGTCTATTATCATAGCGTGGGACTTTCCAGCTTTACCGCCTAGGGAATTACCCTAAGGTCTTAGGCATCTTGCCTATCACCGGGTACAGTTCAAATGTTTTGCCAATTTCAAGATATACTCTAGACATATTGGTCTAAAGTTACCATGCTAATTAGTCCATACAGTGCTAAGCAATCACAAGTCTTACAGCCCAGGGACACCACCCCATGCAAACTTGCATATCGAGTCTTACTGCCTTGAGCCTCTACTCATCAACTTTGTCTTAGCTCCCTCAATTCTAAGCTTTCAAATCATCTTGTTTTTGCTTAGCATGATAAATACTATCTGATTTACTTAGTTCATATTTGTAGACCATTCTATCAGTTTCTATTCTTGTATCAATGTAATAACCAATTGCAACAATAGCGACGACAATCATGTCACCGCTTACTATGTTGTCTCACATTTAATATTTCAAATTTTCATATATTTGAAAATCTCTGTGGTCGTAGTACATTTTCATGGTCACATAAAATAGTATTTTTAATAAACCATAATCGCTACCAGTTCAAATTGTTTGAAAACAAATCACTGCTGGCCTATTTTTAGAAAACATTTACTAAGGGCACACATTTATGAGCGGGATTACAAATTTAACATTCAAAAGTTCTCACCACCACTTCAACTTTTCGGTATAGTGGCATACCCCAATCCTTTCATACACAAATTACCGTACTTGTCGGCCAATATGGGAGAGTTTCTATCCACGAGGGACCCAGTGTCCGCACTGACACATACAATAATAAGCCACCCACTAGAATCCCATTCCGGGACAGAGGATCATCATTCACGGAGCCCTGCTTTGACTTGCGTGGGTGCCGGCCAGACAAGGCAAAACACGCGCCCTCACAAGGTGAAACTATTCATATTGGAGGCATACATTGACCAGTGATTTCAAAACGTTTTCAAAAACATCTGGCAAGATCCAATAAACTGAGTACATCTACAACAGTTTCTGGCCTCTTCCAGTTCCGTATTGCTTCCACCATAACATAGTTCAAGATTCAATTTTAAACTTGGGCTCCATTAGGACCCTATCTATGAGACAACATATTTCAAAAACAATCATTTCAAATTGTTCTTAAAACATTTCATTTGGAAATTTAGTTCAGAAAATTCAATTTCAAAATTTCACAAGTATAGCAGGTGCATTGATAAATTCAAAACTCAATTCTCACACATATCAGGAACCAGACAACTGACATAGAAGGTCATCAATCCCAATTACATCTCAAGCTCTATCCTTGGCTACTCAAGCCATCTATGGGACAATCAATCCATTCCATTTCATTTGTTAAGCCATTCCAGGATAATGCTTGTAACTCTTAGGCTTACAACCTTTTTGGCTCTCGACCGGTATTCATGGTTTAATTTTTTAGGCTTCTGCTAGTCTATGAACATAATTTAATTTGTCACATAGGACTTAGGCCTCCCACATATCAAATTTAAAATCCCAAAATCATATTGGTATAGTAGGTCTCCTTACCCACTGCATATTTATGCCTCAATTTCATTCCAATAATTCACATAGTAATGAAGCACCCCATGTCAATACATTAAATCACATAGATTTCGGCTGGGGTTATTATGTATGTGAACTTTCAATGTTAGTCTCTAGACATATTCACCAATATCAGCTTTCCATATCGAATACTCAACCCATATGTATAAAAGATATAAAAGATATTTCTTATTTTATAAGTATTCTTATTAATTTTGTATTTCTTAACTTAGTCTCTAGTTATTTTTTTGTTCATATCTTATGTTTTTTTATTTTATTGACAACTTACATTTTTTAAGACATATTCATAAGAAGTGTTTTAATTTTGTTAAGTCTTCTCGTTAATTATTTGCAATTGTGGGATGTGGACAATAGTTTACCTTTAATTATGACTTAGTAATTGTGTTTGTTTATTGTATGATATGTATCATTTACACCTTAATTTTGACAACATTTAGGTGTTAAATTAGACTTAATTTGTTCCATATTTATTTCTTTAAAAAAAATGAAAAAAAGTAAAAAATTGTTAAAATAACTTTGGCGTTGTAGGGCCAATTTTGGCGCCGTAGGCCAATTTTGGCCCCGACATAGACGAGTTGGGCCTTGAAAAACATATAATTTTTTATCCCAGGCCTAAAAAACCTAGCGGTTTTAGGCCCTAGCACTTCAAAGGCCAAGCCGGTCCCGATTCTCGCTCTATTTTTAGCTACTATTTCCCCAACAACTACTACAAATCATGACACATTTGTAACAGTTGGAAAGAACTGCTATAAATACATCACCACATGGCGCCAAGCTGGCACCACATTTTTAGTGCTTAGTATGACTCAACCACTACTAAGTAACCCATCAAGGAGGGAAATTTTTTTTTTTTTTGGTCAGGGGGGGGAGTTAGGGATGGCCCCAAAAATTACAGAATCGACCCAAAATTTTAGGAAATTATATTTTTGTCTTATAAAAGTTTCAATATTTTCACTGTAGTCCCTATTAACAGTTTTATAAAGGGACTAAAATGAAAATATTGAAATATTTATGAGACTAAAATATAATTTTCTAAACTTTTGGGTCCACTTTTGTAAGTTTCGCTCCCAATTTCAAATGCTTGACTCCACCGTGTCTTATTATGTAATTTTCACCCTCCCTAATTTCAAATCCTGGCTCCGCCCTTGTAACTAGTACAGCTATGATGACAGCTAGTCGCCAAACTGGCACCATATTTGTTGTGGTTTTTGGTATCTAACTGCTACAAATTACCTCACTTACCAACTTGCCATTTGGTGGGAGTCATACCATTACAAATTTGTAATGGTTTGCCTAAAAATCATTACAAATCCTAATATTTGTTGCGGTTGTTTATAACCGTTACTAAAAGACAGATTTTTTACGGTGAAAGTATGAAATAAAAGTTATTTATGTTTCAAATAATGTTCTATTGTATAAAACTTCTTTCCATTAGAAAATAATTTAATTGTCAAAGAATGAATAGAATTAAATATTTCAATATACACAAGCTCACGGTACATTCTTTGCTTCTTCTTCTACCCTGCCAATTCGAACCTCTAACCATTTGGTTAAATGCAGAGTACACAAACCAAATGGCTGGAAGTCATTTTGGCAGCTCACGGTGCGTTCTCCCTGGGCGAGGAAGCACACAAATATCCTTTATAGGAATTTAGATGCATCATTCTGTTGAAAATTGAACTCATTAAAAATTTTATCAAGGAGAATTTTTCGTTGGTAATTAGTAATTATCATGTAGTTGTAGTTATTTACGGTGAAAATGCTATTTCATGAAGTAAATAAGAAAGGGAGAATCCCTTATAAAGATAGTTGAATTACTCAAATTCTAATTTAGGTTATTAAACTTCATAAATTATTAATTAGATTACATAACACAATTAGGGATTTTGAATTTGGACAAAATTACCTCCATAGCCAATCATCATTCCAATTCTTTTTTCTTGGCTGCCCGATACAGCAGTGTTTGATCTCCCACCCAGTTTGTTGGGTATATGTATTCTATCATTCGCATCAAAAATTTGAAATCACGAATCCAATTAGTTCCAATTCTTATTATCCGCTCCAAGGGAAATGCAATGTTAGTGGAAGAAACTAATTATGGACCAAATCCTTCGTTGGCGTTAATGCAACCATTGTAGCCTCCGATGCGATAAACCACATCAAGCTTCAGATTCCAGCCAATCTCTGGCAACAGCCATGTCTGCTTCTCTCTCTCCACTATGGCCAAAAAGCTTTCACTAGGGCTAATCTCTAGGAGGCGTTCTCTTTTTTTTGGGGACTATGGGTTAGGGGTATTATTAGAAAATAACTAACATTTACACATTCTAGATTGAGTCATTGACTCAATTTAAGATTTGTTGAGTTTACCAGCCTTATATAGAATTTTCGTATTCAAATTGTCTTTTATGGGATTCTCCCAATAAGAGAATAGTATAACTAACAAATTATGAAATAAATAAAAATAATTCATGGTAAAAATATAAAGGAAACACATATATCAATATGTAAAATCTCCCTGGGAGCACATGCTCGTTACTATATATACAATTATATGATTAATATAATAATTTTGAAAATGCGAAATATCTCAAAATAACAAAACAAGGCATAGAATACGTGGAGCAACTCTAGAATAAACAATGTACAAATTTCATAGTTAATGTCACAGAATGAAAATTAAGGGCGCGATATAGCATAAAACTTAGGAAAAATTATGTGCAGGTCTTAAAGACTAAAAATAAATATAATAAGATCCCTTAAAATTACCAAATTACACAAAAGTTCTGAGGGATTTTTTTGATATTATTTGTATTAACAATAGGAAATGTCATATTTACAACAAAATTTTAAAACTTGATCATTTACAACAGAAAAAAACCATATTTACAATAGAAAGTGTCATATTTACAACAATATTTAAACAACTGGATTTTGTTTCAAACTCAAGTCCCTAAACGTACAAAAGGTCATTTACAACGAAAAAAGACTAGATTTACAAAAGGAAGTGCTATATTTATAACAAAATTTAAAAAACTTGGATTTTTTACAAATAAATCTATTGGGATTTATATATGTGAAATGCCATATTTACAACAAAATTTAAAAACCTTAAACCTTTTGTTTTTCCATACAAATAATATCTATTGGGACTTTTTTATAATATTTTGAACATGTCAATGAATTTCATATAATGGAAGACTTTTTTAGTTATTTTTTAAAATAAACATACAAATTAAGGTGTGAAATAAATATTTACGTGAGTCCATGGGATACAGGCAGCAATAACAAACTTCTACTATATGAATACCAATATATTTTTCTGGTAAATAACGTCCCCGAAAAACATGTTACACGGATAAAATGTAAATATACAACAATAATAAACTCCTCAAATCATAACAAGTTACATGGAATTTAAACAAGAAAGGATCGATTATTCATCGTTTAAAAACTTAGAACACTAAGAGTATATGAAACTAAAGAAAGAATTAATCGTCACTATTTAAATTAAAATAAAAAATTTCAAAGAACTCTAGCCTATTTGAAAATTGATAAACCAATTGGAAAAACAATTATTTGGTCTTTATCTCACGACAAAACACATAGTATGAAAGAATGAAGAAAAGAACATTAAACCTATGACATATAGATGTTGGGTTATTGCTTATCACCTTGCCAAATCAATTTGCTAGTGGGACACAAATGTAACAAGCACGTTGGATTAAGTGAGGAATCGAGAGCGAGAGGTGGAGGGAGTGGTTGAAGTTTTTTTTTTTCCTAAAAATTTTATTAGCAAAAAAAAAAAAAAAAAAAAAAACTTCAACCACTCCCTCTCTCGCTCTCTCGCTCTCGGCTTTTTTTTTTTTTTTTTGGGACAAAGCAGGCCAGACATTATTGTTAAAATATTTGATACCTAAAATTAAATTCGTTTAACTCAATCATTGATTTAAGCTATATTTATAATTCGTTCTATTTGTTCTATTTTTCTTTTTAGAAAATATCTAGTACTTCGGGATTAAGTTAAACCAAAATAAATTTTAGGAATTGACTATGGAGTTATAATTAAATGAAAATTTTATGGACTAAATAATTAATTTTAATTTATCACAAACTTTCAACTTTAGCTATTACTATTATGGAATGATCTATATTCTCATAAAAAATTTTATGAATATGACTGCTATAACTTATTCCTTACTGTGTCTGTAATCATTATTGTCAAACTCGCAGTTAACTCTTCGAGTTTACTATTTTTGTATTTCTACCTTAAAAAATAATGTTGAGTCATACTTAAATTCATACTAGCTATAAACTTGATCGATCAAACTTACAAGTTCAAACACCAAGTATATCATTTATACATTTTTCATATAACATAATCGTATTAATTCACTTTTAAACTCATGCTAACATTTTTCAATTTGATAATGATCAGTAGCTTTATATATGAATTTTATAAAAACATGTTTGTTGAGTATAATAAATTATGACTATTGATAAATTTAATTTTAATTATTTAGATTTAAAATATATTTAACTTACATTATTTTCATTTTTGTATTTTAGTTTTTCCATAAGCACTCGCGGTATGTTGAGCTCACGTATGAAGTCATCATTTTAAATACACACATATATGTGTGTGTTTATACACACATATATATGGTATATATATATATGGTTACATATATAAAATCTCATTCAACATGAGTAATAAGCTAGAACCGACAGATTCGGTGGCTAATCCTTCACAACATAAGGACGAAGGTTGGAATCATTATTGGAAGAAGTCTCCAAGTTTAGTACTCCACTTGAATAACAAAGCCTCATTTGAATTAGCCAATTGTTCAGATATATATATATATATATATATATATATATATAGGTAGAATTTAGAAAAGTCACAGAACATTAGGTGGCCTAAAGGTTATGATTAAAACAAAAAAAATAAGCCAGGCGTAGAGCATGAAAAATGAATTCATCAATTATTTTGGGGGAAAAAAGGAATGAGACGAGGAAACAAAACCCAATTTGTCAAGGTACGAATTGTTTCCTTTTCTTTTGACCTTTCTTTAAATTAAGTTCTTTCAACCTCAACTACTTTTTATCGCACAGGCTGTTGTTTTATTAATCTTGATTTATATACTTAAGAATTTATATTTTTAATTTTCAATAAAATATGATATTGCATAGAAATTATTCTAATTAAATTAAACCGAATTACCAAAAATCTAAATTTAAGGCTACGTTTTTAGTAAATTCTTAATCAAACCAAAAAAATTTAAGGTATCCTTGAATGTTGTAAAAGAGTAAAATACATGCAAGAAAGGCAGAAGCCTAACTTTGAATTTGACCAAACCCTTTGGTGGTGGTAGCCAATGTCTCTTTGACATGCAAAGCCTTTTCCCCAACTTCCAAGACCGCCATCCACTAACTACCACATGTGATTTTTCAAGAGGTTCCGAGAACTTGCACTGTTTTGTTTTTTTTTTTTTTATTTTTTTTTTTTTTTAATTTTTTTTTTTTTTTATCCCACCCGATTCATCGAACATTCGGTCTTGACTAATCTGGATTTAGATTTTGCGGTGACAATGGACGACCTTCCCAACAAATGGTAGCTCTATACAAGACGGATTACAAGTGCGTTACGTAGCTCGAACCCTAGACCTCTTAGAAATCCTCCACATTAAGGACCAATCACCTGTTGGTATTTTGCAACACTAAACAGATTAAATTAAAAAAATTGAAAAATTTTCAATTTAATCCCGTTTAAATGGTTAAAACTGAAAAGAGGGCTTCTAGCTAATCTTCAATTTTTCAACTTCATAGGGGCATTTTGGTCTTTTAAAAATATTAAAAAAAAAATTAGACATACTATGTGCCTAAATTTAAGTTTCGGTATTTTAACTGGATTTAATTAGAAGTTTTCATAATTTAAATCTCGGTCACCGGTTCAAAACAATAAAAATGTTGAAAGATCCTCTATTCAAAATTTCTTCGTTCTTTGTATAAACTCTACAAATGAATTTAACTTTCCCAATATTCTTTCCCTAAAGTTTCTTTAGTTTTGGGAAAAATTAAAATATTAAATTTCTCCAATTTTATAAATAAAAGTACATCGAATGAATAAAATTATGAAACTTTAAATTATAGTTAGTCTCAATTAATTAAATTATTACGTAAGTTTTAAAAATTTTGTTATCAAAATTTAAAAATTATTGAAATATAATATCCCACAATTTTTAAGGATCAATATATTTACAAGTTAATGATAATTTTCGTCACAAAAAATAATTATAGTGTTTATGATTAGGCAGATTAAAAATTTTAAATTAATAAAATAATTTTCATTCCCTCATCATCATCATCAAATAACGTAATATTAGCTTAAAGTTCCAATACTTTTATGAATAAATTAAAAATATAGGTGGTTAAAGGGATTTGGCTTCTCTCTACTAGCATTTTGGTCCGATGCCCTCCTTTTCTCAAAACCATACCATTTTGGTGTAGTTTTGCGTGTAAAATGATGGGGCTGAATTATTATTTTTTTAAAAGAAAATGATACTATAATATTTTGAAATATTTTTTAAAAGCATCTAATGTTTCAAAATATTTTTCTAGTAACATATAATATCCTAAAATAATTTTTTGGTACTTCTAACTCTTTATAATATTTTTCCAGTTGTATCCCGTGTCTGAGTAGGCTGACTACAATTTTATCTTTAAAAAAGATATATTTTTTAGAGTAGTAAAAAATAAAATCGAGCACCCAAAACTTATATTTTTTAGGATAGATACCCAAAACTTTATTGATTTCCAGTATATAAATATTCTTCTAATGGGACCCAATATTTTAAAATAATTTTTGGAGCGAACCCAAATGACAACGAAGAGAAGCCAGTTCCGAGTTTAAGACCGAGAAATAAATAATGCGGATCTCAAAACAAAGAGATCAGCACCCACGTCATCTTTGTGTGGATGAGTCATGATACTTTTTCTTTTATAATCCAAATTTTTTGAAGTTCCGAGTCTATGCTGTAGGATAAATTTAGTATTAAATAAAATATTAATTTTATCACATAAATTTAAATATAATTAAAATAAATTAATAAATTATATATAAACTCAGGATAAGATTGTGGATACAATAAATTTTTATTTTAATATTAATAATAAGTAAATTTTATTCTATCATTTTATTTTATTTTTTAAAAAATCTATTTTTAATTTGTATTTTTAGCTACTCATATATCAGTTTATAAATAATTTATGGAGCAAAATTGCTAATGAACTTTTACCAAAAGTACATATGGTATCATATATATACATCAAAGGTGTAAAAATACCAATAAACATTTAAAATAGGAGTAAAAATGCTAGCACGGTTAAATTTGACCAACTACCATTATAGATGCATATGCAAAAAGAGTGCAAGTCTCACCATAAAAAGTAAATTTTTTAGATCAAATTCAATGGTGATGACATTTTTGCTCTAATTTTATATGTCAAAGGGTATTTTTTTCTACTTTTTAATTGTATATAGTCTTTGGGCGCACTTTTAATAAAAATTTAAATATATTTTTACAAATTCACCCATTTATAAATTTGATAATTTAGTTTTAAAAGATAATAAATATAAATATTTTAAATTAATTTAATTAAGTTGTTTAATTTCTTTTAAAAAGTTAATTGAATGTTATATTTAAACTGAGCTAATGACATTTTCCAACACCCAGTAAATACTACAATCGGTGTGCCCCTGCGCTATAGGCATGGAGCCACTACAATCCTGGCGCACTCCCACAAATAAGCAGCAGGGCAAAAGGGGGAAGTGAGGGAGAGATAATGAGCTTCAAAGGGAAGCTCGTATGTGTCACTGGTGCTTCTGGCTATATTGCTTCATGGCTCGTCAAGCTTCTTCTTCAACGTGGTTACAATGTGAAGGCCACTGTTCGCGACCCGAGTGAGTGATCCTCTTTTGACCTGCTTTGCTTTTATCTCTGTGTTATGTCAGGAACGCTTTCCTTGCTGAGTCCTGTCACTATTTTTGGTTAGGATTTAACATTTCCCAGAGGTACATCTCCAGATTTTTTTTTTATTTATGGTTTTGTTGGAGGGCTCTTTGGATGGGTTTTTTAAAAAAATGTTTTTTTTAAGTGTTTATTTTTTAAGTTCTAAATTGGAGCTTTTAAAAAAGACTTTTTTGTGACTTTTACTTTAAAAAAAATATCATCTAAACACATAAATTAATAAAAAAATATTTTTTTTATATTAAAACAGTACTTTTTTTTAAATTAAAAAAACTCATCCAAACGAACCCTTATGAAGAGAAGAGAAGAGAAGATGATAGAAACCTCTAGGAGAGCTATGCCCCTTCAAGCTCTTAAGTTTATCTGAGCTGAATCTCATCTTTCCATCGATGGACTTTAGTCCTATGCCTTTCGATGGTTCATGAAAGATAAAATTGCCCCCAGCTAAGCATATCATCCGTAAATTCCCATGTGCCTTTCGATGGCTCTGATATTTCCTTTTGCTTTGGACTTTTGTTATTGTTTGTAGTAAATATGTGGCCGTATCCCTGTTTTCATATTACATATTCTTTTGATTATGAAATTGAATATATATGCAATTAAATAGAAAGGATTAGCGTATGCTCACAAGGGTAAATATTTACTTACATGGGTTCTTGAACATTCCATTTTGCTTATGCTTTCCAAGTTTCTGTGTCATTAAATTGCATCGATTTTTATTGTTCTTCCCCATAATGCTAATTATTAAGGTTTTGAATGACCATTTTACTTTGGTTTGTAACCCTCTGCAGATGATCCTAAAAAGGTAGACCATTTGCTCAACCTTGATGGTGCGAAGGAGAGATTGCACTTGATTAAAGCAAATCTCCTGGATGAAGGTTCCTTTGACCCTGTTGTTGAGGGGTGTGAGGGTGTCTTTCATACTGCGTCTCCCTTTTATCTTGATGTCAAAGATCCCCAGGTTCATTCCATCCTGCATTTGTTATGGATAATGAAATGTGGTCTATCTATTGTAAAGCATTCTGTTTTTGCTGCTTTAATATGCTTGAACAGTGATTCCTTATGTCTAGGAAGGTTGGGAGTGGGCTGCAAGAACCATTAAGATGGGGTATTCTTCTTTGCAATTCCAAATGAGAGATCAAAACTGTAGGAATCTGAAGGCGTTGAAATAAGAGTGCCACAACCCATAATTATAGTGGTTCATTTCCTCCGATAAGCAGACAGATAATTTCTGAACACTAAAATATTGTCATGCGGACAATTCCCAAAGTTTTTCACTTGGCAGATAATAGCATGATCTTGTTGATATAGTTCAATGAAATGAATTAATTTCTTACTCTTGTACTAGAAGGTAGGAAATTTTTAGTAAATGGGAAAATTCTTGGAGCTCTAAGCACAATATCGTATAACGATTAGAATGCCATGCCTTAGTCAAGTTCTATTCTTGATTTATAACTGCACTTGCTGCCCATAGCCTCTTGAAATGGAACTTTGTATTTTATATCAAAGAAATGATTGGATTAATGTCTCTCATTTTTAATGTCCTTGTTTCTTTTTGGATTAATGGTTATTTCATCAATAAATTGCTGTCTGGAATCTTGTAATCATGATTCTTGGCTAAAGAAAGTGGTCAACTCTTTTGAATATTTTATTATTACGCATTTGACATTTTCTATAATTTATCAGTCAAGTATAGAAGCTACCAATTTCTTGTGGCCTTATTTTCTAACTCATGTCTTTTGTCTTTCTCATTTCAGGCTGAACTGCTTGATCCGGCGGTGAAGGGAACTCTCAATGTTCTAAAATCATGTGCTAAATTTCCATCTGTGAAAAGAGTTGTTTTAACTTCTTCCATGGCTGCAGTTGCATATAATGCAAACCCTAGAACTCCTGAAGTTGTTGTTGATGAGTCATGGTTTTCAGATCCTGACTTTTGTAGGGCATCTCAGGTATCCGCTATATTTCATTGGACCAAATTACTGATAAAGACGTTATCATGCTGGTTAAATTTGTGTTAGTGAATGTTCTATAGAGTTGGGACAGCTATTATCTATGTAATAGGCAAATCAGAATGGTATGATATACTGTATGCTAAATGAAAATTGTCAGTGGTGGCCACCACGGTGGAATGGCTAGATATTGGAGAGCCCATCTGCCACTAAGGTGGAATGGCTCCACACCGGTGGCATCTTGGTGGTTATGAAGATGGTGGCTATGGCCTCCTACAATACCACATAACAATCCGTATAAGAGGGACATTAGTAAATAAAAAAATGTCCGTAACAATCATTTAATATTGTATCATGTGCTATCAATGCTGAGGAATTTATGAAGGCTCCTCCTCCATGAAACAATCTCAGACTTTGCCCAAATACTTAGTCATATCAATTTCATATTTTCTCCTGTTATTTTCAAATCAACTACCCACAGACATCTGTGCCTCTGTTTTTCTTTTCACGTTTCCCCAATTATTTTCTTCTTCTGAGGAAACTTGAGTGTATTTTGCTTGTTTTCAAGTCCTCTATTTTGACTAAAGTCTCATGGTTTTGATTTTGATGTTAAACAGTTGATCCAGTGGGTGCAAAGGCGATTACTTGTCATGCATAGTAATTTACAATTTCCTCAAGTTTCCTTCTCTTTACAATTTTGTGCTTTCAGCGGTGGTACGTAGTTTCAAAGACTTTGGCTGAAGAAGCTGCATGGAAATTCACAAAAGAAAACAACATTGATATGGTTGCCATCAATCCAACAATGGTGATAGGACCTCTCTTGCAACCAACGCTTAACACAAGTGCTGCTGCAATTTTGAATATAATAAATGGTACTTTCTGTTACTATTCATAAAGCATCTGAGTTACTTTATCAACTCCAACTCAACTGCTTTTTATGGCTTTAGTAAATGGAAAAAGAACAGGGATCATTGTAACAAGGCAGTAAGTGTATGTCAAAGTGTAAGAAAATGAATGTTATGAGATTTTAATCTGTAGCTTAAACTTGTTTTAATGCACATTGGAATTATAATGCTTACCATAATGCTAGATCAGAATATTTTCCTTTTTCCTTTTTTGTGGTATGTGTAGCTTTAAACTTTATAATTTTATATACTCTTCATCCTTATTGACTTAAATTGTGCATTAAAAGGAAATTGGGAACCATGGACTGGAATTGGCATGAAAATTAGTGACACAATTCAATCCTATACAAAATGTAAAGGAAATATTTCAGATGAACAAAGTTATAGTCTAAATATACTTTTCTTCAAAATTTCTTTATTAAAGATCCAATAGTCGACTTGTTTGTGATTTAACTTTCCTTGTTACTTTGAGAAATATTTGATAGCTTCTATGTGTTATATGTACTCTGTTTGGCCCCCAGACAAGAATTTTTGCATCCCACCTTTTAGTGACTCTTTCCATCCTTGATTTATGCAGGTGGCCAGACATTTCCAAATGCGTCATCGGGATGGATCAATGTGAAAGATGTTGCAAATGCCCATATTCAAGCATTTGAAATTCCTTACGCTAACGGAAGATATTGTTTGGTTGAGAGAGTGGTCCACTATTCGGAGCTTGTGAAGATTTTACGTGAGTTGTACCCTCAATTGCAACTCCCGAAAAGTAAGTTCAATTATTTCTACAATTTCAAGACTGCATATAATATATAGTTGTTATATATCTTGCTCTAATCTTTTTTTTTTTTTTTTTTTCTCTTTTCCAAAAGGTTGAATTATCTTTTTCACTTTTGTTTTTCATCTATTGTTTCTGCTCTGTCGGGGTATATTATCATGTTAAATAATGGTGGTTTAATCTACCATGTTCTGCTGTGGAAGCAAAAGATTTCGTTATATGAACTTAAATAAGGATCAGTTAGTTTAAATAAGGATCTAAGGTTAAGAAAAAATGATTTTAGTTAGGTTAAGCATGAGAAAGTTGTTGACAGTATAAAGGATTTGTTGGGAGAATTTAAGCTAAACACATGAGGGATATGTTACAAAAAGCTTATTTTGATAAGCTATTTGTAATAGCTTATAAGAAAAAGCTAAAAATTGAATTTCTTAACGAAACCTTAATGATTGTGATGTATCATTGTAATAGAAATCACTTGGATTAGTTAGAATGTAACCGTTAGAAGAGATACTAAGCCTATAGATATAAACCCACTTGTATTCAATCAGGCTTGTTAGATTTAATATGATATGGCTTGTCAGAGCTTTCTTCTTTGTTTGGTGCTGGATTAAGGTTAAGGTTTTTATGACGCAACACAACCTACAAATGGAATGTTTTGTCCTGTCATTTTGCAGATTTTGATAAATGCCCCTAATGTTAAATTTAACACCGAAAATCTAGCAAGGATTTCTCATAGGCCAAGTTGTGACTGATTTCCTAACTCGTCTAACTTGAGAAATAGAATTCTTTAAATTTCTTGATATTGTGTTCCTCTCATTTGATCACGACAGATTTTGATCTTATTCCTCCAAAAACCATGTTGTATAAACCAAATGGCATGTATTCTCACTTCAGACCCATTCATTTAGTTCATGTATATTATTTTTGATGTTTTTTCGTTTCTTTTTTCTTTTTTGTTTTTTTGGTTGTTGTTGTTGTTGCTAATTTTACTTCTTGCTTTCTCATCATACTTGATAGGTGTGCAGACGATAAGCCATTCGTGCCGACATATCAGGTTTCTAAAGGAAAAACAAAAACATTGGGAATTGAATTTATTCTATTGGAAATGAGTCTCAAGGAGACCGTGGAAAGCTTGAAGGAGAAAAAATTTGTCAACTTTTAACTTTGCAATCCCTATTTGAGGATTAAATGTTGGTTAGCTCAAGCATGCTTTGAGTTGGTATATGAGGAACTGATAACTCTATCTCCTTTTGTAATAAATAAACAGTATTTGTGGTCGTGCTGATGGCTATATTTTGGAGGGTAAAGAATTGGAATTCTACATGAAGAAGATTCAGAGGAAGAAGGGCAAGGGTGCTGGTGCTGCCTAAAGATTTATCTTTTTATTTTTTAATCAAAGTTCCATGTTCAACTTTCTGTATTAAGATAAATTCGGATTAGTTTTGGCGTTTCTACATTTTTGGAAGAGTTTGAGATATACAAGTTTCGTTGTTAATTTTTTTTAAAATAAAATAAACAGTGTTTGAGAAGATAATTGAGAGATATAGGACCTATATGGAATGAACTTTAGTTTGTCTATGTGATGGAGTCAAACCATTGATTTCTAGGATTTTATGGTCATGCTTGTCTTTGTTGTCAATTCTGAGATACGTGATGCAATAGACTATCTCTTGTGTTATTAATAAAAGAGCTAGTTGACCTTTTATTGAGAAGATTAAAAAAGTTAAAAAAGTTATGTTAAAATAATTATATTTGTTGGTTTTTTAAACTAATTTATTTGGTCTATAAACTGATAAATAATATGATGATTCTAAATATTATTATTATTATTATTATTATTTTTTTAAGAGTCTCCAGGTTCTTATGTGAGAGGACATAGTTAGGATTTGTTCATACAGATGTTGGTGAATCGTTAGAGGATAAGATGCATTTAATGCTCCTTAAAATTTTTATTTATTAAGAACTACCTCAGTCCCTCCGGTGCTATACATAAACAATAAAATTATATGCTAGAGGATAAGATGCATTTAATGTTGGGAATTTAACAAAAAAAAGAAAAAAGAAAAAGACAAATAGGTAATCTAAGTAGGAATGCATTTAATGTTGAGAAAATAACAACAACAAAAAGAAAAAGAAAAAAAGAAGAAGAAGAAGACAAATATGTAATCTAAGTAGGAATATTAAATTTTGAAGTTCGGGTGTTGATAATTTGAGTATAGGTAATGACAACTTAAAAATAGTAATTAACAAGTTGTTTATACACGGTGACAAAGTAGTGTCTCAAGTTGTCAATCGTTATACTTGTAATAGCTAATTTCTATATTCAAGTTATCAACATTTAAACTTTAAAATATCATATTCTTAGCAAATTACCTATTTGTACATATATGAGTGAGTCTAATAATTGAAAAGGTAAAAATGTTAATAAGTTATTAAACTCTCTGCGATCTAATAACTATATGTTAATATAAATACATAGATATATATATGTATATATATGACTGAAATTTTTTTCCTAACATATGTATTTGAAAGACTAGATTACAAGTAGGTTTTAATAAATAAATGAGATTAAAAATTTCAATTGTTGACAAATAAAAATAAAATTATAAAATTAATTAATTAATTTTTTAATATGGTAATTAATTTAACAGTATGACAAAAAAATTTGAAAATATATATTAAAATAATTTTTAAATTTTCGATAAAGATGCATGTGACTAAATGATTATGAAGTAATATTTATGTTTAAATGGGCATTTTGGTTAAAATGATATGTCAAGAAATACACCACAAAAAACTAATTTTCAGTGATGACATTTAGCGGCTACTTATAATGTTGCCACTAAAAGTATAACTTCCAGCGGCGATTATTTTATTGCCATTGAAAATACTCCCCTTCAACAATGACATAATATGTTGCCAAAAGGGTATACTTTCAGCGGCGACTATCTTGGTTGTTATTGAAAGGGTGTTTTAGTGGTGAATTTTGTGTCACCGCCAAAAGTCTAGTTTAAAATTTTATCTCTCTCTCTCTCTCTCTCTCTTTTTTTTTTAAAAAAAAAAACTTATGATATTTATGCAATAAATAAGTTAATTGATGTAATTTGTTATGAATAAAAAACGTAATTCCTTATAATATCATCGTGAGATAAAGAGAGTTTGAGAGATAGTGTGTTGTGCGTGAGAGAGTGAGGGAGGGAAGGGGAAGGGAGTGGTATGGTGTGTATGAGAGAGATTATAATTATGTTTGTACTTGTATATGTATTAGATGGAGAATTAAAGATACAATGTTTGTGTAAGGGTAAGAGTGCAAGCAAGGGAGAAGAATAGTTTGTGAGACCTCCTTCTATCTCCACCATGTTCATCCTCCTCCTCTCCTCCATGGTCAACTTTATTAGTCTCTCAAGGTTGAAGATCAAGAGTTATGGTCAGGATTACAATCCTTCTATTGACATTTTTGGAAGTTAGTTATAAAATCCAGATTTGGTGATCTGAGATAAACTTGAAAATTCTAAGATATTTTCAAAAATCTAAGGTGACCATGGTGTTCACTGCAAAAAATTGAGTGGGAATAAAGTAGTGAATGAATTTTGAAAGATATTTTGAAGCATAAAATCACAAGCTTTTTAAAAAGGTGAAAACTGCCATTTTCAAAATCCTGAGGTCAGTCAGCTTGCATGCATGGTTTGACTGAGTAAATGACCTCTAAAACTTATGAAATTTTCTTAAAATATAGTAGAGGCATGTAGCTTTAAAATGGTGGTATTTTGTAATTTTCTAAGTTATAAATAAAGAGTTATAAGTTTTACAAAATGACCTAAGTTTCTGGAAAATAAAACTAGACAGTAAGCTAGTGTAAGACATTTGACTAGGTAAATGAGCCCAAAAAACTGTGAAAATTTCTAGATAGAAAGAGGACGCATAGAGATTTAATTTGTTATGTGCTTGCAATTTTTTAAAGCTTTGTGCAATGAGATATTAATTTTTGAATTTAAGCAAAGTTTCTGGAAAACTCATTGGACAGTTTTGACGTTTTTTAAAATTGGGAATAATTGGTGTTTGATACAATTATGAAACTTTCCAGTTAGATAGAGGATGTGTAGAACTTTAGTTTTTTGTATAATGGGTATTTGTTTGAGCTTTGTACGAGAAGTTATTGATATTTAAAGATAAGAACAATTTCTAGAAGTTTCAATTAGGCAATCAGAAGAAATATAAAATCTAGGAATAAAGTGGCGTGTTCTGACCTTGGAAATTATTTTTCCATGAAAACAAACTTGTCAAGGAATACGTGGATTTTGATTGCACACAGTTTTGGTTTTTTTTTTTTAAATTTTATTTTTTACAATTTATTAAAAATGATTGAAGTACTGCATTTTTTGGGTAATCAAGTTAAAGACTGAGAATGACCAGTTAGGGTAACTTAAATTATACCCTAATGTACTATGGGTTAAAAAGGGAATAAACATGATAATTAAAGACCCTTTTATCATGTTTTCAAATATGGATTTAGTATTAATCATTATCCAAAAATTATAGGAATTACGAGCTTGCACACACCCAGAAATATTTGCGAAAGGCAAGCAGATTGCGAATAATCGAGATGAAGGTGATCAAAGCTGAGATTTGACCTTGGACTTTACACAGGATGTTTTGGGAGGTTATAGGAGAAGATATGACAGAGAAACAATAGAAGCTCTTTCTCGGACGACATTGTGAATGCTCCTTACACCAAGGGCTTTGACTTGAGAGACTTGCCGAAGTACGGTGGAAGTTAGGACCTGCAATTGCATTTTAACAGGTTTGATGTTGAGATGTATGTGATGGGATTCATGGGACATATTGTCCCCTGTTTGTTTGCGGATACATTGCGAGGAGTGGCACAGACCTGGTTCCACACTCTTCCTCCAAAGTCAATCCATACTTCTAATGAGTTGGGAGATAAATTCAAGATGAATTTTATAACAAGTAAAAAATAGTCGAGATCTGAGTTTACTCTCGGCAAGATCAAATAGCAACCAGGGGAGACGCTTCAGAAGTATTTGGACCGTTTCAAAGACGCTGCTTTACAAGTGCACGAACTACCAGAGAATCTACACATCCATCTGCTCATAGCTAGCCTAGATGCTACATCTCGGCTGGCAAAGTCAGTCTTCAAGAAGAAAGTAAAGACCTTGGTGGAATTTAGAACTCGGGCCAAGGAATATCTGGAGTTGGAACAAATGGAGATCGCTAGTAACGTGGTAAGTAATAGGAAGAGGAGTTCACCTCCCAGAGGAAAGGAACAGGCCGGAAGGTCTTCAAGGGGAAAGGAAGAGCAAGGAAGCCAAAGACAAGATTTCTGTGGGCAAAACTCGGACAACAAATCCCGAGGTAGTAGAGCTAAAGGAAAATATACTCCTTTGAATGTATTGCGTGCTCAATTATGGAAGGAGGTCACCCTGACCGAGATGAAAAAATTGATAGACCTCGGCTACTTCACAATAAGGTAGCTTTGGATCAATCCCGTTTTTGTGAGTTTCACGATCAATCAGGTCATACTATAGACCAGTGCTAGGACCTCCAGGATGCCATAGAGAAATTCATCCGGGAAGGGAAGTTGCAGGAATACGTCATAAAAACCCAAGGGTGAAAAAATAATAAGCGTTCAGGGGGATGAAACAAGAGCCCGGTTCCTGAGAAGAGAAGGAAAGATTAGAAACAAAAGAAGGCTAAGGGGAGTGAAGATGAGTTCCCCGAAGCTGAATACAACTGCAACATGATTAGTGGAGCGTTCAGAGGAGGAGGAGACTCAATGAGTCAAAGAAAGAAGTATCTAAGGGAGGTCTTGTCTATCAGGGATCACCCAAAGTTCAAGGAAGAGTCTAGCAAACCTGAACCTCCCGTGCTGTGTTTTACCAAGGAAGATTTGAAGGATGTAGCTCTGGGCCACCATGATGGTTTGGTAATTATTGGAACCTAGGTCAACTGCCGGGTGAAGAAAATTTTTGTGGATAACGACAGTGCTGTAGATATTATCTTGTGGGATGCGTTCAAGCGCATGAAGTTTGACCCAGAGTATCTGAAGTCGTGCAAGACCACCCTGACGAGCTTTAATGGGCAAGACACTCGCCCTAAAGGATATATCGACCTTAAGTTGACATTAGGGACAAGAAAAGCCTTCAAGACAGAACATGTTTGGTTTGTGGTTGCCGATTTCCCCTCTCTTTATAACATAACCTTGGGGAGGCTGACAATACATAATTGGGATATGTTAGTATCCACAAAGCATCAAAAGTTGAAGATGGTTAGCAAAAGGAATGAGGTCTTCACTGTCTGAGGAGATCAAAAGGAATCTCGATGATGTTATTTCGAGACGGTCAAAGAAAGTCAGGATGACCCATCATTGCCACCAAGGATTAGTAAAAATGATGATTCGAGCAAGACTAAAACAAAGTTACAAGGCAAGTCGGTAAATCTAGTTGAACTGGACTTGCGTGAAGAGGAGAAAATCCAAAGAACAGAGCCAAATGAAGAGTTAGAAGACCTCACCCTAGGCGCTAAACCAGGGCAAATCACCCAAATCAAAATTGGAGAGTTGGAAGATTTTCTCAAGAAAAACAAAGATGTGTTTGCTTGGAAACCGTCGGAAATACCCAGGGTTGATCTAGAATTTTGTTGCCACAGGCTGGCGATACGCCCGGGATCAGTTCCAGTGGCTCAGAAGAAAAGGAAGCTCAGTCTAAAGAGAGGAAAGGCTTGGAGGAGCACGTGAAGGAACTGTTAGAAGCCATTTTTATTTGAGAGGTACAATATACCACCTGGGTATCCAACGTGGTCTTGGTCATGGTCAAAAAGCCGAGTGGCAAATGGAGAGTCTACACAGATTATACCAACTTAAACAAGGTATGTCCCAAAGATGCTTTTCCAATGCCCAGTATAGACTAGTTGGTTGATAATTCATCCAGTTTTCAATTGCTCTCTTTGATGGATGCATACTCTGGGTATAATCAAATTGCCATGTCCCAAGAGGATCAAGAGAAAACGATATTTATCACTGAAAAGGCAAATTATTGCTACAATGTAATTCCTTTCGGCCATAAGGACGCAGGGGCTACATATCAAAGAATGATGAACCGAGTATTCGAAGACCAACTTGGAAAGAATATGGAAGTGTACATTAATGACATGATCATTAAATCTACAAAGCCAACAAGCCATGTCCAAGATCTACAGTAGACGTTCAACATGCGAAGGACTTACTGAATTCGGTTATACTCGGCTAAATGCGCATTTGGTGTTCTAGCTGGAAAGTTCTTGGGTTTTTTTAACTCACGAACTAGGGAATTGAAGCTAACCCGAACACATGCCAGGCCGTGTTTGATATGAAAGCTCTGAGAAATAAGAAAAAAGTCCAATAGTTGATGGGGAGATTGGATGCTCTAACTAGGTTCTTACCAAAGTTGCGGAGAATTCTCTCCCCTTTTTCAAACTGTTGAAGAAGGAAGCCTAAGGCGGGTGGAACCCAGAATGTGAGGTGGCTTCCACAAAAATAAAGCAATGCTTAGCTGCTCCACCGGTTTTGTCTAGGCCGGTGCCAGGAGAGATTTTGATCTTGTATTTATCTATGGGTGAAGATGCAGTATGCGCCATGCTTGTCAAGGAAACAAAGGAAGGCTAAGTGCCAGTGTACTTCGTAAGTCGGGCTCTACAAGGCTCAGAATTGAGATATCAAAAGCTTGAGAAAATGGCTTTTGCCCTACTTACAACGGTAAGACGGCTCCGCCCATACTTTTAAAGCCACTAGATCGTGGTTAGGACAAGTTAGCCAATCTGGCAAGTCCTTCATAAGCCGGACTTGGCTGGGAGAATGGTTAGTTGGGCCATTGAGCTTTCTAAGTTTGCTATTACCTACGAAGCCCAACACACCATTAAATCACAAGCCTTAGTGGATTTCATAATGGAGCTAACTTCCTCAGATGGAGGGGAGATGCAAAATACTACAACCTGACAAGTGTTTGTTGATGGAACTTTAAATGCTAAGGGAAGTGGGGTTGGGATCATAATAGAAAGCCCTGAAGGAGTTTTGATGGAACATTCCCTCAGACTCAATTTCCTGACTTCTAACAATCAGGCCAAGTATGAAGCTCTTATTGCCGGGTTGCTCTAGGCCAAGGAAAATGGAGCTAAGAAAGTACACGTCTCCACTGATTCTCAGCTTGTGGCAGCACAAACTGAGGGACATACCAAGCTAAGGCCCTTTGTTGATTAGGTATTTGGGAAAGGTGAAAGAAGTCATGGCAGACTTTGAAGAGGTGGCCGTTGTACACATCTCAAGAGGAGAAAACACCATGGCTGATATTTTGTCCAAATTGGCAAGTACCAAGAGTCCGAGAAATCATCAAACCATCATCCAGCAAAGTTTGTTAGAGCCAAGTTGTGTCATGTCATGATGATCTCGACATCTGGTGATTGGAGAAAATCCAATCATTGACTACCTCGAAAAATGAGCCTTGCCCAACGATTCAATTGAAGCAAAGAAGTTGGTAAGGGAAGTAGCTTTATATGTGGTGGTAGATGATCAATTATATCGCAAAGGCTTGCATTCTCCAATGCTAAAGTATCTAACTTCAGAAGAAGCCGAGTATGTTTTGGCCGAGATCCATGAAGGAATCAACTGGCAACATATGGGTGCCAAGGCATTGGCTCGAAAGGCTCTACGGGCTGGTTATTACTAGCCTACAATGGTGGAAGACTCTAAGGACCACGTGCAGAAATGCGATAGTTGCCAAAAGCATGCCAGGATAATTCAGTCTCCCCCGGTAGAGTTGAAATCCATCTCGGCCCCGTGGCCAAATTTTAAATGGGGCATGGACCTGTTGGGACCATTCAAAGAAGCTCTAGGATAGCTATGATGGCTCATAGTAGCCGTTGACTACTTTACCAAATGGATAGAAGTAGAACCGGTGGAAACAATAACCTCGGCTCGGGTACAGAGATTCCTCAAGAAAAATATCATATCCCGATTTGGGATCCGTGCAGAGGTGGTCACGGATAATGGTACCCAGTTTATTAATAAGGGGTTCCAAGAAATGATGTCTGCTTTCCAGATCAAACAACACTTTGCTTTTGTAGAGCACCTTCAATCCAATGGGCAGCAAAAGCCGCAAACAAAGTTATCAAGATGGATTGAGGAAGCGGATGGAAGAGGCGAAGTCTAATTGGTTGGAGCAGTTGTATTACGTCTTGTGGGGATACCGGACCAGCATTCAAACATCAACTAGGGAAACTCTCTTTAGATTGACGTACAGGTGTGAATCTATGATCCCGAAGAAATTGGCCAGCCTTCATGGAAGAGAGTCAAGGCCCTGCAAGAGGAGGACGAGAACAGTGAAGCATTGGCGATGGAGTTGGACCTGATCGATGAAGTATGAGTCACGGCATGTTGTCGAGACATGGGCACGAAACAACTTATCGCCACAAGATACAATAAAAAGGTGAAGCCCAGGTTATTCGAGAAGGGTGATTTGGTGGTTCGAAGAGCTGACATAGGCAACAAAAACATCAGGGATGGAAAGTTTGCGGCAAAGTGGGAAGGCCCTTATCGGGTTAGAGAAAATATGTAACATCTTGAACTTTTTTTGGGATAGATTAACTTATGGTAATTAATTTTACATCTAATTACTCAGTCCATAAGAGTAGATTTTCTAAATTTAGAACTAAATATATTTTTAGTACATACATACATACATACATACATACATATATATATATATATATATAGTTAGGCGGTGTAGAACAAAAAGAAGGAAGTCAAAAAGAAAGAAAGAGAAAAGAAGAAGAAGAAAAAGAAGTGGGTAGGCCCCACAACTTTTGAAAATGGGAGAAGGGGGTGCCTAACTTATTTGACATCAGGGGTAGCGGTGCCACAATTAAGGGGGCATCGTTACCACCCATTGAAAAAGGGGTGGGGGATTTTTCCTATAAATACCCCCACCCTAATACATAAACACACACACACACTTTCATCATCCGTAGAGGAGAGCGTGAGAGAGAAAAGAGAGGGAAGAAGAGTAAGGTGGTAATTATTTGGGAGCATTGTAGTAGGTTTTTGATGATTATTTGGGAATTTGCGGGTAACAGGTAACTCTGAATATTCTTCCATATACTTGTGAATTGTGTATGCTTGTAAATTATATTTTTTTTATAGACTCAATTATGTGTATATGCATTATAATATTATTATAAGAAAGGTTGAATATTATAGTTTTGTGCATAAGAAAATTTCAATTTTGTGCCCAAGAAAATTACAGTTTTGCCCAAAAAATACAGTTTTGTGCCAAGAAAATTACAGTTTTGTGTGTAAGAAAATTATAGTTTTGTGCCCATCAAAAATTATAGTTTTGCTCCTGAATTTTAGAAATGACAGTTTGGTCTCAATTTTAGAAATGACAGTTTAGTCTTTCGAATTTCAAGAAAGATAGATTGGACCGATGAGTTTTATGAGATGTTTGGTTTACCTTGTGATGATATTTTATATAAATGGAAGCTTGTTTTAATATACTTTAGTGATATAATTATCATGGCGGTTGTATGTGTGATGAGTTGGAGTAAGGAGAAATTTGAATGATAAGATTTCTTTATGCCACCACTCGGTGCACAGTGGATGGTACTTGTCAGAGCCCCTTCTTCATGTTTTCCTTTGGCCGGGGTTGCATTGGAATTGTGGAATATGTGACACCTCCTTAGTTGTTATTTTTAAGGAGGGGAGGCATAGCCCAGACTTAAGCTCTATACCTTTGGCCAGGTGAATCTTAAGTTTTGGTGAGCTTGAAACCATCCAGTCAAATGAATGAGTATCTTTTGGACAATGTGTTAGCCTATGGCTCCAGTCAGGGGTACAAGGGTGGACGGTGATATAAGGGAAGCTGCATATTGCATATTGTATAATTGTATAGTTCACAATTCGACATAATGATGATTACTTTTGTAAAATAATTTTGTATGAGAAATTATGGTATATCAAATTTATTTGAAATTAGTCTCGCTTTTTGTCATATGTATTTTGCTTGTGTATGGTAGAAACTTTCAATAGTTATTGAGACGTGGAATCTCATCCTATATTAATATTTTTCTGGTGAATATTCTAGTAAGGAGGAAGGGAAGACACATATGGAGTGAGCTTTGAAGGCTCTTTTGTTATTTTTTTGCCATGAACCTAAGACTTTCGCTTTATATTAAACTTTGAAACATTTTTGGAAATTTATTTTGATTATGTATTATGAATTTTATTTTAAATGGTTATGTAATTTAATGATTTGGATATTGATTATCCCTGTTGAAGGTATTTCAAATATTTTGGCCAAGTTTTCAGATGTTGAATTTGAGGTGTTACAAAATCTTGGCAAATGAGCTTATATGTTGGAGACCCTAAAAACAAGGCGATCAAGAGATCATGGAAGTGGACAAGCTGAAAGCATACTACAGTTGAAGCCAAGTTCCACAAAGAGGCGACATTGTCGCGAGTCTATGTAAAATTCCTTTATTGGAATTATAATGAGGCAACAATATCGTAAGTCTATGTAAAATTCCTTTATTGGAATTATAAAGAGGCAACAAGGTCACAAGTCTATTGTAAAATCCCTTTTGGGAGAGATGACTATGTCGCCAATTCTATTTGAATGGATTCAGGGTAAAGAAACACATTTTCAGAAATCATATAAGATAACTATGTCACCAAGTCTATTTGAATAAACGAATTCAGGGTAAAGAAACCCATTTTCAATTGAAAGAAGCTATAGCAAAAGGCCCACATGGCTATGACACATCAAAATTGTTTTTTCTTGGGTAATGAGGTAAGCTGTCATGCTGACCTTGATGATGTTGAAATGTTTAAAGTTTGGTTAACGAAAACTGAACTTAAAACATGTGGCGGATTGCTTTTACTCCGGATTAAATTCTGGTCGACCAAGCCAGAGCGTAATGTGATAGGTTGATGAAAACCATCATGAATATAATACTTGGTTTTAATACCGGACGAATATTCAAGCAGATTCTGTGCAAATGTTTTTGACTCTAGCCCAATCAGACAATAGAACTTTGAAAATAAATTCAAGTTCATAAAAGGCAATGAATACTGTGTGAAAGTCTAGCTCGAAGAAATATTTGAGTTCGACAAGCAAGAAGCAAGCGTTTGACGCAAAAATGTAAGTATTTTTTCATTAAAATTGAAGTTATTTAGATGATATTTGTTGCAGGGAAATTAAAGGCTTACAAAGAAAATCAACCAGGTTACTAACCCGGGCAAAAGCTACAAAAAAAGTAAACAAGGGGCTTCAGTACCCCAAGCAAAGAAATTGAAACAACGTTGGAATCTCGGCCCTCAGGATGGTGGAGCTTTAGCGCAGATTTAAACATCTTCACCTCTGTCTTCACCTTGGTTCCCCTTAAATTTGCTTTCGAAAGTAGTGTCAAGAGAGGGAAAGAGCGGGACTATCATGTCTCCATTGACAAAAGACATGCAGTCCATCTCGGAGGTGTTGAAATTGATGTTGGCATTCAAAAGACGAAGGGCATTTTCAAAAGACTCCCCAATCTCCTTATTGATTGCCACGTCCTTTTGCTTAATTGCGGCATTGGCTGCATCTAAGGCATCTCGGTAGCCATTCAGCTCAGATTGGACTTCCTTTTGCTTTTGCTGAAGCAACTCTATAGTAGACCTATTTCTAGCCGGAGTTTCTTGGAATTGGTGCATGGTTGAGATCGCCTTGCTAAAGTCCAATTTGACCGTCTCCACCTCCTGTTTCATCTTGTCCCTTGTTGCCTCAGAAACTTTTACCTGTCCCAAAGCATCAGACTTAATTGCCTCCATCAGTTTTATTAAACGAGTTTTTTGCTCTTTTGACTCCGATTTGATCCTCTCCAACTTGGCCGCTTGTGAAGCATACTGAGTGTTCATAGTGACCAGAGTTTGGGCCAAGCCAGTAAATTGCAAGGCGTATCGCTTTAAATCTGCAATTTTCTACAACTCGGTAGTGCCATATTTTATCAGTTCAAAGAAGTGCTCTAGAGGAAAAAATGTGTACCTGAGCTCAGTAGGAACATCATGACTCCAGACAACCCCACAGGGGAGCTCCGGGGTGGCGGCGGAGGTGGAAGACTTGAAGAAGCGACATGAATGTTGGGGATGAGATTAGCCATCTTTGCGACAGGCACTAAGGGGTTGGTAAGCCCTTTGGGTTTTTGAGTTGAGCTTGATGGGCCGGCCTTTGATTTCTTAGTTGGATTTACTTGGCCACCCTTACCAGTACAAGTAGCCCCAGATGCCGGCACAGTCCTTTTTCTTGGCAATCCCGGGTTTCACAATACTAGTGTTGGCCAAGCATCAGCAAAGGGGGGCCTTTGTGCCATTTTTGGATCTACAAAACAAAGGAAATGGTTAGTTACTCATTTTAAAAAAATGCAATGCGATATAAGTAAAAGATATATCCGTACTCGCCGCAGGTCGTCTCCTAGCTTGGGGTTTTAAAATATAGTCGGCCGCGTTCACAAGGTCATTCTCCTTAGTAGAATGTTCTAGAATGGATATTGTCTTGTTCTCGGCATCAGAAAGGTTATTAACAGAAGGGTTATAAGCCGAAGGGGAGAGACCGTGATGATCTTTAGTCCATTATAGGGGGAATCTTTCCTCCACCTCCCTAGATTCAAGAGTTTTAAGGAACCAAAGATGTTGCTTGTGCTCGCAACAACCTTAAAAAAGCAGACTTAAAGCCTTTAAATGAGTCAGTAAAAGGAGTGAAAGTTTGCATTCGTGGACACTTCAAGCGAGGTCCAATCTTTCTTAGGTGGGGAATATTCGTCGACATCTTTTCTAGCATCTTTTCAGGCACGGGCTTCATGAACCCCATAGAAGTAAAAGAAAACTGGGATGGTGCAAGCTGGTTTCCTAGCTTTGCAGAAGTTCTCGAAAGCAATGGCAAAAGCCCAACTATTAGGATGAAGTTAGGAAAGAGCAAGATGCAAGTTGTTTAGATGGTTAATCTAAAACTTGGAGAATGGGAAGCGAACACCGAGTCGATAAATGCAATCTCGATAGAAGAAAAAGAAGTGAGTTCCTAGCTTGGCCATTGTTCCTGGAATAGCCTTTACCATTACGCCTTGGTAAGTTCTTCGACCATCGTAGATGAGTTCAATACTCAAATAAATGCATTCATCACATGGGTCGGCAACAACCATCGCATGGGACCCTGGTCTAGCTAGGAATACTTTTTCTAGTTGGGCAAGGGAGGAAGTCGGGTAGAAGTGGTTTAATCCCGGCTTGGAAGTCTAGGTGGATTAGGAGGAAATCCCAAATTAGACACGTTTGAGTCTCAATTATCTTGCAGTAGTGTTTAGGAACTCCTCCTACTCCCACTACCCTAAGGTTTGTGAAGTAGTGCTTCTTTTTTCTCCTCCTTGGTGCAAGGTATAGACTAGAGCCAATATTTTGTTCTAGAACAGAGTACTTGAACCACCTCTCTATCTTCTTCTGGAATTGGCTTACCGTACATATCTAAAGGAAAGGATCCATGACGGCTCTAGCAAAAATAATGAAAGCTCAGGGTATTGGAAGGACTCAGTCCCTGTATTTCAGCCTTGTTAGCTCAGAGAGGAATTACCTATTAGGTCATCACTGTCATCCAAACTAATACATTCGGTTTAAAGGAAAAGAGAAAGGGATGATACCAGAGACTGAATGTTTGGTGAAACCCAGAGATTTTAAATGCCTACCCAGAAACCTAGGAAACACAGAAACCCTAAGTATTTACCCGAAAAACCAAGAAATATGGTCTTCGGGAACCCCAGTTGAAGAAACAAGAGTAAGAGAAGATGAAATAGAGCGAAGCAAAAGAAGAAAAGGAAACAGGGAGAATACCTGATCCTGGAAAAAGTTGAACAAGATTAAGAAATGAAAGATCGAGTATCGTGAACAGAGAGCTTGGAAGAAAATGGAGAGTTTTCTCTGAGAAGGCAAAGAAGGCGTTGAATGTAAAGTATTGAGAAGAGGCAGAGAATTTGAATATATAGAAATTTGAATTCGAAGAGTCAGGGGCAATTAGGTCAATTTCCGCTTAAAAGCAAATTTAGGTCAAATTTCTGCTCAAAAGCAGATTTCCCCCCAAAAAGTCCAATGATGACTAATATGAAATGACGTGGGCATTAAATGTGTATGACTATAAAAGGTGGAAGAAGTGGCCATTATGTGTGAAAAGGAGGTTACATGCCATGATGAGTGGTAAACATACAGCTGTCAGAGGCATGAGCGAGCGGAGTCTGTTCGTATGTCAATCTTTTTGGAAAACATTTTGAAATCGCAGAAGCTCGAGTCATTAAGTGACTAACTCGAGTTTAGGACTTTTTTGAATTGAGAATAAATTTAAGTCCATAAGCTCAAATTGGAGTTTAGAAGAAATAGGCTCGAGTCACTTTAGTTTAAAAAAATCCTTGAAAGCTCTCGGTTTGGTAGAAACTCGAGTTTACTTATACCGACTTGAGTTTACTTTAAATGAAAAACTTTGAGAACTCTCGGCCAAGCATAAACTCGAGTTTAACAGCAGTTGGCTCGAGTTTTCGTAATATTTAAAAGGCTCTCTTTCAAGTCCAAACTCGAGTTTAACAACTCTAAACTCGAGTTTGTCTTTGACACTAAGTTTTTAACTTAACAAAGACAAACTTCATTTAAGTTTACAATTATTAGTTATCATCAAAATGTACAGAGAACTAATAGGAGTAATAATTAGGGACGAAACATTGGGCCTACGGGTGGCCCTCGTCCCCCTAAATTTTTTTTTTTAAAAATATACATGGTGGACTAGAGAAAGCACGATGAAATTCATGAAAGCAGGTTTGATATTTTTATCTCAATTCCAGAATCGTGCTTGCACTGAAATGGGGCCAACACGTTTGCTTTCACAAACACTGGTTTGCTTTCATATATATTTTAATAAAAAGTAAAGAGGTTGGCCCACACCTTTAATATATATTCCCAACCTTACTTGTTTTGCGCTTTTTGGAAATTGCGATTTTCTCTTATTTCCCACTGGCGGCTCATCTAGCATTTTTTTCAATAGCTTATGGCAAATTTTGAGAATCAATAAGGTACTTAAAATCACTTCTTTTCATTAAATTTCCTTCATGAAATTTATTATGCATGATTTTGTCTTTCTAATGATATTACTTTTATACTGATTATAGAATATTTTAGGGTTAGTATTTTGGACAAGTTTTGAGTTTTGTTAACAGATGGCTATTAGAATATTGATGATGACTAATATTTAATTTTAATTGGTTTATTTTTGTTATTAATAATATTTTTAAAATCATATTGGTCATGAAATAATTTATACTCTTTCTAGGTGATTATTATGGGGAAGAGTGCTACCATTGATACTTATTTTAAGAAAAAGAATAGTGAGTCTTTTCCCTCATCTACCTCTAATGTTGAATTGTCCTATACTAAGACTCCTTCTTCATAGTCTCCTAGAATTGAAAATAAAGAGGTAGGTAAAGAAGTTGATCTTGATTCATTGGAAAGAGATCCTGCATTGCGCCCTCCTAGAATTGAAAATAAAGAGGTAGGTATAGTAAAGAAGTTGATCTTACTTCATTGGAAAGAGATCCTGCACTGCACCCTCCAATATGGAAATATCCGATAAATCAACAAGATGAAATTCATTATACTTATCTTAAACTTGGTCCATTTCAGTGCAAGCTTCAAAATTATCTTTTTTCTAGGCCAGAGAAGAATCAACATCATTTTTGTGCTTCTTGGTTTGATTTGTTTCCATCTTGGTTAGAATATTTTTCAAGTAAAGATGATGCATCTTGTTTGCCTTGTTATTTATTTAGTAAACCAGGTAGTGGTCGTTTTGGACTTAATACATTTGTTGTTGATGGATTTAACAATTGGAAATAAAGCTTTTCTACGCCATGTTGGGAAAAATATTATCTCAATACATAAAAATGCTGTGAGTTCATGTTGTGATCCTATGAATCAACCTCAACATATTGAAATATTGGTTGAAAAACTTACTTATCAGGAGATTGCAGCTAATCGTTTGAGACTACAAGTTTTTGTGGACGTGACAAGATAGCTTGCTCTTCAAGGATGTGCTTTTAGAGGTAATGATGAAAACTTAGATTCACTTAATTGGGGTAATTTTCTTGAGATGATAAAGTTTCTAACTTCCTATGATTAGAAGTTGCATCAATTGTTTTAGAAAAAGCTCCTCAAAATGCATCATATAGTTATCCTCGAATTCAAAAGGAAATTCTTTATGTTTTCTCTCAAAAGGTAAAGAACACAAAACGGGAAGAAATTTCCAATGCCAAGTTTTGTCTTATTGTTGATGAAGCTAGTAATGTACCTAAAAAAGAGCATATGGCTATTGTTTTGAGATACATTGATAAAGATGATTTTATACGGGAGAGGTTTTTCGGTCTTGTATATGTGGAAGATACAAGTGCTAAGATTTTAAAACAAGGAATAGTCAACACTCTTCATCACCATAATCTTGACGTTCAAAATATTAGAGGACAAGGCTATGATGGAGCTAGTAATATGCGAGGTGAATGAAATGGATTGCAGGCTTCAATTTGCACTAAGTGCCCATATGCTTATTATGTCCATTGCTTTGCTTATCGCCTTCAAATTGCCTTGGTTGCTGCATCTTATGAGGTAAAACATGTTCATCAATACATGTTTTGAAAAATTGAACTTCATAATTAATGTTGTTACTTCTTCTTGTAAGAGTAATGATGAGTTAAGGGTTGCCATTGATGAACTCAAATTAGGAGTTGGTCTTAATTAGATTGGTACTTTGCATCGAGTTGGAGCTACTTGTTCGAGTTCTCATTACAATCCCATATGTAGTTTGTTTAAAATGTTTTGAGCCACATGTGAAGTTCTTGCCAATATTTCTAATGAAGGAAAGACAACATCACATCATAGAGATGCAAATGATGCATACTCATCATTGGTATCTTTTAATTTTGTCATCATATTGCACCTTATAAAAGAAATTATGGATATTACTGAAGTCCTTTGTTAAGCTTTGCAACGAGATCTCAAGATATTTTAAATGCTTTACATTTAGTTTCAACTACAAAAGAGTTACTTCAGAAATTAAGAGAGACAAGTTGGAATGCTTTCTTAGTTCATGTTCAAGAATTTTGCATAAAACACGACATTGACATTCCGGATATGAGTGCAAAATATATTGGAAGGAGAGGTCGTGTTCGAAATGAACAAGGTGATTTTTCTACTGAAAAATTTTATACGGTAAATATCTTTTATGCTACCATTGATTATTAATTGTAATAATTAAATAGCAGGTTCAACGATAATACTATTGAATTACTTGCCTTGAGCATGACTTTAGATCCAAGAAACAGGTACAAGTCATTTAATAGTGATAGTATTTGCAAACTTGTTTTGATAAATTTTATTCTAGAGATTTCACAGAATAGGAAAAATTACATTTGAAGATGGAGTTACAACATTTTGAGCTTGACATTCCTAAGCATCCATATTTCATTAATTTATCAACTAAATCTAATTTATGTCAAGGACTGGCAAAAACTGGAAAGTTCACCATTTAGCCTTTTATTGATAGAGTGATTAGATCTTGTACTTACTCTTCCAGTTTCTATAGTGACCACAAGAGTAAGAGTCAAGTGAAATAAACTTAATTTCTGTAATGTATTTCTTTCAATTTTTTGTATATTAAGTCTTTATCGTATTTTAAGTACTTTATTTATGATGTAGCATTTTTAATTTTCGCTCTCATAAGTAAAATTCCTAGGTCTGTCCCTAGTAATAATAAAGAGGTCACACTCCTAGTAATAAATAAAGAACCTAACTTAGCTTGTTTGATTCTTGTTTTTTCTTCTCTATAATTTTTGTGTCCCAACTATATTAATTTTTCCATAAGCAATCGCGATTGTTGAGCTCACGTATCAAGTCATCATTTTTTTTAAAAAAAAAAAAATTGGTTATATAAAATCGCATTGAACATGAGTAACAAGCTAGAACCAACAGATTGGGTGGCTAATTCTTCACAATATAAGGAATGAAGGTTTAAATCATTAGAATCTATGTTTCCTTTTCTTTGGACCTTTTTCAAATTAAGTTCTTTCAATCACAACTACTTTTTATCTCATAGACTGTTGTTTTATTAACTTTAGAATCTATGTTTTTAATTTTCAATAAAATATTACATTGCATAGAAATTGTTGTTGGGAAAATTCTAATTAAATTCAACTGAATTACTGAAATCTAAATTCAGGACTACGTTTTTAACAAATTCCTAATCAAACCGAAAAAACTAATTAGAGATTCTTATTGAATGTTGTAAAAGGGTAATATGCTTCTAGTTAAAAAGAAATGGAAGGAAGGTAGCAGCCTAATTTCGATTTTGACTAAACCCTTTGGTGCTACCCAATGTCTCGAGTCCGGTTTCTCTGCCCCCCTTCCTCTACCCATCCCTCATTGTCTCAATCCTGACCGTCCAAATCTTGATTCAAGGGCCCAAATTTATTTTTGAAAAAACCGCATGCGGTGTGTGTACCGCATGCGGTTTTTTCAAAAACAAATTTGGGCCCTTGGATCAAGATTTGGACAGCCAGGATTGAGACAATGAGGGATGGGCGAGGGACGCCGGCGTAGTATCTCCTTTCCCAATGTCTCTTTGACATGCAAAGCCTTTTCCTAATTACCACATATGCGTCTAAATTTAAGTTTTGATATTTTAACTGGATTTAATAAAAAAATTTCATAATTTAAATCTCAGTAACCGTTTTAAAACAATAAAGATGTTGAAAGATCCTCTATTCAAAATTTCTTGTTTCTTTGCACAAACTCTACAAATGAATTTAACTTTCCCAACATTCTTTCGCTAACATTTCTTTAGTTTTGGAAAAAATATTAAATTTGTTCAATTTTTATGAATAAAATTACATCCTACGAATAAAATTATGAAACTTTCAATTATAGTTAGTCTCAATTAATTACAGTTTTAAAAAGTGTGTTATCAAAATTTAAAAATTACCGAAATACACCATCCCAAAACCTAATAACAATTTTTACAGATTAATATACAATTATGACAAGTTAATGATGCTTTTAGTCACTAAAAATAATTATAGTGCTTGTGATTAGGCAGATTATAAATTTTAAATTAATAAAATCATTTTCATTCCCTTATCATCATCATCATCAAATAACGTAATATTGTCTTAAAGTTCCAATACTTCTATGAATAAATTAAAAACATAGGTGAGTTCAAGACCGCGAAATAATACTCCTCAAGGAGACTGTGGAAAGCTCGAAGGAAAATTTTTTTGTCAACTTTTAACTCTGGTCTGGAATCCCCATTTGAAGATTAAGGGCTTGTTTGGGGGTTTCCAAAACCCAGGTTTTGGAAACAAAATCTAGGTTTTGTTAAAATCCCACCAAACACTCCATTTTTTTGTAAAAATCATTTTGGGTCCAAAAAAACTAGATTTTGGGTCCAAAATCTAAGTTTTGGCAAATCCAATATTTTTCTGCTTTTAGCTTTCTCTGCCAAGCTTTTGGGCCCACTATCACTGCAAAATTCGTCTCTCTCCTTTCATATTCATTGTCCATTTGCTTTTTTTGGTGTGTTGTCATCCTGTTCCCACACTCTTGCAAGCTCCAAAAAGACGATATTGAAGATGGTCCACAGAAAGACTTTTTTTTTTTTTTTTTTTTTGGGGGGTTAAATCTGCAGAAAGACGTAGAATTGAAGATGGGGATATTTTTTAATGCTTAATTTCTATTTCCTCGGGTAACGAAAAATCTGCTTATTTTTTTTATTTTTTCATTTTTTTTGTCAGAAAACTCTTTTTTTTTTAAAAAAAAAAAATATAATGTTTATAATATTTAAAATACCACTTTATCATTTAAATGCAATTATATAAAAAACTAATGTCCTTTTTGGTAAATTTGATCCCTCAAAAGCTATTCGATAAAAACATCCAAACACTATCATTTTTTTCCAAAATCATTCTTCAAAAATCATTCTCCAAAAGCTATTATCTAAAATCTAGGTTTTGTCTCGTAAATGGTGAAAATCATTTTTCAAAAGCCACTCCCAAACGGACCCTCAATGTTGGTTTGCTCAAGCACGCTTTGTGTTGGTATATGTGAAACAGATAGCTCTCTCTCTTTTTGTAATAAAATCAACGGTGTTTGAGAAGATATTGAGAATGATACGGTGTGGGGATATATAGGACCTATTTAGAATGAACTTTAGTTTGTCTATGTGATGGAGACAAACCTGACAAAACCGTGCAACTGTATTCCTTTCATTCGTGTTAAACATTACTTATTGATGTGGATCCTCCAACGTCACTATATCCATGCAGCCAAACTACAATTCCGTTTCTCCAACAAACTTGGATCCTCCTGCCCTGAAAAAACCATAACTAACTCCCTAACCACCCACATATACCACCACGTGCTACAATACCCACATGTTTGTTCCTCAGCACCCACGTCATCTTTGTGGGGATGAGTCATGATATTTTTTTCTTTTATAATCTTCCGAGTCTATGCAGTAGGCGAAATTTAGTATTAAATAAATACGTTCTAACTCCCAACTTTATTAGATTTTTTTTTTTTTTTTTTGTCAATCGGTGTGCCCCTGCGGTATATATATGCATGGAGCCACTACAATACTGGCACACTAAAAAAGGGAAAGTGAGAAAGAGAGATAATGAGCAACAACGCAGGGAAGCTCGTTTGTGTCACTGGTGCTTCTGGCTATATTGCTTCATGGCTCGTCAAGCTTCTTCTTCAACGTGGTTACACTGTGAAGGCCACTGTTCGCGACCCTAGTGAGTGATTCTCTTTTTACCTGCTTTGCTATTATCTCTGTGTAATGTCAGGAATTCGCTTTCCTTGCTGAGTCCTGTCACTATTTTTTAAGGATTTGACATTGCCTAGAGGGACATCTCCAGATATATATATATATATATATATTTATTATTATTATTTTTTTTTTCCCTATTTCTGGTTTTGTTGGAGGGGGATTTTATATGGCAATTGAAAACTGAAGATGATCCGTTGGGGTATTTATGGAGAGACGATGGTAGGAACCTCTAGGAGAGCTATGCCCCTTCAGGCTCTTAAGTTCATCTGAGCTTAATCTCATCTTTCCGTCCATGGACTTTAGTCCCATGCCTTTCGATGGTTCATAAAAGATAAAATTGCCTCCAGCTAAGAATATCATCGCTAAATTACCAAGAAATGATTATAGTCCTGTGAAGGGAACCCATGGCTCTGATATTTCCTTTTGCTTTGGACTTCTGTTATTGTTTGTAGTAAATATGTGGCGGTATCCTTGTTTTCATATAACATATTCTTTTCACTGTGAAACTGAATATATATGCAATTAGCTAGCAAGGATTAGCGTATGATCATAAGGCTAAAGATTTATTAAATGGGTTCCAGAACATTCCATTTTGCTTATGCTTTCCAAGTTTCTGTGTCGTTAAATTGCATCAATTTTTATTGTTCTTTCCCATAATGCTAATTATTAAGGTTTTGAATGACCATTTACTTTGGTTTGTAACTCTCTGCAGATGATCCAAAAAGGGTAGACCATTTGCTCAACCTTGATGGTGCGAAGGAGAGATTGCACTTGATTAAAGCAAATCTCCTGCATGAAGGTTCCTTTGACCATGTTGTTGAGGGGTGTGAGGGTGTGTTTTGTTATGCTGTGTCTCCCTTTTTTCCTGATGTCGGAGATCCCCAGGTTCATTCCATTCTGCATTTCTTGATGGATAATGAAATGTGGTCTGTGTATTGTAAAGCATTCTGTTTTTACTGCTTTAATATGTTTGAACAGTGATTCCTTATCTCTAGGAAGGTGAGTGAGAGTGGGGTGCAAGAACCATTAAGATGATGTCTTCTTCTTTGCAATTCCAAATGAGAAATCAAAACCGTAGGAATCTCAAGGCGTTGTAATTAGAAAGCCAGAACCCATAATTATAGTATTTCATTTTCTCCGATAAGCAGGCAGTTAATTTCTGAACACTAAAAGATTGTCATGCAAAAAAAATTTCTCCGATAAGCAGGCAGTTAAAAGACTGTAAAACGATTAGAATGCCATGCCTTAGGCAAGTTCTATTCTTGATGTATACTTATTTTGTTAAAATGCCATAAAATTGAAGAGAAGTATAACTGCACTTGCTGCCCACATCCTCTCCAAACGGAACTTAGTATTTCATATCAAAGAACTGATTGGATTAATGTCTCTCATTTTGAATGTCCTTGTTTCTACATGGATTAATGGTTGGTTTCATTAATAAATTGCTGTCACAAATCTTGTAATCATGATTCTTGGCTAAAGAAAGTGGTCAACTCTTTTGAATATTTTATTGTTACACGTTTGGCATTTTCTATAATTTATTAGTCAAGTATAGAAGCTACCAATCTCTTGTGGCTCTATTTTTTAGCTCATGACTTTTTTTTTTTCTCATTTCAGGCTGAACTGCTTGATCTGGCAGTCAAGGGAACTCTCAATGTTCTAACATCATGTGCTAAATGTCCATCTGTGAAAAGAGTTGTTTTTACTTCTTCCATTTCTGCTGTTCAATATAATGGAAAGCCTAGAACTCCTGAAGTTGTGGTTGATGAGTCATGGTTTTCAGATCCCGACTTTTGTAGGGAATGTAAGGTATCCGCTACAGTTCATTGGACCAAATTACTGATACAGACGTTATCATGCTGGTTAAATTTGTGATAGTGAATGTTCTATAGAGTTGGGACAGCTATTATCTATCTAATGGGAAAATCAGAATGGCATGATATACTTTATGCTAAATGAACATTGTCAGTGGAGGCCACCACGGTGGAATGGCTAGATCTTGGAGAGCCCATCTGCCACTAAGGTGGAATGGCTCCATACTGGTGGCATCTTGGTGGTTATGAAGATGGTAGCTATGGCCTCCTTCAATACCACATAACAATCCGCATAAGAGGGACGTTAGTAAATAAAAAAAAATATCCGTAACAATCATTCAATATTACATCATGCGCCATCAATGCTGAGAAATCTATGAATGCTCCTCCTCCTCGGAACCATCTCAGACTTTGCCCAAATCCTTAGTCATATCAATTTCATCTTTTCTCTTATTATTTTCATATCAACAACCCATAGACATCTGTGCCTCTGTTTTTCTTTTCATGTTTCCCCAATTTTTTTCTGCCTCTGAGGGAACTTGAGTGTATTTTGCTTGTTTTCAAGTCCTCTATTTCAACTAAAGTCTCTTAGTTTTGATTTTGATGTCAAACAGTTGATTCAGTGGGTGCAAATTTGATTATTTGTCATGCATAGTAATTTATAATGTCCTCAAGTTTCCTTCTGTTTCCAATTTTGTGCTTTCAGCTGTGGTACGTAGTTTCAAAGACTTTGGCAGAAGAAGCTGCATGGAAATTCACAAAAGAAAAAAAAATTCATATGGTTACCATCAATCCAGCATCGGTGATAGGACCTCTCTTGCAACAAAAGCTTCACACAAGTGCTGCTGAAATTTTGAAAATAATAAATGGTACTTTCTTTTACTATTCATAAAGCATCTGAGTTGCTTTACCAACTCCAACTCAAATGCTTTTTATGGCTTTAATAAGTGGAAAAAGGACAGGGATCATTGTAACATGGTAGTAAGTGTATGTAGTGTAAGAAAATGAACGTTGTGAGATTTTAATCTTTAGCTTAAACTTGTTTTAATCCACATTGGAATTTTAATGCTTACCATAATGCTATATCAGAATATTTTCCGTTTTCTTTTTGTGGTATATGCAGCTTTAAACTTTTTAAACTTTATAATGTTATATACTCTTCATCCTTATTGACTTAAATTGTGCATTAAAAGGAAAATTGAAACCACGGATTGGAATTGGCACGAAAATTAGTGACACAGTTCTATCCTATACAAAATGTAAAGAAGATCTTTCAGATGAACAAAGTTATAGTCTAAATGCACTTTTCTTCAAAATTTCTTTATTAAGGATCTGATAGTTTGACTTGTTTGTGATTTAACTTTCCTTGTTACTTTGAGAAATATTTGATGACTTCTATGTGTTATATGTACTGTGTTTGGCCCCCAGACAACAATTTTTGCATCCCATCTTTTAGGGACTCTTTCCATCGTTGATTTATGCAGGTGCCCAGACATTTCCAAACATATCATTTGGATGGATCAACGTTAAAGATGTTGCAAATGCTCTAATTAAAGCATTTGAAGTTCCTTCTGCTAACGGAAGATATTGTTTGGTTGAGAGGGTGGCCCACTGCTCGGAAGTTGTGAAGATTTTACGTGAGCTGTACCCTCAATTGCAACTTCCTGAAAAGTGAGTTCAATTATTTCTACAATTTCAAGACTGCATATAATATATAGTTTAGTTATATATCTTGCTCTAATCTTTCTTGCGAATTTATCTCTTTTCTAAAATGTTGAAGAATTATCTTTTTCATTTTTGTTTTTCATCTATTGTTTCTGCTCTGTTGGGTTATATTAACATGTTAAACAATGGTGGTTTAATCTACCATGTTCTGCTGTGGAAGCAACATATTTCTTTATATGAACTTAAATAAGGATAAGTTAGTTTAAGATAATGATCAGTTAGTTTGAGATTAAGAAAAAGTGATTTTAGTTAGGCTAAGCATGAGTAAGTTGTTGAGGGTTTAAAGGAGTTGTCGGGAGAATTTAAGCTAAACACGTGGGATATGTTGCAAAAAGCTTATTTTGGTAAGCTATTTGTAATAGCTTATAAGAAAAGCTAAAAATTGAATTTTTTTCACGAAACCTTAATGATTGTGATGTATCATTGTAATAGAAATCACAATTCAGTTGGATTAGTTAGAATGTAACCGTTAGAAGAGATACTAAGCCTATAAATAGATGTAAACTCACTTGTATTCAATCAGGCTTGTTAGATTTAATATGATTTGGATTAGTTCCAGTTTCTATTCTCTATCTCTCGTCTGATTTTCTCTTCTATTTCTCTATCTCTCTTCTGCTTCTCTTTATCTCTCAATGTCGAACCCCAGACCATGCGGCGAGAAATCAATTTCTCTTAACCAACCAACATGGCCATTGTCGACTCTCTTCTGCTTCTCTACTTAACGTCTATATGCAGAAATTCCTTTAACGTGGGAAGCATAAGACATACTGAAACAAGTTTTCCACTTTCCATTTAAAAAGAAAGAAAGAGCTTTCTTCTTTGTTTGGTACTGAATTAAGGTTAAGGTTTTTTTTGTCACAACACAACCTGCAAAGGGAGTGTTTTGTCCTGTCATTTTGCAGATTTTGATAAATGCCCCAAATGTTAAATTTAACACCGAAAATCTAGAATCATGATCCAAAAATCTGCGTTTGACTGTTGTGAATGTTGCATGTAACGGAATATCCATTTCATCTTACACCTGCGTTAATTCGATATTTTCATCATTCTGTATATTTGGAACTTGAAATGAATGGTATGGTTGAATTGGTGTGTCAATTAAAGACTTGAAATGAAGGGTATGCATGGATCTGTGGGAGGAAAAGAAATAGAGAGCTTCAATTGAAATCTAAATTCTTGACTGTGACTATCAATCCAATCTTGTAGCAAGAAGTTCTCATAGGCCAAGTTCTGACTGATTTCCTAATTCGTCTAACTTGAGAAAACCATGTTTATAAACCAAATGGCATGTTTTCTCACTTCATACCCATTCATTTAGTTCATGTATGTTATTTCTGATTTTTGTTTTTTTTTGTTTTTTTTAGTTGCTAAAATTTCTCGATTTCTCATCATACTTGATAGGTGTGCGAACGATAACCCATTCATGCAGACATACCAAGTTTCTAAAGAAAAAACAAAGACACTGGGAATTGAATTTATTCCATTGGAAGTGAGTCTGAAGGAGACTGTGGAAAGCTTGAAGGAGAAAAAATTTGTCAACTTTTAACTTTGCAATCCCTATTTGAAGATTAAATGTTGGTTAGCTCAAGCATGGTTTGAGTTGGTATATGTGGAACTGATAGCTCTGTCTCCTTTTGTAATAAAATAAACGGTGTTTGATAAGATATTGAGAGGGATACGGTGCTGGGATATATAGGACCTAGTTGGAATGAACTTTAGTATGTCTGAGTTGGAGACAAACCTGACAAAAGTTTGCAACTATATTCCTTTCTGTCGTGTTAAACATTGATTCCTAGGATTTTATGGCCATGCTTGTGTTTGTTGTCAATTCTGAGATACATGTACAATCGACTACCTCTTGTGGTTGTTAATATAAGAGGTAGCTGGCAATTTTTTGAGGAGATTAGAAAAATTAAATAAGTTACATTAAAATATTTATATTTATTAGTTTTTCCAAACTAATTTATTTGGTCTATAAATTGATATATAATATAATAATATATAGTTTATGCTGATGCTAAGTAATTTATTAACTTATTTAATTTTTTTTTTTTTTAAAAATCTCCAGGTTCTTACGTGAGAGGAAATAATTAGAATTTGTTTATGCAGGTATTGGTGAATCGCTAGAGGATAAGGTGCATCTAATGCTCCTTTAAAACAATTTTTACTAAGAACTCCCTCGGTCCCTCCGGTAAATAAACAACAAAATTATATGCTAGAGGATAAGATGCATTTAATGTAAAAGACAAATATGTAATCTAAGTTGGAATGTATTTAATTTTTCGAAAATAACCAAAAAGAAAAAAGAAAAGACAAATATGTAATCTAAGGAGTAGGAATATGAAATTTTGAAGTTTGGGTATTGACAACTTTAGAATAGTAATTAACAAGTTGGTTATACACAATGGCAACTAGTGTCTTAAGTTGTCAATTTCTATACCCTAGTAGTTAATTTATATATTCAAGCTATCAACACTCAAATTTCAGAATCTCATATTTTTACCAAATCACCTATTTATTCTTTTGATAATTTAGTAGACATTTTGGGGTTTTTGTAATTCAAATGCTATTTTTCTATCATTTTCTTTAATATTTAATGAAATACATTGAAAAATTCAAATTATAATATATTAATATAAGGGTCTCAAAATTATATCATTTTATATTTTAATTTAAAATAAAAAATACATTTCCCCTCCATAAATCGTAATTGCATTCATGAGGAAAAAGCATAGTCTACAAAGCATCGTAGGATACATACATCATGGAGAAGGTATGATAGATCCCACACATCATTTTTTGTCTCAATAACGATTTTTATATGGGATTGCTTTATAAGTTTGCGATGAATAGAAAATCTATGTGGATATACTATTCCCTGCTCTATAAAGAGGAAAGTCATAGCATCTCGAAGCGTTAGTAACTACAAATGAAGTGCTCCAAAATGGGAATTTTGGTTAAAATGATATGTTAGGAAATACACTACAAAAAACTAATTTTTAGCGATGACATTTGGCAGCGACTTATAATGTCGTTGAAGAAAGTATAGCTTTCAGCGGTGATTATATTATCACCACTGAAAATACTCCCCTTCAACAACGACATAATATGTCGCCACCAAAAGGGTGTGACGACTCTTGTGTCGCCGCCAAAAGTCTAGTTTAAAATTTTAGCTCTTTTTTTTTTAAATAAAAAAAATGATAGTTATGAAATAAATAAGTTAGTTGATGTAATTTGTTATGAATAAATAAATTAATTCCTCATAATATTATTGTGAGATAAAGAGAGTTTGAGAGATAGTATGTTGTGCGTGTGAGTGTGAGAGTGAGAGAGGGGGAAGGGGAAGGGAGTGGTATGGTGTGTATGAGAGGGAGATTATAATTATGTCTATATTAGTATAGGTGTCAAATGGAGAACTAAAGATACAATGTTTGTGTGAGGGTAAGAGTGCAAGCAAAGGAGGGGGATAGTTTGTGAGATAGGAAAAGAGGGGAGTGAGAGATAGAGTGTGTGTGAGGGATAATACAATTGAGAGGTAGTACACAATACAATCAAGTGTTTGAAATAATATAATTATATTATAATTAAATTTATGTAAGCTTACTTATTTTTTATAAATAGTATACTTAAATGGTTTGATAATATTGTATAATGATTTTTTGTATTAGAGAGAGTGATGAATAACATAATTTTTTTGCCAACTCTTAAAAATAATATAAATGGAGGCAGTAGTAATTAATTAAGGTGTGTGAGAAAGATTTGATTAAATTAAGTTTATTTATATATTTATAATTAATTAAATTTTACTTTATCATGAAAATTTTATATTGTTTTTATTTGTTGTCTTTGAACTAGGTTACCACAAATAAAACACCCACACCAACTGAGCTAGCTGATACCTAATACATTCAGCGAAAGTTATCTTATTTATATTTAAAAATATGTAAACCTAAATCTTTAATCCCAGCGCCATTTTTCTGTTTCCTACCCATGTGAAAAGAAATTCTGCACTAAAATCAACCAAATCCCTTATCCCTTCACCTCTCACTCCTCTCTATGCCTTCATTTGATTTCTCCGTCACCCATAGTCCAATATTGCTCCTCTCAACTTCGTTCCTTTAGCAAACTATTAGTTGTGGCGAGAAATGAAATTTGAAAATTTGGCACCACTAGTTGTAGTGGTAAACCAACCACTACTAATTAATTTCAAAAAATGTAAAATATGGCACCCAATTTGCCAACCGCTACTAATATTTAATGAAATTTTAAATTGTTGGGCCAAAAATTTTAATTTGACTTTGTCGCAGTTGACAAAACTATTACTAAATGTTGTGTAAATAAAAAAATTGCGTGAATAATTTTTCAATATATTATTCCAATATTATTTTGAATGGTTTATCATTTAAGTTACAATTTAAATGATAGTAATTATTATTTGAGAAGAATGATTAAACTAAGTTAGAGAAGTATAAATATTATGTATGTTTGATTTTGAGAAAATGATTTAGGTTTTTCACTTTATGAAATTGAAGTTGAAGATGTAAATATATATTTGTTTATGGAAGGAATGTTGAAAATGTAGTGGAAGGAACCTTCAATTTCTGTAGAAAGAAAAAAAATAGTATAAGAATTATATGAAGAAGGAAAATAAAATGAAATGATATGATCAAAGATTTGAGGGGGAAAATACCATATAGAGACCAGCACTTTATCAACAAAGGATAGAAGTAGGAGAGAGGAGAGTGATGTGAAAAAATGGAAGAAGGTAAAAAATGAGGTGTGGTAGGGGTATTTATAGGATATTAGCGATACATTTGAGCAACTTTCAGAGGCGCAATGGGATCCACAATTGTTCCATGTGACTCCATCATCTGAGACTCTCTCAACTCAGCCTTTTTCGCTAAATCAGCTCCTGATGCACATATTTTATTAAACAATTATTAAGCAATTTATATAATTAAAATAAATAAAACATGTTTAAACAAATAATGTCTATATCTTACAATGGCTTCCTTTGCCTGCTAAGAGGTTGCACCCTCGTCCGTGTAATCGTGTACAATAGTGAATAACTCCTCGTAGTCTGTCCGACGATTCTCCTGCTTAGCCTTCTTCTCCTAAAAGAATTAAAACAATAAATTATTATTAATAAACATATAACAATAAATTTATAATATTAAGCTAAAATTAATTTAATTGTAAAAAACACCAATTCATTGTAGTGACAGCAAATGTCTTCGCTCTTACCACGTAATGGATCCTTTAGTGCCTTTGGCTCCTAGTGTTTCTCTCAAAAATAGCCTGCAAAAACAACAAAACGCAACATTAATATTCTATTTTTTTAATGATGTTTTATATTTCCTTCTAAATAATAATTATTAAAAAAACATGTCCTTTGGGCTTTTCTTGTACTGGACAAATCATGCCCAGTCATTAGGTGGGACGCTGTCAAGCATGGCCTCCATCAACTGTTCCAGAGGCATCATCACATCCTTATCCACAATGTGGTAGAGACGATTTCTCATGTTCTTCCACCAATCCTCCATCTTTATCAAGGTGTACAACTTCTTGTTGTTTTCCATGGACAACCTATCCTATATCATAAATTTAAAGAAATGAGTCACAATTAAATAAATTATAATTAAATACAGTTGATCAATTAAATAAAAACTATAAAAACTTATATTTGATTCAGTATGTTAAATGAGTTACCTTCACGGCCACGTCTCATGCTAGATCCTTCACCTTAAGGGAATCTTCTTCCGGATCTCAAAGTGGTTAGGGAACCGGGTCGAATTTCGCCTAGCACGTTCTGATAGCAATTGAATAGATGAACGCCATCCTCAATCCGTTGGTTTGTGGCCTCATTCCACAGAACTACTACACATAGCCTTGGGCCCAGCTTATTTGGAGTAGCCACAACCAGCCTTGTAATACCCTAATTTTCATAACTCTGATAAACATTGTATTTTGGAGAATAATTACTAAAATATAAAGGTGAATATGTGTCTCAAAGAATTATAATCTATTGATTATAATTTTATCCAAATTTCACTGGAAATTAATAGACAAATGGTTGGATTTGAGACTACATATTTAGGACAATAAAATGTGACATAATTAGCTATGAAGAAGTTATAAAAACACTTAATTGAATTAAGTGTCAATTAGGAAAAAGAGAGGCAAATTAGCTTGCAATTAATGAAGATAAATTGTATAATCCTTCTAATTGAATGAAGGCAAGTTTAAAAACATCAAACACATCTGATCCTAGTAGTTGTGATAGTGGGTGGCGAAATGAAGAAGGGATAATAATTTGTTTGAGTTGAAAAGTCAAAATTTTGGATTAACCAATGAAAATCAATTGAATAATAGGTATATTTTTAATTAAGAAAAATACATTAAGTAGCTGAATAAAGGAGCACATTATATGCTTATTAAATAGAAAGAGGTCGGCAGCCATGAGAAATGTGAAGATTAGATAATATTTCCCAAAAGCGAATATAAGTGGCGCTGGATGATTTTGCTTGGGATTTATAATTAAATAATTGTGGTACTTTGCAAATAAATGACGCATGGATAAATACAAAAGCAAAACACCCATTAAATGGCTAACTAAAGAGAGATGTCGACCATGATGTGTAGGGAGGAGAATTTGTTAATTGAATCAAGATAAAGTAATTAAAGCAAGCACATGCAAGCATTTAATTAGGGGACAAATTGGAAGATGATAGGATAATGCATTAATTGAAATGGAAGAGGATAAAGAGAGAGAAAATTAAATTAAAGCAAATTTGATAATGGTTTGAAATCCAAGAAATATCGATGTGCACAATAAAAACTCAAAACAACAAATAAAGTGAGAATTTATACAAATTTAAATAGTTGTGAAGAAGTAGGAACCTTGGAGAAAATATAAGGACTTATCTTGAACCCACATAATTTAACCTCGAAAGTAAGCCTAATAAAGGCTATTTTTGCAAACGTTGAAGAATAAGCTTAGCACAACCAGGGAAATCTAATTAGACCATAAATCTTGATATTCAACTACTAATCAAGATACATACACAGAATTCAAAAGTATTGGTAATTGATCAAGCAACCAAAAATAGATTTCATTAAAGTAAATTAATTCTCAAAAAGCAAAACTTAGAGGTTAAGTTAGGGTTTTCTAATCACATGAAGGGATGAGATCAACTCTTGTAAAGTAGATTGCATCCAATGGCTAGGGTGAGAGATGGGCAAATTAAATTCCATTTGTGTCCTAAATCTCCACCTATAAATAGGAGGCTTGGGTTCACTTCATTCTTCACACCAAACTCAACCAAATAGGTGAGTTTTAGAGAAGCAAGAGTAGAGAGAAAATCATAGTGGGAGCAAGAAGGAGGAGGAAGGTCTTCAAGGGTAAGTCTTCTTGTTCTTGAGTTCTAAGTTTTAAATTCATAGTTAGTTTATGTTTGATCTTTAAATCTTCCAATAAGTTTTGATTTCATGTTTTTATGATTAAAAATGTCTTTATTTCGAAAATATGGTGGAGGATATTGTGGAGCAAAATTCTTGGGAGTTGAAGATCAAAGTAGAGGAATTCTGGCAAAATTTTTGGTGAAAATTCTGGGCAAACAGCGAAAGCAATGCTAATATTTTATGTTGAAAATGAAGCCCATAAATCACGAAAATTTCCAGTAATAAAGTAGATATGTAGGGCTTTCCAAATATATATAATATGTACCATTTTGATTCCTGTACAAAGAAATACAATCAGTTGAAGTTAGGCTATTTTTCTGGACGAAATTCTGGGCAATGTTGTGAAAGATGAAAACTGGGAATTTTTCATAAATTATGGGTATATAAAATTATTTTTACTTGAAAATATACATCTTAAGGATTCTGGAGAATTTTACAGATCCTCGTTTTGATTTTTGTAGATTTAATTATGATTTTGCGAAGTTAACCGAAAATTCTGCCCAGAAACTCAGCATAGCGTTTTTAATAAAATGTAAGGGTAAAATGGTAATAATAAATCCACTAAGGGTAGAAAGGTACATTAAAACCCTTTGGATATTATTCTAAGCAATATGATATTTATCAAATACCATATAATAATCCGACGATAATGTATAGAATATCTGGGAAGTCCGGAGTCGGTTCAAAGGTCGAGCTAGATAGCCATTACACCGTGAAAGGTACGTTCGCGTACTGTAACACTAACTCTGATGCTTATTGTATGCTTATATGTGATAGACTATTTCATAGAGTCATGGACTTGGACTTGGTCTTGGGTCATGCATACATGTCTTTAAGACTCGCCTTGGTAATGTTCACTCGGGGCTTTATATATTGTTAGATTTGTTCTTGCAATTTTTTGGTCCAAGGCGGAACAAAGTAATTTTTTTTTTTTAAGGGTCCATAGCAGCTAATTAAAAGATTTGCTATTTTAATCAAAAGGTTCCACAAATCTCAGCTTACACCCACACCCACGTGCAAATTTTAATCAACCCCCAATTAGATTTGTGGTTTAAACTGAGATCACTCAATTCAGTAACAAATAACATTAAAAAAAAACATTAATCCATAAATATATAGAATATTTATTTATAAACTACACAAGACTAGGTTGCTTGCTCCAAAAAAAACATTAATCCATAAATATATGGTTGCATCCGCCAATGTATATAAAAGAGGGGTCAAGGGCAAATTGATCTGGGAAGTATTCAAAAAAATCGCAAAATAGTATTGGAAGTTTTTTGGATCTCCAATTCTCCATATGGATGTTAATAAAGAGCAATATCAGATGCCTGATGTCAAAACAATAAGCATGGAAAAAATAATATAAACAAGCTATGAAGTTCTTCTCCAATCAAAAACAGAAGACAAGGACAAATAGAGCTAGCAGCAATAAATTCATATGTGATACAGCCCGGTCGCTTCGGCCTAACCTGCAATTGAATGAGAAAAGGAAATGAATGTACAATAAATATGAAACCAATCCATTATAAAAACAAACAAATTAAAGAAAAGGGACTACAAACATAAAAAATTCACCAACAACAATATTAATATTCATTGCCGAGATTCGCCTCCTATTTTCAGATCTTCCTCTACAAAATGAAAGAAGATAAATCGTAATTAATATGTATTAACTAATACGAAAATAGAAAATGCAAATTAATATACCGATAACAATAGCTTCAGTCTCATCAAAATTATCACAATCAAAGTCATTGCAATTGGGTGGTTTCATTGATAGCCAATTTTGTGCACATATGAGTGCCTCGACCATCTTTGAGGATAAAGAGCTCTGAATGCATCCAATACTCGACCCCCGTGCTAAAAGCGCCTTCCGAAGAGACAAGAGAGACTGGAACACCAATATATCACGTGCGATCAAGCTTAACACTTTATACTTACAAGCATTGGCTTTCCACCATGCCAAGAGGTCGAATTTTGAATCACGATAACCAACCAATTCAGCTCGAAGGTATTCATCCACTTCTGAAATTTTCTCAACATTACTACTCTCATCTGCTGGGCCAAAAACTTTTGGAATGTAGCATCACCCGATGCCAAGGGCACTTCAAGTTCTAACTCAACATGATCCCATTGCTCCGATGTTGGTTGAGAAGAAGATTCAACAACATGAGCGAACAAAGTAGTTGAATAGTGGTCATATAAACGATACAATAATGTCGTAATCTTCCTCAACATAGCTTCGCACTTTGTTGGTTCATGAAAAAGGTCAGCGAAAGCAACCTTGACATATGTCAATTTATATCTGGGGTCTAGTATCACACCACCACCAATAAAGGATTCATTTTCTTAGCCGACCCCGATTTTGTTAAACTTTGATAACATTCTTCTTGACATGTGACCCAACAGAGAGTAGGAGCAAGGATGACTTTATTATACACTTTGACCTATGTTTCCCTTTAGTTTCTGCTAGTGGCAGCCTTGTAAAATGGTTCCATATACTAGATGACTCTTTCTTTTTTCTAGGTTGGGAATCATTATCTTGTCCCTCATTCGTCATCTCATTCTCAACATGGGCAGCACTACGTTGTACCGTGGAGCTTGCCCTTGCACATTGTCTCGTGGTATATGTGCCATGCTAATTTCAAGATAAAAATATATAATCAGAATAATTTAAAATAAAATATTTTACACATTTTACTATTAGCCTAAAAACCGTAGCATAACATGAAATTTGATAAGAGTCCACATGAATTTTTTCATTTAAACATGTTTTGCTTTGAACTTGTATGAAGTATAAAACATAGTCATGATATTAATCAGCAAAACAAATGATTTATCTATATATACATATATATAAACAATAAACAAAAACAAATGATAACAAGCAAAATAATGTAACTTGCACATTCATAAAAATTTTAAAGTTCTTGGGATTCCACATGAATTTTTTCATTTAAACATGTTTTGCTGAACTTGTATGAAGTATAAAACATAGTCATGATATTAATCAGCAAAACAAATGATTTATCTATATATACATATATATAAACAAAAAATACAATACATTTCTTTTTTCTGCCTTAATGACACAAGACAGAACCAGAGCACGAACCACAGAAGATTACACAAGACAACGGCACAGCAAAGTGCGAAACAAACTTCTACAGATTAACAAACTTTTAAACAGCAACCGAAGGAGACGTATTCAATGCAAGGGACTAGGGAGCGGGAGGTGGTGTGTGTGTGTCATTTAATACTCATTTAAAGTAAAAGACAAACGTAACAGTCAAAAAACCAAACAGAACCGAATAAAAAAATGCGGGAGACAAAGTTGAGACATGGTGGGGCCGAGAAGCACTTTGATTCACAAATACACACTCACACACACAAATGACACAATTATTTATTCACACGGACACACAGACAGGACATGGTAATGCCGTTGAGTTTTCCTAGCGAGGACACGAGGAGCGAGCGTTCGTGGCAAAAAAAAAATTAAAACGTTTAAACGGGTTGGTGCAAACATGGTTGACTATGCATGTCTTTGTGTGCTATGTACTGCAAACATGTTGTTGTGATTGACATTACATTACATCTTCGTGTGCTTATGTATTGTTGTAACCTTACATCTCGTGTGTATGTATTGGTTAATGTTGTAATGTTATGAATATCTCATTCATACATATTTTGTCACACATAAGCATGAGGTTAATCATTACCCGAGGTTCAATGGGCATTGAACCTCAGCTCTTAACATAGCGTCAGGGTCAGGAGGACCGAGGATCGAGGAGAAAGGTAAGCGGCACGCATAGGGACTCAGCTGAAGACTTTCTTCTTTTGTATTTACTCGAAAACACTCGGTATAACGTACCGTTACTGTAATCAGCCAGACTTACGACATTTTGAATATAAATATCAGTTACTCAATCGCTCCGATGCTCTACTCTGATTGAAAAAAAATATATGTACTGCTTTTGAAAATGGGATGTTACAAGCCTCCTAGTGGTGATGTTCCCTTGCTTATCTGCGCAATTGATCACAAATTTTAATTAACTTTAATTTCACATTTAAACCACTTTAATTAAAATAGTAACTTTATTAAAACAATTCTTTATCTTGAACCTCCATCTCAAATCCGGTCGACCATGAAGACGACTGTCATGAGTTATTTTGGTCCCTAGCCTCCTCAAGGTCAAGGAACCGCTGGCCACCTCGCTCAACAGAAAATTTATATCAAAATTCCCGTAATCCTTTTAGTCGCTCACACGAATGTCAAGCCCTCTGATTGAATAGGCCTTTTGCATTGGTGGGGTCACCTGTTGTGGTGGCACGAGGAAATGTAGACCCCTGGGATGCCCTTTACCCTATCTCATCGCCCCTACATAATATGTCCTCGAGGGGGACACTAATCCACCGCCTTCCATTTCCTTTTGTCTCTTTCGAGAAGACATTATAACTATAATTATAAACCAATTAAAAATAAATTATAGTCACACCTAACCAATATTAATAAAATAATAATAATAATAATAACCAACATTATAAATAATGTAACATCACAATATTATAATAATATAATTACATGTAACGAAACAAAGTAAATAAATTCAACATTTTATAAAACCTAATTTAAAACGTACGTACAAAAGAAGTTAAAAAAAAAAAAAAAAGATTACACATGACAAAATATGCTTAGAAACTCACAAATATTACAAAAATATATTTAAATAACAAGTAAATTACTATAAACAATTCTATCCAACTAAAATACGAAATGAAGTAAGTAAATTTACTAGCCTCAAAGGCCTAACTCTATATATCTTTGAGAAGAACCTCAGATCTAAAGAAAACTCCTCAAAGCGTGCATGAGGAACAATTTTACCAAAAGTGGTAAAATGAAGGGTGACGATGTTTATATAGCTATGTAATTTGTAGCAGTTTTTACCAAGACCGTTAAAAGTCATGAAACCCTACTTCGGACGTGCAACCCTTTACATTTTGTAGCGGTTATTTGAGACTGCTACAAACATGCAACCCTTTACATTATGTAATGGTTTTTGCCTCAAAAACTGCTACAAATTACAACACATTTTGTAGCAGTTGTATAGAACCACTACAAATGCACCGCCACATAGCGCCAAGTTGGTGGTACATTTTGTAGCGGCTACTATGACTCAACCGCTACTAAGTAATTGCTACAGCCATGGCGTCATATTGTTGACAAACTAGCCCCACATTTTGTAGCGATTTTTGCTCTCTAACCACTACAAATTACCATTGCTGACTAGCTTGCCATTTGGTGGGAGTCATAAATTGTAAATTTATAGTGGTTTGCCTAAACACCACTACAAATCCTAAAATACGTGAAGCAAATCTAGAATAAACATACAATGTGTATATTAAATATATACGTTAGTCTACACGATATAGGTAACAATAAAAAAGCTTCTTTATCCAAGGTGGATTTCAAGAGTCAACTAGAGGAGTGAGTCCACTTCTACCATCTGAATGCCAAAATATTTCCTGAAGAAAAAATAATAACAGCCAATTCATCAAATAATGAACTAAATTAAAGCCTACATTTGTATCATTGTTTTGGTGAGAAAATTTTTTCATGTCACAAAAAACCTCTCAAGAGTGACACACACTAGCTGGTGCCATCGTGTGAATTTCATATTTAATGTCACGGAATGAAAATTAAGGGCCGTCTAGCATATAATATGATAAAACTTGTATTCCTTAAACCTTATTACATATAAATAATTTCCTGACAAATTAATTATAATGGTATATACAATTAATATAATAATTTTGAACATGTGAATACATTCCTAATTCATATATATAAACATATGAAAAAAAAAAGATAGGGATCTTGCCTATAGAATTCGTGTAGCAACTCTAAAATTAAAAAAACAAAGGATGCATTAAATATTTACGATAGTCCATGCGATACAGGCATGCAGCAATAAAAAAAAAAAACTTATTATACAAGGTGCTTTTAGGAGTTGCAAGTCTACTTCTACTATATGAATACCAATATATTTTTCTTGTAAATAATGTCCCCCGATTGAAACATGTTACACGGATAAAATGTAAATATACAATAATGATAAACTCCTCAAATCATAACAAGTTGCATGGAATTTAAACAAGAAAGGATCACTTATTGATCATTTAAAAACTTAGACCGCTAAGAGTATATGAAACTAAAGAAAGAATTAATCATCACTATTTAAATTAAAATTAAAAAGAAAATCAAAGAACTCTAACCTATTTGAAAGGGGACAAAAAAAAAAACCAATCAGAAAGAAAACAAATAACATCAAAAGCAAAACCGAAGAAAAAACAAAATCAAAATTTTAATTAAAGTAAAAAAAAACCAGCTGAAAAAAAATCAAAAATCAAAATCCAAATCAAAGAGCTAGCCAAAATTGAAAAAAACCAGAATATCGAACAATCAAGAATAAATGCGAAGTATAATCACCGAAGAAGGAGAAACAATTAAAATAAAATAGAATTAGCCATGGATCGACAACTTTGACACAAATCTGGAGATCTGGAGAAATGAAGCCGACAAAGAACTCTAACTTATTTGAAAGGGGACAAAAAAAAACCAATCGAAAGAAAACAAATAACATCAAAAGCAAAACCGAAGAAAAAACAAAATCGAAATTTTAATTAAAGCCAAAAAAACCAGCTGAAAAAAATCAAAAATCAAAATCCAAATCAAAGAGCTAGCCAAAATTGAAAAAAACCAGAATATTGAACAATCAAGAATAAATGCGAAGTATAATCACCGAAGAAGGAGAAACAATTAAAATAAAATAGAATTAGCCATGGATCGACAACTTTGACACAAATCTGGAGATCTGGAGAAATGAAGCCGAGAAGGGTTTCCCAAATCCTGATATATGTGAGGTAGATCTAAATCTTGTAGGCTACTTTTGCACCTCACAACAAAACTAGTAGAAGGCGACTTCCCCAGAAACGAAGAAGAAATTTAGCGGAGTGAACGGAATGTACAAAAGTAAGACATTCAAGACTCTTAATGAAAGGTTGTGTTTAGGATGGATTTGAGGAAGATGTTCTGCACCGTTAGGTTTTGAATAGAGAACTTCTTATTTTTATGGAAGAGGGGGAATGACAAAATGTCAAAGGCACAAGATTAAAGTTGAAATATCTAAAAATTTCTAATTTCAAACCAGTCATTGTAACTCAAAATAAAAAATAAAATAAATTGAAATATTTAAAAAATTTGAGTTTCAACGACCGGTTTTGAAAAAAAACAGTCATTATAACTCAAAATAAAAAATAAAATAAATTGAAATATTTTAAAAAAATTGAGTTTCAACGATTGGCTTTGAAAAACCAGTCGTTGTAACTCAAAATAAAAAAATAAAATAAAATGGCATGATGGAGGCTTGAACTAAATGATATTGATATATTTTTTTGTAGATATATATAGGGTAAAGGAGCAAAAATACACATGTGATTTACCCTCGGGAGCGTCCAACACCATATGCTTTTTTTGAGAGTAAAAATACACACGTGGTTACCATTTTGGAGCAAAAGTCACACCCCACCGTTAATTCAACAAACATCCATCATGTCTCTGCTTTCACCTGCACCAGCAAGCCTATGAAGCCCGAAATTACCATGAAGGTCATTCACCTTCTCTCAGCCCAACACAAAAATATACCTACATTCATTTATCATTCATTAAATTAATGGCTTACCTTAGCCAAGAAAAACACAAAAAGAGATCACAACATCACAGAAGGAAATCACGCAAACCAGCGAGTTCCACGGGTTGGGTACAACAGTGACAGAAAAAGCCATCCCTCCACCATGCTTCTTGAGACACACAATCTTCCTTGAAAAACAGTCATAAAAAATAGTACTTTTAAAGAACAATCATAAAAAATACTTTTAACGACTGTTTTTTGAAAAAATAGTCATAAAAAATAATATTTTTAACGATTTGTTATTTAAAAAAAAGTCAAAAAAATATTACTTTTAACGATCGTTATTTAAAAAACAGTCATAAAAACTACTTTTAACGATTGTTCTTGAAAAAAAGTCATAAAAAAAATACTTTTAACGACTGCTATTTAAAAAATAGTCATAAAAAAATACTCCCTCCGGTCCTAATTATAAGAGCTAGTTAACTTTTTTGAAGAGATTAAGGAAGTAATTAAATTACTTTAGAGTATTTTATTTTTATTTTTTTTCTTGAAACTAATTAGTTTAACTAATAAACTAATGTATAATCTAAGGATACATAATATATAAAATGATTAAGTAACTTATTTAGCTTCCTTAATTTCTCCAAAGAAAGTCAACTAGCTCTTATAATTAGGATTGGAGGTAGTAGTACTTTTAACGACTGTTCTTGAGAAAACAGTCATAAAAAAAGTAATGTGCACAAACACCTCTATTTTCTTGCTCGAAAACAGAGTAGATATAGCTGGTTTGAGAACCAGAACAAAGACCTTGTGGTATGGTTACACACACACACACACACACACATATATATATATAAGTATCGCTGCTCATGGCAAACATCATGGGAGTGTATGTATCCGGTATCAAGGAGGTGGGAGGGTTTGTGTAGTTGCTATCATCTCTCAGTGCGTCGGGTTTAGCTTAGGGAAATGTACATGTAGAGAGCAAGCAAAATGAGAAAGTTCAGGTGTTAATTTACATGAGGTTCTTTCTCGTTAATAACACGTTTCTGGGTATTTGTTTTTTTGCTTTTGTTTTAACCCAAAGAACACGGTGCAGCAGAGACATAATGGATGTTTGTTGAATTAACGGTGGGGTGTGACTTTTGCTCTAAAATGGTAACCACGTGTATATTTTTGCTCCCAAAAAAAGCATATGGTGCTGGGCGCTCCTGAGGGTAAAACACATACATGTGTATTTTTGCTGTTTTACCCATATATATATAAGAGATATATTGTTTAATTTATTAAACTTAATTAGGAACTAACTAAATGAAAATATGATTAGATTTCTTAAATCTTAACTATCGAAATTCTAGGCTACATACTAGGAAATAGCTATAAATATGTGATAAAATCATATATATATATATATATATATATAAGGATATATTGTTTAATTTATTAAATTTAATTATTAAGAACTAATTAAATGAAAAAATGGTCAGATTTCTTCTCTTAACTATCGAAATTTTAGGCTATATACTAGGAAATATAGCTACGTATATGAGATAAAATCACAATGGTCATATAATCTTGAAGATTTTATTCTAACGGTAAGTAGCACTAATTTTTCGCAAAATAAAATTAAATGGTGTCTCAAAATAAAATAAATGGTGTCTAAGATACAACCACTGTTTTTATCATAACAATCGTTGTATCAAAGCATTTAACGTCTGTTTTTTTAAAAAATAGACCTTAAAGTAAGGAGAAAATTACAATAGTGTCACCGCCTATTTTTTAACGTCCATTTTGTGTGAAACAGTCATTGAATATTCTCGCCAAAATTTCAAAAATGTCACCTTCTCGTTTTCTATGTCTGTTTTCATTTAATCGGTTGTTAGAAGAGAGTCATTAAATCTACTTTTTGTAGTAGTGCGATCCAAAAATCAATTATGGTCTTTATCAAGATGTAGACATAATGATAATAGGCGTGGACACATAATCTACAAGGATAAGTGACCGATCCGGTGAAGCAACAAGAAGATGTATGAGCATATAAAGCCCATGAAGAATAGGCGTGAGTGATCAAACATGGAAAAATGAACACATCATGCTTATGCAATCACAACAAAAAACACAGTATGAAAGAATGAAGAAAAAGACATTGGACCTGTAACTTTGGGATGTTGGGTTATTGTTTATCTCCTTGCCTAACGTAACCCATTTACTAGTGGGACTAGAGGTGGGAAAAAATCTAATGGTCCGGTTGAGTACAAATAAGCAACATAATAAAATTGATCGATTCAACCAAACCAACTGGTTCGATTGGACTGGGGTCCGGACCAAGGGCCTGACCACTTGGACTAGTCCAAGTCAATTTTTAAGAAATATTTTTATAATTTATGTTACTTTTTATTTTTTATTTAATGTTATTTGAATTTTTTTAAGGATTCATATATAGTTAAGCTTTATTTTTTATGATAATTTTTATATGATTATAGGTATTTTTATCATCTTAATTGTATTTATCATGTTTAATTTTTTTTCCATTTTTTTTATTATAGTTGTTGAATGTTTTGGATATTCTTATATATTTATGATGTTTTAATTTTATATGACGTGTTTCATATTATTATAGGTATTTTTATGGTCCTGATTAAGTTTAATAGGTTCAGATTTTTAACTTCCAAAGAGGATTTTTTTATTTATTTAAAAGATGTAAATATAGATCCTAGATTGGCTAGATTAGTCCAAGGAGTCCACCAAATATGGTATAGTCCAGCTTAACTTCAAAGTTGGTGGTAGACTAGACTAGACCTTAGATTGGCTTATACTAGGGGTGAGCATGGTGCCCAGATGCCCAGTACGCCCGCCCAAGCCCAAAAAAATTGCCCAAATTGACCCTAAAAAAGTGGCCCGAAAAAATTTGGTCGGTTTTGGGTCAGGGCGATGAATCTGGCGTAGCCGGGCACGGGGCAAGGGTCCCGCCCATTTGGCCCTATCCTGAAAATTAAATATATTTAAATAAATATTGTTCTACATATATTATTTTATTTAAAATATATTATATTATTATGTCTAAATAAATTATAAATATATTATATTATACTTCGCTTATGTAATACCCTAAAATTCCTATTTATCACAATTACTATATTTTGATAAATAATACATGATAAATAAAGGAGAGTATGTTGCCTCAAATTTTGTAATTCATTTATTATAATTTTTGAGCAATTTCTTCTTGAATTTTAATAAACCAAAGTTCAATTTTGAGATTTCATTTAGGGATCATAAAATACCCTAATTTTCATGATTAGTTAATTAATCAATTAATTAATACCAAAGGCAATCAAGAGAGAAGATTTAATCTAAACAAACACAATGAAATCCAATGGTTGTGATTAAACCAATAATTAACCTTAATCCTTGTGAAATTGAATTGGCCAATGATAAACCAAGAAAATATTCTTAATCCTCATGAAATTAATTGGGCCAATGAGAGATTAGCAAATAAAAGGCCAAGATTAAACCTCATAAAGCTAAATCTAAAGGCTTTAATTTAACCTCATAAAGCATAATCCTTGTGAAACAAAAATCAACCAATGAGAGCTTTTCTTCTAGATGATTGTGAGGAAATTGAAACACCAAGTTGAAGAGCCAAATGGGAGTAATACATGGTTGTCATTCTAGTGGGTGAAGAATACAAGTTGATTTCATAATCAAAGTACATATGCTAAATGAAATCACATGCAAGACTTAAATGGTGGAAGAGGATAGTGTACTTTCAAAGAGACTTAATGACCATGGAAGAGGATAAACATGAGAGAGAAAAGGGGAGGAGGTGGTGTGTGTGTATTTGTATACGTGTATGTGTGTGTGGGTAGTGAAAAAGAAGGAATAGTAAGGTAAAATCAAGAGTAAACATTGAGAAAACTCTAGGCAACAAATGAAATGCAATCCTAAGCAAATTAATTCCTACAAAGAGAAATTCTACTCATAAAATAAATATAAGGACTTATCTTGAGCCCACATAATTTAATCTCAAGATTAAGTCTAATTAAAGTTATTTTGGCAAACTTTGATGAAGAAAATTTGAGATGATTAGGGACAATTAGAGAAATCTAATTGGACCATAAATCTTGATATCCAACTGCTAATCAAGATACATACATAGAATTTAAAAGTGTTGGTGATTGATCAAGCAACCAAAAATAGATTTCATTAAAGTAAACTAAAGCTTCTAGAGTAACTAAATCAATTTGCATCTAGTTACAAAAGGACATTTAGGAGCTAACTAGAATCACTAATGAGTCATTCCCAAAGTCTTCATGAAGCAAAACTTAGAGGTTAAGTTTTCTAAACTTATTGGTTAAGTTAGGGTTTTCTAATCACATGAAGGGATGAGATCAACTCTTGTAAAGTAGATTGCATCCAATGGCTAGGGTGAGAGATGGGCAAATTAAATTCCATTTGTGTCCTAAATCTCCACCTATAAATAGAAGGCTTGGGTTCACTTCATTCTTCACACCAAACTCAACCAAATAGGTGAGTTTTAGAGAAGCAAGAGTAGAGAGAAAATCATACTGGGGAGCAAGAAGGAGGGGGAAGTTCTTCAAGGGTAAGTTTTCTCTTGAGTTCTAAGTTTTAAATTCATAGTTAGTTTATGTTTGATCTTTAAATCTTCCAAGTAGTTTTGATTTCATGTTTTTATGGTTAAATATGTCTTTATTTCAAAAATATGATAGAGAATATGATAAAGCAAAATTCTTGGAAGTTGAAGATCAAAGTAGCGAAACTCGGCAAAATTTTCGTGAAAATTCTGGGCAAACAGCGATAGAAATGCTAATATTTTATGTTGCAAATGAAGCCCATAAATCATGAAACTTTCCAGAAATAAAGTAGACATGTAGGGCTTTCCGAATATATATAATATGCAGTGTTTTGATTCCTATACAAAGAAATACAATCAGTTGAAGTTAGGCTATTTTTCTGGACGAAATTCTGGGCAACGTTGTGAAAGATGAAAACTGGGAATTGTTCATAATTTTCTTGAAAATATACATCTTAAGGATTCCAGGGAATTTTACGGATTCTCGTTTCGATTTTTCTAGAATTAACTATGATGTTTCAAAGTTACCGAAAAATCTGCCTTTAAAATACTACACTACGTTTTTAAATAAATGTAAGGGCAAAATTGTAAATAACAAATCCACCAAGGGTAGAGAGGTAAATAGAGGTGAAAATATCCCTTAGGATATTATTCTAAGTACTATGGTGATATGTTAGGATATCCGGATGTCCGGGTCAAGTTCAAAGGTCGGGCATGTTGGCCATAACACGGTGAAAGGTACGTTCGCGTACTGTAACACTAACTCTGATGCTTATTGTATGCTTATATGTGATAGACTATTTCATAGAGTCATGGACAGGACTTTGTCTTGGGTCATGCACCGTGTCTAAGACTCTGCCTTAGTTCACTGTTTATACATTCAGCTTTATTTATACGGGTTACAGTCTTGGTAATGCCGTTGAGTTTTCCTAGCGCTGAGGACACGAGGAGCTGTCGTGGCACTGGTTGGTGCAAACATGGTTGACTGTGCATGTGCTGTGTGCTATGTACTGTTGTTGTGATTGACATTACATCTGCTGTGTGCTTATGTATTGTTATAACCTTACATCTGCTGTGTGCTATGTATTGGTTAATGCTGTAATGTTATGAATATCTGTCATACATATTTTATCATACATAAGCATGAGGTTAACCGTTACTTGAGGTTCAATGGGTATTGAACCTCGCTCTTACTTTAGCTTCGGGATCCGGTGTGAACGGGATCGAAGACAAGGGCAAGCAAGAGGCATAAGGACCGATGGAGAAAGTTCTTTTGATATGTACTTAACGTTGTAGTCATTCGAAATTTTTGTATCACTATGGAAGCAAACATATACAATACAGTGGATGTTTATCAGTTACTCTTCAATTTAAATACTTCCGATGCTCTACTCTGATCAAACTATTTATAAAACGCTTTCGAAAATTGGGATGTTACAAGTTATCTCTAAAGTTCTGAAATTCTGTGAATTGTAAACTAAAATCTTCAAGGAACAGGGTAAGATGTCACTACTTGGGCAAGGGAAGCCCGCCATGCCCAGCCCGCCCTTGCCCAGCCTGAAAATGGTTAGGGCTTTTATCGGGCAGGGCTAGGCATCGGGTTACAGAATGCAGCCCATTCATTGTTCGGGCTGGGCATCGGGCAGGGTTCTCGCCCTGCCCAGCTCTGCCCACGCCCACCCCTACCTTATACATCCCAAAGTCCTCTCTAAACCAGATCTAAGGTTGATGTCAAACCCAACCCAGTCTAATCTAGTCTATGACTATGATCATCCCTAAGTGGAACACAAATGTAACAAGCATGTTAGATTAAGTGAGCCGAGAACGAAAGGGAGCAGTTGAAGTTTTTTGGGAAAATCACTGTCAGGTCTCAAGGTACAAATATAACCACACAAAAATCTTGTACCAAATTCTCTTAACAAAAAAGTCACTGGGGACTTTTTGTGATTAGTTGTCAATGTGAAATGACTAAGTTACCCCAAGGAAATTTTACATCAGTAGTTTATGTGTATTTTGACAACCTCATGAGCCTATTTTGACAACTTCATAAGCCTATTTTGATAATGATATTTTCATAGCTGAAGAATTTTTGAAATTTCAGTACTTATTGTCCCAAATTTCACATTAGTAACTTATGCATATTTTAACAACTATTTTGACAACGAAATTTGCACACCTAGATTATTTTTGAAACTTCAATATTTATTGTTCCATATTTCATACAAGTAGCTTATGGGCAACTTCATGAGCCTATTTCGACAATAGGCGAGAATGAAGCATGAATTCCAACAATCAAAACTCAAAATGAAGAATTTCTATAACCATTTATGCCCCGACGTTATGCATTTGGACCAATATCATGTTAAAGTGACTTCGAGTTAATAAAACCCTACACTTTCCACTTTGTACATCACAGGGCAATACTCTTTCCCAGTCATTTGAAAACAAAATAAAAAAGAAAACAACTAAAGAGAAAGCTTTTAAAGGCCTCATCACCGACCGTCGAGAAGCTGAGACCATAACACTGTTCGACAGCATCTACGGCCTCAGAACAGAAGCTTTGGTATGTTAAGATCGATCATCAATGGTTTCTTCTCTGTCCGCATGTTTTTTTTTCTCGCCCACCACTGACAGAGATTTGCCGTAATCTCCCAAAATAACCAGATTAGAAAAGGATTTGCGTATAATGTAACCTGGGTCGTTTCCCAACGAATTATGATCGGTTCAATTCAAACAAAGAATAAAAACGAGAAAAAATTGGGGGTTTTGATTCAAAGAGAATAAAAATGAAATAACATAAGAACGAAGTAAACACAGTTAAACAGATAAACGAAAGATTAACCCAGGATTTCGAATTCCACCACTTCCCTTCCTCGGACGAAAACAGATTATAACCGAACTTCGTGATCGACTACTGGGCAAACCGAAATCTCGCATTTGCCCGAAATTCCCTCAACTGAACAATCGTCCGAGAATTTATTCGAATCGGTGGCGTATCTCTGTACGATCGTACAATGATACTTTAACCTAGTTCGAACTACGTCCTTGGGAAATGTCGATCCGGGCGTTAAATCTAACACCCAATCTGAAAGTAAATCGAATCCAAATTACAAAACGAAACGAATTTGTTACCGTTAAGAACGAGTCCTCTGGATAGTGGAATCCTCAATCCATGGGTCAATCACGAGCTTAGCTAGTCATGATTATGCGAACGAAAATCGAACAGAAATGAAGAAGTTCATCATGAACACGAAGAACACGATGAACGGAGGAAGAACAGATGAGAGAAAATAAAACTTCGTATTTGATTCAAAACTATCTAAAAACGTGAATGAGAATGTGTTTGTGGCTGCTGCCTCACTTAACCTAAAATGGCAAAACGAAATAGGGCTCCAATCCACAAGTCGGGCCCGAACGAAAATAAAATAAAATGGGCTTTAATTACAAAATTCGAGCCCAAAAATACATATGACTTCGGCTCCAAAATCAACCGCCCTCTTGTCCGAATTTGCTCTTCATGTCTTCATAACAATTGTAGCTCTATGAATCATCTGAAATATGAGACAAAAATGAGGCAAATCCGATGTCTGGTTCAAGAGTTATGGTAAAAATGGTGAAGCAATGTAAAACTGGAATTTATTATTAAATAATGGCTAAAATATAATAAAAGGCCCAAGGCCCAAATAAGTATAAAAGCCATTATTTATTAGCTAAAGAGTCCTAAATTATAAATCAAGAGACAAAAAGTAGTGTATGAAATATTCAATTATCAAATTACCACCACGTCCAAATTCTCCAATGTAAAACCCTAAAATTCATATTCATTATAAACATTATATGTTGGTAAGTAATACCTATTAGAAATAGGTGAATATGTGGTCTCAAAATTGAGTAACATATTTATGTTAATTTACGGAATTTTCTCTAAGAATTAAGGTAATCAAAAACCAAATTCTCTAATTTTATTTTAGGGATCATAAATTGCCCTATAATTATTGAATTAATACATGGTGCATAAATGGCCATGAAAAGCTAAAAAGTTGTGAGGAAATAATTAAACTAATTAGAGAAAATTGCCAACAATTAGTGGATAATTCAATCTATGTTAATTGAATTATTTTCATAAACATTCACAATTAGTTTAATAAAGCATAATCCATGTGAAATTTAATCCACCAATAAGAAGAGTTGTGAGTGTCTAGTATTCAAGAGAGAGAAAGAGAGAGAGAAAAAGAAAATTAAAGTAAATTGGATAATGGTTTGAAATCTAGTAAATATCTGATGTACACAAAAAAAAACTCAAAACAACAAATAAAGTGAGAATTTATACAAATTTAAATAGTTGTGAAGAAGTAGGAACCTTGGAGAAAATATAAGGACTTATCTTGAACCCACATAATTTAACCTCGAAAGTAAGCCTAGTAAAGGCTATTTTTGCAAACGTTGAAGAATAAGCTTAGTACAACCAGGAAATCTAATTAGACCATAAATCTTAATATCCAACTACTAATCAACATACATATACAGAATTCAAAAGTATTGGTAATTGATCAAGCAACCAAAAATAGATTTCATTAAAGTAAATCAATCAACAATGACACTTAAGCTTTGATGATGTCATCAAGATGACATCACAAGGATGACATCACAAGAGCACATGCTTTATAATGAAGGGTGAGGATTAAAACTTCTTGATTAAGTTTAGATCTAATGGTTGAGATTAAGGAAGAGGCAAATGGTGGGCCCACATTGGGCTTGAGATTACCATTTTAACCTTGAGATTTTCCCTATAAATAGAGGCCTTGTCTCTCCTCATTCTTCACACCAAATCAACCACCAAGTGGTGATTTCTAAGAAGGAGGAAGGAGTTCAAGAGCTTCAAGAGGTAAGCTTGTCTTTAGTTTTAGTTTCTAGTCTTTAGTTTTTAGAATTCTTAGATAGAAGTAGTGTAGATCTTAAATATTCTAGAATAAATTTTATTTACATGTTTTTATGGTCAAAATTGGCTTAGTCTTGAAAAAATGATGAGAGAGGTTATATAGCAAAATTTTTGGAAGGAAATCATCAAAGTAACGAAGTTCTGGCGAAATTTCATCGGTTTTGAAAATTCTGGAATCAGTGATGAATATGCCAAAATTTCATATTGAAAATATAGTCGCAAAATTCTGTGAAACTTCATGGTTAAAGTAGACTCATAGGGATTTTTAAATATTCCAAGAACATGTTAAAATGATTTCTGTAGAGGGAGATAAAAATTCTCAAAGTTGGGCTAGGAATTTCTGGAAAAATTCTGGGCGGAGGCTCAAAACTTTAAACCTGGGAGTAGTCCGTGTAATCTGGGAAAAATTGATTATTTTTACTTGAAAATAGACATCTTAAGGATTCCAAATAATTTTACGGATCCTCGTTTAGATTTTTCTAGAATTAATTATGATTTTTCAAAGTTAGATAAAAATCTGTCTAGAATTCTGGACCAGCGTTTTTGAATAATTAAATGTGATAAGTTGAGAGATAATCCTACCAAGGGTAAAAAGGTCATTAGTGACTAGGATATCTGTTAGGAAGTTATTGGGAATTAATAGATATGACATTACCATTATAGGTTGAACACGATCACAGTCCAAACGTCAACGTACTGACATCATGACTTAGGTACGTCCTCGTACTGTAACTTTAACTCTGATGTGTCTTGTATGCATATATGTGATATAATGATTTATGAAGTGATGGACAAGACTAGGTCTTGGGCCAGGCACTGTGACTATGATGGACAAGACTAGGTCTTGGGCCAGGCACTGTGACTAAGTTTATGGGGCTTAGATCACCTATTTATACATTCAGCTTTATACGGGTTATAGTCTTGATAATGCCGTTAAGTTTTCCTAGCGAGGACACGAGGAGCCATCGTGGCACCGCTAGTGCAAACGGGGATGACTTTACATGTGCTGTGTGCTATGTACTTGTTGATATGTTAATCTTGCATCTCGCTTTGTGCTTATGTATTGATTACTTAATGTCATGAATATCTCGTCATCCATATACTTTATTACCTGAACATGAGGTTAACCGATTACGAGGTTCAATGGGCATTGAACCTCAGCTCTTAACATAGCGTCGTCCGGTCGGAGGACCGAGGATCGAGGAGAAAGGCAAGCGGCACGCATAGGGACTCAGTGAAGACTTTCTTCTTTTGTTATTCACTTTTGAAAACACTCGGTATAACGTACCGCTACATGTCGACCCGGACTTACGGCATTTTAAATATAAATATCAGTTACTCAATCGCTCCGATGTTCTATTCTGATGAAAAAAAAAAATTATTCCGCTTTTGAAAATGGGATGTTACATCCAACTTGTATCCCTTGTACTCTGATCTCACTGGCACTCTTGCGATGGCGTCCGGCGCATAATACACACCGGAGCCCTCCAAAATGCCGGGCACCTTCCGAACATCTCTCCGCCATCACGGTCACCACAACAAGAAAAAGAGGACTTGGCGGCGGCATCGGAACCAAGGGAGTGATGGGAACATGGGCGCCGATCCAACGGCGCAATGGCCTCGAGAAGCTCATCCTTGAGTGCCTCAGCGTCTTTGCCAATTTTCAAAAAAATAGGAAAGAAGGAGATTCTTGCCCTCCATTTCTGCGATGCCGAAAAGGAAGAAGAAGAAGTCCTTAGGATAGAACGATGAAGGCTGGTTTCTTTGTTATAGAAGTGAGAAGTTACAAAAGAAGGCGCAAAATGGAAATGGAGAAATTCGGGGGGTGAATTTTCAAGAGGAGTGGTGTTGAGAACTGGAAGAACGATACGTTGAGCAGATGATTACATGTGGTTTTTCCCTTGGGCCAACTTAGTCATTTCACATTACCAACTAATAACAAAAAATTCCCTAGAGACTCTTTTATTAGGGGAATTTGTTTTAAGACTTTTTTGTTACGGGAATTTGTTTTTTTGAGACTTTTTTATGCTTATGTTTGTACCTTGGGACCTAACGATGATTTCCCCAAGTTTTTTCGATAGAGTAAACCGGACATTATTGTTAAAATATTTGATACCTAAAATTAAATTCGCTCAACTCAATCTTTAAGTTTAAGCTATATTTATTATCTATTTTTTTGTTTTGTTTTTTGTTTTGTTTTGTTTTTGTTTTTGTTTTGGTTTTTTTGTTTTTTGCAGTTTTAGAAAGTATCTAGTACATAGGGATTAAGTTAAACCAATATAAATTTTAGGAATTGACTATTGAGTTATAATAAAATGAAAATTTTATAGACTAGATGATTAATTTTTTTATCACAAACTTTCAACTTTAGCTATTTGTATTATGCAATGATCTATATCCTCATAAAAAAGTTATGAATATGACTACTTTAACTTATTCCTTCTTGTGTTTGTAATAATCGTTACAAAACTTCGCGAGTTGACTCTATGAGTTTATCATTTTTTCATTTCTACTTTATAAAATAATGTCGAGTCATACTTAAACTTATACTAACTGTAAACTAAGTGAAACTTGTAAGTTCACACACCAAATTGTTTCCTTTTCTTTTGACCTTTTTCTAAATTAAGTTCTTTCAACCTCAACTACTTTTTATCTCTCAGACTGTTGTTTTATCAATCTTGATTTATATACTTTAGAATCTATGTTTTTAATTTTCAATAAAATATAATATTGCATAGAAATTGTTCTTAGGAAAATTCTAATTCAATTCAACTGAATTACTAAGAATCTCAATTTAGGACTACGTTTTTAACAAATTCCCAATCAGACCGAAAAAACTAATTAGAGATTCTTGAATGTTGTAAAAGGGTAATATGCTTCTACTCAAAAAGAAATGGAAGGAAGGTAGCGACCTAATTTTGATTTTGACTAAACCCTTTGGTGCTACCCGTAACATCCCATTTTCAAAAGCGAGTATATATATATTTTTTTCATCGAGTAGAGCATCGGAGCGATTGAGTAACGATATTTATATTCAAAATGCCGTAAGTCCGGGCGATTACGATAGCGGTACATCATACCGAGTGTTTTCAAAGTAAATAACAAAAGTGGGAAGTCTTCGACTGAGTCCCTATGCGTGTCGCTTGCCTTTCTCCTCGATCTTCGGTCCTCCTGACCCTGACGCTATGTTAAGAGCTGAGGTTCAATGCCCAATGAACCTCAGGTAACGGTTAACCTCATGCTCAAGTAATACAGTATATGGATGACAGTTATTTCATGACATTACAGCAGTAATCAATACATAAGCACACAGCAGATGCAAGATTAACATATCAACAGTACATAGCACATAGCACATGTAAAAGTAATAACAACACAGCCACCGCATATGAATGTTATTACGGTCTGCACTATTCACCGATGCCACGGTGTACATCCGTGTCCTCGGCGCTAGGAAAACTCAACGGCATTACCAAGACGTAACCCGTATAAACAAAGCTGAATGTATAAACGGTGAACTAAGACGAGTCTTAGACACGGTGCATGACCCAAGACAAAGTCCTGTCCATGACTCTATGAAATAGTCTATCACATATAAGCATACAATAAGCATCAGAGTTAGTGTTACAGTACGCGAACGTACCTTCGTTGACGGAACTTCGGTACGACTGTTGATAGCGGTACGACAGCGGTACAACAGCGGTAAGTGATTACAGATATCCTATAAGATGATAACGTTTCTAATCAACGGTCAACATTATACCAGACATTCTAGTCCCAAATTACCATTTTACCCCTGACTCCCCTAATCGGCGGAATTTCGCCAGAACTTCGTTACTTTAACTCTAATCTTCCAAAATTTTGACATATCTCTATCTCCAATAATAAATATCATATTTATCCCTAAAACATGATATCTAAACTAACTTGGAAGATTAAAGATTAATCTAGCATTTCTACTATAACTACCGAAGGAACTACCAAAGCTTAAGACCCGGGGCCAGAAGAACTTACCCAAAGACTTCGCTACTCCTTTTCCCGAGCTCCTCCTTGCTCTCACTTCTCTCTAACCTCTCTCTAGGAATTGTGAATTGGTGAGGAATGAAGTGAAATGGGAAGACCTATTTATAGAGGATTTTGGTGCACTATTCATGCTTTATCATACCGAATCTCAATCGTTGGATCTAGCTTGGACACAAGGCATCATCTCCACCATACAACACATCTCCTTACCTCATCATGATGTCAAGGTGATGTCACCCATGTGCTTTATGAACTTCTACCGATAAAGTTCCCCTTGTTCGGTGTAATTCCGCAAAATCTCAAAAATCCGGAACACACCACGAAGCTCTATTCTTTCTCTTCGGAAATATTTGAATTAACTAAATTTTTGATCCCATTAAGGGTATTCCGTAACCTGCCCGAAGATTCTAAGCCGAACGCCGCGTCGGTTACGGAAATTACTTCGGGTGACACTAACTTCGAGACAAAATTCACCGGTTCATAATATGTCCAGTTGTTTTCTACTTAGTTCAAGGATTTCAAGTTATGATTTATTTTCCATTGGTTCTCACTTTTCTTATCTGCCCTTTGTTTACAAAATATCTTTTCATCGATCCCTTATTCGCCCCATGCCGTTCTGAGAAATGACTTCCGCTAACACACCGACTTGGACAAAAATTCACTTGTTTGTAATTTGTCCGACCTAAGAAACTTAGTTCATGGTTTTCTAGATAGGATTTAATTTCTATCGGTTCTCATTTATCCAACCTGGTTCTTCCACAAATATCTCTTTTATATTATTATAATAATACAAATATCATGATATTTATTATTTATTTTATTATTATTATTATTATTTTATTTTTTATTTTTATTTTTTATTTTTATTTTTTCCTTCCTCTTTTTATTTATTTATTTTTATTTCGTTTTTTTCTTTTTCCTCTTTTTTTTTTCCCTTTCTTTTTCTTGAAAATATCATTCCTCCCTTTTTTTTTTTACTTTAATTATCTTTAAAAATTCTCCCTATTGGTTCTTTTGTCCAAGCTTAGATAATTAGCCATTAATTACCTAACTAATCACTTTCTAATTGTTGATAATTTTCTTAATTAAGATTAATCATTATCTCACAACTATTTTACTTACATTGGTATTTTATGCTCCATGTAAAATATTAAAAATCATGGGGCAACTTATGCTCCCCAAAATTATATTTAATTTTGCCTCATTATTTTTCAAGGGAAATAATCCCAAAAATTCCTAAAATTAGAGACAACATACTTTCTAATTCTCAATAAATATTTTATTGCCTCTTAGGATTTATCATAATATTTTCGGGGCATTTCATGGCCCATAATTGCATTTAGGGATTTTGACACTTTAATCCCTCTAATTTCATTAGAAATTTCCCTAGACAATAGAATAAGTATCCTACAAGGTTTTAAAACCACATATTCACCTATTTCCAAATAGGTATTATTTGCTAAAATATAGTATTCTAGATAGATAATTATCCGGGTATTACATTTCTCCCCCCGTTAATTAAAATTTCGTCCTCGAAATTTGAACATATAAACTCAAAAGGTTATCTAGACCTCCAGTCTATTCCTTCCCATGCATGCTTACCTAGCACGCATCCTGCTATTCAAAAGTCTCATTTATCTTATACCTAGGCATAGTACTCAATTACAGGACTCACTGGTCCATTCTCACAGCGCTTGGTTATGCAGGCCTCATTGCCTGACTCATTTAGCCTCTTGGCTTAACACATATTGGCCCTTCGGCTCAATATACTACCACAGCACTGGAGATTCTAGCCTCACCGCTTAGGAAATCATCGTCAGGCTTTAGGCACCTCACCTATCACCTAGTATAATGAATGTTTGTCAGACTCAAGATGTATTGTAGACATACAAGTCTAAAGCCACCCTGACAATCCGCATTTATCACAGTGCTAAGTATCACCGGTCTTATGGCCTAAGGACACCGCCCCGTGCACGACTTGCACCCCAGGTCTTATTGCCTTGAGCATCTGCTCATCTATTTCATCTGAGTCTTTCCCATTCAAGCTCTCAGACTACTTTCACTTACTTTGCACCATAGCTGACGACTACTATTTGGCTTAACTGGTTCAGTATTCTAGACCTTTCTAATAGTTCCTGTTCCTATGTCGAAATTTCCAACTACACTGCTTTTCAACACAATGGCATCGACAACCATGTCATCATTACTCAAAATCATTTTGTTGTCTCATTTTCAAATTTTCAAACATTGAAAATTTTCTGTGGTCTCAGTACATTTCGCAATCTGCACTATACCAAAGAGTAATAGTGCCATCACATTTATAAACATAATCGCTGCCAAAACAATTTCGTGAAAACATATTCACTGCCGAATCAGTTTTAAAAAAAACTTTTACTACCGGTACATATTCTTGAGGGAGATGATTCATTTCACAAAATTTTTTAACAATTGAGAGCTCACGCCACCACTTCAACCACTTGGTACAGTGAGCGCCCTCTCCCAATCCCCAAATCCGGCCTCTGCATCGGCGATCAGTCAAACAATGTGGGAGAACCTCCGCCCCTCCCATAAGAGACCCGGTGTCCACCACCGTGGAGAGCCCGATCCACGGCTAGCTGCTCCCGTGGCCTAACCCCCGCACGTTTGGTGTCCGTCTTGGCACATAAAGTAGCGACCCTACCTACCGTAACTCGAGTCCCGACCATAGATAGTCGGTTCTACTAGACAAAACATACGCCCTAGCGAAATGTTATGGATTGGGTGCGTTCACTGGGGTGCGATTTTCATTCTTTCAAACAAAATCCCTCAAAAACTCTTTGTTCAAAAAGAGCTTTTATCAAAGGTCACGATTTCAACCATTTTAAAATATCGGCAAGACCCAAAGAACCGTGTACATTTACAACGGCTTGGCCTCCCGGTTCATCTTGCTTTTACCACAAAGATAGTTGAAAACTCAATTTCAAGCTCTGGGTTCTAACAAAACCCCTTTTATAAGACAACATCATTTCAAAATAACCATCACTGTGGTCTCAAATTCTATTGAAAACATTTCACTCGAAAATCAATTTCAAATATTCACAAGTTCGAAAAATCAATTCCGAAATTTCAAATATAGCAGTGTATTTGCAAGTTTAAAAATTCAATTTGTAAACCTTACTCGGGGAACCGACAACTAATCTTAGATGGTCATCACAAACTACATGCATCCGGACCTCTGTCCTTGGCTACTCAAGTCACTCATTGAATGCTTAATCTATTCTACTTTAATCTTTCAGCTATTTTGGACATTGCCCGCTATCCTCGGGTTTCACGAACTTCTCGGGACGCTCTTGTATTTGTTATCTAACAACCGTGGGGCTTCGCCGACCTATAGACACACTAGTCTCACAGGACTTAGGGATTTTCATCGAACATGTATATGTCCAACGACCTATGGACACATCGGTCCCAAAGGTCTTACCGCCCACCATGAACGTTTGAGGAGTACACATCACCACTTTATCCTCACCAGGACATACCCCAATCCCGTGCGCCTCAACGCAACCACATTGGATCCAAGCGATCCACGATCATCGCATCCCTCCGGCCTCACGTACTCCCGATCTATCGGACTAGAGCCGAGTCACCAAGCATCGCGACGTTGACCATCATCATGGGCCATACACCCTCCTGATGTGGTAGAAATCATAATTCCCGGATTGGTGTATTCATTTTGGTGTGTGCTTTCGTCTCTCAAAAACTCATTCATTTGGAACCATCTGATACGGCACCTTTAATATTGATTCGATACTAGGTATCAACCCAATAGTGAATTCAACTTCCTCTCTCGGTGGTAATCCGTGAGAGCTTCTAGAAACAACTCGGGGAACTTGTTCACAACTAGAATTTCTTCTTGTGCAAGTTCGAGTTCTTGCTTGGATATCATAGCACAATATATGCTATCTGGACTAGAGCACCCTATGGCGATATCTTGGATTACGTAAACTTTTCTCTCTAGGGAACCGATTAGATATGGGACTCGCTACAATGTACTTACCTTGAGAATCGATACACTTTGGTAGCTCTACTTTATGGTTCGTTGTGATGGCAACTTCACTACACGGTTTGACGTCACGGTGGCTTCACTCTACGGTACTTCACTTCGGCGCTTCACTCAATCCCTCCGATTGGTCGGCACCTCCGGTCAGAACCCTCCGTAGGTAGCCCTTTTCGAACAGATCTCCCCGTAAGTAGCCACCTCCGATCACAACTTCCCATAAGTAGTACTTTCTTCAGTTGACCGTCTCTGGATTATAACGAGAACTCAGATCTTTATCAGGTTACTAACCCTTTAGTGGTTTTGTAATTCTACTGTCTCTAGGTCTACTACCCTATCCAGAGTCATTTTATTCATGGACTTTCTAGCTCCAGTCAACAACCTTATCTCAATTTCCCACTTCTTTGGGGATTTATTAGCTACTAACATCTCTAAGGTTATCGGTTCCACCTTGAAACCATAACCTGTGGTCACTGAGGTTTTAGTTATCGTAGGGTTTCGTTAAGGAACCAACTCTCAGGTATTCAAACCTAAGGCAACCTCACTCACATTTTCTCAGGGTTCCTACTCTCAGGTACTGGAACCTAGGCAATGCTCAGCCATACCTTGACCTAAGCACTTGTCTCGACTCAAGCCTATTATCACTCCATCTTTTCTCATAGTATCCCAAAGGATTACTATGTTTCATACCGCAAGGTATTCAGGCCTTTGTTTGAAGGATATCAAATTCTTATGCTATATGCCAGGATTAAGAATCCTGAGATTTCTCTCGCTTAAGCACGCTTAACTTCACAACGTCTATCATATCTGGGTACTAATATCGGTACACATACCACTGCATACCAACCACTCTCATAGGTACTAGTACGGCATAACTGCCTCCCCATAAATACTGGGTACTTTCCCCTTTTTATCTAACGGTCACCACCATCAAGGACTTAGTCAAAAGACCCTCATCCCCGAGCCAAGCCCCGTTGCATGCATGGTGTCGATTTTTGCAAGGCAAGGATTTTCCTCTCGGGGTAACTTAGTAAGTTCTTGTTTCTACAAGGAAACGAAGTCAATAGTCACCGTCTACAGGAAAACCTAAGTAGTACCGACTTCTCGTAACGATTGCCTTGAAACACCGGGCGGGGATTTAACTCAGACTCCAATTTCTATATCAGAAGTCCTAGAGCTTAGCAACAGAACCCATATTCTATGTTATCTACTATATCTCTAAGTCTCATCCGGTGTGGCCCAGCTCCATATATAAGCTCTGGGTTAGAATGGAATTAATGCCCAGCACAAACTGGAGATTATCAGAATTATCAGAATTATCGAAATTATCAGAATTATCGAAATTATCAGAATTATCGGAATTATCGGAATTATCGGAATTATCAGAATTATCGGAGCCTAATATCGTTGTAGGTACAGGCGATAGATACGCCAGCCCTGGTTTAGAGTGGTGCACCGACGAGGGTGGTACACGTTCGGATAGTATACTGGTTCGGACGGGTATACTGAAGTAAGGTGGTACTCCGACCTAGGCTTATATCGTACTCATTTTCAAAACATGCTCTTTAAAAAGGCGTAGAGCCTAACTCCGTTACTCAAACCAAATGGCCGGGTAGGTGTCTATCATGGGAGCCTCACCGTGCTAGGGTGACTGATTGGCTGATCCACATAGACTAGCCCTGCCTTCGGCACCAAAAGATTTGGAATAACTTAGTCAGATCTATGCCAGGACAACTGCTCTGATACCAAAATTGTAACATCCCATTTTCAAAAGCAGTATATATATATTTTTTTCATCAGAGTAGAGCATCGGAGCGATTGAGTAACTGATATTTATATTCAAAATGCCGTAAGTCTGGCTGATTACAGTAGCGGTACATCATACCGAGTGTTTTCAAAGTAAATAACAAAAGAAAGTCTTCAGCTGAGTCCCTATGCGTGTCGCTTGCCTTTCTCCTTGATCTTCGGTCCTCCCGACCGACGCTATGTTAAGAGGCGAGGTTCAATGCCCAATGAACCTCGGGTAACGGTTAACCTCATGCTCAAGTAATACAAGTATATGGATGACAGTTATTTCATGACATTACAGCAGTAATCAATACATAAGCACACAGCAGATGCAAGATTAACATATCAATAGTACATAGCACATAGCACATGTAAAAGTAATAACAACACAGCCACCGCATATGAATGTTATTACGGTCTGCACTATTCACCAGTGCCACGGTGTACATCCGTGTCCTCAGCGCTAGGAAAACTCAACGGCATTACCAAGATCAGTAACCCGTATAAACAAAGCTGAATGTATAAACAAGTGAACTAAGACAGAGTCTTAGACACGGTGCATGACCCAAGACAAAGTCCTGTCCATGACTCTATGAAATAGTCTATCACATATAAGCATACAATAAGCATCGAGTTAGTGTTACGATGCGCGAACGTACCTTCGTTGACGGAACTTCTAAGACGACCGTTGATAGCGGTACGACAGCGTACAACAGCGGTAAGTGATTACGAGATATCCTATAAGATGATAACGTTTCTAATCAACGGTCAACATTATACCGAGACATTCTAGTCCCAAATTACCATTTTACCCCCGACTCCCTAATCGGCGGAATTTCGCGAACTTCGTTACTTTAACTCTAATCTTCCAAAATTTTGACATATCTCTATCTCCAATAATAAATATCATATTTATCCCTAAAACATGATATCTAAACTAACTTGGAAGATTAAAGATTAATCTAGCATTTCTACTATAACTACCGAAGGAACTACCAAAGCTTAAGACCGGGGACCGAAGAACTTACCCAAGACTTCGCTACTCCTTTTCCGAGCTCCTCCTTGCTCTCACTTCTCTCTAACCTCTCTCTAGGAATTGTGAATTGGTGAGGAATGAAGTGAAATGGGAAGACCTATTTATAGAGGATTTTGGTGCACTATTCATGCTTTATCATACCGAATCTCAATCGTTGGATCTAGCTTGGACACAAGGCATCATCTCCACCATACAACACATCTCCTTACCTCATCATGATGTCAAGGTGATGTCACCCATGTGCTTTATGAACTTCTACCGATAAAGTTCCTGTTCGGTGTAATTCCGCAAAATCTCAAAAATCGGAACACCACGAAGCTCTATTCTTTCTCTTCGGAAATATTTGAATTAACTAAATTTTTGATCCCATTAAGGGTATTCCGTAACCTGCGAAGATTCTAAGCCGAACGCTGTCGGTTACGGAAATTACTTCGGGTGACACTAACTTCGAGACAAAAATTCACTGGTTCATAATATGTCCAGTTGTTTTCTACTTAGTTCAAGGATTTCAAGTTATGATTTATTTTCCATTGGTTCTCACTTTTCTTATCTGCCCTTTGTTTACAAAATATCTTTTCATCGATCCCTTATTCGCCCCGCCGATTCTGAAAATGACTTCCGCTAACACCGACTTCCGGACAAAAATTCACTTGTTTGTAATTTGTCTGACCTAAGAAACTTAGTTCATGGTTTTCTAGATAGGATTTAATTTATCGGTTCTCATTTATCCAACCTGGTTCTTCCACAAATATCTCTTTTATATTATTATAATAATACAAATATCATGATATTTATTATTTATTTTATTATTATTATTATTATTTTATTTTTTATTTTTATTTTTTATTTTTATTTTTTCCTTCCTCTTTTTATTTATTTATTTTTATTTCGTTTTTTTCTTTTTCCTCTTTTTTTTTTTCCCTTTCTTTTTCTTGAAAATATCATTCCTCCCTTTTTTTTTTTACTTTAATTATCTTTAAAAATTCTCCCTATTGGTTCTTTTGTCCAAGCTTAGATAATTAGCCATTAATTACCTAACTAATCACTTTCTAATTGTTGATAATTTTCTTAATTAAGATTAATCATTATCTCACAACTATTTTACTTACATTGGTATTTTATGCTCCATGTAAAATATTAAAAATCATGGGGCAACTTATGCTCCCCAAAATTATATTTAATTTTGCCTCATTATTTTTCAAGGGAAATAATCCCAAAAATTCCTAAAATTAGAGACAACATACTTTCTAATTCTCAATAAATATTTTATTGCCTCTTAGGATTTATCATAATATTTTCAGGGCATTTCATGGCCCATAATTGCATTTAGGGATTTTGACACTTTAATCCCTCTAATTTCATTAGAAATTTCCCTAGACAATAGAATAAGTATCCTACAAGGTTTTAAAACCACATATTCACCTATTTCCAAATAGGTATTATTTGCTAAAATATAGTATTCTAGATAGATAATTATCCGGGTATTACACTACCCAATGTCTCTTTGACATGCAAAGCCTTTTCCCTAATTACCACATATGCGTCTAAATTTAAGTTTTGATATTTTAACTGGATTCAATAAAAAAAAATTCATAATTTAAATCTCAGTAACCGTTTTAAAACAATAAAAATGTTGAACGAACGATCCTCTATTCAAAATTTCTTCTTTCTTTGCACAAAATCTACAAATGAATTTAACTTTCCCAATATTCTTTCGCTAAAATTTTGTTTAGTTTGGGAAAAAAATATTAAATTTGTTCAATTTTTATAAATTAAATTACATCCTATGAATAAAATTATAGTTAGTCTCAATTAATTAAAGTTTTAAAAAGTTTGTTATACGTGGAACGGACAGCTCTATCTCGTTTTGTAACAAAATAAACAGTGTTTGAGAAGATATTGAGAGATATAGGACCTATTTGGAATGATCTTTAGTTTGTCTATGTGATGGAGACAAACCTGACAAAAGCGTGCAACTGTGTATTCCTTTCTTTCGTGTTAAACATTACTTATTGATGCGGATCCTCCAACGTAACTGTATCCATGCAGCCAAACTACAATTCCGTTTCTCCAACTAACTTGAATCCTCCTGCCCTGAAAACACCATAACTAACTCCCGAACCACCCACATTTACCACCACGTGCTACATTACCCACATGTTTGTTCCTCAGGACCCAAGTCATCTTTGTGGGGATGAGTCATGATATTTTTTTCTTTTATAATCTTCCGAGTCTATGCCGTAGACAAAATTTAGTATTAAATAAATACGTTCTAACTCCCCGCTTCATTAGATTTATTTTATTTTATTTTATTTTGTTTTTTATTTTTGACAATCGGTGTGCCCCTGCGGTATTTATATGCATGGAGCCACTACAATCCTGGCACACTAAAAAAGGGAAAGTGAGAAAGAGAGATAATGAGCAACAACGCAGGGAAGGTCGTTTGTGTCACTGGTGCCTCTGGCTATGTTGCTTCATGGCTCGTCAAGCTGCTTCTTCACAGTGGTTACACTGTGAAGGCAACTGTTCGCGACCCTAGTGAGTGATCCTCTTTTTACATTCTTTGCTTTTATCTCTGTGTAATGTCAGTTATTCGCTTTCCTTGCTGATTCCTGTCACTATTTTTGGTTAGGATTTAACATTGCCTAGAAGGATATCTCCAGATTTTTTTTTATCCTATTTCTGGTTTTGTTGGAGGGCCATTTTATATGGCAATTGAAAATTGAAGATCATCCGTTGGGGTATTTATGGAGAGACGATGATAGGAACCTCTAGGAGAGTTATGCCCCTTCAAGCTCTTAAGTTTATCTGAGCTGAATCTCATCTTTCCGTCGATGGACTTTAATCCTATGCCTTTCGATGGTTCTTGAAAGATATAATTGCCTCCAGCTAAGCATATCATCGTTAAGTTACCAAGAAATGATTATAGTTCTGTGAAGGGAACCCATGGCTCTGATATTTCCTTTTGCTTTGGATTTTTGTTACTTTTTTGTAGTAAATGTGTGGCCGTATCCTTGTTTTCATATAACATATCTTTTGATTGTGAAATTGAATATATATGCAATTAAATAGAAACGATTAGCGTATGCTCACAAGGGTAAATATTTACTTTACATGGGTTCCTGAAGATTCCATTTTGCTTATGCTTTCCAAGTTTCTGTGTCATTAAATTGCATCGATTTTTATTGTTCTTTCCCATGATGCTAATTATTAAGCTTTTGAATGACCATTTAACTTTGGTCTGTAACTCTCTCCAGATGATACTGAAAACGTAGACCAGTTGCTTAACCTTGATGGTGCGAAGGAGAGATTGCACTTGATTAAAGCACATCTCCTGGATAAAGGTTCCTTTGACCCTGTTGTTGAGGGGTGTGAGGGCGTCTTTCATACTGCGTCTCCCTTTTATCATGACGTCAAAGATCCCCAGGTTCATTCCATTCTGCATTTGTTGATGGATAATGAAATATGGTCTGTCTGTTGTAAAGCATTCTGTTTTTGCTGCATTATGTCTAGGAAGGTGAGTGGGAGTCGGGTGCAAAAACCATTAAGATGGGGTCTTCTTCTTTGCAATTCCAAATGAAAAATCAAAACCGTAGGAATCTGAAGGCGTTGTAATAAGAGTGCCACAACCCATAATTATAGTATTTCATTTCCTCAGATAAGCAGAAAGTTAATTTCTGAACACTAAAAGATTGTCATGCGGACAATTCCCAAAGTTTTTCACTTGGCAAATAATGGCATGATCTTGTTGATATAGTTAAATGAAATGAATTAATTTCTTACTCTTGTACTAGAAGGTAGGAAATTTTTAGTAAATGGGAAAATTCTTGGAGCTCTAAGCACAATATCTCAAAACGATTAGAATGCCATGCCTTAGGCAAGTTCTATTCTTGATGTATAACTGCACTTGCTGCCCATATCCTCTTCAAATGGAACTTTGTATTTTAGTTAAAGAAATGATTTGATTAATGTCTCTCATTTTGAATGTCCTTGTTTCTTTTTGGATTAATGGTTGGTTTCATTAATAAATTGCTGTCTGGAATCTTGTAATCATGATTCTCGGCTAAAGAAAGTGGTCAACTCTTTTGGATATTTTATTATTACGCATTTTACATTTTCTATAATTTATCAGTCAAGTGTAGAAGCTACCAATTTCTTGTGCCCTTATTTTCTAACTCATGTCTTTTGTCTTTCTCATTTCAGGCTCCACTGTTTGATCCGACGGTGAAGGGAACTCTCAATGTTCTAGAATCATGTGCTAAATGTCCATCTGTGAAAAGAGTTGTTTTAACTTCTTCCATGGCTGCAGTTGCATTTAATGGAAAGCCTAGAACTCCTGAAGTTGTTGTTGATGAGTCATGGCTTTCAGATCCTGACTTTTGTGGGGCAGCTCAGGTATCCGCTACATTTCATTGAACCAAATTACTGATAAAGACGTTATCATGCTGGTTAAATTTGTGTTAGTGAATGTTCTATAGAGTTAGGACAGCTATTATCTATCTAAAGGGCAAATCAAAATGGTATGATATACTGTATGCTAAATGAACATTGTCAGTGGAGGCCACCATGGTGGAATGGCGAGATATCGGAGAGCCCATCGGCCACTAACAATACCACATAACAATCCGTGTAAGAGGGATATCAGTAAATAAAAAAAATGTCCATAACAATCATTCAATATTGTATCATGTGCTATCAATGCTGAGAAATTTATGAAGGCTCCTCCTCCCTGAAACAATCTCAGACTTTGCCCAAATCCTTAGTCATATCAGTTTCATCTTTTCTCTTATTATTTTCAAATCAACTACCCACAGACGTCTGTGCCTCTGTTTTTCTTTTGATGTTTCCCCAATTATTTTCTGCTTCTGAAGGACCTTGAGTGTATTTTGCTTGTTTTTAAACCCTCTAGTTCAACTAAAGTCTCTTAGTTTTGATTTTGATGTCAAACAGTAGATCCAGTGGGTGCAAGGCATTACTTGTCATGCATATTACAATGTCCTCAAGTTTCCTTCTGTTTCCAATTTTGTGCTTTCAGCTTTCAACGACTTCGCAAGAAGAAGCTGCATGGAAATTCACAAAAGAAAACAAAATTGATATGGTTACCATCAATCCAGGATTGGTGATAGGACCTCTCTCACATCTAGCACATAACACAAGTATTGCTGCAATTATGAGAATAATAAATGGTACTTTCTGTTACTATTGTTAAAGCATCTGAGTTACTTTATCAACTCCAACGCAACTGCTTTTAGGCCATAGTAACTGGAAAAGGAACAGGGATCATTGTAACAAAGTAGTAAGTATATGTCAAAGTGTAAGAAAATGAACGTTGTGAGATTTTTATCTGTAGGTTAAACTTGTTTTAATGCACATTGGAATTATAATACTTACCATAATGCTAGATCAGAATATTTTCCTTTTTCTGTTTTTTGTGGTATATGTAGCTTTAAACCTTATAATTTTATATACTTTTCATCATTATTGACTTAAATTGTGCATTAAAAGGAACATTGGAACCATGGACTGGAATTGGCGCGAAAATTAATGACACAATTCTATCCTATTCAAAATGTGAAGCAGATCTTTCAGATGAACAAAGTTATAGCCTAAAAGTACTTTTCTTCAAAATTTATTTATTAAGGATCCAATAGTCTGACTTGTTTGTGATTTAAGTTTCCTTGTTACTTTGGGAAATATTTGATGACTTCTATGTGTTATATTGTACTCTGTTTGGCCCCCCGACAAGAATTTTTGCATCCCACCTTTTAGGGACTCTTTCCATCGTTGACTTATGCAGGTGCTTAGACATTTCCAAACATGTCATTTGGATGGATCAATGTGAAAGATGTTACAAATGCTCATATTCAAGCATTTGAAGTTCCTTCTGCTAAAGGAAGATATTGTTTGGTTGAGAGAGTGGCCCACTACTCGGAGGTTGTGAAGATTTTACGTGAGTTGTACCCTCAATTGCAACTTCCTGAAAAGTGAGTTCAATTATTTCTACAATTTCAAAACTGCATATGATATATAGTTTAGTTATATATCTTGCTCTAATCTTTTTTGCGAATTTATCTCTTTTCCAAAATGTTGAATTATCTTTTTCATTTTTGTTTTTCATATATCGTTTATGCTCTATTGGGGTATATTATCATGTTAAATAATGGTGGTTTAATCTACCATGTTCTGCTGTGGAAGCAACAGATTTCGTTATATGAACTTAAATAAGGATCAGTTAGTTTAAATAAGGATCTAAGGTTAAGAAAAAGTGATTTTAGTTAAGCTAAGCATGAGAAAGTTGTTGATAGTATACAGGAGTTGTTTGGGAGAATTTAAGCTAAACACATGAGGGATATGTTGCAAAAAGCTTATTTTGGTAAGCTATTTGTAATAGCTTATAAGAAAAGCTAAAAATTGAATTTCTTAACGAAACCTTAATGATTGTGATGTATCATTGTAATAGAAATCACAAGTCAGTGGACTAGTTAGAATGTAACAGTTACAAGAGATAGTTAAGCCTATAAATAGATGTAAACTCACTTGTATTCAATTAGGCTTGTTAGATTTAATATGATTAGGATTAGTTCCAGTTTCTATTCTCTATCTCTCGTCTGATTCTCTCTTCTATTTCTCTATCTCTCTTCTGCTTCTCTACGATCGTTTATATGCAGAAATTCCTTTAACGTGGGAAGCATAAGACACATTGAAATAAGTTTTCCACTTTCCATTTAAAAAGAAAGAAAGAGTTTTCTTCTTTGTTTGGTACTGAATTAAGGGTAAGGTTCTTTTGGCACAACACAACCTACAAAGGGAGCGTTTTGTCCTGTCATTTTGCAGATTTTGATAAATGCCCCTAATAATTTAACACCGAAAATCTAGAATCTATCATGATCCAAAAATCTGCGTTTGACTGTTGTGGATCTTGAATGTAACGGAATATCCATATCATCTTAGAGCTGTGTTAATTCGATATTTTCATCATTCTGTATATTTGGGACTTGAAATGAATGGTATGCTTGAATTGGTGTGTTGATTAAAGACTTGAAATGAAGGGTATGTATGGATCCAGGGGAGGAAAAGAAATAGAGAGCTTCAATTGAAATCTAAATTCTTGACTGTGACTGTCAATCCAATCTTGTAGCAAGGAGTTCTCATAGGACAAGTTGTGACTGATTTCCTAACTCGTGTAACTTGAGAAATAGAATTCTTTAAATTTCATGATATTGTGTTCCTCTCATTTGATCACGACAGATTTTGATCTTATTCCTCCAAAAACCATGTTGTATAAACCAAATGGCATGTATTCTGACTTCATACCATTCATTCAGTTCATGCATTTTATTTCTGATTTTTGTTGTTGCTAATTTCATTTCTTGCTTTCTCATCAAACTTGATAGGTGTGCCGACGATAAGCCATTCATGCAGACATACCAGGTTTCTAAAGAAAAAGCAAAAACACTGGGAATTGAATTTATTCCATTGGAAGTGAGTTTGAAGGAGACTGTGGAAAGCTTGAAGGAGAAAAAATTTGTCAACTTTTAACTCTGCAATCCCTATTTGAAGATTAAATGTTGGTTAGCTCAAGCATGCTTTGTGGTATGTTTGGGAAGATATTGAGAGGGATATGGTGCTGGGATATATAGGACCTAGTTGGAATGAACTTTAGTTTGTCTATGTGATGGAGACAAACCTGACAAAAGTTTGCAACTATATTCCTTTCTTTCGTGTTAAACATTGATTCCTAGGATTTTATGGCCTTGCCTGTGTTTGTTGTCAATTCTGAGATACGTGTACATACCAAGTCAATATAGCTACACTTCTTCTAACACAGCAACACAATTTCACAATCAATAGCGAGATTAAGTACTAGATAATCTTTTTCTTCTTTTCTTATTTCTTGTCGCGATGTACTCAATAGAGAATTCCTCCATTTTTATAACATGAGGGTTTTCTACATTATTAGCTTCGGACTAGAAAATGTGAATATGACGGATTTTTTTTCTTCTCCAAATTCATCGAGTAAATTATTATATTTCTACAATTTAATTAGATGCGAAATCTAGAAATTTCCTTTTTGTGGTTGTAGAAGATGTTTTTTCTTGGAACCCTTTCTTTTTTTTATTTAAAAAACTACGTTACTTGTACAATAAAAAGTAACAATAACAATAATAGTAGTAATAGATACTATTTAATGGTAGAAAAATAACAAAAAATTCAATTTTGAAGAAGATTTTTATCAATATTTGTGGCACGTGCGTTGTTGTTCTTTTATTACACCCAAAAGGCTCCTTCTTGGCTTAATTACTTAATTACAAAGATAGAACTTTATTTTATATTAAAATAAGGAAAGAGAAAAAAATGTAGAACCCTTCTGTTAGTTCTCATGTTTTTTATGTTTTGATGATAACAATTATAATATAATTAATTCTTCATTTTCCATGAAAATTTGAAGTTCCCGATTTACCTCTAGTTAAATAACTAATGCCTCGAGTTATATGCTTCAATTTCAAATGTTTTCTCTTTGCTACCTCGAGGTAAATGTGCTTTGACTTGGAGTTAAAAAGACTTGCCTCTAGGTAAATTAATTATACCTCGAGTTACTCAATTCAAATGTTTCAAAATCATTTTCGCGCCTCCAAAGGTGCCTCGAGGTAGTTATTTAAATGCCTCGAGGTAATTGGCTTTCATTATTCAAATATTTTTTTATCTCTGGAAGAGTACCTCGAGTTAATAATTATTTACCTCAAGGCATATATCTTAATCTTCATCTTTACAAACCAGCACGATATGCCTCTAGTCAAGTCATAATTGCCTCTAGGCAACATGACTCAAGGCACCAATTTATTTGACTCAAGGCATCTAATGGCAAACTCGTAATTATTCTTAAATCGATGGTTTGCCTCTAGTCATCTAATAGTCGCCTCTAGGCAACTTGACCCAAGGCATTTTATTTATGCCTCCAGTCAAGATGTTGTGCCTTTTCGAATTCTGATAAAATGTTTGCCTCTAGTCATTTAATACCTGCCTCTAGTCAAATGACTCAAGGCATCAAATACCTGACTCAAGGCAAACTTGTCAAACTCGTAATTATGCTTAAATCGATGGTTTGCCTCTAGTCAAATAATAGTTGCCTCTAAGAACATGACTCTAGGTATCATATTTTGACTTAAGACAAAATATTTCCAACATGATTTTCAACCAATTTATTCTTACCTCGAGTCAAGCTAAAATGCCTCCAGTCAATATGCCTCTAGGCAACCTCTTCTTAACTAGAGTCATATCTCTTTGATTTTCAAATCACCATCTCCGGAATATCCAAATCAACTTATTATGATTTTATTTCTACAAATCACTACTCATTACTATTCTTAAATGCTTTTAATCAGTTTGATAAATGAGTTTCAGATGATTAAACCTTGGATTAACAACAAATTGTTGTAAACCAATTTGTGTGTCAGACGCATTAAATGCAGTTGCCATATCGAGACGCAATCACAACAACCATTCCTCTGATCATTCGAAAGACATTTTTGCTATTCCTATTTCGCAAACGAAGGAATGAAATAATGTCGTGATAGTACAAATCCACCTGGATCATTAACGGCGAAATAGTTAACGAAGCTTCATTCTATCTAACAGCTATATGCAAGAGTCACAACGGTTAATCTTCAAGCTTCACAAACGATCATTAATTGCAACAACTATAAATACCTGAAGCATTGACTTCGCCAACTACCTGAAACATTGTGCATTCAATTCAAATTTATTGCAATCTACTGTTTCATTAACTTCGCTAATATCTTCAGATATTCCTATATACTTCAGTGTTTATCTTTTATCTACTCGTGAGGAGTTTCTAAACACTTTTTTATTATTATTTGTTTTGTAAAATCTTAAGGTTGTGGAACCTTAAGTGTGGGTGTAAATTGCAGCTTGTAAGGAGGAGTGAGTCCCAGTGAGAGGATCATCCAAATACAATGTGTAATTGTAATTGTCTTTGAAAGATAGTAGAAATCCCCGGGGTTCTGGAAACTAGATGTAGGTCGAAGAGTTAGGCCGAATCAGGATAATCTCTTGTGTCTCTTTGTTCTTCTCTCTGTCTCTGTTTCAAGTGTTCTTGAGCAATTAGCGAAAGAATTTTATAATCACCTATTCACCCCTCTAGGTGATATTCCATCTTCACCTTCGAGCGATTTGATACCTTTTTTCCTCTCGTTGGAGATATTATGCTATGTGGATGGAACCTACTACAAAATCCAATGAATTAAAATCAAATAAAAAAGTAAAGGAAAGGGCATTAGAAGGTCACTCTTCTTTTGGTCTAATGGATTTGATACAATCAAAATTAATAAATAAATAAAAAGGATAAAAAATAGATATTTTTCCGATTTGATTCTATATTAATTCAAAACAAAAGAGAGTTTTTCCTTTTTGATTTGAATTGAATGAAATTACACAACAAAGTTCTTATTCTTATAATAAGTATTGGATATGATTAGTTTCGATGATGTCTTATATAGATGCCACTATCTAGTGCAAAAAGTTTGTATCATATACATTGACTAACTACTTTGTTTAATGAAGGTTAGTCCAAGTTAAATTATAGAGAATGATCAAGAGATGAGATTGAAGATTGAAGAAAGTAGAACTTGTCAAAAATATTATGAGATTATGAATATTCAAGTCTCTACGATCAAATGGATTTGAAATGGCTCAATTCGGAGTTAAAATAAGCAAGTTCAAGCTTCCTAATGAATAGTAGTTTGCTACAGTCAATTGCTACAGTTCTAGCTCCTATTCTCTTGCATAAAACAGGGTCTTGTTCGAGAACACAAATTCCTTGCTCGAGCATGGTACTCGAGCAGAGAAAATCTGTTACTCGAGCAATATCATTTTTCAGCTCCCTGTTCGACTCTATTTCACATTCAGCTTGGACGAGGTCTGGTAATTCAATGATATCTCCCAAACCAGAGATCAGATTGAAGTGAAACTAATTGTTTTGGAAACTAGACTTCCAATTCGTTATTTTTACATAAAATTCAAGCCAAAAAGAGTTCAAATGAGAGAGCTATGAATTTTACAAGTTTCCACATCAGTCAATGTGACATAGCAGACCCAGCTTCGGTATTTTGAGTGTATCTCTCAAATGACAGATCCAAATGAGCTGAAACTAGTGCTATTGGAAATTAGACTCAAATACCTTTTCAAAAACATCAAGAGCATAGAAAACAAAGTTCAAATGAAGGAGATATGATGTTTTGAATTTGATAGTCAGTTCAGGATGTTGCAAACAATGCTGATTAAGAACAACCTCCATTCATCTGATGATAATGGATGAACTATAATGAGTTTGGAGCTGATTTTTCTTACATTAGAAAGAACACTTGAAGAGCTTTCTGAGAATGGGTGGTTTGCCAAATTTGGAGCTATTTTGAAGACGACACACGCTCACTGGAAATTGACTATTGTGCTGCCAATATTGATACCACTGAAAATATGCCCCTTCAACAATGACATAATATGTCATCATAAGAGTATACTTTTAGCGGGACTATTGTCACTACCGAAAAGGTGTTTTAGTGACGACTCTTGTGTCACCGCCAAAAGTCTAGTTTAAAATTTTAGCTCTTTTTAAAAAAAAAAAAACACACACACACACACTCTTATGCTATTTATGAAATAAATAAGTTAATTGATGTAATTTGTTATGAATAAATAAATTAATTCCTCAAATATTATTGTGACATAAAGAGAGTTTGAAAGATAGTATGTTTTGTGTGTGAGAGTGAGAGAGGGTAGGGGAAGGGAGTGGTATGGTGTGTATGAGAGGCGGATTATAATTATGTCTCGTATTAATTAGTATAGGTGTCAGATGGAGAATTAAAGATACAATGTTTGTGTGAGGGTAAGAGTGCAAGTAAGGGAGGGGGATAGTTTGTGAGATAGGAAGAGAGGGAAGTGAGAGAGAGTGTGTGTGAGGGATAATACAATTGAGAGGTAGTATACAATACAGTCAAGTGTTTGAGATAATATAATTATATTATAATTAAATTTATGTAAGCTTACTTATTTTTTATAAGTAGTATACTTAAATGATCTGATAATATTGTATAATGATTTTTTGTATTAGAGAGAGTGAAGAATAACATAATTTTTTTGCCAACTTTTAAAAATCATATAAATGGAGGCAATAGTAATTAATTAAGGTATGTGAGAAAGACTTAATTAAATTAATTTTATTTATATATTTATAATTAATTAAATTTTACTTTATCATGAAAAATTTATATTGTTTTTATTTGTTGTCTTTGAACTAGGTTACTACAAATAAAACACCCACACTAACTCAGCTAGGCGATACCTAATACATTCGGTGAAAGTTATCTTATTTATATTTAAAAATATGTAAAGCCTAAATCTTTGATCCCAACGCCATTTTTCTGTTTCCTGCCCATGCGAAAAGAAATTATGCACTAAAATCAACCAAATCCCTTAGTCTCCCTTCACCTCCCACTCCTCCCTATGCCTTCATTTGATTTCTCCGTCACCCATAGTCTAATGTTGCTCCTCTCAACCTCGTTCCTTTAGCAAACCATTAGTTGTGGCAAGAAATGAAATTTGAAAATTTGGCACCACTAGTTGTAGCGGTAAACCAACCACTACTAATTAATTTCAAAAAATTTAAAATATGGCACCAAACTTGCCAATCGCTACTAATATTTAATGAAATTTTAAATTGTTGGGCCAAAAATTTTAATTTGACTTTGTCATGGTTGACAAAACTATTACTAAATGTTGTATAAATAAAAAAAATGTGTGAATAATTTTTCAATATATTATTTCAATATTATTTTGAATGGTTTATCATTTAAGTAACAATTTAAATGATAGTAATTATTATTTGAGGAGAATGATTAAATTAAGTTAGAGAAGTATAAATATTATGTATGTTTGATTTTGAGAATGTGTAGGTAATAATGATTTAGGTTTTTCACTTTATGAAATTGAAGTTGAAGATGTAAATATATATTTGTTTATGGAATGAATGTTGAAAATGTAGTGGAAGGAACCTTCAGTTTTTGTAGAAAGAAAAAAAAAATAGTTTAAGAATTATATGAAGAAGTAAAATGATATGATATGATATGATCAAAGATTTTTTTTGGGGGGGGGGGGGGATACCGTATAGAGCTCAACACTTTATCAACAAAGGAAAGAAGTAAGAGAGAGGAGAGTGATGTGAAAAAAATGAAAGAAAGTAAATAATGAGGTGTGGTAAGGGTATTTATAGGATATCAGTGATACATTTACTGTTGGTTATACTTAGTTTTGATGATGTCTTAAACAGATGCCATTCTTATGAGCAAAAAGATTGAGTAATATAGTTATCTCCTACATTGGCTAACTACTATATTTAATGTAGATTAGCTCAAGTTGAATCATAGAGGTTAATCAAGAAGATCAAGAAATATTGAAGAAGGTAGGAGCTGCAAAGAATTGATGAGCACAAGTTAAATGATGAAGAATGATCAAGTTGGGAGATGGAAGAAAGAAAGAGTTGATTTATGAAGGATGATCAAGAGAAGAAGAAAGAAAGGAAGATCTTGGTAAATGGAATGAAGATATCATTATTCAAGCTCTAAGATTGATGCTAGAAGTCTTCAAGGTCATATGGAAGTTGGAATGGCTCAATTTGAAGTTAAAATCAGCAAAAATTAGCTTCGGGATGAGAAATCTCGAGTTTGGGACTCAATACTCGAGTATGCAAGTGTTTACTCGAGTATGGAAGTGTATACTCGAGTAAGGAAGTGTCTTCGCACCTCCGGCGTCTCGGACAAAGTTTACTCGAGTATGGAAGTACTGACTCGAGTAAACACGAGTAAGGAAGTGTCTTCAGCACCTCGGCATCTCTGGACAAGGTTTACTCGAGTATGGAAGTGCTTACTCGAGTAAGCAAGTGTTTACTCGAGTAAGAAAGTGTTTACTCGAGTATGGAAGTGTTATCAAGACTTCAGCTCCACCGTCTCACGTTCAGCACGGGCGACCTCTGGTAATTCAATGATATCTCTCAAACCAGGAATCGGATTGACACGAAACTAGTGGCTTATGAAACTAGACATCCAATGCGTCATTTTGGTATAAAAATCAAGCCAAAAGGAGGTCATATGAATTATCTGTGAATTTTACAAGTTGACACAAGAATCAGCATCATGCTTCAGAACAAGCTTCAGTATTTTGAGGATATCTCTCAAACTATGAATCCAATTGAGCTAAAATTGGTGCCATTGGAAAATAGACTCACAGAGATTTCCAACAAGAGTTGAACAGACCAAAACAGAGTTCAGACCAGGGAGATATGATCTTCAAAAGTTGTTTACTCGAGTATAGGAATGGTATACTCGAGTATAGGACTTCCAGAGAGCAATCAAGATTTTAAACTGAAGGTTCTTACTCGAGTAAAGGTATCCTTACTCGAGTAAAGGACTTCCAGAGAGCAAAAATATCTTTAAACTAAGTTGCTTACTCGAGTAGATGAATCCTTACTCGAGTAAAGGAATTACAGAGAGCTCCAAAGACTTTATAACTATTTCTTACTCGAGTAGGAGTTTATTAACTCGAGTAAAGAGCTCTTAAACTGATTTCCGACATGACACTTGTTCTTGCCTACTCAAGTAAAGACTCAAGTATTGCATACTTGACTTACTTACTCGAGTAAAGACTCAAGTATTGCATACTTGACTTACTTACTCAAGTAAAGACTCAAGTATTAAACGCCAACTTCGAATTTCAAATCGACGAATTTGCAATGCCTTCTTGTTTGATCTTAATACTTCCCATGATTAATCTCTAATGTTCCTAGATATGTTTAACCACTTTATTGGTGAGTTTCAGAGGATTAAAACGAAGGATATCAGATTTGTGCAAAAACATCAAAAGCCGTGCAAAAGCTCTAACGGCTAGTTTCTAACGGCTATAATTCTTTATCTAACAAAGTCATTGAATATTCACAACGGTCAAGAAACATTTCTTCATCAAGCAAACTCTTCCCCAACGGGCAAAACTCCAAAGAGCCACTTCAGATCAATTAATCACATGGATTAGTTGGAGTTTAGAGAGAGAAGCAGACCACACTTAATGATAATCAACTACAACGTCCGATTCATCCTACAACGGTCATAAACGGTCACAGACCTTTCTCTATCTATAAAAGTCATGGACACAAGCAGAAAAACGTGGAGATACAAGATCACAATGCCAAAATGCTGATACTCGCTTTCTACATCCTTTTCACTCTGTTTTACTTGTCTAGATAGCTTAGAGAGTGAAATGAATTGTGTTTGTACTTCGGTGATTATTTATCCATTCCTTTGAGAGGAAAATTATTGTAAACACATTATCTTTCGAGAGTTACTCAAGATTGGGGAATCTTGAGTGGGATATACATTGTGTTGATTACAACTTGTAAGGGGGAGTGAATCCTAGTGAGAGGATTACTTCGAGTACAGAGTGTGTAATCAAGCAATGTGTTGATTACAGATTGTAAGGGGGAGTGAATCCTAGAGAGAGGATTGCTTCGATTCTGAGATCGTGTAATCAAGAAGATTAAAGATAGTGGATTGAAAATCCCAAGTGAGGCTTGGGGACGACGTAGGTCAAGGATAAGGCCGAACCGGATAAATCTGTTTACAAGCTCTTCTCCCTTATCTCTTACATTTCCAAAGCATTTACATTTGAATGCTTGTCAATTGGTTTATAACTCACTTCTTTTATACAAGTTGAATTTACTGAATTGAGAAAAGATTTTCATAGAATCTAAATTTTTATACTTCACCCAATTCACCCCCCCTCTTGGGTTCAGCCGGTACTTACATTTACTACTACAAATATGCTTTACAATGTCCTTATTTTGGCCTATTAGACGTCCCTAAATATAGGGATGTCTAATTGGGGGACATCGTATTTAAGGCATCCCAAAAAAAAAATAAGGACGCCTTAAATTAGCAGTTCAGCGTCCCCAAATTAATTTTTGAGACACCATAATCTGAAGTTAAGGCGTCCCAAACTTACTTTCTGGGACACCATAAACAAAGATTAAAGCATCCCAAATCCATATTTGGGATGCCATAAATCTTTTTTTTTTTTTAAAGAAAGAGATTCCAACAGGCAATAATAGAACCAACACAGACATGTGAAGATGGAGGGAGGAAGAACCAAAACTCACTATAGAGCTAAATAACATACACAAGAAAACATAACACAGATCCAAAAATTCCATAGAGCCAACAGATGGAGATACAAATCCAAAAATTAATCTAGGATTAGGAGATACAGATATTACATATTTGATCAACTTTCAGAGGCATAGTGGGATCCACAACTGACCCTTGTGGCTCCATCATCTGGGGCTCTCTCAACTCAGCCTTTGTTTGTTAAATTAGCTCCCGATGCACATATTTTATTAAACACTTATTAAGCAATTTATATAATTAAAATAAATAAAATTATATGTTTAAACAAATAATGTCTATATCTTACAATGGCTTCCTCTGCCTGCTGAGAGGTTGCACCCTCGTCTCGGTATCTCGTGTACAATAGTGAATAACTCCTCGTAGTCCGTTCGACGATTCTCCCGCTCACCCTTCTCCTCCTAAAAGAATTAAAACAATAAGTTATTATTAAGAAAAATAAAACAATAAATTTATAATATTAAGCTTAATTTAATTTAATTGTAAAAAACACCAATTCATTGTAGTCACAGCAATTGTCTTTGCTCTTACCATGTGATGGATCCTTTAGTGCCTTTGGCTCCTAGTGTTTCTCTAAAAAATAGCCTACAAAAACAACAAAACATTAATATTCTATTTTTTAATAATTTTTTATATTTCCTTCTAAATAATAATTATTAAAAAAACACGTCCTTCTAGGCTCTTCTTTGTACTGGACAAATCATGCCCAATCATTAGGTAGGACACTGTCAAGCACGACCTCCATCAACTGTCCAGAGGCATCATCACATCCTTATCCGTAATGTGGTAGAGACGATTTCTCATGTTCTTCTAGCAATCCCCCATCTTTATCAAGGTGTACAACTTCTTGTTGTTTTCCATGGAAAACCTATCCTGTATCATAAATTTAAAGAAATGAGTAACAATTAAATAAATTATAATTAAATACAGTTGACCAATTAAATAAAAATTATAAAAACTTATATTTGATTCAGTGTATTAAATGAGTTACCTTCACAGCCTCGTCTCACGCTAGATCCTTCAGCCTTAAGGGAATCTTCTTCCAAATCTCAAAGTGGATAGGGAACCGGGTCGAATTCCCGCCTAGCTCGTTCAGATAGCAATTGAATAGATGAATGCCATCCTCAATCGGTTGGTTCATGGCCTCATTCCACAGAACTACTACACGTAGCCCTGGGCCTAGCTTATTTGGAGCAGCCATGATCAGCATCCTGGTAGTGATGTTCCCTTACTTATTTGCACAATTGATCACAAATTTTAATTAACTTTAATTTCACATTTAAACCACTTTAATTAAAATATTAACTTTATCAAAACAATTCTTTATCTTGAACCTCCATCTCAAACCCAGTCGATAGTGAAGACAACTGTCATGGGTTATTCTAGTCCCTAGTCTCTTCACAGTCAAGGAACCGCTCCACCTCGCTCAACGGAAAATTGATATCAAAATTCCCCTAATCCTTTTAGTCGCTCACACTAATGTCAGGTACCTGACATCTCTGATTGAATAGGCCTCCTATATTGGTGGGGTCATCTACTGTGGTGGCACAAGAACATGTAGACCTCTGGGATGCCCTTTACCCTATCTACTGCCCTTGCAGAAAAGAAGGTGCAAAATGGAAATGGAGAAATTCTGGGGGTGAATTTTCAAGAGGAGTGGTGTTGAGAACTAGAAGAACGATAGGTTGAGTAGATGATTACATATGGTTTTTTCCTTGACCAACTTAGGGCAACTTAGGGCTGTTTCGATAAGCTTTTTAAAAAAGGACTTTTTTTCATTGCTTTTTAAAAAAGTGATTTAATTAGAAATTAAGCTATTTTATGTTTGGATACACAATTTAAAAAGCACTTTTTTTAAAAAAAAAAAGCTGTTTGGATGTTAAAATAGAGAAGTAGTTTTTTATTAGTAAAATTACTCAAATGGACATATAAAAGCACTTTTTTTTACATTCGTTTAGATAAGAAAGCAATTATGTTAAAATTTTAGAAATATTATATTCAATAATTAAATTTAAAATTATAATATAATTGAATATGGAATAATAAATTAGCTTTTATAAAATTTAAATAAAAATCTTTAATCTTACTGTATTAATTTTACTTTAAAATTTAATAACCCTCTCAATTCTCTTATTTTTTCGATAAAAAAATTATTATTATTTAATATAAAAGACTGAGTGAAATTTGAGGAATATATTATTGTATATTCACATAAAATAAATTTAATCATGTGACTTATATTAAGGACAATATAAAACCTAGTTGTTTAATTTGGGAAGATTAAGAAAGGTAAATAAGTTATCTTAAAGATTAATATTTACTATTTTTCTCTAAACTAATTTGTTTGACCTATAAACTTATATATAATTTAATAATATCATATGTATTTCAGAGAAATCATGTAATATGTACTATAAATTAAAAATTTATTTATCTTCTTTAATCTCCTCAAATTAGTTATTTGGGTCGTATATTAAGGACATCGATACTCCCCTCTAGTAATATGCTTTAATTATTGTGTGTGTGAAGCTAAGGCAATTTTTTTTTTTAAACTGAAAATCACAGTATTTAAAAATTATGAATAATATAGTTGTGAACATGAGATTTGATTACATCTAATTATACGTGTCAATATTATCAGTGTGATGGTGATGTGAATAATATAAAACATTATATGGATTTTTTATTTTTAAAATTTATTGAATCTAATTTAGATAGCACAAATCAATTTCTATTTTGATATTTATATTGTTATTCGTTGAGATGATAAATTAATTTTTTTAATAAAAATTAATATAAGAAACTTCCCAAATGATACAGAAGCACGTACGGTCTATTTTGGGGATAGCTAGATCTTTGGCAAGATGAGCTGTAGAGGAATTTCTATTAATCATAATAGAGTTATTATTTAAATATTCTATGAAATTAGGAATATAGGTTAAGTGTAAGAAAACATGGCGCGAACATGCGATGGAAGGAGGTGGAGTATGGCATGAATTTCCAAGGGTGTTTGGGGTCATTTTGTCCACAAATCCAAATACCGAATGGAGTACTTTTTTTTTTTTTTTTTTTTTTTTTTTTTTTTTTTTAAGAATTGGAGCTTCAAAAAGAAGGAGAAGTTTGGACTTTTTTGTGACTTTTAAAATTTTTTTTTTTAAAGCCCCCATCCAAACACATAAAATAACAAAAAAAAAATTGCTTTTTTATAAAAAAAAAGGACTTTTTTTTATATATAAAAAAAGCCTATTCAAATGCAGTCTTAGTCACTTCATATTGTCAACTAATAACAAAAGAATTCCCTAGAGACCTTTTTGTTAGGAAAATTTGGTATAAGACTTTTTTTATGGTTTTCTTTGTACCTTGGGACCTAACGGTGATTTTCCCAAACTTTTTTGACACAGCAAACCGGACATTATTGTTAAAATATTTGATACCTAAAATTAAATTCGTTCAACTCAATCTTTAAGTTTAAGCTATATTTATTATCTGTTTTTTTTTTTTTTTTTTTTTTTTTTTTTGCAGTATTAGAAAGTATCTAGTACTTAGGAAGTTAAACCAATATAAATTTTAGGAATTGACTATTGAGTTGTAATAAAATGAAAATTTTATAGACTAAATGATTAATTTTTTTTTCTAAACATTTATCACAAACTTTCAACTTTAGCTATTGGTATTATGCAATGATCTATATCCTCATAAAAAAGTTATGAATATGACTACTATAACTTATTCCTCATTCTGTTTGTAATCATTGTTGTAGAACTCACGACTCTATGAATTTATCATTTTTGCATTTCTACTTTATAAAATCATGTTGAGTCATATTTAAACTCATACTAGCTGTAAACTAAGTCAAACTTGTAAGTTCACACACCGAGTTTACAGTTTTTACATTTACACCTTACAAAATTGTGTTAACCCACTTTTAAACTCGTGTTAACTTTTTAATTTGACCATGATCAGTAGCTTTATATATAAATTTTATAAAAAAAGTGTTTGTTGAGCATGATAAATTATGAATATTGATAAATTTAATTCAATTATTTGGATTTAAAATATATTTAAGTTACATTTTGTTATTTTTATATTTTGAATTAATTAATTATATACTATTAATGAGTATTTATTAATAAAAATAAACTCTTATGAGTTGACGATTCAAGTCAATGATACCATTTTACGTCACTGTCATGCTTTTGCTTAAATTGTGAGTTTGACAACCTTGTTTGTAATATAAGAGTAGCTATCCATTATACTACCTCCGTTCGTAAATATAAAATTAAGTTGACTTTTTTTGAAGAGATTAAGGAAGTTAAATAAATTACTTTAAAATGTTTATACTTATCGTTTTTATCCAAACTAATTTTTTGACTTATAAAATAATATATAATTATACATAACATATTGATTTCAGTAAATCACTTATTTAGCTTCTTTAATCTCTCTAAAAAATTGGTTATATCTTATATTAATGATCGGAAGGAGTAATAATAAAGACGTCACACTCCTAGCAATAAATAAAGAATAATTGTTATGTTCCAACCATATTAATTTTTCCATAAGCACTCGCGATATGTTGAGCTCACGTATCAAGTCATCATTTTTTTTAAAAAAAAAAAAAAAAATTATATGTTTTTTTGGTTATATAAAATCTCATTGAACATGAGTAACAAGCTAGAACGAACAGATTGGGTGGCTAATTCTTCACAATATAAGCAATGAAGGTTTAAATCATTGTTAGAAGAAGTATCTAAATTTAGTACTTGACTTGAATCACAAAAGCTCGATCTGAATTAGTGAGCTATTTGGATACCTTGTGATAGAATTCAGAAAAACTGCTGAACACCGGGTAGGATAAAGGTTATCATAAAAACAAAAAACAAGCTAAACGTAAAGCATGCAAAATGAATTCATCAATTACTTTGGACAAAAACAAAAAAGGGTAAGGGTCTTAAATGCCATGGAAGTTTTCACTATGGAGCACTAGTAATACGGAAGTTTTTTTTTGTCTCTTTTTTGCCCTGGAAGTATTAAAATCGTAGCAAAAATGCCCCTACTGTCACGGAATCGCCACGTTGACCGTTAAATTGACACATTACGTCTGATGGATGGCCACACAAGGATAGAAATCATACACATAGGTTGACACCTCAGCTCCTCCTCTCCCTTGTCGAATCGCACGCACGTTAAAAGCTAGTTAGGTCATTAGATGAAGTCGGGAAAAGAAAGCTTTCGTCAGAGTCGAGGTGAAAATTCCGACCGATCTATGAAACCATGGGTGAATTGATGGCAAGTTCCATGAATGGAAGCCAGCGGAGGGTGGCACAGTTAAGACGAGGAGATCGAGAGCTGCAATACGAGGGATAGGCGAGGATCTGTCAACTGAAATTCACTAAAAAAGATGATTAGTAGTAATTGAAATAAGTTTGAGAGTAATTAAAAGTAGTTATATAATGACCCATAAAGATTAGAGCAGAGATTAAGAACATACCGGTGCCTTCTGAAGTTTAAGAGAAACTTACTCGGGTAGCTTAATAAATTACTTAAGTAATATCGCTTATTTTGGGAGCAAAATCACATGGGTAAGATATTACTTGGGTAACAACGTATGTTACTTGAGTAATATATAAGGTGTTCAAGAAATAGAAGGTCTTGAAGCGAAATAGCGAAGAATCCTATTTAACATACAAGAACCAAGCATATTGATGTGAGACATCATTTCATCCGAGATCACATGCAAAGAAAAGATGTCAAGGTGATGCTCATTCCCACACATTTGCAACTTCCGGATATTTTCACAAAGCCCTTAGTCAAAGAACAGTTCACATTTATCTGAAGAGAATTGGACATGGTAAATCCCAATGAGCTGTGAGTAATTCTTGTCATAAGTTATTTTTAAGATTTAATTTAGTTATGATTACTAACTTAAGCATCAAAGTATCTAAATTTGTGGATCGCAGGATGCTCTGTTATCTAGTGGAAAAATAGAGGTTAACAGAGACGTAACGTTACTTGTGTAATATCTCAGGTTACCCGCGAGTATCTGTGTCGAAAGCCTCTTAAGTTTGTAATGAAAATAAGTTATACTTTCTTAATTTCTATTTACCTGAGTAACACCGGTATTTACCTCAGCTGATAAGTGTTACAGGAACATATTACTTGAGTAACAGGAGTGTTATCCCCGAGTAATGGCGAATACCTTCAGAGAGAAAGAGACTAACTCAAGATTACTTGCTATTAAGTCTTACTCAAGTAACACCTGAAAGTAATAAAATTACTTGAAGAGAAAAACTTCTGTACTTGAGTAGTTTCCAAAGTAATAAAATTACTTGTTCTCTCACATCGTGCTTGTAACTACTTGTTTGGTTTCTTAGAAAAGTGTGCGGGTAGGAAGGATTGTTCCTTTATTTTTTTATTTTTTTATTTTTTTTAGGTTAGAAAAATCCATGACCAACAATGTAATATGTATATATCATTCGTTCAGTAATATATGATTTTGCTTAGTAGTGTTAATTCCTTTCGGTGTCTCATCTCTGCTATGCCTAACGTTTGAATATAATAAGATCTGCTCTCATTGATTCTTTGTCACGTCTCATCTTGAACCTTTTGGGCGCTTTAGAATCTCCCTCTTCAATATAAGCTACTCGTGTATAATTGGAAGCAAATCCAATCTAAGATAGAGGGTAAAAATTTTATTACTTTCAGGCGTCACTTGAGTAAGACTTAATAGCTGAGCAAGTAATCTCAAGTCAGTCTCTTTCTCTCTGAAGGTATTCGACATTACTTGCGTCATTACTCAAGTAAGTTATTTCTTCTCCGAAAGTAATTTTTTTCCTTTAACATTACTTTCAAAAGTTACTTGAGCAATGCTTTCAAACTTCGCAAGTAATGTCGAATGAAATAATTACTTGCGGAGCTAGAGGGTCTTACTCAAGTAACATCAAAAGTAATATTGGACAAACACTTTAAAAGCGACACTTTCCAAAATTACTTGCAGAGCAAATGAACATTACTTGAGTAACCATTGAAAGTAATCCTTGAGTTTTGCAAAATTTAATAAAACGATGTGTTATTACCATGCTAGTTTTTATCAGAAAAATGTAGGAATGGTATTAGATGAAATGCAATTGAAAAAAAGGAGAGGAGAGAATATGATTTCAACCATGGTAGTTAAAAACTCGATTTATTATCTTTGCGATTTACGTTTTTACGAATTTTTGTCATCAAAACGATTTTACTAATTTTCCAAACGCTTTTAAGTTTTTATGATTTTACTATGTTACGATCTTACGTTTTATGATTTTTCATTCTCCTTCCGTTTTCAGGTAAAATCTACGTTTTCACTACCATGATTTCAACAGTATGTTTCCTCAAATATGGTAGTTGCATCCAGGAGTTGTTTTTTTTTAAAAAAAACTAAATTAAAAATAGAGGGAAACAAGGGACGTTTATTCTAGCTAGTTCAGGTTTTATCCAAGAAATGAATGTGTACAACAGTCCAATGGAAACGAAAAGGAGAAAAATAAAGTTAAAACGAGAGGAGGCGGTGTGGTACGACGCGATTCCGGGTGAGACAAAAAAAGGAAACAGAGCATGATAGGAGGCGCTGCGTTCTCTTCGTTTCTCACAGCCATAATCAAAGTCTGGAAACAGAGAAGCAGCAGCGTTTTCCTCTGTTCAACCGTCTTCTTCAATCTGAATAGAGCATCGTGAGGAGGAGGAGAAGAATATGAATTAAAATTTTTTATTCTCATCTCTCTTTCTTTTTTCTCTATGATTGTTGCCTGTAATTATGTTTCTGCTGGTTTCTTTCTAACCATTTGTGAAATCCTCTTTGTGCCCAATATTACCCGAGTAAACATGTATGTTACCTGTTGTGGACTTGGGTAATGGGCCTGGCAAAGTAAGGGCCCAACGAGCAAATGTCTTGACAAGATCTTCTTGAATCTTCCTCAATCTGGCAAAATGATGATCTTCCCAGGATCATCCGACAACCTCGGATAATGCGGATAATGGAGGATCTCCCTCAATCAGATCGTGGGAACACGCATTACCTGAAGAAGGAAGCATTACCGGAGAAACGAAACCTAAGGAAGCCTCTATAAATAGCGGGACGTTCACCAGGTGCACATATTCCATAACCATTGACTACTTTACGTTCAATACCACTGTGCACATATTCCATAACCATTGACTACTTTACGTTCAATACCACTGTGCACACACCCCACCCCTTTGGCGATATACTGTCGTTGTGTAGCACAATGATCTTGGAAAATCTATTGTTATCTCATTCATGGATACCAGCAGGTAACCCATTCTTGGATGTTCTCCTAATAGGCATCCAGAGTAGTCAGTCGATCCAATATCAATCATTCACTAGCCCTTAGGGGTTAGACAATTGTGTTCTATCATAGAACATTGGCGTCGACTGTGGGGACCATAAAATTCGATTCCTATATCATGAAAAGTTGCTCAGCTAACACTGATAATGGCTGCAAACACTAGGAGTCACGGCCATGCGGCTAGATGAGATCAACCACCGGGTAGGCATCCATCACAGTCACACCAGGAGGAAGGAACGCAGGAGGCCGATCCCGTGGTCCCCGTTGATGATCAGGTTATTGTTGAGACCAAATCAGAGACCTCAGAGTCAGCAAGAGCTCCCACTTCCCGGATCAATTTGGTAATCCAATAGGTGATCCCACATTCGCAGAGCTCCAGGATCCTACCACAGGGGCGAGTGTTAGTTCTCTTAGTGTTTTGATGATGCCTAACAATTGTATTCAAATGAACGGGTTAAAAAGAATTGAAAGAAAGTTTGAGTTGATTTGAAAATGTTTTAGAAAATGGATAACTCAAGGAAGATGAAACATCGATGTGGAGGATTACAACTCAAGTTACATTTGCTAACAATTGTAAAAGCCAAATTTTGAGTTTATTTGAAAATGTTTTAAAAATGTAACTCAAGTTGATAAACTCGTAACTCAAGTTATAAGTTTAAGGAAAATCAACTTTATAAGTTTAAGGAAAATTAGTTTTGTAGAGATCCTAACTCGAGTTACCACTTAGCAACTCGAGTTATGGCTGTACTTCATTATTCCGAAAGCTTCTCGCGATTTCAAATTTTCATCGGCAAAGGTAACTCGAGTTATCGATATAACTCGAGTTATAAGCATATCGAGAGAAATTGAACGATAAGAAGTAACTCGAGTTACGGTAGTAACTCGAGTTAGAATATTGGCCTTTGCTCTTTGTCTGAACTTAGTGTTAACATAACTCGAGTTATGGTGTGTAACTCGAGTTACATAAATCAAAGAAGCTTCTCTGTGCAAAGAAGTAACTCGAGTTACTTTGTATAACTCGAGTTACTCCGAATGTAATTTCTTCTCTGCTTACACTGATTAAATCATAACTCGAGTTAAGTATTATAACTCGAGTTATCCTTTCATTTAGACATATTCATTGAACATATTCATAACTCGAGTTATCATGTGCAACTCGAGTTATCTGCATTAGTTTTGAATTTCACCGGTCTCGAAATCTGAAATTCTATCTTGATTCAATGGGTACTTGTTTTTATTGATTCTTATCATTTCTAACCAAGTTTAATTTGTTTGCTAGTATGTTTCAGACATGATTAACGGGTTTAAACTTCAAATTATCAAAAAGCACAAATTTGTCGAAGCATTTAATGCAAAGCGAACCCATTCACCATTTTGGCAAGAAACCATCGAACAAGCGAAAAGCAATCCAGTGTTCCTAGACAACATTCTTGAGTATATTTCAACGGACAATTTGAACAAAGAATGTCAACGGAGAATAACGGACGAATGTCGGAAGCGTACGAAGAGACGGAGACGGAGCGACGTAACCTCAACGGATATATTCATTACTCACAACGGCTCATTTAATTTCGTCTCAACGGTCATAAATGCAATCATCTATAAAACCCAGAAGCATTGAAGTCTCTAACCACCGAAACTCTGCGCATTCAATTAGCAATTAAGTTCATTTACTATTTTCAACTCTTAGAGCTAATATCTTCGGATATATCAATCTTCGTGTTTACTCATCTACTCTTTTAGAGAGTTCTTTATTGATTATCTATCTTGTAAGAATCTCAAAGTATTGGGACTTTGGGATTGGGATATTTGATTACAACTTGTAAGGGGGAGTAAGTTCTAGTGAGAGAATTACTTCTTGAGTTACAGAGTGTGTAATCATTTGAGTTAGTGAAATCCCGGAGAGTCTGGGGACTGGACGTAGGTCAAGGATTTAGACCGAACCAGTATAAATCGCTTGTGTTCTTTCTTCTTCTACCTTACTCTGCTCATCCCTGTTTTATTACCTTTAAACAGAGCATTTTCGGAAGAAAATTTTATATCCCCAATTCACCCCCTCTTGGTGATATTCCGTCTTTCATTTGGTATCGAAGCAATCGGTCTTCTCGAAGCATTGGCTCTTACCCCGAAGAGATTAACATCTCGAGAAGGATCAATATGGATGGAATACTACCCGATGGAGCTTTCGATCAACCGACCACCATGGAATACTACACGATTCAATGGAGAGCATTACTCCTTTTGGAAAGCCAAGTTCAAAGTCTTTGTGATGGCTACGAGTATGGCCTCTGGAGAGTATTTGAAAGAGGAGATTATGAGCCATCAACTGTTGAAGATGGTGTAAGAACTCCTAAGCTAGAAGAAGAATTCGATGAGAATGATAGAAGAAATGTCACACTCAACAACAAGGCTGTCCTCCTACTACAAAGTGCTCTTAGTCAACAAGAATACTTTCGTATCTGCAACTTGACTTCTACTAAAGCCATGTGGGATGCACTTGAAATTGCTCATAAAGGGACTGCTGGAGTAAAGCAAAACAGAGTCAATACTCTCATGACCGAGTATGATCTTCTTCGTATGAAGCCTGGAGAGTCCATTGGTGACTTCCAGCTGAGATTCACTCATCTAATCAACCAACTTGCTGCATTGGGCAAAGAATATGAGCAACCTGTCCAAGTGAGGAAAATTCTCAACATCCTCAACAAGGAATGGGAAGCCAAAGTCACTGCCATTGAAGAAGCTCGAGGAGATTCTATGGCTTCGTAGCAAACTCTTTGGGAGTCTCTCTGAATATGAGGCAAAACTCAAGTTCAAGAAGGGACTTGAAGAAGCACATGGCAAGAACAAAGGAATTGCCCTCAAAGCTGTCAAAGAAACCAAAGAGTCAGATGATGAAGATGAAGACGAAGATGAGGAGATAGGCATGATGGTCCGAAGATTCAAGAGGTTCTACAAGAAGGACCAAAGTTCCAAGAAGTTTCACAAGGGTAGCTCCAGCTATGAGGCAAAGAAACCGATCATTTGCTATGAGTGTGAGAAGCCCGGTCACATCAAATCGAATGCCCCAATCAAGAACAAAGACAAAGAAAAGAAGAAGTTCAACATTCAAAAAGAAGGCATATGTCTCTGCCATTTGGGGTGATAGCTCATCTGATGAAGATGATGAGGATGAGGAAGAGAAAGCAAATATTTGCTTGGTTGCTGAAGAAGAAGAGCAACGTACTAACTTTGATGAGGTATATGATTGCAAACCACCTTATGATGAGTTATTTGCTGAGTATATGGCTGTGCAATCCGAATTTGAAAAACTTGCTGAAAAATTTTCAAGTTGAAAAACAAGAATCTTACTCTTGAATTTCAAGTTGAAAAACTTTCTTCCACGAACATCTTGCTTGTAAAGATTGTCCCGATCTAAAGAAAAAGAATTCACATCTTACAAAGGCACTTGAGAAATTCACTAGAGGAAGTGAAATGCTCAATGTCATTTTGAAACAACAAAGATTTATAAATGACAGATCGGAATTGGTTACAAACCTAACTTTGATAAAAAGAAAGGAAGAAAGAAGTCTCGGTGAAAAATCCTATATGAACTATTTTACAAAATCAGTCCATTCTTCAAATCCTTTTGCACACTTTAAGTGTAATTACGCAATAGAAAGGGTCATACTACTTCTTCCCGCTTTCATAAGAAGGAAAGAAAGAGTAAACCCATAGGAAATTATCAATGGGTGCCAAAGGGATCTTACAAGATTCCTAAGACACAAACTAACCCCAAAGGACCCAAGAAAAGATGGGTACCTAAGCCCCGATTTGTTGTGTCTTGCGGGTTTGCCTAAGAGCATCAAAATCCAACAAATGGTATATTGACAAGTGGATGCTCTAGGCACATGACGGAGATCAATCCAAATTTACCTCAATCAAGCCCAAGGACGGTGGCAAGGTGACCTTTGGTGGAGATCAATCTGGAAAGATTGTTAGAGTTGGTGAAATTGGCAACAATGAAGGACCACTAATCAAAGATGTCTACCTAGTCGAAGGACTTTGCCACAACCTCCTCAGTGTAAGTCAAAGCACTGATAAAGGTAACTTAGTTATCTTCGATTCTAAGGAATGCTTGATTGTGAGTAAGGATATTCTCCCTTTAGAAAACATAAAATCAAAAGCTTTATTTAGAGCCCCTAGAGACGGCAATTGTTATACACTTAATCTCTCTAGTAGTGGTTCTGTTTCTAAAAAATGTTTTGTCAGTAATTTGGATGAGAGTTGGCTATGGCACAAGCGATTAGCTCATGTCAATATGATTCAACTTGACAGATTACTGAAAAAGGATCTGGTGATTGGTATTCCTAAATTGCATTTTAAAAATGACATGCTTTGTGATGCTTGTCAAAAAGGGAAACAAACCAAATCGTCTTTCAAATCTAAAAACGAGATTTCAACTAATAGACCTCTTCAATTGCTTCATATGGATCTAGTCGGACCAGCTAGAGTGAAAAGCCTTGGAGGCAATCTTTATACTTTGGTCATAGTTGATGATTTCTCAAGATTTGCATGGACTATATTTCTATCCTCTAAAGATGAAACATTTGATCAGTTTGTTGTTTTTGCCAAGAAGGTCCAAAACGAGAAAGGATTCTCTATTTCGGAATCGAACTGATCATGGAGGAGAATTCAAAAATAATGCATTTGCTGAGTTCTATGACAGCATGGGGATAGACCACAACTTCTCAGCCCCAAGGACTCCTCAACAAAATGGTGTTGTGGAAAGAAAGAATCGAGTCCTCACCGAGATGGCAAGAGCTATGCTAAATGAGAACAACACTTCTCAAGTGTTACTCGGGCTGATGCAATGAGCACCGCTTGCTACATCTCAAATCGGGCATACCTCCGGAAGAAGTTGGACAAAACTCCCTATGAGCTGTACAAAGGAAGAAAACCAAATCTGGCCCATCTGCATGTGTTTGGATGTAAGTGTTTCATCCACAACAATGGTAAGGATAACTTGGGAAAGTTTGATCCCAAGGCGATGAAGGTATATTTTTGGGTTATTCTAATAGGAGTAAAGCTTATAGAGTTTTTAATACTCGTACTCGTATTGTTGAAGAGTCTATGCATGTTGTTTTCTCGTGAATCCAAATCGATAGACCTATGGATGATGATGAGGAAAATGTTCTCAAAAATCAATTCTTTTCAAAACCACTCCTACTTCTATTGAAAATCCCGAAGATGTTTTTGAAGCTGATCCTCAAAATAATTTAGAAAACCCCGATCAATCTCGGCCTAGAGCTTGGAAATTCATTAGGAATCATCCTTTGGACCAAGTTATAGGTGATATTAATCAAGGAGTGAGGACCAGAAATAGCACTTTAAATGAGGTAACCTTTTCCGCTTTCATCTCTCATATTGAACCCTCTAAGATTGATGAAGCCCTTTCAGACAATGATTGGGTGATAGCAATGCAAGAGGAGTTACATCAATTTGATAGAAATCAAGTTTGGGATTTGGTACCTAGGCCTAAGGACCATCCGGTCATTGGCACTAAATGGGTATTCAAGAACAAACGAGATGAGTCAGCAATCATTGTCCTAAACAAGGCAAGATTGGTTGCTAAAGGCTATAATCAAGAAGAAGGAATTGATTATGAAGAAACTTATGCTCCAAAGGCAAGATTGGAAGCCATAAGAGTTCTTCTAGCCTTTGCTTGTGTTAAACAATTCAAGCTCTATCAAATGGATGTAAAAAGTGCTTTTCTAAATGGTTTTATTCAAGAGGAAGTTTATGTTGAACAACCTCCTGGTTTTCAAAATGAACATCATCCAGATCATGTTTATCGTCTCAAGAAAGCTCTTTATGGACTTAAGCAAGCTCCTAGAGCTTGGTATGAGCGATTAAGCAAATTCCTTCTTGATCAAGGCTTTATTAGAGGAAAGGCAGATACAACTCTCTTCATAAAGAGTAATAAGCTTGGTGAAATTTTAATTGTGCAAATATATGTTGATGATATTATATTTGGTGCTTCTAATGATGTTTTGTGTGAAGAATTTGCCAAGAATATGCAGGGGAGAATTTGCGATGTCTATGATGGGAGAGCTCAACTATTTCCTTGGTATGCAAATCAAGCAAAAGAAGAATGGGATCTTCATATCTTAGACCAAGTATCTCAATGATTTACTGAAGAAGTTTGGGATGGATCAATGCAACGGAGCTGACACTCCAATGAGTTCAACTGCTTCATTGGATGCTGATGAAGAAGGCAAGGACTTCAATATCACAAGATATAGAGGAATGATTGGATCATTGCTCTATCTCGATCGCAAGTCGGCCTTGACATCCAATTCAGTGTAGGGATGTGTGCAAGGTTCCAATCCGCTCCCAAGGAGTCCCATGCTGAGCATGTGAAGAGAATCTTTAGATACCTTGCTGACACAAAGACACTAGGATTGTGGTTTCCCAAAGGTCAACCTGAACATTTGGTAGCATATTCATTCGACCATGCTGGTTACAAGACGATAGGAAAAGCACAAGTGGCCAATGTGAGTTCCTTGGTGGTTCACTTGTGTCTTGGTTCGATAAGAAGCAAACAAGTGTGGCTGTATCCTCTACTGAAGCTGAATATGTGGCTGCCTCAAGTTGTTGTGCTCAAGTACTATGGCTAAAGCAACAACTTTCAGACTTGGGAATCCATTTGAAAGAGATTCCAATATTGTGTGACAACACTAGCACAATAAGCTTGGCTAAGAATCCAGTTCAACATACTCGGACCAAGCATATTGATGTGAGGCATCACTTCATAAGGGATCATGTTCGAGAAGAAGGATGTCAAGGTCATGTTTATCCCAACTCATCTCCAACTTGCGTACATCTTCACCAAACCATTGGCCAAGGAGCAATTCACCTTTATAAGAAGAGAATTGGGAATGGTAAATCCCAATGAATTGTAAGTTGATTTACTCAAACAATGTTAGTTATGTGTTTTTGATGATTTACTCTTACTAACTTAAGCTTCGGAGTGTTTAGATGTTGCTTTGCAGAGCTTGTGTGCATGCATCGGTGAAATTTTGTCTCTAACGATATCCGGGTTTGTCTCGGTGTAAGTGTTTTTGTCGATGTAACTTGAGTTATTTTTGTCATAACTCGAGTTGTATTGTTCTTAGTCAATGATAAATCTGATATTTATAACAGCAACTCGAGTTATATCAGATAACTCGAGTTGGTAGTGCTCTCGATCTTAAAAAATTTGAGACTTTAGCGAACTCGAGTTATATCGTTGTAACTCGAGTTAGCTTGTTAGGCGAAGCAATCGAGGTTTTCTCAACTCGTATAACTCGAGTTATAGAACATAACTCGAGTTGTGTGTCAACCCGAGAGGAGAAAACCACATATCTAACTCGAGTTACAACATATAACTCGAGTTGTGCTCTCCGGGCGAGAAGAAAATGGCTCTTTTGTAACTCGAGTTACCACTTAGTAACTCGAGTTGTGCCCTCGATATATATTTGACATCGCGTCTTTTCCCTTCGATCGCGAACTAGGTCCCTTCATTTTCTCTCAACCTCTTAAAACCCTAACTCGAGGTCCTCTCTTGCTCCTCAATCCATCGATTCCAACTCTTCTCTGAATTTCCAGATGGCCCCTAAATCCTCCAAAAACCCTAAATCATCGAAAACTCAGCATGAATCCTCCTCGACTTATGAACCCTCGTATCCTCGTCTCCACCGATAGCGGTCGCGACCCAAGAGGAAGAGAAAACCACCAACAAAGCTTCATTGATTCACCACGATTGAAACCCTAGAAAAAGCCCGAGAATCGAGGATACCACCCAAGTTCCTATTCAACAAAAGATCGACCCGGGGGCTTTCGACTCGAAGAGACAAAGAACCAGTCGTTGCGCCTCACAAGAAGAAAAAGGTTGCAATTTCAGATGTTCCGGGGTCTACGTCCAAATTTCAAGCAGGCTCAAAAGTGGAAGCTTCAGGTTCAAAGGCTCCAAGTGGTTCTGGAATAGGAGGCTCTGGTCCTAAGGTATCCTCCCAACACAAATATGTCTTTAAGCCACCAAACCTTGAAAAACCACCGGATTCTGAATTTATCACTTCCTACTCCCCTTAACCCTAGCAAGACAACTAGATTTTTAAAAAGAAGTACCAACATCGTAGCTTTTGTCCAACGGTGTATGTCAATTTGGAAAAACTTAAAGAACAATGCAATCTTGATTTATCTCCTTGGTTAGCACAATTCGAGATCTTTTAGCCATTGATACCGCTTATTGTCCTTCTCTTGTCAAACATTTTTATTTCAATATGACCATGGCGACAAAGTGGATAAGAAGGGTAGAATCATAGAGGATAAATGTATTACTTCGTTAGGGGAAAGTCAATTACTATCTCTGCGACATACTCAATAATTTGCTGTTTATTGAAAATCCTCCTCCTGTGCCTAATATTAAGTATGATAAGGAGAAATTCTTCAAAACCCTTTTGCCTGAAAACCATACAAGGGTGTGCTTAAACTGTCTCCAGTCGATATGTCCCTACCTATAGAGCCCTGTGGTACATCTATTCTAGAAATCTTGTTCAAAAGAGCAAAAATTTTACTTACTTCAATTCCACGAGATTATATGCTATTTGCCTCCCTCATAAACAAAGTGTCATTCAACATAGGTCACTTTGGGTTTACCAAGAGATGAAGAGGTTCAAATTTCAATCTGGTGATTTTGCACAAATTCCTTTCCTAACCTCGTGTCTCTCTTGTTGTACACCAATAAAATCTGTATCTTGACTCTTTTGAAGACCCAGTTAAGCCTCGATGTTTGGTCAAACCCACTTGAACTACATGAACATAACCTTCCTTGAGGGTTCGGGGCAATCCAGCACCTTCTAGATCCGAGCTTCTATCTCAGGCCCTTGAGGCCGAGTCTTCTCCTGGACCTTCTCAATCTCACCGCTCATCAATCTTCAAGCCTCAATGCGAAATCAAGACATTGTGCTCAAGGCTATGCAAGAGACTTTTGGAACTCTTCAGACCACTCTGACTGCTTAGTACTATGAACTTTTTGATAAACTTGAGTCAGAAATTGGGAAGTTGGTCCAATCAGTCACTTCTACTGAGTCTCAGGTTGGGAAAATGGCTAAAATAGTTGCTTCTACATATGAGAAAGTTGACTACCTGGATGAGAGGTTGGCCAATGTTGAAGGTCATTTCGATGATCTTGGACATAGATTTGAGAATATGCATGTTTTGTATCGACTATTAGACACCAAGGTATCCAAATTGCTCAAGACTGATGATGGTGGTGGTCCTTCGGGTGGGATTCCTTCTCCCAGACACTCTCCTATTGCATCTCCTCTACATGTTTCACCCCATTTGTCTCCCAGAAATTCCCCCATTTCTTCTCCTCCTCATCAATCTCCACCTCACCCTTCGTCTATTCCACCTACTCCCCTCTTATCTCTCTCTCCATCTCATCCTGACTCCACACCCATTTTACCCACTCCTCCTATCTCAACTCCATTCATCTCTTCTGCTCCTCCCACTGTTAAACTCCCCTCTCCTCCACCCTCTTCTGCCCCATGGTCTTCAGGTGACACCGCAGACTTGTTTGATGAACACTCTTCCAGCACTTCTGTCTCACCTCTTACCTCTCCCAAACCAACATCTCCTCCGTCTCTCACTTTCCCACCTACTCCACCATCTCTGTCTCTTACCGTATACTCACCCTTGCCTGTTCTTCAAGCCCTCCATGCTTCTTTGGCCTCTGACCCTCCTGTTTTGCCCGATGACAAAGGGGGAGAGAAAGGGAAGAAATGAAAATGAAGACTGCAGCGCTTAGATTGTTTTGTTATCGGTAGCTTAGCTTTTTTTTTTTTTTTTTTGTTTTTTCTTGCTTTTAACTTTTGGTTTGAAACTATTAACAATGTAGCTTAACTTTGTGATCTGAATTAGTTGCAATATATGAAAGCACTTAACCATCCTTGATTCTATGATTATGCATAATGTCTGCTTCTGGTATTTTTTTTCTCTTGTGCTCTAATTGAAAAATCATTTTCATTTTAAACTACAAGTGTTGTCATCATCAAAAAGGGGGAGAATGTTAGTTCTCTTAGTGTTTTGATGATGCCTAACAATTGTATTCAATATTAAAAAGAATCGAAAGAAAGTTTGAGTTGATTTGAAAATGTTTTAGAAAATGGATAACTCAAGTTACTGGTTACAACTCAAGTTACATTTCTCGAAAAAGCCAAATTCACTTGTTCAAAGTAACTCAAGTTGATAATCGTAACTCAAGTTATAAGTTTAAGGAAAATCAGTTTTGCAGAGATCCTAACTCGAGTTACCACTTAGCAACTCGAGTTATGGCTGTACTTCATTATTCCAGAAAGCTTCTCGTGATTTCAAATTTTCATCAGCAAAGGTAACTCGAGTTATCTGATATAACTCGAGTTATAAGCATATCAGAGAAATTGAACTGATAAGAAGTAACTCGAGTTACAGGTAGTAACTCGAGTTAGAATATTGGCCTTTGCTCTTTGTCTGAACTTAGTGTTAACATAACTCGAGTTATGGTGTGTAACTCGAGTTACATAAATCAAAGAAGCTTCTCTATGCAAAGAAGTAACTCGAGTTACTTTGTATAACTCGAGTTACTCCGAATGTAATTTCTTCTTTTTACTTATTAAATCATAACTTTTAAGTATTATAACTCGAGTTATCCTTTCATTTAGACATATTCATTGAACATATTCATAACTCGAGTTATCATATGCAACTCGAGTTGTCTGCATCAGTTTTGAATTTCACCGGTCTCGAAATCTGAAATTCTATCTTGATTCAATGGGTACTTGTTTTTATTGGTTCTTATCATTTCTAACCAAGTTTAATTTTTTTGCTAGTATGTTTCGATACATGATTAACAGGTTTAAACTTCAAATTATCAAAAAGCACAATCTTTCGAAGCATTTAATGCAAAGCCCATTCACCATTTTGGCAAGAAACCGTCTGAACAAGCGAAAAGCAATCCAGCTGTTCCCTAGACAACATTCTGAGTATATTTCAACGGACAATTTGAACAAAGAATGTCAACGGAGAATAACGGACGAATGTCGGAAGCGTACGAAGAGACGGAGCGACGTAACCTCAACGGATATATTCATTACTCACAACGGCTCATTCAATTTCGTCTCAACGGTCATAAATGCAATCATCTATAAAACCCAGAAGCATTGAAGTCTCTAACCACCGAAACTCTGCGCATTCAATTAGCAATTAAGTTCATTTACTGTTTCAACTCTTAGAGCTAATATCTTCGGATATATCAATCTTCAGTGTTTACTCATCTACTCTTTTAGAGAGTTCTTTATTGATTATCTATCTTGTAAGAATCTCAAAGTATTGGGACTTTGGGATTGGGATATTTGATTACAACTTGTAAGGGGGAGTAAGTAAGTTCTAGTGTATAGAGAATTACTTCTTGAGTTACGAGTGTGTAATCATTTGAGTTTTGTTATCTTCAAACAAAGTTTTCGAAATCCCCAATTCACCCCCTCTTGGTGATATTCCGTCTTTCGAATCATGATCGCGGCCTATCGTAGGTCAAGGATTTCCCAAAGACCAAACCAAAGTATAACAATTTCAAAATGGAGATCATGTGTTCTTTTCTTCTACCTTACTCATTGCCACATCCCCCGACTTTAAGGACTTTTAAAAAGTTACCTTTAAACAGCAAAGCATTTTCAACTCGGAAAGAAAATTTTATATCCCCAATTCACCCCTTGCTTGGTGATATATCATCAAGGGAAAAGGTAGAAGTTCACCTCCACAAGGCAGAGGCCAGCGTAGTCAAAATAAGCAAGACTCTCGATCACACGGGCGTGACGGCCGGCCCAGAGGAGGACGGGCAGAAGGGAAGTATAACAGATACGCCCCACTTAAAGTATCTCAGGCACAAATTTGGAAAGAGGTATCCGCTTGCCACCGAGATGAAAAAGGTTGAACGACCTCGGCCCTTACGATGAGAGGCTACCTTAGACAAATCACGGTACTGTGAGTTCCACGATCAGCATGGCCACACCACTGACTCATGTTGGGATCTTCGTGATGCAGTAGAAAAGTTCATCAGGGAAGGAAAGCTCTGGCGATATGTTATCCAGACGGAGGGGCGTCAAAACAAACGCCAAATGGGTCAGAGTAAAATCCCACCCCCGAAAAGAAGAGACGCGAGCAGAAAGGAAACGGGAATGATGATGAGTTTCCTAAGCCCAAATATGATTGTCATGTTATTGTGGGAGGATTCGGTGGTGGAGGAGACTCGGTCACCCAGAGGAAGAAGTATCTAAAAGAAGTCTTTTCAAAAGAAGTCTTTTTAGTTAAAAATTGTACCGATTTCAAACGGAGCAGTAAGAAACCGGAACCGCCAGCACTTTTCTTTACTAAGGACGAGTTGGAAGATGTACCTCGTGGCCATCATGATGGGTTGGTCATCTCGGGAATGGTGGTAGAATGTTTTGTTAGGAAGATCTTCGTGGACGATGGTACTGCTGTGAATATAATCCTATGGGATGCATTTAAGCGCATGCGTTTTGACTCGGAAGACTTGAAGCCGTGTAGAACTACACGACAGGGTTCAATGGCCAAGATACACGGCCTAAAGGTTACGTAGATCTTAAATTGATGCTAGGAACGGAGAAGGCTTTCAGGTCAGAAGTGGTTCGGTTTATTGTGGCTGACTTCCCCTCTCCATACAATGTCATTCTAGGGCGGCCAACTATTCATGATTGGGATATGTTGGTGTCCTCCAAGCATCAGAGGTTGAAGTTTGTTAACAAAAAGAATCAAGTTGTCATTGTTAGAGGCGATCAGAAGGATTCTCGGCAATGCTACTTCGAGGCCGTTAAAGGAAGCGAGTTTCAAAGGAGACAAAGTCGGGGAAGGAAAATGAAAAGGAATCGGTACAGGTTGTCGAATTGGACCTCAGGGAAGAAGATAAGATGTCACGGGTAGAACCAAGTGGTGAGTTGCAAGATTTCATTTTGGGATCTGTACCAGAGCAGGTGACCAAAGTCGGCAAGGCGTTGCATGCTGAGGTTCGCGATGAGATAAAGCTCTTTTTAAAGCAAAACAAGGATGTGTTTGCATGGATGCCATCCGAGATATCAGGAATAGATCCATAGATTTGCAGCCACAAGTTGGCAATCCACCCGGGCTCTACCCCGGTGGTGCAGAAAAAGAGAAAACACGGTTCGAAACCGGGCAAGGCGTTAGAGGCGCATGTGAAGGAGCTGATCGAAGCAGGTTTCATTCGGGAAGTGCAGTACACCACGTGGTTGTCCAACGTAGTCATGGTCAAGAAGCCTAATGGCAAATGGCGGGTGTGCACATATTACAAGGACTTAAACAAAGTATGCATAAAGGACGCGTTTCTGATGCCCAGTATCGATCAATTGGTTGATAACTCGTCTGGATTTCAACTCTTATCATTTATGGATGTGTACTCGGGATACAATCAAATCGCTATGCACCCTGAAGATCAGGAGAAGACGGCATTCATTACGAACAAAGCAAATTATTGTTACAACGTCATGCCGTTTGGCCTCAAGAATGTCGGAGCAACATATCAACGAATGATGACAAAGGTGTTCGAGGACCAACTCGGGAAGAATGTGGAGGTGTATATAGATGATATGATTGTAAAGTCCCTGGAGCCAAAGAACCACGTCTGTGATTTGCAGCAGACGTTTGACAAATTACGCGCATACCAAATTCGGTTAAACCCGGCAAAATGCGCTTTTGGGGTACCATCAGGTAAGTTCCTGGGTTTCATGTTGACAAACCGAGGTATCGAAGCTAATCCAGATAAATGCCAAGTTGTGCTGGACATGAAGGCACCTACTAGCAAGAAAGAAGTACAGCAGTTGACTGGCAGATTGGCCGCGTTAACAAGGTTCTTGCCAAAGTCGGCTGAAAAGTCACTACCTTTCTTTAAGTTATTAAAAAAAGAAGCTCAGGGAGGATGGAATTCAGAGTGTGATGCGGTGTTTACAAGAATTAAACAATGTCTGGCTACCCCACTGGTTTTGTCCAGGCCCGAACCGGGTGAAAGTTTAGTTCTTTATTTATTTGTAGGAAAGGAGGCGGTGAGCGCCGTGTTGGTACGTGAGACGAAGGACGGGCAGAAGCCGGTATACTTTATAAGCCGGGCTTTGCAAGGCTCAGAGCTAAGATATCAAAAGCTGGAAAAGATGGCATTCGCTTTGCTCACAGTGGCAAGGCGTCTCCGCCCCTATTTCCATAGCCACCCTATCATTGTCAGGACCAATCAGCCTATACGGCAAGTGTTGCATAAGCCCGACCTCGCTGGAAGGATGATAAGTTGGGTGGTGGAGTTGTTCGAGTTTGACATCTCCTATGAGACTCGGCAGGCAATCAAATCCCAAGCGTTAGCAGATTTTTTGCTGGAGCTAACGCCGTCAACAAAGGAAGAAGGGGGTGTATGCAACTTTGGAAAGTGTTTATGGATGGTTCGTCCAACATCAAAGGAAGTGGGGCGGGTGTCATCGTGGAAAGCCCAGAAGAAGTTTCCATGGAGTTATCACTCCGATTAGATTTCCTGACTTTTAATAATCAAGCCGAGTACGAAGCCCTGATTGCAGGATTGATCCAAGCAAAGGAGAATGGAGCTAGAAACGTACAAGTGTCCACAGATTCTCAACTAGTGGCCTCCCAGATTGAAGGGACGTACCAGGTCAAGGGGCCATTGCTGGCAAAATACCTCACTAAGGTAAAAGAAATTATGGCGCACTTTGACGAGGTGGTGGTCGTGCACATCCCGAGAAGGGAGAATGCTAGAGCTGATGTGTTGTCTAAGCTGGCTAGCACCAAGGGTCCCGAAAATTTGAGAACCGTAGTTCAACAGAGCTTATCGGAGCCGAGTTGTGTCATGACTATCACTGGGTTGAGTGATTGGAGAAAAGAAATTGTGGATTACTTGGAAAGGGGGATTCTACCAAAAGACATGCTAGAATCCAAGAGGCTGGTTAGGGCAGCGACGGCATACATAGTAGTGGATGACCAGTTATACCGGAAAGGTTTGCATACCCCGATATCCAAATGCCTCAACTCGGATGAAGCCCGATATGTGTTGGCAGAAATTCTTGAGGGTATTAACGGACAACACATGGGTGCTAAAGCGTTAGCAAGAAAAGCCGTGCAAGCTGGTTACTACTGGCCCACGATGGCAGCAGATGCAAAAAACCACGTGCGAAGATGTGAAAGTTGCCAGAAGCATGATAAAATAATGCAAGTTCCCCCATCCAAGTTAGAATCAGTGCCAGCCCCGTGGCCCTTCTTCAAGTGGGGTTTTGATTTGCTAGGACCGTTCAAACCAGTGCCAGGGCAGTTTCGATAGTTGATAGTAGCTGTGGACTATTTTACAAAGTTTGAGGCGATAGTTGATAGTAGTTTAGAAGTTCCTACAAAGGACTATTTTACAAAGTGGATTGAGGGGCTTTAGAACCTTTAGCAACCATCACCTCGGCGCGAGTTTAGAAGTTCCTATGGACTAAGGAAGCGAAGGAACATTATTTCCTCTATTCTATTTGGGGTCCCGGACCACCACCCAAACCTCTATGAAGAAACACCTAGTCAAGCAATGATCAATGGTACCTCATGGAGGAGAATCAAGGCCCTTGAAGGGGGAAACAATGAGGCAATCATGGTGGAGTTAGATCTAATTGGGCTTTAGGGAAATGGTGTCCGATTTTAAGATTAATAGGAAGGTGAGCCCAAGCATCATTTTACGCATCCGTCGAATGCGGACAAAAAAAGGCTCGGGGGAAAGGAGCGTACTACGAAAGGGAAGGAGATTAAAAGGACGTGGAATGCAAACAAACTCAGAGCGTACAACAGTTGAAATCTTAAGAAGCGACAAACAAGGATCCTAGAATTCTAGTGGCTAAGCGTTATAATTTAATGAGTTGTTCATTGATCAGTTCACTTTTTAGTATTTGCTTTTGTTGCGTTTGTTTCAGGCTATCGGACCATTACATAGTGAGGGTCCTTAGATCAATAATGTACCTTGGTGGTATCATCGGGGCAAGTTAATAAAGAATTTTGGGTCTAGGAACCCATTTTCAGAAATCAATCTACAACATGTATGAATCTTTGGTAGACAAACCAATTTTCATGGATAATGTAAACTAAAGTAAGCATGTCTGGAGCCAGGCCAGAAAAGCTTGAGTCCGTGAATCATGTATTAACGATAGTACCACCTAGAAATGCACATAAATGAATGATGCGAGGTAGAACGCTCGTATCCTAAACCATGATTAAGCGGTAGCACCACACTGTAAGAAAGCATGGATGAATCCGAGGTGAGATCCCGTTTTCATGAATCATGCAGTGGCATAGCTGCCTAAAAATGACGCATGTGCATGCCAGGATAACAAATTTCATAATATACATGCGGAAGGATGGAATATATACGACCCCGGGGCTAGCAAACCCGTGGTCACGAATCCAGATTCAACTGCTAAACAACACAAAGGCTAGTAAATTCGCCTAAGTGAAAAAACGGTTTTACTAACCTTGATCAAGTCGGGCAAAACCTATTTACCTATTCAAATGAATTTTGACATAGCAACATAAAGGAACTTGAGCAAAGGCTGGACTTGCTTCAATTTAAAGGCACCGCCAAGGCGCTAATAGAAAAACATCCGTTGTTTACAAAAAGGGGGATACAACCCCAAGCAAAATAACAAGTTGAAGGCATTGCGCCCTTACAAAAATAAAAACAAAGCCACGCCTGTCAAGGCCCAGCGGCCGCATCGGTGTTGGCCGGACCAGAATGATCAATTTCTCCACCCACGTTCCCCGGCGCTTTTTCACTTCCAGCTTCTGGAGCGACCTCGGGACCAAGGATGGATGGGCCGACAATCGACAAAGGGGCAGGGATAAATTTCCCATCTTCGACATACGTATTATAGTGCACCCGCTCGAGGTTAAGAGAAGCATCCTTGATGCCGGCTTTTAGCTTGGAGATATCAGAGCGAGCAAAGGTAAAGCCATCTTTGTAATGCTTTAGTTCTGCTTCCAACTCCGTGAGGATGACCTTGCTCTTGCTTATGGAGTCAACGTGTCGCTCATGAATATGCCGTTTTTCAACCACTTCAAACTCAGCTTTCTGCAAGACCTCCCGAGCAAGCTGCAGCTCTTTGAAGAGGCTCTCCTTCTCCACCCATATTCCTGGCAAGGTGAGCGAAGGTTATCCCTTTCCTCCTTTACGGCCTGAGACTCCTGGAGGGTTTGGGTGGCTAGACCATTTACTTTGTCTTTCTCGGCTAGGGCATGTTTTAGGGCAACCTGGTCCTAGGAATGCCTCTCTTTAAAAATTGCGACAAGTTTGCACAACTCAGCAAGCTTCAACCCTTTAAGCTCCAAATCCCGGAGTTCCTTAACCTCAGCATCGGACATGGGCTCGTCATCAAAATAATGGTCGGGGGGTCGGATACCATGACGTAAGCCCTTGGTTACCTTATGTTCCCAAACATGACACCGGGGGAGCGCAATAGTCTGATTGAGAGGAATGGGGTCAGGCTCAAGGGATTGAGGCTCAGAATCTCGTGGTGGAGAAGAGTCTCGCGGAGGAGAAGGCGACGGTGGGGCATCCTGAGCAAGGGCATGGACAGGTTTCTGTTTGGGCACCCGGGCCTTTTTGGTCGCCACCTGCTGCGTGGACTCGGGAGCGGCACGTTTTGCCCCGACAACGGCTCCAGCCGTACCTGTACCTTGGGCCTCCTCATCTGGCCGGGTCACATCAAGATAACTAGGTCACTTCCCCATTTGCCGGCCTGCAACAATAACAAACACGGACTGAGATCAGGAAAGGCACAAGGCAAATAAAGATGAGCAAACATTAACAAGAGTAAATTCGTACTAATGACGAGCCGCTTTTTCAGTAAATGGGCGGTTATGTATTCAGCCGAGTTCACCAACTTGCCCTTTTTACTGGCAAGAGGGTTGTAAGGGCAAGTCTGGTTTCTTCCTCGGACGTGGATAGGCTGGTAGCAGAGGGGGCGAAATCTTTGGAATCCAACTTGTGGTGATCCGCACACCAATACAATGGAAACCTCTCCTCGGTTTCACCAGAGTCGAAGGATTGAAAAAACCAGGGTACTTCCCTAGGTTTGGCAATAACTTTGAAAAAATGGTTTTTGAAACCTTTCCAAGAATCCGTGAAGGGCTTGAGGAATTTCCGTCCACGGGCGGCTTGAAGAGAGGTCCACCCAAACCATTTGTGATCGCCATCCGTGGCGACGTTTGTCTCTAGAAGGGCAAAGAAACTGCAAAAGACGGGTACGGAGCAGAAAAGATCATGGGTTCAACAATAGTTCTCGAAAGCTATGGCAGCAGCCCAACCATTGGGATGCAACTGAGAGGGGGCAAGATGCAAATGACGTAGAAGACACATCTGGAAATCGGTAAAAGGAAACTGTAAACCTAGCTGGGTGATTACGTCTCGATAAAAATAAAAGAAGTGAGGGCCCTGGTCGTCTGATCGGCAGGAAGCCATTGATTCCTATGCTCGGGGCAGGCATATGTCATAACCTTCTCCACCTCGGACCACTTTTGAGAGCTCGCCCGCTTTCATCAAGTTCTTCATCCGCGTCACGGCACTACTAATAATGAGTTCCTTGACAACTGATGGACGGGAAGAATCAAAGTAACCAGACTCTCCCGTCGAGGATTGATCGGTGTAATGTGAAGAAGCCATCTAATACCTATAATAAGAAAAATGATAGGAGTCAGAACATGAAGGTGTACCGACAAAGCAAGAGTAACTCGGGAAAGTTGAGCAGAGACAGGGTCACGATGTTCTAAAAAGACACTCGTGGATCTAGGAACAGGCTTGACATTACATCGGCATTTATCCAGAAGCAACTCGGCATCCTTGTCGTGTCCAAACCTAGCAAGTTCGATAGCCTTATAACAACATTCATCACAAGGCGTAGGGCCGAAAGATGACATATTCGTGGACGAAAAGTCCTCACCTAAAGATAAAGCTTGGGGTAAGAATGGCGGAATTCCTACAGTCCTATGAAAGGGAGGTTGCAGGACTCGGCGGCTTTGCTCGCTCCATTTCCCCAACGCGGTACGGAAAAATGCTTCCCCTTTGTACTCTTCGGAAGGAAGAACCGACCAAAGCCAGAATTTGGTGGATGCGGAAAAACTCTCGAGAATGTCTTTATCGTCTTCAGACGCGGGCCTACCATACATATCCAGAATCATGTCGAGGTTCGTGCTCATGGGTAAACGTGAAGCAGGGGGAAGGCCGCTGAGGTTCAAAAGCTAAACAAAAAACAAAAGGGACTAAAAAGACCCAGAAACCTAGCAAGTTACTCACAAAGCTATTTAGATTTCAACAATAAAGAGAGTTCTGACAAATCACTAAAAACTCCCAGGCGTTGCAATGACTCAGACCAAGGGGGGATAAGCTCAATGTTCGTTCTCAACACTTCTCCTTCAGAGAGGAATTCAAATAGGTCATCACAGTCACTCCAGTCACTCCACCATAATCAGAAACAAAAATGGCAAAAGGAAGAACATGATACTTGAATGCAACGAAAAAAACACAAGATACACCGATTAACACAAGATAAAGTAGTGGAATATAAGACAGCGTAAATGACCGAAGGTGTTCGAGGATACTTGGAAGAGGGAGAAAGCCCTGGAGAAGTTGAAAAGCTTTAGAAAAAGGAATAGATGATGATGATGAAGATAGTTTTTCCGGCAAAAGTTCATAAGCGAAATAACAAAAAGACAAAGTATTGGCAGATATTAAAAGGCCAAGCGGGACAAGAGTCGGAAACGTAACGCTCACCATCCGAAGCGTTACGAAGGTTTCGGGAAAAGAGTAAAACCCCTCAATAGCAATCATGATGGCTATGAAGCGACGTAAGCATTTACCAGTTTGCCATCAGTTAGAAATTTAGTTGATATCGTGTCGTATAGAAGCGGCCAGATCATGAAAGCGAGACTATAACATTGAAATGAATCACTCAAAAGAAGAATATTGTTTAATTTGTTAAGATTCAATGAGTAGCATTTACCACTTCTTCATATCAACAATAGTTGCACAGAGAAAGCGAACTCAAAACCCTAAATCGTGAAATTCCCCAAATTCCTAAATCTCTAGCCTCCGAACGCATATAGAGTCCTGCCCTGCCTCTTCAAGGCGTAGACAACATCCATGGTGGTTACGGTCTTACGACGGGCATGCTCAGTGTAGGTGACGGCGTCGTGAATCACATTTTCAAGAAAGATTTGAGCACACCACAAGTTTCCTCATAGATAAAACTGCTGATACGCAGCACTTCACTCTGCCACGACAAGCGAGATGGCGAATAGCCGGCTTTGTGATACCTTGCATGTTATCCCTCAGAACCTTACGGTGACGCTTGGCTCCTCCCTTTCTAAGACCCTTACCTCCTTTTCCTCTTCCAGACATGTTTGATTTGATTCTGCTTCTCTCTCTTTGACACTTTGTTCAACGAAAGCTAGGATGCACAAGTGTGGCAATGAAAGAGCTACGAGGAGAGAGAAAAGGGATGAGTTCATAAATACTAGCGGAGGAGAGAAAGAGAGGGTGGAAAGCTGTGGGAGAGAGTAAAGGGTAAAAGGTTTATTTTATCCGTCAAATCTTTACCATTGAATGATATTATAATCTAATATGGTGTTGAAAGATGTAGGCAAAGATAGAGAAAGATAGGCAAAATAAGGGTAAACGGATTAACCTATCTCAAATATAAATAATTTAAAGTAATTTAATTAATTTCTTATAATTTAAAGTAATTTAATTAATTTCTTTAATCTTACACATTTAACATGAGGTGGTGATTTTCCTGGGGTGACATTTCATCTTAAAAATTTATAATACCAACCGTTGCGATCAGGCATCGGCACGGCAGTAAATACTAAATATAAATTTCTAACTCCCCACTTTATTGGATTTATTTGCCATATAACTATATATATTCATGGAGCCACTCCAATCCTGGCACCCTCCCACAAATAAGCAGGGCAGTGAAAAAGGGGGAAAGTGAGAGAGAAATGAGCATCAACGCAGGGAAGCTCGTTTGTGTCACTGGTGCTTCTGGATATATTGCTTCGTGGCTCGTCAAGTTTCTTCTTCGCGGTGGTTACACGGTGAAAGCCACTGTTCGCGACCCTTGTGAGTGATCCTCTTTTTACCTTTGCTTTTATCTCTGTGTAATGTCAGGAATTCGCTTTCCTTGCTGCATCCTGTCTCTATTTTTGTTTAGGATTTCACATTGCCTGGATGGACATCTCCAGATTTTTTTTTGTTCTATTTCTGGTTTTGTTCGAGGGGGATTTTATATGGCAATTGAAAATGGAAGATGATCCGTTGGGGTATTTATGGAGAGACGATGATAGGAACCTCTAGGAGAGCTATGCCCCTTCAAGCTCTTAAGTTTATCTGAGCTGAATCTCATCTTTCCGTCGATGCACTTTAGACCCATGCCTTTCGATGGTTCATAAAAGAAAAAATTGCCTCCAGCTAAGCATATCATCGCTAAGTTACCAAGAAATGATTATAGTTCTGTGACGGGAACCCATGACTCTGATATTTCCTTTTGCTTTGGACTTTTGTTATTGTTTTTAGTAAATGTGTGGCCGTATCCTTGTTTTCATATAACATATTCTTTTGATTGTGAAATTGAATATATATGCAATTAAATAGAAAGGATTAGCGTATGCTCACAAGGGTAAATATTTACTTTACATGGGTTCCTGAAGATTCCATTTTGCTTATGCTTTCCAGGTTTCTGTGTCGTTAAATTGCATCAATTTTTATTGTTCTCTCCCATAATGCTAATTATTAAGGTTTTGAATGACCATTTTACTTTGGTTTGTAACTCTCTGCAGATGATCCAAGAAAGGTAGACCATTTGCTCAACCTTGATGGTGCAAAGGAGAGATTGCACTTGATTAAAGCGAATCTCCTGGATGAAGGTTCCTTTGACCCTGTTGTTGAGGGGTGTGAGGGTGTCTTTCATACTGCGTCTCCCTTTTATCATGATGTCAAAGATCCCCAGGTTCATTCCATTCTGCATTTGTTGATGGATAATGAAATGTGGTCTTTCTATTGTAAAGCACTCTGTTTTTATTGCTTTAATATGCTTGAACAGTGATTCCTTATGTCTAGGAAGGTGAGTGGGAGTGGGTTGCAAGAACCATTAAGATGAGGTTTTCTTTTTTGCAATTCCTAATGAGAAATCAAAACCGTAGGAATCTGAAGGCGTTGTAGTAAGAGAGCTAGAACCCATTATTATAGTACTTCATTTCCTCTGGTAAGCAGGCAGTTAATTTCTGAACACTAAAAGATTGTCATGTTGACAATTCCCAAAATTTTTCACTTGGCAAATAATAGCATGATCTTGTTGATATAGTTAAATGAAATGAATTAATTTCATACTCTTGTACTAGAAGGTAGGAAATTTTTAGTAAATGGGAAAATTCTTGGAGCTCTAAGCACAATATTGTAAAACGAGTAGAATGCCATGCCTTAGGCAAGTTCTGTTCTTGATGTATAATTATATTGTTAAAATGCCCTAAAATTGAAGAGAAGTATAAGTGCGCTTGCTTACCATATCCTCTTCAAATGGAACTTTGTATTTTATATCAAAGAAATGATTGGATTAATGTCTCTCATTTTGAATGTCCTTGTTTCTATTTTGATTAATGGTTGGTTTCATTAATAAATAGCTGTCTGGAATCTTGTAATCATGATTCTTGGCTAAAGATAGTGGTCAACTCTTTTGAATATTTTATTGTTACACGTTTGACATTTTCTTTTATTTATCAGTCAAGTATAGAAGCTACCACTCTCTTGTGGCCTTATTTTCTAGCTCATGGCTTTTGTCTTTCTCATTTCAGGCTGAACTGCTTGATCCGGCGGTGAAGGGAACTCTCAATGTTCTAAAATCATGTGCTAAATTTCCATCTGTGAAAAGAGTTGTTTTAACTTCTTCCATTGCTGCAGTTACATATAATGGAAAGCCTAGAACTCCTGAAGTTGTTGTTGATGAGGCATGGTCCTCAGATCCTGACTTTTGTAGGGCATCTCAGGTATCCGCTATATTTCATTGGACCAAATTACTGATACAGACGTTATCATGCTGGTTAAATTTGTGATAGTGAATGTTCTATAGAGTTGGGACAGCTATTATCTATCTAATGGGAAAATCAGAATGACATGATATACTGTATTCTGAATGAACATTGTCTGTGGTGGCCACTATGGCGGAATGGCTAGATATTGGAGAGCCCATCTGCCACTAAGGTGGAATGGCTCCACACTGGTGGCATCTTGGTGGTTATGAAGATGGTGGCTATGGCCTCCTTCAATACAATAAATAATGTCCATAACAATCATTCAATATTGTATCATGTGCTATCAATGCTGAGAAATTTATGAAGGCTCCTCCTCCCTGAAACAATCTCAGATTTTGCCCAAATCCTTAGTCATATCTATTTCATCTTTTCTCTTATTATTTTCAAATCAACTACCCACAGACATCTGTGCCTCTGTTTTTCTTTTCATGTTTCCCCAATTATTTTCTTCTTCTGAGGAAACTTGAGTGTATTTTGCTTGTTTTCAAGTCCTCTATTTCGGCTAAAGTATTTTAGTTTTGATTTTGATGTCAAACAGTTGATCCAGTGGGTGCAAATGTGATTATTTGTCATGCATAGTAATTTACAATGTCCTCAAGTTTCCTTCTGTTTCAAATTTTGGGCTTTCAGCTGTGGTACCCACTTTCAAAGACTTTGGCAGAAGAAGCTGCATGGAAATTCACAAAAGAAAACAACATTGATATGGTTACCATCAATCCAGCAATGGTGATAGGACCTCTCTTGCAACCAACGCTTAACACAAGTGCTGCTGCAATTCTGAATATAATCAATGGTACTTTCTTTTACTATTCATAAAGCATCTGAGTTACTTTATCAACTCCAACTCAACTGCTTTTTATGGCTATCATAAATGGAAAAGGAACAGGGATTATTGTAACAAGGTAGTAACTTTATGTCAAAGTGTAAGAAAATGAACGTTGTGAGATTTTAATCTGTAGCTTAAACTTGTTTTAATGCACATTGGAATGATAATGCTTACCATAATGTTAGATCAGAATATTTTCCTTTTTGTTTTTTTTTTTGTTTTTTGGGTGTGGTATATGTAGCTTTAAACTTTATAATGTTATATACTCTTCATCCGTATTGACTAAAATTGTGCATTAAAAGGAAAATTGAAATCATGGACTGGAATTGGCACAAAAATGAGTGACAAAATTCTATCCTATACAAAATGTAAAGGAGATCTTTCAGATGAACAAAGTTATAGTCTAAATGTACTTTTCTTCAAAATTTCTTTATTAAGGATCCAATAGTTTGACTTCTTTGTGATTTAACTTTCCTTGTTACTTTGAGAAATATTTGATGACTTCTATGTGTTATATGTATTTTGTTTGGCCCCCAAACAAGAATTTTGGCATCCCACCTTTTAGGGACTCTTTCCATCCTTGATTTATGCAGGTGCCCAGACATTTCCAAACATGTCATTTGGATGGATCAATGTGAAAGATGTTGCAAATGCTCATATTCAAGCATTTGAAGTTCCTTCTGCTAACGGAAGATATTGTATAGTTGAGAGAGTGGCCCACTACTCGGAGGTTGTGAAGATTTTACGTGAGCTGTACCCTCAATTGCCACTTCCTGAAAAGTGAGTTCAATTATTTCTACAATTTCAAGACTGCATATAATATGTAGTTTAGTTATATATCTTGCTCTAATCTTTTTAGCAAGTTTATCTGTGCTCCAAAATGTTGACTTATCTTTTTCATTTTTGTTTCTGCTCTGTCGGGGTATATTATCTTGTTAAATAATGATGGTTTAATCTACCATGTTCTGCTGCGGAAGCAAAAGACTTCTTTATATGAACTTAAACAAAGATCAGTGAGTTTAAGATTAAGAAAAAATAATGATTGTGATGTATCATTGTAATAGAAATCACGTTGTCAGTTGGATTAGTTAGAATGAAACCGTTAGAAGAGATACTAAGCCTATAAATAGATGTAAACTCACTTGTATTCAATCAGGCTTGTTAGATTTAATATGATATGGATTAATTCCAGTTCCTATTCTCAATCTCTCGTCTGATTCCCTCTTCTATTTCTCTATTTAACTTTTATATGCAGAAATTCCTTTAAGAAGTTATTAGACTGTGACTGTCAATCCAATCTTTTTGCAAGGAGTTCTCATAGGCTAAGTTGTGACTGATTTCCTAACTCGTCTAACTTGAGAAATAGAATTCTTTAAATTTCTTGATATTGTGGTCCTCTCATTTGATCACAACAGATTTTGATCTTATTCCTCCAAAAAACCATTGTGTATAAACCAAATGGCATGTATCCTCACTTCATTCCCATTCATTAGTTCATGTATTTTATTTCTGAGTCGTTTTTTTTTTTCTTCCTAATTTAATTTTTTTGCTTTCTCATCAAATTTGGTAGGTGTGTGGACGATAAGCCATTCGTGCCGACATACCAGGTTTCTAAAGAAAAAACAAAAACACTGGGAATTGAATTTATAACATTGGAAGTGAGTCTCAAGGAGACTGTGGAAAGCTTGAAGGAGAAAAAATTTGTCAACTTTTAACCCTGCAATCTCTATTTGAAGATTAAATGTTGGTTAGCTCAAGCATGCTTTGAGTTGGTATATGAGGAACTGATAGCTCTATCTCCTTTTGTAATAAAATAAACAGTGTTTGATATGATATTGAGAGATATAGGACCTAATTGTAATGAACTTTAGTTTGTCTATGTGATGGAGTCAAACCAGACAAAACGGTGCAACTATGTATTACTTTCTTTCGTGTTAAACATTGATTCCTTGGATTTTATGGTCATGCTTGTCTTTCTTTGTATCTTGTGGTTGTTAATATGAGGTAGTAGACATTTTCTTGAGAAGATTAAGAAAATTAAATAAGTTACATTAAAATATTTATATTTATCAGTTTTTTCGGACTAATTTATTTGGTCTATAAACTAATATATAATATATGTTGTTGTTAAGTAATTTATTTAGCTTTTTTAATATATATATATATATATATATATATAATATTAAATTCTCCTGGTTGTTATGTTAGAGGAAGTAATTAGGATTGGTGAATCGCTGGAGGATAAGATGCTGTCAGGGAAAAAAACAAAAACAAAAAACAAAAGAGAAATATGTAACCTAAGTAGGAATATGAAATTTTAAAGTTTAGGTGTGTTGACAATTTGAGTATAGACAACTTAAAAATAGTAATTAACAAATTGGTTATATACAGTGACAACTTGATGTTTCAAGTTGCCAATCCTATACTCACGATAGCTAATTTTTATATTCAAGTTATCAACACTTAAACTTCAAAATCTCATATTTTTACTAGATTACCTATTTGTTCTTTTGATAATTCAGTAGACATTTTGGGGGTTTTTGTAACTCAAGTGCTATTTTTCTATAGTTTTCTTTAATGTTTAATGAAATACATCGAAAAATTCAAATTATAATATATTAATATAAGTATTACAAAATAATATCATTTTATATTTTAATTTAAAATAAATAAATACATATATATTTTTTACCTATAAATCGTAATTGCATTCATGAGGAAAAAGCATAGTCTACAAAGCGTCTAAGTAGGATACATACATCATGGAGAAGGTATGGTAGATCCCACACATCAATTTTTGTCTCAATAATGATTCTTATATGGGATTGCTTTATAAGTTTGCAATGAATGGGAAATCTATGTGGATATACTATTCATGCTGTATAAAGAGGAAAGTCATAGCATCTCCAAGCGTTAGTAACTACTACAAATGAACTGCTCCAAGTTTGACTTTAGGAACAAGCGGGCCATTCATGGAAGTGAAAGTGGTCAAAGATTATGCGAACATGCATGGTTTGCTGCTTCCTCCCTGGCTTGCAAATATTGAATATGACAGTACACTGAGCAGAATGGTTCCATCGAGAATGGTGTATTTATCTCTCTTGTATGTGTTGATCTTCTGCATCACTTTCTGCTCATTCTCGGTGCTGCATTAATTAACAGGGACGTAACAGATGTTGTTCTAGATTGGGCTATGCTAATGACTTCTTATGGAGAGATTTCCAGACCTGCATGACAAACTTGACTTCTGTGGCAAACCATAAAGAGTCTAATAATTGAAAAGGCAAATATGTTAAAGAAGTTGTTAGACTCTCTGATCTAATAACCATGTTACTGTAAATACATAGATATTGTATATTTATGATTGATTTCTTCCCCCTAACATATGTATTTAAAAGACTAGATTTCAAGTAAGTTCTAATAAATAAATGAGATATTACACATTTAAATTTTGTTGACAAATAAAATTTATAATTATAAAATTAATTAATTAAACAGTATGACAAAAAATTTGAAAATATATATTAAAATTATTTTTAAATTTTCAATAAAGATACATGTGACTAAATGATTAAGTAATTTTTTTTTTTTTTGTTTAAAATGGGCATTTTGGTTAAAATGATATGTCAAGAAATGCACTACAAAAAAACTAATTTTCAGTGATGACATTTGGCATCAACTTATAATATTGCTGCTAAAAGTATAGCTTTTAGTGGTGATTATATTATCGCCACTGAAAATACTCCACAACGGCATAATATGTCACCAAAGGGTATACTTTCAAAGCAACTATTGTTGCTACCGAAAGGGTGTTTTAATGGCAACTTTTTGTGTCGCCGCTAAAAGTCTAATTTAAAATTTTAGCTCTTTTTTTTAAAAAAAAAAATTATGATATTTATGTAATAAATAAGTTAATTGATGTACGTAATTTGTTATGAATAAATAAAGTAATTCCTCATAATATTATTGTGAGATAACGAGAGTTTAAGAGATGGTATGTTGTGTGTGTGAGAATGAGCCAGGGAAGGGGAAGGGAGTGGTATGGTGTGTATGATAGAGATATTATAATTATGGTTGTACTGGTATATGTGTCAGATATATGGAGAATTAGAGATACACTGTATGTGTGAGGGTAAGAGTGCAAGAAAGGGAGGGGGTAGTTTGTGAGATAGGAAGAGAGGGAAGTGAGATAGAATGTGTGAGAGGGATAATACAATTGAGAGGCAATATACAATAAAATCAAGTGTTTGAGATAATATAATTAATTATGATTAAACTTATGCAAGTTTACTTATTTTTTATCAGTAGTATATTTAAATGATTTGATAATATTATATAATGATTTTTTTATTATTAGAGAGTGAAGAATAACATAATTTTTTTTTCCAACTTTGAACAATAATATAAATGGAGGCAATAGTAATTAACTAAGGTATGTGATAAAGATTTAATTAAATTACGTTTATTTATATATTTATAATTAATTAAAGTTTACTTTATCATGAATATTTTATATTGTTTTTATTTGTTGTCTTTGAACAAGGTTACTACACATAAAACACCCACACTAACTGAGCTACCTAATACATTTGGTGAAAGTTATCTTATTTATATTTAAAAATATGTAAAGCCTAAATCTTCAATCCAACGCCATTTTTCCATTTTGCTCCCTTGCGAAAAGAAATTCTGCACTAAAATCTTAAATATGTTGCTCCTCTAAAATCTTAAATATGTTGCTTCTCTTAGCTTCGTTCCTTTAGCTCACAATTAGTTGTGGCGAGGAATGAAGTTTGAAAATTTGGCACCACCATTTATAGCGGTTAATCAGCCGCTACTAATTAATTTCAAAATTTTTAAAATAGAGCGCCAAACTTGCCAATTGCTACTAATATTTAATGAAATTTTAAATTGTTGCACCAAAAATTTTAATTTGACTTTGTTGTGGTTGACAAAAATGTTACTAAATGTTGTATAAATAAAAAAATTGCGTGAATAATTTTTCAATCTATTTTTCCAATATTATTTTGAATGGTTTATCATTTAAGTAACAATTTAAATTATAGTAATTATTATTTGAGGAGAATGATTAAATAAGTTAGAGAAGTATAAATATTATGTATGTTTGATTTTGAGAATGTGTATGTAATAATGATTTAGGTTTTTCACTTTATGAAATTGAAGTTGAAGTTGAAGATGAAAATATAAACTTACTTATGGAAGGAATGTTGAAAATGTAGTGGAAGGAACCTTCAATTTTTGTAGAAAGAAAATAAAATATTATCAAAATTATATGAAGAAGCAAAATAAAATGATATGATATGATCAAAGATTTGAAAAAAAAAAAAACATTACCATATAAAACTCAGCACTTTATCAACAAAGGAGAGAAATAGGAGAGAGGAGGGATGTGAAGAAATGGAAGAAGGTAGGGTGTCGTAAGGGTATTTATAGGATATCAGCGATGCATTTGAGCAACTTTCTGAGGCACAGTGGGATCCATAACTGACCCTTGTGACACCTTGTGACTCCATTGTGCGAGACTCTCTCAACTCGACTGTCTGCAGTAAATCAACTCTTGCCACACATATTTTATTAAACAATTATTAAGCAATTTATATAATTAAAATAAATAAAACATGTTTAAACAAATAATGTCTATATCTTACAATGGCTTCCTATGTCTACTGAGAGGTTGCACTCCTGTCCTAGTCTCTATGTACAATAGTGAAAAAATCCTTCTAGTTCGTCCAACGGTTCTCCTGCTTAGCCTTCTTCTTCTAAAAGAATTAAAACAATACATTATTATTATGAAAAATAAAAAAATAAATTTATAATATTAAGCTAAAATTAATTTAATTGTAAAAAATAACAATTCACTATAGTGACAACAAATGTCTTCGCTCTTACCATGTGATGGATCCTTTAGTTCCCTTGGGTCTAGTGTTTCTCTAAAAAATAGCCTACAAAAACAACAAAACATTAATATTTTATTTTTAAATAATTTTTTATATTTCCTTCTAAATAATAATTATTAAAAAAGCACGTTCTTCTGGGCTCCTCTTATATTTGACAAATCATGCCTAGTCATTAGGTGGGACGCTATCAACTACGACCTCCATCAACTGCTCCAGGGAGGCATCATCACATCCTTATCCACAATGTGGTAGAGATGATTTTTCATGTTCTTCCCCTCATCCCCCATCTTTATCAAGATGTACAACTTCTTGTTGTTTTGCATGGCAAACCTATCACCCAAGAGGGGGGTTGAATTGGATGTCTGATTAAAAACTTGAAACTTTGAAAATCTTTTCACAAGTTACTAAAGCAGTTTGTATGACAATAATAATTTATAAAGCGATAGTCAGTCATTCAAACATATATGCTGAAAAGATAAGAGTTTAGGGAAGAGAATATGCAAACTGAGATTTATACTGGTTCGGCCCAATCCTTGACCTACGTCCAATCCCCAAGCTCCACTTGAGATTTTCAATCTACTATCCTCTTGTTTAATCTAGGCACAAAAGAAGCCTTTACAATCCCACAAGTTCACCTAGGCACTTGTGAAGCCAAATCTCTCACCGAGTTACTCCCCCTTACACAATACAAGGTTATAATCTGTTTCCCTCTCAAAGCACCCAATCTTGAGTAACTCTCGGATAAACGAGATAGAATGTTTATAATGAATCTTCTCTCTCGCTCTCTATGCTAAGCTATGTAAACATTGAAAACAGAGATAAATAACATGAAGATCAGAGTATGAGCATTTTGAAGATGTAGGCTTGTGTCTTGCACCTTCTGTCTTGAATCTATCTTCTTTTATAGGTAGAGATCAATAGATGACCATTTGAAGATTCAATGACTGTAGGATAAACAAATATAGCCGTTAGACTCAGATGGAACTAGCCGTTAGAACTTCATTTTCTGAACTAGCTATGACATTTGCATTTACTTTATCCTTGATCTTCAGTTTAACAACCTTTGATCATCTAAAACATGTACACAAATGATATAAATAATGTTAAGAAGTATTATAAGTCATTTGGGTAATCATCTGGATGTTTCTGATGAAAAACGAGATTTTCGACACGGTGATTTTTTGAAGTAGAGATGCAAACTTGAGTTTTCATTTGTAAACTCGAGTTTAGAGGTTGTTGCTTTACTCCAGATTGCTCTCTGTCTGATCAAAACTCAAGTTTTGGTCTCACAAACTCGAGTTTGGAAGATGCTCAAGTTCGTCGCTTTCTATCGATGGAAACTTGAGTTTCCAACTAATAAACTTGAGTTTGGTTTTCTCCCAAAACAACATTTGCTCTCTACCTCTTGTAAACTCAAGTTTCATACTTACAAACTCGAGTTTGAGAGTTGTTCTGCCCTTGGGTTGCTCTCTGACTTGGTCCGGTTCAAGTTTTGACTTTGTTGAGCATTGTTTGCAACTTCTTGAATTGACTGTCAACTTTCAAAGGCCATATCTCCCTGGTCTAAACTCCATTTTGGTTTTTTCAAATCTTGATAGAAATCCCTTTGAGTCTACTTTCATATGCCACCAATTTCAGCTCAATCGGATTTGTAGTTTGTGAGATACACTCAAAACATTGAAGCTTGGTTTGTTGTGTGGTGTGGATTTCACTATCAACTTCAACAATTCATAGATCCTTGATCTGAACTCTTTTGGCTTGAATTTTATATCAAAATGACGCATTAGAAGTCTAGTTTCATATGCCACTAGTTTCACCTCAATCGGATCTTTGGTTTGGGATATATTGTCGAATTACCAGACCTCCCCCGTGCTGAACGTGAAACAGGGTAGAACAGAGTTGTTGATCAGCACTTTAAACTCGAGTTTTGACCTGGAAACTTGAATTTTCCTAGTCCAGAGACACCAGAAATGCTGAAAACACTGCAAACTTGAGTTCTGAGTCCCAAACTCGAGTTTTCTCCTATCCGAGAAGCAAATCACTGTAGCGAAGTAGGAAACTCGAGTTTTCTCATCCTGAAGCTGATTTTTGCTGACTTTAACTCCAAATTAAGTCATTCTAACTTCCATATGATCGTGAAGACTTCTAGAATCAATCTTAGAACTTGAATAATGATATCTTCATTTCATTCAACAAGTTCTTCTTTCTTTCTTCTTCTCTTGATCATTCATCATAACTCTAACTCTTTCTTTCTTCTCTTCTCTTGATCATTCTTTATCATTTGACTTCACATCTACATTAAATGTAAGACTTAGTCAAAGTAGAAGATAAATATAGTATCCAAACTTTTTGCTCTTAATAATGACATCTATATAAGACATCATCAAAACTAATCATATCTAACATTCTCCCCCTTTTTGATGATGGCAAATACTTTTACAAAAAATATGTATGAATATGAAAATATATTAAATGTGCAACATATTTTTCTTGTCCACTCTCTCCCCCTTATTTGTCATTAGCAAAAAGTTGAAGTAAATAAAAAATGCTTAGAGAGACAAATATGAAACCAGATTACAAAAAGTCAAAGAACTGATTTTCTCTCCTCGATTTGAAATTGTTTTCATTCTTAATATGATGCAATTTGAAATGTTTTATGAAAACAAATTTGAGAGAATTTAGAGAGGTTTTCAAGACATTTTAATTAAAGCATATACATACCAAACATGTGCCAAATTTATCTGAATATAAAAAGATAGAGATTAGAAATGCTCATGTTGGTTTTGCAAATTGATGAACGATCTGAGAAGTCCATTTGCTAGCTTTCTTGTTGAAGGAGATTCTCTGAAGTGCTCAATAGGAGGATCATGAATATCTGATGTGAATAGAGTGAGAATACTAAGAATACTGGCTTCTTGAATGCTATTTCATCTCAATGAATATGGTTAGTACTCAGCTTCAACCCTTTCCCTTTTCTTCATTTAACTCTTCTGTAAGGCATATCTCAATTTGTTCCAGGAGATGTTCCTCATCCTTTGTAAAGCGAGTCTCAGATTGAACATCAAATCTTCTTTCCTTAAATTAATATGTTCTCCTTGTAGTGCATTAAGGAAAGTCCTAACACATATCAAAATCTCCCGCTACAAATTGAAAACTTTCTTTGCAAAAGAGATTTGTTAGTACAACCAAATATCAAAGTATTCCTTTCTAAATAATATTTTCAAATAAAGATAATGAAAGGAAAATATAAGATATTTTCAAATATGAAATTAACTCATCATCAAAACTCATAGAAGATAGCGAATACAGATAAGTATGCTTAGAAGGATGATAGGGAAAAACTTTATAGCCTATAAACTCCGCAAGTGCACAGTCGTATCAAGTAATAAAGTGTTAAGAAAAGTATCGTTCCCACGAGGACTTAGTATCACAAACTTCAATTGAGCATTAATTTTACAATTTCGTTTAAGTTGAGAAAACCAAATTAAATTTAATTTAGAGAAAAAATTAAAACTAAAATTAAAACAAACTAACTACACACTAATGAACGAGCAACCTAGAGTCACTAATCCCTTATTTGATTCTTAGATTTTATCCCCACTAAATTAACTTTGACTTAACCTAATCAGCTAATCTAGAGTATTAATGTCTATAAATGTCTTCCGGTCCACTTATATACCTACCTTAATTAATTATGTGATGCCTTACACAACTAAATAAGATGCGTTTTAAATTGAACTCACTCTAATTTGATTATGTGGAGCTTCAAGGTATATTCCTATTCTAGACGCAAATTAGATTAAAACTTAATTTCACATTAAATTTAAACCTAATTCCACATTATTTAATCCCAAGGTCAATTTAGGATTCCCTCTTCCAAGTTCAACCCTAAATCCCCAAAACATGCTCAATGGTGATCAATCATTAAGCAATAACAATGAACACATGATTAAATAAACTAAAATAAAATTAAGCAAAACTAACAAGTGAGAATAATCTCTAAAACCCAAACAAGTTCAAAGATTCTCTAGGTTGCAAAACCTACTAGCCACACATGGCTTTAATCAAATCCATAACAAAAAGATAAGAAATCAGGTTCAAAGAATAGAGAGAGCGAGAGAGAGAGGAAAGAAAATTTCTCCATCGCCTCCACAGTCCTTCCGTCCTTCCGTGGAGATGATGAAGATAACTGAAACACTCAACCTCTGCTCCTCTGCTTCCTCGTTCCTTCTTGTTCCGTGTCTTTCCGATCCTCCTTTTTTACTGCCTCTGCCTCCCTATTTATAATTTAGGTCTTGGGTCACTTATTCTCTTTTTCTTATTAAAAAGATATATTATATCTTGTAATTTACTCCACTAGATCACACAATTGTTTTTGTTTCTATTTTTCTCGCGTGGGACCACCGAGTTTGGGCGATTGCATATCCTCTTAATTGCTTTTTTTACTTCTTTCCAAATTAGCTAATATTTCCTGAAAAATAAAAATAGGATATGAGTAGATTTTATGTCGATTTATTCTTTGATCCTAAGTTTGATTCAATGATGGAAAAGTTTACAAAAGATAATTAAATAGGCATATAATATTAATAAATCCAGCTAATTCTCATAAAATATACACCTATTTAATCATAAAATATATACTTATCAAAGGGTTTTCTTCAAATAAAGGAGATGAGCTTCAAGAGGATGAGTCTTTATAACCACTAATTGCTCTGAATGCATCTTAGAAGCAAAAATCCCAAATGAGCTTTGTATTAGATCTCAAAATAGTTTCTGCTCATAGCTTCTCATCAAGCTAGTATACTCCTTATCATCTTGGTCTAATCTTCTTGCTAGTGATGAGATGTCACCCAAGTGATGTCACAAAATTTGCAGACATAGCCATTGAAATGATCTATTATATTTGCTTATGTTCTTTGTATCCAACAACAGAACATTTTGGTCAACTTTGGGCCTTTTATTATATTTTAGCCATTATTTAATAATAAATTCCAGTTTTACATTGCTTCACCATTTTTACCATAACTCTTGAACCAGACATCGGATTTGCCTTATTTTTGTCTCATATTTCAGATGATTCAGAGAGCTACAATTGTTATGAAGACATGAAGAGCAAATTCGGACAAGAGGGCGGTTGATTTTGGAGCCGAAGTCATATGTATTTTTGGGCTCGAATTTTGTAATTAAAGCCCATTTTATTTTATTTTCGTTCGGGCCTCGACTTGTGGATTGGAGCCCCATTTCGTTTTGCCATTTTAGGTTAAGTGAGGCAGCAGCCACAAACACATTCTCATTCACGTTTTTAGATAGTTTTGAATCAAATACGAAGTTTTATTTTCTCTCATCCGTTTCTTCCTCTGTTTCGCCATCGTGTTCTTCGTGTTCATGATGAACTTCTTCATTTCGTTCGATTTTCGTTCTGCATAATCATGACTAGCTAAGCTCCGTGATTGACCCATGGATTGAGGATTCCACTATCCGGAGGACTCGTTCTTAACGGTAACAAATTCGTTTTACGTTTTGTAATTTCGGATTCGATTTACTTTCGGATTGGGTGTTAGATTTAACGCCCGGATCGACATTTCCCAAGGACGTAGTTCGAACTAGGTTAAAGTATCATTGTACGATCGCATGCAGAGATATGCCACTGATTCGTATAAATTAAGACGATTGTTCGAGTTGAGGGAATTTCGGGCAAATGCGAGATTTCGGTTTGCCCGAGTCGATCACGAGTTCGCTTATAATCTGTTTTCGTCCGAGGAAGGGAAGTGGTGGAATTCGAAATCCTGGGTTAATCTTACATTTTATCTGTTTAATCTGTGTTTACTTCGTTCTGTTATGTTATTTCATTTTTATTCTCTTTGAATCAAAACCCCCAATTTTTTACTTGTTTTATTGTCATTGTTGAATTGAGCCGATCAAATCGTTGGGAAACGACCCGAGGTTACATTATACCGCAAATCCTTTTCTAATCTGGTTATTTTGGGAGATTACGGCGAATCTCTGTCAAAATATGGCGCCGCTGCCGGGGAATTTGCATCGGTTTGATTAGTAACAATAGTGTAAATAGCTTCGTTTTTTGGTAGTTTAGGTGGTTCGGGTGGCTGGACAGAAATTTTTCTGACTCAGATCACTCAACCCAGGTCTTATTCACAAGGAATTGGGCATTCTGAGCAAGACTCACTCCCTAAGGGGAGATGAGGTCTCACCTATTTTTGCCAAATTCCATCGTTTAGACCCTGTTTTTACCATTTTTGGTCTCGGTAGGATATATCGGGTATTTTAGCAATTGTTTGACTTACTCCGATTGGGCTGATTTTTGGTGAGCTGAAGGAAAATGTTATTTATCATAGGACACAGGCTAAAGCGCTGTGGTCTTGAGATATAAGCCAAATTCCATCGTTTAGACCACTTTTTCAATTTTTGAAGTTTTTTATTCCATTTTTGGGTTCCCCAATGGTGCTAGGAGTTGCCCCGTCCAAGTCCCAAAAATTTTAAAAATCATTTGATAGTGTTTCTGGACTTGTTTAGGTCAATTTCTACCATAGGTTTTTGTTTTTGTGTTTGCTTTTGTGTGTTCTAGTGTTTTTCTACTTTATACCACTTTTAGTGGCATTTTTAAATTCGATTGGCTGGTGGCATTTTCGTAATTCTGATTTTTTTGCAGATTCTCGCCTTGTGACTATCTTTGCATGAGTACTAGGAGCACTATCAATGCGAAGACTTGTTGCCATTTGATCCGAAATAGAAAGGACAATTCTTCTTTGCTAGAAGAGTTGTTAGGCTAAGTCGTGGGATTAATGCGAATTGGACATTGCACTTGAGTCGATTGTGGCCATTCGATTGTGTCCATACTTGTTGATCTTTCGATTGTGTTTCGATAGTACTTCGATAGTCTTGTTGTTTACACCGATTCTAGTAGCAATTTTCCTAACTCGAAATTATGGCGGAAGAACAGGAAAATCGGCCTACTTTAAAGGAATTGAATGAACCCGATGTTAATTATCAACCTTTGTGCATTCAATATCCTGCCCTTCTTTGCTAACTTTGAGCTTAAATCTGGTCTAATACACTTGCTTTGCCTAAGTTTCATGGTCTTTCGGGTGAGTGTGCCATTAAGCATTTGAAGGAATTCCATCTAGTGTGCAAAGACAATGAAACCACATGCAATTGATGAAGATCAAATCAAGCCGAGAGCTTTTCCTTTCTCATTGGAAGGTGGAGCCAAAGATCGGTTGTTGTACCTTCACCTTCATCTATTGGGAGCTGGGCTGAGGTTCGAGGTTATTTATGGAGAAATATTTCCCTTCTTCAAGAGCGATCGCGATCAAGAAGGAAATTGCCAACATTAAGCAAGTCAATGGGGAGACTTTGTATGAGTCTTGGGAGAGGTTCAAAAGGTTGTGTGCAAGCTGTCCACACCACCCGAGATCTCCGAGAAAGACTTGATTACCCATTTCTATGATGGTCTACGCTCCCGGTAGACAAAGGTTTAGTGGATGCTTCTAGTGGTGGGGCTCTACGTAACAAGACACCCGAAGATGCCCGAGACTTGATATCGAGATGGCGGCCAACTCTCAAAGAATTTGGCACCGGGGCCAATAGTACTCCTGTTTACCATGTTCAAACACCTCCCGATCCGTACGATTCTCGAGAGATTAGAGAATAGACTTGATGATCTCGACCTCTCGGTGAGGCGGTGGGCAATGACGACGCATTACAATCTTCTCCTCCTCGATTTGGTACTCATGTGGGTTCTGTTCTGACCCTTACCATTCTACTGACTCTTGCCCTACCTTGCATGATCCTACTTATCAAGACCAATCAGTAGCTTCGGTGGGAGCTTTTCCAGGAAAGCCACAATACCAGCAGAATAATGCCTTCTCCAACACCTACAATCCGGTTGCGAAATCACCCCAATTTCCGTTGGAACCCGAATCGAACCAGAGTAACCAATATCAGCAAAATTCTGGAAATTACCAACAGAGACAGTACAGACCACAGAATTTCCAACAGCAATCTGCACCTCCTTTGCCTTTGCCAACACCACCTCCTCGACCGACCATATGTGCACCTCCACAGGGCAACACAACAACAGCTAGTAGTAGTGGTAGTGGTGGTTCCTCCCTTGAGGATATGATGAAGCAATTTGTCACGACCAATATGCGTTCCAACAAGAACGACACTTCCATTCGAGTTTGCAAACACAGTTAGGGCGGTTGGCAACCTCATTGAACCAGCTTCAACCTCGGGATCCAACACTCTTCCTTCACAAACAATTCCTAATCCTAAGGGGAATGTGAATGCTATCTCCCTTTGTTCGGCAAGCAATTGGAGGAACCTAAACCGGCTGCGAGATGTGACTTCCACATCGAAAGAGAGTCGAGAAAATGTGAAGATTGACTCTAAAAATAAAAAGGCGATGCAGCAAGGTGAAGAGGAAGACATCCCCATTCCTCTTCCTTTCCCTCGAGAAACGGTTCAATCTAAGAAGTTGGCGAGAAAAAGCACAAGAGAAGGATATACTTGAGACATTCGAGAAGAGTAGAGATCAACATTCCTCTCTTAGATGCGATCAAACAAATTCCTAAATATGCCAAGTTTACAAGGAGTTGTGCACCAATAAGAGGCGGCGAAGGGGAGTGAACGAGTGAGTTTGAACCAGAATGTATCGGCACTCATCCACCTACGATGCCTCGCAAGTGCAAGGATCCAGGGACGTTTTCTATCCCTTGCTATTTTGGTAACTATAGATTTGATGATTGCATGCTAGATTTAGGTGCTTCTATTAATGTCATGCCTCGCATCTATTTATAAATCTCTTGGTCTTGGTCCTTTACGTCCCTACGGTGTTGTTGTTCGGCTAGCTAATAGGAGTAATGTTCATCCTTCGGTTTAGTTGAGGATGTATTAGTCAAGGTTAATGAACCGATATTTCCTGCTGATTTTTACATCTTAGATATGGAGGATGAGTCTCCCGAAAGTAGATCACCTATCATTCTAGGGAGGCCTTTCATGAAAACAACTAGGACTAAGATAGATGTGCATTCGGTACTCTTTCCATGGAGTTTGGTGATATATCTCGAATTTCAATATTTTTGATGCCATGAGACATCCTAGGGAAGAACATTCTGTTTTCTGCATTGATGTGATTGATGATGCTTGTGGATGATGTTATTGCTTGATTGGTGTCTTGATTATCCCGATTTTGCATCGAGAGTGATTCTCCCATTTGTGCATGTCTTGATAATGAATGGTGCTTCGTTTGCACCGATTTGCTTAATGCTTTGCATTATTTGGTGATTCGACTTGCTTGGTGATTCTACATTACATGTGGATTCGATATTGATTACGAGTTTGAGCTTCACCCCGATCCTAATGTGCATCCCGATTCGATTTTGATGAGCTTAACTCGATTTTGATGAGCTTGATTCGATGTTAACATTGAGCCGTATAGACACACACGGTCCTTCGTTTCTTTGAATGTGGTTTCGCATTTCCGGTGTGATGACATCGAGTTGTTGCAACAACCACCCAAGCTTCTTCCCTCCACCGAGCAACCACCCAAGCTTGAGCTGAAATCCCTTCGAGATCACCCGAAGTATGCATTTACGGAGGTGGATGAACGGTTGCCGATCATTGTGGCAAATAATCTTCTTCCCGACCAAGAAGAGAAGCTGCTAAGCTTATTGAGGGCGAACAAGAAAGCCATTGGGTGGACATTAGCTGATATTGTTGGCATCGGCCCTTCCATGTGTATGCATCGCATTCTATTGGAAGAGGACTCTAAACCGTGAGGCAACCCCGAGACGCCTTAATCCTCTTATCCTTGATGTGGTGAAGAAGGAGGTCACTAAGCTTCTCGCAAGGCTGGTATCATCTATCCCATTTCGATAGCCGTGGGTTAGCCCGGTCCGGTGGTTCCTAAGAAATCCGAGTCACTTTGTGGTAGCCAATCGAAGAATGAGCTCATTCCTACTCGAGTTCGAGAATAGTTGGAGAGTTTGCATCGACTATAGGAGACTCAACCAAGCCACTCGCAAGGATCATTACCCTCTACCTTTCATTGATCGGATGTTAGAGCGATTGGCTTGCAAGTCCCATTACGCTTCTTGGATGGCTACTCCGGATACTTCCGATCCATATTGCTCCCGAGGATCAAGAGAAGACGACCTTCACATGCCCCTTTGGAACATATGCTACCGAAGGATGCCTTTTGGCCTTTGCAACGCACTGGCACCTTTCGTCGTTGTATGGTAAGCATTTTCTCGAGTTTCTAGAGGACCGCATGGAGGTTTTTATGGATGATTTCACTTGTATATGGGTCTCGATTTTGATGCATGCTTGGCTAATTTGTCTAGAGTTTTGCATAGGTGTATTGAGTCTAATCTTGTCTTGAATTATGAGAAGTGTCACTTTATGGTTGAGTCGGGTATAGTCTTGGGACACATAGTGTCTAGGAAAGGGATTGAGGTAGATCCTGCTAAGATAGATGTAATTACTGCTTTGCCTTACCCCGCATCTGTGTGGGAAGTTCGCTCTTTTCTTGGTCATGCAGGTTTCTATCGGCGTTTCATTCAGGATTTCAGCAAGACTGCCTGACCCTTGTCCAACCTTCTGCATAAGGACACTGACTTTGTATTTGATGATGCTTGCAAGGCGGCCTTCGATCATTTGAAGCGTTGCACGACTACGGCCCAGTGATCAAGCCCCCGATTGGTGCCTCCCTTTGAGTTGATGTGTGATGCTTCCAACTATGCGGTTGGTGCTATCTTGGCACGAGTTGATAGAGCATCTCATGTGATTGCATATGCCTCCAAGACTTTGGATCCCGCTCATCTAATTACACCACTACGAGAAAGAGTTGTTGGCTATTGTATTTGCCTTTGATAAGTTTAGGTCATATCTCGCTAGCAAGTAGAGTAATTGTTTTCTCGACCATGCCGCTTTGAAGTTTCTTTTGAAAAAGATAGATGTTAAGCCCGACTCATCCGGTGGATGTTATTGCTCCAAGAGTTCGATATTGAGATTCGAGACGTGAAGTGGAGCACAAAACTCGGTAGCCGACCACTTGAGTCGCATCACTCATTCTCCCTCTCACCCTCTTCTATTCGGGATGATTTCCACGATGAGCGGCTTCTTCACTGCAGGTAAGCTTCCATGGTATGCTGATCTAGTTAACTACTTGGTAGCTGGTGTTTTGCCTATAGATTCCACTAGGGCCCAAACCCTTAAATTAAAGAGTGAGTCTAAATATTATGTTTGGGATGACCCTTATCTCGTGGAAATTTTGTAGTGACCAAGTAGTTAGGAGATGTGTGCCTCGATCATGAGTTTCACTCTATATTGCATTTTGCTCATGCTTCTGCTCGTGGTGGTCACTTTGGACCCCAAAGAACTGCTAGGAAAGTGTTAGACAAAGGATTATTTTGGCCTTCCTTGTTTCATGATTCCCATCTGTTTTGTAAGTCATGTGATAACCGGTCGAGAGCGGGAGTATTTCCCGTAGGCATGAAATGCCCCGAACCCTATATTGTTTTGTGAGATCTTTGATGTTTGGGGTATTGATTTTATGGGTCCATTTCCTGCTTCATATGGTTATACTTACATATTGGCTTTGGCGTTGATTATGTCTCGAAATGGGTTGAGGCGAAAGCCACTCGGACTAATGATTCTTCTCGTGGTGGTGGATTTTGTTAGGTCTAACATTTTCTGCAGGTTTGGCATTCCTAGAGCTATTATCGGTGACCAAGGCTCCCATTTTTGCAACCGAAGCATGGGTGCCTTGTTACGCAAGTATGGAGTGCTTCACAAGGTCTCCACAAAGATATCATCCTCAAACCAACGGTCAAGTCAAGTCTCAAATAGAGAGATTAAGCAAATCCTTCAAAGACCTTAACTCTACCCGAAAGATTGGAGTAAGCGATTAGAGGATGCTTTGTGGGCATATCGCACCGCCTACAAGACTCCGATTGGGATGTCTCCTTATCGGCTTGTCTTTGGTAAGGCATGTCATCTTCCGGTTGAGTTGGAGCATCAAGCCTATTGGGCCATTAAACAAAGTGTAACATGGATTTGGCCAAGTCTCGGGATGGAGCGGAAGCTACAATTGCAAGAGTTGGATGAGCTTAGATTGGATGCCTATGAAAGCTCGCGGTTATACAAGGAAAAGACTAAGGCATTCCATGATAAGCATATTCGAGAAAGAATTTTCTCGTGGGCCGAGAAAGTTCTTCCTTTAACTCCCGTTTGAAGTTTATGCCTGGTAAGCTTCGATCTAAATGGGATGACCCTTTTGAGATCACTAACATTTTTCCATTTGGTGCTGTTGAGCTATGTGATCCACCCACGACGAACCTTTAAGGTTAATGGGCATCGCCTCGAAGCCATTTCATGAGGGATCCCAAGAGCTGCCGAGGAAGCGAGAGATTCTCCTCATTGATGCCACTTATCCTCCATAAACCCCTTGGGGAGTATTCTTCTTTCTTTCTCCCTCTTTCTTCTATTTGTTTTCCTTTTTCTACTTTGCTTTTTGAAATAAATACGGTCTCTCTTTCTATGATTGCTCCATCTTATGAACTTGGACATTTTGGTTTTAATGGATCATTCTGTTTGGTCTGTCATTCTTGACTCTTCGATTACATGTCTTGGTAGTTGATTTGATGTTGTTGATTGCCTAAGTTGGTATTAACCTTGTGAGGTTTTGGGCCTGCATGAATGGAATTCATCTTTTGCCATTCTTTCTTTCATGTGTGCATCTGCTCATGATTTGTGTTCTCTAGAACTTGCTCCTTTTCTTTTTGAAACTACATTTTTCATTTAAGTGCATAAGTATGATGGAAGCTTGTTTTCTTTCTTTTATTTTCCTCACTTTGGCCAAATAGCCTTTCCCTTGCATTATGATTCCTTTGCTAGCCCTTTGTGCCTTTTTGACTCATTCTTTTCAAAACTACATTACAAACCTAAGCGAAAAACCATTTTATTCTGCACCTTGAAAATTTATTGAGCACTGGTTTCACCTTGGTTTTGTGTTTAAGTGTGGGGGTTGCTCAGGGAGTGCAACAATTTAAGTATGGGGGGATGTTTGCTTTTGTCATTGTGATTATGTATATAGTATAGTTTCATTTTTTTTCTCAAAAAAAAAAAAAAAAAAAGAAAAAAAGAAAAAAAGAAAAGAAAGAAAAGCAAAAGAAAAAAAAAAAAAAAAAAAAAAAAAAGAGAAGAAATATAGAAAGAAAATACATAGAAAGAAAGGAGATATATAAGTAAAATAAAAATTTTCTTACATAGAGAATGATTGTGTTAATTAGTGCTCTTTTTAATTTCCTTGGTGCTTAACCTCTCATTCCATACTATTACCTACCTTCACCCTAACCCCATTACAACCTTTCATAACAAGCTCTCTTGATTTGTGCATGCATGTGTTATGAGTAGTGGAGACGTAGAAATTGAGCAAGCTTATGGTAGAGCAAATTTCTTGAGTAGAATTTGAGCGATACACTTATTTACCTTAAACACTTGAGAGATTGATTGATTGATTGATTGAGCGCATCATTTGAGAGACCATCTTATGTGATTAGCATCATTAATTGAGATTACCATGAATTGTAATTTGAGATGAAAGGATTGTGGTCTTGATTGATTGATCTTTTGGAGCTTTGTGTCCCTTGTTCAATTTTTGCATTGTTAGCAATTGTTAGAAAAGAAGAGTTTCTCCTTTAGGTCTTTTTCTTTGAATTTTGCTCGAGTGCAAAAACATAAGTGTGGGGAATTTGATAATTGAATATTTCATACACTACTTTTTGTCTCTTGATTTATAATTTAGGACTCTTTAGCTAATAAATAATGGCTTTTATACTTATTTGGGCCTTGGGCCTTTTATTATATTTTAGCTATTATTTAATAATAAATTCCAGTTTTACATTGCTTCACCATTTTTACCATAACTCTTGAACCAGACATCGGATTTGCCTCATTTTTGTCTCATATTTCAGATGATTCAGAGAGCTACAATTGTTATGAAGACATGAAGAGCAAATTCGGACAAGAGGGCGGTTGATTTTGGAGCCGAAGTCATATGTATTTTTGGGCTCGAATTTTGTAATTAAAGCCCATTTTATTTTATTTTTGTTCTCGGGCCCGACTTGTGGATTGGAGCCCCATTTCGTTTTTCCATTTTAGGTTAAGTGAGGCAGCAGCCACAAACACATTCTCATTCACGTTTTTAGATAGTTTTGAATCAAATACAGAAGTTTTATTTTCTCTCATCTCTGTTCTTCCTCTCGCTCATCGTGTTCTTCGTGTTCATGATGAACTTCTTCATTTCTGCTCGATTTTCGTTCTGCATAATCATGACTAGCTAAGCTACGTGATTGACCCATGGATTGAGGATTCCACTATCCAGAGGACTCGTTCTTAACGGTAACAAATTCGTTTCGTTTTGTAATTTCGATTCGATTTACTTTCGGATTGGGTGTTAGATTTAACGCCCGGATCGACATTTCCCAAGGACGTAGTTCAACTAGGTTAAAGTATCATTGTACGATCGTACAGAGATACGCCACGATTCGAATAAATTCGGACGATTGTTCGGTTGAGGGAATTTCTGGGCAAATGCGAGATTTCGGTTTGCCCGAGTCGATCACGAAGTTCGGTTATAATCTGTTTTCGTCCGAGGAAGGGAAGTGGTGGAATTCGAAATCCTGGGTTAATCTTCTGTTTATCTGTTTAATCGTGTTTACTTCGTTCGTTATGTTATTTCATTTTTATTCTCTTTGAATCAAAACCCCCAATTTTTTACCGTTTTATTGTCTTTGTTCGAATTGAACCGATCAAGAATTCGTTGGGAAACGACCCAGGTTACATTATACTGCAAATCCTTTTCTAATCTGGTTATTTTGGGAGATTACGGCGAATCTCTGTCACAACTCCTACAAAAATATGTGTTCTTTGGTACTCAATGATTCTTGAGTCCACACAAGATTATACATGACAACTCTTATGCTCTTATAAGATTAAATCATATGATATTTAAGCAAAGAGTATAATAAGCTAATCAAAGACCAAAATATAATTTTATCTAATTAAATAGATTCAATCTAATGAATAATAAAGGGTAACAAATAAATGATACCAAGACTGTGATTTCTTTATGACAAGTTGGAAATATACTTTAATTTATGCAGAAAAGATGTCATTGATAAAATACATGTAAGTTTGAGCATAGAGCATAGAAAATCTTATCCATAGAGAGAAGCATTTATCAACTAATAGTTTATGAATGAGATCAGATTTTTCAAGAATGAAATATGCAAAATGTGAAAGAACCGGCTGAACCCAAGAGGGGGTGAATTGGGTGAATAATAACAACTTAGGAACTTTGAAAATCTTTTTGCATTTCAGTAAATGTTGTATTTATGATGGCAATGATACATAAACCAATAGTTAGACATTCAAATGATTATCTTTGGAAATATAAGAGATAATGGAAGAGAATAGCAAACTGAGATTTATACTGGTTCGGGCCCAATCCTTGACCTACGTCCAGTCCCCAAGCTCTACTTGAGATTTTCAATCCACTATCCTCTTGTTTAATCTGGGCACAAGAGAAGCCTTTCCAATCCCACAAGTTCACCCAGACACTTGTGAAGCCAAATCTCTCACCGAGATACTCCCCCTTACACAATGCAAGGTTACAATCTGTTTCCCTCTCAAGATTACCCAATCTTGAGTAACTCTCAAATAAACAGATAGAATGTTTCTAATGAATAAAGAAATATAGCCGTTAGACTCGATGGAACTAGCCGTTAGAACTTCATTCTTTTGAACCAGCTATGACATCAGCATTTACTTTTCCTTTGATCTTCATTTTAACAACCTTTAATCATCTGAAACATGTACGTAAATGATATAAATGATGTTAAGAAGTATTATAAATCATTTGGGTAATCATCTGGATGTTTATCAGAAGAATCAGGATTTTCGAAATGGTGATTTTCTGAATCTGAGATGAAAACTCGAGTTTTCATTTGCAAAACTCGACTTTTGAGGTTGCGTTACTCCATATTGCTCTCTGTCTGACCAAAACTCGAGTTTTGGTTTCACAAAATCGAGTTTGGAAGATGCTCTGAAGATCGCTGCTCTCTGTAACCTGAAAACTCGAGTGTTGTACTTACAAACTCGAGTTTTGACTTTGTTGAGCTTTCTTGAAAATAACTGTCAACTTTCGAGGGCCATATCTCCCTGGTTTGAACTCTGTTTTGGTCTGTTCAACTCTTGATGGAAAGCCCTTTGAGTCTATTTTCATATGCCACTAATTTCATCTCAATGGGATTTTTAGTTTGTGAGATACACTCAAACCATTGAAGCTTGGTTTGCTGTGTGGTGAGGATTTCATTGTCAACTTCAAAAATTTATAGCTCCTTAATCTGAACTTCTTTGGGCTTGAATTTTATATCAAAATGACTCATTTGGAGTTTAGTTTCATATGCCACTGGTTTCACCTCAATCCGATCTCTCGGTTTGGGAGATATCGTCAAATTACCGAGACCTCGCCGAGCTGAACGTGAAACGAGTTCTTGAAGAGCCGATCATCGTGAAACTCGAGTTTGGACTTGGAAACTCGAGTTTTCCTAGTCCAGACGCCGAGATGCTGAAGACACTACAAACTCAAGTTTTGAGTTGCAAACTCGAGTTTTGAGTCCCAAACTCGAGTTTTGTGTTCCTAACTCGATTTTTCTCCTATCCGAGAGGCAAATCACTGTAGCGAAGTAGGAAACTCGAGTTTTGAGTTGTGAACTTGAGTTTTCTCATCCTGAAGCTAATTGTTTTCTGACTTTAACTCTGAATTGAGCAATTACAACTTCCATATGACCTTGGAAACTTCTAGCATCAATATAATAACTTGAATAATTATATTCTCATTCCATTCATCAAGTTCTTCCTTCTTCCATCTCCCAACTTGATCATTCTTCTTCATTTAACTTGGGCTCATCATTCTTTGTACCTTCTACCTTCTTTAATATCCATAAAGTGATGAAGCTTCATTCCAACTTCTGCTTATCATAGAGACTTCCAGTATCACAAGAACTTGAATGTTGATATTCCTATTATATTGTGCAAGTTCTTTTGATAACATCTTTCTCGAGTCTCTTCTCTTCTTCTTGGTCATCCTCCAAAATCTATTGATAACATTTTACTTCCTTGACAACCTCTGCAAGTTATTCTTTCCATTAATCCCTTATCTCCTTCTTGATTATTCTGCATGATTCAACTTGGACTAATCTACATTAAGCATAGTAGTTAGTCAATGTAGGAGATAACTATATTACTCAATATATTACTCAATCTTTTTGCTTTTAATAATGGTATCTATAGAAGACATAATCAAAACTAATCATAACCAACAAAATGTTTCAAATCTCAAATGTTCTTTCAAATCGTGATAATGCATTATGAAATCAGAATTTTAATGGATGAAAGATTCATTTTTGAAACATGTTTGAAAACAATGCTCACATTAAACATGGTGGAAGTCAATAGGTTTAATGAATATATCAGTATGCTTCAGTTTTGGAGAACATGTACAATAGAAATATATGAGATGACTTTGCTACTGATCAAGAGATAATCTTGCCTTTTAGAATAGAGTCTTGAAATATAAGAATATTCAAGGAAAGAACATGAGTATACAGAAATAGTTACTCAAAATATGGATGAAGACAAAAGCTGATGTATTTGAGTAACACGATGAGTACTAGGATTCTTGGATGATGAAGCACAAACTCATTAGTCCAGATGACTAGAGTTCCATAATATTATCCTAGTAAGTTATTCCATATAATGATTAATGCACTAACATTTAATGTATTAATGAACATTCAAAAAGTTTGGAATAACTTGGCCAATAAGGATTTATTCAATAAGCATAAGATTTTCACAAATTGAATTCTTTTCTGGAAGTAAGCTTGAAAGTCATATAGATAATCAATTTGTTAGATATAAGATCTAACTTGATTGAAAATAAAGAATGAGGAGTTCAAGTATCATATTGAATACCAAAGATCAATATGTGAATGATAGGGAAAACTCAATTGGACAAATTTGAAGCATATCCAACATTCAATATGCAATATTAACTTCCAATTTGAAACATCATTTGAATGCATTTTCACAAAACAGTGAATTTAAATCCACACAAATTTTAGACTTGTGCATTTTTTTTTAAAAAAAATATAAATTCAGAAAGTTATGCACAAATTCACTTGTTTGATCGTCAAAAAACTCACTAACAAATTGATTAAACACAGCTAGGAATAGTAATGAATGATAATATGAAGTATTAAGATCAAACATGACTTTGACCCTACAAAGACATATAAATCTTTTTCTTTCTTGGTATCCAATTTTACTTGGATCCAATTATTGTTAGCTTGTAGGAACCAAAATTCACATGCTCTTATGAATATAATCAATTCAGAATATTTGAGCACTATGAATTAATCATGACTTTATGCATAAAAGAAATACTTTCTTTTCAAATCATCATGTATGCATAAAGAATTAATCTATTGAACGTTGCAATCTCTTTATAAATAAATGTATTAAATGGATTTTTAAGGGATGTGAAAACTCAATTTCAAAATAGTTTGCAATGCTTATTCCCAAGGATCTAAAATATAAAACCTCAATATATAATTCAGATAATAGCATAGGAGGTTTTACCATTGTATACCTTTGCCTTAGGTACTTGGACTATTGACTTTGCTTACCCATTGATTCTCCATATATTTTCTTATGGGTGTTGGCAAAGCTCTCTCAGAAGATATGGACTTCCAGAGTCTTCTGTTTGAAGCTTGAGAGATTCTCCTCTTCTTGTTTTCCTCAAGATAGTTGAATGGTACTCTATGGTAATTTGTTCTTGAGGTAGATGATACTCTTCTTGCTTGTATCCATTGATTCTTATGATTTGAACTTGTAGTGCTAGTAATGACTTTTCCACAAGTTCTCCTAACTGATGTGGGTTTCCTTTTAGATTCATGAGAAACTCTTCGATTCTTCTTTATCTTCTCAATACCCTTATGTCCATTGATTTTCAAGTGGTCCTGCACACATAAAGCACTAAATGGACATTTTGGTACCTACTTATACTTGGGTCCTTGACTGTTAGTATTAAACTTTGATTGTCCTTTAGGAACCCAAACAAAATTATTTCCCGCAGTAAATTTCTCCTAATATAGCATGTGTAAGAAATATAGCCAGATTTACCACAATAATTGCAAATAATAGAAAGATGCTTATTATGAACATTTTTGCAAGTATTGTGCTGGTCATGAGAGTAAGACTTCAAATAATCTTCATTTAAACATTCATTCTTCCCACATGATTTTCCAACATGATTGAAAACATTTTTGTTTTTTAAAACAATCAAAATCGGGTGGTTGAAAAACAATTTTATGCAAATGTTCAAAATCATTTTTCTTAACTACACAAGAAGAATTGGAATTGTTTACCACATGTGTATCTTGAGCTCTAGATAATGATTGATCACAATCGTCTATGAGCTCTTCCTGGGAATCATCTTCCTCTCGTTCTTTTGTGTTGACTAGATTATGGGAGTATTCAATGATTTCTCCTTCTTCAATCTCCAGTTTTTCATCAGTCATAGATGTGCCGTTTATAATTTCGGATGAACTATCAACACGATCAACTTCAACACAATTGTTAGAAGCATATATAAAATCAAGAGTATCCCAGATTTCTTTAGCACTAGAGCAAAACTTGATTTTCTCAAAATCATTTTCGGTTAAAGCACGGTGAAGAATTTTCATTGCTCTAATGTTCAATGAAAGCATTTTCTTTTCTATTTCTCGTCCAATCCTTTCTTGGTTTGAAATCAAAAACATTTATAAACACATTCCATATATGAAAATCGATTGCTTTTATAAAACTAGTCATTCTAGCTTTCCAAAACCAAAAATCAATATCTTTGAAAAATGGTGGAATGGTCATTGAAACTCTTAAGATGGTAAAGTCCTTTAAACAAAAGCCTAGCTCTGATACCAAATGAAAGGCTAGACTATCACCCAAGAGGGGGTGAATTGGGTGTCTGATTAAAAACTTGAAAACTTTGAAAATCTTTTCACAAGTTACTAAAGCAATTTGTATGACAATAATAATTTATAAAGTGATAGTTAGTCATTCAAACATATATGCTAAAAAGATAAGAGTTTAGGGAAGAGAATATGCAAACTGAGATTTATACTAGTTCGGCCCAATCCTTGACCTACGTCCAGTCCCCAAGCTCCACTTGAGATCTTCAATCTACTATCCTCTTGTTTAATCCAGGCACAAGGGAAGCCTTTACAATCCCACAAGTTCACCCAGGCACTTGTAAAGCCAAATCTCTCACTGAGATACTCCCCTTTACACAATGCAAGGTTACAATCTGTTTCCCTCTCAAGACCACCCAATCTTGAGTAACTCTAAGATAAACAAATAGAATGTTTATAATGAATCTTCTCTCTCAGAAGTGAATAAGATAAACACTGAAGTGCATTACAAATAATTTCACTCTCTATGCTAAGCTATATAAACATTGAAAATAGAGAGTAAATAACATGAAGATCAGAGTATGAGCATTTTGAAGATGTAGGCTGTGACATCCCAAAATTTGGATTTGGGAGATCAAAAGTATGGTATGAGATAAATTGTGGAAAATTGGTCTTAGTTATTTTAAAATTAATTATTTGGGATTTAAGGCATATTTTCCCGTAAATTGAGGGCAAATAGTTAGGTAAGAAATTATGGCCTAAATATTTTAGAGATAATATTTTATGGCTCAAAGGAATTAATTGAGAAAGAGAAATCTTTAAATGAAATTAAGGATTAATTTTTGATTACTTAACTAACGTTTGCAATTTAATTAAAAAGGGACTAAATTGCAAATGAAAGCCTTGTTGGAGGTCAAAAAGAATTAAATTGGTATTTTAGTAAGTGGACCCCACAACACTCCTCTCTCTTTTGCTGCACGTGAGATATTTGTATACTCCCTCCTCCTTCCAGCGCCACCTCACCCTCCCTCTCTCAATATAAGCATGACAGCACAACACCTATACACCCCTCCCTCATTTATCATTTTCTATTCTGCCACTTATATACACGTACACACGCCATCTATTTCCCATTTCTCATTCACTTCAGTCAGCACCTAAAAACAGAGGGAGAGTCCGCGAGAGAGAGACCACCATGGAGCTGGAGAAGATAAGAAGATGAAGAAGGAAGAAATCCCACATGCAAATCGATATCTAGACCAAGGTGAGTGTCTTGAACCTCCTCCCATCCTTATTTTCCTCTGCTGCTGCATCTTCTCGGGAAATATTAGGAAGATGGAAAAATCAGATTGAGAGAGGAAATGAATAAGATATAGGTTAAGATATAGAAATCATGCCTTAAATCTTAGTATAGAGTTTGTGGTAGCTAGATCTTCACATGCATGTTGATTTTTGAAATTTGGGGTATGATTTTTGAATCTGGAAGTTGCTGAAAGATGGGTTCTGCAACTTGAAGTATTTTTATAGAACACATGAGGATATATGACGCTAGAGTGTCTATATGCCATATTAAATATGGGTATAGAAGTTGAGGTTGTATGACGATGGGTGATTATTGGAGCTGAAATTTGGAAGTGAAATCTGACTATAATTCATTACTCGATGCTTCCCAATGTTAAATGGGTACCTTAAATCATTAAAGCATGTGTAAAGAACCCCAATACTATGGTTATGACAGTACTTTTGAAGTTTGGAAATTTTCTGCAATTAAAAGAAGTGCTGATATTTTATTGAAATTGAGATTTTTGTAATTTGAACACCAATCTTTAGGTAAGATAAAAACAGAGCATGCATTATGGGTCTGTGGTGGCGTGTTTGCTGCAAGAAAAGCCATGATTTTATGGTTACACATATGAATATGAGCATGCATATTAATGGGAAATGCTGTCCCTGATTTTCCAGAAAAACAGAACGCTCTGTGTAAGCTATTTTCAGGAGTTAGGGTTTGAATTTTGCTCTGAAATTTTTACAGGATATAGTACACTCCTTAAGGTTTAAAATAAGCTTTGGATCACCTAAAACGGAGGTCTACAACTCTAGTTATGATTTTTCAAAGTTGAGCTAAAACACTGGAAATTTCTGGTATGCCTTAGGAACAGAAACATGACGTGGCATTTCGGATTGACTAAAAAAATCATTAAAATGTGAAATTTTTCAGTTAAATATTAGACTCATAGAGGTTTAATTTGATATGTAATTCGTCAAAATCCGATAAGTATTGAAGGAGTTATGGTTTCTCAAAGATTGGTCAGAGAATCTGAGAATTTCTGGACATTGTTTATGTTTTTGAATTTTGGGAATTTTTCTCAGCCATAAATCAACTTGGTGACTTTAATTTATGAAAATATACTTATCAAGGTTTAAGTAGAAAATTGGAATCACTCCATTTGGAGTTATATCGGTCGAGTTATGAATTTTTCAAATTCTCAGAAAAGAAGCCTGAATTTTTGACAAGTCTTTAAAAAGTCACATAAGTTGTTAATTGTGTTAAACCTTTAAAGTAAAGGTTTCTTTGATTAAAATGAAAGGTTAAATGGCTGAGATGATAATTGTTCATAGTGAATAGTATCTAGTTAATTAGTCTCAATAAGTATACATCCCTAGTCATAAGGATATTAAAAGACAAGTACTTTTGGGATGGGTCTAGAGGAGTTGAATTTATAATTATGTTTGGATTGGTTAATGACCCATCACTGTATAAATGTTAATTATAGGACCTGAGAATCATCCGTGCCTGAAGGATAAGCATAGTGATAAGAATCTGGTGGAAAGGGTTTTGTCGGTAAGACCAACAGGTAGTAACTATAATCTCACATTCTTTGCATAGCTATATATGTTTTTGTATACCATATTTGTATGTCCCGCCTATATGGCCAGCACCACTCGTGGCTCGATTGAGCGGAAGGGCCGACCATGGGCTAACTTCCCGGTGGCTAGGCAGGGCCTAGTGCATTCATTAAATTGGTATTGAATTGCCAAGATGAATTTCCTTGCGCCAAGGTATTTGAAATCTTTGAATGAACACTTGTATTACAAGCTGCATTATATTTGGTATGTAATACTTGTTGTTTGAATTTGAATTTGAATTTGAACTTGAACTTGAATTTGAATGCTTTATATGCTGTGTGGACTACTCTGTTTGGTGAATTTACATGTATTGCATATGCTAGAATTTGAGATTAACCTGTTACTCTGGGATTCATTAATTTGAATCTCAGAGCCTTCCATAAATCCAGGAAATGGACAAACTAGTAGGCAAAGAGGAAGAGGCAGGGCGTAGATATTGATTGGTCTTGAGAAGAAGGTGGTGAAGAATTGTAGATGAAACATTCAATTTCACTTTTGTCTATGAACTTTACTACTTCCTTATGACTTAGATATTATTTTGGGATAGCCGTATGTGGCTACTGGGATGTATATATTTAATTAGATACTTATAATCATGTAGAAGTAGATAAAGTATTTATATATGCTGCTAACGGTTGCTGCAGGGACGGGCATGTATGTAACAAGCCCAAGTTATGGTGAACGATTAGTAGAGCATTAGACTAATTGGAGAAATAAGGAAAAACTCTGATGAATTTTGACAAGGTTCTAAGTATGATGCAATTTTAATAACAAGTTTGAACCACTTGATAGAATGTTTTCAAAAGTTTTAAATGGTTCGAGAAAAGGCCAACTGAATTTATTTATTATTTTGAAATTTCTTTTTAAAGAAGGGCTTTCTTTGCAAGAACCAAAACTAGCCAGTGGTTTTCAGTTTTCATTAAATATTACATCTTTACATAATAGGTGAAGATACCACTACGTTGCAGGCTCGAAACGGTGGGGTGTTACATAGGCTTATGTCTTGCACCTTCTGTCTTGAATTTGTCTTCTTTTATAGGTAGAGATCAATATGACCGTTTGAAGATTCAATGACTGTTGGATAAAGAAATATAGCCGTTAGACTCAGATGGAACTAGCTGTTAGAACTTCGTTTTCTGAACCAACTATGACATTAGCATTTACTTTATCCTCGATCTTCAGTTTAACAACCTTTAATCATCTAAAACATGTACACAAATGATATAAATAATGTTAAGAAGAATTATAAGTCATTCTAGTAATCATCTGGATGTTTCTGATGAGAAATGAGATTTTCGACACAGTGATTTTCTGAAGCGGAGATGCAAACTCGCATTTTCATTTGTAAACTGGAGTTTAGAGGTTGTTGTTTTACTCCATATTGCTCTCTATCTGATCAAAACTCAAGTTTTGGTCTCACAAACTCAAGTTTGGAAGATGCTCTGAAGTTCGGTGTTCTCTGTCTGATGGAAACTCGAGTTCCAACTAATAAACTCGAGTTTGGTTTTCTCCCAAAACAACATTTGCTCTCTGCCTCTTGTAAATTTGAGTTTCATACTTACAAACTTGAGTTTGCAAGTTGTTCTTCCCTTGGGTTGTTCTGTGACTTGGTCTGGTTCAAGTTTTGACTTTGTTGAGCATTGTTTGCAACTTCTTGAACTGACTGTCAACTTTCAAAGGCCATATTTCCTTGGTATAAAATCCGTTTTGGTCTGTTCAAAATTTTATGGAAAGCCCTTTGAGTCTATTTTCATATGCCACCAATTTAAGCTCAATCGGATTTGTAGTTTGTGAGATACACTCAAACATTGAAGCTTGGTTTGCTATGTGGCATGGATTTCATTGTCAATTTCAAAAATCCATAGGTCCTTGATCTAAACTCCTTTGGGATTTAATTTTATATCAAAATGACGCATTGGGAGTCTAGTTTCATATGCCACTAGTTTCACCTCAATCGGATCTCTAGTTTGGGAGATATCATCAAATTACCAGACCTCGCCCATGCTGAATGTGAAACAGAGTAAAACAGAGTTACTGATCAGCTCTGTAAACTCGAGTTTTGACTTGGAAACTCGAGGTTTCCTAGTCCAGAGATGCTAGAAATGCTGAAAACATTACAAAATTTAGTTTTGAGTCCCAAACTCAAGTTTTCCCAAACTCGAGTTTTCTCCTATCCAAGAAGCAAATCACTTTGTAGCGAAGTAGGAAACTCAAGTTTTGGGTTGTGAACTCAAGTTTTCTCATCTTGAAGCTGATTTTTGCCGACTTTAACTCCAAATTGAGTCATTCCAACTTCCATATGATCGTGGAGACTTCTAGAATCAATCTTAGAACTTGAATAATGATATCTTCATTTCATTTAACAAGTTCTTCTTTCTTTCTTCTTCTCTTGATCATTCTCCATAACTCTAACTCTTTCTTTCTTCTCTTCTCTTGATCATTCTTTATCATTTGACTTCACATCTACATTAAATGTAAGACTTAGTCAAAGTAGAAGATAAATGTAGTATGTAAACTTTTTGCTCTTAATCATGACATCTATATAAGACATCATCAAAACAAATCATATCTAACATAAATAAGTGAGTAACAATTAAATAAATTATAATTAAATAAAATTGATTAATTGAATAAAAATTATAAAAACTTATATTTGATTCAGTATATTAAATGAGTTACCTACAATTGATTCAATATATTAAGTGAGTAACAATTAAATAAATTATAATTAAGGGAATCTTCTTCTAGATCTAGAAGTGGATAAGGAACTGAGTCAAATTCCCACCTAGCTTGTTCAAATAGCAATTGAATAGATGATCGTCATTCTTAATCGGCTGGTCCATGGCCTCATTCCACAGAACTAATACACATAGCCTTGGGCTTAGCTTATTTAGAGTAGCCACGTCGAACCTCCTGGTGGTGATGTTCCCTTACTTATATGCACAATTGATCAAAAATTTTAATTAACTTTAATTTCACATTTAACCACTCTAATTAAAATATTAACTTTATAAAAAAAATTCTTTATCTTTAAACTCCATCTCGAACTCGGTCGACCGTGAAGACGATTGTCATGGGTTATTCTGGTCCCTAACCTCCTCGCTATCAAGGAACCGCTCCACCTTGCTTAAGGGAAAATTGATATCAAAATTCCCTTAATCCTTTTAGTCACTCACACTAATATAAGGATCTTCGGTTGAATAGGCCTCTTACATTGGCAGGGTTGCCTGTTGTGGTGGCACGGGGACATGTAGACCTCTAGGATGTCCTTTACCCTGACTACTGCCCCTGTAGAATAGGCCCTCTAGGGGGACGCTAATCCACCACCTTCCATTTCCTCTTGTCTTTATCAAAAGACATTATAACTATGATTATTAGCCAATTAAAAATAAATTACAATCCCACCTTACCAATATTTATATAATAACAACAACAACCAACGTTATAAATAATGTAACATCACAATATTATAATAATATAATTACATGTAATGTGTAACAGCCCAAGTGCTCGCTTATGGATATTATTTGCACTTTGGCACATAAGGCCTTATGGTTTTGTTTTCGGTTGGGCTTCGTTAGGCCTATCAAAATGTGTCTACATGGGCAAGGTCTTCGTACCCTATAAGGCATACTTCATTCCCCTTTTCAGTTGATGTAGGACTTCACAATCCACCCCATTGGGGTCCAGCGTTCTCGTTGGCACAATGACTCGAGCCTTAGCTTTGATACCAACTTTTAACATCTTCCATTTTACTTAACGTAATAACTAAATAATGTTGTGATCAATAACTTAATAATGCTTCATTATTTATCAAAATATCCAAAATAAACCTGAGTATGCAAAATGAGGCATAAGATGGCAATATATAATAATCCAACATATACCTAAAAGATGGAAGCACCACTATCAGCAGTAGTAGCCTAAGCTTCCTAAGTCTTCCCTGATTGACCGCACGAGAACTATCACCTGAAAATAATGGTAACCATGAATCCAACTCATTACGAATACTAATATGTGTTCGTAAGGTATCAAGTGGAACAATTTATATAACGTGGTATTAAAAATATAATTCACCAATATCCACATCACAAATTTCATTTCATGAATTATGTGTCATAAATTTTGTATCATGGTTTCCCTAACACAATTCCCAAGATGTCTCCCATCAATCCAATCGAACCGCCTTATTCCTGCCGATTAGATCCTGTTAGTTCTCTAAGGGTTTTGATGATGACTGACAATTGTAAACAAGATTGAGTAAAGTTGGAATTTGTTGATTTCAATCTAAAATACTCAGGCATCACCAAACTTGAGCCTGCTGTTCCAAACCGGAGGTTTACTTCTAACCAATGACCAAACTTGCCAATTGGCACTTTAAACTCTACACCAAACCAGAGGTTTGTTTTTGAATATGACTCAACGTTTTGCTTACCTTAAGTAAACTCGAGCCTACATAATGAAACCTCAGGTTTGCAAGAGGGCGAGAGCATTCTAATCTTAAAATTCTTTTACGCTCGAGCCTATTAATTCTAAACCTCGGGTTTGGACCTTCGAGGAAATATTGACTAATATACATAACCGAAAACTCGAGCCCATTATGTCAAACTCGAGTTTACCTCTCAGGAAGACTTTTTTTTCAAAAAGATTAAGGTCTTTGGATTTTTTTCATTACAAAAAGATTTTCAAGGTTTTGAATACTCTTCGTTTCATTACAAGCAAAGATTTTCAAAGTTCTTTAAACCTCGAGGTTCATTTCATTTCAGGCCGAGAGCACTCAGAGTTTTTCAAGTCAAACGAACTCGAGCCTGTCTTCCTTGAACCTCAGGTTTACCTCAGACAGAAAGCTCTTAAAAGATTTTCAACCAAGTAAACTCGAGTCTGGTTCTTTAAACCTCAGGTTCATTTCAGGCCGAGAGCACTCAGAGCTCTTTCAAGTCGAACGAACTCGAGCCTAAGTTTGTGACCTCGAGTTTAAACCAACCCGAGAGCAAAGAAACTTTTATTTCTCGAGAACCTCAGGTTCTGTTTTGCAAACCTCCAGTTTAGAAGTTTTGAACTTATAACGCCCTTACACTTTGAAGCCTCGAACTCGAGCCTGCATGAACTGAACTCGAGTTCGTGACGATGATTCGAAATTCAAATCTGACGATTCTGGAAAACATTCTTGTTTGATCTTAATACTCTGTAATGTTATTCTCTGATATTCCTGACTATGTTTAATGACTTTATTAATGAATCTCAGATTGTTTAGAGAATGTTTTTGAAGGGTTAAAGGAAAAGGCAAAAAGTGGTTGAGCTCATTAAATGCTAAGTCCAGAAAGTTGCATGCTTTTAGGTAATTCTTCTGCACACGATTGCAGAGCATTAATGAATGACTACTACATCAAGAAACTACCTCTCCAACGGACTAATTCAGAGGAAGTCAACTCTGAACACCTTATTCACAAACTGGATTAAGCTGAGATTAGAGAGAGAAGATGCCTAAACCACTTTCTAACCTTGGCTAAGCCTCTCCAACGGATCTATTGGGTTAGCAACGGTTATTTGATGATCTGTGTGTATAAATAGAGCTGCATTCAAGTCTCTACAACAACTACATCTGCTGAAAACAAAAATCATTCAAGTCTCACATTTATTCCTTCATTTTTCATCTCGTAGTATCTTGTGATACATAAGCTTCGATTTAACATTATCTACTCTTTGTGAGAGTTCTCTACTTATGAATCATTTATTGTAAAGAACCACAAGTCAGGGGACTTGGTGGTTGGGTTCATTGATTACAACTTGTAAGGGGGAGTGAGTTCTAGTGAGAGAACTATCTCTTGAGTACATAGTGTGTAATCCTTGATATAGTGGAAATCCCGAGAGAGTCTGGGACTGGATGTAGGTCAAGTTGTTAGGGCCGAACCAAGATAAATCCTTGTGTCCAGCTTCCTCTTCCCTAACTTTGTTTACCTCTGTTTTTATAGTTTCAAAACAGAGCATTTACAGAAAAGTTTCAAAATACCCAATTCACCCCCCCTCGGGTATTTAGCTCCACTTACAGATCCATGGGCTAAGTTACTATCCATATTACTTGCTACTTAAAAGGTCACGGTCATGTGATGGGAACCAGCCAAAATCCCTAAAGTACATGCCCCAGACAGTTGGTCTTTTCCCTCCATTGAACTAGTGAGATGTAACAAGCTCTCATTGAAACAATGCACAGTCCCTCATTGAACAAGTGAGACAAATAGAAAGCTGACCATTATGCACCAATGGAGGCTACACCACATGGTAAGATAAACTACTCCTTTTATTCCTAATTCAACCATTACCATAATTATCACACTAAATAGCTCAATGAGAATTTTTCCAAGATTTTTCACATTTATATCATATTATTTAAATCATTCTCATAAACATGCCATAATATTTCAATTCTTATACATATATAAATGTATGTATATATTTCACAACTCAATTCATAAGGTTCCACAATGCAATTTGTATTAAAATATTCACTATCATTTCATAAGACACTCACAAACAACTTACCAATACACATAACAAGAGGAAAGTGGTTACCTCTCGCCAAAGCAAATTATTATCACACTGCTCCTAATCCAAGAGCTCAAACACATGTAAAAAATCAATCTATCACAATCAATTTACTAACCATTAATAACTCTTCAAAACTCCACATAATCAAAAGTATAGCTTATAATTTCATATAACTAAGAATATACAAATTTTAATAAAAATATATTATTATAATAAAAACTGAAAATAATAGTTTGGAGTTTACATTTTAAAAATGATTGTTTGGTCCTATGAATTTTAGAAATGACATTTTAGTCCCACAAATTTTAGAAATGACAAAGTCTCACAAATTTTAGAAATAACAATTTAGTCCCACAAATTTCGAGAAAAGACAGTCCCACGAATTTCAGAAATGATAGTTTAGTCTCTGGAATTTCAGAAATGGCATATCAATCCTTCAAATTTCAAAACTAAACCGATTAAAATTTCAATAATATCTCTAATAACCCAAATAAATTATTTATACAACATTCAATTAGTAAAAACTCCAATAGGACATATATCCCGAACTTCTCAAATATAAAATTAATTTTAAAATTCCTACAACAAACAACCAACAAATCTAAACCAATTAAAATTTACCATTAATTATCCTCTACATATATATAGTCATATATTACTAAAACTCAAAACTCTCCTAAAATCATAACCCAACATTTTCACTAACCAACACAATCTTCATTAGAAAAAGAAAAATATGTAGAATAACTTTCATAAGGGAAGTTTGTTGAAAAGAAGATAATTTAAATACCTAAATAATCTTATAAGATAAATAATATACCTTAAAATAGCATCCACTCTTCTCTTTTCCTCTCCTTCTTCCTCAAATTCTTCTCTCGTCTCTCCCTTCTCACTAGCTAGCCGTATGTGCGTGAGTGTTTGTGTGTGGGTGTGAGTTTAAATAAAAGGTTGGGAAGTGAAAGGAGTGGTTGGGGGTGGATAAACCACTCCCTCCCCATAATCATCATTTAAATAGTAGGCAGGGGCCTATAAACAATTCTATTCAACTAAAATACGAAATGAAATAAGTAACTTTACTAGCCTCAAGTGCCTAACTCTTTATATTTTTTAGAAGAACCTCAGATCTAAAGAAAACTTCTCAGAACACGTGCGAGGAACAGTTTTACCAAAAGTGGTAAAATGAAGGGTGGCGACGTTTATATAGCTGCGTAATTCGTAGTAGTTCTTACCAAAACCTCTAAAAATCATGAAACTCTACCTCGGACATGCAACCCTTTATTTGAGACCGCTACAAACATGCAACCATTTACATTCTGTAGTGGTTATTGCCCCAAAAACTGCTACAAATTACAACACATTTTGTAGCAGTTTGAAAGAACCGCTACAAATGCACGCCACGTGGCGCCAAGCTGGCAAACCTTTTGTAGCCGCTAGTATGATTCAATCGATACTAAGTAATCGCTACAGCTATAGCGTCAACTTGTCAACAAACTGGCCCCATATTTTGTAGTGATATTTGTGCTCTAACCGCTACAAAATACCATTGCTTATTGGGTTGCCATTTGGTAGGAGTTATACCATTGTAAATTTATAGTGGTTTGCTTAAAAACCGCTACAAATCCTAAAATAAAATATGTGAAGCAACTCTAGAATAAAACAAACAATGTGTATATTAATATATACGTTAGTCTACACGATATAGGTAACAATCAAAAAGCTTCTTTATCCAAGGTGGATTTCAAGAGTCGACTAGAGGAGTAAGTCCACTTCTACCATCTAAATGCCAAAATATTTGCTGAAGAAAAAATAATAACAGCGCACCAACTCATAGCAAGTTACATGATTTAAACCAGAAAGGATCAGTTATTCATCATTTAAAAACTTAGACCGGTAAGAGTATATGAAACTAAATAAAGAACTAATCATCACTACTTAAATTAAAATAAAAAATAAAAATTCAAAGAACTCTAACATATTTGAAAATTGATAAACCGATTTGAAAAACAATTATGGTCTTTATCAAGATGTAGACATAATGATAACAGACGTGGACAAATAATTTATGAGGATAAGTGACCCATCCGACGCGGCTGAAGCTAAAAGAAGATGCATGGGCATAAAGCTCAAGAAGAATAGGCGTGAGTGACTAACACGGAAAAATGAAGACATCATGCTTTATGCAATCCCCACAAAACACATAGTATGAAAAAAATGAAGAAAAAGACATTGGAACTATAACTTCTGGATGTTGGTGGGAAAAAACCAGTGCTCTGATTCAGTCCAGCCCAACCCGATTGAATTGGGCTGATCCGATCTGATCCAGTCCAAATAAGTAACATAATGAAATTGGACCAGACTCGATTAAACTAACTAGTCAGGCTGATGGACCAGGGTCCGACAATGGCTAGACCGCTTGGATTGGTCCAGGTCAATTTTTAAAAAATATTTTTATAATTTTGATGTTATTTTTATTTTTTATTTAATGTGGTTGGAGTTTTTTTTAAGAATTCATATATAGCTAAGTTTTATTTTGTTATGATGATTTTTATATGATTATATATCATCTTAATTGTATTTATCATGTTTAAATATTTTTTTCCAATATATTTTTTATTATTGTTGAGGGTTGTTGGATATTCTCACATATTTATGATGTTTTAATTTTATGTGATGTGTTTCGTATTATTATAGATATTTTTATGGTCCTAATTAAGTTTAATAGGTTCAAATTTTTCCTTCTAAAGAGTAAAAACAAATGTAAATATAGATCCTAGACAGGTTGAATTAGTCCAAGGAGTCCACCAAAAACGGTCTAGTCCAGCTCGAGCTACCTTGTACATCCTAAAGTCCTTTCCAGAAAAATCTTAGGTTGATGTCAAACCTAGTCCAATGCAGTCCATGATGATCCCTAAGTGGGACACATATATAACAAGCATGTCGGCTACCGCTTGAGATAGCAATGACAATGAAGTAAATTTTTTTTAGATAGGTTTTTACAAATGAAAGATATGATAAAAGTTAGAATGTATATATGATTTATGTTTGGGATAGCAGTGACAAAAATGACTTTTTTTCAAATGAGCTCTTGTTTAGAATAACTTTTGAAAAGTCATTTGAGATGAAAATGACATAAATCTTATGAAATACTACATATGTATTACTTGTATATATTGTGATAATTGAAGATAAAAATTTAAATTTAAATTTGATAAAAAAATAAAACACTCTAAAGTACTTAATTAAATATATTCTAAGGGATACATTAGAATGCATAGAAATATATATTTAATAGTACATTATTGTTTATTGGATCACCTATCCCTAACATTTTTCCCTAGAAGCTGAAAAAAGGGGCTTCTACCAGAAGCCAATTTTTTACAATAACTCCATCAACTCTTGAAGCTATCCCGAATGGTCCTGATTAGCTTTTTTCCTTCCGCTGGGCTTATGTAACTGTTTGATGGGCTTTTTTCACTATTTGAAGCTATCCCAAACATGTTAGTGAGCCAAGAACGAGTGGGAGCGGTTGAAGTTTTTTTGACGCATTAAGCCGGATATTATTGTTAAAATATTTGATATCTAAAATTAAATTCGTTCAACTCAATCTTTAAGCTACATTTATAATCTGTTCTTCTTCTTTCTTTCTTCTTCTTCTTTTTTGTTGTTGTATTTTTAGAATATATCTAGTACTTCGGGATTAATTTAAACCAAAATAAATTTTGGGATGACTATTGAGTTATAGTTATATGAAAATTTTATAGACCAAATGATTAATTTTTTTCTAAAAATTTATCACAAACTTTCAACTTTAGCTACTACTATGGCATTGATCTATATTCTCATAAAAAAAGGTTATGAATATGACTACTATATCTTATTCATTATTGTGTTTGTAATAATTGTTGTCAAACACGTGAGTTGACTTGCTTTGAATTTATCATTTTTACATTTCTAATTTACAAAATCATGTCAAGTCATATTTAAACTCATACTAGCTGCAAACTAAGTCAAACTCGTGAGTTCACACACCGAGTTTACAATTTTTATATTTACACATTATAATATCGTGTTAACTCACTCTTAAATTCATGTCAACTTTTTTATTTAATCATGATCAGTAGTTTTATATATAAATTTTATAAAAAATTTGTTGAGTATGATAAATTATGAATATTGGTAAATTTAATTTCAATTGTTTGGATTTAAAATATATTTAAGTCACATTTTTTTCATATTTTATTTTAATTAATTAATTATATATTATTAATGCCTATTTATTAATAAAAATAAACTCTTATGAATTGATTATTCAAGTCAATGATACGATTTTACGATACTGTGATGAGTTTGCTTAAACTTATGAGTTTGACAACCTTATTTGTAACATATGAGCAACTATCCATTATATTACATTTGTTCTTAAATATAAGATCAAGTTGACTTTTTGAAGAGATTAAAGAAGCTAAATAAGTTACTTTAATGTGTTTATAGTCATCGTTTTTATCCAAACTAATTTGTTTGACTTATGAAATGATATAAAATCTAATGATACATAACATTTTGATATGATTAAGTCACTTATTTAGCTTTCTTAATCTCTCTAAAAAAATCAGTTGTGTATTATACTAATGACCAAGGGGGTAATAATAAAGAGGTCACATTCTCATAGTAATAAATAAAGAGCCTGACTTGTACAATTTTGTTTTTTCTTCTCCACAATTTTTGTGTTCCAACGTAACTATATTAATTTTTCCACAAGCACTCACGATATGTTGAGGCGTTGTATCAAGTCATGATTTTAAAAAAGTTTATATATTTTTTTGGTTATATAAAATCTCATTGAATCATTGTTGGAAGAAGTATCCAAATACTCGACTTGAATTACAAAACCTCAATCTGGATTATCAGCTATTCCGATGCTTCGTGATAGAATTCAGAAAAACCGCTGAACACCGATCGAGTAGCATAGAGGTTATCATAAAAACCAAAAAACAAGCTAAACGTAAGGCATGCAAAATGAATTCATCAATTACTTTGGACAAAAACAAAAGCAAAAGGAATGAGAGGAGAAACTAGGAAGCAAAACCCAATTGTTTCCTTTTCTTTTGACCTTTTTCTAAATTAAGCTCTTTCAACCTCAACTACTATTTATCTCATAGACTATTGTTTTATTAATCTTGATTTATATACTTTAGAATCTATGTTTTTAATTTTCAATAAAATATGATATTGCATAGAAATTGTTCTTAGGAAAATTCTAATTCAGTTCAACTGAATTACTAAAAATCCCAATTTAGGACTACGTTTTTAACAAATTCCTAATCAGACCGAAAAAGCTAATTAGAGATTCTTGAATGTTGTAAAAGGGTAATATGCTTCTAGTTAAAAAGAAATGGAAGGAAGGTAGCAGCCTAATTTTGGTTTTGACAAAACCCTTTGGTGCTACCCAATGTCTCTTTGACATGCAAAGCCTTTTCCCTAATTACCACATATGCGTCTAAATTTAAGTTTTGATAATTTAACTGGATTTAATAAAAGAAAAATCATAATTTAAATCTCAGTAACCGTTTTAAAACAATAAAAATGTTGAACGATCCTCTATTCAAAATTTCTTCTTTCTTTGCACAAAATCTACAAATGAATTTAACTTTCCCAATATTCTTTCGCTAAAATTTCTTTAGTTTGGGGGAAAAAAATATTAAATTTGTTCAATTTTTATAAATAAAATTACATCCTATGAATAAAATAATGAAACTTTAAATTATAGTTAGTCTCAATTAATTAAAGTTTTAAAAAGTTTGTTATACGTGGAACGGACAGTTTTAAAAAATAAACTGACAAAAGCGTGCAGCTGTATTCCTTTCTTTCGTGTTAAACATTACTTATTGATGCGGATCCTCCAACGTAACTGTATCCATGCAGCCAAACTACAATTCCGTTTCTCCAACTAACTTGAATCCTCCTGCCCTGAAAACACCATAACTAACTCCCGAACCACCCACATTTACCACCACGTGCTACAATACCCACATGTTTGTTCCTCAGCACCCACGTCATCTTTGTGGGGATGAGTCATGATATTTTTTTCTTTTATAATCTTCCGAGTCTATGCCGTAGACAAAATTTAGTATTAAATAAATACGTTCTAACTCCCCGCTTCATTAGATTTATTTTATTTTATTTTATATTTGACAATCGGTGTGCCCCTGCGGTATATATATGCATGGAGCCACTACAATCCTAGCACACTAAAAAAGGGAAAGTGAGAAAGATAGATAATGAGCAACAACGCAGGGAAGCTCGTTTGTGTCACTGGTGCTTCTGGCTATATTGCTTCATGGCTCGTCAAGCTTTTTGGTTAGGATTTAACATTGCCTAGAAGGATATCTCCAGATTTTTTTCCCTATTTCTGGTTTTGTTGGAGGGGCATTTTATATGGCAATTGAAAATTGAAGATCATCCGTTGGGGTATTTATGGAGAGACGATTATAGGAACCTCTAGCAGAGTTATGCCCCTTCAAGCTCTTAAGTTTATCTGAGCTGAATCTCATCTTTCCATTGATGGACTTTAATCCTATGCCTTTCGATGGTTCTTGAAAGATATAATTGCCTCCAGCTAAGCATATCATCGCTAAGTTACCAAGAAATGATTATAGTCCTGTGAAGGGAACCCATGGCTCTGATATTTCCTTTTGCTTTGGACTTTTGTTATTTTTTGTAGTAAATGTGTGGCCGTATCCTTGTTTTCATATAACATATTCTTTTGATTGTGAAATTGAATCTATATGCAATTAAATAGAAACGATTAGCGTATGCTCACAACGTAAATATTTACTTTACATGGGTTCCTGAAGATTCCATTTTGCTCATGCTTTCCAAGTTTCTGTGTCCTTAAATTGCATCGATTTTTATTGTTCTTTCCCATGATGCTAATTATTAAGCTTTTGAATGACCATTTTACTTTGGTCCGTAACTCTCTCCAGATGATACTGAAAACGTAGACCAGTTGCTTAACCTTGATGGTGCTAAGGAGAGATTGCACTTGATTAAAGCAAATCTCCTGGATGAAGGTTCCTTTGACCCTGTTGTTGAGGGGTGTGAGAGTGTCTTTCATACTGCGTCTCCCTTTTATCATGACGACGTCAAAGATGCGCAGGTTCATTCCATTCTGCATTGTTGATGGATAATGAAATGTGGTCTGTCTGTTGTAAAGCATTCTGTTTTTGCTGCTTTAATATGCTTGAACAGTGATTCCTTATGTCTAGGAAGGTGAGTGGGAGCCGGGTGCAAAAACCATTAAGATGGGGTCTTCTTCTTTGCAATTCCAAATGAGAAATGAAAACCGTAGGAATCTGAAGGCGTTGTAATAAGAGTGCCACAACCCATAATTATAGTATTTCATTTCCTCAGATAAGCAGAAAGTTAATTTCTGAACACTAAAAGATTGTCATGCGGACAATTCCCAAAGTTTTTCACTTGGCAAATAATAGCATGATCTTGTTGATATAGTTCAATGAAATGAATTAATTTCTTACTCTTGTACTAGAAGGTAGGAAATTTTTAGTAAATGGTGTAACACCCCTACCGGCCTCGCCCTTCCGGGTGACGGATAGAGGGATTCCTTTTAATAATTACCATATATCATTTAATTTCTATTTAATAGCATGCATCAGAGTTTAATCGCTACAGAGCATTTCCCGGTTGGTTCTCAGACAATACTAGTATAACCAAGAGTAAGTAATAAAATATAATCCCCAAAGGGTTAGACGTACAGTCATCCAACAATACCAAAAAGGGCATAATAATATACAGTCATCCAAGTTCAAAATATGAAACAAAATGGTCTTCCACTGCCACCAACGACTCCACCTACTCCTGCCCAGCAGTCTTACCCTTGTCTCCAAAATCTGCCCTCAAGGAACTACCAGTGGCTCTACAAAAATCTGGGATTCATAAATGGATCCCAGAGTAACCATTAATCTCATATGTAATGCATAAACAGTGTATGTATGTAACCATAATTAGGAAAACAACAAACAGTAGCATTCAGTAACAAACGCGCAGTAACACAAATACAACGTACCAAGTATACCGTGTTAACTGCGGAAGGACTACATGTCCTAAAAACAAACGGGGATTTGCTCAACAAAGCAAGCCCGGATCCACGGCGCTAGGAAAAACACGGTAGTCGGGCTCCAAACCCAGACCACACTGAATGCACATATAAACGCATGTCCCTTTTCAGGAGACACGGGTCCACAATCATGGAAAATACAAACATACAAAGTAACACAGAACACATGAGGATTAAGGTTACTACCTGGTAGTTGACCACAAATATCAGTATAATTTTTTCCCCGAATGCACGAAAATCACAGTGACCCTAAAATAACCAAAATATAAATATAAATATAAATAGCTCCTCCTTAAAAATATTTATTTGATGGCTCAAAATAAGCCTTTTTCAACCATAGAAAAAAAAACTCTAAATTCCTTTTCAAGAATGAATTTATTGTTGGTAAATTCTAATCCATTTTCGGCCTCTTTTTCTAGAAATTCCAGCAACAAGTGTTTGATCTTCACAAAATCATAACTAAATCTAGAAGAATCCGATTGAGGTAGTTCAAAAGGCCAACTGATCCTTAGTGTGTCTATTTTCAATGAAAAATATTAATTTGGACCAGTTGCAACCGAAACCCAGCCACAAACCCGAACACCACCTCAGGTCAGACAGAAGTTTCAGATTCAGGGGCTGTTTTCAAAAATTTGGTTCTCTTAGCACAAGGCTCAAAAAATTTCGTGTTACCTATCAAATTAATCCTTGGGATGTCTACCTCCTATCTGTAAAATCTCAGAATTTCCAATGTTTATTTGATAGGTCAAAACGCATAAGGAAGCCAACTGACTCACAAATCCTTCAATAAGCAGATTTCGATATTTTTAATCCTTATTCTTGATTCTAAAAAAAATATGATCCAGGCTTACTCCTATACAAATAATCATTTCAAACACTTTAGAGATATTAAAACTTAAAAAATACGAATCAGATCATGGTGTGGACGAAATTCTTCCTCTGAATCAAGTAATCAGTCTTTCATTTTCTTCAACCAATTCTTCTTAGATCATGACAATCCTTCTACTTAAGCTTTAAATCTTAAGTTTGATCCTTCATTTACCCACTTTATTAATTGATCAGACCTTTTTACATGAACAAAACGCAGAGCTCCATCACCTCCAGACAACTATGAAATCATAAGGTAAAAACTATAACTTACTTGGTCTCAATATATCTTTGATTAGAAACTCAGTCCTTCACGTTTTCCTCCTCTTCCTTCGTCCTTAATCCTTTATGCAGCAAGAGAGGAGTTTCCATTAAAAATATGATTCCCAAGAACAAGTAGAAGAAGGCTGACAAAATATCCAAAAGTCTTACCTTCCTCTTGGATGGCTATTAGAGCTCTTCCTGAACCCTTCTCTATCCTTCTTCTTTTCTTCTCCAACTTCGTCCAATGGTAGAAATAAGTGGAGATGAACTCCCTTAAATAAACATTCGACCTATCTCTGGATCCTTCTAAAAAAAGATGTCCAGAGATTTCTTGATCCCTCTCTTGGCCAGCGGTTGGGGTCTTCTAGAAAAAATAAAATAAAGGAAATTTGATTCCTCCTATCCCTCTCACATCCGGCGTTTTTAGGAGGTTTAAAAGGGATTTTTTTTTTTCTTTTAATCACTCCTCACGTCCAGTACTCATAGACTTTCTAAAAAAAATTCTTTATTCCACTCTCTGGTACCAAGAGAAACACATTGAATAAATATTCATTTTGACCTTAGCTTTGCTCCACGTCACCACCTATTATCCTCCTTTATTAATATGAAATGGTTCCATCTTTCACATCTTGCTTTATAGTCCACAAGTCCGCCCAACAGAAGACTATAATTTCACTCTTGTTTCTTGTTTTTTTTTTTTTCTTCTATCTGACACTTAAGGACAATTGTTGAAGAAAAATTCTGCTCTTCCCTTGCGTAACACAGCCCCCTCCAAGTACACCTAGAGTAGGCTCATTATTTCCTACTTCTCCCTCTTCCATTGCCGGCGCATGAAGAATATAGGAAAAAATAAAAATTGTATTTAAACTCTTGCCTTGCGTCCTGTGCACCAACCACTTCTTTCCTCAATTTAGATTAGATTGACACATCTTTACTTACTCACTCACAACCGGCGGTTTCTTTGGAGAACAATGGAAATAGAATTTATTTATTTATTCTCCAACACAACCCACGTGCTCTTCTCTCCCTCCTTATTTAATGGTGTGTTGCACAATCATCCCTATTTCACTTACACGTCCAGACGCTAGGAATATGTGTGTAATATATATATATAAAAAAATCTTCTTTCCTTTTCTCTTTTATTCTTCCACACGTTGGGTGATAAGAATAATGGAGAAAAGAAATGTGCCCTTCCCTGCCTTAATTTTGACGTGCACACTCTCTCACCTTCATTAATTACATTGCTTCTTCCATTGCTTAACTTGCACGTTTGCCACCAAGAAATAATATTAAAAAAAAAAATATTTTGTGTTATAGGTCTCCTATAATGTCCACCTTTCTAAAGTAATTTAGGCTTATATTAAAACTCCACTAAAAAATTTTTTCAATCAGGATTTCCCCTCCTTTTACTGGACGAAAATATAAGAATAATGAGGGAAAAGTATATTTTTGCCTTCCTTGACATTACTTATCTCAAATTATCTATAACCAAATTTATTAACCACATCTCAATTAATTCCACATTAATTTTCCCAATAATTAATTTGTCTTGTCAGAAAAATAATATATCATTGACTACTACTTGGTGAGAAATTCCCATATTCCAATAATTAATTTACATGAAATTTGGGGGTGTTACATTTCTTCCCCCGTAAAATAAATTTCGTCCTCGAAATTTGTCTACACAGTCATCATGTTTCTAGACATAAACTCTGGGTATTTCTCTTTCATATCATCCACTGTTTCCCATGTCGCTTCTCTATCAGATAAGCCTTTCCAGACCACCTTTACAAAAGGAATGCTTCTACGCCTGAGCTGCTTTTCTTGATCGTCAATAATTCGTTCGGGCTCTACTGCAAATGTATGATCTACTTGCACCTCAACATCCTCATACTCAAGGATATGCTTTGGGTCTGGCTGATATTTCTTTAGTTGAGAGACATGGAAAACATCATGCAACCTACTTAGACTTGGCGGCAGTGCCAACTGATAAGCTATAGGTCCTCGTTTTGCCAAAATTTCAAAAGGACCGATATAGCGAGGATTTAACTTCTTGCGCTTGATGGCTCTTCCCACTCCACATAATGGGAGATATCTTCAAGAACACATGATCACCTACCTCAAACTCAAGAGGTCTCCTTCTCTGATCTGCATAACTCTTTTGTCTACTTTGAGCTGCAAGGAGCCTCTTCTTAATTAAGTTAATCTGTTCGGAAGTTTCATCTACAATCTCGGGTCCAATTAGCTTCCGTTCAGATAACTCTGTCCAACATAGAGGTGATCGACATTTTCGTCCATACAATGCTTCATAAGGAGCCATTTGTATACTAGAATGATAACTATTGTTATAGGCAAATTCAACTAAAGGTAAATACTGATCCCATTTTCCTTTGAAATCCAAGACACATGCTCGCAACATATCTTCAAGTGTCTGGATTGTCCTCTCTGATTGCCCATCTGTCTGGGGATGATAGGCAGTACTAAATCTCAGCTTCGTCCCCAATGCTTGATGTAAAGCTTGCCAGAATCGAGATGTGAACCGAGGATCTCTATCAGAGATAATACTCTTCGGTGTACCATGAAGTCTGATTATTTCTCGAATATAAATACTTGCCAGCTTCTCGGGGGAGTAATTGACACTGACAGGAAGAAAATGAGCAGACTTTGTGAGTCGATCAACAATTACCCAAATCGCATCCAAATGCCTGATCTTGGGCAGACCCACTACCAAATCCATGGTTACATTCTCCCACTTCCACTCAGGGATCTCTAGTCCCTTCAAGAGTCCTCCTGGTCGTTGATACTCAATTTTTACCTTCTGGCAAGTCAAACATCTAGCCACATACTCTGATATTTCCTTTTTCATTCCAGACCACCAAAACTGTGATTTCAAATTCCGATACATCTTGACTGCGCCTGGATGAATAGTATACCTACTTTTGTGAGCCTCGTCTAGAATCTTCTGCCTCAAATCATCTCTAGACGGCACATAAATTCGTTTCTTGAATCGGATCAAGCCATTTAAGATATCATATTCATTTGCTTCACCTCGAAATCTTCTCTCGGATGGATGTCGCTAGATCATCCTGCATCTGAGCTTCTTCTATTTCTGCGCTCAAATTATTCTCCTCTTGGCTGACAGGAGGTTAGCCATATAGACTCTATGAACCACATCTTTATTCACAAAGGTTTGCCCTGACACATTCAGATCTCTGAAGTCTTCTAACAGCTTCTGCTCTTTGATCATCATATATGCTACTTGCACCGTCTTCCATCTCAACGCATCTGCGACAACATTAACTTTACTAGGATGGTATTTTATCTCCATGTTATAATCCTTCAGCAACTCCATCCATCTACACTGCCTCATATTAAGTTCTTTATGGTCGAACAGATATTTGAGGCTCTTGTGGTCGCAGTATAGCTCAACTGTGGTACCGTACAGATAGTGTCGCCATATCTTCAAAGCAAAGACAATCGCTGCAAGCTCCAGATCATGTGTAGGATAATTCAACTCGTGAGGCTTCAGCTGACGAGAGGCATACGCCACAACTCTGCCCTGCTGCATCAGGACACATCCCAATCCCTGCAAGCTAGCATCACTGAAGACCACATAGGCGACTCGGATGCGGGATAATCAACACGAGCGCGTCGTCAACCTCTCCTTCGATGTCAAAAGCTCTCCTCACACTGATCGTCCCACACAAAAGACCGATTCTTCCTCAGGAGCTTAGTCAATGGCGACGCAATCCGAGAAAAATTCTGTATGAACCGATGATAGTACCCGGCTAGACCCAGAAAACTGCGAATCTCGGTGACAGTCTCGGTCTTTTCCAGACTTAATCGCTTCCACCTTCTTGGGGTCCACCGCAACACCATTTTTGGAAACCACATGACCCAAAATTTAACCTCGATAACCGAGAATTCACATTTACTTGAGTTTGGCATAGAGTTGTTTCTCCTCGAGAATGCTTAAAACAAGTCGCGAGATGTCGTTCGTGTTCTTCTCGGTTCTTTGAATATATCAATATGTCATCAATGAATACGACAAGAATTGATCCAAATATGGTCGAAAGATTCTGTTCATATAATCCATAAAGATCGCAGGAGCATTGGTCAAGCCAAATGGCATCATAGGAAACTCGTAGTGTCCATATCTGGTCCTGAATGCGGTCTTCGGTATATCCTTAGCTCTAACTCGAAGCTGATGGTACCCCGAACGTAGATCAATCTTCGAGAATATACAGGAACCAGATAGCTGATCTAACAAGTCATCAATCCTGGGTAGAGGATATTTGTTCTTCACCGTCACCTTGTTAAGTTCACGATAATCGATGCAAAGTCTTAGACTTCCATCTTTCTTTTTAACAAAGAGAACTGGGGCTCCCCAAGGTGAGACACTAGGGCGAATAAACCCCTTTTCCAGCAATTCTTCGATCTGCTTCTTCAGTTCAGCCATCTCGTTAGGTGCCATACGATATGGTGCTTTAGAAATAGGACTGTACCACCGAGCACGACTTCAATTGCAAATTCAACCTCTCTCTCGGGTGGCAAACCACTAATGTCATCGGGGAACACATCGGAAATTCATTTACCACCGGTATATCATCCGAGAGAAGGTCCCGATTCTGCTGTACGAGAGAAGAACACCACATACCCACGGCATCCTTGTTTAATGCATTGTTCCGCCTCGATGGCGAAAGGAAACCAAGGCTTGCTTTGGCATTGAGGCTCTGCTGTTGATCAGGACATATAATTTTTCTATTGCCGAAGTCTAATACAATGTTGTTGGCCACTAGCCAATTTAAGCCCAGAATCACATCAATATCCCGCAACGGTAAACAGATCAAGTCCACAGTTGACTCATGACCATCAACAACCACAACACAATTTAAGCATACATCAGCAGTCTCGGATTTGACTCCGAGTGGGCTAGACACAATCAAATCATAAGGTAATTTATAAATACTCAAATTCATACGTTTAGCACAATCATATGCAATAAATGAATGACTGGCACCAGAATCAAATAATGCATGTAACATACAACCATGGAGAAAAATGGTACCTTGAACTAACTCAGGTGATCTACGGGCGTCATCTCGTGTCAAGGCGAATACACGGCCCTAGTTCTGAGGCCTCTTCTCGGTAACGCGCTGAGGACACTCACGGCTATAATGTCCAGGCTTATGGCAAGTATAACAGACCACCTGCCCACTGCAACCGACTCCGGGTGAGTCTTGCCACACTTGTTGCATACACGGGCTCTGCGGGCCTCCCGAAGTTCATTGACTAGGGCCTAAAGGGTTTCTTTCCATTGCCACGATTTTTGTTCCATGATCCTTTCCTTTTCTGGGAGGAGATACCACGATTAAAGTCACTGCGGGGAATAGGTCTCCTGGAAGCATATAATTCCTTCAGATTCCGCTCAACAATCCTGCATTCCTCCGCAGCCTGGCCCAATACATGAAACTGCCTGGCTATAAGCTTTTCTCTGATCTCAAATTTCAGGCCACGAATCAAGACATCTGCAAGACTACTTTCAGCATTAGGATTTCTGTGATAAGTGGAGTAACGAGACAGATGTGTGAACCTGGAATAGTAATCTTCGAAAGACTCGTTATCCCCTTGCTTGATACTCAGAAACTCCGACTCCTTAGCAATACGGATGGAAGGAGGATGGTACTTCATTGAACTTTTCCGAGAACAGCTCCCAGTGATAGGGACATTTCGTGCACGTAGAGTCATCTCCGTATTACGCCACCAGCGGTCAGCGTCTCCTTCTAGCTTGTAAATGGCCAACTGAGCCTTCCTCTCTTCCAGGCACTCTAAGACTTGAAAAATTTTCTCAAGACGGAGAATCCAATCTTCCGCTGCGTCAAATTTACCACGAAAAACAGGTGGCTGCTGTTTGCAAAATTTAGAAACCCAGTAAATTGATGTCTCTGCAGCTCTGTTATTTTGCTGATGTATCTGTGACCCTTCCTGTTCATCATGATTATTATTACCGCTACCATCACCCGTCTCTGTCCTCTGCTCCTCAGAACTTCGATCTTGACGTGCCCTGTCTTCATTCATTTTTGCCTGTATCTCTTGTATCATGTTTCCCTGCTCGCGGATCAATCCCATCATCTCGCGTATCAGGTTATTATCTGGAGGATTAGGTATTTGTGCCTCCTGTTCTTGCCTAGCCCTTCCTGGACCTTTCCCTCTCGCCATTATAAAAATTAGCTTCACAGTACCAAATAAATAAATGAACATTATTTTCACAAATTAATATTAAATTATAAACCAAGGTCGCAAGATAAAAGAGAACCATATTAATATTGCACATAAACTGTTTTACAACATCCTACTGATTATCTGCCAGAATCACTCTCCGCACCTAGTTCTAGGGCAACTATAGGGCATCTTCTAACTACAGCTCTTAAGGCCCTCCTATGGTTGTCACCCATCTCCCTTTTTCCTAATCCATACAACCAAACTTATCTCAGTTCCACACCTTTCTATTTTAAATTTGTACCAGTATTGTCCAAACTTGGCTCTGATACTACAAATGTAACACCCCTACCGGCCTCGCCCTCCCGGGTGGCGGATAGAGGGATTCCTTTTAATAATTACCATATATCATTTAATTTCTATTTAATAGCATGCATCGAGTTTAATCGCTACGAGCATTTCCCGGTTGGTTCTCGAGACAATACTAGTATAACCAAGAGTAAGTAATAAAATATAATCCCCAAAGGGTTAGACGTACGATCATCCAATAATACCAAAAAGGGCATAATAATATACGGTCATCCAAGTTCAAAATATGAAACAAAATGGTCTTCCACCGCCACCAACGACTCCACCTACTCCCGCCCGCCAGTCTTACCCTTGTCTCCAAAATCGCCCTCAAGGAACTACCCGGTGGCTCTACAAAAATCTGGGATTCATAAATGGATCCCGGAGTAACCATTAATCTCATATGTAATGCATAAACGATGTATGTATGTAACCATAATTAGGAAAACAACAAACGGTAGCATTCGGTAACAAACGCGCATAACACAAATACAACGTACCAAGTATACCGTGTTAAGCTGCGGAAGGACTACATGTCCTAAAAACAAACGCAGGATCGCTTGCTCAACAAAGCAAGCCCCGGATCCACAGCGCTAGGAAAAACACAGTAGTCGGGCTCCAAACCCAGACCACACTGAATGCACATATAAACGCATGTCCCTTTTCAGGAGACACGGGTCCACAATCATGGAAAATACAAACATACAAAGTAACACAAGACACATGAGGATTAAGGTTACTATCTCGGTAGTTGACCACAAATATCGGTATAATTTTTTCCCCGAATGCACGAAAATCACGGTGACCCTAAAATAACCAAAATATAAATATAAATATAAATAGCTCCTCCTTAAAAATATTTATTTGATGGCTCAAAATAAGCCTTTTTCAACCATAGAAAAAAAACTCTAAATTCCTTTTCAAGAATGAATTTATTGTTGGTAAATTCTAATCCATTTTCGGCCTCTTTTTCTAGAAATTCCAGCAACAAGTGTTTGATCTTCACAAAATCATAACTAAATCTAGAAGAATCCGATTGAGGTAGTTCAAAAGGCCAACTGATCCTTAGTGTGTCTATTTTCAATGAAAAATATTAATTTGGACCAGTTGCAACCGAAACCCAGCCACAAACCCGAACACCACCTCAGGTCAGACAGAAGTTTCAGATTCAGGGGCTGTTTTCAAAAATTTGGTTCTCTTAGCACAAGGCTCAAAAAATTTCGTGTTACCTATCAAATTAATCCTTGGGATGTCTACCTCCTATCTGTAAAATCTCAGAATTTCCAATGTTTATTTGATAGGTCAAAACGCATAAGGAAGCCAACTGACTCACAAATCCTTCAATAAGCAGATTTCGATATTTTTAATCCTTATTCTTGATTCTAAAAAAAATATGATCCAGGCTTACTCCTATACAAATAATCATTTCAAACACTTTAGAGATATTAAAACTTAAAAAATACGAATCAGATCATGGTGTGGACGAAATTCTTCCTCTGAATCAAGTAATCAGTCTTTCATTTTCTTCAACCAATTCTTCTTAGATCATGACAATCCTTCTACTTAAGCTTTAAATCTTAAGTTTGATCCTTCATTTACCCACTTTATTAATTGATCAGACCTTTTTACATGAACAAAACGCAGAGCTCCATCACCTCCAGACAACTATGAAATCATAAGGTAAAAACTATAACTTACTTGGTCTCAATATATCTTTGATTAGAAACTCAGTCCTTCACGTTTTCCTCCTCTTCCTTCGTCCTTAATCCTTTATGCAGCAAGAGAGGAGTTTCCATTAAAAATATGATTCCCAAGAACAAGTAGAAGAAGGCTGACAAAATATCCAAAAGTCTTACCTTCCTCTTGGATGGCTATTAGAGCTCTTCCTGAACCCTTCTCTATCCTTCTTCTTTTCTTCTCCAACTTCGTCCAATGGTAGAAATAAGTGGAGATGAACTCCCTTAAATAAACATTCGACCTATCTCTGGATCCTTCTAAAAAAAAAATGTCCAGAGATTTCTTGATCCCTCTCTTGGCCAGCGGTTGGGGTCTTCTAGAAAAAATAAAATAAAGGAAATTTGATTCCTCCTATCCCTCTCACATCCGGCGTTTTTAGGAGGTTTAAAAGGGATTTTTTTTTTTTTTTCCTTTTAATCACTCCTCACGTCCAGTACTCATAGACTTTCTAAAAAAAATTCTTTATTCCACTCTCTGGTACCAAGAGAAACACATTGAATAAATATTCATTTTGACCTTAGCTTTACTCCACGTCACCACCTATTATCCTCCTTTATTAATATGAAATGGTTCCATCTTTCACATCTTGCTTTATAGTCCACAAGTCCGCCCAACAGAAGACTATAATTTCACTCTTGTTTCTTGTTTTTTTTTTCTTCTTCTATCTGACACTTAAGGACAATTGTTGAAGAAAAATTCTGCTCTTCCCTTGCGTAACACAGCCCCCTCCAAGTACACCTAGAGTAGGCTCATTATTTCCTACTTCTCCCTCTTCCATTGCCGGCGCATGAAGAATATAGGAAAAAAAATAAAAATTGTATTTAAACTCTTGCCTTGCGTCCTGTGTACCAACCACTTCTTTCCTCAATTTAGATTAGATTGACACATCTTTACTTACTCACTCACAACCGGCGGTTTCTTTGGAGAACAATGGAAATAGAATTTATTTATTTATTCTCCAACACAACCCACGTGCTCTTCTCTCCCTCCTTATTTAATGGTGTGTTGCACAATCATCCCTATTTCACTTACACGTCCAGACGCTAGGAATATGTGTGTAATATATATAAAAAAATCTTCTTTCCTTTTCTCTTTTATTCTTCCACACGTTGGGTGATAAGAATAATGGAGAAAAGAAATGTGCTCTTCCCTGCCTTAATTTTGACGTGCACACTCTCTCACCTTCATTAATTACATTGCTTCTTCCATTGCTTAACTTGCACGTCTGCCACCAAGAAATAATATTTAAAAAAAAAATATTTTGTGTTATAGGTCTCCTACAATGTCCACCTTTCTAAAGTAATTTAGGCTTATATTAAAACTCCACTAAAATTTTTTTTCAATCAGGATTTCCCCTCCTTTTACTGGACGAAAATATAAGAATAATGAGGGAAAAGTATATTTTTGCCTTCCTTGACATTACTTATCTCAAATTATCTATAACCAAATTTATTAACCACATCTCAATTAATTCCACATTAATTTTCCCAATAATTAATTTGTCTTGTCAGAAAAATAATATATCATTGACTACTACTTGGTGAGAAATTCCCATATTCCAATAATTAATTTACATGAAATTTGGGGGTGTTACAAATGGGAAAATTCTTGGAGCTCTAAGCACAATATCTTAAAACGATTAGAATGCCATGCCTTAGGCAAGTTCTGTTCTTCATGTATAACTGCACTTGCTGCCCATATCCTCTTCAAATGGAACTTTGTATTTTATATCAAAGAAACGATTTGATTAATGTCTCTCATTTTGAATGCCCTTGTTTCTTTTTGGATTAATGGTTTGTTTCATTAATAAATTGCTGTCTGGAATCTTGTAATCATGATTCTTGGCTAAAGAAAGTGGTCAACTCTTTTGGATATTTTATTATTACGCATTTTACATTTTCTATAATTTCTCTGTCAAGTGTAGAAGCTACCAATTTCTTGTGGCCTTATTTTCTAACTCATGTCTTTTGTCTTTCTCATTTCAGGCTGCACTGCTTGATCCGACGGTGAAGGGAACCCTCAATGTTCTATCATCATGCGCTAAATGTCCATCTGTGAAAAGAGTTGTTTTAACTTCTTCCATGGCTGCAGTTGCATATTATGGAAAGCCTAGAACTCCTGAAGTTGTTGATGACTCATGGTTTTCATATTCTGACGAATCTGAGGTATCCGCTACATTTCATTGGACCAAATTACTGATAAAGACGTTATCATGCTGGTTAAATTTGTGTTAGTGAATGTTCTATAGAGTTAGGACAGCTATTATCTATCTAAAGGGCAAATCAAGATGGTATGATATACTGTATGCTAAATGAACATCGTCAGTGGAGGCCACCATGGTGGAATGGCGAGATATCGGAGAGCCCATCGGCCACTAACAATACCACATAACAATCCGTGTAAGAGGGACATCAGTAAATAAAAAAATAAAAAATGTAACAATCACTCAATATTGTATCATGTGCTATCAATGCTTAGAAATTTATGAAGGCTCCTCCTCCCTGAAACAATCTCAGACTTTTTGATGTTTCCCCAATTATTTTCTGCTTCTGAAGGACCTTGAGTGTATTTTGCTTGTTTTCAAACCCTCTAGTTCAACTAAAGTCTCTTGGTTTTGATTTTGATGTCAAACAGTAGATCCAGTGGGTGCAAGGCATTACTTGTCATGCATATTACAATGTCCTCAAGTTTCCTTCTGTTTCCAATTTTGTGCTTTCAGCTGCGGTACCAAATTCCAATGACTTTGCGAGAAAAAGCTGTATGGAAATTCACAAAAGAAAACAACATTAATATGGTTACCATCAATCCAGGATTGGTGATAGGACCTCTCTCACATCTAGCACTTAACACAAGTATTGCTGCAATTTTGAAAATAATAAATGGTACGTTCTGTTACTATTCTTAAAGCATCTCAGTTACTTTATCAACTCTAACACAACTGCTTTTTATGGCCATAGTAACTGGAAAAGGAACAGGGATCATTGTAACAAAGTAGTAAGTGTATGTCAAAGTGTAAGAAAATGAACATTGAGAGATTTTTATCTGTAGGTTAAACTTTTTTTTAATGCACATTGGAATTATAATGCCTATAAAGTTATCGTCTAAAAGTACTTTTCTTCAAAATTTATTTATTAAGGATCCATTAGTCTGACTTGTTTGTGATTTAAGTTTCCTTGTTACTTTGAAAAATATTTGATGACTTCTATGTGTTATATGTACTCTGTTTGGCCCCCCGACAAGAACTTTTGCATCCCACCTCTTAGGGACTCTTTCCATCGTTGATTTATGCAGGTGCCCAGACATTTCCAAACCAGTCATTGGGTTGGATCAATGTGAAAGATGTTGCAAATGCTCACATTCAAGCATTTGAAGTTCCTTCTGCTAACGGAAGATATTGTTTGGTTGAGAGAGTGGCCCACTACTCGGAGGTTGTGAAGATTTCACGTGAGCTGTACCCTCAATTGCAACTTCCTGAAAAGTGAGTTCAATTGTTTCTACAATTTCAAAACTGCATATGATATATAGTTTAGTTATATATCTTGCTCTAATCTTTTTTGCCAATCTATCTCTTTTCCAAAATGTTGAATTATCTTTTTCATTTTTGTTTTTCATCTATTGTTTCTGCTCTGTTGGGGTATATTATCATGTTAAATAATGGTGGTTTGATCTACCACGTTCTGCTGTGGAAGCAACAGATTTCGTTATATGAACTTAAATAAGGATCAGTTAGTGAGGATCTAAGGTTAAGAAAAAGTGATTTACCTAAGCTAAGCATGAGAAAGTTGTTGAGAGTATAAAGGAGTTGTTGGGAGAATTTAAGCTAAACACATGAGGGATATGTTGCAAAAAGCTTATTTTGGTAAGCTATTTGTAATAGCTTATAAGAAAAGGCTAAAAATTGAATTTCTTAACAAAACCTTAATGATTGTGATGTATCATTGTAATAGAAATCACAAGTCAGTTGGACTAGTTAGAATGTAACCGTTAGAAGAGATACTAAGCCTATAAATAGATGTAAACTCACTTGTATTCAATCAGGCTTGTTAGATTTAATATGATTTGGATTAGTTCCAGTTTCTATTCTCTATCTCTCTTCTGCTTCTCTACTTAACGTTTATATGCAGAAATTCCTTTAACGTCGGAAGCAAAAGACACATTGAAATAAGTTTTCCACTTTCCATTTAAGAAGAAAGAAAGAGCTTTCTTCTTTGTTTGGTACTGAATTAAGGGTAAGGTTCTTTTGGCGCAACACAACCTACAAAGGGAGTGTTTTGTGCTGTCATTTTGCAGATTTTGATAAATGCCCCTAATAATTTAACACCGAAAATCTAGAATCTATCATGATCCAAAAATCTGCGTTTGACTGTTGTGAATGTTGCATGTAACGGAATATCCATATCATCTTAGAGCTGTGTTAATTCGATATTTTCATCATTCTGTATATTTGGAACTTGAAATGAGTGGTATGGTTGAATTGGTGTGTTGATTAAAGACTTGAAATGAAGGGTATGTATGGATCCAGGGGAGGAAAAGCAATAGAGAGCTTCAATTGAAACCTAAATTCTTGACTGTGACTGTCAATCCAATCTTGTAGCAAGGAGTTCTCATAGGCCAAGTTGTGACTGATTTCCTAACTCGTCTAACTTGAGAAATAGAATTCTTTAAATTTCATGATATTGTGTTCCTCTCATTTGATCACGACAGATTTTGATCTTATTCCACCAAAAACCATGTTGTATAAACCAAATGGCATGTATTCTGACTTCATACCATTCATTCAGTTCATGTATTTTATTTCTGATTTTTTTTTTTTTTTTTTTGGTTGCTAATTTCATTTCTTGCTTTCTCATCAAACTTGATAGGTGTGCGGACGATAAGCCATTCATGCGGACATACGAGGTTTGTAAAAAAAAAAGCAAAAAGACTGGGAATTGAATTTATTCCATTGGAAGTGAGTCTGAAGGAGACCGTGGAAAGCTTGAAGGAGAAAAAATTGTCAACTTTTAACTCTGCAATCCCTTTTTGAAGATTAAATGTTGGTTAGCTTAAGCATGCTTTGAGTTGATATGTTTGAGAAGATATTGAGAGGGATACGGTGCTGGGATATATAGGACCTAGTTGGAATGAACTTTAGTTTGTCTATGTGATGGAGACAAACCTGACAAAAGTTTGCAACTATATTCCTTTCTTACGTGTTAAACATTGATTCCTAGGATTTTATGGCCATGCTTGTGTTTGTTGTCAATTCTGAGATACATGTACATACCAAATCAGTATAGCTATACTTCTTCTGACACAGCAACACAATTTCACAATCAATAGCGAGATCAAGTACTAGATAATCTTTTTCTTCTTTTCTTATTGCTTGTCGCGATGTACTCAATAGAGAATTCCTCCATTTTTATAAGATGAGGGTTTTCTACATTATTAGCTTCGGACTAAAAACTAAGGGTCAAATAAAATGTGAGTATGACGGATTTTTTTCTTCTTCTCAAAATTCATCAAGTAGATTATCATATTTCTACAATTTAATTAGATGTGAAATCTAGAAATATACTTTTTGTGGTTGTAGAAGAAGTTTTTTCTTGGAACCCTTTCTTTTTTTATTTAAAATACTGCGTTAGTTGTACAATAAAAAGCAACAATAACAATAATAGCAGTAATAGATAGTATTTACTGGCAGAAAAATAACAAAAAAATAAATTTTGAAGAAGATTTTTATCAATATTAAAATAACAAAAAAATAAATTTTGAAGAAGATTTTTTCGATATTTGTGGCACGTGCATTGTTGTTCTTTTATTACACCCAAAAGTCTCCTTCTTGGCTTAATTTTGAGAATGAAGATTACCGGAAACTCTCTCCCTCTCTCTTCTCTCATGCTCTCGTCTCTTTATCTTGGTTCTCACTCTCAAATCTCGTTCTATTTCAAGTTTGAAACCGATATGATGAATGAGAACCAAGGCAACACTTAAATAGAATTTTAAGGGTCTAGTTCAAAGGAAAAGCTAAGGGCCGAGGGCACACAACGCTGGGCTTAAGAACTGTTGTTGCGTGTGAACAATAATTGGCCGAAAGGGAAACTGTGCTTTTCCGATGGCGTGTGTAAAGCCCTAAAATTCATATTCATTATAAACATTATATGTTGGTAAGTAATACCTATTAGAAATAGGTGAATATGTGGTCTCAAAATTGAGTAACATATTTATGTTAATTTAGGGAATTTTCTCTAAGAATTAAGGTAATCAAAAACCAAATTCTCTAATTTTAGTAATTTATTTGTTTATTTTCCTTGGAATTTAAAGAGGCAAAAAAATCCAATTTTATTTTAGGGATCATAAATTGCCCTATAATTATTGAATTAATACATAGTGCATAAATGACCATGAAAAGCTAAAAAGTTGTGAGGAAATAATTAAACCAATTAGAGAAAATTGCCAACAAGTAGTGGATAATTCAATCTATGTTAATTGAATTATTTTCATAAACATTCACAATTAATTTAGTGGCATATGTTAAAGGCATAATTAAGGATGTATTACCTTAATTAAGAAACAAGGGCTAGTGAAGGGCTAGGATTAGCATAGAAGTGGTTTCTAATTAATCTTAGAACCAATCATATTTTGACAATTACACTTAACTACTTTAGTAGGGATGCTAATTAAGATTAGATATGGAGGGCTAAGATTAAATTTAATAAAGCCAAATCCAAATGCCTTAATTAAGCCTCATAAAGCTTAATCCATGAGAAAAGGTTTTGAGCAATGAGAGAGAGAGAGAAAAAAAAGAATTAAAGCAAATTTGATAATGGTTTGAAATCCAGTAAATATCTGATGTACACAGTAAAAACTCAAAACAACAAATAAAGTGAGAATTTATACAAATTTAAATAGTTGTGGAGAAGTAGAAACCTTGGAGAAAATATAAGGACTTATCTTGAACCCACATAATTTAACCTCGAAAGTAAGTCTAGTAAAGGCTATTTTTGCAAACGTTGAAGAATAAGCTTAGTACAACCAGGGAAATTTAATTAGACCATAAATCTTGATATCCAACTACTAATCAACATACATACACAGAATTCAAAAGTATTGGTAATTGATCAAGCAACCAAAAATAGATTTCATTAAAGTAAATTAATCAACAATGACACCTAAGCTTTGATGATGTCATCAAGATGACATCACAAGGATGACATCACAAGAGCACATACTTTATAATGAAGGGTGAGGATTAAAACTTCTTGATTAAGTTTAGATCTAATGGTTGAGATTAAGGAAGAGGCAAATGGTGGGGCCCACATTGGGCTTGAGATTACCATTTTAACCTTGAGATTTTCCCTATAAATAGAGGCCTTGCCTCTCCTCATTCTTCACACAATATCAACCACCAAGTGGTGATTTCTAAGAAGGAGGAAGGAGTTCAAGAGCTTCAAGAGGTAAGCTTGTCTTTAGTTTTAGTTTCTAGTCTTTAGTTTTTAGAATTCTTAGATAGGAGTAGTGTAGATCTTAAATATTCTAGAATAAATTTTATTTACATGTTTTTATGGTCAAAATTGGCTTAGTTTCGAAAAAACTATGAGAGAGGTTATATAGCAAAATTTTTGAAAGGAAATCATCAAAGTAACGAAGTTCGCGAGATTTCATCGGTTTTGAAAATTCTGGAATCAGTGATGAATATGCCAAAATTTCATATTGAAAATATAGTCACAAAATTCTGGGAAAATTCATGGTTAAATTAGACTCATAGGGCTTTTTAAATATGCCAAGAAAATGTTAAAATGATTTCTGTAGAGGGAGATAACAATTCTCAAAGTTGGGCTACGAATTTCTGGAAAAATTCTGGGCGGAGGCTCAAAACTTTAAACCTGGGAGTAGTCCGTGTAATCTGGGAAAAATTGATTATTTTTACTTGAAAATAGACATCTTAAGGAATCCAAGGAATTTTACGGATCCTCGTTTCTATTTTTCTAGAATTAATTATGATTTTTCAAAGTTAGATAAAAATCTGTCCAGAATTCTGGACCAGCGTTTTTGAAGAATTAAATGTGATAAGTTGAGAGATAATCCTACCAAGGGTAAAAAGGTCATTAGTGACTAGGATATCTGTTAGGAAGTCATTGGGAATTAATAGATATGACATTACCGTTATAGGTTGAACACGATCACAGTCCAAACGTCAATGTACCGACATCATGACTAAGGTACGTCCGCGTACTGTAACTTTAACTCTGATGTGTCTTGTATGCATATATGTTATAGAATGATTTATGAAGTGATGGACAAGACTAGGTCTTGGGTCGGCACCGTGACTAAGTTTATGGGGCTTAGATCACCTATTTATACATTCAGCTTTATACGGTTTATAGTCTTGATAATGCGTTGAGTTTTCCTAGCGCGAGGACACGAGCGGCCATCGTGGCACCGCTGGTGCAAACGGGGATGACTTTACATGTCTTTGTGTGCTATTTACTTGTTGATATGTTAATCTTGCATCTGCTGTGTGCTTATGTTTGATTACTTTGCTATAATGTAATGAATATCATCATCCATATCTTGTATTACCCGAGCATGAGGTTAACTCCAGTTACACGAAGTTCAATGGGCATTGAACCTCGGCTCTTAACATAGCGTCGGGTCGGGAGGACCGAGGATCGAGGAGAAAGGCAAGCGGCACGCATAGGGACTCAGGTGAAGACTTTCTTCTTTTGTTATTCACTTTTGAAAACACTCGGTATAACGTACTGACCGTAATGTCAACCGGACTTACGGCATTTTAAATATAAATATCAGTTACTCAATCGCTCCAATGTTCTACTATGATGAAAAAAAAATTATTCCGCTTTTGAAAATGGGTTGTTACAGCGTGTGTGTGTTTCTATTTTCTTTTCTTTTTCTTTGTGTTTCATGTTTGCCAAAATGAATCAGAGAAACCGATGCTTTGTAAGTCAAATAGAGAGTTTGGAAGAAATGGTATATGGGCTTTGTTTGTAGTTGGGCCGATGGAATGAAAGAAATGGAATAGATATGCAATAGGTTATATCAAATGTTTCTGCATGGATGAATAGGAGCACGTGGGTGGGAGTGTGTTGGGCCTATTCTGTGATTTCCTAATCTCTATTTCTTCCATGTTGTTGGGCCAAGAATGGAGGTATTAAGTTGGAAGAGTATAGGTGGTTGGCATATAAAAGGGACATATGGGCCTAAATGTAATGGGCCTTTTAAAAATGCATAAGCTCTTTCTAACACATCAAGTATAAATTCCAAAATTTCAGGCCACAACTATTCCTAAAAATATTCCTTGAATTTATTCTTTTCCCAGAAGTTTCAATAAAAGAAAGAAAATAAGCATTTATCTCGAATAATTATTCTCATAATTATTTTAAGCCAAATTTCATAATTAATATTCATATATTTATACATGAAGCAACTCTAGAATAAAACATACAATGTGTATATTAATATATACGTTAGTCTACATGATATAGGTAACAATAAAAAAGCTTCTTTATCCAAGGTGGATTTCCAGAGTCAACTAGAGGAGTAACTCCACTTCTACCATCTAAATGCCAAAATATTTGCTGAAGAAAAAAATAATAACAACCAATTCATCAAATAATGAACTAAAGTAAAGCCTACATTTGTATCGTTGTTTTTTTGTGAGAATATTTTTTCATGTCACAAAAAACCTCTCAAGAGTGACACATACTAGTAATTGCCATTATGTGAATTTCATATTTGTTAGTTTTCTATATGTGTTTTGTTAGTTCTCTATGGGTTTTGATGATTACTAACAATTGTAAACAAGATGTGAAATTTTCCTTTCAAAAGTCGTAAAACTCACATCGAGCAAAAAACTCAAGGTTTGAACAAAAACCTTGAGGTTTGACATTACAGAGAGGAACTCAAGGTTTCTGAACTAAGCAAAACCGCAGGTTTTTAGAGAAAACTTGAGGTTTCATGACACAGAGACTTCTCAGCATTTTCTAGAAAATGCAAAACTCGAGGTTTCGGTAAAACCTCGAGGTTTGGCCTTACAAAGAGTCTCCTAAGTTTTGAACATTTGAAAACCTCCGAGTTTTTGTCTAAAACCTCCATTTTCTATTTTAACATGAAAATTTCAGGTTTTCACAAGTTTTGTGAAACCTCGAGGTTTGATAAGAAACCTTTAGGTTTTGACTTGCCAGAGAAAACTCATGATTTATCCAGTTTCTCAAAATTAAGTGAAAACTCGAGGTTTGAGTATAAACCTCGAGGTTTGTCCAAAGAGAAAGCATCTGTGCTTTCTCAGTTTTCAAAACCTCCAGTTTTACTTTAAAACCTCCAAGTTTCTGTCTTGGCACAAAAATTCAAAATTTTCACATTTGAGCAAAAACTCAAGGTTTGGTGAGAAACCTCGAGGTTTTGGCAACCGAGAAACACACGTCTTTTCTTTGATTTGAAAACCTCCGGTTTCCAAGAAAACCTCCGGGTTACGGCTTGGCGCGATTTCTCAAAGCTTTCATATTTGAATGAAAACTCGAGGTTTCGATAAAATCTCGAGGTTTGGCCAACTCGAGAGCTCAAAGTTTTTAATGTTTTGAAAACCTCCGGTTTTGGATAGAAACCTCTAGTTTTGATGTTTTGGACTAAAATCAATTCTACATGCTACAGTCCAAAACTCGAGGTTTGAAGAACAAACCTCGAGGTTTCATCGCTAGTTCAGAATTTCAAATTCTACGAATTTGTGAAACCCTCTTGTTTGATCTTAATACTTTCTATGATTATTCTCTAATGTTCCTAGATATATCTAACCACTTTGTTAGTGAGTTTCCGATGAATTAGAGAATGTTTATTGAAGGTTTAAAGCAAAAGCAAAAAGTGATGTTAGCACATTAAATGCAAAACCCAGAAAGTTGCATTCTTTTGGGTAATCCGTCTGCACACGCTGACAAAGAATTAAAGAATGATTTCCACATCCAGCAGTTGCTACTCCAACGGATTAATTTGCAGGAAGTCAACTCTGAACTTCTGCACAGCTGGATTATGTGGAGATTAGAGAGAAAAGAAGACCAAAGCTTAACCAAAACTTTGTCTAATGAAGGCAACGATTATAATGAAGATTACAACGGTCATTTAATGCTCTTTTAGTATAAATAGAGCAGCATTCAAGTCCTCTCAACTAACACATCTGCTGAAAACGAAATACATTCAAGTCTTGCATTTATTCTTTCAGTTTTCAACTATATTGTATCTTTTGATACATAGTGCTTCAGTAATTATCTTTACCTACTCTTAGAGAGAGTTCCTACTTGTAAATCACTCATTGTAAGGAATCACAAGTCAAGGGACTTGGTGATTGGGTGCATTGATTACAACTTGTAAGGGGGAGTAAGTTCAAGTGAGAGAATTACTCTTGAGTGCAGAGTGTGTAATCAATTGTTATAATGGAAATCCCAGAGAGTCTGGGGACTGGACATAGGTCAAGTGGTTAGACCGAATCAATATAAATTCTTGTGTCTTGTTCTTCTACTCTCCTCTCTGTCTATCTCTATTTTTATTGTTCAAAAACAGAGGAAGTTTTCAAAAATTTTAAACATACCCAATTCACCCCCCCCCCCTTGGGTATTTTGCTCCATTGATAGTCTTCAAGCTTCTTCAATAGTTATTAATGCAACAACTATAAATACCAAAAGCTTTGAATTCGCCAACTACCGAAACACTGTTCATTCAATTCGAGCTTATTGTAATCTACTGTTTCATTAAGTCTTATTTAATATCTTTTGATATCTTGCACTTCAGTGATTGTTATTTTCTGCTCTGTGAGAGAGTTTTCATAAACACTTATTTGATTATTTGTTTTGTTCTAAAATCTTAATGTTGTGGAACCTTAAGTGTGGGTGTACAATTACAGCTTGTAAGGGAGAGTAAGTCTCAGTGTGAGTGGATCATCTTGAGTACGAAGTGTGTAATTGTATCAATGATTAAGAGTTAGTAAAAATCCCAAGGTTCTCGGGGACTGGACGTAGGTCAAGGAGTTAGCCCGAAGTAGTATAAATTCTTTTTGTTCATTTTCCTTCTAAGTCCCTCTTTTAGTGTTCCTAAGTGCTTAGCAAAAAGTTTTCTATAATCACCTATTCACCCCCTCTAGATGATACTCCACCTTCAATATTTAATGTCACGGAATGAAAATTAAGGACCGTCTAGCATATAAAATGAGAAAACTTATATTCCTTACAATTTATTACATATAAATAATTTCCTGACAATTTAATTATAGTGGTATATACAATTATATAATAATTTTGAACATGTGAATACATTCCTAATTCATATATATAAACATATCCAAAAATAATAAAAGAAGATAGGGATCTTGCCTGTAGAATACGGGTAGCAACTCTGAAATAAAAATGAAAAGTTATGCATTAAATATTTACGTTAGTCCACGCGATACAGGCAGCAATAAAAAACTTCTTATCCAAGGTGGGCTTTATAGGACTTAATTGGAGGAGCAAGTCTACTTCTATTATATGAATACCAATATACTTTTCTGGTAAATAGTCCCCCGATTGAAACATGTTACACGGATAAAATGTAAATATACAATAATGATAAACTCCTCAAATCATAACAAGTTACATGGAATTTAAACAAGAAAGGATCACTTATTCATCATTTAAAAACTTAGACCGGTAAGAGTATATGAAACTAAATAAAGAACTAATCATCACTACTTAAATTAAAATAAAATAAAATAAATTCAAAGAACTCTTAACATATTTGAAAATTGATAAACCGATTTGAAAAACAATTATGGTCTTTATCAAGATGTAGACATAATGATAACAGACATGGACATATAATTTACGAGGATAAGTGACCGATCCGATGCAGTTGAAGCTAAAAGAAAAAGCATGAGCATAAAGCCCACAAAGAATAGGCGTGAGTGACCAACACAGAAAAATGAAGACATCATGCTTACGCAATCCCCACAAAACACATAGTATGAAAAAAATGAAGAAAAAGACATTGGAACAATAACTTCTGGATGTTGGGTTATTGCTTATCTCCTTGCCAAACTCATTTACTAGCGGGACTACGGGTGGGAAAAAACCTAGTGCTCCAATCCCAGTCCGACCCAACCTGAATTGGGTAGATCCGGTTTGGTCCAGTCCAAATAATCAACATAATGAAATCGGACCAGACTCGATTAAACTAACTGGTCAGGCTAGACCAATGTCCAGACCAATGGCCAAACCACTTGGACTAGTCCAGATCAATTTTTTTTTATAATTTTGATGTTACTTTTTATTTTTTATTTAATGTTGTTGGAGTTTTTTTAAGAATTCATATATAGCTAAGCTTTATTTTGTTGTGATGATTTTTATATGATTATATATCATCTTAATTGAATTTATCATGTTTAAATTTTTTTCCAATATTTTTTTTTATTGTTGTTGAGTGTTGTTGGATATTCTTACATATCTATGATGTTTTAATTTTATGTGACGTGTTTCGTATTATTATAGGTATTTTTATGGTCCTAATGAAGTTTAATAGGTTCAAATTTTCCTTCTGAAGAGTAAAAAAAAATATATGTAAATATAGATCCTAGACTAGCTGAATTAGTCTAAGAAGTCCACCAAACACGGTCTAGTCCAGCTCAAGCTGCCTTGTACATCCTAAAGTCCTTTCCAAACAAATCTCACGTTGATGTCAAACCTAGTCTAGTCCAGTGATGATCCCTAAGTGGGATACAAATATAACAAGCACTTTGGGTACTTTTTGGGATAGCAATGATAGAAATGAATTTTTTTCAAATAGGCTTTTACAAACGAGAAGATATGATAAAAGTCGGATTGTATATGTGATTTATATTTGGGATAGCGGTGACCGAAGTGACTCTTTTCCAAATGAGCTCTTGTTTGAAATAACTTTTGAAAAGTCATTTGAGATGAAAATGACATAAATCTTATTAAATATTACATATATATTAGTTGTATATATTGTAATAATTGAAAACAAAATTTAAATTTAAATTTGATAAAAAATACAATACTCTAAAGTATTTAATTAAATATATTCTAAGGGATAAATTAAAATGCATACAAATGTATATTTACTAGTACATTTTTTATTGGATCACCTATCCCTAACATTTTTTTCCAGAAGCTGAAAAAAGTGGCTTCTATCAGAAGCCAAATTTTTACAATAAGTCCATCAACTCTTGAAGCTATCCCAAACGGTCTAGATTAGCTTTTTTCCTTCCGCTGGGCTTATGTAACTATTTGATGGGCTTTTTTTTTTTTTAAAAAAAAAAAAAAACTATTTGGAGCTATCTCAAACATGTAAGTGAGCCAAGAACGAGTGGAAGCGGTTGAAGTTTTTTTGACACATCAAGCCGGACATTATTGTTAAAATATTTGATACCTAAAATTAAATGCGTTCAACTCAATCTTTAAGTTTAAGCTATATTTATAATCTGTTCATTTTTTTCTTTTTTTTCTTTTTTTGCATTCTTAGAAAATATCTAGTACTTCGGGATTAAGTTAAACCAAAATAAATTTTAGGAATTGACTATTGAGTTATAATTATATGAAAATTTTATAGACTAAATGATTAAGTTTTTTCTAAAAATTTATCACAAACTTTCAACTCTAGCTACTACTATCATGCAATGATCTATATTCTCATTAAAAAAAAAGTTATGAATATGATTAATACACCTTATTCCTTATTGTGTTTAGAATCATTGTTGTCAAACTCATTAGTTAACTCTCTGAGTTTATCATTTTTACGTTTCTACCTTACAAAATCATGTCAAGTCATACTTAAACTCATACTAGTTGTAAACTAGGTCAAACTTGTGAGTTCACACACCAAGTTTACAATCTTTATATTTACACCTTATAAAATCATATTAACTCACTCTTAAACTCGTGCTAACTTTTTTTATTTGATCATGATCAATAACTTTATATATAAATTTTATAAAAAGAAATGTTTGTTGAGTATGATAAATTATGAATATTGATAAATTTAATTTCCAATTGTTTGAATTTAAAATATATTTAAGTTACAATTTTTTTTTTTTATTTTAATTATATATATATATATAATATATTAATCCTATTTATTCATAAAAGTAAACTCTTATGTGTTGAATATTTAAGTCTATAATACGATTTTACAACACTGTCACGAGTTTGTTTAAACTTGTGAGTTTGACAACCTTGTTTGTAATATATGAGTAGCTATCCATTAGACTACATTTGTTCTTAAATATAAGATCAAGTTAAATTTTTGAAAAGATTAAGGAAGTTACTTTAAAGTGTTTATACTCATCATTTTTATCTAAACTAATTTGTTTGACTTATGAAATGATATATAATTTATAAGTATATATTTTATGATTAAATAGGTGTATATTTTATGAGAATTAGTTGGATTTATTGATATTATATACCTATTTAATTATCTTTTATATACTTTACTATCATTATAGGATAAAAAGATATTTTGATATAAAATCTACTTATTTCCTATTATATTTTGTAGGAAATATTAGCTGATTTGGAAAGAAGTAAAAAAAGCAATTAAGAGGATATGCAATCAACCAAACTCGGTGGTCCCACGCAAGAAAAATAGAAACAAAATCAATTGTGTGATCTGGTGGAGTTGATTACAAGATATAAGATATCTTTTTAATAAGAAAAAGAGAATCAGTGACCCAAGCCTAAATTATAAATAGGAAGGCAGAGACAAGAAAAAAAAAAGGATCGGGAGATACAGAACAAGAAGGAACGAAGAAGCAGTGGAGTAGAGGCTGAGCGTTTCAGTTCTCTTCATCATCTCCACGGAAGGACGGAAAGACTGTAGAGGTGACAAAGAAATTTTCTTTTCTCTCTCTCTTTATTCTTTGAATCTAAGTTTCATCTTTTTATTATGGATTTGATTATAGCCATGTGTGGCTAGTTGGTTTGGCAACCTAGAGAATCTATGAACTTGTTTGGGTTTTAGATATTACTCCCACGGATTAGTTTTGCTTAATTTTATTTCAGTTTATTTAATCATGTGTTAATTGCTATTGCTTATTGAGTGGCCATCATTGAGCATGTTTTAGGGATTTAGGGTTGAACTTCGAAGAGGGAATCCTAAATTAACCTTGGGATTAAATAATGTGGAATTATATTTAAATTGAATATGGAAGTAGGTTTAAATCTAATTTGCGTCTAAGATATGAATATACCTAAAAACTCCGCATAATCAAATTAAAGTGAACCCGATCTAAAATACATCTTATTTAGTTGTGTGAGGCATTACATAATTAATTAAGATAGGTATATAAATGGACTAGAAGGCATTTATAGACATTAATACTCTAGATTAGCTGATAGGGATAAAATCTAAGAAACAAACCACGGATTAGTGACTTTAGGCTACTCATTTATTAGTATGGTAGTTTCTTTGTTTTAATTTCAATTTCTTTTCTCTTAATTAAATTTAATTTGGTTGTTCAACTTAAACGAAATGTGAAATTAATGCTTAACTGAAGTTGTGGATACTAAGTCCTCGTGGGAACGATATCTTACTTACTCTTTATTACTTGATACGGCCCGTACACTTGCGGAGTTTTTAGGCTATAAAGTTTTGCCCTATCAATAATCTAATGATACATAACATATTAATATAATTAAGTCACTTATTTAACTTTCTTAATCTCTCTAAAAAAATCACTTGTGTATTATACTAATGACCAAGAGGGACTAATAATAAAGAGGTCACATTCTCATAGTAATAAATAAAGAGCCTAACTTGTATAATTTTGTTTTTTCTTCTCTACAATTTTTGTGTTCCAACTATATTATTTTTTCCACAAGCACTCACAATATGTTGAGCTCAAGTATCAAGTCATGATTTTTTTTTTTAAAAAAAAAATTATATATTTTTTTGGTTATATAAAATCTCATTGAACATGAGTAACAAGCTAGAACCCTTTGGTGCAATGTCTCTTTGACATGGAAAGCCTTTTCCCTAATTACCACATATGCGTCTAAATTTAAGTTTTGATATTTTAACTGGATTTAATATATATAAAAAATTCATAATTTAAACCTCAGTAACCGTTTTAAAAAAATTAAAATGTTGAAAGATCCTCTATTCAAAATTTCTTCTTTCTTTGCACAAACTCTACAAATGAATTTAACTTTCCCAATATTCTTTCGCTAAAATTTCTTTAGTTTTGGAAAAAATATATTAAATATGTTCAATTTTTATGAATAAAATTACATCTTACGAATAAAATTATGAAACTTTAAATTATAGTTAGTCTCAATAAATTAAAGTTTTAAAAATTTTGTTATCAAAATTTAAAAATTACGGAAATATAACATCCCAAAACCTAATAACAATTTTTACAGATTAATATACAATTATTACAAGTTAATGATGATTTTAGTCACTAAAAATAATTATAGTGCTTATGATTAGGTAGATTATAAATTATAAATTAATAAAATCATTTTCATTCCCTTATCATCATCATCAAATAACGTAATATTGGCTTAAAGTTCCAATATTTTTTATGAATAAATTAAAACATAAGTGAGTTCAAGACCGAGAAATAATACTCCTCAAGGAGACTGTGGAAAGCTTGAAGGAGAAAAAATTCGTCAACTTTTAACTCTGCAATCTCTATTTGAAGATTAAATGTTGGTTAGCTCAAGCATGCTTTGAGTTGGTATATGTGGAACTGAGAGCTTGGTATATGAGGAACTTTGAGTTGGTATATGAGGAACTGATAGCTCTATCTCCTTTTGTAATAAAAGAAACGGTGCTTGAGAAGATATAGAGAATGATTCGGTGCTGGTATATAGAGGACCCATTTGGAATGAACTTTAGTTTGTCTATGTGACGGAGACAAACCTGACAAAAGCGTGCAACTGTATTCCTTTCTTTCGTGTTAAACATTACTTATTGATGTGGATCCTCCAACGTAACTGTATCCATGCAGCCAAACTACAATTCCGTTTCTCCAACTAACTTGGATCCTCCTGCCCTGAAAAACCATAACTAACTCCCTAACCACCCACATATACCACCACGTGCTACAATACCCACATCTGTGTGCTTCAGCACCCACGTCATCTTTGTGGGGACGAGTCATGATATTTTTTTTCCTTTTATAATCTTCCGAGTCTATGCCGTAGGCGAAATTTAGTATTAAATAAATACGTTCTAACTCCCCACTTTATTAGATTTATTTATATATTTTTTGACAATCGGTGTACCCCTGCGGTATATATATGCATGGAGCCACTAAAATCCTCGCACACTAAAGAAGAGAAAGTGAGAAAGAGAGATAATGAGCAACAACGCAGGGAAGCTCGTTTGTGTCACTGATGCTTGTGGCTATCTTGCTTCATGGCTCGTCAAGCTTCTTCTTCACCGTGGTTACACTGTGAACGCCACTGTTCGCGACCCTAGTGAGTGATCCTCTTTTTACATTCTTTGCTTTTCGCTGTGTAATGTCAGTTATTCGCTTTCCTTGCTGGTTCCTGTCACTATTTTTGGTTAGGATTTAACATTGCCTAGAAGGATATCTCCATATATATATATTCCCTATTTCTGGTTTTGTTGGAGGGCAATTTTATATGGGAATTGAAAATTGAAGATGATCCGTTGACCGTTGGGGTATTTATGGAGAGACGACGATAGGAACCTCTAGGAGAGTTATGCCCCTTCAAGCTCTTAAGTTTATCTGAGCTGAATCTCATCTTTCCGTCGATGGACTTTAGTCCTATGCCTTTCGATGGTTCTTGAAAGATATAATTGCCTCCAGCTAAGCATATCATCGCTAAGTTACCAAGAAATGATTATAGTCCTGTGAAGGGAACCCATGGCTCTGATATTTCCTTTTGCTTTGGACTTTTTTAATTGTTTGTAGTAAATTGCATCGATTTTTATTGTTCTTTGCCATAATGCTAATTATTAAGGTTTTGAATGACCATTTTACTTTGGTCTGTGACTCTTTCCAGATGATACTAAAAAGGTAGACCAGTTGCTCAACCATGATGGTGCGAAGGAGAGATTGCACTTGATTAAAGCAAATCTCCTGGATGAAGGTTCCTTTGACCCTGTTGTTGAGGGGTGTGAGGGTGTCTTTCATTCTGCGTCTCCCTTTTATCATGATGTCAAAGATGCGCAGGTTCATTCCATTCTGCATTTGTTGATGGATAATGAAATGTGGTCTGTCTGTTGTAAAGCATTCTGTTTTTGCTGCTTTAATATGCTTGAACAGTGATTCCTTATGTCTAGGAAGGTGAGTGGGAGTCGGGTGCAAAAACCATTAAGATGGGGTCTTCTTCTTTGCAATTCCAAATGAGAAATCAAAACCGTAGGAATCTGAAGACGTTGTAATAAGAGTGCCACAACCCATAATTATAGTATTTCATTTCCTCAGATAAGCAGAAAGTTAATTTCTGAACACTAAAAGATTGTCATGCGGACAATTCCCAAAATTTTTCACTTGGCAAATAATAGCATGATCTTGTTGATATAGTTCAATGAAATGAATTAATTTCTTACTCTTGTACTAGAAGGTAGGAAATTTTTAGTAAATGGGAAAATTCTTGGAGCTCTAAGCACAATATCGTAAAACGATTAGAATGCCATGCCATAGGCAAGTTCTATTCTTGATGTATAACTGCACTTGCTGCCCATATCCTCTTCAAATGGAACTTTGTATTGTATATCAAAGAAATGATTTGATTAATGCCTCTCATTTTGAATGTCTTTGTTTCTTTTTCGATTAATGGTTGGTTTCATTAATAAATTGCTGTCTGGAATCTTGTAATCATAATTCTTGGCTAAAGAAAGTGGTAAACTCTTTTGGATATTTTATTATTACGCATTTGACATTTTCTATAATTTATCAGTCAAGTGTAGAAACTCCCAATTTCTTGTGGCCTTATTTTCTAACTCATATCTTTTGTCTTTCTCATTTCAGGCTGCACTGCTTGATCCGACGGTGAAGGGGACTCTCAATGTTCTAGGATCATGTGCTAGATTTCCATCTGTGAAAAGAGTTGTTTTAACTTCTTCCATGGCTGCAGTTGTATATAATAGAAAGCCTAGAACTCCTGAAGTTGTTGTTGATGAGTCATGGTTTTCAGATCCTGACTTTAGTATGGCATCTCAGGTATCCGCTATATTTCATTGGACCAAATTACTGATAAAGACGTTATCATTCTGGTTAAATTTGTGTTAGTGAATGTTCTGTAGAGTTGAGACAGCTATTATCTATCTAATGGGAAAATCAGAATGGTATGATATACTGTATGCTCAATGAACATTGTTAGTGGAGGCCACCAAGGTGGAATGGCTAGATATCGAAGAGCCCATCGGCCACTAAGGTGGAACGGCTCCACACTGGTGGCATCTTGGTGGTTATGAAGATGGTGGCTATGGCCTCCTACAATACAACATAACAATCCGTGTAAGAGGGACATTAGTAAATAAAAAAAATGTCCATAACAATCATTCAATATTGTATCGTGTGCTATCAATGCTGGGAAATTTATGAAGGTTCCTCCTCCCTGAAACGATCTCAGACTTTGCCGAAATCCTTAGTCATATCAATTTCATCTTTTCTTTTATTATTTTCAAATCAACTACCCACAGACGTCTGTGCCTCTGTTTTTCTTTGCATGTTTCCCCAATTATTTTCTGCTTCTAAGGGAACTTCAGTGTATTTTGCTTGTTTTCGAACCCTCTATTTCATCTAAAGTCTCTTAGTTTTGATTTTGATGTCAAACAGTTGATCCAGTGGGTGCAAGGCATTACTTGTCATGCATATTACAATGTCCTCAAGTTTCCTTATGTTTCCAATTTTGTGCTTTCAGTTGTGGTGCGTAGTTTCAACGACTTTGGCAGAAGAAGTTGCATGGAAATTCACAAAAGAAAAACACATTGATATGGTTACCATCAATCCAGCAATGGTGATAGGACCTTTCTCGCAACTAGCACTTAACACAAGCATTGCTGCAATTTTGAATATAATAAGTGGTACTTTCTGTTACTATTCTTAAAGCATCCGAGTTACTTTATCAACTTCAACTCAATTGCTTTTTATGGCCATAGTAAATGGAAAAGGAACAGGGATCATTGTAAAAAAGTACATAGTAAGTGTATGTCAAAGTGTAAGAAAATGAACGTTGTGAGATTTTAATCTATAGGTTAAACTTGTTTTAATGCACATTGGAATTATAATGCTTACCATAATGCTAGATCAGAATATTTTCCTTTTTCTGTTTTTTGTGGTATATGTAGCTTTAAACTTTATAATTTTAAGGAAAATCCTATATAAAGTTGCTTAAAATAGAGAAACTCTAAATCAAGTTGTTAAACCCAAAAAAATTCCTAATTAAGTTATAGACTCAATTTGAGATTTTAAAATATAGGTAAATTGACTTTATTACACTCTCCTAATCTTCTCTATCATCTTTCCTCTTGAAAAAATTTAATTGCTCTTTAACTTAGTCTTTTCATAATTGTGCATATATATTAACATTAATATATAATAAAATATAATATAATTCATTTAAATCAAAGGAGTTTTTGTGTTCAAGAAGAATAATTTGAGTAAAAGAAAAAAAAAAAGGCATAACACCTTATCAATTAAATGTTTTTATCAAATATTTTAGATAAAATTTTATTGTTGAAAGAACTCAAATTAGTTTTTTGTCAATTACAAAAAAAATCAATCTTCATTAATCATGCAATTTTACTTATGTGATATATAGGTTTTTTTTTAATGTTAATAAATATCTTTTTTTTTAAAAAAATATTAATGAAAATCCTTGATATGCAGCTTGCTATATGAAACCGATTATTTTTTTGTATTAACATTTTTTTCTCAATTAACAAAAAATAAGTAAAAAATAATTTTTTTAATTCTCAATGTTGAACTAGAAATCATTTAATTAATATTGGGACTAATACTTTTTTTTTTGAATTATTCCTAATCATTCTTCCACAAAACATAAAATTTCTTTGATCTAAGTTAATCATATTTTATTTTATTATATATTAATGTTTATATATATTTACACTTATTGTAAAAATAAGTTAAAAATTATTGAAACCCTTTTAAGATGAGAGAGGAGACTATGAGAGGGCACTAACATCATTTAATATAAATTTTAAAATTCTAAATTGGGTCGATAACTTAATTAGGGATTTATTGAATTTACCAACCTAATTTAGAATTTTCCTATTTCAAGCAGCTTTATATGGGATTTTCCATAATTTTATATACTTTTCATCCTTATTGACAAATTGTGCATTACAAGGAAAATTGGAACCATGGACTGGAATTGGCACAAAATTTCTATCCTATACGAAATGGGAAGGAGATCTTTCAGATGAACAAAGTTATAGTCTCAATGTACTTTTCTTCAAAATTTCTTTATTAAGGATCCAACAGTCTGACTTGTTTGTGATTTAAGTTTCCTTGTTACTTAGAGAAATATTTGATGACTTCTATGTGTTATATGTATTCTGTTTGGCCCCCAGACAAGAATTTTTGCATCCCACCTTTTAGGGACTCTTTCCATCCTTGATTTATGCAGGTTCCCAGACATTTCCAAACATGTCATTGGGTTGGATCAATGTGAAAGATGTTGCAAATGCTCATATTCAAGCATTTGAAGTTTCTTCTGCTAACGGAAGATATTGTTTGGTTGAGAGAGTGGCCCACTACTCGGAGGTTGTGAAGATTTTACGTGAGCTTTACCCTCAATTGCAACTTCCTGAAAAGTGAGTTCAATTATTTCTACAATTTCAAGACTGCATATAATATATAGTTGTTATATATCTTGCTCTAATCTTTTTTGCGAATTTATCTCTTTTCCAAAAGGTTGAATTATCTTTTTCATTTTTGTTTTTCATCTATTGTTTCTGCTCTGTTGGGTATATTATCATGTTAAATAATGGTGGTTTAATCTACCATGTTCTACTGTGGAAGCAACATATTGCTTTATATGAACTTAAATAAGGATCAGTTAGTTTAAATAATTATCTAAGATTAAGAAAAAGTGATTTTTTTTTTTTTTTTAAATAAGGATCTAAGATTAATCTATCTCTCAATTCTGCTTCTCTATTTAACGTTTATATGCAGAAATTCCTTTTATGCGGGATGCATAAGACATATTGAAATAAGTAAACATGTTTCCGCCAACCTACAAAGGGAGTGTTCTGTCCTGTCATTTGGCAGATTTTGATAAATGCCCCTAATGTTAAATTTAACACCGAAAATCTAGCAAGGAGTTCTCATAGGCCAAGTTGTGACTGAGTTTCTAACTCGTTTAACTTGAGAAATAGAATTCTTTAAATTTCTTGATATTGTGTTCCTCTCATTTGATCACGACAGATTTTGATCTTATTCCTCCAAAAACCATGTTTATAAACCAAATGGCATGTATTCTCACTTCATACTTTATTTCTGATTTTTTTTTTTTTTTGGTTGCTAATTTCATTTCTTGCTTTCTCATCATACTTGATAGGTGTGCGGACGATAAGCCATCCGTGCCGACATACCAGGTTTCTAAAGAAAAAGCAAAAACACTGGGAATTGAATTCATTCCGTTGGATGTGAGTCTCAAGGAGACGGTGGAAAGCTTGACAGAGTAAAAATTTGTCAACTTTTAACTTTGCAATCCCTATTTGAGGACTAAATGTTGGTTAGCTCAAGCATGCTTTGAGTTGGTATATGAGGAACTGATAGCTCTATCTCCTTTTGTAATAAAATAAACAGTGTTTGTGGTCTTGCTGATGGATATTTTGGAGGGTAAAGAATTGGAATTCTACATGAAGAAGATTCAGAGGAAGAAGGGCAAGGGTGCTGGTGCTGCCTAAAGATTTTTCTTTTTATTTTTTTTTAATCAAAGTTCCATGTTCAACTTTCTGTATTGAGATAAATTCGGATCAGTTTTGGCGTTTCTACATTTTTGGAAGAGTTTGAGATATACATGTTTCGTTGTTAATTTTTTAAAAATAAAATAAACAGTGTTTGTGAAGATAATTGAGAGATCTAGGACCTATTTGGAATGAACTTTAGTTTGTCTATGTGATGGAGTCAAACCTGACAAAAGCGTGCAACTGTATTCCTTTCTTTCGTGTTAAACATTACTTATTGATGCGGATCCTCCAACGTAACTGTATCCATGCAGCCAAACCTGAAAAAAGGGTGCGACTATAGTTTTAAAAAGTTTGTTATATGTGGAACTGATAGCTCTATCTCGTTTTGTAATAAAATAAGCAGTGTTTGAGAAGATATTGAGAGATATAGGACCTATTTGGGAATGAACTTTAGTTGGTCTATGTGATGGAGTCAAACCTGACAAAAGGGTGCGACTATAGTACTTTCTTTCGTGTTAAACATTGATTCCTAGGATTTTTTGGTCATGCCTGTCTGTCTTTGTATCTTGTGCTTGTTAATATAAGAGGTAGTTGACCTTTTCTTGAGGAGATTAATCAAATTAAATAAGTTCCATTAAAATATTTATCCTTATTGGTTTTTTCAAACTAATTTATTTGATCTATAAATTGATATATAATATAATAATATATAATATATGTTGTTGCTAAATAATTTATTTAGCTTCTTTAATTATTTTTTTTATAAAAAAATTCTTTGTGTTCTTGTTCCTGGTTCTTATGTAAGAGGAAATAATTAGAATTTGTTCATGCAGATGTTGGTGAATCGCTAGAGGATAAGATGCATTTAATGTCGAGAAAATTACCAAAAAAAAAAAAAAAAAGAGAAAGAGACAAATATGTAATCTAAGTGGGAAAGCATTTAATTTTGGGGAAAAAAAAGAAGACCAACATGTAATCTGAAGATGGAATGTCACCTAAAGGGAGGGTGAATAGGTGATTACAAAAATTCTTTCGCAATGTAATCAAAACACCACAAACAGAAACAAAGAGAAGAACAGAAAGACACAAGAGATTATCCTAATTCAGACTCTTCATCACCTAGGATTTCCACTATCTTTCAAAGACATTACACTGTACTCGGATGATCCTCTCATTAGGACTCACTCCCCTTACAAGCTGTAATTGTACACCCACACTTAAGGTTCCACAACCTTAAGATTTTACAACTAAATGAAATAATCAAGTAGTGTTTAAACTCCTCACGAGTAGATAATTAATGAATACTGAAGTACAAGATATCCGAAGATATTAATGAAATAGATGAAACAGTTAAATACAATAAGTTCGAATTGAATACTCAGCGTTTCGGTAGGTGGCTAATTCAATGCTTCTGGTATTTATAGTCAATGACATTTATGATCGTTGAGAAGCTTGTTGAAATATCCGTTGAGACTCTTTTAAATGTCCATTAGAGTTGAAGCGGGAAAGGTCTGTATAATCGCCGTCATTATATTCTTTGATTCCTTTGTTCTACAATTATTACCGTTGGAAAACCTGGCAGAAAGAATGAAATAATCTTGCCCAAAACGTCTTTCGGATGTTCAGAGCCATGATAGTTGGTTTAGTGTCTCGAAGTGGTAATTGCATTAAATGCTCTGACACAACGAACATCTTTTTTGCAATCTCAATTTGAACAACTTTAATCCACTGCAAATCACTCACAAAGACGATTAGAGATAATATAAATGTGATTTGTATAAAGATATGAGTGATAACTCAGATTAATCTTATTCACGAATTTATGTTTACTGATAGACAGTGAACCATACTCGAGCAGACATGAGAAAGTAGCCTTTGTATCAGTGAAAGTCACTCATACTCGAGCAACATCGAGCCCATGCTCAAGCACCATGCTCGGGCACTGAATTTGTACTGCTCGAGTAACATCGAATTCTTTGCTGATATAGGTTTAGTAGAAGAGTTTGTTGGTGTTATACACCTATCGGCCTCGCCCTTTCGGGTAGCGGATAGTGTGATCCTTTACTCTTATTTAATTCTAAGTTATTTTTCCCAAGTTAATTTATGTCACACATCAGAGTATAAGTAGCAGAGCACTAATAGGTTTGGACAATAATATACTGATAAAAATACGGAAGGATAAATTTTTCCCTAGAGGGATCAAAATATACAGTCATCCGTGTTAGTTATGATTAGTTTTGATGATGTCTTACATAGATGTCATTCTTAAGAGCAAAAAGGTTGCATACTACATTTATCTTCTACTTTGACTAATTTTTTTATTTAATGTAGATGCAAAGTTTAATAATGGAGATTGATCAAGATAAGGTATTAAAGAAAGAAGAAAAGAAGAACTTGCAAGGGTTATCAAGGAAGCAAGATGTTATTCCAAGTTAAATGATGAAGAATGAACAAATTGGGAGATGGAAGGAAGAACTTGCTGAATGGAATGAAGATATCATTATTCAAGTTCTTATTTTGATGCTAGAAGGCTCCAAGATCATATGGAAGTTTGAATGTTTCAATTCAAAGTTAAAACAAGCAAATATAAGGTTTAGGACGAGAAAACTCGAGGTTTGAGTGCCTTCAGCATCTCTGGTGTCTCTAGACTAGTGAACCTCGAGGTTTCTATCAAAAACTCAAGGTTTCAGCCAAAACCTCGAGGTTTCAAGCAAAACCTTGAGTTTTCAGCACTGATAAGCAACTCTGGTCTACTCTGTTTCACGTTTAGCTCAGGCAATGTCTGGTAATTCGATGATATCTCTTAAACCAGAAATCGGATTGAGGTAAAACCAGTGGCATATGAAACTAGACTCCCAATGCGTCATTTTGATATAAAATTCAAGCCAAAAGGAGTTCAGATCAAGGAGATATGAATTTTGGAAGTTGACAGTGAAATTCACGCCACACAGCAGAACAAGCTTCAATGTTTTGAGTGTATCTCACAAACTACAAATCCGATTGAGCTGAAATCAGTGGCATATGAAACTAGACTCATAGAGCTTTCATTGAGATTTTAATGGACTAAAACGGAGTTCAAACCAAGGAGATATGTCCTTCAAAAGTTGACAGTCAGTTCAGGACACTGCAAAAACGCTGGTCAAGAACAGCCTTCATTCATCGGATCATAACGGGCATAATACAATGAGTTTGGAGCTGATTCTTCTTGCAATGGATTCTCACCTCAAGCTTGGACATGTAAACTTGAGTTTAAGATTGGCCAAGAATTTTCCAAGTTTTCTAAACAAAGCTCGGTTTCTCGTCGGTTTTCAAAACCTCCGGGTTTATGGGAAACCTCCGGGTTTGAGCTCAAATGGTGTTTTCTCAAGTTTCTCAAAATTATGAGAAACCTTGAGGTCTCTGGACAAACCTTGAGGTTTGTCAAGGCAGAGAGGATTTGCATTTTTCCAAGTTTTCAAAACCTCTAGGTTTCTCTCAAAACCTCCAGGTTTCTGTTTTGGCTCAAAACTTAGAATTTCAAAGTTAAAGTAAAACCTCCAGGTTTTGGTGAAAACCTCCAGGTTTCTGGCTTCCAGAGAGCAAACATTTTCCATGTCTTTGAAAACCTCGAGGTTTCTAAGAAAACCTCCGGGTTTGCCTTTATTGCATTTTTGAGAGTTTCACTTTCAAAGTGAAACCTCGAGGTTTCTGCGAAAATCCTCGAGGTTTTGTCACACGAAACAAAACACTTTTCTGCTCATTAAAAAACCTCCACGTTTTAGAGAAACCTCCGGGTTTGGTGTTTTGGACTTAAACCTCTTTCACTTGCTATAGTCCAAAACCTTAAGGTTTCTGGAGAAACCTCCAAGTTTCTCAGCGTCTTCAGAAATTAAAATCTGACGATTTTGCTATACCTTCTTGTTTGATCTTAATACTTCCTATGATTATTCTCTAATGTTCCTAGACATGTTTAACCACTTTATTGCTTTGAGTTTCGATAGATTAGAGAATGTACATTGAAGGTTTAAAGCAAAAGCAAAAGTGATGTCGGCACATTAAATGCAAACCCAGAAAGTTGCATTCTTTTGGGTAATCCATCTGCACACGTTTGCAAAACATTAAAGATTGCTTTCCACATCCAGCAGCTGCTATTCCAACGGATTTATTTTCAAGAAGTCAACTTTGAACTTCTGCACAGCTGGATTAAGTGAAGATTAGAGAGAGAAGAGGACCAAAAGCTTAACCAAAACCTTGTCTAATGAAGGCAACGGTTATATTGAAGATTACAACGGTCATATATTGATCTCTACCTATAAAAGAGGACAAATTCAAGAAGAAAAATGAAGAGACACAAGCTTACATCTTCAACATGTTCATACTCTATTTTTCACATCATTTACTCTATGTTTTTCATGTTTAGACAAATTTAGAGAGTGAAGTGATTTGTATTGCTCTTCGGTGTTTATTCATTTACTTCTAAGAGAGAAGATTTATTGTAATCATTCTATCCTTTTCGAGAGTTACTCAAGATTGGGTGATCTTGAGTGGGAAACCCATTGTATTGATTACGGCTTGTAAGGGGAGTAAGTTCTAGTGAGAGAACTACTTCGAGTACGAGTGTGTAATCAAGTGGGTGTATTGATTACGGTTGTAAGGGGGAGTGGATCCTAGTGAGAGGATTACTCCAAGTATAGAACGTGTAATCAAGTTGAAAGAAGATAGTGGATTGAAAATCTCAAGTGGAGCTTGAGGACTGGACGTAGGTCAAGGATTGGACCGAACTAGGATAAATCTCTGTTTGCATATTCTATTCCCTTATCTCTTATGTGTCCAGCATATATGTTTGAATGACTATTTATTGCTTTATAACTCTTTACTTTGTCATACAAACTAGTTTTACTTGAGTTGCAAAAAAATTTTCAAAGTTCCTAAATTTTTATACTTCACCAATTCACCCCCTCTTGGGTTCAGCCGGTTCTTACAATCCGGATAATGGTGCCCGAATAGGCCAAAATAAAATAATACAGTCATCCGATAACCAAAATAAATATCCAAAAATAACAGTCACAAACATCCACCTCCACACTACTCCAGCTCCGGAGCCTTACCTCTGTCTCCCTGCTCCAGTCTCGATGAACTACCAGAGGGCTTAAAAGGGGCTGGGATTCAAAATTGAATCCCAAAGTAACCTTTAATTTCATATAAAATGTATAACAAAGCATGTAAGCAAACCATGAATAAAAATTCAAACCACATCTCATTCAGTATCATGCACAAAGCAAGGCACACAGCCAATCCGGAACTAGCAGTCCTAATAGCACAAAGCATAGATTGCAGCAGTCCTTAATAGCACACAACACACTCGTCAGGCATGACACACAACAAGGCCCGTTTATGCACACAGTATGTTCCGGTTCCATAGCGCTTGGAAAATGAATGATGACTAAATGTATGCAATATATATGGAAAAACATACATACACAAGTCACATAGAGTATATGAAGATTAAGGTTACTACCTGGCAGTCGACTACAGATAAGAATAATTTTCCCGACGCAAAAGATTACAATTATACCTAAAATAATAATAAAATATAAATATAATTAATTCCACCTCAAAAATATTTTCTTTGATAATTTAAAATAAGCCCAATTCATGGGTTCATTTTTACTAAATTCCTTTTCTTATTAAGGAATTTAATATGGGCCTATATTCTCTTAATTTTCGTCCTTATTCTGAAATTTCCATAAATAAAGACCCAACTTCAAAAATTCATAATTAAATCTAGAAAACTCCTTTTGAGTTGATTCTAAAGTCCAAATGACTCTTAATATGTTTATTTTCAACAAAAAATACTGATTTGAGTCAGACCAAGTTGAAAATTCACCCATGGCCCAAAACACCACTGCTGGTCCAGAATATGTCCAGGTTTTAGGGTCAGTTTTTAAACATTTATTTCTCTTAGCAAAAAATTCATAAAAATACTTGTTACCTATCAAATTAATCCTTGGGATGTCTACTATATTTTTGTAAAATTTCATAATTTTATAAGTTCATTTACTAGGTCAAAAATCATGAAAACTCCGACTGGCTCCACAGAAATTTCACAAATTAGCCTCCCAACGTTTTTATACACTTTCATCTAGGGTTCCAAAATTTTGATCCAAGTTCATCCTTATACAAAATCTCATTTTAAATACTTTAAAACCTTCAAAAACACCAAAATCAAATCATCTCCTCAAGAAAAATCATTTGCACGAAAATTATGATTTAATCAACAAAATACCAAATTTTCATTCTAGCTTCATATCTTTCATATACTAAGTTTGATCTATCATTTTAGGCCATAAACTTTAACTTTAAACCTTTAAACCTTTCCCTGTTTTCATCAACCATACAAACCCAAAATACATATATGCCCAAGTCACTAACCATTTGCAACTCAAACAACCCAAAAGAAAACATAAGAATGTTTAAAGGTGACTTACTTGTCTTTGAGCTTATATCACCTTGAATCTTTGCTTTCTTGACCACCCAACACACTTGACCTTCACCTCAAATCACCAAGAAAATTATTCTCAAGACCTTAGCTTTCATAAGGAAAGGTAGAAGAGAGAGAGTAGTTAAAAGTTCCAAGACCATAAAGTTTACCTTAGCTTCAACCTTCTCTTCTTACTTGATCTCTCCTATGCGCTCTTATGTAGAAACTTTTGTGGTCTCTCTTCTCCTTTCTCTAAATTGAAATGGGCAGTCAAAATGAGGTCCCTTTTTCAAATGCTCCATCCTTGTGTTTTGATGAATTACCTTTATGCCCATAAGTTCTCTAGATTTTTTCTCATTTTTCACAAAAACTCTTCTCTTCTCCTATTTTTCTATTGGGTGAAAATTCAGGGGCTGTTTAGGGAGGAAATTTGTTCTAAAATTGGCTTGTTTAATGTGCCAAAATATTTAATTAAAGGCTGATTTCTTTCCCTCTTACAAGCCATAATTACCCCTAGGTGATAGGCACATAAGGTGACTTCATACATGTCATTTCATGCTTCCTCTTCTCATCTTTTTTTTTTTCCTCTCTCTTCCTTCTACTCCCTCCTTGCTACACCAAAATCAGTGGGGGAAAATGGAGAAAAATCTGATTCTGTCTTTCCAATGGTTCCTACACTCCTTTGATGATGCTTTGGTGATATGATAACATATTATTTTATTTTTCTTTCTTCTCTTGCAATTTTTGAAAATGGAGAGGGATGAAGAGATTATATGTCTTATCACATATCTCTTGCATTTATGAAGAGGAGATTATGTGCTAGATATTGTCATAAAATTTCAAATCTTCAAAATAATAGCTTCTAGAAAATCATTTTTCATGAGCACATTTTTTTTTCCTTCCATCCATCTCCTTTGCAAATTGGGCCTCCCTTTTGGGCTTCAAGAATTATCCTTCCCACTTAGCCCAATAACCCATAACTCTTAGTTAAGTCCATAACACCTCCCTAGGCATTTTTGGAATTTTTATGCTCTTTTCTCTATTTCTTCCATTATGCATTTTGCCCAGGGTAAAAAGGGAAAATATAATATGTTTTGACTTCCATTGTCATCTCTTTCTTGAGGTTGTCCCTAACCATAATTATTTAATTACACATAAACAATTAATTTCACATCCTCATCCTATTTTAATTATTTCATGCAAATAAAATGTTTATTATACATGACTTCATAAAAATTCATATATGCAAATGAATTCACATTGAGGCACATGAAAAATGGGGATGTTAGAGTTGGTGGTGCTCAGGTAGCATCTATGTTATGCTTGAGTAGGCTGCTCGAGTAGACCTAAACCTTGCTTGAGCATTAGTCAGACAGAGAAGAAATAATAGAAAGAGATATGCGTGCTCGAGCATCACATTTATCATGCTCGAGTAGCATGCTCGAGCAACCCTTAGATTTTTCTCGAGTATATCTCACACAGAGAGCAATTAAGATGAAGATTGAGACTGCTCGAGCAATCTGAAGGTTCTGCTCGAGCACCATGCTCGGGCAGCATATAACCCTTGCTCGATGTAATACCCTAAAATTCTTATTTATCATAAATACTATATTTTGGTAAATAATACATGATAAATAAAGGAGAGTATGTTGTCTCAAACTTTGTTATTTATTTATTATAATTTTTGGGCAATTTTCCCTTGAAATTAAACCAATCAAGGGTCAATTTTAATATTTCATAGTTAGGGATCATAAAATACATATTAAACATAGCTCATATTTAATCATAAAGAGCAATAAGATGTTATGGAAATACTTAAACCAATTAAAGGGAATTAACCACAATTAGTGGGCAATAAAATTTACACTAATTAAATGTTTAAGTAATTTTTCAAAATTCATCAAGAGGCAAATTAGAAAGCATTAATTAGGGAAGGTCTTAATTTAAAAATGAATGGCCTAAAGAGATGAAATTAAGTTGCTCATAATGCTCTAAAAGCCTTGATTAAATAGCAAGTCAATTAACCTATGACATTTGCAATAAAAGGACAATTAAGCACATAATTAAGGGAATGATTAGGCTTAATTAAATCAGCCCCTAAAGTCATGAGAGAGATTAACAAATAGAAGGCCAAGATTAAGTTTAATAAAGTGAAATCTAATGGTTCCAGTTAATTATACAATTAAAGCTAAATCCATGTGAAATTTAAGGAACCAATAGGAGGCTTGGATTATTGATTGTGAGACACATAGGAAACACATCTGATTTAGATAATTAGACAAAATGAAAAAAGAGAATGAAATTATGATAAAGCAAAAAGATGGAGTTGAAAAGTCAATTATTTCAACTCTCCAATTAGAAAAATGAACTATTAGTTAATTGTATATTAGAAACACATTGAATGGTTGTGAGAAAAGGGAGTCACGGATTGCATTAGGGAAGAAGGGAAATGTTATTTAATTAAGTAGCACATGGGAGCATTGATTAGAAGGGAACAAATTGGAAGAGCCAATTAAGTGTTCACATGGGCTCATAAATGAAATTGGAGAGAGAGAGAGAGAGAGAGAGAGAGGATGATGGAGTAGATTAAAACTTCTTAACTAAATTTAGATCCTATGGTGGAAATTGAGGAAGAGGAAGTTCAAAATAATTGCAAGAATGCCATGACATTTCACTATAAATAGAGGCCTTTGCTCTTCATAAATCTTCACACCAAAACTCAAATGAGTTTTAGAAAGCAAGAGTAGAGAGAAGTAAGAGGAAAGTGAGAGTTAGTGGGAAGCAAGAAGGAGTAGCAAGGTTCTTCAAGGGTAAGTCTTCTAGTTCTTGAGTTTTAAGCTTTAAGTTCTTGTAGTTCTTGAAGTTCTAGTTTAAGTTCATAGTCTAAATGTTGTTTTGATCTTTAATCTTCCAATATATGTTTGTTATCATGTTTTTATGGTTAAATATGGTTTTATTTCAAAAAAATGGATGGAGAAAGTAATATAGCAAAATTATTGGAAGATTAGGATCAAAGTAGCGAAGCTCTGGCGAAATTTTGTCGATTAGCGATTCCTGAAGTCAAGGGTAAAAACGCCAGTATTTTATGTTGAAGATGAGGTTCTAAAATTCCGAGAAAATTCATGGTTAAATTAGACTACCTTCTGGCATAAATCTAATAAGGTTACTTCAAACCATTTGGTGTCTAGAAAGGGTTCGTCTATGTGGTTCAGTCAGTGAGTCGCCGTGAATTCGGGGAGACTTCCACTAGACACCGCCTTGGCCAAATTGTTTGATTGACTGAGTTAGGTTCATTGCCCCAAGTCTACCTAAGGCTTGGTTTAAGGTTGTATAGTTACCATGGAAGAATTGTAATTATACAAGCTCTGTATTGTTGTATCACACGAATATTCCTTCGGGAAATTTTTAATATATCATTTTATATCGGGACATTAGCATATGTCTGGGCATTTTATATCAGTTACTCGTTGTCCAAATATTAGTGCATGCTCTCCATTTCCGCATTACTCTGAGTGGTAGCACCTCAAACTCTGTCGATTTTTCTAAAACTAAGTGTCAACCAACACAATTTGAAATATGAAATTTGGGGTGTTACACTCGAGAATCATACAAACAGAGAAAAAGAGTATAAGTTCAACGATAGTGCTTGAGCATATATTTACCTCTGCTCGAGTACCATGCTCGAGCGTCACTTACCTGTCGCTGAGCAACATATTGACAAAGAGTATTCTTCATTCTTGCTCGAGTATACTGCTCGAGCAACACTTAACTGATGCTTGAGCATCGTCTGTACAAACACTTAATACATTGTTAGATGAAGTATGTGTGAACAACGATAGATCCATGCTCGAGCAAACTTCTTACTTAGGCAATAATTACTGAATCAAAAACCTCAATATTTGTTATCATCAAAACACCGAGAACTAACATAATCTAAGTAGGAACATGAGATTTTGAAGTTTGAGTGTTAACAATTTGAGTGTAAACAACTTAAGAATAGCAATTAACAAGTTGGTTATACACAGTGACAACTTAATGTCTCAAGTGAGAGTGGAGCTAAATCACCAAGAGGGGGTGAATTGGGGATTTTGAAACTTTTTCGATTTGCTCTATTTTTCGTACAGCAAAACAGAGGTGAACAGAAGATGTAGAGAAGAACAACTAGACACAAGGATTTATACTGGTTCGGTCTAACTCCTTGACCTACGTCCAAATCCCAAACACTCGGGATTTCCACTATATCAATTGATTACACACTCGTACTCAAGAGTAATTCTCTCACTAGAACTTACTCCCCCTTACAAGTTGTAATCAATGAACCCAATCACCAAGTCCCGACTTGTGATACTTTACAATAAATGATTTACAAGTAGAAACTCTCTCTAAGAGTAGATAATGATAAACATTGAAGCTTGTGTATCAAAAGATACAATATAGATGAAGACTGAAAGAATAAGTGTAAGACTTGAATGCAATTCGTTTTCAGCAGTTGTGGTTGTTGAAAAGAATTGAATGCAACTCTATTTATACTAAGAGTGCATTAAATGACCGTTGTAATCTTGATTATAATAGTTGCCTTCGTTAGACAAGGTTTTGGTTCAGTTTAGGTCTTCTTGTCTCTCTAAACTTCACTTAATCCAGCTGGGCAGATGTTCAGAGTTGACTCTCTACGAATTTGTCCGTTGGAATAGCAGCTGATGGATGTAGAAATCATTCTTTAATTCTTTGTAGGCGTGTGCAAATGGATTACCCAAAAGTATGCAACTTTCTCGGTTTTGCATTTAATGTGCTTGACATCACTTTTGCTTTTGCTTTAAACCTTCAATGTACATTCTCTAATCTGTCCGAAACTCACCAATAAAGTGGTTAAACATATCTAGAAACATTAGAGATTAATCATAGGAAGTATTAAGATCAAACAAGAAGGTTTCACAAATTCGTCGATTTGATTTTCAAACTTAGCGTTCAATACTCGAGTATGTTCATCAATACTTGAGTTTGCCATTGTGCACTTAAGTCAATACCTAAGTATCCATTTTGATACTCGAGTATTCTTCTTCCGAGAGGAATCATCGAGACTTGACCTTTGGACCTTAATGTTGAAATAAGGTAAATACTCAAGTATACAAATCCATACTCGAGTTTTGAACTTTTGATATGAAAATAAGTTTAAGTTCAAAACCTTAATACTTGAGTATTGATTTCAATACTTGAGTGTTCAAATCATTGACAAAGAGCAAAGCTCTCTCGTATGCCCAATACTCGAGTTTCCAACTCAATACTCGAGTATGCATTCATTTTGAAAAACTTTGTGAAGTCTTTCCCAAGTCAATACTTGAGTATTGAAATGAATACTTGAGTATTCAATATATGCATAAAACTTGTAGTCTTTACGTCACCCAATACTCGAGTGTCTATACCAATACTCGAGTATTCAAGGAGTTTGAAAACTTTGATAGATTGATGTCAAGTCAATACTTGAGTTTTCAAATGGATACTTGAGTATTCATAAACAAGTGTTAAGTATAAAAACTTTGTGGAAGTCCAATACTCGAGTATGCAAAACCAATACTCGAGTTTTCAAAAAGATGAGAAACTTGATGACTCTTTGTATGACCAATACTCGAGTATACAATTGAATACTTGAGTATTGAGATCTTAAGTCAATGTTGAAATTGTCTCTGTGTGTTCCATACTCGAGTATTCATATCAATACTCGAGTTTGGCTCAGGTGAAAAACTTGGAGTGCTCTTCGTAAGTCTAATACTCGAGTATTGTGTCCAATACTTGAGTATTGCTTTGTGTAATGGATTTGAGCAACTCTCTATCAAGTCCATACTCGAGTATTGAGACCAATACTCGAGTTTGGCTTTGACAGTAAGTTTTTCAATTTACAAAAGACAAACTTCAATGTGTGTTTACAATTGTTAATTATCATCAAAACACATAGAGAACTAACATCAAGTTGCCAATCTCTATGCCCAAATAGCTAATATCTATATTCAAGTTATCAACATTTAAACTTCAAAATCTCATATTTTTGCCAAATTACCTATTTGTTCTTTTGATAATTCAATAGACATATTAGGGTTTTTGTAATTCGAGTGCTATTTTTCTATCATTTTCTTTTATGTTTCGTGAAATACATTGAAAAATTCAAAATATAATATATTAATATAAAGATCTCAAAATTATATCATTTTATATTTTAATTTAAAATAAATAAATAAATAAATAAATACATACATACATACATACATACATACATACATACATACATACATACATACATACATACATACATACATATATTTTCTGATAAATCGTAATTGCATTCATGAGGAAAAAGCATAGTCTACAAAGCATCTATGTAGGATACATACATCATGGAGAAGGTATCATATATGCCCCAAATCATTTTTTGTCCCAATATTGATTTTTATATGGGATTGCTTTATTAGTTTGCAATGAATAGGAAATCTATATGGATAAAGAGGAAAGTCATAGCATCTTGAAGCGCTAGTAACTGAAAAAAGAGAGATTTCCAGACCTGCATGACAAAATTGACTTCTGGAAAACCACAAAGATTCTAATAATTGAAAAGGCAAATATGTTAAAAAGTTATTAGACTCTCTGTGATCTAATAACCATGTTACTATAAATACATATATGTATATGTATATATATGATTGAATTCATGTATTTAAAAGACTAGATTAAAAGTAAGTTTTAATAAATAAATGAGATTAAACATTTAAATTTGTTAACAAATAAATTTATAATTATAAAATTAATTAATTAAACAGTATGACAAAACATTTGAAAATATATATTTAAATTATTTTTAAATTTTTGATAAAGATACATGTGACTAAATGATTATTCAGTAATTTTTATGTTTAAAATTGTCATTTTGGTTAAAATGATATGTCAAGAAATACACTACCAAAAAAAAAAAAAAAAAAAAAAAAAAAAAAAAAAAAAAAACTAATTTTCAGTGATGACATTTGGTGGCAACATATAATATCACCGCTGAAAGTATAGTTTTCATTGGCGATTATATTATCACCACTGAAAATACTCCCCTTCAATAATGACATAATATGTCGTCAGAGGGGTATACTTTCAGCGGCAACTATTGTCGCTACCGAAAGGGTGTTTTAGTGGCGACTTTTGTGTCGCCGCAAAAAGTCTAGTTTAAAATATTAACTCTTTTTTTAAAAAAAAAGTTATGATATTTATGTAATAAATAAGTTAATTGATGTAATTTATTATGAATAAATAAAGTAATTCCTCATAATATTATTGTGATATAAAGAGAGTTTCCGAGATAGTATGTTGTATGTAAGAGAGTCAGAGAGGAAGGGGAAAGGAGTGGTATGGTGTGTATGATAGAGATATTATAATTATGTTTATACTAGTATATGTGTCAGATGGAGAATTAAAGATACAATGTTTGTGTGAGGGTAAGAGTGCAAGTAAGGGAGGGGGTAGTTTGTAAGATAGGAAGAGAGAGAAGTGAGAGATAGAACGTGTGAGAGGGATAATACAATTGAGAGGTAGTATATGATACAATCAAGTGTTTGAGATAATATAATTATATTATAATTAAATTTGTAATATCCCAAAATTTTCTTTGATAAATTCCTATATGATGTATAAGTAATTGGAGAAAAGAAATGATGAATTTAGACTAAAAGGCCAATTTTACCCGAAATACCTAATTTCACCGAAACCGAAAATTTTGAGACATATGTTGGCACCAATGGATATAAGGAATCAATACTTCTCTGTTCCATTATGGAGTATCAAATTAGACTAAAAATAAATGAAAAAAATTTGCTTGAGTTCCACTAGAAAATTTTGAGAAAATTGAAGGAATGTTAAAATTGCACCTTTCACAAATATGTGCCGTATATTTCATAATTATTTTAAAAAAATTTGGATACTTGAGTATGAGCTATTGACCAATGAAATGGGTCAATATTTTCCTAAAATGGCCCAAGAATTTTAGACAATTGGATTACAAAAGAAAAAGTTGAAATTCAATTAAATTTATAACTAAAGGCACAATCGTAATTTCGTGGAAGATGAAGGGCAATTTGGTACTACCCTTATAAACTTACTTAAATTGCTAATATATACTCCAATTAATCATTCATCTTATCCACAACTAGGACATACACATACAGCACGCACAAGGATGAACATTCAGGGGAGAAGAAGACAAGGCGAATCTCGTGAAATCGAGGTAATTTCTCACACTACGGACTTGTAATCTCTAATCCTTTCCTTCTCCTACTCTTTAATCATGGAATTTCCTTCTGTTTAGAGTTGATTAGGGTTCTATCTAAATTTTAAGAAACAAAAAAAGGAAGGAAATCTTGCAAAAAAAACACCAAACAACAATCAAGGTAAGGGGTTCTAAGCCTACTGGTACTATACTTGAGATTACTAGTGATTTCTTTGTTTTTTTTGGATGGTTGATTTGCTAAGAGGAGGTTCTGCTTGATTTGTTAGAGTAGGATAACATGCATATATGAACCAAAAATAAAGATAAAATGTGGTTAGGAACCAAAATTAGAGTGTTTACAAAGTGAAAACTTTGAAATCTTGGATGGCCACACTAACCCTAGGTTCAGCCAGTACAAGGAAGACTAGAGGAGATGGATTTTGGCCAATTTGATAATTCCATCGTGTTTAAAATGTGAAATTGTGTAGGATAGAGGTTCGATAGGAATTTTGGAATCTCCAAGATTTAATTGTCCCAAAGTCTTGAAATTTGCCATGAAAACCCTATGCAGGCAGTGAGTTTACGATGCATTTTTGCGGTAGTAAATGATGTCCAATTTCCATGAAATTTTATAGGATTATAGGTAATTGTTTGAATTTTTGATTTGTGTAAACCGAGTTACGAATTTTTTAAAAATGACCTGCAATTTTGGAATAAATTTTGACAATAGTACTATTTTACTAAACTGGGATTAATGTACATATGAATAGATGTTGGAACCATTTTTCCTTAAAACTAGATTTAATAAGGAGTCCATAGGCTTTGGAACCACCTTGTTTGGTGGAATATCCTAAATTCGCTCTGACAAATTCCATGTGTAATGTATTTGCATTTGGAGAAAATAAATAGTGAAATTTTTACGAAAGGTCAATTTTACCTGAAATACAATGATTTTTCTGAAACCAAAGATTTCAGGGACAATATTTTATGGTCGAGAGACGCTAATTTCTAACACATATTCAATACAACTAAATGAGTAATGAATTAAGTTGCAAATAAAAGTCTTGTGGATTATCAAATGGGATCATAATGGAAAGAATTCGACAACACTTCACCAATTTGATAAATGACTCGAGACACATATATGTTAATGCCACAACAGCCTACTTCCATGAATTTTCAATAAACAAATAATAGGAATTAAAATCCAATGGCAAGAGTGTAAATAAGGGAAAGAACAATGTCTTATGATTTTCTCCCAAGCATCCACCGACCTTGATTCTTAAATATCCATTAAATGGCATCTCTTAATTCATTTCCATTCAGCTGGACACATCTGGAGTGTACCGAGATTGAAGGCGTAAGAGATGAAGAAAGAGAAATAGAAAGCTAGTAGTCAAAATCTCCTACCAAATCACCTCCAATCTAAGAACTCCCTTCACAAATATTGTTCTACACATTGGGAGCTTCATTTCTACGCTTTCAGTTTTCTCATATGAGGAGTTTCAAGTCATTGGGTTCGTCGAGTTGCTGCCGAAATTCTAAACAAACTGCAGAATCGTGATAAGGTAAGTGTAAGCTTCATTTTGAACCAATTGGTTTGAGATTTGGATGAGTTTTTGGATACTTTGTAAAACCCAATATTTATAGACAACTAGAGTTCTTGGAACCTCGTAATGATTGTTTATGAATATGTGATTATATGATGATTTATGAGCATATGAACCTAGTTTAATGAATGAATTGTGAATTGGCATTGTTATGATTAAACCTAAATTCTGGCCAATGCAGGGAAGACCTAAGTAGTGGGAATTGAAGATGGAATATCACCTAGAGGGGTGAATATGTGCTATAAAAAAATTTTGCAAATTAAACTTTAAATGAAAATGAAACAGAGATAAAGAAGAAGAGATAGACTCAGAGAGATTTATACTGGTTCGGCCTAATTCTTTGACCTACGTCCAGTCCCCAAGCACACCTTGGGATTTCCACTGACTCTTAAAAACAATTACACACTCTGTAAACAAAGGATGATCCTCTCACTCTCGGACTCACTCCCCCTTACAAGTTGTAATCGTATACCCTTACTTAAGGTTCCACAACCTTAAGATTTCAAAAACAAAATTTGAATAATTGTTTAGAATGACTCCTCATGAGTGGATAAATGTTAAACACTGAAGTACACAGTAATATCCAAAGATAATAGCAGTTGAAGCTAGTAAGTACAAATTGAGTGCACAATAATTTTTTTCGGTGTTTTGCAACTTCAGTTCTTCGTCAATTTATAGATGATGGAATTTGAGACCGTTTGAAAAAGTTTGAATATAGTTGTTGAATCTTCTTTTAGAATTTCCGTTGATGTGCTTGTATGATTTCCGTTGATTAGCAACCTTCCTTATTTCATGTGTTCTGACCGTTGAGAGATATCATTCATTTTGCGAGCAGAATATCAGAGAGTGCATAATGATTGTGATTGATTGCAGGTGATATGATTGTCATTATTTAAAGCGTGAAAGCAATATCAGAGGATATGTTGATTAGAGATTGATTGTTGAGGGTATTTGGCAATTCCATTAATTGCTTCACACAGATTGCTCGGTGTAAATTTGTTAGTCCATGATCTGACTCATCTGAAACTCATGAGAAAACTGACTAAACTTGGTTAGAGTAAATATAAATCAATGATATGAAACACCCAAGACATTATCAGTAACTTTCAGAATGCATGAGCGAAGATTAGAAAATACAATATCCATTCTCGAGAAATGTTCTTATGATTCTCGAGAATCAATGAAGAGAATATTTTTGCAAGTGTCAGTCATAGGGCATTCTTGAGAATTCATCTTCCATTCTCGAGAATTGCTTAGTTACAGAAGCAAAAGAATGATGAGATTGAGATTCTTCTGTTGATTCTCGAGAATTGCTTCTAGCTCTCAAGAATAGGCTTGATGCAAGAGTATGAATACTTAAGACTCATTCTCGAGAATTAGTCTTTGTCAGTGAGAAAATTATACGATGAATTTCATTCTTGAGAATCACAAGTGTATACTCGAGAATCTTAGCGATGTGAGCACATGTTACTCTATGAAGCTTCATTCTCGAGAATCAAGTTATCATTCTCGAGAATTGTCTTAGCATATTGGAAAGTCTCACATGCTGACAACCATTCTCGAGAATCAGAAACTTGTTCTCGAGAATCATGTTTAGATAGAATTGTCTCAAGATAGTTTCATCTTCAAAACTTAAAATATTGTTATCATCAAAACATTAGGAGCTAACAGGAATTTGGTAATTTTGAGGGTTCCATTATGTTCAAAATGCGAAATTATGTAGAGTAGAGGTTCGGTAGGAATTTTTGAAGCTCTGGGATTGGATTGTACCTAAGTCTTGGAATCTCCCATGAAAACCCTATGCAGGCAGCGAGTTTATGATGCATTTTTTGGATAGTAAATGATGACCAATTGCCATGAAAGTTTACAGGATTAAAGTGGACATAACAAGCTTTAATTTGATGGGTAATTGGTCGAATTTGAATTTGTATACATTATACCATTTGTCTGTTGAGACTTAGCAATAAATTGTTGGAATTCAAACAAGCAGTGGAAGAAATTTATCAAAATAAATTTCGAATCCCAATAAAGGATCTATCAATGGCGTTTAAATTAGAGTAGTCAAAATCGTACCTTTCGTATGTGTCTTGTTTGATCACTAAGAGCCAACTGAACGAACCAATTAACAGAAAGTGATCCATAGAGATCCTAGAATGGACGAGGCAGATCTCTTTTCTATTTGATTAATGGCTACTTCGTCTGGGAAAGAGAAGGAGGTTTTGATAGGGGAGAAGGGATCAAAAAACCGATTGATGATGAACTTCGACACATGTCACTTCCAGAGATAAAACAAGTTGGATGAAAACTTGGATGACTTGACTAATTGGCACAGGAGTAAGCAAGGTGTGGTAGCGGCTGATATCAAAAACACAGATGAGACTGGTGTAGGTTCAGGAGGAGCATCCAATATTAACGTGGTAGCTGCTAATAAGAACATTGGTAGGGTCTCTGAGAATTTATTAGCTAACCCTTTAGCCTTGGTTTACAATGGTAGGAGTGTAAGTGAGGTTATTAAGGAATTTAGCAATCTTGGCTTGAAAAGAGAAGCTACAAAGGAGTGCGAGGTCTCAAACTTAAAAAGAAGTAGAAAGATGCTGGCAAGCCCTATTTCTAGACCGACAATATCTATCTTGGTGGAGAATCTGAGGAAGACTAAGGCAACAAAGTACGCAGAAGTGCTAAGAGAAAAGGGAAAGAGGAGAAGGAAAATATCTTGGAGGCAGATCTGGAAGTGGGAGATCAGATGGAGATTTCTTTGGATTCTAATACAGGGGAGGCTCACTTTATCTTCAAGGTCGGGAGAGGAAGAAGAAAGAAAGGTGTTGTTGTTGGTTCCGGTGGCTGGCCGTTACCAGCCACCCAGGAGCCATGAAGATCATATCTTGGAACTATCAAGGTCTAAGAAGAACCTTGACAGTTAAAAACCTTAGGGACATGCTGAAGAAATTTCATCCTTTAGTAGTCTTCCTTATGGAGACTAAAATGTGTGCTGAAAAGATAGCAAAGGTAAGGATAAAGTGTGGTTTCAGTCAAGAGTTAGTAGTTGAGCTGAGGGGTCTAGCTGGAGGTCTGACTGTTTGGTGGGTGGATAATATTTCCTTGAAGGTGTTGTTTAAGTCCCAAAACATTATCCACGTTCTTATTGAATCTGTCAACTTAGTTACCCCCAAACTGATGTCATTTGTGTATGGTCCCCCTAAGGATGGAGAAAGGAGGCTAGTTTGGGACACTCTGAGACGATTGGCTTCAAATGTGGAGGGCTCCTGTTAGTGGTAGGAGATTTCAACAATCTACTAGCTCAATCGGAAAAGGAAGGAGGTAACCCCAGATCTTTGCAAAAGACTATCTTCCAGTTGTTATTATCTAATTACAACTTAATGGATCTAGAATTTAAGGGTTGTACGTTCACTTGCTGTAATAAGAGGCCTAGTGGAATTGCACAGGAACGGCTGGATAGAACATTGGGAAATGGGCAATTTAGGGATGACTTTGAGAAGGCTATGGTTTTTCACATAGACCCTATCAGATCTGACCACCATGCACTTAAAATTGTCTGCTGCTAGATGGAGAAAAAGGGGATAAAGCTGTTTAAATTTAAGGCCAACTGGACCCAGCATGAAAACTTCCCTAGTTGTGCATGAGGGATGGAATGGCACAAATGTAGCCTTAGAGGATAATGTGCTAGAGTTGATAAAAAAGACTAGATGCATGCAGGGAAAAATTGATAGTATGGAGTAAAAAGGAGTTCCTAAACTTTAAGAAGCTAATTAGTCATCTCCAGCGATCGCTGAGCAATTGTTATAGGGGTGGTATGTCAGCTGTGAAATTGACCAAAGCTGAGGAATTAGTAAGATAGATTGAGGACGTATGGCGCAAGGAGGAGTTTTATTGGTGGCAACAACCCAGACTGTCATGGTTAAGTTGCGGGGATAGGAAAAATTTTCCATAGCATGGTTATACAACGAAGATTAAGGAACAAAATGCTGAGATCAAAGGGGATAATGGGGTCTGGCTGGAGAAGAAAAATGACATCAACAGAGCGTTCAATGACTTTTATATGAAACTATTCAAATCAAAGGGGGCTCGGCCTCTTGATCAGGCGTTGTCTTATGTGGATAGGGTGGTTACAGAAGATGACAATAGCTACTTAATGCAACCTATTTCCAGCCATGAGATTGAGGAGGTGGTTTTTCAAATGGATGCCAATAAAGCACCAGGACCGGATGGTTATTCAGCTTTGTTTTATCAAGCATCTTGGAAAGAGGTGAGCATGGAGGTATGTGAGATGGTGAGGTGTTTCTTTGAACGTAAGGCTGAGATTGATCCTCTTAACAATACCAACATTGTATTAATTCCAAGGTGAATAATCCAGAAGAAGTGAGCCACTATTGACCAATAGGTCTTTGTAATGTTTCATATAAGATCATCGCGAAGATCATGACAAATAGGATGAAGGATATAATGTGCAGAATAATTTCTCCCAACCAAAGGGCTTTTATCGCTGGTCGGATGATTCAAGATAACATCATTTTAACCTATGAAGCCTTCCATTATTTGAAGCACAAGAAAGCAAGTAGGAAATGGGAATTTGTGTTGTAGATGGACATGAACAAAGCCTATGACCGAGTACAATGGGATTTTTTGAGGGCTATTATGTTGAAATTGGGTTTTTGTGTGGATTGTGTTGATGGCATCATGAGATGCATTACCACTGTGAACTTCTACTTGCAAATAGATAGGCAACATGTTGATTCCTTTAAACCAAGAAGAGGGGTGAGGCAAGGGGACCCCCTCTCCCCCTATTTGTTCGTGCTAGCATCGGAAGTGTTGTTGCTGATGATTAGGAAACATATCAAATGGAAGGATCTGGTTGGGGTGAAGCTATCTCGTAAGACACCGGTCTTGTCTCACTGTTTTTTTGTTGACGATGCAATCCTTTTCCTTACGACTGATGAAATTAACTGTAAAATAGTGAAAATGATATTAGATGTTTATTGCAAAGCATCAGGCCAGAGGGTTAATTTGGAGAAATCAAGTGTCTTCTTCTCCGCTAATACTCCTGTTAGAGCCATAGATCAGATTTTGTCATGTCTCAGTATTAAACACTCCGACCAGGCGGGAAATTATCTGGGTTTGCCTATCATCTGGGGGCGTTCTAAATCTGCGGCGTTAGCTTTTGTTAGGGAGAAGGTGGGCCTGAAATTACAAAACTGGAAACAAAAGTTGTTATCATTTGCTAGAAGGGAGGTACTTATCAAGGCGGTTGCCAACTTTATCCTTACTTATCCCATGACATGCTTCCTGTTTCCTAAGAAATCCTGTGTGGAAATTGATAGGCTGATTTCTTAGTTTTGGTGAGGAAAGAAAGGGGAGGAGGGGGCCATGCATTAGAAAAGATGGAGGTAGATGACATTGAAGAAGAATAAAGAAGGGATGGGTTTTAGAGACCTGCTTTGTTTTAAAAAGGCCCTTCTAGCAAAAACAGCATGGCACTTGCTTGTTCAGTCAAATGACCTGTGGTGTCGTGTGCTTAAGGGAATTTATTTCCCTAAGGATAATTTCTTGCAAGAAAAAAAGGGGTGTCACGCATCTTGTAGCTGGATCAGTTTATCGAAGGGCTAGGATCTACTCCTAAAGGAAATATGCTGGAAATTGGGGAATGACAAATTAGTTAACGTTTGGAAAGATCAATGGGTTCCTGCACTTAAGGTTAAAAACAGCATAGTATGGGGCTATCAAATGAGGATGAGGCGTTGATGGTATTAGATCTCTTGTGTGGTAATCAATGGAACCTTAACTCCATTTTGGGGAAAATTAGCAGCGTAGAAAAAGACAAAATTTTGCAATTACAGGTGCCTACTGGTTCTAGTGTTGATCGAATAATATGGATGGCGAATAAGGATGGTTCTTACTTAGTCAAATTAGGCTATGCAGTGGCAAAAAGTGTCCAAGGCAGTGAGGAAAGGCGTGATCCAGGTACATCTTTTTTAACCCCTAAATCCTTATGGAAATGCATTTGGCGATTGTTAGTGCCCCTGAAAATCCAACAATTTCTTTGGAGAGTAGGGGTGGGTGCCATTGCCACTAAAGAGGGTCTTTTTAAGCGTAAGTGTTCTACTAATCCGTTATGCCCAATATGCTTGACTGAATTTGAATCTATTGAACATATGTTGTTTCTGTGCCCCTGGTCAAAATATTGTTGGTTTGGTAGCCCTCTTGGACTTAAATTTAGTAAATGGTCAATTAAGAGATGCGAGGAGGTTATTTGTGATATGCTATAGGGGAAGGATTTATTGGACGAATATGGAAAATCTTTATTTGCCACTATGTGTTAGTGGATTTGGAAGAAAAGATGTAATTGGGTCTTCAAAGTGGAGAAATCTGAGGCTAGTGAGGTGGTGAGAATAATGGTTGCTCAAGTTGATGAATTCTGGCAGAACAAATCGAAGGGGAGGGGGCACTGTAGGAAAATGTTTGGTGATGGTATGGAAAGGCTGAATCAGTAGAAAGCTCCAGCGGCTGGGCATATTAAAATAAATGTGGATAGAACTTTTAAAGAGGCTACATGGGTTTTGGGTATTGGCCTGGTATGTAGGAATGAATGGGGTGAGTTTATTGGAGGAATGGTGGTATGGTAGAGGTTAATTTGTCCTTCATGACTGAGTGTTTAGCCTTTAAAGAGGCTTTATTGCATAGATCTAAGTTTCAGAATTTGCAAGTAACAGTGGAAACCGACTGTGAAACTCTATGTAGATTAATTAAAGCAAACTCAGCAGATGGCTGTGAGTGGAAGAGTTGGGATCTGGTGACTGATATCCTTGGATTGCTGAAGTCTTTAAAGGGGGTTTCGGTTTCTCTTGTTGCCAGGCAAGGGAATAGAGCTACAGATTTGATGGCAGCCATTGCAACAAAGGGGATGTGCTAGCCATATTAGTTGGATTGTGCTCCATCTCCTTTAAGCATCCTTTTAGGTCATGACTTTAGGTAGTCAAGGGATAGCAGTGTTAATATAACTGAGGTAGGTGATAGGAAAGGTATTGGGGACTTTTTGTGGAAATTGCATGACAATAGTTTTGTTTTCTTTAGGAATTTTGTTTGTTTTCCTATGTGTCTTTCTTAGCTTGGTAAGTTGTGTGGTAGTTTGTAATCATAGGTTTTTTTTTCAAGTGCTTTAATTTGGCTTCGGCTATTAATGTGTGTAATTATTGGTTTGGTTATTAATAAAATTGACTTTTTTTGGGCAAAAAAAAAACTATATTAATTTTTCCATAAGCACTCGCGATATTTTGAGCTCCCATATAAAGTCATCATTTTAAAAAAATTTTGGATATTGTTTTGGTAATATAAAATATCATTGATAATAGCAGAGATAGGGGGTTAGGGTGGGCCCCCACCCTCCTAAATTTTTTATTTTTTAAAAATATATATATATACACACAGTGTCACACACAGAAGCTTCAAATTGAAAAAATGACACGAAGTACTCAACTTGTGGGCCCCATTTTTGTTTAATCCAACCACGTCATGGACTCATGGCTACTATAGAATGGTTAATTTAAAAGTGTTATATTATAATGCCAATAAGGAGTGGCGAGTTGGCTAAGACGTTAGCCTTCACCCCAAAAGGGAGGAGGTTCGATACCCGCTGGTCGATGTGAGGACCTTGTTGGTAGGCAATCAATAAATACCTCTGTAAACGCTCTCTGAGCCTGGAGGCATGCCCTGGCCCTGGTGGGATACCAATGTCTACCCCCACCTAAACTTTTTTTATACCAAAAAAAAAAAAGTGTTATATTATAATAATAATAATAATTGATAATAATAACAACTTTACGCTTTTTTTTTTTTTTTTTTTTTTGAACCTCTAATCTTGTTTATTCATTATTCTTCTATTTCCTAAAATTAGTCAAAAACTTATATTTTAAGTTGAAAACCCACAAATGATGCACCCAAATTGATATCTTTTAAAATCTTAAGAAAATCTCATTAATTTAGTATTGATGACTTCCTACATATGTCAAAATATATCTCAAATCTGTTAAAATTAGGAAGTCATCATATGCCCTATTTGTCTCTCGCGTCAGTGCAAATCCTCAATCACCTATTTCACCTCAAGGTTTTGACTCTTTGAAGCTCACGTTCATCCATCAAAACAAGTAAGCAACCTAATTGTTTCTCGTGTTTTAATATGTATCTTAGCTTCTAGGAGAGTCTCGTCTTCTCTCTAATTTATTTTATGTATTCATTTGAGGAAAATAAAATTAGGGTTTAGTTAGAAAATTTGTAATTTATGATATGGAGTTTGTGGTATGCAATTTGTGAATTAATTCATGCTCTTTGTAGGTGATTATTATGGGGAAGAGTACTACCATTGAAGTTTATTTTAAGAGAAAGAATAGTAGTCTTTATCTTCTTCTATTCCTAATGTTGAATTGTCAAATATTGAGGCAGTTAAAGAAGTTGATCTTCTTTCATTGGAAAGAGATCCTGTACTACGCCCTCCAATATAGGATTATCCTATAAATAAGCAAGATGAGATTCATCGTGCTTATCTAAAACTTGGTCCATTTCAATGCAAGCTTCAAAATTATCCTTTTTTTGGGCTAGAAAAAAATCGACGTCATTTTTGCTTCTTGGTTTGATTTGTATCCATCTTGTTTAGAGTATTCTCCAAGTAAAGATGCTGCATTTTGTTTGCCTTGTTATGTATTTAGTAAACCAAGTGGCAGTGGTCGTTTTGGACTTATTACATTTGTTGTTGAGGGATTTAAAAATTGGAAAAAGGTTGATGATGGAGAAAATTGTGCCTTTCTATGCCATGTTGGGAAAAATGTTATCTCAGTGCATAAAAATGTTGTGAGTTCATGTAATGATCTTATGAATCAATCTCAACATATTGAGAAATTGTTGAAAAACTTACTTCTCATGAGATTGCAACTAATTGTTTGAGACTACAAGTTTCTGTGGATGTGACAAGATGGCTTGCTCTTCAAGGATGTGCTTTTAGAGGTCATGATGAAAACTTAGATTTATTTAATCGAGGTAATTTTCTTGGGATGATAAAGTTTTTAGCTTCTTATAATCAAGAAGTTGCAGCGGTTGTTTTAGAAAAAGCTCCTCAAAATGCATCATGTAGTTCCCCTCAAATTCAAAAGGAAATTCTTATGTTTTCTCCCAAAAGGTAAAGAACACAATACGAGAAGAAATTTCCAATGCCAAGTTTTGTCTTATTGTTGATGAAGCTAGTGATGTATATAAACAGAGCATATGGCTATTGTTTTGAGATACGTCGATAAAGATGGTTGTACACGGGAAAGGTTTTTCAGTCTTGTACATGTAGAATATTAAGTGCTAAAACTTTGATACAAGGAATATTCAACACTCTTCGTCACCATAATCTTGACGTTCAAAATATTCGAGAACAAGGCTATGATGGAGCTAGCAATATGTGAGGTGATTGGAATGGATTGCAGGCTTTAATTTGCACTAAGTGCCCATATGCTTATTATGTCCATTGCTTAGCTCATCGCCTTCAACTTGCCTTGATTGCTGCATCTCATGAGGAAAAACATGTTCATCAGTTTTTTGAAAAATTGAACTCCACAATTAATATTGCTACTTCTTCTTGTAAGCGTAATGATGACTTAAGGGTTGCTCAAACCATTGCAAGAATGATTACTATTGATGAACTCGAATTAGGAGTTGGTCTTAATCAGATTGGTACTTTGCATCGAGCTGGAGCTACTCGTTGGAGTTCTCATGACAATTCCATATGCAGTTTGTTTAAAATGTTTCAAGCCAAATGTGAAGTTCTTGACAATATTTCTAATGAAGGAAAAACATCACATCGTGGAGATGCAAATAATGCATACTCATCATTGACATCTTTTGATTTTGTCATCATATTGCACCTTATGAAAGAAATTATAGGTATTACTGAAGTTCTTTGTCAAGCTTTGCAACGAGAGTCTCAAGATATTTCAAATGCTTTACATATCTTGTTTCAACTACAAAAGAGTTACTTTAGAAATTAAGAGAGATAGGTTGGGATGCTTTCATGGTTCATGTTCAAAAATTTTGCATAAAACATGACATTGACATTCCAAATATGAGTGCAAAATATATTGGAAGGAAATGTCGTGCTCGAAATGAACAAGGCGATTTTTCTACGAAAAATTTTATAGGGTAAATATCTCTTGTGCTACAATTGATTATCGATTGCAAGAATTAAATAGCAGGTTCAATGATAATAATGTTGAATTACTTGCTTTGAGCATGACTTTAGATCCAAGAAACGGGTACAAGTCATTTAATAGTAATGATATTGCATACTTGTTGATTAATTTTATTCTCAGATTTCACTCGGAAAAATTATATTTGAAGATGGAGTTACAACATTTTGAGCTTGACATTCATAAACATCTAGATTTGATTAATTTATCAACTACATCTGAATTATGTCAAGGGTTTGTAAGAACTGGAAAGTCCATCATTTACTTGTACTCACTCTTCCAGTTTCTACAACAACTACTAATAGATCTTTCTCTGCTATGAAGATAATCAAGAATAGACTTTGAAATAGAATGGAAGACCAATTTCTTGATGAGTCTTTGATTACATACATTGAAAAAGAAATTGTTTTAAATTTTAGCACGGATTCAATTATAGATGAGTTTAATAATATGAAAACACATAAAGTAAGAGTCAAGTGAAGTTATCTTAATTACGTGATAGATTTCTTTCAATTTTTTATATATTAAGTCTGTATTGTTTTTCAAGTATTTTTATTTTTTATATAATATTTTTTTATTCTCGCCCCGTCATTAAAATTCTTGGCTCCAGTGCTACTCATTGAGCATGAGTAACAAGCTAGAACCAATAGATTGGGTGGCTAATCCTTCACTACATAAGGAATGTAGGTTTGGATCATTGTTGGAAGAAGTATCTCAATTTAGTACTCTAAACACATGGTGGCCTAAAGGTTATCATAAACAAATTAAATTGAGAGAATTTCACTAACGGGGGTTAGCACAAGTGATATGCAGCTTGTGTCGCTTAAGTAAGGTCTCGAGTTTGAACCTTGTGAATAAAGAAAGTCTCCGTTGAGAGATTCACCCATCATAGCCAGGTCGCGTAACTCCGATCCGGATTACTCGGACAAAGCTCTAGATACTAGATGGACAACAACAAAAAATTGAGAGAATTTCATTTAAATCACGTTTAAATAGTCAAAACTAAAATGAAGGCTTCTTGCTTCTTTCGATTTTTTTAACTACATAGGGGCATTTTGGTCTTTTAACAATATTAAAAAAATTAATTATGTATATCAGCCTAATTAAGAATTTATTAGAAATATGTGCCGAAATTTAAGTTTAACTGGATTTAGTTAGAATTTTTTCATAATTTAAATCTCAGAAACAATTTTAAAACAATAACAATGTTGAAAGATCGTCTGTTCAAAATTTCTTCTTTCTGTGGACAAACTCTACAATGAATTTAACTTTCTCAATATTCTTTCCCTAAAATTTCTTTAGTTTTGGAAAAGAATATTAAATGTGTTCAATTTTATAAATAAAATTTCATCCTATGCATAAAATTATGAAACTTTAAACTATAGTTAGTCTCAATTAATTAAATTATTACGTAATTTTTAAAAATTTTGTTATCAAAATTTAAAAATTATTGAAATATAATATCCCAAAATCTAATAACAATTTTTAAAGATTAATATACAATCATTACAAGTTAATGATGATTTTAGTCCGTAGAAATAATTATAGTGTTTATTATTAGACAGATTAAAAAATTTAAATTAATAAAATCATTTTCATTCCCTCATCATCATCAAATAAATAAAAATATTTTTAAAATATTATTTTTATAAATCATTACATTTGAACCGTTGAGATTTTAATCTAATGGTTGAGATAGAGAAGAGGATGAAAAAGAGGATCAAGAAGAGAAGTGGACCATAACTACACCCCAGTTCAAGACCGAGAAATAATACATATCTCAAAACTAGAAGATCAGCAGCACCCACGTCATCTTTGTGGGGATGAGTCATGATATTTTTTTCTTTTATAATCCAAATTTTTTGAAGTTCCGATTCTATGCAGTAGGTTATATTTAGTATTAAATAAAATATTAATTTCATCACATAAATTTAATTATCATTAAAATAAAATAAATTATAAATTATATATAAACGCTGTATAAGATTATGGGTACGATAAATTTTTATTTTAATATTAAAAATAGGCAAATTTTATTCTGTCATCTTATTTCTTTGTTAAAAATCTCTTTTATTTTGTATTTTTAGCTACTCATATGTCATTTAGTTAGTAATTATGTCAATTCTAATTAATAAATTATAAATATAGGAAATGAAAAAAAAATATATATATATATATATAATAAACAATAGGTTAGGAGCTAATGCCTATAATTAAAAGTATAATGACCCAATTAAAAAAACTACGCAAACTTATTAAAACTAAGATAATTATAAGGAATTAGGATTGACTGATTGAGAACTAATTTTCCCACTGGACAGGGTGATATCGCAACCTTGGTTCTCACTCAAGTTTTAATATAAGATATATTTATAGATTTAATTCTGATCTTAAATATAAGATATAAATTTTATATTGATCAATCCTTTTCTTATTTTCTTATATTCTCCCACAACAATAATTATGAGGGAAAGTGAATGAGAAAATTAAAAGGGAGATGACTAGAGTGTTTTGGAAAATATATGTCACATTAATTAATTTCATTAAATTAAATAAATATGTCTTATATTAATGATTGGAGGAAGTACTACCTCGGTCTAAAATATAAGACCTAGTTGACTATTTTAGAGAGATTAAGAAAGCTAAATAAGTTACTTAATCATATAATATGTTGTGTATTATTAAATTATATATCAGTCTATAAATGAGTTAAAGAGCAAAAATGCCAATGAACTTTTACCAAAAGTGTGTCCAGCACCATATACATTTTGTAAGTGTAAAAATACTCATGGACATTTAAAATGAGAGCAAAAATATCAGCATAGTTAAATTTGACCAAATATCATTATATATGCATGCACAAAAAGAGTGTGGGTTTCACTACAAAAAGTAACGGTGTTGTGTCAAATTTAATGGTGATGATATTTTTGCTTACATTTTAAATGTTCATGGCTATTTCTGAACCTCTGAAAATATATATGGTGTTAGACGCACTTTTGGTATAAATTAGACAAATTAGTTTAGAAAAATGATAAATATAAATACTTTAATTTTTTTCTTTAATTTTTTTAAAAATTAACTAATCTTATACTTATACCTTGGGTAGCCTTTTTTTTTTTGGGGGGGGGGGGGGGGGGGAGGTGTTTGTGGTATTTGATATTAGGGTTAAGGTGTAAAAATACACATGTGTTTTATCTCAAGGAACGTCCAACACCAAATATTTTTTTAGATGCAAAAGTGACTAGTGGTTATCAATTATGTGCAAAAATATTGTTTGACTATTAAGTTTGATTTTTTTTTTTTTTTGCTGACTAAAAGATAACTGGATGATGAAGTGGCTCTCAGAGGCGAAAAAATACATATATTGTTTGGCCAAAAGAGCGCTCAACACCGGGTACTTTTTTTTGACTCATGAGCCTAATTACATGAGCATGATAGTACCAAGAAAAACGATCAAATCCAGTGTATCTTACGAATAAATGACAACCATTTGCCATATTTTCAGAAGAGTAGGGAAATAACATGAATGCCAAGTCCACTTGAGCAGTAGAATTATTCTGCGTCCTTCTTTCTGTCATCTCCTTAAAAAACCAGAAAGATCCATGTGCAATAGCTAAAGGTCACAATAGAATTATTCAAAACAGAATACATTTTTATAATTTGCACTGGTTTACACAATGATTTAAAACAGAGTCATTACACGGACTTGTAGCAGTTACTTTCGAAAAATTTTAAATATCAATCAGTTTGGTCAATCCCCTATGAAATAGAAGAAGATCAGCAACTTAATGAACATTTCCTGATCAATCACAACAATGGATACCTCTGTATACTGTATACATCACAAACTTCCATAGATTCTGGGTACAAGAAAATACCCCCAGATCAGGTCAAACCAAGCCTAAAACAACAAACTGAAATTCTTTCTTTCACTATATACACAGGGGTTTTTCTTAATTCCAAATAACCAATTGATTGATTCACTTGTATCAGATCATGAAAAATGAATCCCTCCCAAAATCTGCTCACATATTCCCAACTAAATGGTACAAGAGAAAAGTTGATGAAGTAGGCCCACTCAATGCAAGCAAGGCAATCATACCAAACCAAGGGCCAAGCTCGGCCTCATGTGTAACACCCCGAATTTTGGACCCTAAGCATTGATAATAAACCTGAAATAGGCGGACGACTATGCCCAGTTTGGGGAGAGTCCCAAGATGGTCGAGGCATGGGAAGCCTCTCTAGGACTAAGTAACTTAGCCATACGGGTCAGTAGACCTAGTATGCTAAAGCCATGGAACTAATGTACTAACGTAAAATGGGTACAGAAGATGTATACGGTGTAAGTCTGGTCGGAAAAGATGCTGCCCAACTATGTCCTGAGGTATAGGACACTTAGTCGAGCAAAAATATGCCAGTACAAGTCAGTATACGGCATTTTCAGGGCAGTCATGGGAGCCTTGCGTTTTTTTGAAGGAAACAAGAAGGGAGGAGAGAGAAAAGGTGTATCTGGACCCTAAAGGGAAGGAAAAGTTAGTAGTAGTAGTGCTACGTCGGACACGTGGCATTTTGGGGCCAAAAGTTGGATTACCGAGTAGCACGCATTACGAGGTGGATCTGGGGTACTGGAATAAAGGTTTCTTGATCCCCAAGGTAGTATGCCCCATCCACTTGTGGTATGGGAAAAGAGACTGATGGTCCGGGCCCACACAAGTCCGGTTGAAGGGCACGCATTACGGGGTAAGGTGGGACCGACAACCGGGAGCTGAGCGGGGCCGGATAGGACTTTCCGGAGTCGGCCCCAAGCCCAGGATACTGATAGGGATGAAATTCCAGTGGGCCCAGAGGAGAGAGAAAATATCTTGCTAAGTAATTATGAAGAGAGAGAATGTCACATCAAGTCATCATGAAGAGAGAGAAAAGAATAAAATAATCTGGATTAATCGACCACATATTTGAATCGACGTGACAAGGTGAAGGACAAGTAATTATGAGTAATTATGGCATATCTTGGGCATATTTCGTGGACCACACTGCCTTGGGAGAAGAACGACGCAAAATGACCATTTTGCCCCTACATCTTAAACCTACAACTAAGGTCACCTAGGGGCAAAACTGGAACCCTATTTTTGGCATGGGAATGCATTATTTTCTGCCCATGGAAGACCCTAGAAGGCTTCTAGAAGATATGATTTTGTGGGCCCCATGCTTTGGAAAATGAACAAGGCAAAATGACCAATTTACCCCTAACCCTAAAACATACAACTAAAAATATCTAGGGGCAAAGTTTGGAACTTGGGGCCTATAAATAGGACACTCCTCCCTCCATTTTTGCTGCCCTATTTCGTGCTCAAGGTGAGGGAGAGGAGGTCCAGCTGAAGGTCTTGCTCCAAGGAAGAAGAAAGCACCCGCAACCGAAATCCCGAGGTAAGTCTCCTACCTGGCAACCTAGCTACTCTTGCTTCTGCCCTATGGTGATTTTTGTGGAGTTTCTGTAGTATTTTGGTATCTTTGAGGTTTCCATTGAGTTCAGAAGGTGTTTTTGTGTGGGGACATGTTGGATCACCTTTTTCCAAACCCTAAAAGCTTAAGTCTTTGTTATACGAAAATCTGTCGGTTCTTACGGTTTCTGGGCAGCAAAGATAGATCGGTGGATTTAAAATAGTAAATGAAGTCTAAATGATCTGATATTTTACATGGTGAAATTATACATCCTAAGGATGATTGTGATATAATATTTTGTGTCATTTGGAGTTTCCAAACGAGATATATTTTAAGTTGAAAATGACCTAAAAACCTGGACTCTGTCTCGGACCAGTGGCTAAGTTTTAAGAATCTGAGAAGGATTAGAACCCAGATGACTTTGGGGATTATTTTTATGGTAAACTATACATTCTAAGGGTTCAATGGCCACTGATTTCATGTCAATACTAGTTTTCTAGAATTTATTACAAATCAGAGAAGTTGGGTCAGCATTTTTGGAAAATTTTAGTGTTGTGAGAATTTTATGGAACTTGAACCAACGTGTGTTCATATGACTAAAAGCATGATGTTTGGCTGTATATAGGGTGTTTTCACATGTGGAACCTATTTTCAATATCAAGGAAGAGTTATTATTTTGTGAGGCGTGCCAGGTAGTAACTGTAAACTTGTATACTCTATGTTACTTTCGCATGTGTGTTTTATCATGAGGTAAGGGATTGGACCGTGGTGCCTATGTGACTTTGTGTTCTTAGGTTACCACTAGGGTCCAGAGTATGTTGGGCTGTGGAAGCCCTTGGCATGTAGGATAGGTGGTGCCTATTGGACCTTAGGTGACTACTGAGGCCCAAGGTTATGTGGGGCTAGGTGGAGCCTATATGACTATGTGTTTATAGGTGTCCACTGAGGTCTCTTGGGGTTGGTAGTTAGGGTCGGCCGCCCTAGCTACGAGGCCCCGAGAGCACGCCGGATCCGGGGCTTGTCTTGACCGTGCGGTCCTACGGAGGTTGTACATGCCGATACCGTGCCCGAGGCAGATTTATTTTCCCCGTTATGATTTGCATTACATACATTGCATACATATTGTATCCGAGTTTAACAGTTACTCTGGGGTTCAACTTTGAACTCCAGTCTGGATCAAAAGGATACAGGTGTGAGGTAGTAGCGGCTGGATGGTTGAAGAAGGTAGGGCTTGGTGCGGAAAGACGAAGTAGCAGAGGATGCCCAGTTGCTTCTCGTATCTCTATAATTGGGATGACTGTACGAGTCGTACTCTCTGTCTTGTATTTGTTTTGGATGATTGTACTCTTAACCCTATAGGGATAATTTTATGTAACTGTTTGTATCTTTACCAGTATATTGGAAGTTGTCCAAACCGATTCAATGCTCTGCCGCGTATACTCTGATATATGTATTAAGCGATAAATTAATAAAGGAAAGATAATAAGTGATGAGGATCCCTCTAACCCGCCACCTAAAAGGGCGAGGCCGGTAGGGGTGTAACAGTTTGGTATCAGAGCATGGTTGAACGGTACTGATAAATGGTACATGGTTAAGGGTACAGATGGGTAAATGGGGCGTCAAGGATAAATACAACATGAGAAGTTTAAACCCCAAACTTTTAATACCCACAATTTTCGGTCAGGCAGTAAATACTAAATATTAAACCTCGCTTTATTTATATTATTGGAAAAATATATATATTCATGGAGCCACTCCGATCCTGGCACCTTCCCACAAACAAGTAAGCAGAGCAGAGAGAAAGGGGGAAGTGAGAGAGAAACAAATAAGCAGAGGAGTGAAAAAGGGGGGAAGTGAGAGAGAAATGAGCATGTCACTGGTGCTTCTGGCTATATTGCTTCGTGGCTTGTCAAGTTTCTTCTTCACGGTGGTTACACGTTGAAAGCCACTGTTCGCGACCCTAGTGAGTGATCCTCTTTTTACCTTTGCTTTTATTCTGTGCAATGTCAGGAATTCGCTTTCCTTATTGCGTCCTGTCACTATTTTTGGTTAGGATTTAACATTGCCTAGATTGACATCTCCAGATATTTTTTTTTTCTAATTCTGGTTTTGTTGGAGGGGGATTTTATATGGCAATTGAAAACTGAAGATGATCCGTTGGGGTATTTATGGAGAGATGATAATAGGAACCTCAAGGAGAGCTATGCCCCTTCAATCTCTTAAGTTTATCTGAGCTGAATCTCATCTTTCCGTCGATGGACTTTAGTCCCATGGCTTTCGATGGTTCATAAAAGATAAAATTGCCTCCAGCTAAGCATGTCATCGCTAAATTACCAAGAAATGATTATAGTCCTGTGAAGGGAAGCCATGGCTCTGATATTTCCTTTTGCTTTGGGCTTTTATTATATTTTTTAGTAAATATGTGGCCGTATCCTTGTTTTCATATTGTATATTCTTTTGATTGTGAAACTGAATATATATGCAATTAGCTAGCAAGGATTAGCGTATGCTCACAAGGGTAAATATTTACTTTACATGGGTTCCTGAATATTCCATTTTGCTTATGCTTTCCAAGTTTCTGTGTCATTAAATTGCATTGACTTTTATTGTTCTTTCCCAGAATGCTAATTATTAAGTTTTTGAATGACCATTTTACTTTGGTTTGTAACTCCCCGCAGATGATCCAAAAAAGGTTGACCATTTGCTCAACCTTGATGGTGCGACGGAGAGATTGCATTTGATTAAAGCAAATCTCCTGGATGAAGGTTCCTTTGACCCTGTTGTTGAGGGGTGTGAGGGTGTCTTTCATACTGCGTCTCCCTTTATCATGATGTCAAAGATCCCCAGGTTCATTCCATTCTGCATTTGTTGATGGATAATGAAATGTGGTCTTTCTATTGTAAAGCACTCTGTTTTTACTGCTTTAATATGCTTGAACAGATATTCCTTATGTCTAGGAAGGTGAGTGGGAGTGGGGTGCAAGAACCATTGAGATGAGGTCTTCTTCTTTGCAATTCCTAATGAGAAATCAAAACTGTAGGAATCTGAAGGCGCTGTAATAAGAGAGCTAGAACCCATGATTATATTTATTTCCTCCGGTAAGCAGGAAGTTAATTTCTAAACACTAAAAGATTGTCATGTTGACAATTCCCAAAATTTTTAACTTGGCAAATAATAGCATGATCTTGTTGATATAGTTAAATGAAATGAATTAATTGCATACTCTTTGATAGCGACTTGAAAGTCGCCGTGTCGTTATAAGTAATAAAGTAGTGAGAAAAAGATCGTCCCACGAATAGTATTCCAATCACTAATTTGCTATTTTCGCTTTAGTTGGATGAATGAGTAATATGGGGTGAGTTGTAACCAAATAGAATTTAAAGAATTAAATAAAGAATCCAAAATATGAATCTCAAGAACAAGCGAGAGAAAATATGAGTAATCCAAAATTAAGACCTTCAATTAAGAAATATCTGCGTAGGGATGAGAATCCCCCTATGTTCCTCTAATAATTTGAATTGAATCTCTAATTGATTATTATTCTCATGATTGACGATCAATTCTCTAAAGTTAGACTAAGTCCCAATGTCTTGATGCTACCTTAGTCCGTTATCTTTGAAATCAACCTAATGTCTTAGTATTGATTGGAAAGATTATATTTTTAAACCCAGAAATTATGAGATCGCATAAAATCGTAAGCCTATGTCTAGGTCATGCAACTCTACGATGAATTAACGGATACATTAACCTATTGTCTATACAATCTAAAAATGGTGATCAATCTTCAAGAAAGCTTTAAGCAGATAATTCATTCAATCAAGAAAAATAAAGATCAATAAAGAATCCAACCAAATATTTTAAATTCGCATAGGGTTCATCCTCGCCCTAACTACAAAAGAAAACTAGCCCGAGCATGGCTATACTAAAATCCATGAAAAGATGAAAATCAAATTCAGAGAAGACAGGAAAAGAAAAGAGAAATAAAAACTCTTAAAGAATCCCTCAGTCTCAATGCTCCTCGCTCATGTGCGTCGTCTCCCTGATGGTTCTTTTTCTCCTGTTCGTTCTTGCTCCTCTGCATTCGAATTCTTCTCTTCCAATGCGTCAATTGAATTCCTCCCTTCTCTGTGCGTGATCCCCTTTTAATAGATGTACTTTTGCCCTCTCTTGCTGCGGGTCCCACGGCATTACTCCAATTGCTTGAAGATATGATATCTTCCAAATCTGATCACATGGGTTCACATATTATATTATAATAATATAATATATTATATTTCTTTTAATTAAATTTCTTGTCCAGTAATATTATGCCTTTCTTATATTTTCTCTTCTCCTAGATTAGATAATATCTCCTACAAAATAAAATAGGATATCAATAGATTTTCTATTACAATATTCTTTTATCCTATATTTAATTAAAAGATAGATAAATATATAAAAGATAATTAAATAAGTACAAAATATTAATAAATTCAATCCAATATATTCCAGAATCTATACTTATTTAATTATAAAATATCTACTTATCACTCTTGTACTAGAAGGTAGGAAATTTTTAGTAAATGGGAAAAGGCACAATATCGTAAAACGATCAGAATGCCATGCCTTAGGCAAGTTCTATTCTTGATGTATAATTATATTGTTAAAATGCCATAAAATTGAATAGAAGTATAACTGCACTTGCTTCCCATATCCTCTTCAAATGGAACTTTGTATTTTATATCAAAGAAGTGATTGGATTAATGGCCCTCATTTTGAATGTCCTTGTTTCTGTTTGAAATTTTGGTTGGTTTCATTAATAAATTGTTGTCTGGAATCTTGTAATCATGATTCTTGGCTAAAGAAAGTGCTCGACTCTTTCGAATATTTTATTGTTACACATTTGACATTTTCTATAATTTATCAGTCAGGTATAGAAGCTACCACTCTCTTGTGGCCTTATTTTCTAGCTCATGACTTTTGTCTTTCCCATTTCAGCGCCTTATTTTCTAGCTCATGACTTTTGTCTTTCTCATTTCAGGCTGAACTGCTTGATCCGGCTGTGAAGGGAACTCTCAATGTTCTAAAATCATGTGCTAAATTTCCATCTGTGAAAAGAGTTGTTTTAACTTCTTCCATTGCTGCAGTTACATATAATGGAAAGCCTATAACTCCTGAAGTTGTTGTTGATGAGGCATGGTTTTCAGATCCTGACTTTTGTAGGGCATCTCAGGTATCTGCTATATTTCATTGGACCAAATTACCGGTACAGACGTTATCATGCTGGTTAAATTTGTGATAGTGAATGTTCTATAGAGTTGGGACAGCTATTATCTATCTAATGCAAAAATCAGAATGGCATGATATAATGTGTGCTAAATGAGCATTGTCAATAGTGGCCACCATGGTTGAATGGCTAGATATAGGAGAGCCCATCTGCCACTAAGGTGGAATGGCTCCACACTGGTGGCATCTTGGTGGTTATGAAGATGGTGGCTATGGCCTCATTCAATACCATATAACAATCCGTATGGGACATTAGTAAATAAAATAATGTCCATAACAATCATTCAATATTGTATCATGTGCTATCAATGCTGAGAAACTTATGAAGGCTCCTCCTCCCTGAAACAATCTCAGACTTTGCCCAAGTCCTTAGTCATATCAATTTCATATTTTCTCTTATTATTTGCACATCAACTACCCACAAACATCAGTGCCTCTGTTTTTCTTTTCATGTTTCCCCAATTTTTTTCTGCTTCGAGGGAGCTTGAGTGTATTTTGCTTGTTTTCAAGTCCTCTATTTCGACTAAAGTCTCTTAGTTTTGATTTTGATGTCAAACAGTTGATCCAGTGGGTGCAAATGTGATTATTTGTCATGCATAGTAATTTACAATGTCCTCAAATTTCCTTCTGTTTCCAATTTTGTGCTTTCAGCTGTGGTACGTAGCTTCAAAGACTTTGGCAGAAGAAGCTGCATGGAAATTCACAAAAGAAAACAACATTGATTTGGTTACCATCAATCCAGCATTGGTGATAGGACCTCTCTTGCAACCAACACTTAACACAAGTGCTGCTGCAATTTTGAATATAATCAATGGTACTTTCTTTAACTATTCATAAAGCTTCTGAGTTACTTTAGCAACTCCAACTCAACTGCTTTTTATGGCTATAGTAAATGGAAAAGGAACAGGGATCATTGAAAGTTTGTAACAAGGTAGTAAGTGTATGTCAAAGTGTAAGAATGAACGTTGTGAGATTTTAATCTGTAGCTTTAACTTGTTTTAATGCACACTGAAATTATAATGCTTACCACAATGCTAGATCAGAATATTTTCCTTTTTCTGTTTTTTGTGGTATATGTAGCTTTAAAATTTGTAATGTTATATACTCTTCATCCTTATTGACTTAGATTGTGCAGTAAAAGGAAAATTGGAACCATGGACTGGAATTGGCACGAAAATTAGTGACAAAATTCTATCCTATACAAAATGTAAAGGAGATCTTTCAGATGAACAAAGTTATAGTCTAAATGTACTTTTCTTCAAAATTTCTTTAATCTGACTTGTTTGTGATCTAACTTTTCTTGTTACTTTGAGAAATATTAAATGACTTCTATGTGTTATATGTACTCTGTTTGGCCCCCAGACAAGAATTTTTGCATTCCAACTTTTAGGGACTTTTTCCATCCTTGATTTATGCAGGTGCCCAGACATTTCCAAACGTGTCATTTGGATGGATCAATGTGAAAGATGTTGCAAATGCTCATATTCAAGCATTTGAAGTTCCTTCTGCTAACGGAAGATATTGTCTGGCTGAGAGAGTGGCCCACTACTCGGAGGTTGTGAAGATTTTACGTGAGCTGTACCCTCAATTGCCACTTCCTGAAAAGTGAGTTCAATTATTTCTACAATTTAAACACTGCATATAATATATAGTTTAGTTATATATCTTGGTCTAATCTTTTTTGCGAATTTATCTCTTTTCCAAAATGTTGAATTATCATTATCATTTTTGTTTTTCATCTATTGTTTCTGCTCTGTTGGGGTATATAATCATGTTAAAAATGGTGCTTTAATCTACCATGTTCTGCTGTGGAAGCAACAGATTTCTTTATATGAGCTTAAATAAGGATCTAAGATTAATAAAAAGTGATTTTAGTTAGGCTAAGCATGAGAAAGCTGTTGAGAGTAGAAAGGAGTTGTTGGGAGAATTTAAGCTAAACACATGAGGGATATGTTGCAAAAAGCTTATTTTGATAAGCTATTTGTAATAGCCTATAAGAAAAAACAAAAATTGAATTTTTTAATGAAACCTTAATGATTGTGATGTATCATTGTAATAGAAATCACAAGTCAGTTGGATCAGTTAGAATGTAACCGTTAGAAGAGATACTAAGCCTATAAATAGATGTAAACTCACTTGTATTCAATCAGGCATGTTAGATTTAATATGATATGGTTTAGTTCCAGTTCCTGTTCTCTATCTCTCGTCTGATTCTCTCTTCTATTTCTGTATCTCTCAATTCTGCTTCTCTATTTAACGTTTATATGCAGAAATTCCTTTAACGCGGGAAGTTTGGCACATATTGAAATAAGTAATATGTTTCCACTTTCAATTTAAAAAGAAGGAAAGAGCTTTCTTCTTTGTTTGGTCCTGAATTAAGGTTAGGGTTTTTATGGCGCAACACAACCTACAAAGGGAGTGTTTTGTCCTGTCATTTTGTAGATTTTGATAAATGCCCCTAATGTTAAATTTGACACTGAAAATCTAGAATACATCATGATCCAAAAATCTGCGAATGATTGTTGTGAAGGTTGCATGTAACGGAATATCCATGTCATCTTAGAGCTCTGTGTTAATTCGATATTTTCATCATTCTGTATATTTGGAACTTCAAATGAATGGTATGGTTGAATTGGTGTGTTAATTAAAGACTTGAAATGATGGGTATGTATGGATCTAGGGGAGGAAAAGAAATAGAGAGCTTCAATTTAAATCTAAATTCTTGATTGTGACTATCAATCCAATCTTTTAGCAAGGAGTTCTCGTAGGCTAAGTAAGTTGTGACTGATTAACTCATCTAACTTGAGAAATAGAATTCTTTAAATTTCTTGATATGTTCCTCTCATTGGATCGCGATTGATTTTGATCTTATTCCTCCAAAAACCATGTTGTGTAAACCAAATGGCACGTATTCTCACTTCATACCCATTAATTTAGTTCGTGTATTTTATTTCTGATTTTTTTGTTTTCTTGTTTGCTAATTTCATTTCTTGGTTTCTCATCATACTTGATAGGTGTGCGGATGATAAGCCATTCGCGCCGACATACCAGGTTTCTAAAGAAAAAACAAAAACACTGGGAATTGAATTTATTCCATTGGAAGTGAGTCTCAAGGAGACTGTGGAACTGATATAACTACAATATACTTAATTTATTTATTTATTTTTATTTTCCTTTTGTAATAAAATAAAAGGTGTTTGTTCCACCCAAAAAAATAAATAAAAGGCACCACGTCTATCGTGAAGGTAATCGCTGCGCAGACTTCCTTGCAAGTTTCGCTCTAATATTGGATGTGAGGTACCACAACTTAGCTATGCCTCCAGGTGGCCTGATGTGCATTATCCGGGAAGATGCTGAGGGTATTGGCAGAGCTCGGTTTTGTTATAGTGATATCTGATCTACGGTGATCAGCCCCATCTTGTGACCGAAAAAAAAGAGAGAGAGAGGAAATCATTAGAATTTGCTCATGTTGGTGAATCGCCAGAAGATAAGATGCATTTAGTGCTCCTATAAATAAACAACAAAATTATATGCTAGAAGATAAGATGCATTTAATGTTGGGAAAATTACAGGGAAACAAAAAAGAAGAAGAAGATAAATATGTAATCTAAGTAGGATTATGAAATTTTGAAGTCTAGGTGTTGACAATTTGAGTATAGATGATGACAACTTAAAAATAGTAATTAACAAATTAGTTATATACAATGACAACTTGAAGTCTCAAGTTGCCAATCTCTATACCTAAATTCTATATTTAAGTTATCAACACTCAAACTTCAAAATCTCACATTCTTATCAAATTACCTATTTGTTCTTTTGATAATTCAGTAGACATTTGGGGTTTTTGTGATTCAAATGCTATTTTTTTTTTTATATCATTTTCTTTATTTTTTAATGAAATACATTGAAAAATTCAAATTATAGTATATTAATATAAGGATCTTAAAATTATATCATTTTATATTTTAATTTAAAATAATTAAATACATATATATATATATATAATATAAATAAATACATAAATATTTTTTTTTTTCCTGATAAATGGTAATTGCATTCATGAGGACAAAGCATAGTCTTCAAAGCATCTAAGTGGGATCCATACATCATGGAGAAGGTTGGTATATCGCACACAACATTTTTTGTCTCAATAATGATTTTTATATGGGATTACTTTATAAGTTTTCAATGAATAGTAAATCTATGTGGATATTGTAATAGTATGAATTTTTGGGTTTGGAAATTTGAGGATAAGCCTGTACAAGACTGACGATTAAGCTCAATTTAGGAAGTGTAACAAATGAATATATGTCAAGAGATAATAAAAGAGAACTTGGGAGACCTTTTTAAGGCTAATTTCAACCAAGGGAAAAGAAAGAGAATAAAGGAAAATGGAAGGGAAACATGAGACTTCTTATTGGTGGAATTTAGGTGTATTTAGACATGAATTAAGCATTTAATTTGTCATCATCCTTCCTCCATTTTGTCCATCTCATTCAGCCAAGTCAAGAAAGGGAATAATGGAATATCCAAATGTGAAAAGGAGCATGAACTAAGGTCAAGAGTAGGATTAAAAGTTACTATTTGTATGATTATGAATTATGCCAAGTGTAAGGCAAGGAAAATGACAAGTCTTGAAAGCAAACAAGGAGCTAAGTGGGTGATGTGTTTCGGCCAAGGAGGAGAAGGGAATTAATGAAGTCTTGACATTTAAGCACATGGCACAAAAGGAAAAGTCAACATACTTAAATTCTTCTTCCTACTTGTCTTGTTAAGGAAGTAAGTTGAGATATTAGAGGACACTTGAGCATGAAAGTTAAGGATTAAAATGAGGCCATCTATGCTCTATTTATGACCATAAATTCTACAAACCAAGGGACGAGGGGGAAAGTATGAACACAAGACAAAAGATAAGAGACAGGAATTAACATGAGTCAAGTATAATCCTCTTACATGCCTTGTGCTTTTCAGCCAATGAGGAGAGAACATGAACCTTAAGAAATTCCACATGTTCAAGGCAATTAAGGAGCCTAGACAAGAGTATATCTCGTCCAAGACAAAAAGGAGGAAGAAAATTTAAGAAGCAAGTCACAAGTAGTCACAAAAGTGAAATATAATGTAAGGGTATTTTGGACAATTAGCAGGACCCTTAACTGATTTTCCACCAATTATAAATCACTTCTTATCCCTAATGCAAGATTTCATTCAAACTCTCAGGGTCTATTTGGGAGTTTGGAAGGAAGGGGAAGGAAAGGGATGCAAGGAGAATGGAGGGGAGGGAAATGGAAAGGGAATGGAGGATATTTCCTCCTCTTGTTTGGGAGTTAACAAAATAGTGAGGGAGGAAGATGGAGGATTAATGAGTTACTTTTTCCATTTTGTCCTTTTCTTTAATAATTAATATATTTATTATATTTTACAAATAAATTTAAATTTTCTAAAAATATTATTTATGTAATTTTTATATTCAAAAAATTATTTATATGGTGATGGTGGTGGTGGTGGCGGTGGTGCGGTGGCGGCAACGGTGGTGGTGGTGAACGAGGGTAAAGAAGTAATTAACCTATTTTCTCTCTTAAAACCCCCCATATTGGGGAAACTTTATTTTTTAGAAGAAGAAGGGTTTTGGGGGATTTGTAAAAATCCCTAATTCCCTCCCCTCTTATTTTTAAAACTTGCAAACAAGGGAAGAAACTACCAAAACCCTTCATTTCCTTTCCTTTCCCTCCAAAATGAAACTCTCAAACATAGCTTCAAGGAAACACCAAGAGGTGAGTTTGGACAAAACGTAGGAAGAAGGAAGAAAATATTAAGGTACAAAGATGAGTGATTATGATTTAAGTTTTAACTTCTCTTCTTCATCCCTTGTGTAAGTTTCAAGTATTGAAAAGGCCAATATATTTGGTATTTTGAAGGAAGGCCGAAAGCTTAGGGGGGATCAATAGGGAAGAAGATTTCAACAAGTGCAAACATAAGTCAAGTAAGTAATATCTATAGCCTTTTGCACTTACTTGTGATATTAGTTGATCTTGGATTATTTTCCTCATGTTTCTTGTAGATTTGGTTGTTATAAACTCTAAGAGAAGATTCTACCCAATTTTTTTTTTTTAAAGGATTAAAATGTGTTTTAAGCTTAAATAATGAAGTTAGAAGACAACTTGGTACATAAAATCATAGAATTTGTGGAGTGAAATTGGGAAAGTTATTTATGTCTCTTATACTTAACTTTCTGCCAGAACCAAAGCATGAGAAGAATAGTAGGATTTTGCCTATTTTGATACTTCGAATGTGTATAAAATGAAAAATTGTGTAGGATAGAAGTTGGACAATGATTTTGGAAGCATAATGATTAAATTGTGAAAATCTCAAAACTGTCCAATGAAGAATTCTGGCAAGACAATCAGTTCGTGACATGTTTTTGAATAAGTGAATGGTGTCCAATATCTATGATATTTTTCAGAATCAAAATAGACAAAGAGAGCTTCAATTTGATAGGTTATTATCTTATTTTGGAGTTTTGTACATGGAGATATGAATTTTTGAAAATGATCTATGATTCTAGAACTTAAATCTGGGCAGTGGTATTGTTTGATTTATTGTGGAACAATATGCGTATTATGGGCTATAAATAGTTTTTCTCCCCCTTGAAAATAGACTTCACAATGATTACATAGTCTTTGGAACCACCCCATCCGGACACTTTTACAAAAAGCTATGAATTTTAAAAGTTTGTTGAAAATTCTGGCAGTTTTATCAAAGGGACGAAAATGACATTTGTTAAGGTCAAATGGTAATTGACTTAACCTTCAAGGGTTGAAATGAACTCTTAGGATTAGTATGGTCCCCTAGCTTTATATAGAGCCTAGTGTGATATTCGATCTTAGTTTTGGATAAGTCATGATTCGCCGACTATGAATAGGTGTGGTTAAAGGTTTCAGTATTTGCCTGAGACAACGAAAGGATCAGGATCCAATTTGTGAAGTAGTAACTTTAATCTCATATACTTTGTATATCTGTGTATGTATGTTTGTAGCATGAATTGTAATCCGTGTTTAGGACACACGTTTATTGCATTAAGTCGTTCAGGGTTTGAGGCCCAGTTGTTGTTGTTTTTCCTAGCTGTGGATCCGAGCATTGTTGTGTGCTATGCTTTACAGTCAACGATGTGTTCATTATGTAACTGCATGTGATATATGCTAAATGTTGTATTATTTATTTTCATGATTGTGGTAAACTAACATATACTAAATATACTTTGAATATGAGATTAATCTGTTACTCTGGGATCCTTCTGGATTCCAACTCCTATTACTACCTATGAATTGTACAGTGTATTGGACGCGGGCCCCCAGAGCAAGACGATGGATATCAGCGAGTAAAGGTTTCCGTCGGGATCAAGACCTAGCGCTGGTTATTCATAATAGTATATTGAATTTTATAATTTTGAAATTTGTTTAGTGTAAACACTATGGGAATGCCTGTTTGTAATCAATAATTTTATATCAGCGAGTAACGCTATTTCTATTTTTCCCACCGAACTGCGTATCAATACTATGTTAATACCCTCTTAGCCATGCACTAATAACGATATACCATTGAGTACGTATTACAAAAATACTATTTGCCGCTATATAAAGAGGAAAGTCATAGCATCCCGAAGCGCTAGTAATTACAAATAAAGTGCTACAAGTTTGACTTTAGGAACAAGCAGCCATTCATGGAAGCGAACGTGGTCAAAGATTATGCAAATATGCATGGTTTGCTACTTCCTCCGTGGCTTGCAAATACTGAATATGACAATCCATTGAGCAGAATAGTTCCATCGAAAATGGTGTATTCATCTCTCTTGTATGTGTTTAATATTCTACATCACTTTCTGCTCATTCTCGGTGCTGCATTAACAGGGACATAACATATGTTGGTCTAGATTAGGCCATGCTAATGACTTGCTATGGAGGGATTTCCAGACCTGCATGACAAACTTGACTTCTGGCAAACCATAGAGTAATAATTGAAAAGGCAAATATGTTAAGAAATTATTAGACTCTATGTGATCTAATAACCATGTTACTATAAATACATAGATATATGTATATATATGATTGATTTTTTTTTTCTAACATATGTATTTCAAAGACTAGATTACAAATAAGTTTTAATAAATAAATGAGATTAAACATTTGAATTTTTAACAAATAAAATTTATAATTATAAAATTAATTAATTAACTTTTCAAATATGGTAATTAGTTTAACAAGTATGACAAACAAAATTTGAAAATATATATTAAAATTATTTTTAAATTTTTGATAACGATACATGTGACTAAATGATTATTAAGTTATATTTATGTTTAAAATGGGCATTTTGGTTAAAATGATATGTCAAGAAATAACTAAAAAAAACTAATTTTCTGCGGCAATATTTGGTAGCGACTTATAATGTACTTTATGCGGCAATTATTGCCACTGAAAATATTCCCCTTCAACAATGACATAATATGTCGCCATAAGGGTATACTAACAGTGGTGACTATTGTAGCTACCGAAAGGTTGTTTTAGTGGCGACTTTTGTGTCGCCGCCAAAAGTCTAGTTTAAAATTTTAGCTCTTTTTCTTAAAAAAAAAATTATGATATTTATGCAATAAATAAGTTAATTGATGTACTTTGTTGTGAATAAATAAAGTAATTCCTCATAATATTATTTTCATATAAAGAGAGTTTGAGAGATAGTATGTGAAGAGAGAATATCACCTAGAGGGGGAGGATGAATAGGGGATTTCGAAATTCTTTTTTCGATTAAAACGAAGAGCAATAAGAACAAAGACAGAGATAGGGAGAAACGACACACAGAATTTATACTAGTTCGGTCTAACTCCTCGACCTACGTCCAGTCCCAAGACACTCTAGGTATTTTCACTAATCCAAAAACACCCAGTTACACTCATATACTCTGTACTCGAGATATCCTATCACACTAGGACTCACTCCCCCTTACAAGTTGTAATCGTATACCTACACTTAAGGTTTCACAACCTTAAGATTTAAAACAGAAAATTGAATAAGTGTTTAAACTCCTTACTGAGTAGATAAATGACAAACACTGAAGTACAGAAAAATATCCGAAGATATTAAGAGAATTTAATGAAATAGTAGATTGCAGTTGGTGGAAATGAATGCACAGAGTTTCAGTGTTGGCGAAATTGAATGTGATGAGCTTTTATACTAATCATCCATTAATGCTGTTATGAAGGTTTGAATATAGCTGTTGAGTCTCTTCGAACTTCCGTTAGGCACAGATGAAATCTGTTGAGTACAGTTGACCGTTGCATTATTAAATGTGTTCGCCGTCGATGTACTTGTGCAGAAGGTGACTCAAAATAATAGCCGGAATAAGTATGCCTCGAAGGAATGATTCCATCTGCTACGAGGATATGTTCTGATTGTATGCTCTGTTTTCTGAGTTGCATTTAATGTTTTTGACACAACAAGGGGCTTTTCGGCCAATCTCAAATCAAGCAAGGTTAATCAACTATAAATCACTCAATAATATGATATAAATGAATTTGAGTGAGATTAAGAATAAATAGATAATGACTCAGTACGATTAAGATAGAGATTAACATTACAGTGAGGCGATCTATTTACTTGAATCACCTTACTTGATTAATATCTTCCTTGCTCGAGTATTAATGTATGATAGATAAAACGCTTTGCACAATGAAGAACTTACTCAAGTAATTCAAGTCCTGCTCGAGTAATATCGAGTCTCTGTCAATTCACTTAATGAAACATTAGTAGCTGTTACTCAAGTAACATTTTCCCTTACTCGAGTAACTATCAGATAGAGAAAAACCAAATTGAGAAGAACTTACCTCGAGTAGCAAATTACCTTACTTGGGTAGCATTATATCAGGGACTTCTAAACTTTGTATTTAGTCGACATTACTCAAGTAATAGAAAATCTTACTCGAGCAATTTCCTTAGTAGCGTACGCCAATACTGAATTGTGGTTACTTGAGTAACTTGGTGCTTTACTCGAGTAAGCTCTGTGAACCCTTAACAAATGTATTAGATTGAGGTTACTTGAGTAATATAGAAACTTGCTCAAGTAACACTTTGAAATAGGCAACATTTACTGGTTCTCAAAACTTAATTATTTTCAATATAAAACTTTAATTATCTTAGTCTTGTTATCATCAAAACTCCGAGAACTAATATTCTCCCTCTTTTTGATGATGACAACACTTGATCAATTTTGAAATCAGTTTTGAAAGTGTTTTGGATATTAGTAAGTGTCAGTGAAGTAAATGAATTATAGAAATGCAAAAGAAGCTATGAATCAGATAATAACATACTTGCATTCATATCATAAGCATTAGTAGCGTTAGTACTAACGAGTTATATATATCAAAACATCCATTAGATAATAACGTTTCAAATCAGACTACTCTCGCCCTTTGTCATTACTCAAAGAGGAGGGAGGTGGAAAAGACGGCTCAATAAACTCGCGCCTGCAACTTGACCTTTCATTTATGTCTCTATCCATTTGACCGCAACTAACAATTAAATAAAATTATAATTAACGTACAAGTTTTTACATTTTATGAATGCTGTTAGCGAGGGGATAATATATGATACTGACCCACTATATGATAATGTAAAATATTATCACGTTCTTTTAGTTTCATAGTAACATTTTATTGCTACACATTCCTCAAATGTGAAATAGTAACCTTGAAATGACGCAATTCATTAAAGAAAGATAAAGCACATTAATTCTCAAGATTTGGAAGAACGGATGATTGATGACGTTCGCATGGGAAAACGACAATGGTAAACAAGTGGGGTTCATTTGATGAAAAATAATAGATATGAAGTTCTTAGAAATAAAAATATAATATTATCACCTTGGCGAGATATTGTGTCATTTCGTCCAACTCCAAAACTCTATTCACATTTAAAAGGTGGAGTGAAAGGAAACATTGACTGACAATGACACAAAGCTTTACTCGTATACTCTCTGTTTGTTAATGTTTATATAGTTTACAGTAGAGAGTGAGATGATCGATTATGTACTTCAGTATTAATCATATTCACTTCTAAGAGAGAAGATTCATTGTAATCATTTTATCTGAGAGTTACTCAAGATTAGATGACCTTAAGTGGGAAATTGATTGTATCCTTGCAGTGTGGGTGAGAGATTCGGCTCACAAGTGCCTAGGTAAACTTGTGGGATTGTATAAGCTTCTCTTGTACCCAGATTAAATAAGAGGATAGTGGATTGAAAATCTTAAGTGAAGCTTGAGAACTGGACATAGGTCAAGAATTGGGCCAAACCAGTATAAATCATAGTTTGCAAATTCTCTTCCCGTGTCTCCTATATTTCTAGTATATGTTTATTTAAATATCTAATTGTTGATTTAAAAGTCACGAAAAGTTTTTCAGAGTTCCAAATTTTGTATCATACACCCAATTCATCCCCCCTCTTAGGTGACAACCAGGTCTAACAATATGTTGTGTGTGTGTGAGTAAGGGAGGTCGGGAAAGGGAAGGGAGTGGTATGGTGTGTATGAGAGGGAGATTATAATTATGTTCGTACTGGTATATGAAAGTGGAGCAAATCACCAAGAGGGGGATGAATTGGGGATTTTAAAAATTCTTTTCTAAGGCTCTGTTTTTGAACACTAAAAACAGGGTATAACATAGAAGAGAAGGAGAAGCAAGACACAAGGAATTTATACTGGTTCAGTCCAACCACTTGACCTACATCCAGTCCCCAAACACTCTAGGATTTCACTATCTCAATTGATTACACACTCTGTAACTCTAGAGTAATTCTTTCACTAAAACTTACTCCCTCTTACAAGTTGCAATCAATATCCCAATCTCCAAGTCCCGCGACTTGAGATTCTTACAATGAAATGATTTACAAAAAATGAACACTCTCTAAGAGTGGATAAATATAAACACTGAAGTACAGAATGTATCAAAAGATACTTTTCACAAGAAAACTCAAAGAGTAGTTGGAAACTTTGAATGATTTTCGTTTTCAGCGGATTGGTTGTTGAGAAGAATTGAATGCGGCTCTATTCATACAAAGAGAGCATTAAATGACCGTTGTGATCTTCAATATAACGTTGCCTTCATTAAGCAAGGATTAGGTTAAGCTTTGATCTTCTTCTCTCTCTACTCTTTGGTTAATCCAGTTGCACAGATGTTTATGGTTGACTTCTTGACTTTTAATCCGTTGAAATGGCAGCTACTGGATGTGGAAAGGAAACATTAACCCCTTTACAATGTGTGTAAAATGATTGTCCAAAAGGATGCAAGTTTTCTAAACTTTACATTTAATGTGTTGACATCACTTTTTGCTTTTGCTCAAATCTTCATTTAAAGCTCTCTAAATCATCTGAAACTCATTAATAAACTGATTAAACATAGTTAGGAATAGTAATGAGTGATGATAAGAAGTATTAAGATCAAATGGGAAGATTTCACAAATTCGAGCAATTTGATTTTCAAACGCAGTGACACGAACTCGAGTTTGTTTATCCAAACTAGAGTTTGTAACTATGCTCAAAAGCCAAACTCGAAGTTTCCAACCGAAACTCGAGTTTCCTTCTTCCAGAAGACAAATTGGAACATGAGCAAAACTCGAGTTGATTAATGACAAACTCAAGTTTTGGACTTTTATAGTAAAAACATGTTTAAGTTCAAAAGCTCAAAACTGGAGTTTCCAAATGTAAACTTGAGTTTTCAAAATACTGAAATGAGCAAAGCTCTCAGCTTGGCCTATACTCGAGTTTCCAAGTATAAACTCGAGTTTTCATTTAAAGTTGAAAACCTTTAAAAAATCTATGCCAAGTGAAAACTGGAGTTTTCTCAAAGTAGTTAAAACATGTAAGCTCTCTGTCAAGCCTAAACTTGAGTTTCCAAATACAAACTTGAGTTTTCTCAAAACTTTGGAAAACTTAGAAAAACTCTTGGCTAAGTACACAAACTGGAGTTTTCTTAGGCTTAAAACATTGGAGGCTCTCTGTATGCCCAAAACTCGAGTTTACTATCGCAAACTAGAGTTTTGTTTACTTTAGAAAGTATTGAACGGTCTCTGTATGGTGCAAACTCGAGTTTGTAAAACTGAACTCTAGTTTGTCTCAATGTGAAAAACTTAGAGTGCTCTCTGTATGTCATAAACTTGAGTTTGCCTATGCAAACTGGAGTTTTCTCAGTTTATTAAAATTGAGCTACTCTCTCGTCAAGTCCAACACTTGAGTTTTGAATCCAAAACTCAAGTTTGTCTTTGATGTTAAATTTTTCAACTTACCAAAGACAAACTTCAACTTGTGTTTACAATTGTCAGTTATCATCAAAACATATAGAGAACTAACAGTATACGTGTCCGATGGAGAATTAAAGATACAATGTTTGTGTGAGGGTAAGAGTGCAAGCAAGAGAGGGGAATAGTTTGTGAGATAGGAAGAGAGGGAAGTGAGAGATAGAGGGGAGTGAGGGATAGAGTTTGTGTGAGGGATAATACAATTGAGAGGTAGTATATAGTACAATCAAGTGTTTGAGATAATATAATTATATTATAATTAAATTTATATTGGTGTACTTATTTCTTATAAGTAGTATACTTAAATGATTTGATAATATTATATAATGATTTTTTTTTGTATTAGAGAGAGTGAAGATTAACATTTTTTTTTTTTTTTTTTTTTTGCCAACTTTGAAAAATAATATAAATAGAGGAAATAGTAATTAATTAAGGTATGTGAGAAAGATTTAATTAAATTAAGTTTATTTATATATTTATAATTAATTAAAGTTTACTTTATCATGAATATTTTATATTGCTTTATTTGTTGTCTTTGAACTAGGTTACTACAAATAAAACACCCACACTAACTACCTAATACATTTAGCGAAAGGTATCTTACTTATATTTAAAAATATGTAAAGCCTAAATCTTCAATCCCACCACCATTTTTCCATTTTCCTCCCAAGCAAAAAGAAATGATGCACTAAAATCAACCAAATCCCTTATTCTCCCTTCACCTCTCCCTCCTCTCTAAGCCTTCATTTGACTTCTCCCTCACTCATAGTCCAATGTTACTCCTCTCTTAGCTTCGTTTCTTTAGCTCACCATTAGTTGTGGCGATAAATGAAATTTGAAAATTTGGCACCACCAATTGTAGCAGTTAACCAACCGCTACTAATTAATTTCAAAAACTTTAAAATATGGCACCAAACTTGCCAACTGCTACTAATATTTAATGATATTTTAAATTGTTGTGCCAAAAATTTTAAGTTGACTTTGTTGTGGTTGACAAACTGCTACTAAATTTTGTATAAATAAAAAATTGCGTGAATAATTTTTCAATCTATTATCCCAATATTATTTTGCATGGTTTATCATTTAAGTAACAATTTAAATGATAGTAATTATTATTTGAGGAGAATGGTTAATTTAAGTTAGAGAAGTATAAATATTATGTATTTTTGATTTTGAGAAATTGTAGGTTCACTTTATGAAATTGAAGTTGAATATGTAAATATATATTGCTTATAGAAGGAATGTTGAAAATGTAGTGGAAGGAACCTTCAATTTCTGTAGGAAGAAAAAAATAGTATAAGAATTATATGAAGAAGCAAAATAAAATGAAATGATATGATCAAAGATTTGAGGAAAACAAATTTACCATATAAAGCAGCACTTTATCAACAAAGGAGAGATAGGAGAGAGGATAAGGATGTGAAGAAATGGAAGAAGGTAAAAAAATGAGGTGTGATAAGGGTATTTATAGGATATCAGCGATACGTTTGAGCAACTTTCAGAGGCGTAGTGGGATTCACAATTGACCCTTGTGACTCCATCATCTGGCACTCTCTCAACTCAGCTTGTGTCTGCTGAATCAGCTCCTACCGCACATATTTTATTAAACAATTACTAAGCAATTTATATAATTAAAATAAATAAAACATGTTTAAACAAATAATGTATAAATCTTACAATGGCCTCCTTTGCTCTTGAGAGGTTGCACTCTCGTCCCTTGTTTGTGTACAATAGTGAATAACTCCTCCTAGTCCGCTCAACTTCTCTCCGCTTGGCCTTCTCCTAAAAGAATTAAAACAACAAATTATTATTAAGAAAAATAAAATAAAAATACATTTATAATATTAAGATAAAATTAATGTAATCATAAAAAAATACCAATTCGTTGTAGTGACAGCAAATGTCTTCACTCTTACTGTGTGATGGATCCTTAGTGCCCTTGGCTCCTATTGTTTCTCTCAAAAATAGCCTACAAAAACAACAAAACATTAATATTATATTTTTTAATAAATTTTTTATATTTCCTTTTAAATAATAATGGATTAAGGTGCAAAAATACTCCTAAGCTTTTACCTAAAGTGCACCTAACACCATATGCTTTTCGAATGTGCAAAAATATATATGAACTTACAAAATAAGAGCAAAAATGACACTACCGTTAGAAAAAGATAACATCTATTTATTTCAATTTGAAAATACCCAAATAACCCTAACTCAAAAAAAAAACTCTTCCCATCCTCTCTCCCACCCAAACTCAGATTCATCCTATTCACCTCCAGAGTCATCATCAACTAGCATCAAGAAGAAATTGAACTAAAAATCAAGTAAGAAAATGTGAGAAGACCAAGCCCAAAATCATCTTGTCATTGCAATGTATCTCTGATTTAATAATGTTTGCATATTTTAGAGCCCAGAATCTCGAAGCAAACAAACAGATTTTATACGTATATGAGGCAAGCCAAGTGGAATCACAAAAATAAATGTTTGTATGATAAATTATGGATATTGATAAATTTAATTTCAATTATTTGAATTTAAAATATATTTAAGTTACATTTCTGTCATTTTTATATTTTAATTAAATAATTATATACTATTAATGCCCATTTATTAATAAAAGTAAACCTTACAATTTGACAATTTGACTTAATGATACGATTTTACGTCACTGTCACGAGTTTACTTAAACTTGTGAGTTTAACAACCTTGTTTGTGATATATGAGCAGCTATCCATTACTCCCTCCTGGTCCTTATTATAAGGCACCAACTAGCAAGTTTATTTAGTCTTTTTTATAAGGCACTTGCTTGTTCCGAATGAGCAATGATTATTTTTTCCATGTCCGCCCTAATTAATAAAGGTAGTGAGTGAGAGTAATAATTAATATAATATTATAATTTAGTGCAACTAGTAGGGGTAATATTGAAAATTAATTAGACTTTATGACAACTTTATTGACTTTAACTACTTTTATTGGTTTGTTAGAAAAGTTAGTTGGTGCCTTATAATAAGGACCAGATAGAGTATATTATTTCTGTTTCTAAATATAAGATCAAGTTGACTTTTTTATAGAGATTAAGAAAACTAAATAAGTTACTTTAAAGTGTATAATGTTTAAACGCATCGTTCTTATCCAAACTAATTTGTTTAACTTATAACATGATATATAATCTAATGATACATAACATATTGATATGATTAAGTTACTTATTTAACTTCTTTAATCTCTCTAAAAACAAACAGTTGTCTCTTATATTAATAACCAGAGAAAGTAATAATAAATAGGTCACAATCATAGTAATAAATAAAGAGCCTAACTTGTTTAATTTTGATTTTTCTTCTCTATAATTTTTGTGTTCCAACTATATTAATTTTTTCCATAAGCACTCGCGATATGTTGAGCTCCTGTATGTAGTCATCATTTAAAAAAAAAAAATCATATATTGTTTTGGTCATATAAAATCTAATTGAGCATGAGTAACAAGCTAGAACCAACAGATTGGATGATTAATCGTCCACAACATAAGGAATGAAGGTTTGGATCATTGTTGGAAGAAGACAAATAAGAGATTAATATCTCCTTTGTGTGTGTGTTGGCTCCCTCTGGTCCAAAATAGAGAGCGTCTTTCAAGAAAAATTCTTAATTCAATATATAAGTCGCCTAGTGGGTCATTATCCCCCCCCCCAAAAAAAAAACCAAAATAATAATAATAATAATACCCATTGTTACAATTTATACTTGAAATCTAATGTAATGTTTCTCTATGCTCATATGTGTAAAGTTGAAAATATATTTCAGTTTTAGACAAATTTTTGAGGTACTCCCTCTTAGTGGCGGACTTAGGGGATAGGGTGCCCCTGTAGCCCGCCCTAAAATTACATAATCGAACCTAGAGTTTTGTTTTAGGAAATTTTATTTCAGCCTCATAAAATTTTAATATTTTTACTTTAGTCCTTACTAAAAATTTCGTAGAGAAACTAAAATGAAATTATTGAAATTTTTATAGGACTAAAATGTACTTTCATGAAAAACTGGATGTTATTCTATGTTCGCCCCCTTAATTTCATTTCTAGTTCCGTCTCTACTCTCTCTGGTCTTTATTATAAGGCACCAACTGTTAACAATTTTTTATTCTTATTATAAGGCACCAACTGCCTCTAATTGACTAATTTATTAGGTTTTTCTCATTATGCCCTCATTTATTGGGCCAATATTTTTTCATTGACTATTGTCTTTCCAATTCATTCAACATGTTTCTCTCTCTTCTCCCCGTTAAATTTATATATTTCTAATCCAATCAACATGTTTTTCTTTCTCCCTATTAAGTTTATATTTCTAATCCAATCAGCATATTTTTCTCTCCCCCTAATAAAATAGAGGTAAAGGTGAAAATATTTATTAACTAAACACTAATTTAATGACTTAACTATCCTTCTTTGATATTAAAAAAAATTGCAATGAGTTTCTTATAACAAGAACGAAATCAAATATATTATAGGGTAAAGGAGCAATTTTACACATGTAATTTGGCTCAGGGAGCGCTCAGCACCACGTAAAATTTTCTGGACCAATTTTACACATGTGGTTAACTTTTGGGAGCAAAAGTCACATGGAGGATTAGTTGACCAGGACGGTCCAACGTCTATTTGGATGGATATGAATAGTGACGCCAGATGTGGCCATCAATTTAGAGAGAGAACATGCCAAATGGACCCAAAAATGCTGATTGAGATTGACAAGTTAATTTAAAAAAAATAAATTAAACACCCAAAAAAAAAATATGATAATAATTAAAACACCCAAAATCCACGGTCAAATTTTTTTTGCTCAACCCTAAATCCACGATCAATTTTTTTTTGCTTTGAACCGTAAATCCACGATCAAATTGGGAAAAGACTTAACCCTAAAATTTTCGACCACCGTCTTCATCAGCTCCGACACGTCCTTCATCATCTCCAACTACCATTCTTCCTCACCAGACGTTGCCTCCGTCGCCGCCACCGACAATCATCTACAAAACAAGGTGAAAGATCTTCGACCACCGGATTGAAGTGAACGATTTGTGATTTGCGAGACGATTAGAGCGACGCCTTCTGATCGATGTTGGAGTGATTTTGCAGACGATTATAGCGACGGTGAGCTGCAAATGCAAGGCTATGAATTTCTATATTTAAGTTATTATCTGTTCGCCTATCTCATTTCTTGTTTTTCGTTCTGAAATTTCTGGGTATGCTTCTTGTATTTAAGAACCTGTAAGCACAGTGGAAGTGTTTATCGAAGCACAGTGATTGAGTATTTGGTTCTATGAAATTTATTCGAAGTGTTTTTTTTTATACATCGAAATCTCGCAAAATTGCTTTGTTATATTTTCATAGTCAAGTTTATCGAAGGAGAGATTCCCAAGGGAGTGAAGGAATCCAAATCCATGAGAGTGAAAGGTCGAGAGATCAAAAGAGACCAGATTGAGCCGTGAGAATAATCGAAGTCATAAGCTAAGTTATCTCGGGAACTTGCCCGAGAATCTCTATCGACATTAATGGCTCCAAATACTCAATCACTTTCACCGTTTTTTCCGAATCGATTCTGTTCTTCTTCTTTTTCTTCTTCTCCGTGTACAAACCATCAATGAATGACTGAATGATTAGTGTGTTAGATTCGAGAAGGCTATTGGTGTCTCGCTTTGTTACTGCGTTGGTTTTTGTTTCCGTTGGGTGGAGCTGCTTTTTTATTTTTCGTAACGGAAAGTAGAGAGACTGGAAGAACGGTGTCGAAGATGATGAACATTAGGGTTTCTAGATTTCCCAATTTGATCTTCTATCTAATTCACGTATGAGAGGAGAGGAATCCCGATGGATTTGTTTTTTATCCCGATGGAGTTGTTTTTTTTTTGGTGTTTAAGTTATTTTTTTTTTCTTTTTTAATTAACTTGTCAATCCCAATCAGCATTTTTGGGTCCATTTGGCATGTTCTCTCTCCAAATTGATGGCCATATTAGCGTCACTGTTCATGTCCATCCAAATGGATGTTGACCGTCTAGTCAACTAACCCTCCATGTGACTTTTGCTCCCAAAAGCTAACCACATGTGTAAAATTGGTCCAGAAAATTTTACGTGGTGCTGAGCGCTCCCTGAGCCAAATTACATGTGTAAAATTGTTTTTTTACCCTATAGTATATAATGATGACGAGCATGGGACCGCATTTAAACTTGAAAACAGAATCGGTGACCAGTTATATTCACCCATGTGAAGCACTTGCTTAATGAGAGACATTAATTGATTGGTGACTCCACAATCCATAAAGGTTGTTATAATTATAGTGTCCTTTGATATATCACCCATGTGAAGCACTTGTTCCGTCACGATGATGATACATCAAAAGTCGTCTTCAGTTGAAAGCTTCAGGAAGAGAAAGGAAAAAAAAAAGGGAAAATTACATATAGGTCCCAAAGAAGAGAGATATTTACATTTAGGTCCCTTGAAATTACGAAATTACTCAGAAGTCGAATTTAAAATTACTTTGCTGCCCATAGTGCATATTTCACACAGAAGCGATTAACAACACAAAATGTATAAATTAACAACACAAAATGTATAAATTAACCACAACTTAAAAACCTTCAATTTGTCATGTCTCACTTCCGGAAGTTGTGGTTAATTTATGCATTTTGTGTTGTTAATTTATGCATTTTGTGTTGTTAATCGCCTGAAGTGAGACATGACAGTTGAAGGTTTTCGAGAAGTTGTGGTTAATTTATGCATTTTGTGTTGTTAATTTATGCATTTTGTGTTGTTAATCGCTGGAAGTGAGACATGACAAATTGAAGGTTTTAGAAGTTGTGGTTAATTTATGCATTTTGTGTTGTTAATTTATGAATTTTGTGTTGTTAATCGCATCTGTGTGAAATATGCACTATGGGCGAAAAAGTAATTTTACATTCTGAAATAATTACTCGAAGTCCCTTGGGACTTCGAGTAATTTCGTAATTTCAAGGGACCTATATGTAAATATCTCTCTTCCTTAGGACCTATATGTAATTTTCCCAATATATATATATATATATATATATATATTCGACAATTTTCATGTTAATGTATACTCAACGGAGTAGTACTCTTGTTAGAAGTATGTATTAAATATGATACTTTTTTATTCCAATTATAAAACTAAATTGAATTTTTTTGAAAAATTAATAAAATCATTTTAAAATATTTTTATTTTTTTTCCAAATTAATTAGTTTAACTAATGAACTACTATCTCTGATCCTAATTATAGGAACACTTTTATAGTGTAATTTGTACTACAAAAGTGTTTCTATGATTAGGACCGAAGGTAGTAATATATAATATAAAGACATACAACATATTATATAATTAAGTAACTTATTTAGTTTATTTAATCTATCTAAAAAAGTCAATCTGAACTTATAATTAAGACCGGAGGTAGTATATACTTCAAAGACAAACAAAACTGAGTCTTGATTAATTTATTATTAAATAAAATATTTATTTTATCACATAAACTTAAATAGAATTAGAATATATTAAATTATAAATTATATATAAATCAGGATTAGATTATGTATGCAATAAATTTTTATTTTAATATTAATAATAAGTAAATTTTATTCTCTCATTTTATTTCTTTTTAAAAAATCTCTTTTTATTTTATACTTTTAGCTACTCATATATCAGTTTATAAATGAGTTAAGGAGCAAAAACACCAATAAACTTTTATCACAAGTGGGTCCAACAGCATATACATTTTGGAGGTATAAAGGTACCCATAGACATTCAAAATAGGAGAAAAAAAATGACAGTACTGTTGAATATGACCTAATACTATTACATATGTGCAAACAGAGTGTGGCGTTCCACTACAAAAAGTAACGGTATTATGTCAAATTTAACAAATGATGACATTTTTCTCATATTTTAAATGTTTATCGTATTTTTGTACCTCTAAAACATAAATAGTAACGGTATTAGGGTGCAAATTTAACAGTGATGACATTTTTCTCATATTTTAAATGTTTATGGTATTTTTGTACCTCTAAAACATAAATAATTTAATTAATTTCTTTAATCTCCTTAAAAAATTAAGGGTATGTTATTATTATTTTTTTTGTTGCCCATCCTATCCGGCTTGTAAATTAAATAAATTAGTTTTAAAAAATAATAAATATAAATAATTTAAAATAATTTAATTAATTTTTTTTTAATCTCCTTAAAAAGCCCATTGGTAAGGGGATGTTATATTTATTAAGAGGTACCGACATTTTTTTCTTTTTTTCTCAAAAAATAAATGCGTTCTAACTGCCCACTTTATTGGATTTATTTATATTTTTTCTGACAATCGGTGTGCCACGGCGGACTATATATGCATGGAGCCACTCCAAGTCTCCCATCCTGCCAACCTCCCAAGCAGGAGAGCGAAAAGGGGAAAGTGAGAGAGAAATGAGCATCAACGCAGGGAAGCTCGTATGTGTCACTGGTGCTTCTGGCTATATTGCTTCATGGCTCGTCAAGCTTCTTCTTCACCGTGGTTACACTGTGAAGGCCACTGTTCGCAACCCTAGTGAGTGATCCTCTTTTTACCTGCTTTGCTTTTATCTCTGTGTAATGTCAGGAATTCGATTTCCTTGCTGCGTCCTGTCATCTCCAGATTTGTATTTTTTATTTTTCTATTTCTGGTTTTATTGGAGGGACATTTTTAAGGTTGTTTGGGATGACATCAGATGCTGAAGAAAGTCTATAAGATATTGAAAAAAAACCCAGCAAAGTGAAAAACCTAATTTTTGTGTGTTTGGCATCGTTTTAACATCTGATAGGCTTTTAGTTATGAAGTTGCTTCTTGATTGAAGCTAATAGGTGGATTTTTTGATCTCATTAAAGTGATTTATGAAGATACTTCTTGCAATGAAACATCCTCATTATTTATCTTCAATACAAATGAATTGTGTTTGTGATGAAATCAGAAACCAGCTTGTAGGGGATAAGTTTATTTAAGCACTTCATTGTGTTGTACTTTTTTAATGGTAATTCTACTACTCCCTTCGGTCTTAATTATATGACATATTTAACCGATTTTGGAGGGATTAAAAATAGAGGTTAAATTAGTTAATTTTACTCATTTTCCTAAAATGCTCTTATATAAATTTTGCACTTCAATTACCTTATTGATTTCATATAATCCCTCATTTGTATAATAGGGGTAGTTTATAAAGAAATTGACAAAAAATAGAATGTTGTTCTATTAAGACCAAAATAAACTCTTAAATATTATCCTATGATTAGGGACTGATGAAGTATTTTATTTAGTAAATTTATATTTATTTTTTATTTTTTATTTAAAATTATCAGGGACCCGCCAACTTCTATCACTACTATATCAAATACAAATTATATTAGAAAAAGTCAAAAAAAAAAAAAAAAACCAATAAAAAAAAATCCAAACGAAAGACGGCACTTCTCCCATTCCATCCAAACCGCCTATATGGAAATTCAAAATCGAAGAAGATCCGTTGGGGTATTTACGGAGAGACGATGATAGGAACCTCTGGGAGAGCTATGGCCCTTCAAGATCTTAAGATTATCTGAGCTGAATCTCATATTTCCGTTGATCGACTTTAGTTCCATGCCTTTTGATGGTTCATGAATGATGAATGATAAAATTGCCTCCAGCTAAGCATATCATCGCTAAATTACCAAGAAATTATTATAGTCCTGTGAAGGGAAACCATGGCTCTGATATTTTCTTTTGCTTATGCTTTCCAAGTTTCTGTGTCATTAAATTGCATCGATTTTTATTGTTCTTCCCCAGAATGCTAATTATTAAGGTTTTGAATGACCATTTTACTTTGGTTTGTAACTCTCTGCAGATGATCCAAAAAAGGTAGACCATTTGCTCAACCTTGATGGTGCGAAGGAGAGATTGCACTTGATTAAAGCAAATCTCCTGGATGAAGGTTCCTTTGACCCTGTTGTTGAGGGGTGTGAGGGTGTCTTTCATACTGCGTCTCCCTTTTATCTTGATGTCAAAGATCCCCAGGTTCATTCCATTCTGCATTTGTTGATGGATAATGAAATGTGGTCTTTCTATTGTGAAGCACTCTGTTTTTACTGCTTTAATATGTTTGAACAGTGATTCCTTATGTCTAGGAAGGTGAGTTGAGTGGGGTGCAAACGAGTCACAATTGGTGCTCAATAATTAGGTGCCCTTTATGCGCTCATACCTCTATTAGAGGGATGAGGATTTTTTTTTTTTAATATTGTATTTATTTAGATTTAAATTGTATCTTTGTTTTCTGAAATTTTTTTGCAAATCAATTAGTTTCCAGTCTACTGGTGTTACAGACAAATATATTTTAATGCAGGACTGGGAACTAATTAATTTGAGATACTGGGTGCAAAAAATATTTCAGAAAGCAATATATATTTAAATCTAAATAAATACAAATATATATATATATATATATATACACTCATCCTTCTAATAGAGATATAAGCACATAAGTGGGACCTAATGTGGACTCAGTGTAATAAGAGAGCCGAAACCCATAATTATAGTATTTCATTTCCTCCGATAAGCAGGCAGTTAATTTCTGAACACTAAAAGATTGTCATGTTGACAATTCGCAAAATTTTTCACTTGGCAAATAATAGCATGATCTTGTTGATTTAGTTAAATGAAATGAATTAATTGCATACTCTTGTACTGGAAGGTAGGAAATTTTTAGTAAATGGGAAAATTCTTGGAGCTCTAAGCACAAGATCGTAAAACGATTAGAATGCCATGCCTTAGGCAAGTTCTATTATTGATGTATAATTGTCTTGTTAAAATGCCATAAAATTGAAGAGAAGTATAACTGTACTTGCTACCCATATCCTCTTCAAATGTAACTTTGTAGTTTATATCAAAGAAATGATTGGATTAATGTCTCTCATTTTGAATGTCCTTGTTTCTATTTGGATTAATAAATTGCTGTCTGCAATCTTGTAATCGGGATTCTTGGCTAAAGAAACTGGTAAACTCTTTTGAATATTTTATTATTACGCATTTGACATTTTATATAATTTATCAGTCAAGTATAGAACCTATTTCTTGTGGCCTTATTTTCTAACTAATGTCTTTTGTCTTTCTCATTTCAGGCTGAACTGCTTGATCCGGCGGTGAAGGGAACTCTCAATGTTCTAAGATCATGTGCTAAATTTCCATCTGTGAAAAGAGTTGTTTTAACTTCGTCCATGGCTGCAGTTGCATATAGTGGAAAGCCTATAACTTCTGAAGTTGTTGTTGATGAGTCATGGTTTTCAGATCCTGACTTTTGTAGGGCATCTCAGGTATCCGCTATATTTCATTGGACCAAATTACTGATAAAGACGTTTTCATGTTGGTTAAATTTGTGATAGTGAATGTTCTATAGAGTTGGGACAGCTATTATCTATCTACTGGGCAAATCAGAATGGCATGATCTACTGTATGCTAAGTAACATTGTCAGTGGTGGCCACCATGGTGGAATGGATAGATATTGTCTCTGCCACTAAGGTGGAATGGCTCCACACTGGTGGCATCTTGGTGGTTATGAAGATGGTGGCTATGGCCTCCTTCAATACCATAGAACAATCCGTATGGAATAAAATAATGTCCATAACAATCATTCAATATTGTATCATGTGCTATCAATGCTGAGAAATTTATGAAGGCTCCTCCTCCCTGAAACAATCTCAGACTTTGCCCGAATCTTTAGTCATATCTATTTGATCTTTTCTCTTATTTTCAAATCAACTACCCACAGTCATCTGTGCCTTTGTTTTTCTTTTCATGTTTCCCGAATTATTTTCTGCTTCTGAGGGAACTCGAGTGTTTTTTGCTTGTTTTCAAATCCTCTATTTTGACTAAAGTCTATTAGTTTTGATTTTGATGTCAAACAGTTGATCCAGTGGGTGCGAAGGCGATTACTTGTCATGCATAGTAATTTACAATGTCCTCAAGTTTCCTTCTGTTTCCAATTTTGTGCTTTCAGCTGTGGTACGAAGCTTCAAAGACTTTGGCAGAAGAAGCTGCATGGAAATTCACAAAAGAAAACAACATTAATATGGTTACCATCAATCCAGCAATGGTGATAGGATCTCTCTTACAACCAACACTTAACACAAGTGCTGCTGCAATTTTGAATATAATAAATGGTACTTTCTGTTACTATTCATAAAGCATCTGAGTTCGTTTATCAACTCCAACTCAACTTCTTTTAATGGCTTTTAGTAAATGGAAAAAGAACAGGGATCATTTGAAACAAGGTACTAGATGTATGTCAAAGTGTAAAGGAGATCTTTCAGATGAACAAAGTTATAGTATAAATGTACTTTTCTTCAAAATTTCTTTATTAGGGATCCAATAGTCTAACTTGTTTGTGATTTAACTTTCCTTGTTGCTTTGAGAAATATTTGATGACTTCTATGTGTTATATGTACTCTGTTTGGCCCCCAGACAAGAATTTTTGCATCACTCCTTTTAGGGACTCTTTCCATCCTTGATTTATGCAGGTGCCCAGACATTTCCAAACATGTTGTTGGCATGGATCAATGTGAAAGATGTTGCAAATGTCCATATTCAAGCATTTGAAGTTCCTTCTGCTAATGGAAGATATTGTTTGGTTGAGAGAGTGGCCCACTACTCGGAGGTTGTGAAGGTTTTACGTGAGCTGTACCCTCAATTGCAACTTCCTGAAAAGTGAGTTCAATTATTTCTACAATTTCAAGACTGCATATAATATATAGTTGTTATATATCTTGCTCTAATCTTTTTTCTACAATTTCAAGATCGCATATAATATATAGTTTAGTAGTTATATATCTTGCTCTAATCTTTTTTGCGAATTTATCTCTTCCAAAATGTTGAATTATCTTTTTCGTTTTTGTTTTTCATCTATTGTTTCTGCTCTGTTGGGGTATATTATCATGTTAAATAATGGTGGCTTAATCTACCATGTTCTGCTGTGGAAGCAACAGATTTCTTTCTATGAACTTAAATAAGGATCTAAGATTAAGAAAAAGTGATTTTAGTTAGGCTAAGCATGAGAAAGTTGTCGAGAGTATAAAGGAGTTGTTGGGATAAGTTAAACACATGAGGGATATGTTGCAAAAAGCTTATTTTGATAAGCTACTTGTAATAGCTTATAAGAAAAAGCTAAAAATTGAATTTTTTTTATGAAACCTTAATGATTATGATGTATCATTGTAATAGAAATCACAAGTCAGTTGGATTAGTTAGAATGTAACCGTTAGAAGAGATACTAAGCCTATATATCTCACTTGTATTCAATCAGGCTTGTTAGATTTTATATGATATGGATTAGTTCCAGTTCCTATTCTCTATCTCTCGTCTGATTCTCTCTTCTATTTCTCTATCTCTCAATTCTGCTTCTCTATTTAACGTTTATATGCATATATTCTTTTAACGCGGGAAGCATTGGACATATTGAAATAAGTAAACATGTTCAATTTCCATTTAAAAAGAAAGAAAGAGCTTTCTTCTTTGTTTGCTACTGAATTAAGGTTAAGTTTTTTATGGCGCAACACAACCTACAAAGGGAGTGTTTTGTCCTGTCATTTTGCAGATTTTGATAAATGCCCCTAATGTTAAATTTAACACCGAAAATCAAGAATCTATCATGATCCAAAAATCTGCGTTTGACTGTTGTGAATGTTGCATTTAACGGAATATCCATGTTTGACTGTTGTGAATGTTGCATGTAATGGAATATCTATGTCATCTTTGATCTCTGTGTTAATTCGATTTTTTCATCATTCTGTATATTTGGAACTTGAAATGAAGTGTATGTAGGATCCAGGGGAGGAAAAGAAATAGAGAGCTTCAATTTAAATCTAAATTCTTGACTGTGACTGTCAAGCCAATCTTTTAGCAAGGAGTTCTCATAGGCTAAGTTGTGACTGATTTCCTAACTCGTCTAACTTGAGAAATAGAATTCTTTAAATTTCTTGATATTGTGTTCCTCTCTCATTTGATCACGACAAATTTTGATCTTATTCCTCCATAAACCATGTTTATCAAAATGGCATGTATTTTCACTTCATGCCCATTCATTTAGTTCATGTATTTTATTTCTGATATTTTTTATTTAAAAAAAATTTGGTTGCTAACTTCATTTCTTGCTTTCTCATCATTCATAGGTGTGCGGACGATAAGCCATTCGCGCAGACATTCCAGGTTTCTAAAGAAAAAGCAAAAACACTGGGAATTGAATTTATTCCATTGGAAGTGAGTCTCAAGGAGACTGTGGAAAGCTTGAAGGAGAAAAAATTTGTCAACTTTTAACTCTGCAATCCCTATTTGAAGATTAAATGTTGGTTAGCTCAAGCATGCTTTGAGTTGGTATATGTGGAACTGATAGTTCTATATCCTTTAGTAATAAAATAAACGGTGTGAGAAGATATTGAATAAACTTTAGTTTGTCTATGTGATGGAGACAAACCTGACAAAAGTGGGCAACTATGTTCCTTTCTTTCGTGTTAAACATTGATTCCCAGTATTTTATGGTCAAGCTTGTCTTTGTTGTCAATTCTGGGATACTAGACTATCTCTTATGTCGCGGTCAAAAGTCCAGTTTAAAATTTTAGCTCTTTTTTTTTTTTAAAGGTTTAGTTGTAAAAATAAACATGTGTTTTATTCTGAGGAAAGACCCAAACATCAAGTTTTTTTTTTTTTTTTTTTTTTTTTTTGGTGTAAAAGTGCACACGTGGTTACAAATTTGGGGGAAAAAGCTTATGTAGATGCCACGTAGACATATCACGTCATCGTCCAGTCAGCAAAACAGTCAAACTTAACGGTCTAACTGTATTTTTGCACCTAATTTGTAACCAAGTGTGCACTTTTGTATCTAAAAAAAGCATTTGGTGTTGGATGCTTCTCAGACTAAAGCACATGTGTATTTTTGCAGCTTAACCCTAAAAAACAAAGACAAAAAAGTTATGACATTTATGCAATAAATAAGTTAATTGATGTAAAATGTTATGAATAAATAAAGTAATTCCTCATAATATTATTGTGAGATAAAGAGAGCTTGAGAGATAATATATTGTGAGGGAGCAAAGGGGAAGGGAGTGGTGTAGTATGTACTGAGAGAAAGATTATAATTATGTTTGTACTAGTACATGTGTCAGATGGAGAATTAAAAATATAATATTTGTGTGAGGGTAAGAGTGCAAGCACGAGAGGGGGATAGTTTGTGAGATAAGAAGAGAGGGGAGTGAGAGATAGAGTGTGTGAGAGGGATAGAGGGATAATACAATTGAGAGGTAGGATACAATACAATCAAGTGTTTGAGATAAAATAATTATATTGTAATTAAATTTATGTAATTTACTTATTTCTTACAAGTAGTATACTTAAATGATTTGATAATATTATAGAATTAATTTTTGTATTAGAGAGAGTGAAGAATAACATAATTTTTTTTTGCCAACTTTGAAATAATATAAATGGAGGCAATAGTAATTAATTAAGGTATGTGAGAAAGATTTAATTAAATTAAGTTTATTTATATATTTATAATTAATTAAAGTTTACTTTATCATGACTATTTTATATTGTTTTTAGTTGTTGTCTTTGAACGAGGTTACTACAAATAAAACACCCACACCAACTGATCTAGCTGATACAGTGAAAGTTATCTTATTTATATTTAAAAATATGTAAAGCCTAAATCTTCAATCCCAATGCAATTTTTCCGTTTCCCTCCCACGCGAAAATAAATTCTTCAGAAAAATCAACTAAATCCCTAACTCTCCCTTCACCTCTCTCTCCTCTCTAAGCCTTCATTTGATTTCTCCCTCACCATAGTCCAATGTTGCTTCTGTCTTAACTTTGTTCCTTTAGCTCACCATTAGTTGTGGCGAGAAATGAAATTTGAAAATTTGACACCACCATTTATAGTGGTTAACTAACCACTACTAATTAATGTCAAAAATTTTAAAATATGGCGCCAAACTTGCCAACCTCTATTAATATTTAATAAAATGTTAAATTGTTGCGCCAAAAATTTTAATTTGACTTTTTGGCGGTTGACAAACTGTTACTAAATGTTGTATAAATAAAAGATTGCGTGAATAATTTTTCAATCTATTATTCCACTATTATTTTGCATGGTTTAGCATTTAAGTAACAATTTAAATTATAGCAATTATTATTTGAGGAGAATGATTAAATTAAGTTAGAGAAGTATAAATATTAGGGAAAAATGACAACCAAGTCCCAAGGACCATAAAAAATAGTAAGAAAGTTGTAACAGAAATTCACATCTCAAAAAAGTCCCTAGGGTTTTTTTTGATATTGTTTGTATTGACAACAAGAAGTGCTATATTTACAACAGGAAGTGCTATATTCACAACAAAATTTAAAAACTTGGGCATTCACGACAGAAAAAGCTATATTCACAACAATATTTAAACACCTGGATTTTGTTTTGAACTCAAGTCCTTAAGCGTACAGAGGTCATTCACAACAGAAAAATGATATATTTACAACAAAAAGTGCTAGATTTACAATAAAATTTAAAACCTGACCATTCACACAAAAAAATTATATTCACAATAGGAAGTGCTATATTCACAACAAAATTTAAAAATTTGGATTTTGTTTCAATACAACTAATATGAAAAAAGTCCCTAAGAACCTTTTTTATATGTGAATTTCTGTTGGGACTTTTTGGCTATTTTTTATGGTCCTTAGGACTTGACTATCATTTTCCCTAAATATTATATATGTTTGATTTTGAGAATTTTGTAGGTAATAATGATTTAAGTTTTTCACTTTATGAAATTGAAGTGAAGTTGAAGATGGAAATATATATTTGTTTATGGAAGGAATGTTGAAAATGTAGTCGAAGGAATCTTCAATTTCTATAGAAAGGAAAAAAATAGTATAAGAATTACATGAAGAAGCAAAATAAAATGATATGATATGACCAAAGATTTGATGAAAAAAAAAATTACCATATAAAGCTCATCACTTTATCAACAAAGGAGAGAAATATGAGAGAGGAGAGGGATGTGAAGAAATGGAAGAAGGTAAAAAATGAGGTGTGGTAGGGGTATCTATAAGATATCGATATGTTTGAGCAACTTTTAGAGGTGCAATGGGATCCACAACTAACCCTGGTGACTCCATCGTCTGGGACTCTCTCAACCCAGCCTGCTAAATCAGCTCCCACCACACATATTTTATTAAACAATTACTAAGCAATTGATATAATTAAAATAAATGAAACATGTGTAAGCAAATAATGTCTATATCTTACATTGTCTTCCTCTACCTACTGAGAGGTTACACTCCTATCTCGGTGTCTGTGTACAATAGTGAATAACTCCTCGTAGTTCGTCCAACGATTCTCCATCTCAACCTTCTTCTCCTAAAAGAATTAAAACAATAAATTTATAATATTAAGCTAAAATTAATTTAATTGTAAAAAAATACCAATTCACTGTAGTGACAACAAATGTCTTCGCTCTTACCTTGTGAAGGATCCTTTAGTGCCCTTGACTCCCAGTGTTTCTCTAAAAAATAGCCTACAAAAACAACAAAACATTAATATTTTATTTTTTTTATAATTTTTTTGTATTTCCTTCTAAATAATAATTATTAAAAAAAAAAAAAAAAAAAAGTCATTCTGGGCTCCTCTTCTATTGGACAAATCATGCCCAGTCATTAGGTGGGATGCTTTGTCAAGCACGACCTCCATCAACTACTCTAGAGACATCATCACATCCTTATCTTATCCACAATGTGGTAGAGACGACTTCTCATGTCCTTCCACCCATCCCCCATCTTTATCAAGGTGTACAACTTCCTACTGTTTTGCATGGCAAACCTATTCGATATCATAAATTTAAATAAATAAGTAATAATTAAATAAATTATAATTAAACACAATTGATTAATTAAAAAAAATTATTAAAACTTATATTTGATTCAGTTTGTTAAATGAGTTACCTTCACAGCCTCATCTCATGCTAGATCCTTCGGCCTTAAGGGAATCTTCTTCCAATTTGGAAGTGGATGGGGAACCGGGTCGAATTCCCCGCCTAGCTCATTCGGATAGCAATTGAATAGATGATTGCGATTCTCAATCAGTGGTTCGTGGCCTCGTTCCACAAAATTACTACATGTAGCCCTAGGCCTAGCTTATTTAGAGTAGCCATGTCCAGCTTCCTGGTGGTGATGTTCCCTTACTTATCTCGCACAATTGATCATAAATTTTAATTAACTTTAATTTCATATTTAAACCACTTTAATTAAAATATTAACTTTATTAAAACAATTCTTTATCTTGAACCTCCATCTTAAACCCGATTGACGGTGAAGACGACTATTATGGGTTATTATGGTCCCTAGCCTCCTCGCGGTCAAGGAACTACTCCGCCTCACTTGAGGGAAAATTGATATCAAAATTCCCCTAATCCTTTTAGTCGATAACACTAATATCGGGCCCTCTAATTGAATAGGCCTCTTGTATTAGCAAGTCGCCTGTTGTGGTAGCACGGGGACATATAGACCTCTGGGATGCCCTTTACCTCGACTATTGCCCCTGTAGAATATGTCCTCTAGGGGGACGTTCATCTACCGCCTTCCATTTCCTCTTGTCTCTGTCAAGAGACATTATACCTATAATTATTAACCAATTAAAATAAATTACAATCACACCTAACCAATATTTATAAAAAAATTTATAATAATAATAACCAACATCATAAATAATGTAACATCATAATATTATAATAATATAATTACATGTAACGAAACAAAATAAACAAATTCAACATTTTATAAAACCTAATTTAAAACATATGCATAAAAGAAGTTCAAAAAAAATGGATTACACATGATAAAATAGGCTTAGAAACTCACACATATTACAAAAATATATTTAAATAACAATTAAATTACTATAAACAATTCTATTAAACTAAAATACGAAATGAAAAGTAACTTTACTGGCGTCAAGTGCCTAACTTTTTATATCTTTGAGAAGAACCTTAGATCTAAAGAAAACTTCTTAGAACGTGCACGGGGAACAAGTTTACCAAAAGTGGTAAAATGAAGGGTGGCGACGTTTATATAGCTGCGTAATTTATAGTAGTTCTTACCAAAACTGCTAAAAATCATGAAACCTACCTCGAACATGCAACCCTTTACATTTTTTAGCGATTATTTGAGACCGCAACCATTTACTTTCTGTAGTGGTTATTGCCTCAAAAATTGCTACAAATTACAACACATTTTGTAGCGGTTGAAAAGAACCCCTACAAATGCACTGCCACATGGCGCCAAGCTGGTGGCATGTTTTGAAGCAGCTAGTATGACTCAACTGCTACTATGTAATCGCTACAGCTATGGCGTCACCTTGTCGTCAAACTAGCCCCACATTTTGTAGCGATTTTTGTGCTCTAACCGCTACAAATGACCATTGCTTATACTAACTTGCCATTTGGCGGGAGTCATACCATTATAAATTTATAGTAGTTTGCCTAAAAACCGCTACAAATCCTAAAATACGTGAAGCAACTCTAGAACAAACATACAATGTGTATATTAAATATATACGTTAGTCTACACGATATAACAATCAAAAAGCTTCTTTATCCAAAGTGGATTTCAAGAGTCAACTAGAGGAGCTAGACCACTTCTACCATCTGGATGCCAAAATATTTCCTGAAGAAAAAATAAAAACAGCCAATTCATCAAATAATGAACCAAATTAAAGCCTACATTTGTATCGTTGTTTTTGTAAGAATATTTTTTCATGTCACAAAAAAACCTCTCAAGAGTGACATACACTAGCTAGTGCCATTGGGTGAATTTCATATTTGATGTCACGGAATGAAAATTAAGGGTCGTCTCGCACATAATATGAGAAAACTGATATTCCTTAAACCTTATTACATATAAATAATTTCCTGACAAATTAATTATAGTGGTATATACAATTAATATAATAATTTTCAACACGCGAATACATTCCTAATTCTTCTATATAAACATATCCAAAAAAAAAAAAAAAAAAAAAAAAGATAAGGATCTTGCCTATAGAATATGGGTAGCAACTCTAAAATAAACATACAAAGTTATGCATTAAATATTTACGTTAGTCCACGCGATACAGGAAGCAATCAAAAACTGATTATCCAAGGTGGGCTTTTAGGAGTTAATTGGAGGAGCAAGTCCACTTCTGCTAAATGGATACCAATATTTTTTTCTGGATGATAAGATGTAAATATACAATAATGATCAATTCTCAAATCATAACGAGTTCCATGGAATTTAAACAAGAAAGGATCACTTATTCATCAGTTAAAAACTTGAGTAAATACCCTATTTGGTCCCTGAAAAAAATACGGACCCTATTTTGGTCTCTCGAACAATGAAAACCCCTTTTTAATCCCTGAAAAGGACGAATTTTCAAAAAATGGACCCCATTTTGGTCACTCAAAAATTTCCAAAAACCCTTTTTTAGTCCATAAAAATGTCTTATTTTAGCCCCTAGGGATGAAAAAGATATCCGTGTTTTTTTCCAGGCACCAAATAGATTATTTACTCGAAAAACTTAGACCGCTAAGAGTATATATGAAACTAAAGAAACAATTAATCATCACTATTTAAATTAAAATAAAAAATTTCAAAGAACTCTAAACTATTTGAAAATTGATAAAGCGATTCAAAAAGCAATTATGGTCTTTATCAAGATGTAGACATAATGATAATAAGTGTGGACACATAATTCATGAAGATAAGTGACCAATCTGGCATAGCTGAAGCTACAAGAAGATGTATGAGCATAAAGGCCACGAAGAATAGGCGTGATTGATCCAACACGGACGGAAATATGAAGACATCATTGCTTATGCAATCATGACAAAATACATAGTACTATGAAAGAAGGAAGAAAAAGACATTGGACCTATAACATCTGGATGTGGGGTTATTGCTTATCTCCTTGCCAACCCCATTTATTAGTGGGACTAGGGGTAGGAAAAAATCTAATGGTCCGGTCTAGTTTGATTCAATTTGAATTGGTCTGATCCGATCTAATCTAGTCCAAATAAACAATATAATAAAATCGAACTAGACTTAACTAGACTAACTACGTGCTGGACCACTTGGGTTGGTCTAGATCAATTTTTAAAAATATTTTTATAATATAGATGTTACTTTTTATTTTTTATTTAATGTTGTTGGAGTTTTTTTAAGGAGTCATAGTTAAGCTTTATTTTTTATGATGATTTTTATGTGATTGTAGGTATTATATCATCTTAATTGTATTTATCATATTTAAATCTTTTTTCCAATAAATATTTTTATTTTTGTTGAATATTCTTATATATTTATGATGTTTTAATTTAAGTGACGTGTCGGTGTTTCATATTATTATATGTATTTTTATGGTCCTAATTTTGTTTAACATGTTCAAATTTTTCCTTCCATTTGGTTTTTTTTTTTTTTTTTTTTTTTTTTTTTTTTTTTTTTTTTTTGGGGGGGATTTAGATCTTAGACTAGCTAGATTAGTCCAAGAAATCCACAAAACCCAGTTTGGTCTAGCTTAACCTCGTGTTGGTGTTGGACTAGACTAGACCCTCAGGTTGCCTTGTACAATCCAAAATCCTCTTTAAACCAAATCTCAGATTGATGTCAAATCTAGTCCAGTCCAGTCCATGATCATTAAGTGAGACACAAATGTAACAAGCACGTTGGATTAAGTGAGCCGAGAGAGAGCAGTTGAAGTTTTTTTGACACAGCAAGCTGGACATTATTGTTAAAATATTTGATACTATACCTAAAATTAAATTCGTTCAAATAAATCATTAATTTAAGCTATTTTATAATCTGCTCTCTCTCTTTTTTTTTTTTTTTTTTTTTTGTTTTTTTTTAGAAAATATCTTGTACTTTGGTATCAAATATTTTTATGACTAAATGAAAAATTTGTGGACTAACTGATTAATTTTTTTTTTTCTAAACATATATCACGAACTTTCAACTTTAGCTATTGCTATTATGCAATGATCTATATTCTCATAAAAAAGTTATGAATATGACTACTATAACTATTTATTTTTGTGTTTGTAATCATTATTCTCAAACTCGAAATGACTCTTTGAATTTACCATTTTTCCCTTTCTATACTACAAAATCATGTGAAGTCATACTTAAACTTATACTAGCCGTAAACTAGGTCAAACTCGTGAGTTCACATACCGATTTTACAGCTTTTACATTTATACCTTATAAAATCGTATTAACTCACTCCTAAACTCGTGATAACTTTTTTATTTGATCATGATCAATAGCTTTATATATGAATTTTATAAAAATAAATGTTTGTTGAGTATGACAAATTATGAATATTGATAGATTAGATTTTAATTATTTGGATTTAAAATATATTTAAGTTACATTTTTATCATTTTTATATTTTAATTAATTAATTATATACTATTAATGCTATTTATTAATAAAAGTAAATTCTTATGAGTTGACTATTCAAGTTAATGATAAGATTTTATGTTATTGTTACTGAGTTTTCTTAAATTTGTGAGTTTGATAACCTTATTTGTAATATATGAGCAGCTATCCATTATATTACCTCCGTTCCTAACATAAGATCAAGTTGACTTTTTAAAGAGATTAGGAAAAATAAATAAGTTACTTTAAAGTATTTAAACAAATCGTTTTTATCCAAACTAATTTATTTGACTTATAAAATGATATATAATCTAATAATATATAACATATTGATATAATTAAGTGAGTTATTTAACTTTCTTAATCTCTCAAAAAAAATCAGTTATATCTTATATTAATAACCAGAGAGGGTAATAATAAAGAGGTCACAATCATAGTAATAAATAAAGAGCCTAACTTGTTTAATTTTGTTTTTTCTTCTCTATAATTTTTTTGTTCCAACTATATTAATTTTTCCATAAGCACTCGCGATGTGTTGAGCTCCCCTATGAGATCATTTTAAGAAATTTTATGTATTATTTTGGTCATATAAAACCTAATTGAGCATGAGTAACAAGCTAGAACAAACAGATTGGATGATTAATCCTTCACAACATAAGGAATGAATGTTTGGATCATTGTTGGAACAAGACCCAATAAGAGATTAATATCTCAAAGCTTTGTGTGTGTATACTCCCTCTGGTCCGAGAGCGTCTTCTAGAAAAAATTCTTAATTCAATATATAAGTCATCTAGTGGGTCATTAATTTTTTTTTCCCTAAATATTACCCGTTATTATAATGGGTAAAGGATTTCTTCAGTCACTGAGATAAGTTATCTCCAGTAACCCCCAAAATTACGTCATTTTGGATTAATAAAAGGTGTTTCCGTAATTTTCCACCCTTCATTAATTCACCTAAAATTGCAAAACACCCTTCATTAATTCAAAACGACGTAGTTTTAGGGGTCATTGGAGATAACTTATCTTTAGTGAGTAGAGAAATATTTTTCCCTATTACATTTTATTAGAAGAATACTTGAAATCTAATGTATTATTTCTCTGTGCTCATATGTGTAAAGTTGACAATATATTTTATTATAAATGGCTATAAACATTATAATCACTTATGTAAGAACCAGCTGAACCCAAAAGGGGGGTGAATTGGGTGAAGTATAAAAATTTAGGAACTTTGAAAATCTTTTCGTAACTTATCAAATCAGTTTATAAAGCAATAATCGTCATTCAAATATATATGCCCATTCAAACATATATGCTTTGGAAATGTAAGAGATAAGGGAAGAGAATGTGCAAACGATTTATACCGGTTCTACCAATCCTTGACCTACATCCAAATCCCCAAGCTTCACTTGGGATTTTCAATCCACTATCTTCTTTCAACTCAATTACACGTTCTGTACAAGAGGTAATCCTCTCACTAGGATTCACTCCCCTTACAAAATCGTAATCAACACACCGCTTGATTACACACTCGTACTCAAGTAATCCTCTCACTAGGATTCACTCCCCTTTACAAGTTGTAATCAACACAATGTGTTTCCCACTCAAGATTACCCAATCTTGAGTAACTCTCGATAGAAAGATAATGTGTTTACAATAAATCTCCTCTCTTAGAAGTGAATAGATAAACACTGAAGATCAAATACAAATCACTTCACTCTCTAAGTTATCTAAACATGAAAAACATAGAGTAAATGATGTAAAAGCAGAGCATCAGCATATTGGAAGTGTAGGCTTGTATCTCCATGTTTTTCTGCTTGAATCTGTCTTCTTTTATAGGTAGAGATCAATATATGACCGTTGAGAAGATTCAATGACTGTTGGATAAAGAAATATAGCCGTTAGAACTTTTGCACTTTTTGATGTTCAACCAAATCGATATTTTGAAGGTTTGCTTCTAATCCTTCATTTTAATCATCTCAAACTCACTAAAAAAGTGGTTAAACATGTCTAGGAACATTAGAGATTAATCATAGGAAACAAGTATTTCAAAATTCTAAAGTCGCGAAGAAACTTGGAGGTTTTTCTGAAACCTGGAGGTTTTCAAAACCGAGAAAAAGTCGTTTGCTCTCTGTTTGCCCAAACCTGGAGGTTTCTATAAAAACCTGAAGGTTTCTGTCAAAAGTGGAAATTCTGAATTTTTGCGCTAAACAGAAACCTAGAGGTTTTTCTAGAAACCTGGAGATTTTCAAAACTAGAGAAAAGACGTTTGCTCTCTGGATGCCCAAACCTGGAGGTTTTTGTCAAAACCTGGAGGTTTCTCTCAAAAGTGGAAATTCTGAGTTTTTGCACCAAACAGAAACCTGGAGGTTTTTTCACAAACCTGGAGGTTTTGAAAATCAGTGAAAAACATTTGCTCTCTAGATGCTAGAAACCTGGAGGTTTCTCCAAAACCTGGAGGTTTTCACTTAAATCAAAAAATTCTCGGTTTTGAGCCAAAATTTTGGAGGTTTTCAAACAAAACCTGGAGGTTTGAAAACATGCGAAAACTGAGCTTTGTTTAGAAAACTTGGAAAATTCTTGGTCAATCTTAAACTCAAGTTTATATGTCCAAGCTCGAGGTGAGAATCCATTGCAAGAAGAATCAGCTTCAAACTCATTGTGTTGTGCACGTTATGATCCGATGAATAAAAGCTGTTCTTGACCAGCGTTTTTGCAACGTCCTGAGCTGACTGTCAACTTTCGAGGGACATATCTCCTTGGTCTGAACTCCTTTTTGGTCCATTCAACTCTTGATGGAAAGCTCTGTGAGTCTAATTTCATATGCCACCGATTTCAGCTCAATCGGATTTTTCGTTTGTGAGATACATCCAAAATACCGAAGGTGGGTCTGGACTATGACGTTGATTCTTGTGGCAACTTGTAAAAGTCATAGCTCCTTTATCTGAACTCCTTTTTGCTTGAATTTTATATCCAAATGATGCATTGGGAGTCTAGTTTCATATGCCACTTATTTCACCTCAATCTGATTTCTGGTTTAAGAGATATCATCGAATTACCAGATGTCGCCTGAGCTGAACGTGAAACAGAGTAGACCAGAGTTGCTGATCAGTGCTGAAACCTCGAGGTTTTGACTGAAACCTCGAGGTTTGCTAGTCCAGAGACGCCAGAGACGCTGAAGACACTCAAACCTCGAGTTTTCTCATCCTAAACCTCATATTTGCTTGATTTAACTCTGAATTGAGCCATTCTAACTTCCATATGATCTTGAAGCCTTCTAGCATCAATATAAGCACTTGAATAATTGTATTCTCATTGCATTCAACAAGTTCTTCCTTCTTTAATCTCCCATCTTGATTATTCTTCATAATCCAACTCTTTCTTTCTTCTCTTCTCTTGATCATTCTTTGTCATTCAACTTGGACTCTTCATTCTTAGCAAGTTATACCTTCTTCAATATCTCCTCTTCTTCTTGATTAACCTCCAAAATCTATTGATAACATCTTACTTCCTCGACAACCTCTCATGCGATACTTCTTTCTTTCATCTCTTATCTCATTCTTGATCATTCTCCTTAATTTTAACGTGGACTAATCTACATTAAACATAGTAGTTAGTCAATGTAGGAGATAACTATATTACTCAATCTTTTTGCTTTTAAGAATGGCACTATATAGGACATCATCAAAACTAATCATAACTAACAACTTAGAAGGACATAACAACATAATATAGATTTAAAATTCCTAAATTTTTCTAATGAAACCTTCTCAGTATTATCTCTTATATTCATAATTTAAAAAATAACTAAAATTGAAACTAAAATTGCCTATCATATTATGATCATATCTTTTTTTTAATATATTATTTAATTAACAATGGTTAAACACATATTTTTTCTTAATTTTTGTTTTCATTAGTTTATATCATCAAGTTACCCGATTTATATTATCAACGTTGATATCAATTAACCTCTTTTTATAAAAATAAAAACTAAACTTATTTCATGATAGAATAGGTTAATTATATATATTTTTAATTTAAATAACATCAGAGGAATATTTTAACCCACATAAATAGCTTTTAAAATAAAAATACATACAAACTTTCTTGGTTTAACATATCTAATAAATTATAAAAGACCTTGAATTTTATTAAAATTATATAATTCCATTTTTTATTAAAAATTTTGTTGATTTTTTAAAAAAATTATGGTTTTTACAAATTGAAGAACGTGTAATTTTTTTTATAGATATATATTCAAGTTGTGAAAAATAAAAATGAAGAAAACTATTGTTTAGTTTAATGAAACTTAGAATTTTGTATTAGTTTTGAAAATAGAATGGGGAAGAGAATGGAGGAGGGAATGTAGAATATTTTGTAAGGGACATTTTAGGATTTTTAATTTTTAATTTTTATATTTAGTCTATATAAAAATTATAAATTTTATAATCTTTCTCTATAAATATATTTTTTTCTAGGCCATTTATTCTAATTTTCCATATATAATGATGACGAGAATGGGGCCGCATTTAAACTTGAAAACAGAATCAGTGGCCATTTATAATCACCCATGTGCCGCACTTACTTACTGATAGACATTAATTGACAATACATAAAGGTTGTTGTCCTTTGATATTTGGAGAGTTTCGTGACGACGATGATTCATTAAAAGTCGTCTTCAATTGAAAGCTTCAGGCAAAAAAGAAAACGACATTTTTTTATGTTAATAACACTCAACGTAGTAGTACTCTTGTTAGATGCATGTATTAAATATGGTACTCGTCTTAATTATAAGGGTTGATGTGTAGATTGATCAATAAAATATTATGTTAGAAGTATCTGACATAAAAATGTGTTAAAGGTACTAAAAATACCAATGAACAATTAAAAATGTGCAAAAATACCAATAAAGAAACTAATTCCAGTGAAAGTAGTACAATCCTTATTTTAGTATATCCGCCAAAGTTTTAAATTCTTCAATGTTATTTTTGCGCATTTTCAATTGTTTCTTGGTAGTTTTGGTACCTAAATTCATGTTTGTGCCAGATACTCCTAGAATAATACTTTTTCACTAATTTGCATCTTAACCCTAATTACAAAACCAAGTTAACTTTTTTGAAGGAATTAATAAAACTAATTAAATTATTTTAACGTATTTTTATTTTTATTTTTTCCAAACTAATTAGTTTGACTAATAAACTAATATATAACTAAAGATGTATGGCATATGTTATGATTAAGTAATTTATTTAGTTTCATTAATCTCTCTAAAAAAGTCAACATTGCCTTATAATTAGGACCCGAGGGAGTATATACTTCAAAAACAAACAACAACGAGTCTTGATTAATTAATACTCCCTCCGTTCCTAATTATAAGACTAGATTGATTTTGTTTTAAGAGATTAAAGAAGCTAATTAAATTACTCTAGAGTATTGATCTTTTTTTATTTTTTTCCTCCAAACTAAATAGTTTGACTAATAAATTAATATATAATCTAATAATACATAATATATGATATGATTAAGTAATTTATTTAATTTCCTTTAATCTCTTCAAAAAAAAAAAAAAAAAAAAAAAAAAAAAAAAGTCAATCTAACCTTATAATTAGGACAGTTGAGAGTATTTTCAACATTTTTGACCGATAATGTCTTTGTGTTGGTTTATAGTTTCTCCTCCTTAAAATTTTCCATGAGATGTCTCTGTTTCTGATGGTAAAATAGTATATTGAGAATAGAAACTCTAGTTGATGACATAAGTTGGTTAACAAGAAAAACGTAATTTACGCTTATATCCCTATCCCCAATTGTTTCCTTTTCTTTTGACCCTTTTTAAAATTAAGTTCTTGCAACTACTTTTTATCGCACAGACTGTTGTTTTATTAATCTTGATTTATATACTTTAGAATCTATGTTTTAAATTTTCAATAAAATATGATATTGCATAGAAATTTTTTTTTTACGAAAATTCCACTTAGATTCAATTGAATGATCAAAAATCGAGAATTTTGATTTTAATTCCCTTTGGTGGGAGCCAATGTCTCTTTGACATTCAAAACTGAAAATTTCAGTTTTGACTATTTAAAGACATTTCAAGAGGTTTCGAGAATTTGCCGACAACATTTTGTAACACTGTTGATAAAACCAAGAAATAAACAAATTAAATTAAAAAAATAGAGAAAATTTTAATTAAATCCCGTTTAAATAGTCGAAACTGAAATGAAGGCTTCTAGCTACCTTTGATTTTTTTTTTTTTAAAACTACATAGGGGTATTTTGGTCTTTTAATAATATTGAAAAATTAATTACTCATCTCCGTCTAATTAGGAATTTATTAAAACTATGTGTCTAAATTTAAGTTTTGATATTTTAACTGAATTTAATTGAAAATTTTCATATAACGGTTTTAAAACAATAAAAATGTTGAAAGATCCTCTATTAAAAATTTCGTCAATTCTAATTAATAAATTATATATATACGAAATGGAAAAAATACATAAATAAATAAACAACACGTTAGGAGCTACTGCCTATAATTATAAGGAGCTAGGATTTTACACACGATAAGGTGATACTGCATCCTTAGTACTCTTATGAGGGAAGTGAATGAGAAAATTAAAATGGAGATGACTAGAGTGTTTTGAAAAATATATGTAATATTAATTAACTATATTAATATATTAAATTAAGTAAATATGTCTTATATTAATAATTAAAGGAAGTACTAGTTGTTTATTTTGGAGAGATTAAGAAAGTTAAATAAATTACTTAATCATTTAATATGTTCTATATCATTAAATTATATATTAATCTATAAATGAATTAAGGGACAAAAATACTAATGAACTTTTACCAAAAGTGCGTTTAGCATCATATACATTTCGTGGGTGTAAAAATATATATGTATGTGTAAAAGAGTGTGAGTCCCACTACAAAAAGTAACAGTATTAAATCAAATTTAACGATGACATTTTTGCTTATATTTTGAATATTCATGGGTCTTTTTGAATCTTAAAAAATGTATATGGTGCTGTACATTCTATTGATAAAATTTATGAGTATTTTAAATATCAAATAAACACGTTCTAACTCCCCACTTTATTGGATTTATTTATATTTTTCCTGACGTTCTAAGTCCCCACTTTATTGGGTTTATTTATATTTTTTCTGATCGTGTGCCACTGGGGTGTATATATATATATATATATGCATGGAGCCACTCCGGTCCTGGCGCACTGCCACAAATAAGCCACAGATCCAAGAGGGGAAGGTGAGCCGGAGAGATAATGAGCATCAACGCAGGGAAGATCGTTTGTGTCACTGGTGGTTCTGGCTATATTGCTTCATGGCTTATCAAGCTTCTTCTTCAACGTGGTTACACTGTGAAGGCCACTGTTCGCGACCCTAGTGAGTGATCCTCTTTTTGCCTTCTTTGCTTTTATCTCTGTGTAATGTCAGGAATTCGCTTTCCTTGCTGCGTCCTGTCACTAATTTTGGTTAGGATTTAACGTTGCCTCGATGGACATCTCCAGATTTCTTTTTCCCCTTCTATTTCTGGTTAACTGGAGGGGGATTTTATATGGCAATTGAAAATTGAAGATAATCCGTCGGGGTATTTTTGGAGAGACGATGATAGGAACCTCTAGGAGAGATATGCCCCTTCAAGCTCTTAAGTTTATCTGAGCTGAATCTCATCTTTCCGTCGATGGACTTTAGTCCCATGCTTTTCGATGGTTCATAAAAGAAAGAATTGCCTCCAGCTAAGCCTATCATCGCTAAATTACCAAGAAATGATTATAGTCCTGTGAAGGGAACCCATGGTTCTGATATTTCCTTTTGCTTTGGACTTTTGTTACTGTTTTTAGTAAATATGTGGCCGTATCCTTGTTTTCATATAGCATATTCTTTTGCTTGTGAAACTAAATATATATGCAATTAGCTAGCAAGGATTAGCGTATGCTTGCAAGGGTAAAGATTTACTTTACATGGGTTCCTGAAGATTTCATTTTGCTTATGCTTTCCAAGTTTCTTTGTCATTAAATTGCATCGATTTTTATTGTTCTTTCCCAGAATGCTAATTCTTAAGGTTTTGAATGACCATTTTACTTTGGTTTGTAACTCTCTGCAGATGATCCAAAAAAGGTCAACCATTTGCTCAACCTTGATGGTGCGAAGGAGAGGTTGCACTTGATTAAAGCAAATCTCCTGGATGAAGGTTCCTTTGACCCTGTTGTTGAGGGGTGTGAGGGTGTCTTTCATACTGCGTCTCCCTTTTATCTTGATGTCAAAGATCCCCAGGTTCATTCCATTCTGCATTTGTTGATGGATAATGAAATGTGGTCTGTCTATTGTTTTCTTACTACTTTAATACGCTTGAACAGTGATTCCTTATGTCTAGGAAGGTGAGTGGGAGTGGGGTGCAAGAACCAATAAGATGAGGTCTTCTTCTTTGCAATTCCAAAACAGAAATCAAAACCCTAGGAATCTGAAGGTGTTGTAATAAGAGAGCCAGAACCCATAATTATAGTATTTCATTTCCTCCGATAAGCAGGCAATTAATTTCTGAACACTAAAAGATTGTCATGTTGACAATTCCCAAAATTTTTCACTTGGCAAGTAATAGCATGATCTTGTTGATTTAGTTAAATGAAATGAATTAATTGCATACTCTTGTACTAGATGGTAGGAAATTTTTAGTAAATGGGAAAATTCTTGGAGCTCTAAGCACAAGATCGTAAAACAATTAGAATGCCATGCCTTAGGCAAGTTCTATTCTTGATGTACAATTATATTGTTAAAATACCATAAAATTGAAGAGAAGTATAACTGCACTTGCTGCCCATATCCTCTTCAAATGTAACTTTGTATTTTATATCAAAGAAATGATTGCATTAATGTCTCTCATTTTGAATGTCCTTGTTTCTATTTGGATTAATGGTTGGTTTCATTAATAAATTGCTGTATGTAATCTTGTAATCATGATTCTTGGCTAAAGGAAGTTTTGAATATTTTATTATTACGCATTTGACATTTTCTATAATTTATCAGTCAAGTATAGAAGCTACCAATCTCTTGTGGCCTCATTTTCTAGCTCAGGACTTTTGTCTTTCTCATTTCAGGCTGAAATGCTTGATCCGGCGGTGAAGGGAACTCTCAATGTTCTAAAATCATGTGCTAAATTTCCATCTGTGAAAAGAGTTGTTTTAACTTCTTCCCTTGCTGCAGTTGCATATAATGAAAAGCCTAGAACTCCTGAAGTTGTTGTTGATGAGGCATGGTTTTCAGATCCTGACATTTGTAGGGCATCTCAGGTATCCGTTATATTTCACTGGATGAAATTACTGATACAGACGTTATCAAATTTGTGATAGTGAATGTTCTATAGAGTTGGGACAGCTATTATCTATCTAATGGGCAAATCAGAATTGCATGATATACTGTATGCTATATGAACATTGTCAGGGGTGGCCACCTCAGTGGAATGGCTCCACACTGGTGGCATCTTGGTGGTTATGAAGATGGTGGCTATGGCCTCCTTCAATACCACATAACAATCCGTATAAGAGGGACATTAGTAAATAAATCCATAACAATCGTTCAATATTGTATCATGTGCTATCAATGCTGAGAAATTTATGAAGGCTGATCCTCCCTGAAACAATCTTAGACTTTGCCAAGTCCTTAGTCATATCAATTTCATCTTTTTTCTTTTTATTTTCATATCAACTACCCACAGACATCTGCGCCTCTTATCTTCTTTTCATGTTTTCCCAATTATTTTCTGCTTCTGAGGGAACTTGAGTGTATTTTGCTTGTTTTCAAGTCCTCCATTTCGACTAAAATCTCTTAGGTTTGATTTTGATGTCAAACAGTTGATCCAGTGGGTGCAAATGTGATAATTTGTCATGCATAGTGTAGTAAACAAAGAAAATATAATTTAAATTCCGTAAAAATTCATGAATACAAGTGGGGTATATACACACACGAGAGAGGCCTTAGAGTTAATAGGCTCATTATGACTAATTATTAATATTTCCTGACACAGTAATTTACAATGCCTAAAGTTTTCTTCTGTTTCCAATTTTGTGCTTTCAGCTGTGGTACGTAGTTTCAAAGACTTTGGCAGAAGAAGCTGCATGGAAATTCACAAAAGAAAACAACATTGATATGGTTACCATCAATCCAGCAATGGTGATAGGACCTCTCTTGCAACCAACACTTAACACAAGTGCTGCTGCAATTTTGAATATAATCAATGGTACTTTCTTTTACTATTCATAAAGCATCTGAGTTACTTTATCAACTCCAACTCTACTGCTTTTTTTGGCTTTAGTAAATGGAAAAAGAACAGGGATCATTGTAACAATGTAGTAAATGTATGTCGAAGTGTAAGAAAATGAACGTTGTGAGATTTTAATCTGTAGCTTAAAGTTGTGCATTACTCAACTGCTTTTTATGGCTTTAGTAAATGGAAAAAGAACAGGGATCACTGTAACAAGGTAGTAAGTGTATGTCAAATTGTAAGAAAATGAACGTTGTGAGATTTTAATCCGTAGCTTAAACTTGTTTTAATGCACATTGGAATTATAATGCTTCCCATAATGCTAGATCAGAATATTTTCCTTTTTTTTTTTTTTTTTTTGGGGTCTATGTAGCTTTAAACTTTATAATGTTATATGCTCTTCATCCTTATTGACTTTAATTGTGCATTAAAAGGAAAATTGAAACCAGGGACTGGAATTGGCATGAAAATTAGTGATACAATTCTATCCTATACAAAATGTAAAGGGGATCTTTCAGATGAACAAAGTTATAGTCTAAATGTACTTTTCAAAATTTCTTTATTGAAGATCCAATAGTCTGACTTCTTTGTGATTTAACTTTCCTTGTTACTCTCGAAATATTTGATGACTTCTATCTGTCATGTGTACTCTGTTTGGCCCTCAGACAAGAATTTTTCCATCCTACCTTTTAGGAACTCTTTCCATCCTTGATTTATGCAGGTGCCCAGACATTTCCAAACATGTCATTTGGTTGGGTCAATGTGAAAGATGTTGCAAATGCTCATATTCAAGCATTTGAAGTTCCTTCTGCTAACGGAAGATATTGTTTGGTTGAGAGAGTGGTCCACTACTCGGAGCTTGTGAAGATTTTACGTGAGTTGTACCCTCAATTGCCACTTCCTGAAAAGTGAGTTCAATTATTTCTATAATTTCAAGACTGCATATAATATATAGTTTAGTTATATATCTTGCTCTAATCTTTTTTTAGTTGATCTCTTTTCCAAAATGTTAAATTGTCTTTTTCATTTTTGTTTTTCATCTATTGTTATGAACTTAAATAAGGATCAGTTAGTTTATGATTAGGAAAAAGTGATTAGCATGAGAAAGTTGTTGAGAGTAGAAAGGAGTTGTTGGGAGAATTTAAGCTAAACACGAGGGATATGTTGCAAAAAGCTTATTTTGATAACCTATTTGTAATAGCTTATAAGAAAAAATTAGATTATTATTATTATTATTATTATGTCTTTTTAAGCAAACCTTAATGATTGTGATGGATCATTGTAATAGAAATCACAAGTCTGTTGGATTAATTAGAATGTAACCGTTAGAAGAGATACTAAGCTTATAGATATAAACTCACTTGTATTCAATCAGGCTTGTTAGATTTTATATGATATGGATTAGTTCCAGTTCCTATTCTCTATCTCTCGTCTGATTCTCTCTTCTATTTCTCTATCTCTCAATTCTGCTTCTCTATTTGACGTTTATATGCAGAAATTCCTTTAACACGGGAAGCATAGGACATATTGAAATAAGTAAACATGTTTCCAATTTCCATTTAAAAAGAAAGAGAGCTTTCTTCTTTGTTTGGTACTGAATTAAGGTTAAGGTTTTTATGGCGCAACACAACCTACAAAGGGAGTGTTTTGTCTTGTCATTTTGCAGATTTTGATAAATGCCCCTAATGTTTAATTTAATAACGAAAATCAAGAATCTATCATGATCCAAAAATCTGCATTTGACTGTTGTGGATGTTGCATGTAACGGAATATCCATGTTTGACTGTTGTGAATGTTGCATGAAATGGAATATCCATGTCATCTTAGAGCTCTGTGTCAATTCGATATTTTCATCTTTCTGTATATTTGGAACTTGAAATGAATGGGATGGTTGAATTGGTGTGTTAATTAAACACTTGAAATGAAGGGTATGTAGAATCCAGGGGAGGAAAAGAAATAGAGAGCTTCAATTTAAATCGGAATTCTTGTCTGTGACTGTCAATCCAATCTTTTAGGAAGGAGTTCTCATAGGCTAAGTTGTGACTGATTAACTCGTCTGACTTGAGAAATAGAATTCCTTAAATTTCTTGATATTGACAGATTTTGATCTTATTCCTCTTAAAAGTTAAAACCATGTTTATAAACCAAATGGCATGTATTCTCACTTCATGCCCATTCATTTGGTTCATGTATTTTATTTCTGATTTTTTTGTTGTTGCTAATTTCATTTCTTGCTTTCTCATCATTGATAGGTGTGCGGACGATAAGCCATTCATGCCAACATTCCAGGTTTCTAAAGAAAAAGCAAAAACAGTGGGAATTGAATTTATTCCATTGGAAGTGAGTCTGAAGGAGACTGTGGAAAGCTTGAAGGAGAAAAAATTTGTCAACTTTTAACTCTGCAATCCCTATTTGAAGATTAAATGTTGGTTAGCTTAAGCATGCTTTGAGTTGGTATGTTTGAGAAGATATTGAGAGGGATACGGTGCTGGGATATATAGGACCTAGTTGGAATGAACTTTAGTTTGTCTATGAGATGGAGACAGACCTGACAAAAGTGTGCAACTATATTACTTTCTTTCGTGTGAAACATTGATTCCTAGTATTTTATGGCTATGCTTGTCTTTGTTGTCAATGCTGTGATACGTGATACAATAGACTATCTCTTGTCCGTAATATGTTGAGGTAGTTGACCTTCTTTCGAGGAAGAAAGTTAAATAAGATATATTAAAGTATTTATGTTTATCAGCTTTTTTTCAAATTAATTTATTTGGTTTATAAATTGATATATAATATAATAATGGCTAAAGTATAGTTTTATATAAGATATACTTTTGATACTTTAACTTTATAAAGTATATTTTTTGTCCTGAAATTTTAACACCGTTAATGTTGCTAATGGAAAACACTGACGTCGTGAACTCAAGTGATGACTAATAGCATTTAATTACATAAATTTTATATATTCTTCAATTTACCTATATTTTAAATTTAAGCCTAATAGCATTTAGTTACACAATCATCATTTAAATTTACATCATTATCACTTTAGTTTGTATTTTCCGTTAGCAAAATTAACGGTGTTAGAATTATAGGATTAAAAGTATACTTTATAAAGTTAAGGGACCAAAAGTATACCTCATGTAAACTTAAAGGACTAAAAGTATACTTTAGCCTATAATAATAATATACAACAGTATATTATAGTTAAGTAATTTATTTTAATTTTTTTTTAAAAGAAAGTCTCCGGATCCTTATGTTAAAAATGAGAGGAAATAATTAGAATTGGTTCATGCAAATGTTGGTGAATTGTTAGGGAATCGATTTTGGTGCCTATCAAGAGCTTGGCCTATCTGGGCCGTCCGGATGCGATCTGACGGTCCAGTTTTATGTTTTTAAATTGTTGCTTTTTGAATAAAAAAATCATTTTTTGAAAAAATGTTAGTTGAGAGATTATCTTTATTTTAAATTAAATACCTATTAAAATGGTTTTTTTTAAAAAAAAAAATAGAAAGTAAAAGAATAAGATCTGGACCATCCAGATCGATCAACGATCCGAGAGACGAAGCTCCCTCGCCTATCCAAAGGATAGGCATGGAATCCAATTCAATTTGTTGGAGGATAAGATGCATTTAATGCTCCTTTAAAAGAATTTTTATTAAGAACTCCCTCGGTTCCTCCAGTGATATAAATAAACAACAAAATTATAAAATATTCAAAAATTTGATTGCTAGAGGATAAGATGCATTTAATGTTGGGAAATGACAAAAAAGACAAATATGTAGTCCAGTAGGAATTTGAGATTTTAATATTTGGACGTTGATAATTTGAGTATAGGTAATGATGACAATTTAAAAATACAATTAATAAGTTGAGTATACATAATGACAAGTTGGGGGTTCAAGTTGCTAATCTCTATACCCGATTAGCTAATTTCTATATTTAAGTTATCAAAATCCAAACTTCAAAATTTCATATTCCTACCAATTTACCTATTTGTTCTTTTGATAATTTAGTGGGGTTTTTGTAATTCAAATAGTATTTTTCTTTCATTTTCTTTAATACTTAATGAAATACATTGAAAAGTTCAAATTATAATATATTAATATAAGGTTATCAAAATTATATATATCATTTTATATTTTAATTTAAAATAAATAAATACATATATTTTTTTTCCTGATAAATTGTAATTGCATTCATGAGGAAAAAACGTAGTCTACTAAGTATCTAAGTAGGATACATAAATCTTATGATAGATCCCACACAACATTTTTTGTCTCAGTAATGATTTTTATATGGGATTGCTCTATGAGTTTGCAATAGATAGGAAATCTATGTGGATATATTGTTTGCTGTTAGAAGAAAGTCATAGCATCTCAGAAGCACTAGTAACTGCAAATGAACTGCCCCAAGTTTGACTTTAGGAACAAGCGACCATTCATGGAAGCGAACATGGTCAAAGATTATGCGAATATGCATGATTCGATGCTTCTTCCCTGGCTTGCGAATGCTAAATATGACAGTGCACTGAGCAGAATAGTTTCATCGAGAATGTTGTATCTGTCTCTCTTGTATGTGTTGATCTTCTACATCACTTTCCGCGCATTCTCGGTTCTGCATTAACAAGGACGTAATAGCTGATGTTCTAGATTGAGCTGACGAGGGATTTTTAGACCTGCATGACAATCTTGATTTCTTAATTGAAATTTTTGATGTGCCTGCTCACTGGTTAACCCTCCTCCTTCCACTTTATTCCTCAGTCAATCGCCTCCTTTGGTCCCATAGTCGTCGTCGAGAGCTGCAAACATTCCTGCTCCATCTCCTGGGTCCATGCCTGGACCGTCGCAGATGGGATAATTACTCAAGTCAGGGAGTATTTGGACACTTCCCTCACAGTCACTCGCTTCGGCCATCCCAACTCCCTCTGGGAGAGCACCGTCTTCAACCTCCTCCGCAAATCTGTGCCGGGACCAGTCTTAGCTCTTTAACTCTGTAATCGAGTCTGTCCGGAAAAAAGAAAATAGATCTATGTTACTTTGCCTCCTAGGCAATGCCACAATGCAAAAAGCCAAAACTGAACAAGGGAATTAACTAGAACCCACATTTGTACTTGGCATCGGAGTTCAGATCCTTCTGATCTGAATACTAAAAATAAGGGGTTATCCAAAATATGGTAGAGAGAAACACAACAACAGATAATAGCAGCATGAAAATGCATGAGACCAATGAATTTTCGAATTGCGGTAGCTACACCCACACCGGATCTCCGCATTCTGCTGGGGATCCTCAGAGGCTAAACCGTAAGGCGTGAAGGCATTTCTTCGTCGGCCTTTTCCATCGGAAGCAATGCAGGTGAAGTGGAATAGGTCAATGGCCGATTTGGTGAAGTTGGGATGAGCTGGAATCGTCCATTGTGGCTTCAAGAATGAGGAAATTGAAACTTGAGTTTGCGTCAGTGCAAGTTTCTTTAGGCGTCTCAATTTTAAACTGGGGACGTCGAAAGATCACTTTGGGTGTCTCAATTCTAAGAGGAACGCCAAAAAGTAGAGTTAAGACTCCTCCTTTTGGCGTCTCTTTCTTAAAATGAGGCACTAAAAGTAGACTTTTGGTTTCTCTTTTAAAATTGGAATGCCAAAATCCCCTTTTTTGTTGTCCAACCTTTAATTAGGACGATAAAAATATACTTTTGGTATTTGTTTTTTTTTTTTTAAGAGACACCCAATATTTCAAAATTCTTTACAGAATTACAAAAATGTCATCTCTATTATTTTTTTACTTCTCTTTATAAATTGGACGTTTTTTGGGATGCCATTTCAGCTTCTTGTAGTAGTGGTAATAAATAACAGATGGTTTTATACTCAGAAATCATTTGAGTTTCTAGTTCATCTTCAGCAAAAAGAAAGAGGATTAGTGTCAAATTCGAGATGGAAAGAGCAGGAAAAAAACAAAAGAAATGGAAGCTTATAACACTTGTAATCATGATCAGTAACTTGTGTTAGTGCGCATTTGCATTTGGAAGATATGTTTTGGTTGATTAGCTACTCTATCTGCTGTGATGAGCTAAGCTGTGATTGGGAAGACTTTGGATTATATCTAGCAATGTTAAACACAAATTGAGAAACAAATTTAATCGCTCAAACAACACACAAATTGTTCTACTATAGTTGATCATCATTTGAAAATATTTTATCAGTATTTAAAATTTTAATGGTTGTACTTTTTTGTTTCGCCAATGAAATTCACTATGCAAGTGTTAGAAGACTGAAAAAATAATTTATAATTAAAGGACCCAAGTGAAACCTTATATGAAGTTAGATAACCAAAATAATAACATTTCGGTTGGGAGGAAGAGATTGAAGAAGCAGGTGATCGAGCATTAGGAATAATCAAACCATTCAAGATTGAAGCCTTCCACTCAAGTTTTAGGTGCCTGCAATTATATAAATCCCCCAACTGCGCATAAAAACACTAGATTGTATTGTTGATTACTCTCAACGACCATTCTTAAGCTATTAACTTGCCATCACACACACTTTTCTTAAGCTATTAACTTCATACACACACACACACACTTCCACTCAAGTTTTAGGTGCCTGCAATTATATAAATCCCCTAACTGCGCATAAAAACACTAGATTGTATTGTTGATTACTCTCAACGACCTTTCTTAAGCTATTAACTTGCCATCACACACACTTTTCTTAAGCTATTAACTTCACACACACACACACACACACACACACACTTCCTCTCAAGTTTTAGGTGCCTGCAATTATATAAATCCCCTAACTGCGCATAAAAACACTAGATTGTATTGTTGATTACTCTCAACGACCTTTCTTAAGCTATTAACTTGCCATCACACACACTTTTCTTAAGCTATTAACTTCACACACACACACACACACACACACACACACACACACACACACAAGTCACTCAAAACTACGTTGTTTTGGAAGTTAGGGGAATTAATAAAGGGTGTTTTGGTATTTTAAATTTTATATTTATTATATGAATTTTACCAAAAGATCTTTCATCAATTCCCCTAACCCCAAAAAACATCGTTTTTGAGAGTTTATTAATTCCCGTAAGCTCAAAACGACGTAGTTTTGGGTGACTTGACATAACTTTATGTCAAGTGACATAATAAATGATAAACCCATATATTAGATATATATATATATATATATATATATATATAAAGTAATTTAGGTAATATAAACTGTAAATATTTATTCAGACAATTACAAATATGGGAGTATGAGTTGCAAATAATTGGAAATAATCTATATGATTTCAATGTCCAATTTTAATAGTCTAAATTCATATTTTCAACTTAATTTTTTTTTTAAAAAAAATAGGATCAAATGATTGTTTAATTCATCTTTTGTGACCTAATTAATTTTTCCTTATTTTGTATACATAATAATTATCTTCTAGAAATGAAAAATTAAACTCATTTCATATGCATGAAAAGAATAATTAATTACATGGACAATAAATTGATTAGAATTAGGTTTATTTTCCTTGAGTACGTATCCTTTAAAATACCATATGAATTTGTAAAACTCCCAGAAGTCTCCGGAATTTGTAAAAAGACTGAGAGGTACCAAAGACCTATGAGGGATATGCAAATTCATGGAAAAAGACCAGACTGCCCTTAAGGTTATGAAGACAAATTATGCATTTCATCATTTCTCGAAAAAAAAGTTCATTCGCACTGCCTCTTGTTCCTCCGGTTGACCCACTCCGTCGCAGCCGATCCCACCGCCTTGGATAACGCTACCGCACCGTGGACTCCACTCCCTCGTCGTGGACGCCGTTAGCGATCGGCGAGGAGAATCGAGAAGTAACCGAATCGGCAAACTCGATCGGCACTATCATTGGGGCAATTGCTTTTTTAGGGTTTATAGTGGCGACATTGTTGGTATTGTCAATCGAAGGCGGAATAAGAAGAAACTAGAAGAAGATGGATTGATTCCTGTTCTGAATCTTAAGCTATTTTCCTACAAAGAGCTTCAATTAGCGACTTGGGTTAGCGAAGCTATCATTCTAATTTTAGATTAGCGAAGCTCATGGGGAGGGATTTCAGTAGGGTTTTAGCAACAATGAGAGGCACTTACTCATACAACTTAATATTTTGAAATGATATTCACTTTTTAAGCTAGCCTTATATAGCTGTCAAAATTCTCGAAGATGTATGTTTTTTCATTTGTAAATAGCTTCGGGCGTGAGAAATGAAAAAATTCGGGTTTTCAAAGGTTGTTGTAAATATGTGTTTTTTCTGTTGTAAATATTTTATGTTGTAAATATAGCATTTGTTGTTGTAAATAGCCTCACGGACGTCGAAATGGAAAAAATCCAGGTTTTTAAAGGTTGTTGTAAATATATGGTGCAAATTGCCATTAAAGAGCTCATTTTCACTTTGCTAATCGCTTTTCATCTCAACTATCAAGTTTGTTGACGTTTCAGAAGACGATGGTGGCACCAAGAATAAGGTAAAGGAAGTGTGAAGGGTAATACTCTGTTTTAAAAAAAAAAAAAATTAAAAAAATTTAATTGATATGCCTAAAAATCTCCATACATTTTTATTATTTTTTAATTTAGGTTTCAATTAAGTCCCTTTAATGGCATTTTTTGTGCCTTACTTTTGTTTTCTCTACATAGTTTCTTGCCTTGACTTTATATATATATATATATATATATATATAGTATTGAAAGGTCATTTTTATTCTAAAATATTTGCGAAAGAGTTGTGGTTATCTAAAAATATTTTTTGACTCAATTTTATTCCGAAAGTGCCAAAAACGATGCAGTGTAGCTCTTTTTAATTAATCCCAGCTTGCTTTGAGTGTTAAATCTTATGGACAGTGTGCCTCCGTGGCTAGCTCAACTCATCCAGCTGGTCCAAGAAAAGAACCGACACGACGGCTCCAACCAACACTTGCATGTTCATGGCGGTTATGGGTAATACACCATCCTCCATAGCTCTTTGAGCATACATGAGACATGGATGGGAATTTATGAGAAGAAAAATCTGGTCTTCATCTTCCACCTGGGTTTCAATGAATAAGGAAAGGCCAGAGTGTGTTTCTTGAAATAGAGTACTGAATCAATCTTCCACTTGATACATATATTGTTTGCTGAAATTGAAAATTTTATCAAATTATAGTTCAATCAATATGTCATAAAATATTTTCACTTTTCAAATGCCATATATACTTTTGAGAATTATATATTTAAAAATTGTTACATTGCCCTTTATAGATGGATAAATATTTGGGTGAAGGTACACCCAGCATCTTAAAATATTTTTGGAGGTGCCCCAAACTTTAAAGGGAAAATCCTTTTCAAGGCCCATATTACCAAAAAGAATACCAAAAAAGGTCCTAATATTCTGAAAATACCCAAAAAGGCCCAATGATTCTCGACAATTAGGGAAAATGCCCTTCGATTTAATTTACGAAAGTTGTTAATGGGGGCGATTTAGTTGTTAGCGGGGGTGATTTAGTTGTTAGATGGGTGATTTAGTTATTAAAATTTTTTATTTTTAACAACTAAATCACCATCTAACAACTAAATCACCTTCGCTAACAACTTGATCAAATTTCCCCCATTAACAACTCATCTTGGGCCTTTTTAGGAATTTTCAGAATCTTGGGGCCTTTTTGTGAATTTTCAGAATGTTAGGGCCTTTTTGGGTATTTTCAGAATGTTAGGGCCTTTTTTCGGTATTCTTTTGGTAATATGGGCCTTGAAAAGGATTTTCCCAAAAATTAAACTATTTAGTGGGGCCATTTCATCCCTAATATATTAAAATATTTGTTGCAGACATACAAAAGTTTTTCTTAAAATAATAATTATAAGCAGGTTTTGGTCGGTTTAGGCTTTTTTCCCCGGTAGTTGTTAGTCCAAAATGACATCTATTTCGTAGTTTCTTTTTATTTCATTATTAATTATACGTATATTATTCCCATTTTTTTTAATTTTTTATTAAAAAATTAAACGATAAAAATTTAAAGAATAATGGGTCATCACCTCATCGTCCACTTAGATTATTGTGAATTTGATTTAATTTTCAATTGAGAATAATTGGTACGCTCTAACGTAAACTTAAAAGTAAGAATATCTAAATTATTCTTGGAAAAAGTTCAGAAGAATATCTTCAGAATTTGAAAAACCAAATCATTGATTTTTTCACTAAAATGAGTTGTAAATTGCTAATCAAGAGTAATCAATCCGTAAACTACTGTAGAAAATAAAACTAATTTGAGAGATTGATATTTTAAAATATTTTTCGGGAATTTTCCAATTATTCTATGAAATAAAACTGCTTTGGTTTATTAGCTACTCTATGATCTCTCGGGGTTAGCTACTGGTCCTCTTCCCTTCCGTTTTCTTCCCATCCTCTTTTCATCTCAACCATTGGATCGAAAATCTTAACTCTTGTTGATTTCATCTTTTATAAAACTATTATTTTAAATATTTTATTAATAATTTAATTTTTTTTATTAATATTTTTATAAAAGATTAAATCTAAACCGTTAATCTTTCAATCTAACGGTTGAGATGAAGAAGAGGATGGGAAGGGAAGTGGATGGGAGCCAACTCCTGATCTCTCACCCTCACTTCGGGTGCTGCCTTTCGAGTTGGCTACGTTGCGGCTGAGACTATCTCTCCACGCCAGTGGGCCTCTCAAGATGCAAGCTTTGATTAGCTCCTTCATAAACCTTTAGGAGGCATCCTGTGGGTCTGAAGCGAAGAGAAAACGCTTTGGATGGAGGTGGAGGCATCTCACTCCACATTCGATGCCACTGGGACTCGGCTTAAAAGCGCCCGCCGCTTGGACTATGGGTGAGCCCAACCCCTTTCCTAAAAATTTTATATGAAAAAAAAAAAAAAACTAAGCTGTGTTTGGGAGGACTTTGGATTATATCTATCAATGTAGAGTTAAACACAAATTGATAAACCAAATTAATCACTCAGACAATACACAATTTGTTCTATAGTTTATCATCATTTGAAAATATTTTTATCTATTTAAAATTTTAATGGCTGCATTTTTGTTTTTTTTGTTAATAAAATTAGCTATTTAAGAATTAGAGGACTGAAAAATCACTTTATAAAAATGAAAGAATCGAACAGAAACTTTATATAAAGTTAGATAACCAAACTATATACTACTACTTCTTTCTTTGAATTTATATGCATGTAGTTAACAACAACATTGCGATTGGGAGGTAGATATTGAAGAAACAGGTGATCATTAGGAATAATCAAACCATTCAAGATTGAAGCCTTTCATTCAAGTTTATAGGTGCCTGCAAATATTTAAAATCTTCTAACTACTCATAAAAACACGAGACTATACTGTTGATCACTCTCAACCTTTCTTCCGCTATTAACTTGCCATTATACATACTTTTATACATATACATACATGTATGTATGTATGTATGTATGTATATGTACAAAATATATACACACACACTTTGCAAGTAGGTAATATAAGATGTAAATATTTATGGAGACAATTACAAATATGGGAGTATGAGTTGAAAATAACTGGAAATAATCTATAAGATTTGAATAGTCTAAATTCATATTTGCAACTTAATTTTTTTTTTAAAGGATCAAATTATTGTTGAATTGATCTTTTGTGGCCTAATTAATTTTTCATTAATTTGTATACATCATAATTATCTTCTAAAAATGAAAAATTAAACTCATTTCACCAGCAATTAATTACATGGACAGTCAATTGATTATATTTATCTTTCATTTTCCTTGAATACATAGCCTAAAAAATACATTGGCGTTACTTTAGAAAAAGGTATTTCAGTTATCAATTAATCCTAGCCATTCATTATATATAACCGACATGTGCACATCATACCATCCATTATTGTAAGAAAATTTGAGTGGTTTCATGAAATTCCATCCAGCTGATATTGTTTTACTAGAAAATGGTTTTGACAGTCCATTGATTTTTTTTTTTTAAAATCTGAAGCCGTATTTCTCATCTATAAAATGTCATTAGCTTATCTCTATTAATACATAGAGTTATGTAAATGCATCTTCATATTTTATTTGTCTTATTTTTTCTCTCTTTCTTTTTTTTTTCTTTTTGAAGAAATCACCCATGAAATTTATTGCCGGAGAAGAAGATAATGCCACTAACATAAGTTTTTTCCGTTAAAACGAAATCAAATCAACAAATACCAAAAAGGTATTAAATCTTTACTTTTTTTGTTATCAGAAGTTTGATATAATATATGTGTAGGAAACTGATCAGAAACGCGGAAGCGTATCGTACCACGCGATGTAGGAAAAGATGAAACCTTTCATCGTTTTGCTTACCTGGATATTGAAGAGCTATCTGAAAGATTCTTCACGAACAATCCTTGTCTACGAACAGTCCTCGTATACGAACAGTCCTCGTGCGATCTATGGTTGATCTTCCAGACTATCTCTCGAGGGAGATGAGATGGCTGTGTGGGCAACCGTTCAGATGATGAACGTCTGCCTCTAGGTTTTTGTTTCGATGAGAGCCTCCTAACTATTTGTGCGGCCGTATCTTTTCAAGCGGCCAAAGTTAGTTTATATGCTACTACACCCAAGGCCTAACCCTAATCCACATGGGCCTTAGAGTTCTTGGGTTGTAGTCTCAATTAAGCCTTATTGGGCTTAAGTGACCAAAGAAAGACATTAACCCAACAATCTCCCACTTGCTCTTTAAGATACTAACTTGAGTTCGTAAACCCAAGACCATATAGCCCATAAGCCATCATCATCGATAACATACCCCATCCCTTGTCTCAAGCTAGCCGGGGACCCACCATTTGTCATTCATCAAGGCTCATGATAATCTACGAAGATTATCTAGTTCGGTGCTACTCCACTAAAAGCCCGAACGTGATCTCCAAGAACAATGACACTTATAACAAGAATATGCACTTGCCCCTTTATAGAATGTCTATAATTTGATTGACTAGTTTTACGTAACCCAATCAATTATTTATTCCCTTGACTTTGACAGTTTCTCTAATGGATTACATGCACTTTCGCCGTGTCTTCAATATCCAGTGCGAAACATATCAAGGGGACATTTCCTATAAATTCCATGTTGTTTATCTCATAAACACCGATAACCAAATAGTCTCAATCCCAAAATACCGAGTTGTTGGCCGTCATATAGATCAAACCTCACCCGTTGGTAAATCAAAGAATGAAAACTATTCGACTACCTGTTTAAAATAAACTCGGGATTAAGAGCAACTACATAACTATAGTTATCCGGAGATTTGATTCCTTATGACGAAAAAGAACAAGCTTAATCAAATCTCTCCTTGATCCATTCAATGTGAGCATTAACTCACACCAATGTTTTATAATGATTCGGACAAAACCATTTCATAAAACATTGCAGCCTAAATAAAGTGCTCAACTTAATTTAATAGGCGTGAATCATTTCATCAATTGTGAGAACCTATGACCATGTCCTCTATGAAAGTATTCATATGATCATATACTCCACAATTGATCCGGACCTTAGAGTTTGTAAATAGTGTGCAAAATAAATGAAAAAGAATACTCCATTTATTAACATTCGAAAAAAGAAATGCAATGTCATAATGTCATGCTCAAAAGCACAAAATAACAAAGTAAAATAACAACTCGCCTAAAGCTATAGCAAATGAATCCTCCTAAGACCCATAGATGAAACATGCCTCTCGAACACATGCTCGGGCAAACTCTTAGTAAAAGGGTCGGCGAGATTCTCGTCGATGCTATCTTTGCTACCACCGTATCTCCTCTTTTAATTATTTCTCGGATCAAGTGGTATTTCCTCTCTATGTGCTTCTCTCTCTTATGACACCTTGGTTCCTTGGATCAAGGCTACCGCCCCACTGTTATCACGGTAGAGTGTGATAGGACAATTTACACTGGTATCACTGAAGGTCCGTTAGGAACTTCTTTAACCATGCGGCTTCCTTTGCGGCCTCGGAAAGCGACTACATACTCGGCCTACGTGGCGAGTCGGCCACACATGTTTGTTTTACACTTCTCCAACAAATGGCACCGCCATTAAGGGTGTACACATATCCCGAGGTGGATTTTCTTGAGTCAATATCTCCTTGGAAATCGAGTCCGTATAACCAATGGTTTCAAGACTCCCACTTGAGTAGACCAACATATAATCTCTCGTTCTCCGTAGGTACTTGAGTATATGTTTAACCGCTACCAGTGTTGCTCTCCAGGTCCGATTGGTACCGGCTTACTACTCCCACTTTGCATAGCGAGATATCCGTGCAGTACATAGCATAGCATACATGAGACTACCTACTGCCGAAGCATAAGGTATCCTACTCATGCGTTCTCTCGCTCGGGAGTTTGAGGAGATTGCTTCTCGAGAGATGAATCCCATGCCCGAAGGGTATAATTCCCCTCTTTGAATTCTCCATGCTAAACCTGGCAAGTATTTTGTCAATGTATTGAGCCTGGGATAATGCCAAAACCCTGTTCTTCCGGTCTCGCAAGAGTTTAATACCAAGAACATAATTGGCTTCCCCCGGTCCTTCATATCAAAATGTTTGCTCACCAGGTTTTTATGCCCAACAATACCTCTCAGTATCATTTCCGATAAGGAGTATGTCATCCACATAAAGTACCGGAAAAGATACCGCATTACCTTGGATCCTTTTATACACACACGGCTCATCGGGACTTTTCTCAAAACCATAAGACTCAATGGCTTGATCAAATCGATGTTCCATGATCGGATGCTTGCTTAAGTCCATAAATGGACCTCTGCAACTTGCATACCATTTCTTCTTGCCCTTTGGTCGTAAACCCTTTTGGTTGCTTTGCATATAGATTTCCTCTTCCAAATTTCCATTTAGAAAAGCAGGTTTGACATCCATCTCGCCAAATCTCATAATCAAGATTGGTCACCTTGACTAAGAGAATCCGAATAGACTTGAGCATGGCAACCGGCGAAAAGGTTTCATCATAATCCACTCCTTCTCTTTGGGAGTACCCTTTCGCCACCAATCTAGCTTTGAAGGTTTCAACCTTCCCGTCCGATCTTCTCTTTCTCTTGTAAATCCACTTACACCCAATGGGTCTTACCCCTTTAGGCGCATCTACAAGAGACCAAACGAGTTGGAATACATAGAATCCATTTTACGATTCATAGCCTCGAGCCATTCCTGAGCATCAACATCTCCTAGTGCTTCGTCATAACTCGTGGGATCACCATCTTCTGCGATGATGTCATCCTGATTTGACTCACCCAACAAGAGATATCTTGCGGGTTTAAATCAATCTCCCACTACGACTTTGTCGCACTTGATGTCGTGCATCTACGGGGGTCCACATTTTGTGGGTTGACAACTTCTAGATGAGGACCCTCATTAAGTGGATCAACTAATTCATGATTTTGTTCTTCATTTAGTTGAACATCATGCTAAGCTTCAGTTCTCTCTCGGTTCCCGTGTATGTTCGGATACATTTTTCCCTCTTTGAACAACCACGGAACAAAAGCTGGAACCCCTTGAGGTTGAGGTGAAACTTGATCGAGACTAGCTCATCAAGAATAACCTTACTTCTTGGCTTATAGTTTGTCATATAGTCCTCCTCTAAGAAAGTCGCGTGAGTGCTCACTATGACCTTCTTTTCTCTTGGACTATAAAACAACCAACCTCTGGTTCCTTTAGGATAGCCTACAAACATGCATACTTCAGCACGCGAGTCCATCTTGTCTGGTTTCTGTTTCAAGACATGTGCCGGAGCACCCCAAATTCGAATATGATTCATGGTGGGCTTACACCCTTTCCACAATTCTATTGGTGTCTTTGAAACCGACTTGGACGGAGCTAAGTTCAATAGATACATAGCTGTTTTTAAGGCATATCCCCGAATGAATCGAAAAGTGATGAATAAGCGAGCATAGATCTTGTCATTTCTAAAAGGGTTCTATTTCTCCTTTCAAGCAACTCCATTCTCTTTGGGGTGTCCCCGGAGAAGATAATTGCGAAACTATCCCCTCCTTGGTCGGGTAAGACCCGAACTCTCCGAGATAGGTATTCACCCCTCGATCGATCGAAGAGTCTTGATTTGAACACTTAGATGCTTTTACGCCTCGACCTTGAACTCTTGGAATTTTCCAAAAGCTTGATTTGTGACGCATCGGTACACATGTCCAAATCTAGAGTAATCATCGATAAATGTGATGAAATATCGATACCCGCCTCGGCATGGACATTTATTGGTCCACATACATCGGTATGTACCAATTCCAAATGAAGTGTGGCACGTTTTCCTTTGGCCTTGAAAGATCTCTTGGTCATTTTACCCTCTAAACAGGATTCACACACCGGTATCGGCTCAAAGTTCGGGGATTTTAAAATCCCACTTTTGACCAAACCTTGGATCCCGTTAGAGTTAATATGACCCAATCTCAAATGCCAAAGATAAGTTTCATTGGAAACTTTTCTTTTCTTTGACGAATTGATATGCTCAACATTTTTTAATTCAACATGATCAACTTCACGGGGAATAGGACTAAGGAAATAAAGGCCATTAAACTTTACACCGAACAAATAAAAGAAGATGAACTTCTTATTGAAACCGAGGAATCAAACTGAACTGTCAAACCATGTTTATCTAAACAACTAACGAAATTAAATTCCTCTTAAAATCTGGAATAAATAAACAGTCTTCTAAAACCAAAGTTCTATAATTATTAAAAGATAAAACAACTTGTCCCACCGCTAGTGCATGCGACACAAGCTGCCCTGTTCCAAGCTTCAAATCTCGTTGTCCTTTACTCACCGGCAAGCTTTGTTTGAACCACTTTGCAAAGAGTAGCAAACATGGTTAGTGGCTCTGAATCAACGATCCATTTGTCATCGTGATTCTCCACTAAACAAGCCTCAATCACATTTAAATCACCCATACCTGGTTTTTTCATTTGTGGGCAATCTTTATTCCAATGCCCCTTTTGTCCGCACTTGAAGCACTTGCCTTTTGGCTGCTTCATTGCAACTTGTTTTGGCAACTGGAGTACCCGATTTCTTCTTTTTCTTGTTCTTGTTCTTTCCCTTGGGTTTCCCCTTAGGTTTCACAGAACTTTCACTAACAAACAATGCACTTCCTTGCTTGACTAGAGTCTGCTCAGCACTCTCAAGCTTGTGCATTAGTTGAGTGAGTTCAAGATTCATTTTGTTCATATTATAATTCATCTTGAATTGGTTGAAGTATTCAGGTAGTGATTGTAAGAGAATGTCAACTTTTACTTCTTGTTCAAACTTGATACCATGGTCATCGGCCCTTCTTGAAGTTTGCTATCATTGTTAGACAATGATCCCAAGACACTTCCTCCGGACATGACTTGTCTTGGTGGACCGAATTCGGCGCATTTTGCCTAGCGAACGCTAGGTGTAGCAAACATGGCATCAAGAGTCCGGAGCATTGTTGCTCCACTCGAATTATGTTCATTTGCTCCCGAAGGTGACCGGCGAGACTGGCCAAAATGTAGCAATGAACCGACACATTCGCCTTCTCCCATCTTTCCTTCTCCTGCTGAAAAACGAGTCCGAATTGCATCGAGACGCATCTGCACGCAGTGCGTATAGGGGTAGTGAGAACAAAGTTGAGCTTTTCATATTGAAGAACAATATCTAAATTGGTTCTCCATTGTTTGTAGTTTGTACCATCCATAGGTTTTTGGCTCAAGATTGTAGCTAAAGGATTGAATGAAGACATTTTTCCTAAATTAAGGAAAAAGCACACTAATTACAAACTATAATTAACAACAAATGATATAGCGCTAGTAGATTCTAATAACTACTATTCGTTTATTGTTTAACAATCCATTAGTTATCTTTACAAGGCTTACGATGGGCAAGATTCTTGTAAAACTAATATTGTTAATTTGGGCCTTCGGTTCCATTGCGAGCCTCGATGGGAGGGTTAACAATTTTACCAAAGTTGAATGTATTTAACCATAGTTTACTTTCAAAATTATCTTTAGTGTCTAAGTCTTGCCGACGATGTGCCGTACAAAAACTTTACTAAAATTTTGAAAATATTAAGGTTTAATCTAGCGAAATCCGATTATCCTTATCCGATGGGGCTTCAAATGATAACCATTTCACTAATAAACCCACAATGGGGCCGCAGGTTTTATAATTAAAAGCTTAATTTAAAACCTTCACCCATTCAATATTTTAAGTTTAGAATTTTTAATTTCCAAGAATTTGTTCAATTTAGAGTAAATTATTACGTATCTAAAATCTAGTCATGATTAGCGAGTGTGCGTCATATGACCATTTTAAATAACCCACAAATTACTCTAAAAGGTACAATTCTCTTAGGAAATTTCTTGGATTATTTGTCTAGACCTTAATTCCACAATTATTATTCTAGATTTTAATTTAAAATCATAATAATTGATAATTAATGTCTAGATTTTAATTCCACAATTAATTAATCTAATTATTATTCTAGATTTCAAAATCATAATAAATGATAATTAATGTAGAGTTTTTAATTCCACAATTAATTAATCCAATTATTATTCAAGATTTCAAAAACATAATAAATGATAATTAATGTAGTGGACAATCTAAATAATCCCTCATAATAACTATCATACTAGTCGATTGAAAACATAATAGTTATTATACTATTATGACATGTGATTATGCAACAATATGGCATCTTCCTATTCTATATGGCATGTTATTATACACATCATGGTAATCGTAAATATAATTCATACAATTCAATAAAAGCTTTAAATAATAAAACAAATAACTTTAATCCATGGTTTTCCTAAAAAAAAATTTAAAAAATTTTACAACTTTGGAATTTCTCTTTTGTCCCGCCCATAGGATTTATCTCGAAGCCTCTTCGGGTATCTATGAGCCCAAAAGCCCAAAAACCCAATCCTTGGCTAGAAGCCCTAGGACACAAAAGAGGAACCCTAGCCTTCGCCTCGCCACGCAAGCGGCCAAGTCATCTCGGCCACGAAACTCCGGGGGGAAGCACCGCACGGAGAGACGATCAAACGGCCGCGGAAACACCCCAAAAGGGTGGCCCACGCCCTCACGCGCCGGCCGTTTGCCGGCGCGTGACGGCCACGCGCAGCCACTTGTGGAGGCGCGTGGCGGCGCGTGGGTTGCCCTTTGGCGGTGTTCTGACCGCCAAGTTGTTCGTCTTTCCGTCCTCTTTCCATCCATATTTGGTTTGTCCAAATCCGAGATCCAGAAGTCCATGAAAAGTGTCGTACAGTGTTGTTTGCTCATATTCTTCGCGTTTCTTGATCTCCAACTTTTACGAATTCGAAAAATACATAGAAATTCGAAAGGAAATCATAAAAACAGCAAGGAGGAAACCTAATCATATGGGATTAGCCTCCTTGTTACAAATCAAGAATTACACGAGAGAATCTAACCATGGATTAAAGTATTCATATGATTTATAAACGATAACTACTATGATTCATATAACAAATATAGAAACGAGATGTCATCCTTTCAAAAATTATTTTCGAAGATAATCACATGAAATTTCAAAACTAGGTTCTTTTCCTCATCGCTATTGGCTCGATGCCAATTGTAGGAAATCGATCGAAACGCGAAGCGTATCGTACCACGCGATGTAGGAAAAGATGAAACCTTTCATCGTTTTGCTTACCTGGATATTGAAGAGCTATCGAAAGATTCTTCACGAACAATCCTTGTCTACGAACGGTCCTCGTATACGAACGGTCCTCGTGCGATCTATGGTTGATCTTCCGGACTATCTCTCGAGGGGATGAGATGGTTGTGTGGGCAACCGTTCGGATGATGAACGTCTCGCCTCTAGGTTTTTGTTTTTTCGATGAGAGCCTCCTAACTATTTGTGCGGCCGTATCTTTTCAAGCGATCGAAAGTTAGTTTATATGCTACTACACCCAAGGCCTAACCCTAATCCACATGGGCCTTAGAGTTCTTGGGTTGTAGTCTCAATTAAGCCTTATTGGGCTTAAGTGACCAAAGAGCACATTAACCCAACAATATGTTCCTTTCAATTCAAATCATTTGGATCACGATTCATGGATCTTTGAATTTGAAGTTTGCGACTTCTAGGATTTTTGTAGTTCTTCTTTCATGAAGTTGCTTCTTGGTTGTTGTTTTGAGATGTAGTGGTCAAAGTGGCCGACGATGAGTTTTGAATGGTTTTTGAGAGTGGCGAGTGATGGTCGGATTGAGTTTTGGTGCTTACCACTTGGTGGTGATTATCGAATCTGAATTATCTAGGTCTAATCTTTATAATCCAAGTTTATGTTTTTTTTTTTTTTTTTAAAGTTTGAAAAATATTTTAATGAGTACATTATTTAAAATAAAATAATATTTTAACATCAGTTTTGTCAAAAAAATAATTTTATTATTTAAAAAATCATGTGTTCAAAATTGTAAATCTAAATTGTTGAAATTGTATTTGGACAGTGCCGATCTCACTACAACAAGGTGCACCAGGGTGTTTTGGACATGGCTCTTTGAGTAGAAGAGAGATTTTTTTTTTTTTTTTTTTTTTTTTTTTATTATTGATCCTTGATCCAGTAAAGGAGTCATTTCACAATATAAATGCATATAATCAAAAATTGTTCAAAATTGTGTTAAGTTTCCATGATCATATCATACTAACAAATTTTAAAATCCGTTTTTATTTCTATCTCCAGCATTTTTATTTACATCTCAATCAATAACTTTTTCGGTACACCAATGTTGATAGTACGTTTTATATCTTTAATCAACCTTCAGCTCTTAATTGAGAGGTGGGAATTGGTGAAAGAAGAGTAGTTCATTTTTTCCCCCACTACTGTAACTATGTTGGCATTTTTTTTAATTGAATTAATACAGTTTCTATTTAAAAGGAAAAATATTTATATTACGGATTTTCAGATTTTTTAAAGGATATGAAATACTTGCTTTTCAAATCATATTTGTAATTGCCAATCTCAGTGTATTATCCATATTTGTTCTAAATCGCCTTTAACTAGGTAATCTCTTTATGGACAAAACGAGTTACTATAGTTGAATCTTCTTAATCATATGCTTGAGAATTGGCATATAATTATTTTGGGAGAGTTAAAATCAAAGTCATCTATAAGAATTATTTATCTCAGAAGCTCATACTCACTTTTCTAATCGTTTCTCATCTCAATTCTCAAGCTTGTCCACGTTTGAGGGAAACAATGGTGGCACTAGGGTTAGAGCTGGGAATTAGGGTCGGCTTATGAAGAGCCAAGACCGGCCTGTGAAGAGCTAGGGCCGGCCTTCCAAGTCCCGGAGTAAGAAAAACATATGTTTTTCAAAGCCCGGCCTGAAAGCACCAGGGCTAGGGCCAAGGCCCGAAAGTTATTATTCTAAATTTTAACTATTTTTCCTCCATTTTTTTCCAAAGGAATATAATTATTAAATTACAACATAAATCATCCAACAAATAAGCACAGTCACTAATTTATAATCAAAAGCAAACTATGTTCACAAATAACTCATATAAAACATAAGAAGCATAACACTAAGCGACATTAGTACAATGACTATTATTGTCGTCATCTTCACCACTATCATCAATTTCGACGACATTTGATTGTTATTCACTTTGAGTAGTAGGCTCTGGTTCATGAGTAAGAATATCATGCATTTTTTCTCCCGCTTCATGAACACATCTATAATCTTTATCTACAACAAATAATAAACCAAATCATAAAATTAGAGTATAGTTATTATGTATTTGTACTTAAATGGATAAATAACTCTATAACAAATACAAAATACATATAAATTATTGAAGTGCCCAATTTCAACAAGTATTCAACTTTTTTTAAAAAAAAATGAAGGGCCTAATGGGTCGGCCCGTAGCCCTCTAAGTCTGGCCCGTGTAAGTCCTTTAATCCTCTAGGGCCAAACTTCACTTCACACCTCTAATTTTTAAACGAGCCGATCCGTTTTCCAGGCTCTACCAAGGGTAAGGTAAAGGAAGTGGGAATTTTTTTATTTATTGAGGCTTCAATTAAGTCCCTCTAGTGGTATTTCGTAAGCCAATTCGTTTGTGTGCCTTAATTTTGTTTTCTATACATTGTTTCTTGCCTGGACTTTATATATATATATATATATATATATATATATTTATATATAAATAAATAAATATATAAATCATACTCACATAAAAGTAAGTAGGTCCCACTAACATTTTATCTCTTTTCTCTTTACAATGGGACTTACTTAGTTTTATGTGAATGTGGTAGAAAACAAATTTTTTAGTAAAAGTAGAAACATTGAACCATATATGTAGTATATAGTGTTGAAAGGTTATTTTTATTCTAAAAAAATTTGAGAAATAGCTGTGGTTATCTTTTTTTTTTTTCCCTCCCCTTCTCTTCATGTCACTCAGAAGGTTCCAAAAATGGTGTAGTGTGGCTCTTTTTTAATTAAACCCATCTTACGTTGATTGTTAAACCTTATTGATACAATGCCTCCGTGGCGAGTTCCAACTCATACATCCAGTCCATAAAAAACGAACCGGCATGACGGTTGATATATTTTATGTCGAAATTAAAAATATTATCAAATTATAGTTCAATCAAATTGTCATAAAATACTTTCATTGTTCAAATGCCATGTATACTTTTGAGAATTATATATTTTTAAAATTGTTATATTGTCTGATGAGGAGGGTCTTTTGTATATTAGCCTTGAGTCAACAATAAAAAATTAATTAAAAATCGTGTATAGTCAAACTTATAATCATTCTCTCTTTTCAAAGAACCTTTTATTGATTCCTAAATAATTTAAATGTCATGTTAATACAATAAAATAAGGAGGAATTAGTTTTAGTTTTTCAAATTACTAACTAAACAAAAAATGCAATTTAATTAAAAACTAACGTATTGTTTTTAGTATTTTTAATTAAAATGGAAAATAAGTGAATGAAATAGAGCTTGAACGTATGAATGATGAAATAAGTATTGGTGGCAAAGTTAATCACTTTTCTAGCTTGAAATAATTTGGAAGTTAATTTATCAAGTTAAATTGAAAACCCCAACCAATCATGTTAAGTCCAATTTACCTAATTAATGAATAATACTAGGATCATATAAATAGTTATCTCTTAGATAAATTATTAAAAACCACTTGATTTATATTTGAAAATCATTTTAATGCACTTATTTTCTCTTAAATGGGAGCACAATCATCACACTCTGAATTAATTCAACTACATACCATAGTAATCACATACAATTTATAATCTCATAAAAAATAAAAAAATAAGTTCAATATGAGCTAATAAAAAATAATAAACTCGTAAGCTCTAGCCACTCCTTAGTCCTTACCACCAAGAATCAACCAAATTAGCCTCTTATGAACTTAACAGTAGCCAAAGCATCTTCCAAACACTGGAAATTCATGAAAAATAGGTGCTGACCGAATCTAAAAATGGAAAAGAGGAAAAGAAGAGCTCGCCAGAATCTAGGAATTTCGCCGGAATCAGGAGAAGTTCACCGGCAAACTCAAAGAATCGCTGGAAAATTCAGTAACTCACCGGAACTCACAGAATCTTGACGGACTTCACAGGGGAAGACCGAAAGTGGTGGTCTTGCGGTGGTGACTCGATCTCTGAAGCTCTGAAAGTCCAAAACCAAACCGTGACAGAGAGATGCGACGGTGACGGCGCTGCAATAGTGTTGAGCCGTCGTCCCTCCTCTCTCTCTCTTCCTCATACAAGTTTCTCTACTGAAGAAACTTCCTCTGGTTCTCGATCTGAGCTCGCCACTGTTCTGAAAATGATGCTATCAGGTTCAGCTCGCTGTGTATGGAAGGAGGAGGTCGCTGGCAACGGTAGACGAAAGAGAAAGGTCGCCGGTGACTTTGGCTGTCCAGACGAAGGTGGGGATAAAGAAGGATGAAGGAGGGAAGGTCCCAGGTGTTCGCGGCGCTCTCCTCTCGGCTCTGTCTGTTGAGGAAGAAGAAGAGGTCCTCGTCTGAAATTTTCAAAAGTCCTAGATGAGGGACTAAAGTGAAATGTTTTAAAATATGTTTGGAAAACATATAAATTCCATAAAATATGGGAAATTTTCTGTAATTGTTTGTGGTCCCTTTCTTCGTTGATTTACAACTTTTAGAAATTTTATGAACTTTTTCCTTAATTTCCCCCAGTTCTCAAAATATTAATTTTGAGTCTCTAAAATCTCAAATTTTCTTTGTAAACACCTACCGTGATAGATTAAGCACAATAATATAAAAAATCCAAGAAATCATTTACATAAATAATTAACAAATTATTATCATTTTACCCATAAGACATTTAATTCAATACAAATATCTCTAACTTAAATTAATTGGTAATTGGTGATTTATAATAAAAACAAACATGAGGAGTAATGGTTAAAGAAGGCTGTAGAAATTATTGGACTACTCTTGCAACCAACGCTTAACACAACTCACTGCGGTTGTGATTAAAATATGATAAATGGAACGGTGAAACTTAACCTCAAGGATCCAAGGTAAAAAAAAAAAAAAAAAAAAAAAGATAATGAGGGTTAAATTTAGATTTTGAAATGTTAGGGGACTTTTTGGCAAAAAAAAAAAAAAAAAGTTAGGGGATTTATATATAGGTGACCCAAAATTTAAGGGATTTTTGTAAAACTTACTATAAGTAAATTATAACAAATTGAAAAATGAAAAGACGCGCGTCAAAGTAGAACTTGAAAGAAAGGAAAAGAGAGAGAGAGAGAGAGAAATGGAGACGAATAGTTTGAAGTTTGAAATATAATTAATTACATTCAATTCATTTGACCCCCTTATTAAAATAGTATTATTTGTTGGGAAAAAAATTGTACTCATAATTCAACCCAAAGATTTTAGGGAGAATCTTTTTTGGGGTCATATTACCAAAATACCCAAAAAAGTCATAAGAGTCTGAAAATTCTGGGATTTTCAGAATCTACATGAGTTGTTAATGAGGCGATATAGTTGTTAACAGAAGACTTGATATAGTTGTTAACTGATTTGATTTAGTTGTTAAAAAATTGTTATTAATAGTGTTTGATTTAGTTGTTAATGACATATCCGTTAACAACTATATCAACCCCGTTATCAACTCACGTAAATTCTGAAAAATTCTAGAAAAGGTCTTGGGGCCTTTTCTGGGATTTTCAGAATCTTTGAACTTTTTTTAGGATTTTTTTTTTTTTAATAAAAAACGGCCCTTATGTGAATTTTCCCTAAGATTTTAGCAAGAAAAGAGAAATATTCAAAATTGAGAAAGATTTTAATAACATTGACTTGGAAAAGGGAATGGATATGGAGGCCGGCTGATTGGGCCAGATAAGGTCACGTCTTGATATAATTGATAAAGAGGTCGAATACTCTTATTAAAAGGAGAGAAATTAGGGGAGGCATCCTAATTCCTAGGTAAACGTCTGAGAATAATAGACAATTTCGCCCTCAACATCGGTATAACTTAAAAGAAATGAAGATTTCACAATGTCCTTAGATCATGAGTGAACCTAAACTATTTCATAAAATTTACGTATAAAAAAATAATAATAAAACACCGATGATAAGGTTGAGTGAATGAATGGAACTGGATTCCTTGCCTATCCTTTGGATAGGCAGGGGGAGCTTGTCCTCTGACCGTCAAATCTTATTTTTTTTACTTTCTATTTTTTCAAAATAATTATTTTAATGGGTACAGAATCTTAAAAAAAAAAAAAAAATCTCTAAACTAACATTTTTTTAAAAACCAAATTTTTTATTTAAAAAATAATATTTTAAAAAAATAAAATCTAAACCGTCGGATCGCATCTGGACGCAACCTAAATGAGCCAAACTTTTAATGTCTATCCAAAAAAGATAGGCACCAAAATTAGTTCCGCGAAGGAATGGAGATCTTTTGAACGAATGGAGATTTTTTGCTACACGTAGAGTACGTACTCCTCCGGTACGAAATAGGACAGCACTATAAATTATATGTCCTATATGGTACCGGAGGTGATGCTATTGAATAGTCTTAGCCGCCAAATTTGACACCCGCAAAACGACAAACTGATCGTTCTCGAAGAGTAACAATCAAGCCACACTATAATATTTATAATTAATAAACAGCTTCAATTCCTTCATCCAGAGGAAGCAAAGATCATAATAATATGGCAACCTTGAACAACGAAGAAGCAGCAACAGGGAAGAAGGTGGTGTGTGTTACTGGTGCTTCTGGCTTCATAGCTTCATGGCTCGTCAAGCTTCTTCTTCTTCGTGGTTACTCTGTGAGAGGCACTGTTCGTGATCCAAGTATGTTCATTTTCTCATCCATAATATATATCTTAACTTCACTCACCACCCTCTTCTTCATCCTCATGCACTAATTCTATAATACCCGTAGTTAATATAAGATCTAGTTTATAGTTTAGATTGAACTACAAATTAGATCTTATATCAAGGATTTGAATTATAAACTAGATCTGATCTTAAGATCCGGTGATAGTACTATATTTCAGTATCATCATTTGCTTCTTAATTTGTAACTTGTTCTATGATTATTTTGTAGATGATTCAAGCAAGACAGAGCACTTGCTGAAACTGGAAGGGGCAAAGGAGAGATTGAGTCTGATTAAAGCAAATCTGTTGGAAGAAGGTTCTTTTGAGTCTGCTATTGAAGGCTGTGATGGTGTCTTTCACACTGCTTCTCCTGTATCTCTTTCTACCAAAGACCCTCAGGTTCATTTCATTCAAACTTAGCCCCTTCCTTCCACTGGTATCAGTGCGTGTCGGTTTACCTTTTATCTCTGTCTCTTTTTTGTTCAATAACCTTTGGGCCATTCGGTATCTGGTGCTTTTTCTGAATCATATTACCAAATATTTGAGTAGCTGACTAAGCCGAATTGAGGCTTTGTGACTAGGATAGATCTTCTTAAGGAGCTGTTTTAACAAGTTGGGATTCAATATAGTTCACCCACTTTATGATCTAGTGGGTCCATGGCTAGATCAAGGACTTGGGTTCATTACTTTTTATCTTCCGTATCTGTATAGGAAACTTTTATTTCTATTTATCTGTTCAAAGAAAACATTAATTTTTTTTTTTCAATTATACCTTTATCTTCACAAAATTTAAATGTCCAAGGTAGTATTAGTTATTAAAAGAAATTAAATGCATCTTAGGCAAGTTAAAACAAATTGTTGATTATTTATCTTAATTCTATTTCTTAATTTATATGCTCTCCCAAAGAAATGGAGAAAGTGTATTTAGCAACGGAAACAGTGCAGGAAAGGAGTCTCTCCACTTCCTTTACCGTTACTTTACTCAAGTTCTTTATTCTTAGCATTAAATCAACTCTAAACAGTTGAAATTTAATATTCTATAAAAATTATAAAATATATAGAATACTTTAATAAAAGTATAAATTTATGAATATTTAGATTAATTTAGCATCAATCATAAAACGATCTTTTACGGAGTTTGCATAAATATGAGGGGGGTTTGGAAATGAATAATCATAATTCAGACTCTAATTAAAAGCTGCTATTATTTTTGAATATTTCAGGCTGAACTGATTGAGCCAGCAGTTAAAGGAACTCTAAATGTTCTGAAATTATGTGCAAAATCACCATCAGTGAAACGAGTTGTTTTAACCTCTTCCATGGCTGCAGTGGTATGTAATGGAAAGCCTTTAACTTCAGACGTTATAGTTGATGAAACCTGGTTTTCAGATCCAGATGTCTGTAAGCAATATAGCCAGGCATGTATTACTACTATACTCAGTTTTTAGAAGGTATTCATAGTCTTTTATTTTTATATGGCATTCATTTTGATAGATTTAAGGAGTATATTAAATATATATATATATATATATATGTATGCTCACATTTTTATAAGGGTGATGATAGAGAATAGATATATGATGATATTGATGATATTGGAGTTTAATACAGTTAATTAGAATAATATTAAAAATCATATTTTAATTGTTTTTATGGATGCATGTGAATTAGTTAAAAATTAATGATTTATATTTGGGATCATATTGAGTATTCAATTAAACTAATTAGTACTGGTATGAAGTATAGTTATTTTCATAACTAATAACTTGGTATTATATTCCATCCAGTTTTATTTATAAGTGTTATTCCTAAAAATAAGAAAAAATATGTGTTTATCTAAAAATTTAATATTGTTTTCAATTTTTACCCAAATTAATTAATGACATATATTTCATTCATCTCTTTTTCTTGTTCATTCTCTCTTTCATTTTTTTTTAATCTTTATTCATAACTGTGTACTTGGAAGAAAAAATTATACCTTTCTTTCCTATTTATTGATTTTAACCAATATCTTAATCTGTGTGATTTGAGTAGGTGTTATTTAACAAAAAAGGGAGGAAGTATTGACTTAAAAGTTTAGTATTTATGCTTTTATTGCGGAATTTTTTTTTCTACCATACACATAAAAATGAGTGGGTCCCACTAATATATTTTCTCTTTTCTCTTTATAATAGGACCCACTCACTTTTATATGAGTATAATAGAAAAAATATTTTTAGAATAAAAGTAGAAACATTAAACCTTGTCCTTATTGGAATTTTATAATTTTTGTGTGCAGGAATGGTCAGGATATCTACTTTCCAAGACTTTGGCAGAAGAAGCTGCTTGGAAATTCGCAAAAGAAAACCACATTGATATGGTTACTATTAATCCAGCCATGGTGATAGGACCTCTCTTGCAACCAACCATTAATACGTCTGCTGGGGCATTCTATTAAATGGTAGTAATTTTAATTTATGAGTGGCTAACTAGCTATTTTTTATGTTACACAACATATCAAGTTTTCATTTGACTTTATGGACCAAAAGTCATCATTATAATTATGTTCTTTAGTCACACACTAGAGTTTAATTTTATCGAAAACCCTAAAATTTAAGTTCTCTCTTCTCTGTCTTAAAACCCTCTTTCATCTCTTTCTCGCTGGCGGCTTGTGGCACCATCACAAGTTTTCGGCGAGTATCATACCACAAGCCGCCGTGAGTATCATTCTATGCTTTGCATAGGCGTCAGAGTGGTAGATCGGTTCCCAGATTTTTGATTTGTGGCCTTCTCCCTTTGATTTCTGGGTTGTGGACTTCTTTCGTCCTTGTAGCGAGTTTTTCCCTCTTCTTTTTCAGATCTGTTTTGTGGTGGTGAAAGCTATTTGTCTTTTATTTCTTTTTTTGTGGTGCTTGGATTTTATAGTGGTGTTCTTGTTTTCTCAGGAAATAAACAGATTGTGAGATCTGAGTATAAATCCTCTTGGTTGGATGATTGTTCGAACGTTATTAGATTCGACTATCTCCTAGTGGCTTGGATCTGCATTCTTGGGGAAGATTTCTTATTGAGATTAATGTTATTTTCAACAGAGATTTTTTCATTTCCTAACTAATTTTGTGAGGTTGTAAAATAAAGTCACAAAAAATGATACTAAAACCATAAAGTCCCTCTACTTGAATTTTTCACCACCATGTGAATTCACATTATCTTTAAGTGTATGGAAGGCTCTCTTTTTTTTATTCACTCCACATTATTTTTCTCTCTTCATCTTTAATTTATCTACATCTACATTATAAGCATTTTTTTCGCTAAATGAAAATAATATTTTCTTAGGATATATGTGATCTTGGACCCTAGGATACAAGAATATATTATTGTGTGTTCCTTCTCATAAAGACTAAATAATTTCGATATCTTTAATTATTTGATGTTGGTGCAAAGACATTTCCAAACAAAGCTTTTGGGTGGGTGAACGTAAAAGATGTTGCAAATGTCCATATTCAAGCCTTTGAAAATCCTTCAGCTAATGGAAGATATTGTTTGGCTGAGTCAGTAAAACACTACTCTGAAGTTGTAGACACTTTACATCAACTATATCCTACGTTGCAACTGCCACACAAGTAAGTTCAGCTCTATATGTTACTCCCTAGGACCTATTTGGAGAATAGCATTGGTCCAAAATATATAGAAGATGCAAATTTTTCAGGGTTAAGATGCAAATTTCTGTAAAAAATTTCGCTGAAGAGCAATATTACTCTGGAAGTTTTTTTAGGTTCAATGTTTTTTGAAAGGATTAAAATGGAGCAATATCTCTCATTTCTGTTTAAAAGTAAATCATTAAAGTTAAATTTCCCATTTCTATTTAAAAGTAAATAGTTAAAGTTAAATTTTCAATAGTCAATATTAGTTTTTTAACATAATAGGATAATATTTTTGCTACTTTTTGAAACTTTCGGAGTGACATTGAACCTGAAAAAACATTCACAACAACATTGCTCCTCAAGAACTTCTAGGACAAATTTGTACCTAAGCTCTATTTTTTATATTGGTCAATCTTTTATTAATTTATCTCTATTGATCAAAATAATCAAGGAGAGAGAGAATGAAAAAATTAAGGAAGAAGACTTGTGGTGTTTTAAAAAATATATGTCATATTATCTAACTTAACTAACTTTCTTAATTTAATCAAATTAGGTAAATAGGTCTTATATTAATAATCAAAGGGTGTATTGTTTTAGCTTTCCTAAAGAAGAAAAGTTTCAAGTAGTTTCAAATTTCTAGAGGTTCCAAGTATTTTAATTATTTTATTTAGCTAGGGCATATTAATGCTTTAAGTTTCTTGATTACGAATTTATCTTAATTAATTTTTTTTTTCATTTTCTATTATCTTTGGCCATATTATCATGGGAAATTTGGCCATAATTAGGACTTGATAATTTTTTATCCCCATAAAGTACTAATATTCTCCAAAGTTTACACAAACAGAGGAGCGATATACTGATTTAGGTAATTCTTATTATTAAATTTGGAAAAATTAGTTTAACAGTCCTTATAATTTCATCAAGTTTTGAATTAGGTCCTTACAGTTTTTTTCCCCTTTTTTATTGGACCCTTATTGTTTAGTCTGTTACTAGCTACCGTCCTTCTGTTTATAAGTGCCGTTAACTTAAGTTGATAAAGCTGTTGTGACACTAATCAACATCTGACTAAGCACCGTCTTCCTCACCTCACCTACAACCAGGGACGGACCCCCCCCTCCCCCCACAATAAAAAAAAAAAAAAGAAAGTCCCAATGATTTAATGTAAATTGGATTTTTTTATATTTAATAATAAATTTATATATAAAAATTTATACATTTGGTCCCCAAAATACTTTTTTTTTTAAAAAAAAAAAATTAGTTAATGAGAATATATTCAGCCCCCTCCCCAAATATTTCTTCCAAGTTCCGCTACTGCCTGCAACACCTCTTCCCTCAATCATCTTTCTCCCCTCCAAACCACAACATGAGCCATCGTCTCTCTCACACACCTCCAGGGGCGGAGCCAGGATTTCCAAATAGGGGGGGGGGCGAAAATTACAACATAGAACCTAAGGAAGTTAGTATTTGAAATTAGGGGCGAAATTTGACCCAAAATTTTCCGAAATTATGCTTCAACCTATAACTATTTCAATATTTTCGGTTTAGTCCCTCTCTAAGACTTTATAATAGGGACCAAATTGAAAATTTTAAAAATTTTATGAGGCTAAATCATAATTTCTTATACTTTTGGGTCAAATTCTATAATTTTTGGGGGGCCACCCCTAGCCCCCCCTGATTCCGCCCCTGCACACCTCATGCTTTCTCTTTATCTCTGATCTCCACCATCATAGCCTTAGAGTCGGTTTGGATCCTCTTATTTTTAGCTTAAAAGTAACTTTTAAGCTAAAGCTAAAAAAACAAGCTTTTAAAAGCTTTTTAGTGATTATATAAATTTTTTAGCTTAAAAGCTGAAATTAAAAATAAGTCGTTTGACAAAATTTTTGTCATAAAGACTTTTTCTAATAAAAATTATCATAAAAGGTATATTATAAAAGGGTGGTGTATGCGGCAAATGGCCGTGGTGGTGGCAATGCGAGGCTATGGGCGGCGATAGTGTTGGATCGAGAGGATTATGAGTTCTCTTTTCTTTTTCTTTTTTTTTAATAAAAAAAGAGCTAAAAAATAAGCTCCTCATGGGAGCTTATTTTTAAGCTTTTTTTTTCTTCATTATAAAATAAGCTCTTATAACTATAAAGAGCTTTTATAAAATCTTGTTCTACCTAAATTATACTTATAAGTAGAAGATAAGTTAAAAATAAACTAGGCCAAACAAGCACTTAATCTTTATCTCCTCTTACATAAGCTTTTTCTGGGTAAACAATAAGGATTTAATAAAAAAGGAAGGAAAAAAAAAAAAAAACTATAGGGACCTTATTCAAAACTTGATGAAAGTATAAGGACTGCCAAATTAATTGTCCCTTAAAATTTTCAACGGGGGACTTTTTCCCAACATTCTCTATCATTATTTATCCAAATTAAGTTTTTATGTATGATGATAATTTCTAATATCTCGTTTTCTCAAACTTCATTTATTTAGGTGTGAAGATGATCAACCCTTGATGCCGACATTTCAAATTTCTAAGGAAAAGGTCAAAACGTTAGGAATCGAGTTCATTCCATTTGGAGTGAGCCTAAAGGAGACGGTAGAAAGTTTCAAAGAAAAGAAATTTGCAGACTTTTAAATTGTGCCACATATATATTTGTCGAATAAATATTGAACATTGCAATGATCAAAATTTTGTATCAAAAATTGTTTGTTTTGGTTCAAGCCCAATTTCTCCTGTAATAATGTAAACATTTTTATGGTTCGAGAAGACATTATTAGTTGTGGTATCTAGCTCGTATTAAATAAAAATAAAATTATTCTCAAACTTCCAAATTGACTCACCTTATATTTTTTATCTTAGAAAATTATGTCAATTCAAACTGGAATTTGTGTTAATTAGCTTTTTTTTCATTTGATTGTGTTGGGTCATATAAACTTTATAAAAAAAATTTGTTGAATGTGATAAGCTATGAATGTTGATTAATTAAATCTGAAATATACTTAAACCACATTATTGTGAGTTTTTTATTTTAGTTATTTAATGATATAATCTCAATATATAGCTATTTATAAATAAGTATAACTTCTTATGAGCTTGTGATTGAAGTCCACGATCTAAATTCATGTTTCTGACATGAGTTTACTTAAACTTGTGAGTAACAAGTTTCATGGACTATAAGTAAAAATAAATCCCTTATCAAAGTAGCAAAATAGAAGAAAAAAAAAATGTTAATTAGACTCTTCCTTTACATTACTATATTACATGGTGAAATTTAAAGATCAACATATAAATATAGATATAAATAAAACTAAACACATTTTTATACATTATTATATGAAGTGAGCCACATCATATATAGTTTTTAAATACAGACCATTCCACATTTTTTTATTATAAATTTTTTATTATATTATATGTTAATATATTGGCAATTGAACTGATTAATTTGAATTTAAGGTCCCGTCATTGTCATATACTTGGATGTGGATCTTGTGCATTTCACGAGATTGAAGATGAGAACGGACAGAATGAAGATAATGAACAGGAACACGAGCAAGGAAGCAATCCTAGAAAGATTGAAGATTAACTCAATACCAAAAAACACAAGCAAAGATTGAAGTTCTTGAATATAATTATGAACAATAATATATTTTTCTTTAGGTTAAGACTAAGTTATTAATTTTATAAATAATTTAGATTAACATATATATAATTATGAACAATAATATATTTTTCTTAAAAAAAAAAAACTAAATAGGCCAGGCCTATAAGCCTAGTAGGTTAAACTTTATAAAAATAGGTTTGACCTTGTTTACCTAAATATGCCTAACAATAAACCTAAACTTGAGCCAAAGCTTTTTTACTAAATATGATAGGCTAGGCTTAAAGTAGTGCTAGGCCATAGGTCCCTTATAGAGGTATAACCTATTTCCACCCCTAAGTATAGGTAATGGCAACGTAAGAATAACAATAAATAAGTTGGGTAAACACAGTGACAACTTGGGAGTTCAAATTGCTAATCTCTATACCCTAGTAACTAATATAAAAAAAAAAAAAAAATCTATATTCAAGTTATTAACACTCAAATTTTAAAATATCATATTACTACCAAATTTGTCTATTTGTTCTTTTGATAATTCAATAGATATATTTTGAGGTTTTTGTGATTTAAATGATATTTTTCAGTCATTTTTTAATGTTTAATGAAATACATTGAAAAATTCAAATTATAATATATTAATATAAGGATCTCAAAATTAAATCATTCTATATTTTAATTTAAAATAAATAAATACGTAGATATTTTATCATGATTTTCATATGGGATTGCTTTATAAGTTCGCAATGGATATGAAATCTGTGTATATACAATTTGCTGTATGATGCTACCAAAATTTAATTAAGCACCGCAAGTGTACGTGTCATGAAAATAGTGAGTGGTAAATCAATGTCATCCCACAGAGATTCAAATCAACTAGTGATTAGGTTTAAATTTCCTTTTTTTCATTTAAGTTGAGCAAATCGAAGTGTTTTCCAATAAGAATAAAAAGACTTTTAATAAAGACAAGAACTTTTAGAGAAAGAGCGAATTCAAGTATCGGAGACAACCTAGAGATATTAATCCCTTGTTTGTTTCTTAGATTTTATTCCCACTAAATTAATTTTAACTTAACTTCATCAGTTAATCTAGAGTATTAGTGTTTATAAGTGCCTTCGGTCCCACTTATACACCTACCTCAAATAATTATGCAATGTCTCACACAATTAATTAAGATGCAATTCAATTCGAGCTCACTCTAATTTGATTATGTGGAGCTTCTAGGTATATGTGCATCCTAGACGACGCAAATTAGATTAAAATCTAATTCCACATTATTTAATCCAAAGTCAATTTAAGATTTTCTTCGTCAAGTTTAATCCTAAATCCCCAAAACATGTTTAATAGTGGCTAATCACTAAACAATAAAAAAAAGATTAAATAAACCAAATTAACATAAATAAAAATTAATTAGTGGGAATAATTTCTAAGTCTCAAACAAGTTCATAATATTCTAAGTTGCAAAGGAAAAGTTAGCGACACATGGCTTTAATAGAATCAATCTCAGCACAATCAAAACCCAGGTTCAACAACATACTGGAAGCAAATAATTAAACAACTGAACCGGAGTTACTTGAATGACAAAACCAAAGACAAAGAATCAGTAAGGCCTCTTCGTTCTGGTTCAGAGATGCAGGTTTCTGGAGAAGACAATGATGGCCACCCAACAACAGCACCTCTCTCCTCTTCGCAGATTAAACAAGAAAAGAATGATCGGAGAAAAACGCCGCCGCGTGAGGAGATGAGGAGGGTCGAAGGTCTGACTGCTGCGCTGCTTCTCTGATCTGTTGTGCGTGGTCTGCGAAGCTCCTGTGCTCTCGCTCCTTGCCCAGCAAAAATCACGATGATGCTCCCCAGAAAACTCGCGTCAGTTCGGTCAAAACCAGCCGCCGCTCTCTCGTTCTGCACACCCCCAAGCCAAAGAATCCATGAACAGTGTTTTCTTTCTTTCTTTTTCTTGCCGCCTCCTAAGTCGTGGTCTCTCATTCCTTTTAATTCCAATTGCCCATTAGGTCTTCCATTCATTTCTCCAAAATGTTGTCGTGCTGTTCCTTGGGCTTCTAATTATTTGATCAATAATTCCCATTCTCTCAAACAAAATGATGTTGCTTTCAGCCACATGCTCCACGTTACCTAAGAAAGGAAAAATAAATATTTAAGACTAATAACAAAAAAAAAAAAAAAAAACATAAAGTAAAATATAAACAATCTGCATATATATCTTTTTTTTTTCTTTTCAAAACTAAAAACTATTATTATTATTCCTAAGCTAAATTGTTTTTATTTTATTTTAAATCCAAGATAGTCAATTTCCTGAAAGTAATGCACCACTCTGATTTAGTCTTATCATAATAAAATCTCTAAAATCTCTTAAAATTGTATAGATAACTCTCCAAATATATTCAAAATATACTTTAAATATACTAAAATTGGAGAGTTATCACTGTACGTTGTCTAAGGAGGAAAGTCATAACATCTCAAAACGCTAGTAATTGTAAATGAAGTGCTCCAAGTTTGACTTTAGGAACAAGCGACCATCCATGGAAGCGAATGTGGTCAAAGATTATGCGAATATGCATGACTTGCTGCTTCCTCCCTGGCTTGCAAATACTGGATATGACAATCCACTGAGCAGAATAGTTCCATCAAGAATGTTATTAATTATTGAAGGAAGTACTACCTCCGTTCTAAATATAAGACCTAGTTGATTATTTTAGAGAGATAAAAAAAAATTAAATAAGTCACTTAATCATACTCGATAGTTGGATTTTATGCGATTTTTTTATATATTTTTTTGGCGTTACCTCTCGAGGTGAACAAAACTTTTTTTTTTTTGAATTTTTAATTCTTTTAATTATTTTTTTTTGGAGTTGTGACCAGAAATTTGTTTTTGAATTATCTTGTGAGGTAGTATTAGTACCTCGTTAGGTGCGCTGGATTTTTTTTTTTGGGAACTTTTTTTTTTCAGCAAATTTTTTTATTTTTTATTTTTTGGAGATACCTTGTGAGGTATCATGCGAGCAAGGTTATGAAACTTCGATTGGCCATTGAACTGACGGGATACTTGAGTGAAATGTCAGTGAGTCAAACCGGAGTCAACTCGGCCTAAAGCGGTGAGGTATAAAAAATTAAAAAAATAATTTAGTTTCTCATTGCATTTCAATACCTTAAATCACTAGCAAAATAATCATATAATTTCACATTCTCAATAAAAAATAAAAATATTAAAAGATGGCCTTCTTCAACCAATTTTTTATTTATTTTTTTATTTTAAAAAAAGGCTTATTGATGGTGGTAGCAGATAGCCATGGTAATCTTCTATTCTACAGGATCAGCGAATTTGTGAAAAGAGGATGGGACCTGGTTGTTTGCCATATTCCGATGGAGGTAAATATGGTTGCTGACACCTTGGCGAAGAAAGGCCTCTCTACCTCTGCTTTCTATGACGCATGCCCAGAGTTTCTTAACCCGGTGAAATCTCCAGATATATTGGGATATATTCCCCTTGAGGGTTAGTGTGGATTGAGGGAAGGGGAGGGGAGAGAAAAAAATAGGGAGAGGAAAATTTTATGGGCTCTATTAGACTAAATTTTGATACAGTTTTCCTCTCCCCCTAATTTTTTTCTCTCCCCTCCCCTCCCCTTCTCTCAATCCAAACTAACCTTTAGGCCCCGTTTGTTACAAAGAAGATTTGGGAAAGGAAAGGAAAGGAATGGAAAGGAAGGAAAGGAAGATTTGAAAGATGAGGGAAGATGGTTTGAGTTGTTTGGTAGGAAGAAAATGAAGAGGTGGTAGTTGGTAAAGAATTAGGAAATGTCTATTTTACCCTCAAAAGAAATTAATTCAAAATAAAAAAAAAAATAGTTTTTTTGCTAAAATATATTCTTGTTAAGTTCGAACTCGTGAATTTCTTTTTTCACTAAATTCAAACTTTCCCATCAAATTTGAACTTTCCCACCAAGTTCAATTTCCCGCTAAGTTTGAATTTTAGGGGTAAATCATCAAAAAAACACTTTTCCGAAGATTGCGCTTTTCCTTTCATTTTATGATGGAAAGCATCTTCCTTCAAATAAGGGAAGATAAGTACTCACTAAGATCTTGACCGACTTTCTCTCTACCAAACACCTAAAATCCATGGGAAGATTGGGATTTTCCCTTTCCCTCCCCACCAATTTTTTATAACAAACGGGTCCCTAGGGTTTCTGTTTTAATTTAGTTCCTTTGTCGTCTGTAGCACACAAAAAAAGAAGAAGGTACGGTACAGAGGAAACTTTTGTGTGTTAATAAAAATATTTTTAAATAAAAATCAAAAGTAATAAAAAATGTAATGCATGTCAGCTAGTCTTAGCTAGGCTCCTAGGCTTCACATAGTGCTACGAGATGAATTAAATTGCTTCCTCCTTTCCAATGCGGTCAGAGACTTTAGACTTAGGCTCTGACTTGTAGTAGATCCCTACTCTCAACTTTTTTTTTTTTTCCTTCACACGGCATGGAATTGTGGAACTTCATTTTTTAATCGACAAAATTTACATCCTCTCAAAGTCAAAAACACCATGGATGAAAGTTGGAGCAACCTGCAACTATCGAGAAAAGAAGTAAAAGAAAGTGTGGTTGGTAGGCTTTATTGGTTATTTTTCCTTATTTTTCTCCTTCATTTTCGCTTAAATCTCCCCATCCTAGCATCATATACATTTTGTAGGTGTAAAAATACCCATCAATATTCAAAATGTGAGTAAAAATGTCAGCACTGTTAAATTTGATCTAATATGCATGTGCAAAAAGAGTGTGGGTTCCATACAAAAAATAATGGTGTTAGGTCAAATTTAATAATGATACATTTTTGCTTACATTTTGAATATTCATGGGTATTTTTTAACCTTTGAAAATGTATATGATATTGGATGCACTTTTGGCAAAAATTCATATGCATTTTTACATAATAAATTATTTATAAATTAGACAAATTAGTTTAAAGATGACAAGTATTAATTTCTTTAATTTTTTTAAAAAATTAATTGAAACTTGTATTTAGATCTGCAGCTTATTTGTGGGAGGGCCAGGATGGGAGTGGCTCCATGCATATATGTACCGAAGTGGCACACCGATCAGAAAAAAAAAAAATAAATCCAACAAAGTGGGGAGTTACGTATTTATTTAATATTTAAAAATGCGGATATTAAAAAGTTTTTAAGATCAAGTGTCCCACCCAACCCAACCGCCGCCGCCGCCAACCCCCCAAAAAAACGTATTTTGAGGGGAAAGTGGGAGGGAGAGTTAGGGCCGCTTGGGAGTGACTTTTGGAAAATGATTTTCACCATTTACGGGTAAAAACCTAGATTTTGGAGAATAGCTTTTGAAGAATGATTTTTGAAGAATGATTTTGGAAAAAAATGATAGTGTTTGGATGTTTTTATCAGAATAGCTTTTGGGGATCAAATTTACCAAAAAGGACATTAGCTTTTTGTATAATTGTATTTAAAGGATAAAGTGGTATTTTAAATATTATATTCAATAATAAATACCAAAAATTACATAAAATTATTAGAAAAATAAATTTCTACCATTAGTAAATTATGTATCATGATAAAATATTATATATCGGTTTGGGGTACCATTAGTAAATTATGTATCATGATAAAATATTATATATCGGTTTGGGGGATTGCAATTTTTTTTTTCTACTAATAGAAATTCGGATGAAATGGAAAGAGGAAGTCTGACCAAGAAAAAAAAAGAAAAGAAATGGAAAGTAGAAGCATTAACTTTTCCTGTGTACGTGCAAGAGAGAGAAGAACATTGGAGGGCATTTGTGGTTTTTACATTGACAGTGGGACCCACGGCTTGGCAGAGAAAGCTCAAAAGCAAAAAAAAAAAATTGGATTTGCCAAAACCTAGGTTTTGGACCCAAAACCTAGGTTTTGAAAGTAAAATGATTTTTGTAAAAAATTGAGGTGTTTGGTGGGATTAAAACAAAACCTAGGTTTTGTTTCCAAAACCTAGGTTTTGGAATCCCCCAAACAGGCTCTTAATGAGCATCAACGCAGGGAAGCTTGTTTGTGTCACTGGTGCTTCTGGCTATATTGCTTCATGGCTCGTCAAGCTTCTTCTTCACCGTGGTTACACTGTGAAGGCCACCGTTCGCGACCCTAGTGAGTGATCCTCTTTTTACCTTCTTTGCTTTTATCTCTTTGTAATGTCTGGAATTCGCTTTCCTTGCTGCGTCCTGTCACTAATTTTGGTTAGGATTTAACATTGCCTAGATGGACATCTGCAGATATATATATAGTTTTTTCTATTTCTGGTTAACTGAAGGGGGATTTTAGATGGCAATTGAAAATTGAAGATGATCCATTGGGTATTTATGGAGAGACGATGATAGGAACCTCTAGGAGAGCTATGCCCCTTCAAGCTCTTAAGTTTATCTGAGCTGAATCTCATCTTTCCGTCATGGACTTTAGTCCCATGCCTTTCGATGGTTCATGAAAGATAAAATTGCCTCCAGCTAAGCATATCATCCCTAAATTACCAAGAAATGATTATAGTCCTGTGAAGGGAAACCATGGCTCTGATATTTCCTTTTGCTTTGGACTTTTGTTATTGTTTGCAGTAGATATTTGGCCGTATCCTTGTTTTCATATAGCATATTCTTTTGATTGTGAAACTGAACATATATGCAATTAGCTAGCAAGGATTAGCGTATGCGCACAAGGGTAAAGATTTACTTTACATGCGTTCCTGAACATTCCATTTTGCTTATGCCTTCCAAGTTTCTGTGTCATTAAATTGCATCGATTTTTATTGTTCTTTCCCAGAATGCTAAATATTAATTTTTTGAATGACCATTTTACTTTGGTTTGTAACTCTCTGCAGATGATCCAATAAAGGTAGACCATTTGCTCAACCTTGATGGTGCGAAGGAGAGATTGCACTTGATTAAAGCAAATCTCCTGGATGAAGGTTCCTTTGACCCTGTTGTTGAGGGGTGTGAGGGTGTCTTTCATACTGCGTCTCCCCGTTATTTTGATGTCAAAGATCCCCAGGTTCATTCCATTCTGCATTTGTTGATGGATAATGAAATGTGGTCTGTCTATTGTAAAGCATTCTGTTTTTACTGCTTTAATATGCTTGAACAGTGATTCCTTTTGTCTAGGAAGGTGAGTGGGAGTGGGGTGCAAGAACCATTAAAATGAGGTCTTCTTCTTTGCAATTCCAAATGAGAAATCAAAACCCTAGGAATCTGAAGGCGTTGTAATAAGAGAGCCAGAACCCATAATTATAGTATTTCATGTCCTCCGGTAAGCAGGGAGTTAATTTCTGATGAAAAGATTGTCATGTTGACAATTCCCAAAATTTTTCACTTGGCAAATGATAGCATGATCTTGTTGATTTAGTTAAATGAAATGACTTAATTGCATACTCTTGTACTAGAAGGTAGGAAATTTTTAGTAAATGGGAAGATTCTTGGAGCTCTAAGCACAAGATCCTAAAACGATTAGAATGCCATGCCTTAGGCAAGTTCTATTCTTGATGTATAATTATATTGTTAAAATGCCATAAAATTGAAGAGAAGTATAACTGCACTTGCTGGCCATATCCTCTTCAAATGTAACTTTGTATTTTATATCAAAGAAATGATTGGATTGATGTCTCTCATTTTGAATGTCCTTGTTTCTATTTGGATTAATGGTTGGTTTCATTAATAAATTGCTGTCTGTAATATTGTAATCATTATTCTTGGCTAAAGAAAGGGGTCAACTCTTATAAATATTTTATTATTACGCATTTGACATTTTCTATAATTTACTAGTCAAGTATAGGAGCTACCAATCTCTTGTGGCCTTATTTTCTAGCTCATGACTTTTGTCTTTCTCATTTCAGGCTGAAATGCTTGATCCAGCGGTGAAGGGAACTCTCAATGTTCTAAAATCATGTGCTAAATTTCCGTCTGTGAAAAGAGTTGTTATAACTTCTTCCATGGCTGCAGTTGCAAATAATGGAAAGCCTAGAACTCCTGAAGTTGTTGTTGATGAGGCATGGTTTTCAGATCCTGACTTTTGTCGGGCATCTCAGGTATCCGCTATCTTTCATTGGACAAAATTACTGATACAGACGTTATCATGCTGATTAAATTTGTGATAGTGAAATATTCTTTCGAGTTGGGACAGCTATTATCTATCTAATGGGCAAATCAGAATTGCATGATATGATACATTGTATGCTATATGAACATTGTCAGTGGTGGCCATCACGGTGGAATGGCTAGATATTGGAGAGCCCTTCTGCCACTAAGGTGGAATGGCTCCACACTGGTGGCATCTTGGTGGTTATGAAGATGGTGGCTATGGCCTCCTTCAATACCACATAACAATCCGTATAAGAGGGACATTAGTAAATAATCCATAACAATCATTCAATACTGTATCATGTGCTATCAATGCTGAGAAATTTATGAAGGCTCCTCCTTCCTGAAACAATCTCAGACTTTGCCCAAATCCTTAGTCATATCAATTTCATCTTTTCTCTTTTTTTTTTTTCATATCAACTACCCACAGACATAAGTGCCTCTGTTTTTCTTTTCATGTTTCCCCAATTATTTTCTGCTTCTGAGGAAACTTGACTGTATTTTGCTTGTTTTCAAGTCCTCTAGTTCGACCAAAGTCTCTTAGGTTTGATTTTGATGTCAGACAGTTGATCTAGTGGGTGCAAATGTGATTATTTGTCATGCATAGTGTAGTAAATAGAGAAAATATGTTAGGGATCAACCCAGAAATAAGCCGAAACTGCTGGATTAATTTATCACACCAGCTATGAACTTGCAGAATACAATAATTTGATAGGAATTAATAAACTCCCTCAGCCAAGACAGTAACAAATCCCCTCGTCGAAGTCTGTTTCCTCTCTCCTACAATCTGTCGAGAGCAATAAACTCCCACAGCCAAGAAGGTTTCTGTCTGCTACACAGAACCAGATTTCCCTCTCCTACACTCTTCTCACAAAATACCCCCTCCTTTTCCCTCCACTAGCAACGGTTAAAATAGACTAAAGTGCCTTTCACAGTAACCAACCAGCCACCCTAAAAGACATCTATCTATACTACACATACTCAAAATAGATCAAAACATAAAAGGGTCAACTCTGAAACTAAAAAAGCATCTAGCCTAATTGTTGTGTACTTTTGGCTGTCTACCACAAGTTTGACCCATGAATGGGGTCCTTTCATCACCTTCCCCTAAAAGAGTCACCTTGTCCTCAAGGTGAAAGTTTGGGAATTGTGTCCTCTTCAACCTCGGTAAGTCCGTCAGCCCCCTCCCATGTTTCCGCCGCCTGCTGGTCTCCGTTCTTGGTCTCAAGGTCGACCAAAAACACTTGCAGGTGCTTTTCTCGACAAGCGTGAGCCAGACCGTACTTCTCACCACATTTGTAACAGAGACCGAGGTCTCGCCGGCGAGTCATTTCCGCATCAGGCAGCCGGCAACTCCCTCCTGTTTTGTGCGTTGTGGAAATCGTCGTTGAGGAGCTTTCCGTTCTCGTGTCCGATGGTTTAGGATCAGTTCTGGGTTGTTGAGGTATTGGGTTAGAGTAGCGAATGGGCTTAGAATAAGTTGGGGACCAAATTCGAGAAGTTTGGACCGGGTACTTCTTAAACCCGACACTACTAGGTGGGTTGGAGTTTTAGATTCCTTTGTCCCGTTCCAACATCTTCTTCCCATCCACTCGAAGTGCCTTCCGAACCAGTCCCTCTAGCTTGTGCTCTTCGGCCAGCTCAATTCCGCCTGTATTTCGGTTTTTAGTCCATAGAGAAAGGCCCCCATCAAGCATTCCTCCGATGCCTCCTTCAGGGGAAAAGAAAGCCATTCAAAAATCTCCACATACTCCATTACAAATCCGTCCTGCTTGTTCTCAAAAAGTATTTTGTATTCCCCTCCTCGTTGAAAGGAATGGAACCTCTCCAAAATCTTCTGTTTGAACTCCACCCAACTCCCAATGGTGCCACGGGCTTCCTTCCATTGGTACCAATGGGGCGCGCGATCCTCGAGACACACCACTGCCGCCTCCAGTCGTTCGGCTTCAGGAACGCCGTTAATGTGAAAATACCTCTCTACTCAGCAGAACCACCCTATGGGGTCTTCCTCGTCAAAAATAGGTAACTCAAGCTTTCTAAACTTCATCACTCCTCTCTCCATGTCTTCATTGCTGTCTGTTTTTGCTTCTGAGTGATTTTTTTCTGCGTCTTTGCGTTCGCCGTGTCCCTTGCTTGAACTCTGATCCATGCTCATTAACATCTCTCTCACCACCCTCATACCCTCTGTCAGTTCCTCACTTGGCGTGACATGGCTGCCAGGTCGTCCACTCTCTTTGCTAGCGTGTTCACCACCTCCCTCAGTTCTCTAACCTTGTCCGCCATACTTCCCAAGGTCTACCGCTCTGATACCAATTGTTAGGGATCAACCCAGAAATAAGCCGAAACTGCTGGATTAATTTATCACACCAGCTATGAACTTGCAGAATACAATAATCTGATAGGAATTAATAAACTCCCTCGGTCAAGACAAGTAATAGATCCCCTCGTCGAAGTCTATTTCCTCTCTCCTACAATCTGTCGAGAGCAATAAACTCCCACGACCAAGAAGGTTTCTATCTCACTACACGAACCGAGACTTCCCTCTCCTACATTCTTCTCACAAAATACCCCCTCCTTTCCCCTCCACTAGCAACGGTTAAAATAGACTAAAGTGCCTTTCACAGTAACCAACCAGCCACCCTAAAAGACAGTTATCTATATTCTATACTACACATACTCAAAATAGATCAAAACATAAAAGGGTCAACTCTGAAACTAAAAAAGCATCTAGCCTAATTGTTGCGTTCTTTTGGCTGTCTACCACAAGTTTGACCCGTGAATGGGGTCCTTTCAAAATATAATCTGAATTCCATACAAATTCATGTATACAAGTGGGGTATATATGCATAAGAGAGAGAGAGAGACCTTAGACTTAATTGGCCCATTATGACTAATTATTAATATTTCCTAACACTCCCTCTCAAGGTGGAGCATAAATGTTAATCAAACCCAACTTGTTACATAGATAGTCAACCCGAGTCCCATTTAAGGCCTTAGTCAGAAGGTCATCCAATTTGTCACTAGACCGCACATGCCACTTAGAAATAAAGTTCTTGATCTTATTGCTTATAAAATGACAGTCAATCTCAATGTGTTTCGTACGTTCATAAAACACAGAGTTGGAGGCTATGTGTAGAGTTGCTTCATTATCACACCACAACTTCGCCGGCAATGGCATGGCAAGACCAAGTGACCAACCTTCTTCATTAACTGGTGAATCGACACATTTTCTTGTACTGATTGAGTCATGGCTCTATACTCAGCTTCTACACTCGACCGAGAAACCACATCCTGCTTCTTGCTCCTCTAGGATACTAAATTTCCACCCACAAACACGTGGTAGCCTTTGACCTTGCATGATCTGCATCACAAAAGCATTCAATTTTGATGTGGTCATGATTCGTATAGAGTATACCACGACCCGGTGAGCCCTTCAAGTAATGTAAGACATGCTCTAAAGCCCTTCAAGTTTTGTTTTTACCGTGAACACCCACTTATACTCGATAACCTTCTTTCCAGGAGGTAAATCAACGAGATTCCAGGTACCTGTCTTATCAAGAGCCATTATTTATTCTTCCATTGCAGCATACCAACTGGGAGGGGCCAAGGCTTGGTGAAGAGTAGTGGGAACGGTGATAGAGTTTAAGGATGCTATGAAGGAGCACGATGGAGGAGACAAATGGTTAGAGGAAACAAAAGGAAGAAATATGATAAGTTCAAGGACGTTTACATTTAAGTAAGACAATGAGCAAGTATCAGGAGTATTAGGCATTCTTTTGGTTCAGTGGCAGGGAGCGGAGGTATCATGAGTATCGAAATTATTTCGGTTCAATGACGAGCTTGTTGGGGGGGGGGGGGGGACTAATTCCCGCTCGATGCTGAAGTTGGCACTAGTGGGTCATAACTTGATCGACTCCATTACTTGCCGAGGGACGTTTCTGATAAACATGATAAATCGGTGGTTTAGCAGGTGCCAAGTTAGATGCTTGCACTGGTGGTAATGGAACCTCAAAGAACAATATCATCAAAACCTTCGGTGGTGTCAGGGGATGTAGATGGAGTAGAGATAGGAAAGAACAAGGTCAACTCATGTAATGTGATATCTGTAGACACAAGATAACGCTGAAGAGTGGGAGAATAACATAGACAACCCTTTTGAACCTTAGAATACCCAAGGAAGACACACTTAAGAGACTTGGGATCAAGTTTGGTAACAGTAAGACGAACATCACGAACAAAACATACACAACCAAAGATTTTGGGGTCAATAGGAAACAAGGGTTAGGAAGGAAATAAGGTTGTGCAGGGAGTGGCTCCACTAAGAACAGGAGAGGGCATACAATTAATAAGGAAACACACAGTGGACATAACATCAACCCAGAAAGGTTTAGAAACTTGCATTTGAAACATGAGAGCCCGGACAACTTCTAGTAAGTGTTGGTTTTTTCTTTCTGCAACACCATTTTGAATAGGTTTATTCGTACACGAGGACTGATAAATCATGCCATGTTGAAGCATATAGTTTTGAAATTGGGCCAAAAAATATTCTTTATCATTGTCACTCCGTAAGGTTTTTACAAATACATCAAACTGAGTTTTGATTTCGGGACAGCAATGGCAAAAGTGAGAAGACAACTTTAAACGAGTTTTCATTAAATAGAGCCAGGTGGTAGAGAGAAATCATAAACAAAAGTAACAAAGTACCTAAAACTAGGCTTGGACTCAACATGACATGGATCCCAAACATCATAATGGACTAAATCAAAAGGAGATGCAGCTCGTTTATTGACTTGAGGTGCTAAATGAATACGATGATGTTTAGCAAATTCCCATGACTTACATTCTCAAGACTACAAGTAATGGAATTGAGGATACATCCTCTTCAAGGAAGACAAAGACAAATGACCTAAACGACAATGAATATAAAAAACGGACGAACCACTAGAGCAAGCAACCGAACATGGTATCTGATTATCAAGGAAGTATTGACCACCAAATTCATAGCTCCTACCAATAACTTGCTTCGTCGTGAGATCCTGAATTAAATAATGGTCAATAAAGAGTTTGATAAAACAGTTTAATTGTTGAGTAAGCTTGTTGGTAGACAAAGGGACATTAAGGATAGGGTATAAGGAAACAGATGGAGTAGGTTGGATAGTGTTAGATCCAAGAACAAGAACACAAGAATAAGAACCATTGACAATTTGTATACTAGAGGAAGTGACATAAGGTGCATATGAAGAGAATAAATGATGGTTACCTGTCATATGATCCCTGGCACCAGAATTGATGATCCACGTTGAGGAAGAAGCGGGAAGACTCAGTGATATTACCTGTAGCAAGAGCAATTGAAGAACTAGACGTAGATGTAGCCATCAAGCCTCACCAGAAACAAGTTGAGCTCTACAACAAACAATAGAGGAAGTACCAAACAACAAATAATCAAGGGTGCAACCACAACAAACTCTCCGAGCAAGATCACCAGCCACTTAAAAAGACCAATGAACCTCCAATTGATAGAAAAGAACACAATTTCCAACAGTGAGCAAAAAGCCTCACCGAAGACTACAACACCTAAACAGCACCTTGAAATCAAAGAGAATAGTAGCCAAACAATACTCCAAACGTCTCACCAGAGACCAATACCAAATGAAACATCTCACCTCCGGTGAGGAACGAACAAGTCACACAAGGACCACTAAACAACAAATAAGTGCAAACACCTCACAGGAGGCAAACGACAACCACGAGTCTAGGTAAGGACGACCACGCAGTCACGCCAACTGCCAAACAACAAAAGCAAGACCGAAGCAGCCACACCATGACCACGAGATGGAAAAAATACCCGGCAGCGAGAAAAAACGCACAATAACGCACCAAAAATACCTCTAACAATGCCAACTAGAGAGACCCACACCACGAGACAGCAAGGAGAGGTCGAGAGAAGGGAGAAAACGACGAGAGCTCCTCGAAAAGTGATGCCATGAGCTGGCGCGTGAAAATACGGTTCTACTGTCAATCAGAATTGGATCGGATCACCAGGGAAACGTCGATCGGAGGGAGGAGAGGCTGGTGGTGCGGCGCGTGTAACAGTACACTACCAAGCACAGAAACCTAACTCTCTTTCCTCTTTCATTGTTGCCAGAAAATGGAACCCAGAACCGGAGAAGAACAAAAAATGAACTCAGGGTTCTAGATTAGAACCCTAGAGCTCTGATACCATGTAGTAAACAGAGAGAATATAATCTGAATTTTATATACGCAAGAGAGAGAGTCCTTAAGAGTTAATAAGGGCTCATTTTGACTAATTATTTATATTTCCTAACACATAGTAATTTACAATGTCCTCAAGTTTTCTTCTTCTCGTTTCCAATTTTGTGCTTTCAGCCGTGGTACGTAGTTTCAAAGACATTGGCGAGAAGAAGCTGCATGGAAATTCACAAAAGAAAACAACATTGATATGGTTACCATCAATCCAGCAATGGTGATAGGACCTCTCTTGCAACCAACGCTTAACAAATGCTGCTGCAATTTTGAATATAATAAATGGTACTTTCTTTTACTATTCATAAAGCATCTGAGTTACTTTATCAACTCCAACTCAACTGCTTTTTATGGCTTTAGTAAATGGAAAAATAACAGGGATCGTTGTAACAAGGTAGTAAGTGTATGTCAAAGTGTAAGAAAATGAACGTTGTGAGATTTTAATCTGTAACTTAAACTTGTGCATTACTCAACTACTTTTTATGGCTTTAGTAAATGGAAAAAGAACACGGATCATTGTAACAAGGTAGTAATTGTATGTAAGTGTAAGAAAATGAACGTTGTGAGATTTTAATCTGGAGCTTAAACTTGTTTTAATGCTGAAAGGGCTCTAGTCAGGCAGACCTATGAAAGAAGACCCAAGGCATAGGAAGACAAATCTAGCACAACAAAGGGGCAAGATGCCTTTTTTACGGTTGCAGGGTTGACTTGCTATATTAGAGTAATAGTAGGATGTTAGCTGTATTGTATGGTGGCTCTTTTGGGGTACTGTGTACGATGTTTATTTCTCCTACATTAGCTGTTAGGAGTCTTTTTGAAAGGAGGGATTATTTTGTAAAAGAGTGGAGATGGGAGAGGGAATCAGGTCTGTATAAGCCTGAAACTCTTCTTAGCTGAAGGGTGGTTTCACTCTTTTCAGGTTCTGTAATTTTTTGACTATCAGTATATCAGCTGGTTTATCATCATTTTCCTGAGTTTCTTAGCTGATTCCTAACAAATGCACATTGGAATTATAATGCTTCTAGATCAGAATATTTTCCTTTTTCTTTTTTTGTGGTCGATATAGCTTTAAACTTTATAATGTTATATACTCTTCATCCTTCTTGACTTAAATTGTGCATTAAAAGGAAAATTGAAATCAGGGACTGGAATTGGCAAGAAAATTAGTGACCCAACTCTATCCTATACAAAATGTATAGGAGGTCTTTCAGATGAGCTAAGTTATAGTTTAAATGTACTTTTCTTCAAAATTTCTTTATTAAGGATCCAATAGTCTGACTTGTTTGTGATTTAACTTTCGTTGTTTCTTTGAGAAATATTGGATGACTTCTATGTGTTACATGTACCCTGTATGGCCCCAGAAAAGAATTTTTGCATCCCAACTTTTAGGGACTCTTTCCATCCTTGATTTATACAGGTGTCTAGACATTTCCAAACATGTCATTTGGATGGATCAATGTGAAAGCTGTTGCAAATGCTCATATTCAAGCATTTGAAGTTCCTTTTGCTAACGGAAGATATTGTTTGGTTGAGAGAGTGGCCCACTACTCGGAGGTTGTGAAGATTTTACGTGAAGAGTACCCTCAATTGCCACTTCCTGAAAAGTGAGTTCAATTATTTCTACAATTTCAAGACTGCATATAGATAGTTTAGTTTATATATCTTGCTCTAATCCTTTTTGCGAATTTATCTCGTTTCCAAAATGTTGAATTATCTTTTTCATTTTTGTTTTTCATCTATTGTTTCTGCTCTGTTGGGGTATATTATCATGTTAAATAATTGTGGTTTAATCTACCATATTCTGCTGTGGAAGCAACAGATTTCTTTATATGAACTTAAATAAGGATCAGTTAGTTTAAGATTTAAGAAAAAGTGATTTTAGTTAGGCTAAGCATGAGAAAGTTGTTGAGAGTAGAAAGGAGTTGTTGGGAGAATTTAAGCTAAACACGAGGGATATGCTGCAAAAAGCTTATTATGATAAGCTATTTGTAATAGCTTATAAGAAAAAAGAATTTTTTAAGGAAGCCTTAATGATTGTGAGGTATGATTGTAATAGAAATCACAAGCCAGGTAGATTAGTTAGAATGTAACCGTTAGAAGAGATACTAAGCCTATAAATAGATGTAAACTCACTTATATTCAATCAGGCTTGTTAGATTTAATATGATATGGCTTGTTAGAGCTTTCTTCTCTGTTTGGTACTGAATTAAGGTTAAGGTTTTTATGGCGCAACACAACCTACAAAGGGAGTGTTTTGTCCTGTCATTTTGCCGATTTTGATAAATGCCCCTAATGTTAAATTTAACACCGAAAATCAAGAATCTATCATGATCCAAAAATCCGCGTTTGACTGTTGTGAATGTTGCATGAAACGGAATATCCATGTTTGACTCTTGCGAATGTTGCATGTAATGGAATATCCATGTCATCTTCGAGCTCTGTGTTAAGTCGATATTTTCATCATTCTGTATATTTTGAACTTGAAATGAATGGTATGGTTGAATTGGTGTGTTAATTAAAGACTTGAAATGAAGGGTATGTAGGATCTAGGGGAGGAAAATAAATAGAGAACTTTAATTTAAATCTAAATTCTTGACTGTGACTGTCAATCCAATCTTTTAGCAAGGAGTTCCCATAGGCTAAGTTGTGACTGATTAACTTGTCTAACTTGAGAAATAGAATTCTTTAAATTTCTTGATAGTGTTCCTCCAAAAACCATGTTTATAAACCAAATGGCATGTATTCTCACTTCATGCCCATTCATTTAGTTCATGTATTTTATTTCTGATTTTTTTGTTGGTGCTAATTTCATTTCTTGCTTTCTCATCATACTTGATAGGTGTGCGGACGATAAGCCATTCGCGCCGACATACCAGGTTTCTAAAGAAAAAGCAAAAACACTGGGAATGAAATTTATTTCATTGGATGTGAGTCTCAAAGAGACTGTGGAAAAGCTTGAAGGAGAAAAATTTTGTCAATTTTTAACTCTGCAATCCCTATTTGAAGATTAAATGTTGGTTAGCTCAAGCATGCTTTGAGTTGGTATATGTGGAACTGATAGCTCTATCTCCTTTAGTCATAAAATAAACGGTGTGAGAATATATTGAATGAACTTTAGTTTGTCTATGTGATGGAGACAAACCTAACCAAAGTGGGCAACTATATTACTTTCTTTCGGGTTAAACCTTGATTCCTAGTAGTTTATGGTCAAGCTTGTCTTTGTTGTCAATTCTGAGATACGTTACAATAGACTACCTCTTGTCTTTAATCTGATTTTTAATATAAGAGATAGTTAACATTTTTTGAAAAAATTAAGGAAGTTAATTAAATTATATTAAAGTACTTATTTTTATTGTCTTTTTAAACTAATTTTTTTGATTTATAAACTGAAATATAATATAAAAATGTAAAACATATATTATAGCTAAGAATTTATTTAACTTATTTAATTTTCAAAAAAAGAAGTCCACGGGTTCTTATGTTAAAAATGAGAGGAAATAATTAGAATTAGTTCATACAGATGTTGGTGAATCGCTAGATGATAAGATGTCTTTTTTTTGTTGATACGTAAATGTTTAAGTGAGGGTAGGCCTAAGTATGCCCTCTAGGGCCAGGTCATGATGCCTTTAGGCTCGAAAAGTCTTCAAAAGTTTATACATCAACCAAATGATATCGAACCTAACTTCCTTTTTAGGGTGAAGGCGTGTGCCAATCCTCATTGGCGGATAAGATGCATTTAATGCTCCTTTAATTAAAAAAATTATTGAGAACTCTCTCGATCCCTCCGGTGCTATAAATAAACAACAAAATTATAATATATTTAAAAATTTCATTGCTGGAGGACAAGATGCATTTAATGTTGGGAAAATGACAAAAAAGACAAATATGTAATCTAGTAAGAGTATGATATTTTCAAGTTTAGGTGTTGACAATTTCAGTATAGTTAGGGATGGAAATAAACTAGGTTTTAGCTAAATAGATTTGAGCCTGCAATGGAGATCCAAAGCCTAAGCATGTGCTTGAACCTGATGTAGTTTTTTTTTAAGGCCTAAACCTGAAGTCTATTTGAAAGCATACTTAAAATGTAGGCCTTTAATTATGGGCTTAAAGCATGCATCTAAGTTCATATATAATTCATCAAGCCTATTTAAAAGTTTATGCTATGTCTTAAAAATTCAAGGATTTGTTCTCATATGAAATAAAAGAATTAGTAAGAGAAAGAAAAGAATACCTAGTAGCAACAATTGTCTGAGTAAGTATGAATAAGAAAAATCAATCATCTATTGAATAATGAGATACATTTTTTAAAATCAACCAAGCTTGACAAGTGACATGTAAAACTATATTTTACCTTTTGTTTTTCTTGTATAAAATGAGATGAACTCCTCCTATTGTGATAATTTTTATTTGGGCATCACTAAAATAAACTTACTACAATTATTATGTTATATCAAAGACACAAATCAAGGAAGAGGAAGTGAGATAGCATTGCCATCTCAAGCAATCAAAAAAAAGAGAGAAGTAGATGTGATCAATTGATAAATTAAAATGTTAAACTCATGGGTAAATGAAGAAATGTGAAACTTAATTAGGGTTAAAACTAAGTTATTAAGTTTATAAATAATTTAAAAATTAATTTAGATTAAATTATATATAATTATGTATAATAATACATTTTAAAAAAACAAATTAAATAGGTCGGCCTGTAGGCTAAGCCTTATGGAAATAGGTCGACTTGTTTACCTAAATATGCTTGACAACGACCCTAAGCTGAGCCTAGTCTTTTTACTAAATAGGCTAGGCTAGACCTCGAAACCCTTAATAGGGGCATAGCCTATTTCCACCCCTAAGTATAAGTATGACAATTTAAAAATTGGTTAAGGTGCAAAAATGCACATGAGTTTTTACCCAAGGTGCACCCGATACCATATGCTTTTTGGAGGTGCAAAAATGCACATGAGCTTATAAAACCAAAGCAAAAATGCCCATGCCGTGAAAAGAGGTTAACATCTATTAGTGGGACCCACATTATTTAAAAAATTACAATTTTTAAATTCCTTTTCTCGCCCTTCACTTTACCCTTCCAACCCTCCACCTTCTATGTCTCCCTCTAGCCTCCTCGCCACCACAATGGAGAGCGTGGGAAGATGAGGCTCACCAGAGATGGGGAAAGTAATGGTGATGATGGAAGAAAATCGAAGGTGACAGTGATGAAGTGCAACTCGATGGGTAGTGTTGGCGGTGAGTGACGGTGGTGTGGGTGCAATTGTCTTTTCCTCAAGCTCCAAAACCCAAACCTTCTTTCCCACAAAATCGCGGCCATACTCTCTTTCCCGGTAGGAGGTGGCGAAGTGAGGAAGGGACAGTGGTGATGGTGGTTGTTCCGAGCTCTCTGCATGTCTCCTGATTCTCCAACGCAGCCGAGGAAGGTGATGGGAGGAAGGTCTGATCTATTGTTGATTTTAAAGTGTAATCCTAGCCATTGGTTGAGTAACTTGGATAAAAGAGACTCGGCATTCTCATCGCTTCATTTCCAGCTCTATGGATGTTCGTCATTAGCGTTTTCAACTGTGAAGGTCAAGCCTCATCGCCAACCTTCGTCCCCAACAGGCGTTTTTGAACATTTTAATGTCTTCATTGTCGACTTAACCCCCATCATTGGTTCATGATCCAGAGCTTCATAAATTAGCATTCAGAAGCACTAGAGAGAGTTTGGCTCATGGTTTTTGGAATATGAGTTTAACACCCTTTATAGTTCACTCAGGTTTGTTCCTTGATTGCTATATGGTTTTTTGGAACCTGAAGTTTCAGTTGGAATACAGTTTTTGTGACTTTCTTTATGCTCTCAATTTGTTGTAAACTCTAATTTGGATTGGGTTTTGAGACCTTTTTAATGCGTCAGGTTTCTTCCTTAACAACAATCTGATTCTGCATAACTTGTAGATCTATAGCCTACTCTTCATTGATGAAGTTATTTTGAATTGGGTGTTCAACATTGTGGGTGGAGGCCTTTGGTTCTGGTGTCGGTTCCGCCACACGGTTTCACGTGTCGGTTCCCTTCTCTTTGGAGCACCTCTCGATGGACTATGGGAAGAAATCTAAGCTCGATTTCACAGTCTTGAGTGCTTTTGACGATGGTGGCTCTTTCGTTTGATGGTAATGATCTTTTTTTAGTATCCTTTTGGAAGTATTCTAGAATTTTGTTGTATCTAATTCCTTAGGTAGATTTTGGCAACTGCTATTTCCTTTGGTGTGTGGTATCGTCACTATTCTTCACTGGAAAAGAGTTGCAAACGACGAAGGTTAGGAGGGAGAGGGTGTTTTTCTGAGGTGAGGGGCATTTTGGTATTTTCATAATGTACTTAACGTCTGTTAAGACAATTTAATTGTGATGGTATTTTTGCTCTGGTTTTACAAGCTTATGTGTATTTTTGCACCTTTGAAAAGTATATGATACTAGGTGCATCTTGGGTAAAAGCTTATGTGCATTTTTGCACCTTAACCCTTTAAAAATAGCAATTAACAAGTTGGGTAAACACAGTGACAACTTGTGAGTTCAAGTTGCCAATCTCTATACCCTAGTAGCTAATTTCTATATTCCAGTTATCAACACCCAAACTTAAAAATCTCATTCCTACCAAATTTCCTATTTGTTCTTTTGAATATTCAATAGACATTTTGAGGTTTTTGAAATTCAAATGGTATTTTTCTGTCATTTTCTTTAATGTTTAATGAAATACATTGAAACATCAAAATTAAAATATATTAATATAAGGATCTCAAAATTAAATCATTATATATTTTAATTTTAAATAAATAAATAAATACATAGACATTTTTTTCCCCAATAAATCGTAATTTCATTCATGAGGAAAAAGCATAGTCTGCAAAGTATTTAAGTAGGATACATTCATCGTGGCCACACAACATTTTTTTTGTCTCCGTAATGATTTTCATATGGGATTGCTTTATAAGTTTGCAATGGATAGGAAATCTATGTGGATATACTATTTACTGCTGTTTAAGGAGGAAAGTCATAGCATCTCGAAGCGCTATTAATTGTAATTGAAGTGCTCCAAGTTTGACTTTAGGAACAAGTGACCATTCATAGAAGCGGACGTGGTCAAAGATTATGCGAATACGTAGGGTTCGCTGCTTCCTCCCTGGCTTGCAAATACTGAATATGACAGTCCATTGAGCAGAATAGTTCCATCAAGAATGTTGTATTGGTCTCTGTTGTATGGGTTGATCTTCTCCATCACTTTCCGTGCATTTTCGATGCTGCATTAACAAGGACGTAATAGCTGCAGTTCTAGATTAGGCCATGCTAACGACTTGTTGTGGAGAGAATTTCGACTGCGTTACAAACTTGATTTCGACAAACCATAAAGAGTCTAAAAATTGAAAATACAAATATATTAACATGTCATTAGACTCTTTATGATCTAGTAGCCATGTTACTATAAATTTATAATTATAAAATTAATTAATTAACTTGTTAATATGGTGATTAATTAATTTAACATATGACTACAAAATTTGAAAATATATATTAAAATTATTTTTAAAATTTTGATAAAGATATATGTGACTAAATGATCATTAAGTAATATTTATGTTTAAAAGAGGCATTTTAGTCAAAATGATATGTTAAGAAATACACTAAAATAGTATCACTGCAGAAAATATTCCTTTTCGACAACGACATAATATGTCGCTGTTGAAAATAATAGAATAGGAGGCGGCGTTTTGTAGTCACCGCTGAAAGTATAACCTTCACTGGCGACAACTATTTGTTGCCATTGAAGGTTATACTTTAAGTGACAACTATAGCTTGTGACATTGTCGAAAGAGTGTTTTAGTGGCGACTTTGGTATCGTCATCAAAAGTCTAATTTAAAATTTTAGCTATTTTGTTTTTTTTTTTTTTTTTGAAAAAAAAAACATGATATTTATGCAATAAATAAGTTAATGGATGTAATTTGTTATGAATGAATGAAGTAATTCCTCATAATATTATTGTGAGATAAAGAGAGTTTGAGAGATAGTGTGTTGTGTGTGAGAGATGAGGGAGGGAAGGGGAAGGGAGTGGTATGGTATGTATGAGAGAGAGATAGGAAGAGTGAGGGGATAGTTTGTAAGATAGGAAGAGAGGGGAAGTGAGACGAATAATACAATTGAGAAGGAGTATACAATACAATTAAGGATCCATTTGATATGCGGAAGATAGGCTGAAGGAAAGGGAAGATTATAGATCTTCCATCACAGAATACGTTTGGCAACACCGCCTTCCCGGAAACCATCTTCCAGCAGCCTTCGATCTTCCCTTAAATGTGGAAACTTTCGTTCCATCTGAAAATGGAGGGAAAGTTGAATCTTTCGGGAGAGTGAAATCCTGTGACGAAATTGGCCCTGAAATTTTACTGATCCTCTTGCTCCGATCGTGTCTCCACCATGCCCGGTTGTAGAACCTAACCAAGAACCCAAAACACCCACCACAAGGTTGTGGGTGAGGAAGATGACGAAGAAGACGATGCTGAGAAAATGATGAACAAGAACAAGAAGACGATATATTCGCCGATGGTGGGTTTGTGATGTGGCTTTTACTGTCTTGTATTTTTATTAGAGAGAGTGAAGAATAACGAGTTTCCTTTTACATTCTGCAGTGACTTAGAAATGTTTCCGCCTATACTTTTAGCCACAGTCACATTCCAACGACTTGGCGGTGATAAAAAGTCGCTACTAAGAAATTTCAGCGGCGACTCAACTTTTTTTGTTTTTTTAAAGCTTCCTAGCTACGTTCATATTAAGTACTCCCTTCAATTTTTTTTTAATAATAGCCTAATAATCGATTTACGCAGTTTAACAAAACAATTAAAATTAGTTAAAAGTAATGAACAGGCAAAGAATGATTAATTTTTTTTTTTGAAGTATGCTATAATTTATAGGGGCAAGCAAAAGAAAGAAATAGAGTAGTGATGAAAGAAAATATGAAAGAGATTGTACTCATGTAGTATGGGAGAAAGATGAGGGGAAATAATAGAATTAATTAGAGGCAAAAATAGTAAAAATATATTTAATGCCCAGACAATAAAAAGTATAATCTTAATTTGGTGCTTTCAGGTGTGGTTGGACCGCCCTTGCAACCAACGCTCAACATAAGTGCTGTTGTAACTTTACATTTGTTAAATAATGTACTACCTCATGTTTACAGCGGTTAAATTTGATCTTAAATATGAGACCCCAATTCACTATAATTGCATTGATTCATCCAAATTAGTTAACTAATTCTTCTATTGAGCATTGAGGGTAGTAATAAACAATAAATGGCTTTATACTCAGAAATCATTTGAGTTTCTTAATCATCTTCAGCTGAAAGAAAGGGGATTAGTGTCAAATTAGAGATGGAAAGAGCAGGGAAAAAGCAAAAGAAATGGAAGCTTATAACTCTTGTAATCAGTAACTTGTGTTAGTGCGCATTTGCATTTGGAAGACATGTTTTGGTTGATTAGCTACTCTATCTGCTGTGATGAGCTAAGCTGTGACTGGGAAGACTTTGGATTATGTCTAGCAATGTTAAACACAAATTGAGAAACAAATTTAATCGCTCAAACAACACACAAATTGTTCTACTATAGTTGATCATCATTTGAAAATATTTTATCAGTATTTAAAATTTTAATGGTTGCACTTTTTTTTTTTTCGCCAATGAAATTCACTATACAAGTGTTAGAAGACTGAAAAAATACTTTATAATTACAGGACCCAACTGAAACCTTATATTAAGTTAGATAACCAAAATAATAACATTTCAATTGGGAGGAAGAGATTGAAGAAGCAGGTGATCGAGCATTAGGAACAATCAAACCATTCAAGGTTGAAGCCTTTCACTCAAGTTTAGGTGCCTGCAATTATATAAATCCCCTAACCACGCATTAAAATACTAGATTTCAGACAATTACAAATATGGCAGCATGAGTTGCAAATAATTGGAAATAAGCTATATGATTTCAATGTCTAATTTTAATAGATTATAACAAATTATAACAATCATAAGAGTTTACATAGCAAAAACAAAATATTACAAATTATAAGCCAAGTAAAAGCATACAATTTTTTCTGTCCCCTTCACAAGAAGAACTACAAGTATGCTTTTTCTTTCAAAACATCAAATGCATAGCTCTACAGCAAATGACTAACATCAAGTTTCTTATTTGATAGACACTTTTTCTCCATTAAGAGCTCCATTAAGGGCACGAAAATGCCTGATAGCTTCTCGCACTATGCAGTACTTGGTAAAACATTCCACTAGCAGCTTGAAAAGATGGTTAATCGAGTCTAGAAGAAAAGTCAAGGTCACAAAATATAGAGACCCACTGCCCGAAGTAAATTAGCAGCTCAGGTAATGCATACATCCCCAAAGACTGAGAGTTATTATTCAGTTCTCTAGAAAGCACATAATACTCAAGGGGAACTAAAATTGATACACAACTTAATAGTCTATCCCCCAAATGACAAAAGTCATCATGGCTATGTTATCATGTGTGAAGCATTCAGCATAACAGAGAGCCAAGTTTTAGAAAGAAATATGAAGATGTTGTGTTTTACACATGGGTCTTAGCATCTGGTTGTATGCGCTTGTGATCCTCAACCATCATGCCAAGTAGCTCAGCAACATCTTGCATTCTATATGTCATACAAAAACGGGGGCTATAATCAAACATACAATACTAATTAATCAATCTAGAGAAGATTAAATGTAAGAATCCATAGGGAAGACTTCAAATCATTCTGCATAACACTGAAAGAGGTAAAGTGTGAATGCATTATCACATATTAAGAAGAAAATTAAAGGCAGTACAGTCTCTTATGTCTAAGAATATAGATCAAAGGGCGGGAAATGGTGTTAAATGATAAGTCTATACAATTCATATCGACAAATTTGCTTATACTTTGAGGACCATGAAGGTTGAGGTTTGAAAACAATTTCAAGCCATTGAGAACATAGATTATCATGCAATACTAATGCTATATGAAAATGTTGTGCATTGCACGCACGTGCAATGAACTAAACAATAAGTGCATCTCAAACTAAACAATAAAAGATTACTTGAATGCAGAAACTATAGCTGTTGCACAGATACATGAATGCAGAAACTCCAGGAATGTGCATGTATTCAAGTCAAAAAACCTAATCTTTCTCATGTTGAGGGAAATAAATAACAGGCATTTATTTACAACAAAGGGAACAAGTTCAGCTGGTAAAGAGAAATAAGACTTCTTGTCAACATGAAATTCTTATTGGGAACACTTAAGCCTTTAGGAGCACATTTGGTGCAAAACAGGCGAGAAAAAAATATTTAAAGGGAAAAAAAAAACAAACAAAGCAAAGTAGTCTTGAAGATCATGATTAACCTAAAGTACTCTTATAGATACAAACTGATCAAATGATCAAAGAAGCAAATTATGCTTTTGGTAACCAGAAACCAGAAGTGCTAAGCCAGGGAGAAACTAAAATACTATAATACCAACCCAAGAGTTCAGTGTTTAAAACAGGTTCAGCTTCGTAAACTATTGAGGATGGTAAGATGGATGGTAATAAAGTGGAAGACTATAAGCAATGACCCTATCATAAAAATCAAAAACTAAAATCAGATCACTTCCAAATCATAGGACCGCACAACTTCCAGGTGATAAAACAAAAGACTTCCCCTGGAAAAAACTCAAAAAGGAACCAAGTTTAAGAGGGTATACGAAACTATAATCAGATTCCTCAGTCTAGCTGTATCTTATTCTTTTCACATTCATAAAAACTCTTTCTAATTTGTGAAGAACTGCAATATTGGCTTATAAGTGCATATGAGATAAGGGTGTTTCAAAGAAGCCCTCTTGTGAACAAAAATCAATGTGCAAATAATAGGAGCATGCATGTATCTTAGAGAAAGTTAAAACATTTCCACTAATATCATTGTCCTCAAAACAGAAAAGGCAAGACAAGTTCTACTATTTGATTTACATTAAGTGGAAGGTAAATAAACTGAGGACGAATTGAGTATCGACAAGTTATAGGGACGCTTTCTTCATATCAGCTTGAACTAATCTGACTTCATCATAACAACTAAAAAGAAGTACTAACAACTATAAAAAGTAGGAAATTACAATTACTTACTCCTTTCTTTTTTTGAGGAGGACCTATTATTGACCCAAAGGATGGGTGTGCCAATTGATTTTCTGCTTGTTCTACTTTTTCAGCTGCGACAATGAAATTTAGCAACCAAGTTATTTATGCTTAAACGATCATATCCATAACACATTTCTTAATAAACATATAGAAATATGATAATTCATCATCGGACACGAACAAGAACCAAAGAAATTTAAGCAATAGCATGCAACATAACAATACTTAGATCGATATTTGTCCAAATGCGACGTAGTCTCCATTACCCAATACCTAGAGCGATATTTTCCCACAACAATTTCGCTTCCTACTTGTTTGGTTGCTTGAGAAAATCAATAAATAGTTCTCGAAAACTTTCTCTCTTTCTATTTAGAGAAATCAACGAGCAATAAGGCGATCCAGGACCTAGAAACGAGAGACGATGAACATAATTACTTACCGGATGAATAAGCACTCTCATTATGGTAACAATGAGGGGTCGAATCGTAGTCCAATAGTCAAATATTCGGATAGAGTATTGCGGCCAAACGATTACAAAGATTAAAATGAGATTTAAAACCCTAAAAATGATAAGAAAGGATTCTTGAAAGGAGATTTTTCCTCGGGGATGATTACGAGCCGGGCCTCACACCGCCTCTCGGAACATCTGCTCGGTCTCCAGTCTTGACCTTTTTCGAGAATCATATTCCTAATGGTCTCACGGGGGTAGATGTCACATCGAACACTTCTTCAACCCCGTTGATGAAAGTAACAGTAATCTGCGGTGGGTAGTCATCCGTTCCGCGCTTCACCATCACTTGGCGCTCAGCTGGGTTTGATTCCTTGGTCTTCCGTGCATTACACTGTGCCAAGAACTCCATACAGGACGCAGTCACGAACGGAAGATTGTAGGGGACAGATCCGAAGATAGAGCAGCGGACCGAGGGGGAAGACTAGAGGAGGACGACGGCGGTTGTTCACGAACAGACTCACGGTGGCTGGAGAAAGAAGAAGCGGTGGATGTGAGGCCGATCGAGGAGAGAGACGCGTACAAGAAGAGGACGGCGGACGCAATAATTGGGAACCCTGGTTTCCTTATTCCCTTTTTTTGTGAGGGAGCTAGTGTCCCTCGCAAAGCGAGTGGATTTTGCGGGAATCCACTTTCCCTCGCAAAAAATAAGGAAAATTGGTCACCAATTTGCGAAAATCCTGTTTCCCTTGCAAAAATGAGGGCATTTTGCGAGGAAACATCGTTCCTCGCAAAAACTCTCTATTTTGCGAGGGAACCTATTTTCCCTCGCAAATTGACCAACAATTTTGTGAGGGAAAGGATATTTCCTTGCAAAATGTTGATTTTTGTGAGGGAAAAAATTTTCCCTCGCAAAATGGTATTTTGCGAGGAAACATAGTTCCCTCGCAAAAATGCCCATTTTGCGAGGGAAAATTTTTTCCCTCGCAAATTTACTCAAATTTACGACGGAATTTTTTCCTCGCAAATTCCGTCGCAAATTTGGCATTTTCTAATAGTGAAAATACACATCACTGGCGCATACCTTCGAAAAAGTTATTTCAATTATTAAATCCTAGCCGTTCATGAGATATAACAGATATGTGCACATCATATCTCAAGGTAAGACGCCAGTTGTAAGAAAATTTGAGTGGTTTAAAGAAACTCCCAGTGAACATTATTTTACTAGAATATGATTTTGACAGTCTATTGTTTTAAGTTTAACAGCACATCGTTTTCTCAATCTAAAGCCTTACTTCTCATTTATAAAATGCCATTAATGTATCTCTACTAAGACACAGACTTATGTAAATGTATCTTCATCATATTTTATTTCTCCTAGTTTTCATGAAGAAATCATCCATGAAATTTGTTGCCGAAGAAGATGATGATGCCAGTAACACAATGTGTAGCAGTTAAAAAGAAATATCAAATCAACGATATACCAAAAAGGTATTGGATCTATACTTTATTTGTATCAATTGTTTGGTATAATATATACTCCATTCAATTCAAATCATTTTGGTCACGATTCATGGGTCTTTGAATTTGAAGTTTTTAATTTCTTGGTTTTTTATACTTCTTTCGTCAAGTTGCTTCTTGGTTCATGTTCTGAGATGCAGTAGACTAGGTGGCCAATGCTGAGTCCTGAGTGGTTTTTGATAGTGGCGGGTGATGGTGTGATCGAGTTTCGCTGCTCATCACTTGGCAATGATTGACTGTCCAGATCTAATCTTTATTGTCACAATTTATGTTTTTTTATTTTTATTTTTATTTTTTAAAAATTTCATTGGGTACAGAATTTAAAATAAAGAAAATATTTTAGTGGTCAGTTTTTGGAAAAAGAAAACATGATTTTATTATTTAAAAATCATGACTTGAAAATCTTACATCTAAACCGTTTAGATAGTATTTGGATGGTGTGGATCACCTCACTACAACGATGAGTGCCATGGTGTTCAAGAGATGGTTCTTTGGGTTGGAGGGATAATTTTTGTTTTAATTTATCAAGATAGCTGAGTCTTTTCACAATATAAATACATATAATCAAAAAAAGAATAATCCATTTTCATTTCTGTCTCCACGATTTTCATTTCCATTTCAATCAATAACATTTTCAGTGCACCAATCTTGATTGTGCGTTTTATATCTTTAATCAACCTTCTGCTCTTAATTGAGATGTGGGAATTGGTGAAAGAAGAGTAGTTTTTGTGCTTTTACTCTTATGACTATGTTGGCATTTTTTTTTTTTTTTTTAAAATGATTACCGTTTCTATTTAAAAGGGGAAAACATATTCTGGATTTTCTGATTTTTTGAAGTATAGGAAATAGTTGCTTTTCACCACATTTGTAATATATGTCAATCTCAGTCTATTAATCCATGTTTGTTCTAAATCTCCTTTACTAGTTAATCTCTTTATGGATAAAACATGTTACTATTGTTGAATCCTTTTAATCATATGCTTGAGAATTGGCTTATTATCTCAAGAGCTCATTCTCAATTTGCTAATCGTTTAAGCTTGTTGACGTTTGAGGAAGACGATGGTGGCGCCAAGAATAAGGTACAGGAAGTGTGAAGGGTAATACTCTGTTTTTTTTTTTTAAAATAAAAAATAAAAAAATCAATTATAATTGATATGCCTAAAAAAGTTTCCATACATTATTATTATTATTTATTGAGGTTTCAATTAAGTCCCTTTAATGGCATTTTGTGTGCCTTACTTTTGTTTGCTCTACATAGTTTCTTGCCTTGACTTTATATGTATATATAGTATTGAAATGTCATTTTTATTCTAAACATATTTGCGAAAGAGTCGTAATTATCCAAAAATATTTTTTGACTCAATTTTATTCCGAAAGTGCCAAAAACGATGCAGTGCCTCCGTGGCTAGCTCTAACTCACCCAGCTGGTCCCAGAAAAAAACCGACACGACGGCTCCAACCAACACTTGCATGTTCATGGCGGTTATGGGTGTTAAATCTTACACCATGCTCCATAGCTCTTTGAGCATACATGAGACATGGGTTTCAATGAAGAAGGAAAGGCCAGAGAGTGTTTCTTGAAATAGAGTACTGAATCAATCTTCCACTTGATATATATATATTGTATGCTGAAATTAAAATTTTTATCAAACTATAGTTCAATCAATATGTCATAAAATATTTTCACTTCTCAAATGCCATACATACTTTTGAGAATTATATATTTAAAAATTGTTGCATTGCCCTTCATAGATGGATAAATGTTTAGATAAAGGTACACTCAGCATCTTAAAATATTAAATATTTTTGGAAGTACCCCAAACTTTAAACTATTTAGTGGGGCCATTTCATCCCTAATATATTAAAATATTTGTTGCAGACATACAAAAGTTTTTTTTAAAAAAAAAAAAATAAATATTATAAGCAGGTTTTGGTCGGTTTAAGCTTTTTCCCCCCGGTAGTTGTTAGTTCAAAATGACATCTATTTCGTAGTTTCTTTTTATTTCATTATTAATTATACGTATATTATTCCCATTTTTTTATTAGAAAATTAAAAGATAAAAATTTAAAGAATAATGGGTCATCACCTCATCGTCCACTTAGATTATTGTGAATTTGATTTAATTTTCAGTTGAGAATAATTGGTACGTTCTAACGTAAAATTAAAAGTAAGAATATCTAAATTATTCTTGGAAAAAGATCAGAAGAATATCTTCAAAATTTGAAAATCCAAATCAGTGATTTTCTACCAAAATGAGTTGTGAATTGCTAATCAAGAGTAATCAATACCTAAACTACTGAAGAAAATAAAACTAATTTGAGAGTTTGATATTTTAAAGGTATTTTTGAAAAGGAGTTTCTCAATGACTGTGAATGTATAAAACTGCTTTGGAGGGATTCTGGTGTGGCTAGGGGCAAAAAGAGGGAAGTGGCTGTCAGGTGGCAAACTCCTCCAGTGGTCTGGGTAAAGCTTAATGTCGATGGGGTGGCAAAGGAAAGCAGCAAATCTGCAGGATGTGGCGGACTGATAAGAGATTGCAGAGGTATGTAGCTACTTTACTCATTATCTCTGGAAGCTTTAAAAAGTGAACTATGGGTGTTCTCATCGTCCTTGAATTAGCTGAATTTGAAATATAGATTTGATAAGATAGTGGTAGAATCTGATTGGTACGTTTAACGTAAAATTAAAAGTAATGAATATTAAGTCAAATTATTCTTGTAAAAAAGCTCTCTAGCATTGCTTTTGTCCATGTGCTTAGAAGGAAACTCTTGTCAGTGATTTTGCCAATTTAAGTCTCGGAAAAGAGTAGAGTCACTTTTGAGAGTCCTCCATCAAGAGTAATCAATGCTTTAAATTTCTGGGTAAGAAAATAAAAATAATTTGAGAGTGATGCCTGATATTTTTTACCAAAAAAAAAGGTATTTTTCTGAAATTTTCTCATCATTCTGTGAAATAAAACTGCTTTGGTTTATTAGCTACTCTCTGATCTCTCGCTCTCACTTCGGGTGCTGCATTTCGAGTAGGCTAGGTTGCGGACTTGCGGCTGAGACTATCTCTCCACGGCAGCGGCCTCTCAAGACGCAAGCTTTGATTAGCTACTCCATCTGCTGTGATGAACTAAGCTGTGTTTGGGAGGACTTTGGATTATATCTATCAATGTAGAGTTAAACACAAATTGATAAACCAAATTAATCACTCAGACAATACACAATTTGTTCTATAGTTTATCATCATTTGAAAATATTTTTATCTATTTAAAATTTTAATGGCTGCATTTTTTTTGTTAATAAAATTAGCTATTTAAGAATTAGAGGACTGAAAATGAAAAATTAAACTCGTTTCACCAGCAATTAATTACATGGACAGTCAATTGATTATATTTATCTTTCATTTTCCTTGAATACATAGCCTAAAAAATACATTGGCGTTACTTTAGAAAAAGCTATTTCAGTTATCAATTAATCCTAGCCATTCATTATATATAACCGACATGTGCACATCATACCATCCATTACTGTAAGAAAATTTGAGTGGTTTCATGAAACTCCATCCAGCTGATAATGTTGTACTAGAACATGGTTTTGACAGTCCATTGATTTAATAGCACATTGTTTTTTTTTAAGCCGTATTTCTCATCTATAAAATGTCATTAGCTTATCTCTATTAATACACAGAGTTATGTAAATGCATCTTCTTATTTTATTTGTCTTAGTTTTTTTTTTTTGGGGGGGGGAAGAAATCACCCATGAAATTTATTGCCGGAGAAGAAGAAGATAATGCCACCAACATAAGTTTTTTCCGTTAGAACGAAATCAAATCAACAAATACCAAAAGGTATTAAATCTTTACTTTTTTTTGTTATCAGATGTTTGATATAATATATGTTCCTTTCAATTCAAATCATTTGGATCACGATTCATGGATCTTTGAATTTGAAGTTTGAGACTTCTAGGATTTTTGTAGTTCTTCTTTCATGAAGTTGCTTCTTGGTTGTTGTTATGAGATGTAGCGGTCAAAGTGGCCGACGATGGTTTTGTTTTTGAGAGTGGCCAGTGATGGTCGGATTGAGTTTTTTGGTGCTCATCACTTGGTGATGATTATCAAATCTGAATTATCTAGGTCTAATCTTTATAATTCAAATTTATGATTTTTTTTAAACTTTTTTTGAAAAATATTTTAATGATTTCATCATTTAAAATAAACATAATATTTTAATAGTCAGTTTTCTCAAAAAAAAATTTTATTATTTAAAATTCATGCGTTCAAAATTTTAAATCTAAATTGTTGAAATTGTATTTGAACAGTGTGGATCTCACTACAACAAGGTGCACCATGGTATTTTGGACATGGCTCTTTGAGTCGAAGAGAGATTTTTTTTTTTTTTTTTAATTGATCATTGATCCAGGTAGAGGAGTCCTTTCACAATATAAATACATATAATTAAAAATTGTTCAAATTTGTGTTGAGTTTCCATGATCATATCATACTAACTAATTTTAAAATCCATTTTTATTTCTATTTCCATTTTTATTTCCATCTCAACCAATAACTTTTTCGGTACACCAATCTTGATAGTACAATATATCTTTAATCAACCTTCAGCTTTTAATTGAGAGGTGGGAATTGGTGAAAGAAGAGTAGTTCCTTTTTTTTTCCTTACTCTTATTACTATGTTGGCATTTTTTTTTAATTGAATGAATACAGTTTCTATTTAAAAGGAAAATATTTATATTACGGATTTTCAGATTTTTTTAAAGGATATGAAAAAGTTGCTTTTCAGACCATAGTTGTAATATATTTCAATCTCAGTCTATTATCCATATTTGTTCTAAATCGCCTTTAACTGGGTAATCTCTTTATGGACAAAATGAGTTACTATAGTTGAATCTTCTTAATCATATGCTTAAGAATTGGCATATAATCATTTTGGGAGAGTTAAAATCAAAGTCATTATAAGAATTATTTATCTCAAAAGCTCATACTCACTTTGCTAATCCTTTTTCATCTCAATTCTCAAGCTTGTCCACGTTTGAGGGAGACGATGGTGGCACCAAGGGTAAGGTAAAGGAAATGGGAATTTTTTTATTTCTTTAGGCTCCAATTAAGTCCCTGTACTGGTATTTGGTAAGCCAATTCGTTTGTGTGCCTTAATTTTGTTTTCTACACATAGTTTCTTGCCTTGACTTTACACACAGACACACACGTATGTATGTGTGTGTGTATAGTGCTGAAAGGTCATTTTTATTGTAAAAGTATTTGTGAAAGAGCTGTGGTTATCTCTCTTTTCTTTTTTCTTTTCTTTTTTAAACTCCATGCCACTCCTAAAGTTCCAAAAATGGTGTAATGTGGCTCTTTTTAATTAATCCCTTCTTACGTTGAGTGTTGAAATTTATTGATAGTGTGCCTCCATGGCGAGCTCCCACTCGCCCAACCAGTACAAAAAAATAACCAACATGACGGTTGGTATATTTTATGCCGAAATTTAAAAGTTTATCAAATTATAGTTCAATCAAATTGTCATAAAATACTTTCATTTATCAAATTCCATGTATATTTTTTAGAGTTATATACTTTTAAAATTTTTACATTGCCATTCGGTGATGAGGGCCTTTTGAACATTAGTCTTGAGTACATACTAACAAAATTAATAAAGGATTGCGTATAAGCAAACCTAAAATCGTTTTTTCCCCCTCGATAATCCTTTTCTTAATTCATAATCTAAATACATGCAATAAAACAAGGATCGGAGAAACTAGTTTTGATTTTTCAAATTAATAACTAAAAGAAGAATGCAATTAAATTAAAAGCTAAACTATGGTTTTTGGTATTTTTAATAAAAATGGAGAATGAATGAATGGAATGGGGTTTGAAAGTATGAATGATGAAATGAGTCTTGGTAACAAAGTTAATGGCTTTCCTAGGTTCTTGAAATAATTTGGAAGTCAATTTATCATAAAGTCAAATTAAAAACCCCAAGCAATCGCGTCGAGTCTAATTAAATGACTAATCCTAATATCAGATTCATAGTCATCTTTTAGATAAATTGTTACAAAGTGTTTGAAAATCATTTTAATGCACTTATAATTCCTCTTAAATAATAGCACAATTGTGACACTTAATATGAATTAATTCAACTAAAAGGCATAGTAATCATATATAATGTATAATCTCATTAAAACATAAAGAAATAAGTTCAATATATAGTCCAAGAGCATCAAAGTAATATTCAACACAAAGGTTAACCAACATGGACAATTGAACACACATCCAAATCTCATAGACATGTACCAACTACACAAATCAAACCAAACAGATCACAATATATATAATGAGTTAATGGAAAACTAATAAACTCCTCGTTGTAGCACATTGAAGCTCTAGCCACTCTCTACCACCAAGAGTCAACCAATTTAGCCGTTAATGAACTTAACCATAGCCCAAGCATCTTCAAAACACTGGAAATTTATGAAAAATAAGCGTTGACTAAATTTGAAAGTGGAAAAGAGGAAAAGAAGAGCTTGCTGGAATCTAGGAATCTCGTCGGAATACTCAAAGAATCGATAGAAAATTCAGTATCTCACCGGAATTCATAGAATCTTGACGGATTTCACAGAGGAAGATCGAAAGTGGTGGTCTGACGGTGGTGACTCGATCTCTAAAGCTTTGTAGGTCCAAAACCAAATGGTGATAACAAGATGTAATATGGTGCTGCAATGGTGTTGAGCCGTGTCCTTAAGGTCTAAAGTGTGCGCGGCACTCTCATCTCTCCTCTCCGCTTTATCTGTTGAGGAGGAGGAGGGAGGAGGAGCTCTTTGGTTAAAACCTATTTTGATTAGGGAGGTATCTAAAAATTTCAAAAGTTCCTGATGAGGAACTAAAGTGAAACTATTTTGAAACATTTTGGGGAATAAATGTAATTTTCATAAAATATGGGAGCTTTTGTATAACTGTTTTTGGTCCTTTTCTTTATTGATTTGCAATTTCTAGAAATTTTAGGGACTTTTCTGTAATTTTTTCTAGTTCTCAAAAAATTGATTCTGACCCTCCAAAATCTCAAATTTCCTTCTTAAACACTTACAATGATAGATTAAGCATCAAAAGTCTAAGAAATCATTTGCATGAATAATTAACGAATTATAATCATTTTACCCATAATTACATTTAATTTAATAGAAATGTCCCTAACTCAAATGAGTGTTTAATCTTACAATAATGTTCTAAGAAATGCATTAAAAATCCCATTAATGATTTATCGACAAGAATTAACTAGTAGTTGGTGCTTCATAATAATAACAAACATGAGGAGTAATGGTTAAAGAAAGCTGAAGATATGATTGTACTACTCTATCAACCAACGCTCAACATAACTGCGACTGTGATTTTAAATATGATAAATGGAAATTTCCTTAAAAAACAGATAATGGTAAAACTTAACCTCAGGGATCCAAGGTAAGAAAAAGATAATGAGGATTAAGTTTTAAATTTGAAATGTTTGGGGATTTATATATAACTGATCAAAATTTGAGGGATTTTTATAAAGTTTAGTATAAGTAAATTATAACAAATTGAAAAATGAAAAGACGCGCGTCAAAGTAGAACTTGACCAAAAAAAAAAAGGGAGAAAAATGAGAACCTATTGACGAAAACCAGAGACGAATTGTTTGAAGTTTGAAATATAATTAATTATATTCAATTCATTTGAACCGCTTATTCAATTCATTGGGCCAGGGAAGGTGACTGATCTAAAACTTCCATGATAAGGTTGATTAAATGAAGGGAGACTTTTTTGTTACACGTAGAGTACTCCTCCGGTCCTAAATACGACAGCTCTATGAACTATGTCCTATATGGGACCGGAGGTGATGCTATTGAATAATCTTGGCCGACAAATTTGATCCCCGCAAAACGACAAACTGATCGTTGTGGAAGAGTAACAATTAAGCCACACTATAATATTTATAATTAATAAACAGCTTCAATTCCTTCATCCAAAGAAAGCAAAGATCATAATAATATGGCAACCTTGAACAACGAAGAAGCAGCAATAGGGAAGAAGGTGGTGTGTGTTACTGGTGCTTCTGGCTTCGTAGCTTCATGGCTCGTCAAGCTTCTTCTTCTTCGTGGTTACTCTGTGAGAGGCACTGTTCGTGATCCAAGTAAGTTCATTTTCTCATCCTTTTAATATATATCTTAACTTCACTCACCACCATCTTCTTCATCTTCATGCACTAATTCTTTAATACTATTACTTCTGGTAGTTAATATAAGATCTAGTTTATAGTTTAGATTGAACTGCAAATTAGATCTTATATTAAGGATTTGAGCTACAAACTATATCTTATGTTAAGGTACAGAGATAGTACTACATATATTTGAGTTTCATCATTTGCTTCTTAATTTGTAAGTACTACATATATTTGAGTTTCATCATTTGCTTCTTAATTTGTAACTTGTACTATGATTTTCTTTGTAGATGATTCAAGCAAGACAGAGCACTTGCTGAAATTGGAAGGGGCAAAGGAGAGATTGAGTCTGATTAAAGCAAATCTGTTGGAAGAAGGTTCTTTTGAGTCTGCTGTTGAAGGCTGTGATGGTGTCTTTCACACTGCTTCTCCTGTTTCTCTTTCTACCAAAGACCCTCAGGTTCATTTCAATCAAACTTAGCCCCTTCCACTAGTTCCATCCAGTGGATTCTTCGTTACCTTTTATCTTTTTTTCCCCCAATAACCTTTGGGTCATGAGCAGCCGACTAAGTCCTATTGAGGTTTTGTAACCAGGATACTACCTCTCCTTAAGGAGTTGTTTTAACAAGTTGGGATTCAATATAGTTCTACCACTTTGTGATCTAGTTGGTACATGGCTAGATCAAGTAGCTTGGGTTCATTACCTTTTATTTTCCGTTTATTTATAGGAAGCTTTTATTTGTATGTATCTGTTATTTTAAAATTTCAAGGAAAACATTAATAATAATTATTTTTTTCAATTATACCTTTATCTTCAGAAAATTTAAATGTCCAAGGTAGTATTAATTACTAAAAGAAATTAAGCGCATATTAGGAAAGTTAGAACAAATTGTCAACATATTTATCTTAGTTATACTTCTTAATTTACATGCTATCCCAAAAGAAAAAGAGAAATTGTATTTGGCAAAACAAGAACATATATATGATCAACATATGTTTAAGAGTTTTTTGGTATTTTTGGTTCACTTAAAAGTTATTTGGGCTAGGTGCTCCTAAAATAATAGGTCGTTGGCCAAATTACTCTTTAACTCTTAATAAAAATAAAAATATATGAACTATTTAGATTAAATTTAGCATCAATTATAAAACGATTTTTTAGGGAGTTTGCATAGATGGGGGGGGGGGGGGTTTGGAAATTAATAATCATAATTCATACTCTAATTAAAAGCTGCAATTATTTTTAATATTTCAGGGTGAACTAATTGAGCCAGCAGTTAAAGGAACTCTAAATGTTCTGAAATTATGTGCAAAATCACCATCAGTGAAACGAGTTGTTTTAACCTCTTCCATGGCTGCAGTGTTATGGAATGGAAAGCCTTTAACTTCAGACGTTATAGCTGATGAAACCTGGTTTTCAGATCCAGATGTCTGTAAGCAATATAGCCAGGTATGTATTAATACTATGCTCAGTTTTTAGAAGGTATTCATAGTCTTTTTATTTTTATATGGCATTTGATAGATTTAAGGACTATATTAATTTTTTTTTTTCCATATATGTTCACATTTTTATAAGGGTGGTGATCGAAAATAGATATATAATGATAATAGTATGTTATTGGAGTTTAATACAGTTAATTAGGATAATATTAAAAATCACATTTTAAATTTCTTTTTTTTTTTTCCGGATGCATGTGAATTAGTTAAAAATGATTTATATTTGAGATCATATTGAGTATTCAATTAAACTAATTAGTACTGGCATAAAGTAGTTATTTGATGACTAATAAATTTTACGATACAATTCGATTAAATTGGTAACTATATGCTCATCATCCAGTTCTATTTAAAAGTAATATTCTCTCATGTATTGTTATTCCTAAAAATAAGAAACAATATGTGTTTATCTAAAAATTTGGAGTAAAATACTCTAACTATCCTTCTATTTTACCTTAATTACTACACCAACCTCCTCTCTATTTTAAAAATATGCACTTAAGTCAAAATAGTTAACTCTATCAAGAATTTTCTAAAAATATATTTTGAATTGAAATTTATATAAAAATAAAATTTATTTACTACTTTTCCCTTAAAGATAAATCCTAAGTTTTAATTGGCAACCTGTAAATATCACAAACTTTTAAAAATTTGAGTAAGATTTTTAAATGTTTGTAGGAAAAAATATCAAAATTTAAATTTAAGTGAATTAATAATATCTCTCAAACATATATAGTTTATTATGTTTTATAGAAAAAAATATGCTTGATTTATATTTTTAATCATTTAAGAAACTAAAAATAAATCAATTCAATAAATATGGTAAAAAAATAAAATTATAAATTTTATAACATCAAAATTCATAAATTTTTAACATATTAGATTTTTTTTTTTTAAAAAAATCTACTAGGATAAAAATTTGGTGACATAATTTTTTTTGCCCGCATACATATATATATTTGTTTAAATAATTCCAATGTTAAAGAAGGACACTTTAGTAACAAAAGTTCAAAAGTCAAACTTAACAGTCAAATAATGATTTAGGTTGATAGAAATAGAATCTCAAAATATAAGTGAGATTTGTATAACATATATTTTAATTTTAAAGGAGATTTATATGAATTTTTAAAATAGAGTAGTAGAGATTTGTGTAATTAAAGCAAAATAGAGAGGTAGTTAGAGGTTTTTTTTTTGGGGGGGGGGGGTAACGGTAGTTAGAGTATTTTACTCCAAAATTTAATATTGTTTTCTATTTTCACCCGAATTAATTAATTAATTAATGACATATTTCATTCATCTCTCTTTTCCGTTCATTTTCTCTTTCATTTTGTATCTTCATAAATAACTGTGTACTTGAAAAAACAAGAATACATGTCTTTACTATTTATTGATTTTAACCAATATCCTAATCCGTGTGATTTGAGTAGGTGTTATTTAAAAATAATAATTAAAAAAAAAGGAGGAGTTTTGATGTAATTTCCTAATTCAAATTTTATAATTTTTTTGTGCAGGAATGGTCAGGATATCTACTTTCCAAGACTTTGGCAGAAGAAGCCGCTTGGAAATTCGCAAAACAAAACAACATTGATATGGTTACTATTAATCCATTCATGGTGATAGGACCTCTCTTGCAACCAACGATTAATACATCTGCTGGGGCAGTTCTAATTCTATTAAATGGTAGTAATTTTAATTTATGAGTGGCTAGCTATTTTTTTTGGAGGTTTAAACTTCTCATATTGCATAAAAAAAAGAAAATTCCTATACACACATGAAATAATGGGACCCACATATATATATATATATATATTTTATAAAAAAAACTTAAGCACGGAAATCGAAATATTTATGACATAAGGATACACTTCTCCTATAACATGAGAAGTGTATTCTCTTTTTTTTTATGTGACACAACATATCAAGTTTTCATTTGACTTTACAGGCCAAAAGTCACCATTATTATTACTCTCTTCGGTCATAATTATAGGAACACTTTTGTAATGTAAATTGCACTATAAAAGTGTTTCTATAATTAGGATCGAAGATAGTATGTTCTTTAGTTTCCTGTGTTATGAGCACGCCCTTACAGAAAGGCTTGTTATATCTATGTCTTTTTTTTATTTAGAGAGGTCTCTAATTTTTTTAATTAAAGAATGAGCAGCTATATAAATATACAGAGGGAAAAATACATTTTGAAATATTATAAGAAGAATAATATAATGATAACGGGGGAAAACTTGAGTTTATTTTCTTATTTTCATTAGGTCCATAATTCACCAATCAAAATTTGCCACAATAATTTTAAATTGCTGTGGATAAGATTTCATAATTATGTTAGACCATCATCAATAATAAAATTTCACATGTGCAAGATTTAGCTAGAGAACTAGACTTAATGAATTTTAAGTAAATGAACCAAATTTTATTTAATATACTGATACTTAAGCATCATTTCTAACCAAGGTTCTTTTTTTTTTTTTTTAACTGAGATTATGTTATTTTCAATAGAGATTTTGTCATTTCCTAACCAATGTTCTTAACTATCATTGTTCTTGTAGAATGTGTAAGGTTCTAAAATAAAGTCACAAAAAACGATACTAAAACCATAAGCTTACTCCACATTGTTTTTCTCTCTTCATCTTCAATTTATCTACAGCTACATATCATAAACATTTGTTTGCTGAATGAAAATAATATTTGCTTAGGATATATGTGTGCTTGGACCCTAGGACTAGGATACAAGAATATATTGTTGTGTGTTCCTTCTCATAAATACTAAATAATTTCCATATCTTTAATTATTTGATGTAGGTGCAAAGACATTTCCAAACAATGCTTTTGGGTGGGTGAACGTGAAAGATGTTGCAAATGTCCATATTCAAGCCTTTGAAAATCCTTCAGCTAACGGAAGATATTGTTTGACCGAGTCAGTAAAACACTACTCTGAAGTTGTAGACACTTTACATCAACTATATCCTACGTTGCAACTGCCACACAAGTAAGTTCAGCCCTACGCACGTGGTACTCCCTAGGACCTATTTGGAGAATAGCATTGGTCCAAAATATATAGAAGACAAATTTTTTAGGGTTAAGATGCAAATTTCCCTAAAAATTTCGCTGAAGAGCAATGTTACCTTGGAAGTTTTTTGAGATTCAATGTTGCTCCGGAAGGATTAAAATGGAACAATATCTCCCATTTCTATTTAAAAGTAAATCGTTAAAGTTAAATTTCCCATTTCTATATAAAAGTAAATAGTTAAAGTTAAATTTTTAATAGTCAATATTAGTTTTTTAACGGAAGAAGATAATATTTTTGCTACGTTTTGAAATTTTTGGAGTAACATTGAATTTGAAAAAACTTTCACAAAGAACATTGTTCTTCAAAGAACTTCTAGGGCAGATTTGTACCGAACTCTATTTTTTATATTAATCAATCTTTTCTTAATTTATCTCTATTGATCAAGAAGGAGAGAGAATGAAAAAATTAAGGAAGAAGACTATGGTGTTTTAAAAAATATATGTCATATTACCTAACTTAGCTAACTTTCTTAATTTAATCAAATTAAGTAAATAATTCTTATATTAAGGATCAAATGGAGTAACTTTCCTAAAGAAGAAAAGTTTCATAGTAGTTTCAAATTTCTAGAGGTTGCAAGTATTTTAATTATTCTATATAGCTAGGGCATATTAATGCTTTAAGTTTCTTGATTATGAATTTATTTTTATTTTTTTTTCATTTTCTATTATCTTTCGCCATATTATGATGGGAAATTTGGCCATCGTTAGGACTTGATAATTTTTTATACACATAAAGTACTAGTATTCTCCAAATTTTGCACAAACATAGGATCGATACTCTAATTTAGGTAATTCTTATTATTAAAATTTGGAAAATTAGTTTAACAGTCCTTATACTTTCATCAAGTTTTGAATCTCCTTACAGTTTTTAGTTTTTAGTTTTTCCTTTTTTATTGGACCCTTATTGTTTACTTTGTTACTTGGCTACCGTCCTTCTGTTTATAATTGCCGTTAACTTAAGTTGATAAAGCTGCTGTGACACTAATCAACATCTGACTAAGCACCGTCTTCCTCACCTCACCTGCAACCAGGGACATAGTTTTATGGAGACAATGGTCGGCCATCGTCCCAATGATTTAATGAAAATTGGATTTTCTTAATACATTTACCCTAAAAATTTATACATTTGGCCTAAAAATTTATATATTTGACTGCCCAAATTTTTTTTTTTTAAAATCAATTAATGAGTATACATTTGACCCCCTCAAATATTTCTTTCAAGCTCCGCCACTGCTTGCAACACCTCCTCCCTCAATCTTCTTTCTCCCCTCCAAACCAACACGCGCCATCATCTCTTTCACACACTTCATGCTTTCTCTTTATCTCTGATCTCCACCATCATAGTCTTTAATCTTTATCTCCTCTTGCACAAGCTTTTTCTGTGTAAACAATAGGATTTAATAATAAAAAGAAGGGGGGGGGGGGAGACTATAGGAACCTTATTCAAAAACTTGATGAAAGTATAAGGATTGCCAAACTAAGTTTCCCTTAAAATTTTCAATGGGGACTTTTTCCCAACATTCCCTATCATTATTTATCCAAATTAAGTTTTTGTGTATGATGATAATTTCTAATATCTCGTTTTCTCAAACTTTATTTATTAGGTGTGAAGATGATCAACCCTTGATGCCGACATTTCAAATTTCTAAGGAAAAGGTCAAAACGTTGGGAATCGAGTTCATTCCATTTGAAGTGAGCCTAAAGGAGACGGTAGAAAGTTTCAAAGAAAAGAAATTTGTAGACTTTTAAATTGTGCCACATATATATTTGTCGAATAAATATTGAACATTGCAATGATCAAAATTTTGTATCAAAAATTGTTTGTTTTGGTTCAAGCCCAATTTCTACTGTAATAATGTAAACATTTTTATGGTTCGAGAAGACATTATTAGTTGTGGTATCTAGCTCGTATTAAATAAAAATAAAATTATTGTCAAACTTCCAAATTGACTCACCTTATATTTTTTATTTTAGAAAATTATGTCAATTCGAACTGAAATATGTGTTAATTAGCTTTTTTTTCATTTGATTGTGTTGGGTCATATAAACTTTATAAAAAAAAATTTGTTGAATGTGATAAGCTATGAATGTTGATTAATTAAATCTGAAATATACTTAAACCACATTATTGTGAGTTTTTTATTTTTGTTATTTAATTATATAATCTCAATATATAGCTATTTATAAATAAGTATAATTTCTTATGAGCTTGTGATTGAAGTCCACGATCTAAATTCATGTTTCGACATGAGTTTATTTAAACTTGTGAGTTTCATGGACTATAAGTAAAAATAAATCCCTTATCAAAGTAGCAAAATAGGGAAAAAAATGTTAATTAGACTCTTCCTATACATTACTATATTACATGGTGAAATTTAAAGATCAACATATAAATATAGATATAAATAAAACTAAACACATTTTTATACATTATTATATGAAGTGAGCCACATCATATATAGTTTTTAAATACAGACCATTCCACATTTTTTTATTATAATTTTTTATTATATTATATGTTAATATATTGGCAATTGAACTGATTAATTTGAATTTGAGGTCCCGTCATTGTCATATACTTGGATGTGGATCTTGTGCATTTCACGAGATTGAAGATGAGAACGGACAGATTAATGAAGATAATGAACAGGAACACGAGCAAGGAGGCAATCCTAGAAAGATTGAAGATTAACTCAATACCAAAAAACACAAGCAAAGATTGAAGTTCTTGAATATAATTATGAACAATAATATATTTTTCTTTAGGTTAAGACTAAGTTATTAATTTTATAAATAATTTAGATTAACATATATATAATTATGAACAATAATATATTTTTCTTTTAAAAAAAAACTAAATAGGCCAGGCCTATAAGCCTGTAGGCTAAACTTTATGAAAATAGGTCTAACTTGTTTACCTAAATATGCCTAACAATAGGCCTAAACCTGAGCCAAAGCTTTTTTACTAAATATGATAGGCTAGGCTTAAAGTAGGGCTAGGCCATAGGCCCCTTATAGAGAATAACACTCAAATTTTAAAATATCATATTCCTACCAAATTTGTCTATTTATTCTTTTGATAATTCAATAGATATATTTTGAGGTTTTTGTGATTTAAATGATATTTCTCAGTCATTTTTTTAATGTTTAATGAAATACATTGAAAAATTCAAATTATAATATATTAATATAAGGATCTCAAAATTAAATCATTATATATTTTAATTTAAAATAAATAAATACATAGATATTTTGTCATGATTTTCATATGGGATTGTTTTATAAGTTCGCAATGGATATGAAATCTATGTGTGTAATACCCGGATAATTATCTATCTGGAATATTATATTTTAGCAAATAGTACCTATTTGGAAATAGGTGAATATGTGGTTTTAAAACCTTGTAGGATACTTATTCTATTGTCTAGGGAAATTTCTAATGAAATTAGAGGGATTAAAGTGTCAAAATCCCTAAATACAATTATGGGCCATGAAATGCCCGAAAATATTATGATAAATCCCAAGAGGCAATAAAATATTTATTGAAAATTAGAAAGTATGTTGTCTCTAATTGTAACATCCCAATTTTTGAAAGCGTTTTCACGGTATCGTGATCAGAGTAGAGCATCGGAAGTAAATAGTATTGAAAAAGTAACGATAAGTAGCCACCGTAATGTATGTGTTAGCCTGTTAACGTTACAAAAAATTTCCAAATGACATCATCGGTAAGTACAAAAAGGGCTTCCTCCGGCCGGTTCCTATATCTCGTCGCTTACCCTTGTCTTCGATCCCGTTCACTCCGGATCCTGAAGCTATGGTAAGAGCCGAGCTTCAATACCCATTGAACCTCGGGTAACGGTTAACCTCATGTTCATGTACGATTATGTATGACAGTTATCTCATGACATCACAGCTATGTTCACATATAAAAAGTAATAAACAACACACCACCGCATATGAATGTTATTACAAATGCACTATTCACCCGGTGCCACGATGTACGGTCGTGTCCTCGCTTGCTAGGAAAACTCAACGGTGTTATCAATACCATAACCCGTGTACAAAGCTGTATATGAATGCTCAATAACTTTTTAAAAACAGAAGCTCAGTCTATGAATACAACCATCACATATAGGTATACGGAAACATCGAGTTAGTGTTACGACGCGTCCGTACCTTCGTCGGCGATTTCTAATGCGTCGTTGGTCGGATGGTGATCACGTTTATCCTATAATGGTAATATCGCATTTATTAATTTACAAATAATATCCTAGAAGATATCCTAGTCCCTAATGACCTTTTTACCCTTGCTGTATTTATTTTTCACTTTATTTCCTCAAAATTCGTAGAACAACGTTGGTGCCAATTTGGCAGATTTCTGTCTAACTTTGAAAAATCATAACTAATTCTAGAAAAATCAAAACGAGGATCCGTAAAATTCTCTGGAATCCTCAGGATGTCTATTTGCAAGTAAAAATAATCACCTTTGACCAGATTCTACGTATCATTCCCAGGTTTAAAGTTTGAAGTCTCTGCCCAGTATTTTTCCAGAAATTCGTAGCCTGACTTTGAGGATTTTTATCTCACTGTACAAAAATCATTTTAACATGTTCTTGACATATTTAAAAATCCCTATATGTCTAATTTAACCATGAATTTTCTCAGAATTTTTTGATCATAGTTTCGTTATGAAATTCTGGTGTTTTCATCACTGCCTCCAGAAATTCCAAAACCGATGAAATTTTGCCAGAACTTTGTTACTTTGATGATTTTCTTTCAGAAATTTTGCTATACAACCTCCCTCACCAATTTTTCAAGATAAAGCCAATTTTGACCATAAAAACTTGTAAATAAAATTACTCTAGCAATTTTAAGATCTAAGATACTTCTATCTAAGAATTTAAAGACTAAAAACTAAAGAACTCAAAGCTAGAGCTAGGAACTTACTAAGAACCTTGCTCCTCCTTATTCAAGACTCCTCACTCTCACTTTCACTCTCTATATCAGATTTACTAAGCTTGCTTTGGTGTGAAATTTGTGAAGAGGTTGGTGCTCTATTTATAGGAAAAAGCTATGGCACACTTGTAATTCTCTAACCTACACATCTTTCATTTGTGGCCATGGGTTTAAATCTGAATACCTCTTCCCCGCAAGGCCAAAAAACGTGGCCTACCTCCCCCCCCCACTCTTCCTCCTTTAATTTTTCACAAAGCCTCTTGCCTTGGTGTCAAAATTGTCCCCATGTGTAAAGCTTTTGGCCCCAAGAGTGCTTTGGTGGCCTTTCCACCATCAAGCATTCTTCAAACATGCATTGGTGGCCTCTCCACCTTCATGCATTTCCCAACTTGGTGCTTTAATTTCCTAGTTACTCTAAGTATAGTTGTAACTAGATGACTTTGGTGGTTGGTTAGCAATTAAGCAAAAATGCTCTTAGGATTTAGTTTGTAGTTTAATCAAATTCCCTCATTAGTCTTATGATTCTTGAATATTATGGCTTAATTAGAAGCATTTAATTACCCTTTTATCATTTTAGAATTTATTGTATTTGTTAGGTAACAATTAATTCATCCTAAGCCAAATTTGTGTTCTTGTCTTGAATTATTGCTTAGATTTAATCTAGGATTAAAATCCCTTAATTGTCTTTGATAATAATTAATTGAGGAATTAATTGACTTATGGACTTATCATGAGGATTAGTGTTTATTTAGGCAAATTTTACTTCACTTTAATTGGCTTGAGATTTTTGCTTATGGAATACTTGATTCACATTGAGCCAACAAGGCTATTTCCTTTATTTACTACATTCACATTGAGCCAACAAGGCTATTTCATTCATTTACTACATACACAAAAACACCCACCCTAAAAAACGTGGCACCCCTCTCCCTATGCTCTCTTGCTTTGTTTTCCATGGTCTAAAATTATCCACACACTAACCTTTGTTTGCTTCATGAATTACCACTTAAGTTTAGTCTTTAATTAGCTTTAATCTTTGGTCATAAATCCTAAAATGGTGTTTTAGGTGTTATTAAATTTAGTTGATTGGTTGCTAATCATGATCATTAATAATCATCTTTATGCTAATCCTAACCCCTCATTGGTCCTTGACCTTTAATTATCCTAATGTATCTTTAATTGGTGACTATTAACATTAATTGTAAAGAATTACCTAAATATTCCATTAGTGTAATTTTAATTGCTCATTAATTGTTGGTAATTGCCCCTTAATTGTTTCAAGTGTTTTGATAATTCTTCTCGGTCCTTTATGATTTAAATATGAGTTAGGTATTAAATATAGGGTATTACATTTCTCCCCGTTAAATAAAATTTCGCCCTCGAAATTTGCTCTATACTAATTAGACCTTGAACTATAATTTCTGGAAACTTACTCTTATACTAATTAGACTTCGGACCATACACTCTGGATCTTTACTCTGTCGGATCACTTTTATGTTTAAGCCGTTTCTCTCGGTGATCAAGAATTCGCTTCGGCTCGACTACAAAGGTATTGCCACGTCGTATTTTGACATCCTGCTACACAAATGTCTCCGTGGCGTCTACATACTGTGGCAACAAAAGATACTTCATATTTCTATGACACGATTATGGTTTGGTTGGTGTACTGAGGAATACGAAATACGTTGTAGAGATTAATCAAGTTCGAGGGTAAGGCATATCTGACTGGTTCATGTTTAGTTAAAGCTCCGAATGGTCCTACGTATCCCGGTCCTAATTTTGCCTTTCTAGTGTTCTACCGACCCTGGTTACTGGGGTTAATATATGATCATCGACTTCGAACTTTAGAGGTCTTCCTCTCTTGTTAGCGTAGCTCCTCTGTCTGTTTTGTGCTACTAGGGGTTGTCTCGTGCTCACCGTGATTTGTTTGGAGGTCTGGTCAATCAGATCTGGTCCAAGCAATTTACTCGCTCGGATAACGGTGATCGATACGTTCGCCTTGACATTTGATCGTATAAATTCAGAAAACTCTAGACATCTAGTCTATTTCCCTACTATGCATGCTTACTTAGCGTGCACTCTAATATTCAAATAATAATCTTATTCATTTTTGTACTTAGGTATAGTATTCACACATAGGACCTTCTCGTCCTTCCTCATCGTGCTTGGTTACGCATGCCTTCTTGCGACCCATTCAAATCTCGGCTTAACACATATTGGCCTTCCAGCTCAATTCATTACCACAACACTAGGGACCTCAGCCCTACTACCTCGGTACAAAATATTTTGCTAGATTCAAGACGTACTTGTAGACATACTAGTCTAAAGTCACTATAACAATTCACATTTCACACAGTGATAAGTACCACTGTCTTAAGGCCTAGGGACACTGTCCCGTGTATATTTGTACACCTAGATTTCGAAAGCATCCGCTCGTCTATTTTATATAAACCTCTCCCAAGTTTAACTCTTAGACTATATTAGAAGCTTGATACTAGTTTCTATACAAGAATTATTGATTACAACGGCAAATCTTTTCTTTGCTAAGGTAATTACTACGCCAAATTCCTAATCATAAGATGAGGACTTAAATTTTTAACATTTTTATTAGGAGAAAAGTTAATGTACTATGCTCAAAGTAACCAAAAAAATCGTTTCAAACTTCCAAAACAACTTTTAAGTACCATTTAGTTTCCATGAATTTCACATGATACTATAAATTCCATGTTCAATACTTATCAACGATGCAAATAATAAGAAGACAAAAATTCAAATTCAGTTACTACAAGAACCTACACACTCCAATTTATGTTTTATATACCCGAAATCTAATGGTTTGGACAGAGTTCAATACAAACGTATTAGTACGGCGGTGTACTAAAGTAGGGTTTTAGGAGTATCAACAACAAACATACTCACTCTTCATTTAAATAGATGTTCAAGATTTACTGAAGTTCATACTCAAAATCTCATTTTAGAGTTTTATTTCTTAACGTCCAGGGATCTAATCCCTATGGTTTCCAAATGCAATAGATAGCCTTCAAAACTTTTGAGTCAAAAAGTTCGTGTTTAACAATTTCAAAATGAGACAAGGATATATAATGTATGGTTATCTCATTATGATAAAGTGATAAGAAATCTTAATTTCAACGGGTCAAGGGTACAATGTATTTCAAGACAGGGTTCCTATGTAATGCATGCCACCAAGTACCCTTTTAAGACTAGTTTATTCATCAGGTTTCCTTTAACTCTAACATGCATCATTCGAAGCTAATCTGTTTTAACACATCAATGACTAACAATCAAGCTTACAACAAGAGAGATCAAGAACAATGAATGATCAGATAATTTGAGGAAAATGATACCTATAATATCTATTGGTTCAAATTTCACAAAAATTGGCGAGTGGTAATGCATATACTTAAGATGGAACTTAATACGGTATACTCTAAGCCACTTTTATTAATTTAATTCGTTAAACATTTTCTGGTATAATGAAGTAAAATTTCCGAACTCAGATTTGTCAATATAATTAAATGAAGCAAGTAATATCACAAGAATGTACAAATCATATCATCATTAGACATGGAAACTCTTTTTAGAATAGGTTAACACAAAACACTTAGATTTTTAAATAACTATTTAAGTGTTACTTCCAACATATGACTATGCAAGTGTCACCATTTAGAGTTCTTACAGCTAGGGGTTGGAATTAAAGTAATTACATACTCAAGATTTAATGAAACACCGTAACAATACGCATTTTAACAAGGAGAATCACTTTCAAAAGCATAGTTTCATACTAGCTTAGTTGGGAAAATTTAAGTGAAATGCTCGGGTTAGATTTCTAAGTGAACGAACAATTGGTGAACATGCTATCTATGAGTTATATTTGGTTGGGAATTTTTAGAAATAAAGTAAGCGTCTAAACATATGTGTAACATACTTAATATATTAACTCCTACAAGTTTCAAGTCCTAACAACAACCTTAAAGCGCAATTATCCAATGCAATCTCATGTAAAACATGTTTAGCAGTAAGCATATGATCACAAAAGGTTTCCAATGTCAAACTAGAGAACACCGATTCTAATCATGCAAATGGTCCAGATGATAAGAGAGAGTTCATACAAGGCATTACTTGATTTATCATAAACTTCATGATGATGCTTAAATTCTATTCAATAAGATATATATTTTTTTTTCACAACAACATAAAGAAAGGGATTTTTGAGTTTTGGCAAGATATATGTAAAACATTTAAAAACAAAATCACTCATGCATATAAGGAAAACCAAACTCAATATCATATACCACATAAACTTCACTTCCCCTCTTACGTACTTTCAAGTGTTTATTCAAACACCGCATGGATACCAACGGGTTAACGAACTAACCGTTTTCTAGACTTGTCTCCTAACATACACTTAGGTACTAGTCCACTAATTCTTTTTCTTCCTTGAGTACATACTTCATAAAGAGTCTTTCAATACTAGCTAACCCGTCCCTTATCATTAAGATATCTCGTACTATCTATGAAAATAAACCGACTTAGAGGGTAGAGCAAAATGGACCACCTATACGGCCCTCAATGATGCCTTGATTATGATTATGCCAGGGTTCATAACGATAATCAAGACCCCAATGAAAAACATTGCTCTAGGTATTGGTTTTATTTGCGGTTGTCTATTTCTACCTTTACACCTATTTCTCTCTCTGCTTGTAATTGTGAGAACTGTATCTTCTCATTACTACCATTGATCATTTGCATGGCTCGCCGTTAGTTAATCAAAATCAAGAATGACATCAATGTCATGAAAGGATAATCAGATAAGGTCTATAATATATTCACGTCTGTTCATATACGTAATTCGATTCAGACATGTTTTAAAAACAAAAGATTTCACACCTAGTGGTGTAGCCACTATAAGGTAATCTATAGGTATGTGCCCCTACACGTCTTATACATAAATATGAAATAAACGAGTGATTAGCACTCGAATCATATAATGCCTAGAGTAGATTCCTATTGAGAGATAGTCCCTTGGACCTCCTCGGGATTTTCCGTCCTCTCACTTGTTCAAAGTGTTATTACTTGGCCCAAGTTTCGTGGCCTTATCACTCGTAGTTGTCTAACTCTATCTCTACCTCCACCTCGGCCTCTAGGAACTCCGCCTTGCAAATTTGCCATCTTATCCTTAAGAATGACAAACATTAATGACACACATTAAGGAATAATTTAATTTTCTAAACAAACATATACTCCACATAAGGTAATATACCCGCCATAACATAACCGGCTTTAATACCTGCAAAATCATATCTAACATTTCTGTATTGTCGTACTAATGGCTACTCGTTTACATGTTGCCTAAAATGTTCTCGCTTTTTAGAAGTTCGTTCGTAGAGCGTTTATGAGCTCTTTTTGTGTACTCAAGACACGCCGCAGGGTATTTGGGTTTATAAAAAGATTCACTTTCGGAATCATCTTGGTAGCTTATCAGCTGGAAATACGCACGGTTATCATCGACGGATGAATGGTCTGATCCTATAGGTCTTTTCTGGCTCAGAGGGTATACTAGGCATTGGTTCTGGGTACACTATGTTCAGGGATACTGAATGAAAAGGTCCATGGTCATATATGGTTTCGTAAGGTCATTCCGGATCGGAGGTATTCAGGTTCGGGATCAATTATCGGAGCAACATCATATTTAGGAGCAGAAAGATGTATTAGCTCAAGGTTAAGTTCTAGAATGGAGTATAACTGATCAGGTTGAAGTACATGTTCAGGATTGTACACTAGCTTAGGATGGTATACTTCTGAGGGTTTATCGTTATGAATGGGTACAAAGGGTTTTTCAGGGTTTGGATGATCTACCGACTCAAGGTGATACACTGGTTCGGATTAATATACTGGTTCTAAATGATACACTGGTCTAGGGTTGTAGGATTCATCAAAATACTCTGGTTTGAAATGGTACTTGGGTTCCGGATCAGCTACAGGTTTGGGCTCATTTATTGGGGCGATGTTGTTCGGGGTGGTATTCGCGCTCGGTTCATCATCGGGGTAGTTGACATATATTCATGGTCTAAATGGTATTTTGGAGCGGGAAATATGGTTCCGATTCGAGCATAGGCATAGGGGTGGATTTGTTGGTTCCGAGTTCAATCTTACTTTTACGTTTCCAGAGACTACTGACCGACGTGCTATACGTCTCCTTCTCCCATAATAATCTAGGTAGGGAAACTCATCTATTTATCACTACAACAACACCAGGGTTTTATCAGTACTTGTTTTCAAAAGATGCTCTAAGATAATGGCTTAGAGCCCAACTTAGTTAATCAACCGATTGGCCGGTAGGTGTCTATCATGGGGGTCTCACCGACTTTACGGCGACTGAATGACTGACCTACATAGACTAGCCCTGCCTTCGGCACCAATGGTTTACTATAACTGAGCCAGGTTCTTGCCAGGTAAAATGCTCTTAGTTGAAAAGCTCCGAACCTAACTCCGTTACTCAAACAATCCGCAAGGCCGGTGTATTTATGGAAGCCTCGCCGAGGTTAACAAATGCCACGATTGAGAACCACAAAACCCTTTCTAGACACCCGACCGTTTGGAGTAGCATAGTTAAATTCGTGCCGGGATGTCCGCTCCGATACCAAAATGTAACATCCCAATTTTTGAAAGCGTTTTCACGGTATCGTGATCAGAGTAGAGCATCGGAAGTAAATAGTATTGAAAAAGTAACTGATAAGTAGCCACTGTAATGTATGTGTTAGCTGTTAACAGCGTTACAAAAAATTTCCAAATGACATCATCAGTAAGTACAAAAAGGGCTTCCTCCAAAGGTTCCTATATCTCGCGCTTACCCATGTCTTCGATCCCGTTCACTCCGGATCCCGAAGCTATGGTAAGAGCCGAGCTTCATTACCCATTGAACCTCGTGTAACGGTTAACCTCATGTTCATGTACAGTTATGTATGACAGTTATCTCATGACATCACAGCTATGTTCACATATAAAAAGTAATAACAACACAGCCACCGCATATGAATGTTATTACAGTCTGCACTATTCACCAGTGCCACGATGTACGGTCGTGTCCTCAGCGCTAGGAAAACTCAACGGTGTTATCAATACCATAACCCGTGTACAGCTGTATATGAATGCTCAATAACTTTTTAAAAACAAAGCTCGATCTATGAATACAACCATCACATATAGGTATACGAAACATCGAGTTAGTGTTACAAGACGCGTCCGTACCTTCGTCGGCGATTTCGGTGACGTCGTTGGTCGGATGGTGATCACGTTTATCCTATAATGGTAATATCGCATTTATTAATTTACAAATAATATCCTAGAAGATATCCTAGTCCCTAATGACCTTTTTACCCTTGCTGTATTTATTTTTCACTTTATTTCCTCAAAATTCATAGAACAACGTTGGTGCCAATTTGGCAGATTTCTGTCTAACTTTGAAAAATCATAACTAATTCTAGAAAAATCGAAACGAGGATCCGTAAAATTCTCTGGAATCCTCAGGATGTCTATTTGCAAGTAAAAATAATCACCTTTGACCAGATTCTACGTATCATTCCCAGGTTTAAAGTTTGAAGTCTCTGCCCAGTATTTTTCCAGAAATTCGTAGCCTGACTTTGAGGATTTTTGTCTCACTGTACAAAAATCATTTTAACATGTTCTTGACATATTTAAAAATCCCTATATGTCTAATTTAACCATGAATTTTCTCAGAATTTTTTGATCATAGTTTCGTTATGAAATTCTGGTGTTTTCATCACGCCTCCGAAATTCCAAAACCGATGAAATTTTGCGAACTTTGTTACTTTGATGATTTTCTTTCGAAATTTTGCTATACAACCTCCCTCACCAATTTTTCAAGATAAAGCCAATTTTGACCATAAAAACTTGTAAATAAAATTACTCTAGCAATTTTAAGATCTAAGATACTTCTATCTAAGAATTTAAAGACTAAAAACTAAAGAACTCAAAGCTAGAGCTAGGGAACTTACTAAGAACCTTGCTCCTCCTTATTCAAGACTCCTCACTCTCACTTTCACTCTCTATATCAGATTTACTAAGCTTGCTTTGGTGTGAAATTTGTGAAGAGGTTGGTGCTCTATTTATAGGAAAAAGCTATGGCACACTTGTAATTCTCTAACCTACACATCTTTCATTTGTGGCCATGGGTTTAAATCAATACCTCTTCCTGCAAGGCCAAAAACGTGGCCTACCTCCCCCCCCCACTCTTCCTCCTTTAATTTTTCACAAAGCCTCTTGCCTTGGTGTCAAAATTGTCCCCATGTGTAAAGCTTTTGGCCCCAAGAGTCTTTGGTGGCCTTTCCACCATCAAGCATTCTTCAAACATGCATTGGTGGCCTCTCCACCTTCATGCATTTCCCAACTTGGTGCTTTAATTTCCTAGTTACTCTAAGTATAGTTGTAACTAGATGACTTTGGTGGTTGGTTAGCAATTAAGCAAAAATGCTCTTAGGATTTAGTTTGTAGTTTAATCAAATTCCCTCATTAGTCTTATGATTCTTGAATATTATGGCTTAATTAGAAGCATTTAATTACCCTTTATCATTTTAGAATTTATTGTATTTGTTAGGTAACAATTAATTCATCCTAAGCCAAATTTGTGTTCTTGTCTTGAATTATTGCTTAGATTTAATCTAGGATTAAAATCCCTTAATTGTCTTTGATAATAATTAATTGAGGAATTAATTGACTTATGGACTTATCATGAGGATTAGTGTTTATTTAGGCAAATTTTACTTCACTTTAATTGGCTTGAGATTTTTGCTTATGGAATACTTGATTCACATTGAGCCAACAAGGCTATTTCCTTTATTTACTACATTCACATTGAGCCAACAAGGCTATTTCATTCATTTACTACATCCTCAAAAACACCCACCCTAAAAAACGTGGCACCCCTCTCCCCTATGCTCTCTTGCTTTGTTTTCCATGGTCTAAAATTATCCACACACTAACCTTTGTTTGCTTCATGAATTACCACTTAAGTTTAGTCTTTAATTAGCTTTAATCTTTGGTCATAAATCCTAAAATGGTGTTTTAGGTGTTATTAAATTTAGTTGATTGGTTGCTAATCATGATCATTAATAATCATCTTTATGCTAATCCTAACCCCTCATTGGTCCTTGACCTTTAATTATCCTAATGTATCTTTAATTGGTGACTATTATCATTAATTGTAAAGAATTACCTAAATATTCCATTAGTGTAATTTTAATTGCTCATTAATTGTTGGTAATTGCCCCTTAATTGTTTCAAGTGTTTTGATAATTCTTCACGGTCCTTTATGATTTAAATATGAGTTAGGTATTAAATATAGGGTATTACACTAATTTTAGGAATTTTTGGGATTATTTCCCTTGAAAAATAATGAGGCAAAATTAAATATAATTTTGGGGAGCATAAGTTGCCCTATAATTTTTAATATGATATGTGGGACATAAAATACCAATGTCAATGAAATAGTTGTGAGAAAATGATTAAGCCTAATTAAGAAAATTATCAACAATTAGAAAGTGATTAGTTAAGTAATTAATGGCTAATTGTTTAAGCTAACAAGAGAATATTTAAGGTAGATTATGGAAAATCCTTTAATTAAGTGTTTATGGCTAATATTAGCATAAAGTATGCTTGCAAATCAATTAGAAAAGATTAAGAAAAATTGGTGAGATTAAGAACATGAAAACCCTAAATCCTAAAAGATTGCTAATCATGGGATTAAGGCTCTAATTAAGCTTCTAGCTAATTTAGATAAATTAAAGGGGGAAAAATAATAAAGGGAAGAGAAAACCTAAATTTGGGTGTGAAAAAGGTTGTGGGTTTTTCAAAAATAATATCATGATATTTTGTTAATTAAATAATAATATAATTAAGATATTTATGGAAGAACCAGTAGGATAAAGGGGAACCGATAGAAATTAAATCCTACCTAGAAAACCGTGAACTAGGTTTCTTAGGTCAGGACATATTACAAACAAGTGAATTTTTGTCCGAGAAGTTGGTGTTAGCGGAAGTCATTTCCGTAGCAGTAGAATAAGGGATCAGATGAAAAGATATTTTGTAAACAAAGGCGATAAGAAAAGTGAGAACCAATGGAAAATAAATCATAACTTGAAATCCTTGAACTAAGTAGAAAACAACTGGACATATTATAAATCAATGGATTTTTGTCCCGAATTCGCATTACGAGTAATTTAAAGTAACAAATGACGGTGTTATCCGAAAATGTTCAACGGGTTACGAAATACCCCGAATGGGATAAAAAATTTAGTTAATCCAAATATTCTTAAAGAGGAAGATTAGATCTTCGGTGAGTTGCTAAGGACTTTTTGAGATTGGTTAAGATTACGCGATTAGAACACCGAACGGGGACTTTATCGGTAGAAGTTCATAAAGCACATGGATGACATCATGTTAGTGATATGGGGTGACATGGGGGGGAATTTGTGGTAGAAAAGAGAGGAGAGTGAATGGTTTGCAAGAAGCCACATCTTCGTCTTCTTAACCGTTGATGCAAAAGTTGATCCAAGGGTTGAGATCCATGGAAATTCTCTATAAATAAAGGCAACCCTCTTCACTTCATTCCTCACCAATTCACAATTCCTAGAGCCACTTAGAGAGGTTTTTAGAGAGAAGAAGGAGTCTGGAGAAAATAGCAAGTTCCGGGTAAGTTCTTCGGTCCCTAGTCTTAAGCTTTGGTAGTTCCTTCGGTAGTTATAGTAGAAATGCTAGATTAATCTTTAATCTTCCAAGTTAGTTTAGATATCATGTTTTAGGGATAAATATGATATTTATTTCAAAAATATATTGGAGATGGAGATATGTCAAAATTTTGGAAGATTAGAGTTAAAGTAACGAAGTTAAAGCGAAATTCCGCCAATTAGGAGAGTTAGTGGCAAAATGGTAATTTATACCTAAAATGCCTATTATGATGTTGGGCCTTGATAATATGATATTATCCTTATAGGATATCTGCAATCACGTACCGCATTTGTTGTACCGCCATTGTCGTACATTGTCAAAAGTACCGTTTTCCATCAACGAAGGTACGTTCGCGTCGTAACACTAACTCGATGTTTATTGTATGCGTACATGTGCTATGTGTATGGTATGTTTATGTGAGGTAGTTGATAGCTCGTGGTATGTTCAATGTCTTGTTATTATGCTTGCCGGTGTTGGGATACGTTTGCTAGGTGCGAAATGCTTAGTGCGAAACGATTGCTAGGTGCGAAACGTATGCTAAGTGCGACATATCTGCCCGGGCGTGTGTCTTTGTTGGGATAAGCTTGTTTGTATGCTCATATACCGTCTATGTTGTATATATAAACATGAGGTTAGTTACACGAGGTTGATGGGCATTGAACCTCGGCTCTTAACATAGCGTCGGGTCGGGAGGACCGAGGATCGAGGAGAAAGGCAAGCGGCATGCATAAGGACTCACCAAGACTTTCTTCTTTTGTTATTTACTTTTGAAAACACTCGGTATAACTTACCGCTCGCCATCGAATCGGACTTACGGCATTTTGAACATAAATATCAGTTACTCAATTGCTCCGATGCTCTACTCTGATGAAAAAAAAAAATACTGCTTTTGAAAATGGGATGTTACAATGTGTATATACAACTTGCTGTTGTCTAAGGAGGAAAGTCATAACATCTCAAAACGCTAGTAATTGTAAATGAAGTGCTCAAAGTTTGACTTTAGTAACAAGCCACCATCCATGGAAGCGAATATGGTCCAAGATTATGCGAATATGCATGGTTCGCTGCTTCCTCCTTGGCTTGCAAATGTTGAATATGACAGTCCATTGATAGTAATAGTTCCATCGAGAACGTTATTAATTATTGAAGGAAGTACTTTTAAATATAAGATCTAGTTGATTATTTTGGAGAGATTAAAAAACTAAATAAATTCTTTAATCATATTATGTTGTATAGTCTATAAATGAGTTAAGGAGAAAAAATGCCAATGAATTTCTACCAAAAGTGTGTTTAACATCATGTACATTTCATAGGTGTAAAAATACCCATCAATATTGAAAATGTGAGCAAAAATGTCAGCACAGTTAAATTTGATCTAATATGCATGTGCAAAAAGTAATGATGTTAGGTCAAATTTAACAATGATGACATTTTTGCTTACATTTTGAATGTTTTCATGGGTATTTTTTAACTTCTGAAAATGTATATGATCTTGAATCACTCTTGACAAAAATTCATAGGTATTTTTACATAACCACCTATTTATAAATTAGAAAAATTAGTTAAAAAAATGACAAGTATTAAATTTGTTTTTTTTTTGGGGGGGGGGGTTGGGGTTGGTTGGTGTGGCCAGATGGGTTGGGTGGGACACTTGATCTTAAAAACTTTTTAATATCCGCAGTTTTTAAATATTAAATAAATACGTAACTCCCCACTTTGTTTGATTTATTTATATTTTTTCTGATCGTGTGCCACCGGCCCATTGCCGTCTATTATGCGGAATTGGATCCACTCCTCATTCTATTTTCTCATTATCCTTTCTTATCTAATTTCAAATTTTGATTTCTCTTCTCAACCAATCTAGATCATTGATTTGAATTAATCTTAATCGCTGCCTTATTCTCAAATACTTTTTAATATCGGTCGGATTTTCGGAAATATTTTTTCAAGATCCTAAATTTAGGATCTTAAAAAAATATTTTATCGATCTTGACCTGACTAAAAGAAATACTTCAAGATATCTTGACTTGATGTAAAAAGACTTTAAGATACTTTTTAAGATAATCGACCTGACTAAAAAATACTTTAGATCTTAAAAATTATTTTAGAATCTTTAAAAATTTTTTTAGGATGATGACTAGTATTAAAAAATATATTTTAAAATATTTATTGGCACCAAAAAATGAGAGGATGAGGAGAAACCCAGAGAGAAGCCGGACCCCAAATAAGCTGCAGATCCAAGAGGGGAAAGTGAGAGGGAGTGATAATGAGTATCAACACGGGGAAGATCGTTTGTGTTACTGGTGGTTCTGGCTATATTGCCTCATGGCTTGTCAAGCTTCTTCTTCACCGTGGTTACACTGTGAAGGCCACTGTTCGCGACCCTAGTGAGTGATCCTCTTTTTACCTTCTTCGTATTTATCTCTGTGTAATGTCAGGAATTCGCTTTCCTTGCTGCGTCCTGTCACCAATTTTGGTTAGGATTTAACATTGCCTAGATGAACATCTCCAGATATATATATGTATATACATATATATATGTATACATATATATACATATATATATGTATATATATATTTTTTTCTATTTCTGGTTAACTGGAGGGGGATTTTATATGGCAATTGAAAATTGAAGATGATCCATTGGGTATTTATGGAGAGACGATGATAGGAACCTCTGGGAGAGCTATGTCCCTTCAAGCTCTTAATTTTATCTGAGCTGAATCTCATCTTTCCGTCTATGGACTTTAGTCCCATGCCTTTCGATGGTTCATGAAAGATAAAATTGCCTCCAGCTACGCATATCATCCCTAAATTACCAAGAAATGATTATAGTCCTCTGAAGGGAAACCATGGCTCTGATATTTCCTTTTGCTTTGACTTTTGTTATTGTTTGCGGTAAATATTTGGCCGTATCCTTGTTTTCATATAGCATGTTCTTTTGATTGTGAAACTGAACATATATGCAATTAGCTAGCAAGGATTAGCGTATGCGCACAAGGGTAAAGATTTACTTTACATGCGTTCCTGAACATTCCATTTTGCTTATGCCTTCCAAGTTTCTGTGTCATTAAATTGCATCATTTTTTATTGTTCTTTCCCAGAATGTTAATTATTAATTTTTTGAATGACCATTTTACTTTGGTTTGTAACTCTCTGCAGATGATCCAATAAAGGTAGACCATTTGCTCAACCTTGATGGTGCAAAGGAGAGATTGCACTTGATTAAAGCAAATCTCCTGGATGAAGGTTCCTTTGACCCTGTTGTTGAGGGGTGTGAGGGTGTCTTTCATACTGCGTCTCCCTGTTATTTTGGTGTCAAAGATCCCCAGGTTCATTCCATTCCGCATTTGTTGATGGATAATGAAATGTGGTCTGTCTATTGTAAAGCATTCTGTTTTTACTGCTTTAATATGCTTGAACAGTAATTCCTTATGTCTAGGAAGGTGAGTGGGAGTGGGTTGCAAGAACCATTAAGATGAGGTCTCCTTCTTTGCAATTCCAAGTGAGAAATCAAAACCCTAGGAATCTGAAGACGCTGTAATAAGAGAGCCAGAACCCATAATTATAGTATTTCATGTCCTCCGGTAAGCAGGCAGTTAATTTCTGATTAAAAGATTGTCATGTTGACAATTCCCAAAATTTTTCACTTGGCAAATGATAGCATGATCTTGTTGATTTAGTTAAATGACATGAATTAATTGCATGCTCTTGTACTAGAAGGTAGGAAAATTTTAGTAAATGGGAAAATTCTTGGAGCTCTAAGCACAAGATCCTAAAACGATTAGAATGCCATGCCTTAGGCAAGTTCTATTCTTGATGTATAATTATATTGTTAAAATGCCATAAAATTGAAGAGAAGTATAACTGCACTTGCTGCCCATATCCTCTTCAAATGTAACTTTGTATTTTATATCAAAGAAATGATTGGATTGATGTCTCTCATTTTGAATGTCCTTGTTTCTATTTGGATTAATGGTTGGTTTCATTAATAAATTGCTGTCTGTAATATTGTAATCATTATTCTTGGCTAAAAAAAGTGGTCAACTCTTTTAAATATTTCATTATTACGCATTTGACATTTTCTATAGTTTATCAGTCAAGTATAGAAGCTACCAATCTCTTGTGGCCTTATTTTCTTGCTCATGATTTTTGTCTTTCTCATTTCAGGCTGAACTGCTTGATCCAGCGGTGAAGGGAACTCTCAATGTTCTAAAATCATGTGCTAAATTTCCATCTGTGAAAAGAGTTGTTATAACTTCTTCCATGGCTGCAGTTGCAAATAATGGAAAGCCTAGAGCTCCTGAAGTTGTTGTTGATGAGGCATGGTTTTCAGATCCTGACTTTTGTTGGGCATCTCAGGTATCCGCTATCTTTCATTGGACAAAATTACTGATACAGACGTTATCATGCTGATTAAATTTGTGATAGTGAATGTTCTTTCGAGTTGGGACAGCAATTATCTATCTAATGGGCAAATCAGAATTGCATGATACACCGTATGCTATATGAACACTGTCAGTGGTGGCCACCATGGTGGAATGGCTAGATATTGGAGAGCCCTTCTGCCACTAAGGTGGAATGGCTCCACACTGGTGGCATCTTTGTGGTTATGAAGATGGTGGCTATGGCCTCCTTCAATACCACATAACAATCCGTATAAGAGGGACATAAGTAAATAACCCATGACAATCATTCAATACTGTATCATGTGCTATCAATGCTGAGAAATTTATGAAGGCTCCTCCTCCCTGAAACAATCTCAGACTTTGCCCAAATCCTTAGTCATATCAATTTCATCTTTTCTCTTTTTATTTTCATATCAACTACCCACAGACATAAGTGCCTCTGTTTTTCTTTTCATGTTTCCCCAATTATTTTCTGCTTCTGAGGAAACTTGACTGTATTTTGCTTGTTTTCAAGTCCTCTATTTTGACTAAAGTCTCTTAGGTTTAATTTTGATGTCAAACAGTTGATCCAGTGGGTGCAAATGTGATTATTTGTCATGCATAGTGTAGTAAACAGAGAAAATATAATCTGAATTCCGTGGAAATTCATGTATACAAGTGGGGTATATATACATAAGAGAGAGACCTTAGAGTTAATAGGCCCGTTGCTCAAGGTGAAACAAGTAATAGTTACAGGGATCCTTTCAATGAACCTGAGGAGATGGATATGGATAACCTCTCATGGAATAGAACTAATTTTTCCAGAGACCTTTTTCTAAGGTTGAATTTCCAAAGTTTGAGGGGGGTGATCCAAGAGGATGGGTATTAAAAGCTGAGAAATATTTCGGCATTACCAGACTCCTGAAGATTTAAAGGTGGATGTAGCGGCAATCAATCTGGAAGGAGACGCGTTAGACACATGGGTTTCATCAGGACGAACAATAAGACACTAGGAAGACTTAGTGCAAATTTTTCAGAAAAATTTGGTCCCGCAGAATTCCCAAATCATGATGTGCATCTCTGTGGAATTAAACAACTCGGCACAGTAGGAGAATATAAATTGGAATTTGTTCGCAGACACTCTCGCGTTCAAGTCTGGCCTGAACATTGCCTTTTGGGGGTATTTATTAATGGATTAAAAGAAATATATGAGGCTGACGTGAAGATCCAGAAACCACACACAGTGTATAAAGCAGTCAGTTTAGCGCTAGAATTTGAGGCAAAACTACAATGTCAACCGACTCCCCATTATGCACCACGATCCCATTTTTCACGCTCAACGGACTCGTCTACGCGTGGTTCTGATTCATCGTCAAATTGGCGGGATCCTAAATTCATCTCACCACGTGAGCCCAATGAATTGTCGGTTAGCGGCGCTAATTCAACTGGGTCCTATGCGACTCGACAATATACATCGCCTTCCACCATTGCACCTTCGGCATACCCAACTCGGGGCATCTCATCAACGCCTACCCATCCAGTTGACGCTGAACGCCAATACCGAAGCGACAAAGGCCTCTGCTTCAAATGTGGGGATCGATTTATGCCTGGTCATCGCTGCAAATCATCCACTTTGAAAATTATGGAAATATCAGATGATCCTGAAGAATCAGAAATTCTCGATGATGAACAAGGTGTCGGTCTAGCCATGGCAGAGATTTCACTACATGCAATTCTAGGCAATCATTCATCTTCTACCATGAAAGTGAAAGGTATATTAGAATCAAAAACGATTTTAATTCCGATTGACAGTGGGTCTACCCATAATTTTATATCCAACAAGATTGTCGAGGCAATGCAGTTGCAGACCACCTCTCTCCCTCCTTTCGGTGTTCAAGTAGGTGATGACCGAATGATAGCTTGTAAGTCAGTCTACCGCAATTTGGAGATTAAAATTCAAGAGTTGACGATTAAGGAGGATTTTTTTCCATTCAATTTGGGCAGTGTAGACATGGTACTTGGAATTAAATGGCTGGCGTCTTTGAATACAGTGGAGGCAAATTGGCAAGAGTTGTTTATGATATTTTGGGTTAATGGTAAGGGGTACAAACCGCAAGGAATTCCTAAACAGTCACTTCACCTCATTTCATTACGCTTATATTTGTGAAGAACTAGTTGACAGATTTGATACATTAGAAGAATTGTTGACTTCTTATTCTTCTATTTTTCAAGAGCCTCATTCCTTACCCCTTTTCAGATAGAATAGTCACACCATACCTCTTTATCCCACTGCAATACCTCCTAACATCCGCCCCTATAGATATCCTTTTGTTCAAAAGGATGAAATCGAAAGGCAAGTGGCTGACTTATTACAAAAAGGCTTTATACAACCTAGTGTGAGCCCATTTGCTAGCCCTGTAAACTGCTGGTTCCAAAAAAAGATTCCACTTGGTGATTTTGTGTGGATTACATGTAGTTAAATCGCTTAACAATTCCAGATAAGTACCCTATTCCTACCATTGATGAATTGATTGATGAATTGTATGGAGCTAAATTTTTCTCAAAGATTGATCTTCGCTCCGCTACCATCAAATTAGAGTCCTACCTTCGATGTTTTTAAGATAGCCTTCTAACACATTCTCGTCACTATGAATTCATTGTCATGCCTTTTGGTCTTACAAATGCCCCACCACCTTCGTGCAACAATGAATGATTTGTTTAGGCCATTTTTTAAGGAAATTCATTTTGGTCTTCTTTGATGACATATTGGTGTATAGTAAGACTTTTGAACATCATTTGACACATCTGGATACCATCTTTCAAATTTTGCAACAAAATGACTTTTATGCTAATCCCAAGAAATGTGATTTCCTTCAATTAGAAATCTCATTATATAATTTCTGCTAAGGGCGTCTCGCTTGATCCCGACAAGATTGCCGCAATTAATGATTGGCCATTAGCACAAAATATTTCGAACTTCGAGGATTTCTCGGGACTTATAGGATATTATAGAAGGTTTGTTTTTCAATATGGACAGATTGCTAAGTCTCTCGTGGACAGGACAAAAAAGGATTCCTTTAATTAGAATAGTACTTCCTTATCTGCTTTTGAGAATCTGAAGGCAGCACTTACACAAGTCCCTGTTTTACAACTCCCAAATTTCCATGAACCTTTCATTGTGGAATGTGATGCTTCATCAACTGGTATTGGTGCCATTTTGCAACAAGGAGGTCACCCTATTGCTTATTATAGCAAAGGCTTATCGAAGTCTCACCGGCAGAAATCTGTTTATGATAGAGAATTATATGCATTGGTTCAGGCTTTAGAAAAATGGCGCCATTATTTATTTGGCCGCTTAGCTTGAAATATCTCATGCAGCAGCGGGTAACCACTCCATCACAGCAGCGCCTTCTATTAAAACTGCTTCCCTTTGATTTTACTATCATTTACAAGCCTGGTATTACCAATCAGGGTGCTGATGCTTTGTCCAGATGTCCACATTCTGCTGCATTTTTCCAATTGGCAATACCTCAATCTACTGATTTTGAGCATCTACAACAATTATTGCAGCAAGATCCTTTTACACATCAGATCTGCCAATCTCTACAAGCAGACCCCCAATCTGTTCCCATTATTCTCTGGTTTCAGGAAGATTATATTACAAAGACAGATTGGTGATTCCTGCCAAATCCTCATTATCTCAAAAGTTAATTTCTGAAGCTCATACTTCCTTGATAGGAGGACATGGTGGCCTACTCAAAACCCTCAAACGATCGCACACCTATTATTTTTGGAAAAATATGAAGGAAGAGGTGAAAGATTTTATTCAAAGAATGCCTCGAATTGCCAACGTGGTAAATATTTACCTCAATCATACGCAGGTTTATTGCAGCCTCTACCAATTCCAAATCACATTTGGGAAGATCTTTCCCTTGATTTCATCACAAGCTTACCAAAATCAAATGGTTTTGAGGTAATTTTGATTGTGGTCGACCGCTTCAATAAATATGCACATTTCCTTGGTCTTACACGCCCTTTTACCGCTAAGTCGGTGGCTGCGCTTTTCGCAAAGAAATTATTCGCCTCCATGGTACCCCTAAATCCCTTATTTCCGACGGGATCCGGTCTTCTTAAGCTCATTCTCGCAAAGAATTGTTTCAACTCTCTCGGGACTAAACTCAACATGAGTACTTCCTATCATCCCCAAACCGACGGCCAAACGGAGGTTGTGAACAGATGCTTGGAAACTTATCTTCGTTGCTTCGCCAAGATCATCAAAAAAGATGGTTTCATTTTCTGCATTGGGCAGAATTTTCATATAACACTGGATATCACACTTCCACGTTTTTACTCCTTTCATAATTGTTTATGGTAAAGATCCCCCTGCTCGTTCCTTATGTGCATGGCACTACACCTATTGCTGAGTTAGAAGACTTCTTTACTGAAAGGGATGCTCTTTTGGACTTAATTAAATCTAATCTTAGGGCTGCCCAGGCACATATGAAACAACGAATGCACATTACATGCACATAATTATGTGCTTCTTAGGTGCTCATACCTCTAATTAGAGGCATGAGCATTTTTTTAATAATTTTTTTTATATATTGTATTTATATAGATTTAAATTATATCTTTAAAAGCTTTGAGATTTTTTTGCACCTAGTATGTCAAATTAATTAATTTTCATAATACCGGGTGTTACGCATAAATGCAAAACTGAAATTAATTAATTTGACATACTAGGTGCAAAAAAATCTCGAAAAGCGATATAATTTAAATCTAAATAAATACAATATATAAAAAAATTAAAAAAATCAAAAAAATGCTCATACCTCTAATTAGAGGTATGAGCACCTAAGAAGCACATAAATTATGTGCATGGAATGAGAACCCATGAAACAACATGCTGACTTACACTGCCGCAATTTAGAATTTCAGGCAAGTGACATGGTTTTCTTGAAAATCCAGCCTTATCGTCAGCAATCACTCTCAAACCAGAAATTTCAAAAGCTTTCTGCTCGCTATTTTGGACCATATTCTGTGATTAAACGCATTGGCAAAGTGGCTTATGAACTTCAGCTTCCTCGGATTCACGTGTTCATCCAGTTTTCCATGTTTCTTTACTCAAACCAGCACATGGTTATGATTCTCAGCTGCCTGCCCAGCCTCTTCCAGTCACAGAAAAATGGGAACTAAATGTTGAACCACCCAAGGTCCTGGATTCTCGGGTCATCACTACTAATGGTCTGCCTACTGTTGAACTTTTAATTCAATGGCATGCTAGACCACTCGAAGAATCAAGTTGGGAGTCTTATGACTTTATTGCCTCTCAATTTCCTGCATTCAGCCTTGAGGACAAGGCTTCTTTTCAAGGGGAGGGTATTGATAGAGACACACGCGGCCCTCTCTTGGTTTACTCCGGAAGGAAAAGCCACATGTCTAGTTATTATCTTTAGGAGTAGTTATTATGTTTAGTTATTTTATTTAGGAGAAGTTATTATCTCAAGGTAAAAGCGCTTAGTTTATCTTATCTCGTTGTAAAGTAGTTATTAGGAACAATCAAGGGCAGTTATCATGGCTGATCCTTATATATTTGTATTGTGTGTTTTATCAAGCATGAATGAAGAATATTATTCAAGTGTTATTTCCTCTTGGCTAGGGTACAGATTCTGACTCTAGATTACCTTGTCTATCCTTTCTTAATCTTATAATCTGCAAGTCCTACCACTTTAACCTTGCATGATTTGCATCACAAAAGCATTCAATCTTGATGTGGTCATGATTCGTATAGAGTATACCACGACCCAGTGAGCCCTTCAAGTAATATAAGACATGCTCTATAGCTTCCCACTGAGCAATGGTTGGTGCTATCAAGAATTGGCCAAGCACATTAACTGGAAAGGTCCATCAGGGCGAGTCACTGTGAGATAGTTCAATTTCCCAATTAGTCTACATTATCTCTCAAGATACGCAAATGGTTTGATCTACTTAGGATCGACCCTTTTTCTCACATCTTCAGGTAGCTTATCAAATGGTATGCTGTCATCAATGTCCAAAAAAGGGTTAGGAATCATGGAAAAGCTACTTGGTACTACTCTAGGTTTCCTGGTTTCTCTTAGTAAATCAAGAACATATTTCCTCTGTGTCAAGAGGATGCCCTTCTTGCTTCTTATAACCTTTATCCCAAGAAAGTACTTTAATGGATCCAAATCCTTTGTTTGAAAATGAGAATTAAGAGAGGCCTTGAGTGATGAGATACTTGAAGTATCGCTACCCATAATAATAATGTCATCAACATATACTAATAAGAGAATCATGTCAGCATTTGCCCGCTAATAAAACAATGAGATCCTGAATAACTTGCTTCGTTGTGAGATCCTGAATTAAGTAATGGTTAAGAAAGAGTGTGATAAAACAGTGGTTTAATTGTCAAGTAAGCTTGTTGGTAGACAAAGGGACACTAAGGACAGGGTATAAGGAAACAAATGGAGTAGGTTGGATAGTGTTAGATCCAAGAACAAGAACACGAGAATAAGAACCATTGACAATTGTTATACTAGAGGAAGTGACATAAGGTGCATATGAAGAGAATAAATGATGTTACCTGTCATATGATCCGTGGCACCAGAATTGATGATCCACTTTGAGGAAGAAGCGGGAAGACTCGTAGCGATATTACCCGTAGCAAGAGCAATTGAAGAACTAGACGTAGATGCAGCCATCAAGGCTCACCAGAAACAAGTTGAGCTCTACAACAAACAATAGAGGAAGTATCAAACAACAAATAATCAAGGGTGCAACCATAACAAACTCTCCGAGCAAGATCACCAGCCACTTAAAAAGACCAATGAACCTCCAATTGATATCAAAGAACACAATTTCCAACAGTGAGCAGAAAGCCTTACCAAAGATTACAACACCCAAAGAGCACCTTGAAATCAAAGAGAATAGTAGCCAAACAATACTCCAAACGTCTCACTAGAGGCCAACACCAAACGAAACACCTCACTGGAGGTGAGGAACGAACAGGTCACACAAGGACAACCAAACAACAAATAAGTGCCAGACACCTCACTTGAGGCAAACGACAACCACGAGTCTAGGTAAGGACGACCACGCAGTCACGCCAACTGCTAAACAAGAAAAGCAAGACCGAAGCAGCCGCACCATGACCACGAGATGGCAAAAATACCTAGGCAGCAGAAAAAACGCACAATAACACACCAAAAATACCTCTGACAATGCCAACTAGAGAGACCCACACCACGAGACAGCAAGGAGAGGTCGAGAGAAGGGAGAAAACGACGAGAGCTCCTTGGAAAGTGATAACAAGAGTTGGCGCGTGAAAATACGGTTCTACTGTCAATCAGAATTGGATCGAGCCACCAGGGAAACGTCGATCGGAGGGAGGAGAGGCTGGTGGTGTGGCTCGTGTAACAGTACACTACCAAGCATAGAACCCTAACTCTCTTTCCTCTTTCACTGTTGCTAGAAAATGGAACCCAGCACCGGAGAAGAACAAAAAATAAACTCAGGGTTCTAGATTAGAACCCCAGAGCTCTGATACCATGTAGTAAATAGAGAGAATATAATCTGAATTTTATATACACAAGAGAGAGAGTCCTTAGAGTTAATAAGGGCTCATTTTGACTAATTATTAATATTTCCTAACACAAGTAATTTACAATGTCCTCAAGTTTTCTTCTGTTTCCAATTTTGTGCTTTCAGCTGTGGTACATAGTTTCAAAGACATTGGCAGAAGAAGCTGCATGAAAATTCACAAAAGAAAACAACATTGATATGGTTACCATCAATCCAGCAATGGTCATAGGACCTCTCTTGCAACCAACGCTTAACACAAGTGCTGCTGCAATTTTGAATATAATAAATGGTACTTTCTTTTACTATTCATAAAGCATTTGAGTTACTTTATCAACTCCAACTCAACTGCTTTTTATGGCTTTAGTAAATGGAAAAATAACAGGGATCATTGTAACAAGGTAGTAAGTATATGTCGAAGTGTAAGAAAATGAACGTTGTGAGATTTTAATCTGTAACTTAAACTTGTGCATTACTCAACTGCTTTTTATGGCTTTAGTAAATGGAAAAAGAACACGGATCATTGTAACAAGGTAGTAAGTGTATGTCAAAGTGTAAGAAAATGAACGTTGTGAGATTTTAATTTGGAGCTTAAACTTGTTTTAATGCACATTGGAATTATAATGCTTCCCATAATGCTAGATCAGAATATTTTCCTTTTTCTTTTTTCATGGTCTATATAGCTTTAAACTTTATAATGTTATATACTTTTCATCCTTATTGACTTAAATTGTGCATTAAAAGGAAAATTGAAACCAGGGACTGGAATTGGCATGAAAATTAGCGACACAACTCTATCCTATACAAAATGTATAGGAGATCTTTCAGATGAGCTAAGTTATAGTTTAAATGTACTTTTCTTCAAAATTTCTTTATTAAGGATCCAATAGTCTGACTTGTTTGTGATTTAACTTTCCTTGTTACTTTGAGAAATATTTGATGACTTCTATGGGTTACATGTACTCTGTATGGCCCCAGAAAAGAATTTTTGCATCCCAAATTTTAGGGACTCTTTCCATCCTTGATTTCTACAGGTGCCTAGACATTTCCAAACATGTCATTTGGATGGATCAATGTGAAAGATGTTGCAAATGCTCATATTCAAGCATTTGAAGTTCCTTCTGCTAACGGAAGATATTGTTTGGTTGAGAGAGTGGCCCACTACTTGGAGGTTGTGAAGATTATACGTGAACAGTACCCTCAATTGCCACTTCCTGAAAAGTGAGTTCAATTATTTCTACAATTTAAAGACTGCATATAAATAGTTTAGTTTATATATCTTGCTCTAATCCTTTTTGCGATTTTATCTCTTTTCCAAAATGTTGAATTATCTTTTTCATTTTTGTTTTTCATCTATTGTTTCTGCTCTGTTGGGGTATATTATCATGTTAAACAATTGTGGTTTAATCTACCATGTTCTGCTGTGGAAGCAACGGATTTCTTTATATGAACTTAAATAAGGATCAGTTAGTTTAAGATTAAGAAAAAGTGATTTTAGTTAGGCTAAGCATGAGAAAGTTGTTGAGAGTAGAAAGTGGAGTTGTTGGGAGAATTTAAGCTAAACACGAGGGATATGTTGCAAAAAGCTTATTATGATAAGCTATTTGTAATAGCTTATAAGAAAAAAGAATTTTTTAAGGAAACCTTAATGATTGTGAGGCATCATTGTATTAGAAATCACAAGCCAGTTAGATTAGTTAGAATGTAGCCGTTAGAAGAGACACTAAGCCTATAAATAGATGTAAACTCACTTGTATTCAATCAGGCTTGTTAGATTTATTATGATATGTCTTGTTAGAGCTTTCTTTGTTTGGTACTGAATTAAGGTTAAAGTTTTTATGGCGCAACACAACCTACAAAGGGAGTGTTTTGTCCTGTCATTTTGCAGATTTTGATAAATGCCCCTAATGTTAAATTTAACACCGAAAATCAAGAATCTATCATGATCCAAAAATCTGCGTTTGACTGTTGGGGAATGTTGCATGAAACAGAATATCCATGTTTGACTCTTGCGAATGTTGCATGTAATGGAATATCCATGTCATCTTAGAGCTCTGTGTTAATTTGATATTTTCATCATTCTGTATATTTTGAACTTGAAATGAATGGTATGGTTCAATTGGTGTGTTAATTGAAGACTTGAAATGAAGGGTATGTAGGATCTAGGGGAGGAAAAGAAATAGAGAACTACAATTTAAATCTAAATTCTTGACTGTGACTGTCAATCCAATCTTTTAGCAAGGAGTTCTCATAGGCTAAGTTGTGATTGATTAACTTGTCTAACTTGAGAAGTAGAATTCTTTAAATTTCTTGATATTGTATTCCTCCAAAAACCATGTTTATAAACCAAATGGCATGTATTCTCACTTCATGCCCATTCATTTAGTTCATGTATTTTATTTCTGGTTTTTTGGTTGGTGCTAATTTCATTTCTTGCTTTCTCATCATACTTGATAGGTGTGCGGACGATAAGCCATTTGTGCCGACATACCAGGTTTCTAAAGAAAAAGTAAAAACGCTGGGAATTGAATTTATTCCATTGGGTGTGAGTCTCAAGGAGACTCTGGAAAGCTTGAAGGAGAAAAATTTTGTCAACTTTTAACCCTGCAATCCCTATTTGAAGATTAAATGTTGGTTAGCTCAAGCATGCTTTGAGTTGGTATATGTGGAACTGATAGCTCTATCTCCTTTAGTCATAAAATAAACGGTGTGAGAATATATTGAATGAACTTTAGTTCGTCTATGTGATGGAGACAAACCAGACAAAAGTGGGCAACTATATTACTTTCTTTCGTGTTAAACCTTGATTCCTAGTATTTTATGGTCAAGCTTGTCTTTGTTGTCAATTTTGAGATACATTACACCAGACTACCTCTTGTCTTTAATCTGGTTTTTAATATAAGAGATAGTTGACCTTTTTTGAAAAGATTAAGGGAGTTAATTAAATTATATTAAAGTATTTATTTTTATTGTTTTTTTAAACTAATTTTTTTAATTTATAAACTGAAATATAATATAATAATGTAAAACATATATTATAGCAAAGAATTTATTTAACTTATTTAATTTTCAAAAATGTAAAACATATATTATAGCAAAGAATTTATTTAACTTATTTAATTTTCAAAAAAAGAAGTCCAAGGATTCTTATGTTAAAAATGGGAGGAAATAATTAGAATTAGTTCATGCCGATGTTGGTGAATTGTTAGAGGATAAGATGCTTTTTTTTTTTTTTAAATATGTAAATCTCCTTTTTTAAAAAAATTATTGAGAACTCTCTCGGTCCCTCCAGGGCTATAAATAAACAACAAAATTATAATATATTTAAAAATTTCATTTCTAGAGGATAAGATGCCATTAATGTTGGGAAAATGACAAAAAAGACAAATATGTAATCTAGTAGGAGTATGAGATTTTCAAGTTTAGGTATTGACAATTTCAGTATAGTTAGGAACGGAAATAGATTAGGTTTTAGCTAAATAGGTTTGAGCCTGCAATGGAGATCCAAAGCCTAAGCATGTGCCTGAACTTGCATGTAGGTTTTTTAAGGCATAAACTTGAAGCTTATTTAAAAGCATACTTAAAATGTAGGCCTTTAATTATAGGCTTAAAGTCCATGCATCTAAGTTCATATATAATTCATCAAGCCTATTTAAAAGTCTATGCTATGTCTTAAAAATTTAGGGATTTGTTCTCATATGGAATAAAAGAATTAGTAAGAGAAAGAAAAGAACACCTAGTAGCAACAATTGTCTGAGTAAGTATGAATAAGAAAAATCAATCATCTATTGACTAAAGAGATACATTTTTAAAAATCAACCAAGCTTGACAAGTGACATGTAAAACTATATTTTACCTTTTGTTTTTCTTGTATAAAATGAGATAAACTCCTCCTATTTTGATCATTTTCATTTGGGCATCACTAAAATAAACTTACTACAATTATTATGTTATATCAAATACACAAATCAAGGAAGAAGAAGTGAGATAGCATTGCCATCTCAAGCAATTAAAAAAAAAAAAAGAGAACTAGATGTGATCAATTGATAAATTAAAATGTTAAACTCATGGGTAAATGAAGAAATGTGAAACTTAGGGTTAAAACTAAGTTATTAATTTTATAAATAATTTAAAAATTAATTTAGATTAAATTATATATAATTATGCATAACAATACATTTAAAAAAAAACAAATTAAATAGGTCAGGCTTGTAGACTAAGCCTTATAGAAATAGGTCTGGCTTGTTTACCTAAATATGCTTGACAACAGCCCTAAGCCTGAGCCTAGTCTTTTTACTAAATAGGCTAGGCTAGGTTGTAGGCCCCTAATAGGGGCATAGCCTATTTCCACCGTTAAGTATAAGTAATGACAATTTAAAAATTGGTTAAGGTGCAAAAATACACATGAGCTTTTACCGAAGGTGCACCTAGTACCATATGCTTTTTGGAGGTGCAAAAATGCATATGAGCTTATAAAACCAAAGCAAAAATGCCCATGCCGTGAAAAGAGGTTAACCTCTGTTAGTGGGACCCACATTATTTAAAAAATAAAAATGTCTACAATTTTTAAATTCCTCTTCCGCCCTTCACTTTACCCTTCCAACCCTCCACCTTCTATGTCTCCCTCTAGCCTCCTCGCCGCCACAATGGAGAGTGTGGGAAGATGAGGCTCACCAAAGATGGGGAAAGTAATGGTGACGATGGAAGAAAATCGAAGGTGACAGTGATGAAGTGCAGCTCAATGGGTAGTGTTGGCGGTGAGTGATGGTGGTGTGGGTGCAATTTGTCTTTTCCTCAAGCTCCAAAACCCAAACCTTCTTTCCCACAAAATCGCGACCATACTCTCTTTCCCAGCTGGAGGTGGTGAAGTGAGGAAGGGACAGTGGTGATGGTGGTTGTTTCGAGCTCTTCGCATGTCTCCTGATTCTCCAATGTAGCCGAGGAAGGTGATGGGAGGAAGGTCTAATCTATTGTTGATTTTAAAGTGTAATCCTAGCCAATGTTGAGTAACTTGGATAAAAGAGACTCAGCATTCTCGTTGCTTCATTTCCCCTCTTTATGGATGTTTGTCATTAGTGTTTTCAACTGTGAACGTCAAGCCTCATCGCCAGCCTTCATCCCCAACAGGGGTTTCTAAACATTTGAATGTCTTCATCGTCGACTTAACCCCCATTGTTGGTTCATGATCCAGAGCTTCATAAATTAGCATTCACAAGCACTAGAGAGAGTTTGGCTTATTGTTTTTGGAATATGAGTTTAACACCCTTTATAGTTCTCTCAGGTTTATTCCCTGATTGTTATATGGTTTCTGGAATCTGAAGTTTCAGCTGGAATGCGGTTTTTGTGACTTTCTTTATGCTCTCAATTTGCTGTAAACTCTAATTTGGATTGGGTTTTGTGACCTTTTTAATGCATTAGGTTTCTTCCTTAACAACAATCTAATTCTGCATAACTTGTAGATCTTGAGCCTACCGTCATTGATGAAGTTATTTTGAATTGGGTGTTCAACGTTGTGGGTGGAGGCACTGGTTCTTGTATCAGTCCCTTCTGCTGGAGTGCCTCTTGGTGGACTATGGGAAGGAATCCAAGCTTGGTTTCATAGTCTTGAATGCTTTCGACGATGGTGGCTCTTTCGTTTGATGGTGATGATCTTTTTTCAGTATCCTTTTAGAAATATTCTAGAATTTTGTTGTATCTAATTCCTTAGGTAGATTTTGGCAACTGCTATTTCCTTTGGTGTGTGGTATTGATAAATCCCAATTTTCATATATTTTATCCTACCTTATTCATTTATTTTGGGGACTATTTTAGGCTAATTTGGAATTATTAGATAATATTTGGATTGTTAGCCAATTTTAGGAAATAATATAAATCAGAATTAACTATGAGATTATTGGGCTTAAATTATTAATATTCTGATTGATATCTTGTGATTGGATAATATTTCTATATATATGATAGATCACGATTTTATTTAATTCTTGCAAGACAAGGAAAAGCATGTTAGAAGATCCTACGATGCAGAATTGACCTTGGAAGCTAAAAGAAAATCTAATGGTGGAATTTTTTTGGGCTTCTGGAATTTTAATGGGTCAAGTTTAATATCCAAAGCTCTCTCCTCTGCCTATTTAAAGAAGACCGAGCCACCAAATTGAGGGACTCCCGAACATTGAGAAAAGAGACAGCCGCATACTGCGCACGCACGCGGGAAAAACACACGTGAATGAGGAAATTTGATGGTAGCTTAAGCTCTTTTGGGAGGCAACTTGGGAGGAGCATGGAGGAAACTAAGGCCTAGGAACTTACACTTGAAGATCACAAGGGAGTGTTGTTCTTTTTATCTTCTTAATTCAAACTTGAGGTTCTTTAGTTTTAAAGGGTTTCAAGTTGTGTTAATTGAGAACAATCTAGTTTTAGATTGTAAACATATTTCTTTTGGATTGGATTGATAATTTGAAGTTTTTATGTTTGAGACAATTGTTGGATTTTTGTTTGGAACCTTTGGATTGTCAATTAAATTATTAATTGAGTTTTTGTTATTAATTTAATTGACAATTTGGTTTATCATCTTAATTGTTTGATTGAGTTGATAAATTGTCTAGTTGTTCAATTGGATAATTGTAAACAAGATTTCCAAGATTATTTTGTGATTGGTTTTTAATGAGTTTAATTGAGCCACCGATATTTCATTATGAGTTTTCTAGTGGAATATGTGTTATTGAGCTAGAGGGTTTCCCATGTTCAATTAGGTAATTAAATTCATTGATCTCTCTTTGGTCTAATTAATTGGTTTGGGCTAAGAAAGTTAACTCCATGCAATTCCTAAGTTGTCCCCTTCATCATCATAACTGAACTAAATCTTTATTATTTGATTTGATTTTAATCAATTTTCTTCTTATGATTTTAATTATTCTCTCATAACAAAAACCCCCCAAATTTGCATCCGCATCTAGATTAGTTCCATTCTCATATAGGTTTTAGAGTCATTTTCATCTTGCATTTAGTTAGTTTAGGTTCATTCCATTGCATTTTTCATCACCTAAATCCAACTTAAAGAAAAACCCACAGATTGCTCCTTGGGAGAATGACCTAGGTTGACCCTATAATGTATAATTAGTTGGACCTTATTTAATTGATTGCTTTAGCGACAAAAGCAAGCTCACCAGTTATCGTCACTATTCTTCACTGGAAAAGAGTTGCAGAGGATGAAGGTTAGGAGGGAGAGGGTGTTGTTCTGAGGTGAGGGGCATTTTGGTATTTTCATAATGTACTTAACGTCTATTAAGACAATTTAATTGTGATGATATTTTTGCTCTGGTTTTACAAACTCATGTGTATTTTTGCACCTCTGAAAAGCATATGGTACTGAGTGCATCTTGGGTAAAAGCTCATGTACATTTTTGCACCTTAACCCTTTAAAAATAGCAATTAACGAGTTGGGTAAACACAATGACAACTTATGAGTTCAAGTTGCCAATCTCTATACCCTAGTAGCTAATTCCTATATTCCAGTTATCAACACCCAAACTTAAAAATCTCATTCCTACCAAATTTCCCATTTGTGCTTTTGAATATTCAATGGACATTTTGGGGTTTTTGAAATTCAAATTGTATTTTTCTATCATTTTCTTTAATGTTTAATGAAATACATTGAAACATTAAAATTAAAATATATTAATATAAGGATCTCAAAATTAAATCATTATATATTTTAATTTTAAATAAATAAATACATAGACATTTTTTCCCCAATAAATCATAATTTCATTCATGAGGAAAAAGTATAGTCTACAAAGTATGTAAGTAGGATACATTCATCGTGGCCACACAACACTTTTTTGTCTCTGTAATGATTTTCATATGGGATTGCTTTATGAGTTTGCAATGGATAGGAAATCTATGTGGATATACTATTTACTGCTGTTTAAGGAGGAAAGTCATAGCTTCTCGAAGCGCTATTAATTGTAATTGAAGTGCTAAAAGTTTGACTTTAGGAACAAGTGACCATTCATAGAAGCGGACGTGGTCAAAGATTATGCGAATACGCAGGGTTCGTTGCTTCCTTCCTGGCTTGCAAATACTGAATATGACAGTCCACTGAGCATAATAGTTCCGTCAAGAATGTTGTATTGGTCTCTATTGTATGGGTTGATCTTCTCCATCACTTTCCGTGCACTTTCGATGTTGCATTAACAAGGACGTAATAGCTGCTGTTCTAGATTAGGCCATGCTGACGACTTGTTGTGGAGAGAATTTCAGACCTGCATTACAAACTTGATTTCTGACAAACCATAAAGAGTCTAAAAATTGAAAATACAAATATATTAAGATGTCATTATACTCTTTATGATCTAGTAGTCATGTTACTATAAATTTATAATTATAAAATTAATTAATTAACTTGTTAATATGGTGATTAATTTAATAGTATGACAACAAAATTTGAAAATATATATTAAAATTATTTTTAAATTTTTGATAAAGATATATGTGACTAAATGATCATTAAGTAATATTTATGTTTAAAAGGGGCATTTTAGTCAAAATGATATGTTAAGAAATACACTACAATAGTATCACTGTAGAAAATATTCCTTTTCGACAACGACATAATATGCCGCTGTTGAAAATAATAGAATAGACGGCGCCGTTGAAAGTATAACCTAGGGATGTCAAAAAAACCCGACAATCAAGGTGACCCGATTCGACCCAGTCCGTCTGAAAAAAACTGGTCTGGGACAATATGTTCAAACCAGACCGGACCATTTTACTCAGGCTGGACCAGACCTCGGGCCAGGGTCTGAGACCATTTTTGTAGCTCGGTTTGGCCCGAGATTTATATATATATATATATATATATTAAAAAAAATTAACTTAACCTAAGTGTTAAGTCCTGACTGTCCTTAACCTATCCGGCTATCTCAGACTCTCAGTGTCTCACGACTCTCACTGGCCTCTTCACACTTTCACAACTCTATCCGGTGTCCTCTTTACTTCAGCTTCAGCGACTCACCATCTCAGCCTCAGGTCTTCCGTCTCCGTCACTCAGTTCGTCTCGCCGGCGCATCCCCATCCTCGTCTTCCGTCTCCGTCTCTCATCCCTCGACCTACAGAGTAAGTTTTCTTTGTTTGATTTAAATCTTAGAAACCCTAAGTCATTTTTTCTTGTGCCTTGCTTCAATTTTATGGATTTTGTGGATTTAAACCACAGTAAGTTTGGCTTTCATATTGATTCCTCATAATCTCAACTGCATTATCAGACTATGGCACATGAATCTTGATTTTGCCTCTTATTATTTTCTTTGAACCTAAGTTGGTTGTCCCCTGTCTTCACGGTCCGATTCTCTTCACTGTGAAAACCTTTGGCCATTTTTTTTATTAGTGTTATATATTTTAAAGGGGCATGCATATTATATGTTTGCTCTTTTTGTTTGTCTTCATTCCATATGTCTCACGCTATGTGTGAGTTGTATTCCCTAATTTTGATTAGTTTCTTCTTTACGACATGTAAGAATGTATGTTGAAGAAGTTTCTTTGTGCAATCCATCACAAAAAAGGTACTAATTGATCCCTTCAAATTAATGAGTGTTGAAAGAAAAATATGTTTCGGACTAGGACCATTGGATAACAGATATGTGTTTCTTATTCGTTTGAGTGAATAACGTGTATGTGTTTCATCTTTGCTATCCTGGGGTAATTTGGTGGTTGTATTTGTTATGGATCTTACTTCTGTTTTGCTGCTTCTAGGTTAGTGTTTTTAAATATACTGGGGCTGCCCGCAATTTTTTTTTTTGGAAAAAATGTAACAATGTTTGATGGTTATTAAACCGTCTAAGATTATCAACTATTTGACCCTTAGAATGAACAAGAGTACGGTTTTATTTTCGGGGAAGTTTCTTATCTTGATTATCTATAAAATTCTCATCTTGTATTGATGAATATACTGGGGCTATGCATTCGTGTTTGGTTGTATTGATAAAATTTTCTATTGAGTATTGATGAATACTTTCTTTTCATTTTGTTCTAGTCATGGAAGAAGAGCAAACTTCAAGTGTTGATCTGTCTCAGTCTTCTAATATTGGTGAGAATGAGAGTCTTGGTGGACCATCTTCTACCCCTTCCAATTCCAATAGTGGTGTCCAACCTCCAACCACCGTAGAATGTCCTCCTCCTACTCCTACAGCTTCTACTGGAGATGAAACCACAAAAGCTAGTAAGAAGAGAAAAATACCTGAGAACAAAAAATCAGAAGTGTGGGATCACTACATTAAGTTACCATTGGAGGATACAGATGGAGAGCTTAGAGCAAAGTGCAAGTACTGCACTAAAGATTATGCTTGTGATCCAGTTAAATGTGGTACAACTTCTTTGAAGAGACACTTCAACAAATGTCAAAGCAATCCACACAGGGCCACTGCAATATCGAAGCAGTCTATGCTGAATTATGTTTCACAAAGTGGGGAAGGTGGAACTGGAAGCTTACAACCTCACATGTTCAATCAAAAACGTTGTCAGAGAGCTCTAGCAGAGTTCATCATATGTGATGGGATGCCATTTAGACTAGTTGAAAAGCAAGGTTTTAAAGCATTTGTGGAAGAGTTAGAGTTTTTATTGACAAATATTGGAAACTGCATAAAAGGATTCTTAACTTTACTTTGAGCCACGGTTTCATATCCCTTCTAGACAAAAGTTATAAGATTGATGCTAGAAGTCTCCAAGGTCATATGGAAGTTGGAATGGGTCAATTTGAAGTTAAAGTTGCTTGGAACAGGGATTGTTGGCAATTATATATTGGTGAGATGAACATATTGAAGAATCACTTGAAGACCAGGGAGATATGCCCTCGAAAGTTGACAGATAATTTCAAGATAAGTCAATACTGCAGTATAGGTTTGCTTACTCAAGTATTGGACTTTCTTGTCTTTCAAATAGGTTTGCATGCCGCAGTATTGGTACTAGTCGTATTTGCCTTACTTTTTTGAAGTCGATTGTTGGACGTTGGTTCAAAACTTCAACTACTTATGTCTCACTTATTGCTTCCATAATTCATTCATCATTTTATTGACAAAGATTGGAAATTGCATAAAAGGATTCTTAACTTTACTTTGATTGAGAATCATAAAGGAGATACAATTGGAAAGACTATCGAGAAGTGCATATCGAATGGGGCATACAAAATGTGTTCACATCACGGTTGATAATGCAACATCCAATGATACGGCCTTGTCTTATTTGAAAAAGCGACTCATCAATTGGAAGGGTCTTGTTTGTGGTGGCGATTTTCTGCAACTATGTTGTTTGGCACATATTCTCAATTTGATTGTGTCTGATGGCTTGAAGGAATTGAAAGATGCCTTCGATTCAATTCGGAATGTGGTAAGGTATGTTCGTTCCTCCCCTCAAAAAATTTAAAGATGTATGTGCATTGGAAATGTTAGATGCCAACAATATGTGTGTCTTAGATGTTAGCACTAGATGGAATTCTACATATTTAATGTTGGATGTCACTTTAAAATTCCAAAGTGCATTTGAAAGATTGGGGGACGAATAGATATTATGTGGCATACTTTAAAAAATGTCAAAGCGTGATAACACAATATGGATGCTTTCTCTACCCAAGATGTTGGTGACAACATGGATGCTTCTAATGGCCCACCTAACAAACAACCTTGGAATAAGGAAAATGTCTTTCTTAGGTTCTTAAAAGTGTTTTATGATGTGACCTTACAATTTTCTAGCTCGCTCATAGTTACCGCAAACACATGCTTCCATCAAATTGCATTGATTCAAGAGTTGATAAATGAGACTATTGTGTCCGAGGACCCTCTTCTTAGGGAGATGTCATCAAGCATGTAGATGAAGTTTGATAAATATTGGGGAGTAGCAGAAAATATGAATCCTTTGTTGATTATTGCTGTGATTTTAGATCCTCGATACAAGCTTGCCTACATCAATGATGTATTTGACCAACTTTTTCCTGATTATCAACTTTGTATGTTTATGAAAAACAAGGCAAGGAACACTTTGTATCGCATGTTTGAAGAGTATTCAGCAAAAATTGGTGTTCAAGCAGGCATGTCAAATAGTGCAAGCACTTTGAACTCTTCTGCTAGTAGCAACACTTTGAACTCCTATGGGAATACCATCACTTCCACTGCAAATGCTAGTAAAAAAGACCCTGGTCGTAGATGGTTGGCATCCCAAAAAGAAAAGATCTCATCAATAGATCCTCAATCTGAATTGGATAGATACCTTTCAGCTAATGCAACTGAAGGCACTCCTATTGATGATGATGATTTTGACATATTGACATGGTGGAAGGTTAATTCAACCAAATACAGAGAGCTTGCGATGATAGCACGTGATTTATTGGCTATGCTAGTATCTACGATTGCCTCTCGGGCGCTTTTAGCACTCGGACGTGTTGTTGATGATTATAGGAGTAATCTATCTCCTAAAATGACCAAGCCCTCATTTGTGCCCAAAATTGGCTACTTGGGCTACACAATCTATCTCGATTTAGCTACTCTATTCACTGAATATGACAACTTCCAAGAGAGTGATCATATTGTTAATGTTTCAGGTAATATTTTCAATTTTATGCTCATTATTCTAGTTTACATATTTCATTATTAATAATTTCTTAACACAAACAATCTGTTTTTTTAGATGGATCGAGTATCATTTAAGGTGGAGGAAAGAAATGAATGACAATGGATGCTCAAGAAGACTAAATTGTTATTTATGTTTTCTGCATTTATGTTTTTGTTGTGGATGATATTTAAGTAACTTGAATGACAATGGATGCTCAACAAATGAATGACAATGTGATGGACTTGTTACTCGTTAGGTTTTAAGTGTTTCATTAATTGTTGTGGATTATATTTAAGTAACTTGAATGTTGTTATTTATGTTTTCTATATTTATGTTTTTGTTGCTTATGTCCTCCTGTTATTTGGTAGGGGTAAAAGTTGCTTATGTTTTTTAGATGTTTTCTGCATTTATGTTTTTGTTGCTTATGTCCTCTTGTTATTTAGTTGCAACAGTCCCAGGATTTGAGTGATGGCCTATTAAGGCTTACAGACCTTGTCCTGGATTTGTACAGGCATCAAGGACAAAAGGACAAAGTATGGATGAAGTTGCCTTTGGATGTGGTGGAAAAGCTTCTTTAAGATCTGGCAGTTGGTAAATGGTAATAATAAATGTGTTCTAGTAGTTGGTAAATGGTAATAAAACTAATGGAATGAATTTTCTGTGTAACAGAACCATTTTAGACCGGGGGTTGTCCCAAATTTCTGAGTTCTTGTGAAGATTATTCGCATGGCATTTGTGGCTTCAAATCAAACTTCTGGTGGAAACCATGCAGCCATGCAGGTATGATTTTATACTGTCAATTTTCCTCTGAATTTTCTGAATATAAGTGAATTTTCTTGTTTGTTTGTTTGTTTGTTTTGATTTGAATAATTCTAGAACCCTCAACGTTTGTTTGTTTGTTTTCCTCTGAATTTTCTGAATATAAGATCAACACTTTATACTGTCATTTTTCTTCTGAATTTTCTTGTTTGTTTGTTTTGATTTGAATAATTCTAGAACCCTCAACATGCAAACATGTTTCACAGCTTCAAATTGCTTGCTTTTTCCAAAATATAAGTGACAATTATTGAATGTTGAAACATTGTATGATGTAGCAAAAAAATAATTTGTCCAATTGGTCTTGGATCGCTGGGATCGTCCAGCGGTCTCTGACCACCGTCCAACCGAGAATCGGTCCGGGTCTGGACTGCACTGCACTGGGCTTGATTGTCCAGCCCAAGGTCCCTCCTGGACCAGACCTCGGGTTGAGTCCCAACCCGGTCTGGTCTGGTCCATGGACAACCCTAGTATAACCTTTATTGGCGACAACTATTTGTTGCCGTTGAAGGTTATACTTTAAGTGACAACTATAGCTTGTGACATCGTCGAAAGGGTGTTTTAGTGGCGACTTTTGTATCGCCGTCAAAAGTCTAATTTAAAATTTTAGCTATTTTTTCTTAAAAAAACATGATATTTATGCAATAAATAAGTTAATTGATGTAATTTGATATGAATGAATGAAGTAATTCCTCATAATATTGTTGTGAGATAAAGAGAGTTTGAGAGATAGTGTGTTGTGTGTGAGAGATGAGGGAGGGAAGGGGAAGGGAGTGGTATGGTATGTTTGAGAGAGAGATAGGAAGAGTGAAGGGATAGTTTGTAAGATAGGAAGAGAGGGGAAGTGAGAAGCATAATACAATTGAGAGGGAGTATACAATACAATTAAGGACCCGTTTGATACGCGGAAGATAGGCCGAAGGAAAGGGAAGATTACAGATCTTCCATCACAGAACGTGTTTGGCAACACCGCCTTCCCGGAAACCATCTTCCAGCAACCTTCGATCTCCCCTTAAAAATGTGGAAACTTTCATTCCATCTGAAAAATGGAGGGAAAGTTGAATCTTCCGGGAGAGTGAAATCCTATGATGGAATTGGCCCTGAAATTTTACCGACCCTCTTGCTCCGATCGTGTCTCTGCCATGCCCGGTTGCAGAACCTAACCAAGAACCCAAAACACCCACCACAAGGTTGTGGGTGAGGAAGATGACGAAGAAGACGATCCTGAGAAAATGATGAACAAGAACAAGAAGACGATATATTCGCTGATGGTGGGTTTGTGATTGAACCATATTTTTACATGATTTTTAATAATTAAATTGGGATTTTTAATGTATTTTGTCGTAGTTATTGAGCTTAAAATGCTTTTCTTATGATAAATTGATATTAAGAGTAAAAACATTAAATTGGGGCTAAAAAGGGCAAAATTGTCAAAAAATGCAATTACTCTTAATTATTGATTTTTATGAGAATATTTGATTTTAGATTAATTGGTCTAAATTGTAGGTGTTCTAGAAGAAAATTGAAAAATTTGGAAAAAATGTCATTTGGGTCAAAATTTAATGTTTTGAGGAATGGGAAAAATTACAAGAAAGGCCCCAACAATTTCTGAAAATGTGAAATCAATGAAGAAAAGGGCCAGAGACAAATTACAAGAAAAAGCCTCAGATTTATTATGAATTTCATTCTGACCCAGAAACATTTTAAAATATTTCAGTTTAGTCCCTCCGGAAAAGCTTTTAAAATTCGCACTTAGGTCCCTGTATGCCTAAACTAAGCGTTTTGTGAATTAGGTTTCAGCTGAGGGATATATTAAATACGAGAATCAATTGGAATGGGGGGTGCACCGCGAGCTTGGAGAAAGAGAAGAAAGGAGACATTGATTGCGAGAGGAATTTTTGGCACGCGTTCACACCGGGAAAGGAATGATTCATCATTGCGTTCACACACACACGCGGGAGGAATGATTCACGCCATTCAGGAGCTGAGGGATTTGGGGGGAAAATTAATTGCAGAGCCAGGAGACGCGTTCACACCGAGGAAGGATTAATTCATTCTGACATACACCTTCAACTTCCACCTTCAAGCTTCCTCCATTTCTCCCTTCCTTCATCACCACCTCCTTCACCAACCAAAACTTTCAACTCCATTATTCTCCAGCAAAGCTTGTTTTCATGATTGGGTTGCTGTTTGATTTTATTAGAGTTCATCCCATGGCTATGTGTGGCTAAAATCTTTGCTTCTTGGTGATGGAGATTTGTGGCTTGAGCAAGTGTGCTTCAAAGGGGAGTTATTTAATTTAATCTTTTACTTAGACTATTTATTTGATTTCCTTGTTTAGCATTATCATTATTTAGTTGTGAGACTTGGATGACTGTATGTGTCCATGTGGATTGGATATTGTTGTTTTAATTGGATGATTATTTTGATGTTGAAATTTCCAAATTACTTAATATGCTTGATGAAATTGTGCTTGCTTGTCATGTTGGTGATTAGTAATCATAGTTGATTTTAGCTTGTGAATGGTTCGTTAGAACATTCAAATTGAGAAGAACAATTTACATCATCCCAATTTTAATTACACATTAAGTGGATTTCAACAATATCTCAAAAGTTAGTAGTTTGCTATGTTTGTAGGAGCTACTATTAATTGAGATTATTGGACTCAAGTGTTATCTTGAGGTTATTCTTTAGACTTAATGAAAATTTAACTCCCATATATTTTTTTAAAGCAATGATAGCCATCTTCTTCATTATCAAGAGCATCCATAATTAATCCCTTTTTAATCCAAAGCATTTTTCACTATTTTCCGAAAACACCAAAAAAAAAAAAAAATAGAATTAGTTTCTTTATATTTTTATGAATTTTAGTTTAAAGAAAATCAATTTCTAAACCCCTTTTCTAACCATGTTTTTAGCATTTAGTTTAACCTAGGGATTTCAAAATAAATTGGCTCCTTGATAAGAGAACAATCACGAGTTGTTTGCACTATATTGCATTTTAATTAGTGGTAAATTGTGATTTGACCCGAGGCGACTAAGGTTTTTTTCACAAATCAGTTTGTGATGTGGCTTTTACTGTCTTGTATTTGTATTAGAGAGAGTGAAGAATAACAAGTTTCTTTTACATTCTGCAGCGACTTAGAAATGTTTCGGCCTATACTTTTAGCCACATCGCATTTCAACGACTGGCGGTGATAAAAAGTTGCTACTAAGAAATTTTAGCGGCGACTCGACTTTTTTATTTTTATTTTTATTTTTTTAAAGCTTCCTAGCTACGTTCATATTAAGTACTCCCTTCAATTTTTTTAAATAATAGCTTGATAATCGATTTATGCAATTTAACAAAACAATTAAAATTAGTTAAAAGTAATGAACAGGCAAGGAATTAATTTTTTTTTTCAAGTATGCTATTATTTATAGGGGCAAGCAAAAGAAAGAAATAGAGTAGTAATGAAAGAAAATATGAAAGAGATTGTACTCATGTAGTATGGGAGAAAGATGAGGGGAAATAATAGAATTAATTAGAGGCAAAAATAGTAAAAATATATTTAATGCCCAGACAATCAAAAGTATAATCTTAATTTGGTGCTTTCAGGTGTGGTTGGACCACCGTTGCAACCAACACTCAACACAAGTGCTGTTGTAACTTTAAATTTGATAAATAATGTACTACCTCAAGTTTACAGCGGTTAAATTTGATCTGAAATATGAGAACCCAATTCACTATAATTTCATTTATTCATCCAAATTAGTTAACTAATTCTTCTATTGAGCATTGAGGGTAGTAATAAACAATAAATGGCTTTATACTCAGAAATCATTTGAGTTTCTTGATCATCTTCAGCTGAAAGAAAGGGGATTAGTGTCAAATTAGAGATGGAAAGAGCAGGGAAAAAGCAAAAGAAATGGAAGCTTATAACTCTTGTAATCAGTAACTTGTGTTAGTGCGAATTTGCATTTGGAAGACATGTTTTGGTTGATTAGCTACTGTATCTGCTGTGATGAGCTAAGCTGTGATTGGGAAGACTTTGGATTATGTCTAGCAATGTTAAACACAAATTGAGAAACAAATTTAATCGCTCAAACAACACACAAATTGTTCTACTATAGTTGATCATCATTTGAAAATATTTTATCAGTATTTAAAATTTTAATGGTTGCACTTTTTTTTTTCGCCAATGAAATTCACTAGCAAGTGTTAGGAGACTGAAAAAATACTTTATAATTATAGGACCCAACTGAAACCTTATATTAAGTTAGATAACCAAAATAATAACATTTCAATTGGGAGGAAGAGATTGAAGAAGCAGGTGATCGAGCATTAGGAACAATCAAACCATTCAAGGTTGAAGCCTTTCACTCAAGTTTAGGTGCCTGCAATTATATAAATCCCCTAACCACGCATTAAAATACTAGATTTCAGACAATTACAAATATGGGAGCATGAGTTGCAAATAATTGGAAATAAGCTATATGATTTCAATGTCTAATTTTAATAGTCTAAATTCACATTTTCGACTTAATTATTTATTTTTTAAAAAGGATCAAATTATTGTTTAATTCATCTTTTGTGACCTAATTAAGTTTTCCTTATTTTGTATAGATCATAATTATCTTCTAGAAATGAAAAATTAAACTCATTTCACATGCATGAAAAGAATAATTAATTACATGGACAATAAATTGATTAGAATTAAGTTTATTTTCCTTGAATACGTAGCCTTTAAAATACACATCACTGGCAGTACCTTCGAAAAAGTTATTTCAGTTATTAAATCCTAGCCGTTCATGAGATATAACAGATATGTGCACATCATATCTCGAGGTAAGACGCCAATTGTAAGAAAATTTGAGTGGTTTAAAGAAACTCCCAGTGAACATTATTTTACTAGAATATGATTTTGACAGTCTATTGTTTTAAGTTTAACAGCACATCGTTTTTTCAATCTAAAGCCTTACTTCTCATTTATAAAATGCCATTAATGTATCTCTACTAAGACACAGACTTATGTAAATGTATCTTCATCATATTTTATTTCTCCTAGTTTTCATGAAGAAATCATCCATGAAATTTGTTGCCGAAGAAGATGATGATGCCACTAACACAATGTGTAGCAGTTAAAAAGAAATATCAAATCAACGATATACCAAAAAGGTATTGGATCTATACTTTATTTGTATCAATTGTTTGGTATAATATATACTCCATTCAATTCAAATCATTTTGGTCACGATTCATGGGTCTTTGAATTTGAAGTTTTTAATTTCTTGGTTTTTTATACTTCTTTCGTCAAGTTGCTTCTTGGTTGATGTTCTGAGATGCAGTAGACTAGGTGGCCGATGTTGAGTCCTGAGTGGTTTTTGATAGTGGCGGGTGATGGTGTGATCGAGTTTCGCTGCTCATCACTTGGCGATGATTGACTGTCCAGATCTAATCTTTATTGTCACAATTTATGTTTTTTTATTATTTTTTTTTAAAAAAAAAAATTTCATTGGGTACAGAATTTAAAATAAAGAAAATATTTTAGTGGTCAGTTTTTGGAAAAAGAAAACATGATTTTATTATTTAAAAATCATGACTTGAAAATCTTACATCTAAACCGTTTAGATAGTATTTGGATGGTGTGGATCACCTCACTACAACGATGAGTGCCATGGTGTTCAAGAGATGGTTCTTTGGGTCGGAGGGATAATTTTTGTTTTAATTTATCAAGATTTTTTTCACAATTTACATATAATCAAAAAAAGTTCTAAATCTCCTTTACTAGTTAATCTTGATTGTGCTTTATGTATAAAACATGTTACTATTGTTGAATCCTTTTAATCATATGCTTGAGAAGTGGCTTATTATCTCAAGAGCTCATTCTCAATTTGCTAATCGTTTAAGCTTGTTGACGTTTGAGGAAGACGATGGTGGCGCCAAGAATAAGATAAAGGAAGTGTGAAGGGTAATACTCTGTTTTTTTTTTTAAAAAAAAAAAAAATAAAATCAATTATAATTGATACGCCTAAAAAAGTTTCCATACATTTTTATTATTATTTATTGAGGTTTCAATTAAGTCCCTTTAATGGCATTTTGTGTGCCTTACTATTTGTTTTCTCTACATAGTTTCTTGCCTTGACTTTATATGTATATATAGTATTGAAATGTCATTTTTATTCTGAACATATTTGCGAAAGAGTCGTGGTTATCCAAAAATATTTTTTGACTCAATTTTATTCCAAAAGTGCCAAAAACGATGCAGTGCCTCCGTGGCTAGCTCTAACTCACCCAGCTGGTCCAAGAAAAAACCGACACGACGGCTCCAACCAACACTTGCATGTTCATGGCTCCATAGCTCTTTGAGCATACATGAGACATGGGTTTCAATGAAGAAGGAAAGGCCAGAGAGTGTTTCTTGAAATAGAGTACTGAATCAATCTTCCACTTGATATATATATTGTATGCTGAAATTAAATTTTTTTTTATCAAACTATAGTTCAATCAATATATCATAAAATATTTTCACTTCTCAAATGCCATATATACTTTTGAGAATTATATATTTAAAAATTGTTGCATTGCCCTTCATAGATGGATAAATGTTTAGATAAAGGTACACTCAGCATCTTAAAATATTAAATATTTTTGTAAGTACCCCAAACTTTAAACTATTTAGTGGGGCCATTTCATCCCTAATATATTAAAATATTTGTTGCAGACATACAATTTTTTTTTTAAAAAAATAATATTATAAGCAGGTTTTGGTCGGTTTAAGCTTTTTTCCCCCCGGTAGTTGTTAGTTCAAAATGACATCTATTTCGTAGTTTCTTTTTATTTCATTATTAATTATACGTATATTATTCCCATTTTTTTTTTTTTAAAAAAATTTAAAAGATAAAAATTAAAAGAATAATGGGTCATCACCTCATCGTCCACTTAGATTATTGTGAATTTGATTTAATTTTCAGTTGAGAATAATTGGTACGTTCTAACGTAAAATTAAAAGTAAGAATATCTAAATTATTCTTGGAAAAAGTTTAGAAGAATATCTTCAAAATTTGAAAATCCAAATCAGTGATTTTCTACTAAAATGAGTTGTGAATTGCTAATCAAGAGTAATCAATACCTAAACTACTGAAGAGAATAAAACTAATTTGAGAGTTTGATATTTTAAAGGTATTTTTCTGAAATTTTCTCATCATTCTGTGAAATAAAACTGCTTTGGTTTATTAGCTACTCTCTGATCTCTCGCTCTCACTTCGGGTGCTGCATTTCGAGTAGGCTACGTTGCGGCTGAGACTATCTCTCCACGCCAGCGGGCCTCTCAAGACGCAAGCTTTGATTAGCTACTCCATCTGCTGTGATGAACTAAGCTGTGTTTGGGAGGACTTTGGATTATATCTATCAATGTAGAGTTAAACACAAATTGATAAACCAAATTAATCACTCAGACAATACACAATTTGTTCTATAGTTTATCATCATTTGAACATATTTTTATCTATTTAAAATTTTAATGGCTGCATTTTTTTTGTTAATAAAATTAGCTATTTAAGAATTAGAGGACTGAAAATGAAAAATTAAACTCGTTTCACCAGCAATTAATTACACCATTAACAATTTGTGTCAATGGTGACTAAAACCAAAATTTAATCAAACTAATTAACAATAGTTATATTAACCCTTCTATATATAAGTTTTTTCCTTTAAAACGAAATCAAATCAACAAATACCAAAAATTTATTGCCGGAGAAGAAGAAGAAGAAGAAGAAAATGCCACTAACATAAGGTATTAAATCTTTACTTTTTTTTGTTATCAGATGTTTGATATAATATATGTTCCTTTCAATTCAAATCATTTGGATCACGATTCATGGATCTTTGAATTTGAAGTTTGAGACTTCTAGGATTTTTGTAGTTCTTCTTTCATGAAGTTGCTTCTTGGTTGTTGTTATGAGATGTAGTGGTCAAAGTGGCCGACGATGAGTTTTGAGTGGTTTTTGAGAGTGGCCAGTGATGGTCGGATTGGGTTTTTTTGGTGCTCATCACTTGGTGATGATTATTGAATCTGAATTATCTAGGTCTAATCTTTATAATTCAAATTTATGATTTTTTTTTAAATTTTTTTGAAAAATATTTTAATGGTTTCATCATTTAAAATAAACATAATATTTTAATAGTCCGTTTTCTAAAAAAAAAAAAATAATTTTATTATTTAAAATTCATGCGTTCAAAATTTTAAATCTAAATTGTTGAAATTGTATTTGAATAGTGTGGATCTCACTACAACAAGGTGCACCATGGTATTTTGGATATGGCTCTTTGAGTCGAAGAGAGTTTTTTTTTTTTTTTTTTTTAATTGATCATTGATCCAGGTAGAGGAGCCCTTTCACAATATAAATACATATAATTAAAAATTGTTCAAATTTGTGTTGAGTTTCCATGATCATATCATACTAACTAATTTTAAAATCCATTTTTATTTCCATCTCAACCAATAACTTTTTCGGTACACCAATCTTGATAGTACAATTTATATCTTTAATCAACCTTCAGCTTTTAATTGAGAGGTAGGAATTGGTGAAAGAAGAGTAGTTCCTTTTTTTTTTTTCTTACTCTTATTACTATGTTGGCAATTTTTTTTTTTTTTTTAATTGAATGAATACAGTTTCTATTTAAAAGGAAAATATTTATATTACGGATTTTCAGATTTTTTTTAAAGGATATGAAAAAGTTGCTTTTCAGACCATAGTTGTAATATATGTCAATCTCAGTCTATTATCCATATTTGTTCTAAATCGCCTTTAACTGGGTAATCTCTTTATGGACAAAATGAGTTACTAAAGTTGAATCTTCTTAATCATATGCTTAAGAATTGGCATATAATCATTTTGGGAGAGTTAAAATCAAAGTCATTATAAGAATTATTTATCTCAAAAGCTCATACTCACTTTGCTAATCGTTTTTCACCTCAATTCTCAAGCTTGTCCACGTGTGAGGGAGACGATGGTGGCACCAAGGGTAAGGTAAAGGAAATGGGAATTTTTTTTTTTTTTTATTTCTTTAGGCTCCAATTAAGTCCCTGTACTGGTATTTGGTAAACCAATTCGTTTGTGTGCCTTAATTTTGTTTTCTACACATAGTTTCTTGCCTTGACTTTACATACACACACACACGTATGTATGTGTGTGTGTGTATAGTGCTGAAAGGTCATTTTTATTGTAAAAGTATTTGTGAAAGAGCTGTGGTTATCTCTCTTTTCTTTTTTCTTTTCTTTTTTTTTTTAAAAAAAAAAAACTCCATGCCACTCCTAAAGTTCCAAAAATGGTGTAATGTGGCTCTTTTTAATTAATCCCATCTTACGTTGAGTGTTGAAATTTATTGATAGTGTGCCTCCGTGGCGAGCTCCCACTCGCCCAACCAAGTACAAAAAAAGAACCAACATGACGGTCGATATATTTTATGCCAAAATTAAAAAGTTTATCAAATTATAGTTCAATCAAATTGTCATAAAATACTTTCATTTCTCAAATTCCATGTATATTTTTGAGAGTTATATACTTTTTAAATTTTTACATTGCCATTCGGTGATGAGGGCCTACATTAGCCTTGAGTACATATTAAAAAAATTAATAAAGGATTACGTATAAGCAAACCTAAAATCGTTTTTCCCCGCTCGAGAATCCTTTTCTTAATTCATAATCTAAATGCATGCAATAAAACAAGGATCGGAGAAACTGGTTTTGATTTTTTAAATTAATAACTAAAAGAAGAATGCAATTAAATTAAAAGCTAAACTATGGTTTTTGGTATTTTTGATAAAAATGGAGAATGAATGAATGGAATGGAGTTTGAAAGTATGAATGATGAAATGAGTCTTGGTAACAAAGTTAATGGCTTTCCTAGGCTCTTGAAATAATTTGGAAGTCAATTTATCATAAAGTCAAGTAGAAAACCCCAAGCAATCGCGTCGAGTCTAATTAAATGACTAATCCTAATATCAGATTCATAGTCATCTTTTAGATAAATTGTTACAAAGTGTTTGAAAATCATTTTAATGCACTTATAATTCCTCTTAAATAATAGCACAATTGTGACACTTAATATGAATTAATTCAACTACAAGGCATAATAATCATATATAATGTATACTCTCATTAAAACATAAAGAAATAAGTTCAATATATAGTCCAAGAGCATCAAAGTAAAATTCAACACAAAGGTTAACCAACAAGGACAATTGAACACACATCCAAATCTCATAGACATGTACCAACTACACAAATCAAACCAAACAGATCACAATATATATAATGAGTTAATGGAAAACTAATAAACTCTTCGTTGTAGCACATTGAAGCTCTAGCCACTCTCTACCACCAAGAATCAACCAATTTAGCCTTTGATGAACTTAACCATAGCCCAAGCATCTTCAAAACACTGGAAATTTATGAAAAATAAGCGTTGACTGAATTTGAAAGTGGAAAAGAGGAAAATAAGAGCTTGTTGGAATCTAGGAATCTCGTCGGAATACTCAAAGAATCGATATTAAATTCAGTATTTCACCGGAACTCATAGAATCTTGACGGATTTCACAGAGGAAGATCGAAAGTGGTGGTCTGATGGTGGTGACTCGATCTCTAAAGCTTTGTAGGTCCAAAACCAAATGGTGACAGCGAGATGCAACAGTGATGGTGCTGCAATGGTGTTGAGCCGTGTCCCTAAGGTATGAAGTGGGCGCGGCACTCTCATCTCTCCTCTCCACTTTGTCTGTTGAAGAGGAGAAGGAGGAGGGAGGAGGAGCTCTTTGGTTAAAAACCTATTTTGATTAGGGAGCTATCTAAAAATTTCAAAAGTTCCTGATGAGGAACTAGAGTGAAACTATTTTGAAACATTTTGGGGAATAAATGTAATTTTCATAAAATATGGGAGCTTTTGTATAATTGTTTTTGGTTCTTTTCTTCATTGATTTGCAATTTCTAGAAATTTTAGGAACTTTTCTGTAATTTTTCTTAGTTTTCAAAATATTAATTCTGACCCTCAAAAACCTCAAATTTTCTTCTTAAACACTCACAATAATAGATTAAGCATCAAAAGTCTAAGAAATTATTTGCATGAATTAATAACAAATTATGATCATTTTACCCATAATTACATTTAATTTAATAGAAATGTCCCTAACTCAAATGAGTGTTTAATTTTACAATAATGTGGAAATGCATTAAAAATCCCATTAATGCTTTATCAACAAGAATTAATTAGTAGTTGGTGCTTCGAAATAATACCAAACATGAGGAGTAATGGTTAAAGAAAGCTGAAGATGTGATTGGACTACTCTTGCAACGAACGCTCAACATAACTGCGGCTGTAATTTTAAATATGATAAATGGAAATTTCCTTAAAAAAACAGATAACGGTTAAACTTAACCTCAGGGATCCAATGTAAGAAAAGGATAATGAGGATTAAATTTAAAATTTGAAATGTTAGGGGATTTATAAATAACTAACCCAAAATGTAAGGGATTTTTATAAAGTTTAGTATAAGTAAATTATAACAAATTGAAAAATGAAAAGACGCGCGTCAAAGTAGAACTTGACCAAAAGAAAAAAGAAAAGGAGAAAAAGGAGAACCTATTGAGGAAAACCGGAGACGAATTGTTTGAAGTTTGAAATATAATTAATTATATTCAATTCATTTGACCCGCTTATTCAATTCATTGGGCCAGAGAAGGTGACGTCTTGCAGTTTTTTGACTGATCTAAAACTTCCATGATAAGGTTGATTGAAAGAATGGAGATTTTTTGTTACACGTAGAGTACGTACTCCTCCGGTACGAAATAGGACAGCACTATAAATTGTATGTCCTATATGGTACCGGAGGTGATACTATTGAATAATCTTGGCCGACAAATTTGACACCCGCAAAACGACAAACTGATCGTTCTGGAAGAGTAACAATTAAGCCACACTATAATATTTATAATTAATAAACAGCTTCAATTCCTTCATCCAGAGGAAGCAAAGATCATAATAATATGGCAACCTTGAACAACGAAGAAGCAGCAACAGGGAAGAAGGTGGTGTGTGTTACTGGTGCTTCTGGCTTTATAGCTTCATGGCTCGTCAAGCTTCTTCTTCGTCGTGGTTACTCTGTGAGAGGCACGGTTCGTGATCCAAGTATGTTCATTTTCTCATCCTTTTAATATATATCTTAACTTCACTCACCACCCTCTTCTTCATCCTCATGCACTAATTCTATATAATATCTAGTAGTTAATATAAGATCTAGTTTATAGTTTAGATTAAGGGGTTTAAACTTCTCATGTTGCATGAGAAGAAGAAGATTCCTACACATACATACATGAAATAGTGGAACCCATATATATTTTTATATATATGGTGTTTAAACTATACGTCATATATACACACACATGTAGTGAACCCACATATATATAATGCTAATTATATATATATGTGGTCCCCACCATTTTACGCTAGTGTAACGTGAAAACACTTCTCCTACAACCTGAGAAGTGTTTTTCCCTTAGATTTTATATCAAGGATTTGAAGTATAAACTGATGTTATGTTAAGATCCGGTGATAGTACTATATTTCAGTATCATCATTTGCTTCTTAATTTGTAACGTGTTCTATGATTATCTTTGTAGATGATTCAAGCAAGACAGAGCACTTGCTGAAACTGGAAGGGGCAAAGGAGAGATTGAGTCTGATTAAAGCAAATCTGTTGGAAGAAGGTTCTTTTGAGTCTGCTTTTGAAGGCTGTGATGGTGTCTTTCACACTGCTTCTCCTGTGTCTCTTTCTGGCACCAAAGACCCTCAGGTTCATTTCATTCAAACTTAGCCCCTTCCACTATCAGTGCGTGTCGGTTCCGTTTACCTTTTATCTCTGTCTTCTTCCGTTTTTTTCCTCCCAATAACCTTTGAGCCATTCTGGTGCTTTTTCTACATCATATTACCAATATTTGAGTAGCCGACTAAACCGAATTGAGGCTTTGTGACTAGGATAGATCTTCTTAAGGAGCTGTTTTAACAAGTTGGGATTCAATATAGTTCACCCCACTTTATGATCTAGTTGGTCCATGGCTAGATCAAGGACTTGGGTTCATTACCTTTCATCTTCCGTATCTTGACAGGAAACTTTTATTTCTATTTATCTTTTATTTTAAAATTTCGAGGAAAATATTAATAATCTTTTTTTTTTTTTTTCAATTATACCTTTATCTCCACAAAATTTAAATGTCCAAGGTAGTATTAGTTACTAAAAGAAATTAAGTGCATATTAGGCAAGTTAAAACAAATTGTTGATATAGTTATCTTAATTATATTTCTTAATTGCTATCCCAAAGAAATGGAGAAAGTGTATTTAGCAACGGAAACAGTGCAGGAAAGGAGCCTCTCCACTTCCTTTACCGTTACTTTCCTCAAGTTCTTTGTTCTTACCATTAAATCAACTCTGAACAGTTGAAATTTAATATTCTATAAAAAGTATAAAATATATAGAATACGTTAATAAAAGTATAAATTTATGAATTATTTAGATTAAATTTAGCATCAATCATAAAACGATCTTTTACGGAGTTTGCATAAATATGAGGGGGATTTGGAAATGAATAGTCATAATTCAGACTCTAATTAAAAGCTGCTATTATTTTTGAATATTTCAGGCTGAACTGATTGAGCCAGCAGTTAAAGGAACTCTAAATGTTCTGAAATCATGTGCAAAATCACCATCAGTGAAACGAGTTGTTTTAACCTCTTCCGTGGCTGCAATGTTATGTACTGGAAAGCCTTTAACTTCAGACGTTATAGCTTATGAAACCTGGTTTTCAGATCCAGATGCCTGTAAGCAATATAGCCAGGTATGTATTACTACTATACTCATCTCTTTAGAAGGTATTCTTAGTCTTTTTATATGACATTTGATAGATTTAAGGAGTATATTAAATGTTTTTTTCATATATATATATATATATATATATATATATGCTCACATTTAATAAGGGTTGTGATATGAATATATGATAATGGAGTTTAATATAGTTGATTAGGGTAATTTTAAAAATCACATTATAATTGTTTTTATGGATGCATGTGAATTAGTTAAAAATGATTTATATTTGGGATCATATTGAGTATTCAATTAGACTAATTAGTACTCGTATGAAGGACTTATTTGATAACTAATAAATTTTACTATACAATTCGATTAAATTGGTAACTATATGCTCCATCATCCAGTTCTATTTAAAAGTAATATTCTCTCGTGTATTGTTATTCCTAAAAATAAGAAACAATATGCGTTTATTTAAAAATGTAGAGTAAAATATCCTAATCACCCTTCTATTTTGCATTAATTACACAAATCTCACATCTATTTTGAAAATATACACATAATTTTAAACCGTTAATTCCGTTAAAAATATTCTAAAACTATATTTTTAATTGAAATTTATTATTTATTTACTAATTTACCCTTAAAGATATATCTTGAATTTTAATTCACAACTTGTAAATATCACAAACTTTTAAAAATTTGAGTAAGTTTTTAAATATTTGTAGAAAAAGATATTAAAATTTTAAATTTAAATGACTTAATGATATCTCTCAAACATATACTTCTTATTATGTTTTATAGAAAAAATGTGTTTAATATATATTTTTAGTCTTTTAAGAAACTAAAAATAAATAAATTTCAATAAATATGGTATAAAAATATAAATTTTATAATCTCAAAATTAATAAATTTTTAACATATTAGAAAGTTAAAAAAATCTATTAGGATAAAAATTTGGTGATATATTTTTTTTCACACACACATATAGATATTTGTTTAAATAATTCCAATGTTAAAGAAAGACATTTTGGTTAAAAAAAATTCAAAATTTAAAATTAACGGGCAACTAACGATATAGGTAGATAAAAATAGAATCTCAAAATATAAGTGAGAATTGTGTAACAGACATTTTAATTTTAAGGAATGTCTATATGGATTTTTAAAATAGAGAAGAGGTTTGTGTGATTAAAGCAAATCGATGGGTGGTTAGAATATTTTACTCAAAAATTTAATATTGTTTTCTATGTTTACATGAATTAATTAATGACATAGTTCATTCATCTCTTTTTCCCATTCTTTCTCTCTTTCATTTTTTTTTTTAATCTTCATAAATAAGTGTGTACCTGAAAAAAAAAAATACATGTCTTTCCTATTTATTGATTTTAACCAATATCTTAATGGAAATACACTTCTCATGTTATGGAGAAGTGTATTTTTATGTCATAGATACAAAAAGATGTGAGTCCCACCATTTCCATTCTTGGTTTATATATATATATAAAGAAGATGTGGGTCCCACTATTTCATATATGTGTAGGAATCTTCTTCTTCTCATATAACATAAGAAGTATAAACCCCTATCTTAATCTGTGTTATTTGAGTAGGTGTTATTTAAATCATTAAAAAAAAGGAAAAAGAAAAAACGGGAGGGAGTATTGATTTAATGTCCTTATTGGAATTTTATAACTTTTGTGTGCAGGAATTTTCAGGATATCTACTCTCGAAGACTTTGGCAGAAGAAGCTGCTTGGAAATTCGCAATAGAAAACAACATTGATATGGTCACTATTAATCCAGCCGGGGTGATGGGACCCCTCTTGCAACCAACGATTAATGCATCTACTGGGACGGTTCTAATTCTATTAAATGGTAGTAATTTTAGTTTGAGTGGCTAGCTATTTCTTATCTGATACAACATATTATTTATATAAATCCTTTTAATTAAATCACAGATATCAAGGAGATGTAGTTAACTCAATGATTATAAAGTAAATTTTTAATTTTAACCTCATTCATGAATGGATATCTTTCAACTTTTTCTTTTTTTTTCTATTTTTATTGATACAATTAATATAGATAAAATTATTACAATATCATTTATTACTAAAAAGAATATTTATAAATAAGATCAAATTTTTTAATTAAAAAAATTTATAAATAGAATCTGGTATCAAATTTTCATTTGACTTTATCCACCAAAAGTCACCGTTATTATTATGTTCTTTAGTTTCTTGTGTTACGAGCCCGCACTTGTAAACAAGACTTTTTATATCTCTGTCTTTTTCTTAGATAGGTCTCCAATTTTATTTTATTTTTTTAAATTAAAGAATGAGCAGTTATATAAATATACAAATGGAAAAGTACATTTTGAAATCTTATAAGAATAATAATATAATGATAATGGGGAAAACTTGAGTTTTTTTCTTATCTTCATTAGGCCCATAATTCACCAATCAAAATTTAGCACATTAATTTTAAATTTCTGGTGGATAAGATTTCATAGTTATGTTAGACCAGCATTAATAATAAAATTTCACATGTGCAAGATTTAGTTAGATAATTAGACTTAATGAATTTTAATCAAATGAACTTAAGTTTTATTTAATATATTGATAATTAAGCATCATTTCTAACCAAGCTTCTACTATTATTATTATTATTGTTGTTATTGTTGTTATTATTATTATTATTTAACTGAGATTATGTAATTTTCAACAGAGATTTTGTCATTTCCTAACCATTGTATAGCGCTTCCCATAATGCTAGATCAGAATATTTTAAGCTGTAGCTTAAACTTGTTTTAATGCACATTGTATAATGCTTTCTATAATGCTAGATCAGAATATTTTCTGTTTTGTTTTTGTTTTTGTTTTTGTTTTTGGGGTCTATGTAGCTTTCAACTTTGTAGTGTTATATACTCTTCATCATCCTTGTTGACTCCAACCGTGCATTAAAAGGAAACTTGAAACCAGGGACTGGAGTTGGCATGAAAATTAGTGACACAATTCTATCCTATACAAAATGTAAAGGAGATCTTTCAGATGAACAAAGTTATAGTCTAAATATACTTTTCTACAAAATTTATTTATTAAGGATCCAATAGTCTGACTTGTTTGTGATTTAACTTTCCTTGTTACTTTGAGAAATATTTGATGACTTCTATGTGTTATATGTACTGTTTAGCCCCCAGACAAGAATTTTTGCATCCCACCTTTTAGGACTCTTTCCATCCTTGATTTATGCAGGTGCCCAGACATTTCCAAACATATCATTTGGATGGATCAATGTGAAAGATGTTGCAAATGCTCATATTCAAGCATTTGAAGTTCCTTCTGCTAATGGAAGATATTGTTTGGTTGAGAGAGTGGCCCACTACTCGAAGCTTGTGAAGATTTTACGTGACTTGTACCCTCAATTGTCACTTCCTGAAAAGTGAGTTCAATTATTTCTATAATTTCAAGACTGCATATAATGTATAGTTTAGTTAAATATCTTGCTCTAATCTTTTTTGCGAATTTATCTCTTTTCCAAAATGTTGAATTATCTTTTTCCTTTTTGTTTTTCATCTATTGTTTCTTCTCTGTTGGGGTATATTATCATGTTAAATAGTCTACCATATTCTGCTGTGGAAGCAACAGATTTCTTTATATGCACTTAAATAAGGATCAGTTAGTTTAAGATTAAGAAAAAGTGGTTAGCATGAAAAAGTTGTTGAGAGTAGAAAGGAGTTGTTGGGAGAATTTAATCTAAACACGAGGGATATGTTGCAAAAAGCTTATTTTGATAACCTACTTGTAATAGCTTATAAGAAAAATTAAAAGTTGAATCTTTTAAGGAAACCTTAATGATTGTGATGTATCATTGTAATAGAAATCACAAGTCAATTGGATTAGTTAGAATGTAACCGTTAGAAGAGATACTAAGCCTATAGATATAAACTCACTTGTATTCAATTAAACTTGTTAGATTTAATATGATATGGATTTGTTCCAGTTCCTATTCTCTATCTCTCGTCTGATTCTCTCTTCTATTTCTCTATCTCTCAATTCTGCTTCTCTATTTAACGTTTATATGCAGATATTCCTTTAACGCGGGAAGCATAGGACATATTGAAATAAGTAAACATGTTTCCAATTTCCATTTAAAAAGAAAGAAAGAGCGTTCTTCTTTGTTTGTTACTGAATTAAGGTGAAGGCACTACTACAAAATATGGATATTACTACCTTAAAAGACGTCATTTTTTTAAAAAAGGAAGTAAAAAGTAAAGTCAGTGGCATTGTTGTAATTATTTACTTGATTTTGAGACTTTAGACAACCTAAATATTAATTTAGGACGTTTAAAATTTTTTTTGACATCCTAAATATATTTTAGGACGCCTAAAATGTAGTATTTGGCGCAATTTATGACAATTTTTGGCGCAGGAAAATTTTTTGGCGCCCTAAAAGTATTTCAGGACGCCAAAATCAGCGTTTTTGGCGCAATTTACAAATTTTGGGAAATATTTTGGCGCCAATAATTTTTTTTTGACGTCCTAAAATAAGATGCAGGAAGTCATAGTTAACATTTTTGGCGTTCTGAATTATGTTCCGGACGTCCAAAAAAATTTTGGCGTCCCGAAGTATGTTCCGACGTCCAAAATTTTTTTTTTCGTCCCGAAATACATTCAAGACGCCAAAAAAAAAAAAAAAAAAAAAAACACTGTTATTTCCTAATTTTTGGACGTCCTGAAATACATTCAGGACGTCAGAAAAAAAAAATAGAACCCAAAAAAAACCTGATTTGAATTCCTCCATCGTCCCAAATCCCAATCCTTAAATGTCACTTTTTCAACTTCCTCCACACACACTCTCAAGTTCTCCACCCCTTTCCTCCTCTACCCACATCTAATCTCTTCTCTCTCATACTAGTCACCACACACACGCCTGCCTTGAGACTTGAGAGCACTGCGCCTAATCTTTTCTCTTCCTCACCACACACACACGCCAAGACCTGAGAGCACTACACCTATGCATCTCTTCTCACATCTCATCTCTTCTATCTCTCAGAAACACACAAATGCCCGTCTTGGAGGAGCTTGACTAGAGAAGAGAAGCTGGCCTCCATCGTTGCCGGCGATGTGAGTAAGGAAGTTCCAGATCTGTTTTGTTTTTCCCATTTATGCCTCTGATCTGTTTTTTTATCCCATTCTTGCCTCTGATCTGTTTTGATTTGTGATTTGTTTGGTCCTCCGCTTAGTAAAATGACCAAATAAATTGTTTTAGTAATAAAATCATTTCTTTGATTCTTAGTTCTTACGCGGTGGTGCGAGAGGGTAGCGTTAGCTTTGGCCATGGCTTCCAACGCCGGCCAACGGCTTCAATGTCGGAAGAGGAGCTCACTCTGACAGTGCAGTGGAGCCGTAAGGAGTACACCATCCGAGTTTGTGGCAACGACACTGTCGACGAATTGAAGCGCCAAATCTGTGAGCTCAGCAATGTTTCGCCCAATTGCCAGAAGCTTCTGTACCCTAAAGTCAGTTCTAATCTCGCCTGGGTTTTTTTTTTTTTTTTTAAAACGCAGTAAGGCGTCCTGAACACAATTCAGGACGCCTTACATAAGGCGTCCTGAATTTCTTGTAGGGCGCCAAAAGTCAAATTTTTTTACTTCCCCCTCCAAGACGTCCCTCTGAAAAAGGACGTTAAATAGGCTTTATTTAGGACGTTTTTTGTAGTAGTGAGGTTTTTATGACGCAACACAACCTACAAAGGGAGTGTTTTGTCCCGTCATTTTGCAGATTTTGATAAATGCCTCTAATGTTTAATTTAATAACGAAAATCAATAATCTATCATGATCCAAAGATCTTCGTTTGACTGTTGTGAATGTTGCATGTAACGGAATATCCATGTTTGACTGTTGTGAATGTTGCATGTAATGGAATATCCATGTCATCTTAGAGCCAGTTTTAATTTGATATTTTCATCGTTCTGTATATTTGGAACTTGAAATGAATGGTATGGTTGAATTGGTGTGTTAATTAAAGACTTGAAATGAAGGGTATGTAGGATCCAGGGGAGGAAAAGAAATAGACAGCTTCAATTTAAATCGAAATTCTTGACAGTGACTGTCAATCCAATCTTTTAGCAAGGAGTTCTCATAGGCTAAGTTGTGACTTGTGACTGATTAACTCGTCTAACTTGGGAAATAGAATTCTTTAAATTTCTTGATATTGACAGATTTTGATCTTATTGCTCTTAAAACTATGTTTATAAACCAAATGGCGTGTATTCTCACTTCATGCCCATTCATTTAGTTCATGTATTTTATTTCTGATTTTGTTGTTGTTGTTGCTAATTTCATTTCTTGCTTTCTCATCATTGATAGGTGTGCGGACGATAAGCCATTCATGCCGACATTCCAGGTTTCTAAAGAAAAAGCAAAAACACTGGGAATTGAATTTATTCCATTGGATGTGAGTCTCAAGGAGACTGTGGAAAGCTTGAAGGAGAAAAAATTTGTCGACTTTTAACTCTGCAATTTCTATTTGAAGATTAAATGTTGGTTATCTCAAGCATGCTTTGAGTTGATATATGTGGAGCTGATAGCTCTAGCTCCTATTGTAATAAAATAAACGGTGTTTGAGAAGAAATTGAGAATGATACGGTGCTGGTATATATAGGACCTATTTGGAATGAACTTTAGTTTGTCTATGTGATATAGACAAACCTGACAAAATAAAGTGTGGGACTATATTACTTTCTTTCGTGTTAAACATTGATTCCTAGTATTTTATGGCCATGCTTGTCTTTGTTGTCAATGCTGTGATACGTGATACAATAGACTACCTCTTGTCAGTAAGATGGTGAGGTAGTTGATCTTCTTTGAGGAGCGTAAAAAAGTTAAATAAGTTATATTAAAGTATTTATATTTATCAATTTTTTTTTTCAAACTAATTTATTTTGTTTATAAATTGATATATAATATAATAATATACCATATATTTTATAATTAAGTCATTTATTTAGTTTTTTTTTTAAAAAAGAAAGTCTCCATGTTCTTATGTTAAAAATGAGAGAAAATAATTAGAATTAATTCATGTAGATGTTGGTGAATTGATAGAGGATAAGATTCATTTAATGTTGGGAAACGACAAAAAAGACAAATATGTAATCTAGTAGGAATTTGAGATTTTGATATTTGAACGTTGACAATTTGAGTATAGGTAAAGATGACAACTTAAAAATACAATTAACAAGTTGGTATACATAATGACAAGTTGGGGGTTGAAGTTGCTAATCTCTATACCCGATTAGCTAATTTCTATATTTAAGTTATCAAAATTCAAACTTCAAAATTTCATATTTCTATTGATTTACCTATTTGTTCTTTTGATAATTTAGTGGAGTTTTTGTAATTCAAATGGTATTTTTCTTTCATTTTCTTTAATACTCAATGAAATACATTGAAAAGTTCAAATTATAATATATTAATATAAGGTTATGAAAATTATATATATCATTTTATATTTTAATTTAAAATAGATAAATACATATACTTTTGGGTTAAGGTGCAAAAATATACATGTGGTTTGGTCAAAAGAGCGTCCAGCAGCAAGTGTTTTTTTCAAGTGCAAATGTGACTATGTAATACAAAAGTGGAGCAAAAGTCACATCTGCCGTTAAAGTTGATGATGTTGACTGTGAAGTTAGACAGTTTGACTAAAAGTGATGATGTGTATGCTGGTGGGTCCCACAGTGGTGTCCATATCAGCAATTCACAATCTCCATCCCTACTTCCCAAAAACTCTCCATCTCCATTTCTTCATCACGATGTTGTCGACGGCGGTGGATCGAAAGTCGAACCACACTCCTAAGGTGACTTGACGGAGGTCAAACCCAAGATTATCATATAAATCAGGATGCAAAACCATACCAAAAAAAAAAAAAGAACCAGAGCACCACGAGGCAACTGGTGTAAGACACTTGCAGGTGAAGACATTGTGGTGGATGATCTGAGAACCTCTGCGGGCATTTAAATGGAGAAGCATGTGGCTGAGCTGATGGAGCTGGCGTCTTTCGGCATTGTCAGGTTCCTAAAGTGATCGTGGCCAATCATCAAAAAAATGTCGCTAAATATGCCCATCTGATCTCCCCTCACCGTCCACATTATCTTGACTTTGATTTTCAAACACGCTTTTTTTTTTTCATTCTTAATGGTCCCAGATGAACTATGGAGGAAGAACCAGAAATACCCATCAGAGCGTTACAGGAAAAAGGACCGAACAAAAAAGGTTATCAGCAAGAGTAGGCTGGGAATGATTTGATTAGCATCTAAAAGCCTTCCCCTTTTGATTAATGGGACAAAATGAGGTTTTTCACTAAGGTCCTACATGTTTAACTTCACTCCCTAAGGTGAAGACATTATACACCTTTTAATTATTCAATTTTAATTCAAACAATCTCGAATTTACTTTTAGAATATCAAAGAGATGGTCTTAGAAAACACATTGACGAGGAAAAAAACACACATCTAACAAACACAGGATGTCCTACCGAAGTAGATCAAGCCACTCATAGGAAACAATAAGGACTGTTTATCGAAATAAACTAATTTCCATTGTGATTCAATTCAGTTATCTTAAAATCTTGGATGCTGGATTACTATCTTACACAACAGTAGCAGAGAAAAGATTACCATCGATTCAGCTGAAGGAGAACAAAAGGGGATCTCAACGTAGTTGGAGTCATGTGCGGGCAGATGCAAAAGCTGTTGTAGAAGAGGGACACCCGACCGTCGGTGCTGACAACGCCTCCCGCTGTGTCTGGCGTGGGTACTTCCACATGCTTTCTTGAATGGTTTCGTCGTGATGAAGAAGATGAAGATTGCATCGATCGCATCCTGATGAAGAAGATGAAGATTGAGAGTTTCTGCTGATATGGACACCACTGTGGGACCCACCAGCATACAAATCATCACTTTTAGTCAAATTGTCCAACTTCACGGTCAACGTCATCAACTTTAACGGCAAATGTGACTTTTGCTCCACTTTTGTAACCACATAGTCACTTTTGCACCTGAAAAAAGCGCTTGCTTCTGGGCGCTCTTTTGACCAAACCACATGTGTATTTTTGCACCTTAACCCTATAACTTTTTTCCTGATAAATTATAATTGCATTCATGACGAAAAAGCTTAGTCTGCTAAGCATCTAAGTAGGATACGTACATTTTGGAGAAGGTATGATAGATCCCACACAACATTTTTTGTCTCAGTAATGACTTTTATATGGGATTGCTTTATAAGTTTGCAACAGATAGGAAATCTATATGGATATATTGTTTGTTGTTGTCTAATAAGGAGGAAAGTCATAGCATCTCAAAGCACTAGTAACTGCAAATGAACTGCTCCAAGTTTGACCTTAGGAACAAGCAACCATTCATGGAAGCGAACATGGGCAAAGGTTATGTGAATATGCACGATTTGCTGCTTCTTCCCTGGCTTGCAAATGCTGAATATGACAGTCCACTGAGCAGAATAGTTCCATCGAGAATGTTGTATTTGTGTCTCTTGTATGTGTTGATCTTCTACATCACTTTCCGTGCATTCTCGGTTCTGCATTAACAAGGACGTAATAGCTGATGTTCTAGATTGAGCCATGCTGATGACTTTCTTTGGAGAGATTTTTAGACCTGCATGACAAACTTGATTTCTTAATTGAAATTTTTGATGTGCCTACTCACTAGTTAACCCTCCTCCTTCCGCTTTATTCCTCAGTCAATCGCCTCCTTTGTCTCCATAGTTGTCGTCGAGAGCTGCAACCATTCCCGCTCCATCGTAGATAGGATAATTACTCAATTCAGGGAGTACTTGGACACTTCCCTCACAGTCACTCGCTTTGGCCATCCCACCTCCCTCTGGGAGAGCACCGTCTTCAACCTCCTCGGCAAATCCTTGCCGGGACTAGTCTTAGCTCTTTAACTCTGTAACCGAGTCTGTCCGGAAAAAGAAAATAGATCTATGTTACTTTGCCACTACAAAAAAACGGGTCTTTAGTAGCGGTTAAAATCGCGCATTTGTAGTGGTTTTTGCCACGACAAACAACATTTGTCACGGTTACACAAACCGCTACAAAATCGACCGAAACAAGCACATTTGTAGCAGTTAAAAAAACCCGCTACTACAACCACATAAACCGCTACTGTAACTATAGCGGTTTTAGTTGACCGCCACTATATAAGGCCAAACTGAAGGCTTATTTGCACAATAATCGCGGTAGAAAAACTGTGACAAAATGAATAAATTTTGTCGTGGTTATATATCCGTTACTAAATAGTCCAAAATATCTAGGAAAAAATTTTACCCAAAATATTTGTAGCGGTAAACCGCTATAAATAATTCCGGCCATTATTTTTTTTAAAAAAAGTTTTGCCGCTATTTTTTATTTTTATATTTGTAGCGGTTAAAGAACCGCTACAACAGTTGACGTTATTTGTTTGAAAACTTGTTTTGGTGCCTCGGTATGTTGTTATTTGTAGCGGTTATGTAACCGCTACAAATGAATGAAATTGGAAAAGAAAAATATTTTTAACCATTCTTATTAATCATTTATATTTTTATTAAAAATAAATGATATTAAAATATGATATTCGATTGTATAAGATTACTATAGATATGTAAAACAAAAAGAATATATGAGTATAATAAGAAAAATTTATGAGTTCATTGATATAAAACGAATTATAGAAAAAAAGTGGGAAAGTAGATCGAAGAATAAGTATGTGAAAGTAGGAAAAAAGTTAAAAATCCGACAAACTCCACTGTAAAATAAGAGAAGTTAATATCAACAGGATAGAACAAAAAAATATATTTCGATAATCACTAGATTTTATTAAGCTTGAGTGACACTTACCTCATTCAAACACCTCTCGTTGAGAAAACGCAAAAATATGAGAGAAGACGGGGAGAAAACGCGTGTAGAAAAGAGAACTGAAGCATATTGAATGTGGTTTGATGGGGTATTTATTTTGATCTCAGCACATCAATTTGTAGCAGTTAAGGTGTCGGTTTTTGGTAGCGGTTTATTTTAGTAGCGGTTTCGTTTATTTTTTGTAGCGGTTTCAATTTGCAAACGGTTATTTTGTTATTAGTGGCGGTTATTAACCGCTACAAATTTTTTTCTTGGGTTTTTTTTTTTAAAAAAACAAAAGGAAAATGAAGAGTAGTGATAATTTTTCTTCTCAATCTTCGTCAGCATCCCTACAAAGAAAGTTTTTATAAAAAGTTACGTGTGAGTTGGATATGGAATAAGACATATATAAAACTTTTGTGAAATGCTATTTTTAAATTTCATATTGCGTATATTAAAAAAACGTACTTGAACTATAGGTAAAGTGTCATCGCCGTCTGCAGGGAAATTTTTTTCGAACCGGGTGCCGGAGCGGCTCACAATCGTACGCAACGTTCTCACCATCGCCTATGTCATAAAGGTCCCGAGGCTTTAAATGAACCACCATATTCCAATCCAACGTGCCTCTCATCGACGACATAATAAACCCGATGGGCCTCGAGGCAAGAATATACGGCTCGTCATCTTCGAGACCGACCGGTGTGAATAGGCCGGGAGAAATTCACCGATGTGATGCCTAAGTCATCGAGTCGTGAGTCCCCGGACGTTGTCGTATTTGCCCACAAACACTTGAACAGCGTCACGGAGAAAAGGCCTTGGTAAGTTATCCCGACCACATCAACCAGTTTTCCATAATACGGGACGTCATCGAACTGCATGTTCCCGTCACTGCTGCTCACATAACTCCTCGTCCCAAACGTGCCATATACACCCGAGTTTTGGGTTAGCAATCCCTGATCTCGTGAAACCATGCAAAACTTGAAGCCATTGACATTGTATGCCGTAATCTTTGGGCGTGGTCAAGCGGGCCGATTGCGAGAGCTTTGAATGCTGGTGAGTGAGGGTTGTGGTCATTCATTATTCTCCTCCTAAACCAACCCTGGAATTCTCTGTGGACCTTTCTATCAATTTCGGAGGATGTCTGTGTATGGATCCTTAGCTAACGCTTCACATGACTCCTAAATTCCCTGCAATTAAACATGCGATGACGAGCAAGAAATGTGCCTATAAAATGTTAGGAAACATATAGGATAACACACACACACACACACATATATATATATATATATATGTGTGTGCAATCCTTTACATCGAAGGTACGGTTCAACTTTAGTGCAATTGATCAAGACATGTCTATGTGCTTGAAACTTCTCAAGTGCCGTGAGTTTGAAGTTCTCACATCCGCCAACCGGTTTACCAACACGAGGGAATAACAACTCAAGCCGATGACTCGCTCGGCTCGGATAATCGTCCACACGAGGCGGTCGGTTGAATGACATCTCAATGTCATCAAAGTACCTGGAACAAAAATACAAGACCTCATCCCTAAGATAACCTTCTGCTATTGAATCTTCAGGCCACGCCTTATTCCTCACGTAAGATTTTAGTTTCCCAAGAAACCTATAAAGTAATGAGGAAAGATGTCGATACATCAATGGTTAAACATGTGACTAGGAAGTAATATAATGCTGAAGTAATTAATTTTAAAAGAGTACCTCTCAATAGGATACATCCATCGGTAGTGAACTCAGGCCGTAAAGCTTTGTTTCGTGGACAAGGTGTCTTGTCAGTGAACCATGACCGTGAAAAATGAAGGAGGAAAGATCATCTCCAAATGGCACAAAAGTAAGAATGATTTGTCAAGCAGCTGGTCGAGCTCCTCCATGATCAACACCTTGGAACACAACTTTCGAAAGAAAGTACAAAGCTCGACCAAAACGATCGACACATCGAGAGGCGGTGTATTTTTTATGGCCACGGAAGTAATCTGTGCATAAGCACATGTGAGTCATGACTCTTCAAACAGTAACCTTTCGAGCCATACGTCCACACATCGTGAAATGTTGCTTGAATACCCGTCGAACTTTTATTTTCTTCAAAGTGGCGAGGAAGATTTCCTTATTCGGTTTTGTCGGGTGAATTTTGCCGGTTGAAATCGCCATGCTCATCCGGCCACGCATCTACACGAACCCCCATCTCCCGTAAATCTTTCCTCGCTTGAAGATGATCTTTTAACTTGCCCGGTTCGTTCATAATCGTGTGCAACACATTGTCGCCCACATTCTTTTCAATGTGCATGACATCCGACCGTGTCGGAGCAAATTATCATCCAATACGGAAGAGCGAAGAATACGCTTATCTTCGTCCATTGTTGGGTCACGGAACCGGAAGCCCGACCGTCTTTGTCCCTCGCTTTGTTGGATCGTCTTTTTCCCATACTCAAAATCGACATCCACAAGCTGCTCTATGATCTCTGCACCGGATAATATGCAAGGAGGTCCTCTTTTTTTCCTGTTGCCCATTGAAAAGATTGCGTTGTAACCTAAACCTGTGCGTACGATCAAGAAACCTCCGATGACCCATGAAGCACCACTTACGACTGTGGGGAAGGCGCACTGAGTCAGAGTCAAAATTGCAAGCCGGACACACAAAGCCGGTATGCACATTCCACCCGGATAATGTCCCCAATCCAGGGAAGTCACTGATAGTCCACATCAACGCCGCACGCAAGTTGAATAGTGTCTTCTCGTGCGTGTCATACTTCTCCACGCCTACATTCCACAACTCCACCAACTCATTGATCGGCGGTTGTAGATACACATCGATGTCATTTCCCGGTGCCTTTTTGCCCGAAATGATCATTGACATAATGAAGGAACTTTGTTTCATACACATCCAAGGGGCAAGTTGTAAGGTATCAAAACAATCGGCCATATACTATAACTTGTGCTAAGATTCCCAAACGGATTGAAACCATCGGCCGCCAAAGCAAGACGAACATTTCTAGGGTCCGCCGCGAAATCGGGAAAGTCTCGAGTCGAACGCTTTCCACGCTTCACCATCTCATGGATGTCTGAGTTTACCATCTTCGTTCTTGTCGGCTTCATGCCACCTCATATGCTCAGCTGTCTTAGACGACATAAACAATCTTTGTAAGCGAGGTTTTAAAGGAAAGTACCTTAGAATCTTTGCGGGTTTCTTCTTCTGATTTTTTCCCTTCTGAACAGTCCTTAACCTCGAAGTGTGACACTTCTTACAAGTCTCCCTCCGAGCGTCCTCCCCCAAATAAAGCATGTAGTCGTTGGGGCAGGCATCGATTTTTTCATAGTCCAATCCTAATCTGTTGATTATCTTCTTGGCCTCATAGAAGGTTGTGGGAATGTCCGCGTCAGGGAAAGCATCTCGTAGTAATTCCAAAGAACATCGACATCGCCTTATTAGTGATCCCACACATGCACTTGATATGGTACAATTTGATCGAAAGGATAATTTTGAGTATTTCGACAACCTTGATACAAAGGATGATCGCTCTCATCCATGAGGCTGAAAAATTCCCGAGCCGCTTCATTCCCGTAGAAAATCGGTTCAGACCCCGCACTTCGCGTGAAGTTGTCGTCTTGAACACCAAAAGCATCGCGAACAGCATCATTAACCGAATCATCTTGAGGTAGCGTTGATTTCCTACTTGTGAAGTTTGAGGAAGATGATCCCCATATCTCATACCATGTTCCTCACCATGAACACCCCAGAATGTATATGCTTCTGGGAAAGGCTTAATAAGAAGATGTTCCATAGCACCTTCTCGTGTTTGCCACTTCTTAAACTTGCATCTACAACAAGGACACACGATCTTGCCATTAACGCTAGCGTGAGAGAAGGCGAAATCTAAGAACTTATTCAATCCCACTAAATATACTTGGAGAACTGTAAGCGGCATGTTGATCCATGATTTATCCATCTCGTAGTAAACAAAGCAAAGAAAGTATATTAATGTAGAGACAAGTTTAATTACTTTCATCCCATAACTTGAGATCTTTAAATGCAACGGGAACATTTGTAGCGGTTAACAACCGCGGCGAAACCGCGACAATTTTTCAGCTCAAATTTGCGGTTAATGAACCGCTACAAATTTGAATTGAAAAATCGCGCCATAAACTAGTCGCGATGATTACGAACCGCTACAAAATGATGACCGTTTGAAAGTTTAAGCGCTTATTTTTTAATTTGAACTTCAAATTTGTAGCGGTTAACGAGATGAACCGCGACATATATATTTTGTAGCGGTTTGAGGGTCTAACCGCTACAAAATTTATTAACATTTGTTTTTTTTTTGGGTGATAATATTAACATATCTTTTTTATTACAAATTATAAACTCCGTTTATTTTTTAATAAAATTTAAATTTAAAAAACATTTGACTTAAAAAAAAGATAACAAATATTTAAATTTAAATAAATTGTCAACAAACATCCGACAAGTACAAACCGAATTCTTGAACAAAAAAAAACTAACTATCGAGCCCGATGATCGTCCCGTCTCGGTGGGGTCTCTCTTAGGGGCGGTATGGGCTCGACCAGAGGTAACAACCCCCTCATCTTGATCGGCGGCAACATCCGGACGGGGAGGGGGAGGCGGTGGAGGCGGGGGAATCCTCGAAGATGAACGGAGGGGGAGGCTCGGGGAGATGGAAACCGTCTGCGTTCGGTAGCAACTCGACAAGGCCCGGCAAGTGACTTCCGGCTAGTCCTCGATTAGCGAACCAACCGTTGAGACCCTTCGCATGCGCTAGTCCTAGCCTCATTTCTCGACCTCTCGCAAAGAACTTTGCTCGGCAACCTCAGTGCGGCAACCCGCTCGGCAATCATCGCATCAATCGCTTCGGTGGTGGCTCGCTCGAGCCGGCGCTCCCGGGGCGAGAGGAGGAGTCCTTGCGGTACGCCATGCTAGGCTCGGCGCTTAGCGCAAAGCCCTTAACACGGCCAGATGCTCGACCGGGCCCACGCAGCCTTTCAATGTGGCGTAGGATCAACGAGATCCCCGTGACTCCGTGGTCTCGCGACGACGTATCTCTTGCCGGCTCTCGCTCAATCCGGGTCGACGCATATATTTCATAAAACATTAATCAATCAATTTAATTAAATTTTAATATACAACATTAACTATTTAATTAGTTTTTTGTAACTTATTATTATCTCCTCTCGTCGCCTCGAGATCGGCGTCCCATCACGGTGTCTATGTGTGCGTTTCCACAACCGCCCATAGTCCGTCGACCACCCTCCCGTCGAGCCTTCTCTTGCCGAAAGAGTTAAAAGAGTATAAACTTTGTTATTTCCAAAACAAAACAATAATCAATTAAACATAAAATTAATTTAACTTTTAACATACCATCTCACTGTAGGTCATAGCAAACGTCTTGGATCCACCCGTGTGATTGATCCTTTGAGCTGCCCTGGATCTGGTGTTCCTCTGGGATAGAGCCTGCAAAATAAATGAGTAATTATACAATACCCTCATAGAAAAAAAAAGAACTATGATTAATTAAAAAACGTACCTGTGCCTCTGCACTCCTCCTATATTGGACAAAAGCTGCCCAATGATTTGGGTCCACGTCGTCTGGGACGTTCTCCATTCTCACGGGTGTAGAGACGACCCTCCGACTCTTCCACGCTTCTCCCATTTTCAACTTTACATACCTCTTTGCGTTGGCTCGCAGCTTAAACTTATTCTATATCGTAAAATAATTAGTAATTAAGTATTAATTAATTAAGAAACAGATAACTAAATTAACCACAATTTACCTGCACAACGTCCTCAAATTCCTTGTCCTTGGTCTCCTTCGGGATCTTTTTCCAATTCTGGAAAAAGATCGGGAACCATACCCAATTCCCGCCAAATTGTGACAGTATCGGTTCAACAGTGACCACCACCGCCGATCGGCCGGTCCGTGTCCGTGTTCCGGGGACTATCACGTGGTAGCCGTTCTCCCGACGAGGTGTGAACATCCGTCCCTCCTACTAATGTTCCCATATTCATCTGCACAATTATAAAAAAATTGTTGTATTGTACTTACATAAATTTTCACACGTCGGAATTTAAATTTTATTTTTTGCAAATAAACTACTTATACTTACCTTCGATATCCACCGTAAATCCGGTGGAACGAGAAGACGACGGTTGGGGGTACCCTTGTTCCCGCTCGTTGTCCTCGTCGAGAAACCGCTCCGCCTCCGCTATGGGAATCTCAATCTCGATCTCGTCATCATCACCATTGAGGATGTCCTCAGCGGCACGACTTGCGCCTCGTTGTCCACCTACGGTCTCTTGTAGGGTCTCAGGGTTTGGGATTGGGTCATTTTCAAAGAGCCCATCAAACTCATTCCCAACCTGAGGGGGTCGTGGGGGGACATTTATCTGAGGGGGCTGAAGGGGGACATTTATCTGAGGGGGCTGAACGGGGACATTTATCTGAGGGGGCTGAACGGAGACATTTAAAGGCCCATGCCCTCTCCTACGGCCTCCTCTACTACTACTACTCCTGATAGGCCTTTTCGAGGGTTCAACTATTTTCTCTTTCCCCTTGTCTTGAGAAACCATGATGTGAAAAGTAAAAGTACAAAGGTGAAAAGGTGAACAAGTAGCGCGTGAATTTCAAAAGTGAATATAAAAACCGCGTTTCGTAGCGGTTAAACCAAGTAACCGTTACAAAATTAATCATTTTGTAGCGGTTCAATATAGACCGCTACCCCAACCACGAAAATTCTTTCACATTTGTCGTGGTTACATAACCGCTACAAAATGAACAACCATTCAAATTACGTAGCGGTTCTTGAGGTAGACAACTACAAAATAATTAATCGCAGCGGTGATTTGTGTAACCGCTACTAATTTTATAATTTTTTTAAAAAAAATCCAAACTAATTAGTTTAGCGATAAACTAATTAGATTGGAATTTTTCCTTATTCCAAAAAAAATATTCTCAATTATTTTCTTTAAATCAGGAATAACAGGTTTATTGAAATTTCCCTAAAAGAGTCGATCTTAATAAATTTAGGAATAATAAGTTTAATCGAAGATTCAGATTCATTATAGCCACCGATGTTCCAAGAAAAACTCACGACTCATTTTGATCGAGATATTTTAACGAAAACAACGGTGGCTATAATGGATACAATCTCCAGGGCATGTTAGACATATTTAGAGGAGTAGAAGTCTTCGAGTCAATAGAATATCGAATCGATTGTCACCAAGGAACCTTCTCGGCTTGAACGATGAGAAGACAGACAAATATCTGCAGCACTCATCTCCCGAGATCGGTCGCAGATATATGCCCGTCTTTCCGTTTTTGAGAACAAAGCCAAGAATGCTCTTTCAAATACAAAGCCATATTTAGAATATTTTTGAACATTATAATTGTTGTACGGATGGAATTGGCTATTTATAGAATAAAGTTTGTAGCGGTTATTGTGACAACCGCTACCAATTTTGAAGTTTTGACGCGGTCAACGTGTTGCTTTCTTTTAACCGTGACAAAGGTGTGTCGTTTCGTGATTTGGTAGCAGTTATTTTGACATAACCGCTACGAAAAAACCGCGACGGACTTCGCGCCATAACACGCCAAGGCTGGCGCCATATTTGTAGCGGTTTGGTTTTGTGAACCGTGACAAAAAGCGAAGCAAAATGATCAGCATTTTGGCGGCAATGCTTCCGTTACTAATTTGTGGCGGTTTGGGTTTAAACCGCTACTAATTTGTTAATTTGTAGCGGTTTTTCTTGACCGCTACATGTACACCGCGACAAACGTTACGTTTTTTTGTAGTGTGCCTCCTAAGCAATGCCACAATGCAAAAAGCCAAAAGTGAACAAGGGAATCAACTAGAACCCACCTTTGTATTTGGCATCGGAGTTCAGATCCTTCTGATCTGAATACTAAAAAAATGGGGGTATACAAAATATGGTGGAGAGAAACACAACAACAGATAATAGTAGAATGAATATGCATATGAGACCAATGAATTTTCGAATTGTGGTAGCCATACCCACACCGGATCTCCACATTCTGTTGGGGATCCTCGGAGGCTAAACCGTAAGGTGAAGGCTTTTCTTTGTCGGCCTTTTCCATTGGAAGCAATGTAGGTGAAGTGGAATATGGTCAATGGTCGATTTGGTGAAGTTGGGATGAGCTGGAATCGTCCATTGTGGCTTCAAGAGTGAGGAAAGTTAGGTGAAAGATGAAATTTGAGATTGTGTTGGTGCAAGTTTCTTTAGGCGTCCCAATTTTGAACTAGGGACGTCGAAAGATCACTTTTGGTGTCTCAATACTAAAAGGAACGCCAAAAGGTAGAGTTAAGACTCCTCTTTTGACGTCTCTTTTTTAAAATGAGGCACAAAAAGTAGACTTTTGACTTCTCTTTTAAAATTGGAATGCCAACATCCCCTTTTTTTGTTGTCCATTTTTTAGTTAGGACAATAAAAGTATACTTTTGGCGTCTATTTTTTTTTAACGGGACACCCAATATTTCAAAATTCTTAACAGAATTACAAAATGCCATCTCTATTATTTTTTACTTCTCTTTATAAAACGGACATTTTTTGGGACGCCATTTTAACTTCTTGTAGTAGTGGTAATAAATAATAAATGTTTTTGTACTCAGAAATCATTTGAGTTTCTTGATCATCTTCAGCAAAAAGAAAGGGGATTAGTGTCAAATTAGAGATGGAAAGAGCAGGAAAAAAGCAAAAGAAATGGAAGCTTATAACACTTGTAATCAGTAACTTGTGTTAGTGCGCATTTGCATTTGGAAGATATGTTTTGGTTGATTAGCTACTCTATACGCTGTGATGAGCTAAGCTGTGATTGGGAAGACTTTGGATTATACCTAGCAATGTAGAGTTAAACACAAATTGAGATACAAATTTAATCACTCAAACAACACACAAATTGTTCTACTATAGTTGATCATCATTTGAAAATATTTTAACAGTACGTATTTAAAATTTTAATGGTTGCACTTTTTTTTTTCTGCTAATGAAATTCACTATGCAAGTGTTAGAAAGACTGAAAAAATAGTTTATAATTAAAGGACCGAACTGAAAATTTACATTAAGTTAGATAACCAAAACAATAACATTTCAGTCGGCAGGAAGAGATTGAAGAAGCAGGTGATGAGCATTAGGAATAATCAAACTATTCAAGATTGAAGCCTTTCACTCAAGTACTTAGGTGCCTGCAATTATATAAATCCCCTACCTACTCATAAAAACACTAGATTGTATTGTTGATTATTCTCAACGTTCGATCTTTCTTGAGCTATTAACTTGCCATCATATATATAAACCTTTGCAAGTAATATAGGTAATATAAGCTGTAAATATTTATTCAGACAATTAAAAATATGGGAGTATGAGTTGCAAATAATTGGAAATAATCTATATTATTTTAATGTCTAATTTTAATAGTCTAAGTTCATATTTGCAACTTAATTATTTTTTAAAAAATTAGGATCAAATTATTGTTTAATTAATCTTTTGTGACCTAATTAATTTTTCCTTAATTTGTATATATCATAATTATCTTCTAGAAATGAAAAATTAAACTCATTTCGCATGCATCAAAAGAATAATTAATTACATGGACAATAAATTGATTAGATTTAAGTTTATTTTCCTTGATATGTAGCCTTTAAAATACACACATACCTTAGAAAAAGTTATTTTCAGTTATTAAATCCTAGCCGTTCATGAGATATAACAGGTATGTGTACATCATATATCAAGGTGAGACGCTCATTGTTAGAAAATTTGAGTGGTCTAATGAAATTCCTAGTAGACATTGTTTTACTAGAATATGGTTTTGACAGTCCTTTGTTTTAGGTTTAACAGCACATTGTTTTCTCAATCTAAAGCCTTAATTCACATCTATAAAATGCCGTTAGCGTATCTAAGACGCACAGACTTGTGTAAATGTATCTTCATCATATTTTATTTGTCATAGTTTTCATGAATAAATCACCCATGAAATTTGTTGCCGAAGAAGATGATGATGCCACTAACACAATCTCTAGCTGTTTAAAAGAAATATCAAATCAACGATATACCAAAAAGTATTGGATCTTTATTTGTTATCAATTGTTTGATATAATCTTATATTCCATTCAATTCAAATCATTTAGGTCACTTTTCATGGGTATTTGAATTTGAAGTTTTTGATTTCTAGGTTTTTTATACTTCTTTCATCAAGTTGCTTCTTGGTTGCAGTAGCCTAGGTGGCCGATGTTGAGTCCTGAGTGGTTTTTGATAGTGGAGGGTGATGTTGTGATTGAGTTTTGGTGCTCATCACTTAGTGATGATTGACTGTCCAGATCTAATCTTTATTGTCACAATTTATATTTTTTTTTCTGAAAAAATATTTTATTGGACACAGAATCTAAAATAAAGAAAGTATTTTAGTGGTCAGTTTTTTGAAAAAAAAGAAACATGATTTTATTATTTAAAAATCGTGGGTTGAAAATCTTACATCCAAACCGTTTAGATTGTATTTGGATGGTGTGGATCACCTCACTACAGCGTAACCATGAGTGCCACGGTGTTCTAGAGATGGTTCTTTGGGTCGGAGAGATGATTTTTGCTTTCATTTATCAGGATAGCTGAGTCTTTTCACAATATAAACACATATAATTTAAAAAAGAATAATCCATTTTCATTTTTGTCTCCACCATTTCCATTTCCGTTTCCATTTCAATCAATAACTTTTTCAGTTCACCAATCTTGATAGTGCGTTTTATATCTTTAATCAACCTGCAGCTCTTAATTGAGAGGTGGGAATTGGTGAAAGAAGAGTAGTTCTTGTGCTTTTACTCTTATAACTATGTTGGATTTTTTTTTTTTTTTGGGAATGAATACCGTTTCTATTTAAAAGTTCTTGGGTTATTATTTATCTCAAGAGCTTCTGGCAAAAAAAAAAAAAAAAAAAAAAAAAAAAAAAAAAAAATATTTATCTCAAGAGCTCATTATTTATCTTAAAAAAATTTTTTGGAGGTGCCCCAAACTTTAAACTATTTAGTGGGGCCATTTCATTCCTAATATATTAAAATATTTGTTGCAGACATACAAAAGTTTTTTGAAAAATAATATTATAAGCAGGTTTTGGTCAGTTTAAGCTTTTTTCCTCCGGTAGTTGTTAGTTCAAAATAACATTTATTTCGTAGTTTCTTTTTATTTCATTATTAATTATACGTATATTATTCCCATTTTTAAATTTTTTATTAAAAAAATTAAACAATAAAAATTTAAAGAATAATGGGTCATCACCTCATCGTCCACTTAGATTACTGTGAATTTGATTTAATTTTCAATTGAGAATAATTGGTACGCACTAACGTAAAATTAAAAGTAAGAACATCTAAATTATTTTTGGAAAAAGTTCAGAAGAATATCTTCAAAATTTGAAAATCCAAATAAGTGATTTTCTACTAAAATGAGTTGTGAATTACTAATCAAGAGTAATCAATACCTAAAATTTTCTGAAATTTTCTCATTATTCTATGAAATAAAATTGCTTTGGTTGATTAGCTACTCTTCGTCTCATCATCCTTTTTTCATTATCTCTCATAATCTTTAAATCACATCCGTTCAATCAATACAATACTACTTTAACTTTTCTCTCACTTTCTCAGTCAAAGGCCCGGATGAAGCCAATGAGAAAAAAAAAATGAGAAATAAGATAAGGAGAAGATCTTCTTCCCTCACTCTCACCTTGGGTGCTGCATTTCGAGTAGGCTACGTTGTGGCTGAGACTCTCCACGCCAGTGGGCCTCTCAAGATGCAAGCTTTGATTAGCTACTCCATCTTCTGTGATGAACTAAGTTGTGTTTGGGAGGACTTTGGATTATATTGTAGAAATCAGAGAGAGAAAGATAGAAAAAATATACTCTCAAATGAATGTGTTTATTCATATGCTCAATAGGGTATTTATACATAAGAGAGAAGACAAGAGAGTAATGACTCATTATAATGATTGATTTCCCAATCACTCATAATTCCTATAATCTCTAATTATATCCGATACTAATTAATTATAATATATTGATACTAATTTATTTCCTAACACTCCCCCTCAAGTTGGAGTATAGATATTAGTCATGCTCAACTTGTTACAAGAAAATATAATATAAATAAATCCAAACAAAATAATTTTTTTCTTCATGAGATCTTGAATCCATCAACAAGTTCGGCCACATCCAAGAATAGTTCAACCAAATGTCAAACTGAGGACATTCAAAAGAAACGATCCAAACACCTTCACCAAGAGTTTGAATAATAGAGCACCAAACCAAAGTAGAAGCTGCAGCAAACGGTCTCACAAGCGACCAAACAATACTCCAAACGTCTCAACAGATACAAACACCAAAGAAACACCTCACCAGAGGCAAAGAACAGACGGGTCACACAAGGACCACCAAACTCCTCACCAAGGACACAAAGCATGGCATTCAAGACAAAATAGCACTTCATGAAAGTGTTGGAAAATGTAACAAACAAAGAATCCAGCCACTAGAGACAAGTGAACATGCACGAAACAAAATGCCGACATTGCTTTGAAACACTAGAAACAACGAACCCGCCTCATAACACAACCTTCGAAGCAAAGAAACGGCCCACATACCGGGAATGAAGGCTCGACGTTGGAGAACGACTAGAAAATAAGTGCAGCAACCAAATGACAGCAAACGTCACATTAGTGACCAAATGGAAACAACAGCCACCCCAGTGACCAAATAACACTTCCACAACTAGAAACCGAGGAGGTCTACACACTTTCTCTCTCCCCCTGTGAACAGTGACTAACACGGTCATTGTTCACAAAACAACAAACGAAACAACACCACACTCAACCAGAAAATCGACAAAAACTGAAGAAGAGCAAAACAACAAAACTCAATTGCAAAATGCAATCTTCTAAACATGAAACTGGCCTAATCTTACCGGAAAAGAAAAACAAAGATGGCACTTGTACAGACGCGTTGGTTGGCCACTGTTACTGTGAAAACTCAAATTAATCAAGAACAATACAATTCCAAAGCTCAGCTCTGATACCATGAAGAAATCAGAGAGAGAAAGATAGAGAAAATATACTCTCAAATGAATGTATTTATTCATATGCTCAATAGGGTATTTATATATAAGAGAGAAGATAAGAGAGTAATGACTCATTATGATGATTGATTTCCTAATCAACTCATAATTCCTATAATCCCTAACTATATGCGATACTAATTAATTATAATATATTGATATTGATTTATTTCCTAACATCTATCAATGTAGAGTTAAACACAAATTGATAAATCAAATTAATCAATCAGACAATACCCAATTTGTTCTATAGTTTGTCATCATTTGAAAATATTTTTATCTATTTAAAATTTTAATGACAGCAATTTTTTGTTAATAAAATTAGCTATTTAAGAATTAGAGGACTGAAAAATTAATTTATAAAAATGAAAGAATCGAACAGAAACTTTATATAAAGTTAGATAACCAAGCTATATACTTTTGTCTTTGAATTTATATGTAGTTAACAACGACATTGCATTTGGGAGGTAGATATTGAAGAAGCAGGTGATCATAAGGAATAATCAAACCATTCAAGATTGAAGCCTTTCATTCAAGTTTAGGTGCCTGCAAATATTTAAAATCTTCTAACTACTCATAAAAACACGAGACTACACTGTTGATCACTCTCAACCTTTCTTACGCTTTTAACTTGCCATTATACATACATTTATACACACACACACACTCACTTTGCAAGTAGGTAATGTAAGATGTAAATATTTATTGAGACAATTACAAATATTGGAGTATGAGTTGCAAATAATTGGAAATAATATATAAGGTTCGAATAGTCTAAATTCATATTTGCAACTTATTTTTTTGAGAAAAAAAAAAAAACAGGATCAAATTATTGTTGAATTGATCTTCTGTGCACTAATTAATTTTTCCTTATTTTTATACATCATAATTATCTTCTAAAAATGAAAAATTAAACTCGTTTCACAAGCAATTAATTACATGGACAGTCAATTGATTATATTTATCTTTCATTTTCCTTGAATTCATAGCCTATAAAACACATTGGCGTTACTTTAGAAAAAGCTATTTCATTTATCAATTAATCCTAGCCATTCATTCACATCATACCAACCATTATTGTAAGAAAATTTGAGTGGTTTCATGAAACTCCAGCTGATATTCTTTTACTAGAACATGGTTTTGACAGTCCATTGATTCAATAGCACATTGTTTTTTTTTAATCTGAAGCCGTATTTCTCATCTATAAAATGCCATTAGCTTATCTCTATTAATACATAGAGTTGTCTAAATGCATCTTCATATTTTATTTGTCTTAGTTGTTTTTTTTTTTTTTTTTTTTGAAGAAATCACCCATCAAATTTATTGCCGGAGAAGAGGAAGAAGATAATGCCACTAACATAAATTTTTTCCTTTGAAACGAAATCAAATCAACAAATACCAAAAGGGTATTAAATCTTTACTTTTTTTGTTATCAGATGTTTGATATAATATATGTTCCTTTCAATTCAAATCATTTGGATCACGATTCATGGATCTTTGAATTTGAAGTTTGCGACTTCCAGGTTTTTTGTAGTTCTTCTTTCATGAAGTTGCTTCTTGGTTGTTGTTATGAGATGTAGTGGTCAAGGTGGCCGACGATGAGTTTTGAGTGGTTTTTGAGACTGGCGAGTGATGGTCGGATTGAGTTTTGGTGCTCATCACTGGGTGATGATTATCGAATCCAAATTATCTAGGTCTAATCTTTATAATTCAAATTTATGTTTTTTTTTTTTTTTTTTGAAAAATATTTCAATGAGTACATCATTTAAAATAAACATAATATTTTAATAGTCAGTTTTCTCAAAAAATAATTTTATTATATAAAAATCATGTGTTCAAAATTTTAAATCTAAATTGTTGAAATTGTATTTGAACAATGTGGATCTCACTACAAAAGGTGCATCATGGTATTTTGGACATGGCTCCTTGAGTCGGAGAGATTTTTTTTTTTTTTAATTGATCATTGATCCAGGTAGAGGAGCCCTTTCACAATATAAATACATATAATTAAAAACTTGTTCAAATTTTTGTTGAGTTTCCATGATCATATCATACTAACAAATTTTAAAATCCATTTTTATTTCTATCTCCAGCATTTTTATTTACATCTCAACCAATAACTTTTTCGGTACTCCAATCTTGATAGTACAATTTATATCTTTAATCAACCTTCAGCTTTTAATTGAGAGGTAGGAATTGGTGAAAGAAGAGTAGTTCTTTTTTTTTTTTTTTTCCTTTACTCACTAATACAAAAATGAGCTTTAAAACCGCCTTATTTAGACTGGATTATAGAGAATTAGGCCTAAAAAGTATGACCGGTGGCAGTTTCGTAAATATAAATAACTTTTTGGACCAAATTATAGAGGATCCGGTCTAAAAAGTATGACTGGTGGCAATTTCGTAAATATATAGAACACTTTTACGACCGGATTATAAAGGTTCCGGTCTTAAAAGTATGACTGGTGGCAATTTCGTAAATATTATAACACTTTTAAGACCAGATTATAAAGGATCCGGCATTAAAAGTACGATTGGTGGCAATTTTGTAAATATATAGAACACTTTTAAGATCGGATTATAAAGGATCCGGTCTTAAAAGTTAAAAAAAAAAAAAAAAAATTGCTAAACCTGTTAAATCTGTGAGTGTGCTTGTCTTCTTGGTGATATAACATTTGCTCAGTTATAGATTTAACGGGTGTCCCAAGAGCCTCACGGTTCAAATCCTCAACAAGAATGCCATCATCTTTCTCTAAACTACTCACAATCTTCGTAAGTCGTCCTAAGAGCCACACAATCAAATCCTTAGCAACATTGGCGGTGAGATGCTTCGAGGGTTTTACGATGGTGTCTACTCCAATCCTCAGCAACAGCAAAAGTGTACTTGCTTCAAGGATTCTAGATGACGACGGCTCCTTCCTCTTTGATCTATGGCTCCTCCCACTCCGCCTTCTCATAGATCCGGCTTAAAATCAAACCCAGATCTCTTCTTGCTTAAATAAGTATGTTTGTTCCTACCTTAACCGCTCTTACTTAGATCTGGACTTCGATTTTGGTTGCTTGAAGCTTTGCTAGCACCGACACACAGGATCCTGCTCAGATTTGGTTGCTTTAAGCTTGTGATTTTTTTGTAGATCTGGACTTCAATTTCACCTTTGATTTTATATTGATTCAAATTCGATTTCCATGGTGAATGGTTTCTGTTTCTTGTTATTTTTTCTTATTTCTGGACTTTGTAATCATCTTCTTTGTTTTTCTTGTTAGTGTTGCTTCCAATCTTCTCTTTCTTTTTGTTTTTTTTTTCTTATTGGTGTTGCTTCCAATCTTCTCTTGGTTCTCTGTCGCTGATGATGAAGGGATATATTCAAAATGTTGCCAGATCTGGTAATTTGGGATCTGTTGTTTCATTTGGGTTTTTTTTTATTATTATTTTGAAACACTTTTAAGACAAGATATTTTAAAAGTTCGGTCTAAAAATGATTTTTTTTTTTAAACTGGTCGTTCATTTGGTCTTAAAAGTAACATATTTTTAAGATCGTATGAAACGAGACTGTTCCGAGATCCGGTCTTACGAGGTATTTTTCGTCCGGTTTTAAAAGGCTTTTTTGTACCGGTGACTCTTATAACTATGTTGGCATTTTTTTTTTTTATTATTGAATGAATACGATTTCTATTTAAAAGGAAAAACATTTATATTACGGATTTTCAGATTTTTTTTGAAGGATATGAAAAAGTTGCTTTTCAGACCATAGTTGTAATTTATGTCAATCTCAGTCTATTATCCATATTTGTTCTAAATCGCATTTAACTAGGTAATCTCTTTATGGACAAAATGAGTTATTATGGTTGAATCTTCTAAATCATATGCTTGAGAATTGGCATATAATTATTTTGGGAGAGTTAAAATCAAAGTCATTTATAAGAATTATTTATCTCAAAAGCTCATACTCACTTTGCTAATCGTTTTTCATCTCAATTCTCAAGCTTGTCCACGTTTGAGGGAGACGATGGTGGCACCAAGGGTAAGGTAAAGGAAGTGGGATTTTTTTACTTCTTTAGGCTCCAATTAAGTCCCTTTAGTGGTATTTGGTAAGCCAATTCGTTTGTGTGCCTTAATTTTGTTTTCTACACATAGTTTCTTGCCTTGACTTTACACACACACACACGTATGTATGTGTGTGTGTATATAGTGCTGGAAGGTCATTTTTATTGTAAAAGTATTTGTGAAAGACCTGTGGTTATCTTTTTTTTTTTTTTTTTGTTTTGTTTTTTTTTTAACTCCATGCCAGTCCGAAAGTTCCAAAAATGGTGTAGTGTGGCTCTTTTTAATTAATCCCATCTTACGTTGAATGTTAAAATTTATTGATTGTAATACCCTAAAATTTGTATTTCTCCTAAATATCATATTTTGGCAAGTAATACCTATTAAATTAGGAGAGTTTGTTGTCTCTAAATTTTTAATTGATTTATTATCATTTTTAGGGCAATTTTTCTTTGGAATCTAATAGTTCCAAAATCCAATTTTCTAATCTTCAATTAGGGATCATAAAATACCCTACAATTAATATTTTAACATCTAGTTTTAACCAAAGATAAGCCATAAAGGGTTATGAAAATAATTAAGGTGATTAAAGAATATTAAAAACAATTATGAGGCAATTAAATTTTTATTGCGTAATTGTTCACAATTAATCTTGGGGCAATTTAAAATCAACAAATTGGAATATTTTGGCTTAATTGAATATTAAAGGCCAATAAGGGTTCAAGATGAGCATCAAATGAATTTCTAAAGACCATAATTGATTTGATAATCAATCACACTGTTATAATTAAGCCTAATAACATCTAAAACACTATGTTAGGAATAGTAACTTGGATTAAATTAGTAACCCCTAATGTTATTGTGTTGGGCAAAATTCATAGTAATAAAAGAGGCAAAAGATTAAACAAAAATATAAGAGTAGAGCACATGTGATATAAGATAAAAATATGCTATAGTAAGTAGGATTTTTCTACACAAATGAAGAGCCAAGATTTAATCTCATAAAGCTAAATCCAATGGCCTAAATTAATTTCATGTTTAAATCTTTAATCCATGAGAAAATGAATTAACCAATAAGGGGCCTTGAACATAGGATATTTTGAGCTATGTGGGAAACACAATTAAAGCGTGATTGAAGGGGAAGGGGCCACGGTTATACATGCTTGAGGAAGGAGAAAAAGTGTATAAAAAAAAAATCTAGATATTATTGAAATCAAATCACATGGGATAAAGAATTATTTGAAGGCACGGTCATTTATTGTCAAATGGATGAAGGTGAGAGGGAGATAAAGGGCACGGTTGAGAAGGAAGAGATGATGAGTTTGTGAATTAGCTTTGAAAAGTCAAAGTTATCAACTAACCAATAGGAAGCTAGAGTCTTTATTTGTTAGACTTTAAGAAGCACATATTTTTGAGCCAAAGAGAGGAGGGAGCACGGTTTGCTTTGGCTTGGGAAAGAAGAAGAGTAATTAGTTTATATTATTTAAACCAACACATGGGATAATTGAATTAAATTTATGGAAGAGGATATGGTACTTGTGATAGGATTTTAATGGAGTTGGAAGAGGATAGGATAAGGAATTTAATGGAAATGGAAGAGGATAAGAGAGAGAGAGAGAGAGAGAGAGAGGGGGGATGGATGGATGAGATTAAAACTTTCTAGTTAAGTTAAAATCCAAAGGTTAAAAATGAATAAAAGTTGTTAGCTAGTTAACCCTCAAAATTGCTATAAATAGGGAGGTAATGTCTTCATAATTTCTCACCAATTCACAAGCAAGCACAAGCTTAGAGAAACTGATTCTAAGAGTGAAAGAGTGAGTGAGAGTCTTGAAGAAAGGAGGAGCAAAGTTCTTGGTAAGTCTTCTAACTTTAGCTTTCAAGTTCTTAGCTATTTTGTTATTTTGATCTTTAGATCTTCCAATTGTAGTTTTGTTTTCATATTTTTTATTGTTAAAATTGTATTTATTTCGAAAACTTGATGAAGAAGAAGTTATAGCAAAATTTTTGGAAGAGAAACATCAAGTAACGAAGTTCTGGTGAAATCAATTTTGAAAATTCTGAAATCAGTGATGAACATGCCAAAATTTCTTATTGAAAATATAGTCACAAAATTCTGGAAAAATTCATGGTCAAAGTAGACATATAGGGATTTTTAAATATGCCAAGAACATATTAAATTGAGCTCTGTACAGTGAGATAAAAATTGTAGAAAATAGGCTACGAAATTCTGGAATTTTTCTGGGCAAGATATGAACACGTGAAAACTGGGAATTTTTCTTAAGTTCTGGGCATATACAAGTATTTTTTCTCAAAAATATACATCCTAAGGATTCCAAGGAATTTTACGGATCCTCGTTTCAATTTTTTTAGATTTAATTATGATTTTGCAAAGTTAACCGAAAAATCTGCCCAGAAATTCAGCATAGCGTTTTTTTAGAAAATGTGAGGGAAAAGTTGTAATAATAAATCCACCGAGGGTAGAAAGGTAAATTAAACACTTAGGATATTATTCTAAGCAATATGATATTTATCAAATATCATATAATAATCCGAAGATAACGTATAGGATATCCAGAAAGTCCGGAGTCGGATCAAAAGGCCGGACATTTGGCCGTTACACGGTGAAAGGTACGTTCGCGTACTGTAACACTAACTCTGATGCTTATTATATGCTTATATGTGATAGATAACTGTTGTGTGCTTATGAGATACATCTTCTGTGTGCTTATGTACTGTTAGGATACATTTCCTGTGTGCTTATGTACGATTGGGATACATCTGTTGTGTGCTTATGTATTGATTGTTGCTGAAACGCCATGAATATCTATCATACATATACTGTCATATTTAAGCATGAGGTTAACCATTACCTGAGGTTCAATGGGCATTGAACCTCAGCTCCTGCTATAGCCTTAGGATCCGGAGGATCGGGACCAAGGACAAGGGCAAGCGGCACCAAGTGAAGACCCAGCTGGAGAATTTCTTTTTGGATATGTATTAGCGTATTTTTGAATATTTGAATAAATGTACCACTGTGTAAGCAACCAGATACACCAACAGTGGATGTTTATCAGATACTTGCTCTTTTAAATTGTTCCGATGCTCTACTCTGATTAAAGTATTTTGAAAACGCTTTAGAAAAATTGGGGTGTTACATTGATAGTGTGCCTCCGTGGCGATCTCCCACTTGCCCAACCAGTACAAAAAAGGAACCAACATGACGGTTGATATATTTTATGCTGAAATTAAAAAGTTTATCAAATTATAGTTCAATCAAATTGTCATAAAATGTTTTCATTTCTCAAATTCCATGTATATTTTTGAGAATTATATATTTTTAAAATTGTTACATTGCCATTCGTTGATGAGGCCCTTTTGAACATTAGCCTTGGGTACATACTAAAAAACTTAACAAAGGATTGAGTATAAGCAAACCCTAAATCAGTTTTTTTAGTCGAGAATCCTTTTCTTAACTCATAATCTAAATGCATGCAATAAAACAAGGATCGGAGAAACTGGTTTTGATTTTTCAAATTTATAACTAAAAGAAGAATGCAATTTAATTAAAAGCTAAACTATGATTTTTGGTATTTTTAATAAAAATGGAGGATGAATGAATGGAATGGAGTTTGAAAGTATGAATGATGAAGTGAGTCTTGGTAACAAAGTTAATGGCTTTCCTAGGTTCTTGAAATAATTTGGAAGTCAATTTATCATAAAGTCAAATTTAAAACCCCAAGCAATTGTGTCGAGTCTAATTTACTTAATTAATGACTAATCCTAATATCAGATTCATAGTCATCTCTTAGATAAATTGTTATAAAGTGTTTGAAAATCATTTTAATGCACTTGTTTCCTCTTAAATAATAGCACAATAATGACACTTAATATGAATTAATTCAACTACACGCCATAGTAATCATATATAATATATAATCTCATTAAAACATAAAGAAATAAGTTCAATATATAGTCCAAGAGCATCAAAGTAAATTCAACACAAAGGTTAACCATCAAGGACAATTGAACACACATCCAAATCTCATAGACATGTACCAACTACACAAATCAAACAAATAGATCAAAATATATATAATGAGTTAATGGAAAACTAATAAACTCATCGTTGTAGCACATTGAAGCTCTAGCCGCTCTCTACCACCAAGAATCAACCAATCTTGCCTTTGATGAACTTAACCATAGGCCAGGCATCTTCAAAACACTGGAAATGCATGAAAAATAGGTGTTGACTGAATTTGAAAATGGAAAAGAGGAAAAGAAGAGCTTGTTGGAATCTGGGAATCTCATCAAATACTCAAAAAATCGATAGAAAATTCAGTATCTCACCGGAACTCAGAATCTTGACGGATTGCATAGAGGAAGATCAAAAGTTGTGGTCTAACGGTGGTGACTCAATCTCTAAAGCTTTGTAGGTCCAAAACCAAATGGTGACAGCGAGATGCAACAGTGATGGCGCTGCAATGGTGTTGAGCTGTGTCTCAAGGTCTAAAGTGTGCACGGCGCTCTCATCTCTCTTCTCCGCTTTGTCTGTTGAAGAGGATCGGAGGAGGAGGATGGAAGAGGAGCTCTTTGGTTAAAACCTATTTTGATTAGGGAGCTATCTAAAAATTTCAAAAGTTCCTGATGAGGAACTAAAGTGAAACTATTTTGAAACATTTTGGGGAATAAATGTAATTTTCATAAAATATGGGAGCTTTTGTATAGCTGTTTTTGGTCCTTTTTCTTCATTGATTTGCAATTTCTAGAAATTTTAGGGACTTTTCTATAATTTTTCCTAGTTCTCAAAATATTAATTTTGACCTTCCAAAATCTCAAATTTTCTTTTAAACACTTACAATGATAGATTAAGCATCAAAAGTTTAAGAAATCATTTGCATGAATAATTAACAAATTATGATCATTTTACCTATAATTACATTTAATTTAATAGAAATGTCCCTAACTCAAATGAGTGCTAAATCTTGCAATAATGTTCTAGGAAATGCATTAAAAATCCTATTAATGATTTATCAACAAGAATTAATTAGTAGTTGGTGCTTCGAAATAATAACAAACATGAGGAGTAATGGTTAAAGAAAGCTGAAGATATGATTGGACTTTTTTGCCACCAACGCTCAACATAACTGCGGCCGTGATTTTAAATATGATAAATGGAAATTTCCTTAAAAAACAGATAATGGTAAAACTTAACCTCAGGGATCCAAGGTAAGAAAAAGATAATGAGGATTAAATTTAAAATTTGAAATGTTTGGGGATTTATATATAACTGACCAAAATTTGAGGGATTTTTATAAAGTTTAGTATAAGTAAATTATAACAAATTGAAAAATGAAAAGATGCGCGTCAAAGTAGAACTTGACCAAAAAAAAAAAAAAAAAAAAAAAAAAAAAAAAAAAAAAAGGAGAAAAATGAGGACCTATTGAGTAAAACCGGAGACGAATTGTTTGAAGTTTGAAATATAATTAATTATATTCAATTCATTTGAACCGCTTATTCAATTCATTGCATGAATGATCTAAAAGTTCCATGATAAGGTTGATTGAATGAATGGAGATTTTTTGTTACACGTTGAGTACTCCTCCGGTCCTAAATACGACAGCTCTATAAATTATTCCTATATGGGACCGGAGGTGATACTATTGAATAATCTTGGCCGACAAATTTGACACCCGCAAAACGACAAACTGATCGTTCTGGAAGAGTAACAATTAAGCCACACTATAATATTTATAATTAATAAACAGCTTCAATTCCTTCATCCAAAGAAAGAAAATATCATAATAATATGGGCACCTTGAACAACGAAGAAGCAGCAACAGGGAAGAAGGTGGTGTGTGTTACTGGTGCTTCTGGCTTCATAGCTTCATGGCTCGTCAAGCTTCTTCTTCTTCGTGGTTACTCTGTGAGAGGCACTGTTCGTGATCCAAGTATAAGTTTATTTGCTCATCCTTTTAATATATATCTTAACTTCACTCACCACCCTTTTCTGCATCCTCATGCACTAATTCTATAATACTATTATTTCCGATAGTTAATATAAGATCTAGTTTATAGTTTAGATTAAACTACAAACTATGTTTTATGTTAAGGTACAGAGATAGTACTACATATATTTCAGTTTCATCATTTGCTTCTTAATCAGTAACTTGTACTATGATTTTCTTTGTAGATGATTCAAGCAAGACAGAGCACTTGCTGAAGCTGGAAGGGGCAAAGGAGAGATTGAGTCTGATTAAAGCAAATCTGTTGGAAGAAGGTTCTTTTGAGTCTGCTGTTGAAGGCTGTGATGGTGTCTTTCACACTGCTTCTCCTGTATCTCTTTCTACCAAAGACCCTCAGGTTCAATTCAATCAAACTTAGCTCCTTTTACTAGTACCAGTGGATTCTTCGTTACCTTTTATCTTCTTCTTCTCTTTCCCAATAACCTTTGGGCCATTCGGTATTTGGCCCTTTTCGACTAAATCCAATTGAAGCTTTGTAACTAGGAGATACCTCTCCTTAAGGAGTTGTTTTAACAAGATTCAATCTAGTTCTCCCACTTTGTGATCTAGTTAGTACATGGCAAGATCAAGTAGCTTGGGTTCATTACTTTTTAGGATAAAAGAATAAAAATATACATGTGCTTTATCTTCGAGAGCGTCCAGTACCGTATGCTTTTTCTAGGAGTAAAAATACACACACGAGCTTTATCAAATGGAACAAAAATACCATTTCCATTAATCACTTTAAATTCTGTTCGGTTGGTGGGCCCCACAATTATGACCTCTTTCCTCCTTTTATTCTGTCTGGGCCCCACCTACAGACACACTCTCTCAAGTCTCACCCCATTTCTCTCTGTTCCCTCTCTCTCTCTCTCTCTCAATCATCTCCTCTCATAACAGCAAAAGATTGCGGACAACCAGTTTTGCCGGCAGAATTTCATAAGCAATATATTCCCTGCTTCTCTTTCTCATGCCCCATGTGTGAATCTTCACTCTCTTCACAACAAGACGCAAAACCCTATATCATATATCATATACCATAACTCACCAACTACACACCAAAGCTCTGATCTCTCTCTCTCTCTTCGTCCGTCTCACTCTCTTTCCTTCTCTCTCTTTAAACATCACACGCAAGATATTCTTCGAGTATTTGAGATTTTTATTCCCAGTTTTGTTATCATCATCATCATCATCTCACTGTTTTGTTACTTTTCGTGTTTGTTACCCTCTGGTTTCGTCATTGATGAGTTGTTCAACTGTATTTGAGATTACTCCTCAAATAAATAGACAATTAGCCGTTTTCTCTTTGTACTTTTTTTTAAAAAAAAATTATTAATAATAATACTGTTCTGATATTTCGTCTGTATCTTCCGAGAAGGGTCCGTTTTCATTTGTCGTTCATTGTTGAATGCCTTTTTATATTTTACTGAGGAAAAGTTGGGTTCCTTGGATTTGTTCAAATCATCCATCATGGATCTGGGGAGCTGCTTCCTGGAGAAGAAATAATACTGCAATTATAAATTAATTTCCTTTGCTCTGTTTCTTTACTGACTTCAATATGCTTAAATGAGTCAAACTTGGTTGCTGATGAGAGGAGACGATTGAGAGAAAGAGAGAGGGGACAGAGAGAAATGGGGTGAGAGAGGTAGAGTGTGTGTGGGGCCCAGACGGAATAAAAGGAAGAAAGAGATGATAATTGTGGGGTCCACTAACAAAAAGAGTAGTGGAGTTTAAGGTGGTTAATGGAAATGATATTTTTGTCCTATTTGAGAAAATTTGTGTTTATTTTTACTTTTAAAAAAATATATTGCTGGGTGCTTTCCAAAATAAAGTACGTATGTATTTTTTGCTTATTTACTCTACCTTTTATTTCCCGTATATTTATAGGAAACTTTTATTTGTATGTATCTGTTATTTTGAAATTTTATGGAAAACATTAATAATAATTATTTTTCTCAATTATACCTTTATCTTCAGAAAATTTAAATGTCCAAGGTAGTATTAATTACTAAAAGAAATTAAGCGCATATTAGGAAAGTTAGAACAAATTGTTGACATATTTTTTTTAATAATAAAATTTTTGACATATTTATCCTAGTTATACTTCTTAATTTATAGGCTATCCCAAAGAAATGGAGAAAGTGTATTTAGCAACGGAAACAGTGCAAGAAAGTAGCCTCTCCGATCCACTTACTTTGGGCCTGTTTGGGTTGGCGGTAGGAGCGGTGGCTTAAAAGTTATCTAACTTTAAAAAAAGCTCGTTAGGAAAAAAGTCGGGTTATAGATAATGATTTGTGTTTGGATTGATGGTGGTAGAAGTGGCGGGCCCACGTCAAAAAGTCGAAGCGTTATGGAAAAAGTGAATTTTGGAGCTTTTTCCTTAACTCGACTTTTTCGAGCTTTTTTGACTTAAAATTAAGCCAACACAATGGGCAATCCAAACGTTCCAAATTGAGCTTTTTCTCATTTGGATCGGTGGCTTAAAAGCCACCGAAATTATTACACACTAACGCTTATTTGAAAAATAAGCCAACCCAAACAGACCCTTTACCGTTACTTCCCTCAACTTCTTACTCTCACCATTAAATCAACTATGAACTGTTGAAATTTAATTTCCTATAAAAAGTATAAAAAAACATAGAATACATTAATACAAATAAAAATATATATGAACTATTTAGATTAAATTTAGCATCAATTATATGACGATCTTTTAGGGAGTTTGCATAAATATGGGGGGGGGGGGGGGGTTTGGAAATTCATAATCATAAATCAGACTCTAATTAAAAGCTTCTCTATTATTTTTTAATATTTCAGGGTGAACTGATCGAGCCAGCAGTTAAAGGAACTCTAAATGTTCTGAAATTATGTGCAAAATCACCATCAGTGAAACGAGTTGTTTTAACCTCTTCCATGGCTGCAGTGTTATGGAATGGAAAGCCTTTAACTTCAGACGTTATAGCTGATGAAACCTGGTTTTCAGATCCAGATGTCTGTAAGCAATATAGCCAGGTATGTATTACTATACTCAGTTTTTAGAAGTTATTCATAGTCTTTAAATTTTTATATGGCACTTGATAGATTTAAGGAGTATATTAAATATTTTTTTTTCATATATGCTCACATTTTTATAATGGCGGTGATAGAGAATAGATATATGATGATGATAATATGTTATTGGAGTTTAATACAATTAATTAGGGTAATATTAAGAATCACATTTTAATTGTTTTTACGGAAGCATGTGAATTAGTTAAAAATGATTTATATTTGAGATCATATTGAGTATTCAATTAGACTAATTAGTATTGGCATGAAGTAGTTACTTGATAACTAATAAATTTTACGATACAATTCGATTAAATTGGTAACCATATGCTCATCATCCAGTTCTATTTAAAAGTAATATTCTCTCATGTATTGTTATTCCTAAAAATAAGAAATAATATGTGTTTATCTAAAAATTTAGCGTAAAATACTCTAACCATCCTTTTATTTTACCTTAATTATACAGATATCTTATCTATTTTAAAAATATGTACTTAGGTTCAAACAGTTAACTCCATCAAGAATATTCTAAAAATATATTTTTAATTGAAATTTATATAAAAATAAAATTTATTTACTAATTTTCTCTTAAAGCTAAATCCTAAGTTTTAATTGAAAACCTATAAATATCACAAACTTTTAAAAATTTGAGTAAGTTTTTTAAATGTTTGTAGAAAAAAATCAAAATTTATATTTAAGTGACTTAATAATATCTCTCAAACATATATAGTTTATTATCTTTTATAGAAAAAATGTGTTTGATTTATATTACTTTTAGTCATTAAGAAACTAAAAATAAATCAATTTCATTAAATATGGTAAAAAAATAAAATTATAAATTTTATAATATCAAAATTCATAAAAATTTTTAACATATTAGAATTTTTTTTTTAAAAAAAAATATATTAGGATAAAAATTTGGTGACCTAATTTTTTTTGCCACATACATATATATTTGTTTAAATAATTCCAATGTTAAAAAAGGACATTTTGGTAAAACAAAAATTTAAAAGTCAAACTTAATATCAAATAACGATTTGAGTAGATGGAAATAGAATCTCAAAATATAAGTAAGGCTTGTATAACATATATTTTAATTTTAAAGGAGATTTATGTGGATTTTTAATATAGAGAAGAGATTTCTGTAATTAAAGGAAAAAAAGAGGGGTAGTTAGAATATTTTACTCAAAATTTTAATATTGTTTTCTATTTTCACCCGAATTAAGTAATGACATATTTCATTCATATTTCTTTTCCGTTCATTCTCTCTTTCATTTTTTATCTTCATAAATAGCTGTGTACTTGGGAAAAGAAAAGAAAGAAAGAAAGAATAAGTGTCTTTCCTATTTATTGAATTTAACCAATATCCTAATCTGTGTGATTTGGGGGGAAAAAGCACGGGAGGAGTTTTGATTTAATGTCCTTATTGGAATTTTATAATTTTGTGTGCAGGAATGGTCAGGATATCTACTTTCCAGGACTTTGGCAGAAGAAGCTGCTTGGAAATTCGCAAAAGAAAACAACCTTGATATGGTTACTATTAATCCAGCCGGGACCTCTCTTGCAACCGACCATTAATACATCTGTTGGGGCAGTTCTAATTCTATTAAATGGTACTTCTTTCTATTCTAATTATAGGAACATATTTTTAAATTGATTTTGGTCCTAATTATAAGAGCATGTGTTAACTTTTGTCAAAAAAATTTCCTATAATACCTCTATTTATACTTCTTCAATAATAATTTAATAATATATCTATATATTCTATAAAGTAAGTATTGTTTGCAACTCATTAATTCCATACACACTTCAATTATACTTTTTTTAATAAAATAATTTTGAGCAATTTTTCTCATATTTTTCCCATCCCCTACTAATACTTCATCCACAATAATTAATTTAACAACACGCTTATATTCTATCAAGTGGAGATTCTATTCTATTTTTTATTTTTAAATAAAATAATTTAACTTTAGGTTTATAAGTTGATAGTATTTATAAGTTGCATATTTATAATTATAAGTTGCATATTTTCCAAATTAGCATTATTAAGGAGTAGTAAGTTGTAGTAATTATTTTTGAACAATAGTTGTAGTATTTGTAAGTTGCACATTTTATGTTCAGGTTCCGCATTATACGGAAAATTCACTTTTAGTTAGTAATTGCAGTTTCACGAAGTTCGTCCATGCACATTGTTTGAGTACGGACGCAGTTTGTGATATGCATATTTTATGTAGAATTAATGTATATTTTATAACAAGCGGGGGTATTTTTGGAAAATAATTATAATTATCTAATTTAACTCCTCTTCTTAGTCTCTTCAAATTTGGGTAAATAATTTTTATAATTAGGACTGGAGGGATTAGTAATTTTAATTTATGAGTGGCTATAACTATTTTTTATTGACACAACCTATCAAGTTTTCATTTGACTTTATGGGCCAAAAGTCACCATTATTATTATGTTATTTAGTTTCCTGTGTTACGAGCACGCACTTACCAAAAGGCTTTTTATATCCATGTTCTTTAGTTTCCTTCTCATAAAGACTAAATAATTTCGATATCTTTAATTATTTGATGTAGGTGCAAAGACATTTCCAAACAAAGCTTTTGGGTGGGTGAACGTAAAAGATGTTGCAAATGTCCATATTCAAGCCTTTGAAAATCCTTCAGCTAATGGAAGATATTGTTTGGCTGAGTCAGTAAAACACTACTCTGAAGTTGTAGACACTTTACATCAACTATATCCTACGTTGCAACTGCCACACAAGTAAGTTCAGCTCTACGTGTTACTCCCTAGTACATATTTGAAGAATAGCATTGGTCCAAAATATATAGAAGACAATTTTTTTAGGGTTAAGATGCAAATTTCCCTAAAAGTTTTTTTAAATTCCATGTTGCTTTGGAAGGATTAAAATGGAGCAATATCTCCCATTTCTGTTTAAAACTAAATCGTTAAAGTTAAATTTCCCATTTCTATTTAAAAGTAAATAGTTAAAGTTAAATTTTTAATAGTCAATATTAATTTTTTAATGGAATAGAATAATATTTTTGCTACATTTTGAAACTTTCGAGTGACATTAAACTTGAAAGAACTTTCACAAGAACATTGCTCCTCGGCGACTTTAGGGCATATTTGTACCTAAACTCTATTTTTTTATATTGGTTAATCTTTTCTTAATTTATCCCTATTGATCAAGAAGGAGAGAGAATGAAAAAATTAAGGAAGAAGATCACTAGGTGTTTTAAGAAATATATGTCATATTATCTAACTTAGTTAACATTCTTAATTTAATCAAATTAGGTAAATATGTCTTATATTAAGGATTAAAGGGAGTAGCTTTCCTAGAGAAGAAAAGTTTCATAGTAGTTTCAAATTTCTAGAGGTTGCAAGTATTTTAATTATTCTATATGGCTAGGGCATATTAATGCTTTAAGTTTCTTGATTATGAATTTATCTTAATTTTTTTTTTCATTTTCTATTATCTTTGGCCATATATTATCATGGGAAATTTGGCCATAGTTAGGACTTGATAATTTTTTTATACACATAAAGTGTAAATGGAGCAAATCACCAGGGGGTGAATTGGGGATTTTAAAAATTCTTTTTCAAACACCCAAAGCCAAACAAAGAAAACGAGGGTAAAACAGAGGAGGAGTAAAGAAGAATGATACAACAAGATTTATACTAGTTCGGTTTCAACTCTTGACTTATGTCTAGTCCCCAGACACTCTGGGATTTTTACTAACTCTCAAAATCAATTACATACTCTGCACTTGAAAGTTATCCTCTCATTAGGATATACTCCCCCTTACAAGTTGTAAACTGATAATCCCCAATCCCCAAGTCCCACGACTTGAGATTCTTACAATAAATTATATTCAATGATATACTCTCTAAAAGAGAATATAGATAAGCATTAAAGTACAATGTATCAAAAGATACCTTACAAGTAGGTAAAAATTAACACTAAATTCATATGAACACTTGATTGCTTTTTGTTTTCTATATGTTGGTTGTTGTTGAAACTTGAATGCTTCAACTTATATATGAATGAAGCATTAAATGACTGTTGGATTGATTAATGTAACCATTGGAGACATTAATCTAGTTGTTAGGTTGAATTTGGTCACTTCTCTCTCTAGTCTTGAGTTAATCCAGGTGGTCAGATGTTTTTGATTGACTTCCCTTAAAATAAATCCGTTGGAAGAAGATGTTTCCATAGAGGGAAGGGCAACATTTTATCCTTTGCAAAGTCTAGGGAATGATTTTCCAAAAGGATGCAAGGTTTTCTGGACTTGCAATAAATGTGCTGACATCAATTTTTACTTTATGCTAAATTTTCATTCTAATGCACTTTTAATTATCTGAAACTCACTAACAAACTGATTAAACATAGTTAAGAATAGTAATAAGTGATGATAGGAAGTAACTAGATCATTCATGAAGATTTCGCAAATTCGAGAAAGACGATTTTCAAACTGAGCAACACAAACTCGAGTTTGTTTAAGCAAACTGAGTTTGCAACTTTTGCTCAGGAACCAAACTTGAGTTTAGAAACTTAAACTCGAGTTTAGTTCTTTCACTTAGAAGTTCATCGCGATTGAGCTTTGAAGAGCATTTTGAAATAGGAGTAAACTCGAGTTAATAAGTGACAAACTCGAGTTTGAAACTTTTGCAATGAAAAATAATGTTAAGTCCACAAAGCTCAAACTTGAGCTTTCTAAAGTAAACTCAAGTTTTCTTTAGTTCAAAAATAGTGAGAAGCTCTCGGCTTGACACAAACTTGAGTTTAAAAAAACAAACTCGAGTTTTCTTAAAATGAGAAATCTTTGAAAACTCTCGGCTAAGCGCAAATTTGAGTTGGCAATTACAAATTCGAGTTTGCTTAAAACATGAAAAAAAAAAACCTTGTAGCTCTTAGCCAAATACAAATTTGAGTTTGACACACCGAACTTGAGTTTAGTTAAGTTCACAAAACATTGAAAACTCTTTGTCTAACAGAAACTCGAGTTTCTAATAATAAACTCGAGTTTGCTTAAGTTTGAAAACCTTAGAGTGCTCTTTGTTTGACAAAAACTCGGATTAGCCAATATAAACTCGAGTTGGCTTAAGTTTAGAAAACTTTGACATCTCTCTCAGGTAAGTTTCTCAACTTAACAAAGACAAACTTAAATTTGAGTTTACAATTGTTAGTTATTATCAAAACACATAGAGAACTAACATAAAGTACTAGTATTCTCCAAATTTTACACAAATAGAGGAGCGATACTCTGATTTAGGTAATTCTTATTATTAAAATTTGGAAAAACTAGTTTAACAGTCCTTATACTTTCATCAAGTTTTCAATCAGGTCCTTATAGTTTTCTCCCCCTTTTTATTGGACCCTTATTGTTTACTCTATTATTGGCTACCGTCTTTCCGTTTATAATTGCCGTTAACTTAAGTTGATAAAGCTGTTATGGCACTAATCAACATCTAACTAAGCACCGTCTTCCTTACCTCACCTACAACCCAAGGATGGAGCTTTATGGAAACATTTTTTTTGTGGGGGGGGGGGGGGGGGGGGGGGGATTGTCCCAATGATTTAAAGCAAATTGGATTTTTTTAAACTACATTTAGCCTAAAAATGTATACATTTGGCCTCCAAATATATTTTTTCAAAAAAGAATTAGTTAATTAGAATACATTTGACCCCCAAATATTTCTTCCAAGCTCCGCCACTGCTTGCAACACCTCCTCCCTCAGTCATCTTTCTCCCCTCCAAACCAACACGCGCCACTATCTCTCTCACACACTTAATGCTTTCTCTTTATCTCTAGTATTTAATATTTATCTCCTCTTGCATAAGCTTTTTCTGTGTAAACAAGGACTTAATAAAAAAGGAAAAAAAAAAAAAACTATAGTGACCTCATTCAAAACTTGATAAAAGTATAAGGACTGCCAAATTAATTTTCCCTTGAAATTTTCAATGGAGACTTTTTCCCAACATTCCCTATCATTATTCATTCAAATTATGTTTTTTGTGTATGATGATAATATCTCGTTTTCTCAAACTTCATTTATTAGGTGTGAAGATGATCAACCCTTGATGCCGACATTTCAAATTTCTAAGGAAAAGGTTAAAACGTTAGGAATCGAGTTCATTCCATTTGAAGTGAGCCTAAAGGAGACGGTGGAAAGTTTCAAAGGAAAGAAATTTGTAGACTTTTAAATTATGCCACATATATATTTGTCGAATAAATATTGAACATTACAATGATCAAAATTTTGTACCAAAAATTGTTTGTTTTGGTTCAAACCCAATTTCTACTGTAATAATGTAAACATTTTTATGGTTCGAGAAGACAATATTAGTTGTGGAATCAAGCTCGTATTAAATTTTTTTTTTTTTTTCTTAAAAAAAATTATTCTCAAACTTCCAAAATTGACTCACCTTATATCTTTATCCTACAAAATTATGTCAATTCGAACTGAAATTTGTGTTAATTAGATTTTTTTATTATTATTATTTGATTGTGTTGGGTGAATTTACATATAAACTTCATAAAATTTCCTTGTTGAATATGATAAGCTATGAACGTAAATTAATTAAATCTAAAATATACTTAAACCAAATTATTGTGAGTTTTTATGTTTTAATTATTTAGTTATATAATCTCAATGTATAGCTATTTGTAAATAAGTATAACTTCTTATGAGCTTGTGATTTAAATTCATGATCTAAATTCATGTTTGACATGAGTTTGTTTAAACTTGTGAGTTTCATGGACTATAAGCAAAAATAAAGCCCTTATCAAAGCAGCAAAATAAAAAAATTGTTAATTAGACTCTCCCTATACATTACAATATTACATGATGAAATTTAAAGATCAACGTATAAATATAGATATAAATAAAACTAAACACATTTTTATACATTATTAGATGAAGTGAGCCACATCATATATAGTTTCTAAATAAAGACTATTCACTATTTTTTTTCTTATAAATTTTATATTATATTATATGTTAATATATTGGCAATTGAACTGATTAATTTGAATTTAAGGTCCCGTCATTGTCATATACTTGGATGTGGATCTTCTGCATTTCACGAGATTGAAGATGAGAAGGGACAGAATGAAGATAATGAACAGGAACACGAGCAAGAGGAGGCAATCCTAGAAAGATTGAAGATTGTAATGAAAAGAATCAGAAAGTTGTGTATATTCATCATAGACGTATGTGCATTTATACAAGAGAGAGGAGCCTATACATAATGGCTCATAATGATAATTATATATGTAATCCCTAATTATATGGGATCTGATTATAATCCCATGATTTCAGATATTTACACTAATACTAATATATTATTTCCTAACAAAGATTAACACAATACCAAAACACAAGCAAAGATTGAAGTTCTTGAATACGAGACCACGGGCATGAACACGAACACGAAGGTGAGATTAAATCTCAAACGCAAAAAGTAAGACTGAAGACGAAGAACGAACATGAAGACAATGTAGAGGTGTGAGAGGGAAACTCGAACAAAAACAATAACAAGAGCAGTGTGTGAGTTGAGAGGAAAATGGAAAAAAAAAATGGATGGAATTTGGGTTTTCTTAAGGGTTTTTGTAGAATCAAAATTCGGTGTTAAACATTTTTTAAGGAGGCCGGGTCGCCGACAACGTAAAGATTTTATGTGTAACAAGATAAGAAATTCAATAGGAACAAGAAAATGAAGACGCCAGATAATTAATGAGCAATTACCTCCGATCTTAAATATAGAACAAAGTTTATAGTATAATTTGCGTACAAACTTTATCCCATATTTACGACTGGAAAGAATATTATTATTGATTTACTACCTCCGGTTTTTAATTATAAGGCATAGTTGACTTTATTTAAAGAAATTAAGGAAGCTAAATAAGTTACTTCATCATTTTATATATTGTATATCTTTATATTATATATTAGTTTATTAATCAAACTAATTACTTTGAAGAAAAAAATAAAAATAAAAATACTTTAAAGCAATTTAATTAGCTTCCTTAATTTCTCCAAAAAGTTAATTATATTTTATAATTAAGATCGGAGGAAGTATCACGGTAGAGATTCGAGTGTTTATGTGTATGCCTTTTACATTGATTTCCCTATTTATAAGGGAAAATTACATATAGGTCCCAAGGAAGAGAGATATTTACATTTAGGTCACTTGAAATTACGAAATTACTCGAAGTCCCAAGGGACTTCGAGTAATTATTCCGAATGTAAAATTACTTTCTTTGCCCATAGTGCATATTTCACACGAAGCGATTAACAACACAAAATGCATAAATTAACCACAACTTAAAAAACCTTCAATTTGTCATGTCTCACTTCCGAAGTTGTGATTAATTTATGCATTTTGTGTTGTTAATTTATGCATTTTGTGTTGTTAATCGCTTTGGAAGTGAGACATGACAGATTGAAGGTTTTGAAGTTGTGGTTAATTTATGCATTTTGTGTTGTTAATTTATGCATTTGTGTTGTTAATCGCCTCTGCGGAAGTGAGACATGACAAATTGAATGTTTTCGAGAAGTTGTGGTTAATTTATGCATTTTGTGTTGTTAATCGCCTCGAAAGTGAGACATGACAAATTGAAGGTTTTCGAAGTTGTGGTTAATTTATGCATTTTGTGTTGTTAATCGCTTCGTGTGAAATATGCACTATGGGCGGCAAAGTAATTTTACATTCGAAATAATTACTCGAAGTCCCTTGGGACTTCTGAGTAATTTCGTAATTTCAAGGGACCTAAATGTAAATATCTCTCTTCCTTGGAACCTATATGTAATTTTCCCTTAAATGCGGCACCCACGATCCCCTGGCATAGTTCCACCTTTTACGGAACTCAATAGATCAGGCAAGTGGTTCCAATATTTGCGGATCGGGGCACCCGCTTGGTTGTGGGTTTGACTAAATATTATGGATGATGAATCGGGCGTGAGTATGGGCCCTATCTATCGGTCCTACTCTGTTGGGCTTGCCTTTGGGCCATCTCTCATGTGGGCCTGAGGTGTTATCTTGTCCCTACAATAAGCCCTTCGCTCCCTAGGTCGGATTGATTATTGGCTTGGGGAGTGTTTTTTCTTTTCAATCTTAGCCATTGAAGTGCTCCTCTAATCCAAGGGTCACTATCCAGGGTTTATTTCCTTATTCTTTTCTTTGAATTTATGGGTTCTTTCTCCGTATCCTTTCGAATTCTACCACTTTCTTTATTGGGGTTTACAGAGCTCACGTTATTTGTTCTCGACAGAACTCCAGGCGCTTTATTGATTTCCAGGCAACCCATACTCCACGCCTATAAAGCACCAATATCGTTACTGACGGGATGTTAATATGTTACTCTAAAAATACTAATATTTTAATACGTTCCATTACGTCTTAGTATTAAATAATATTTTTAATATAAAAAGTATATTTCATATTAGCAAAATATAATAAAAGAAAAATCATTAGCATAATTAAACCGCATCTCCACTAATAACATTTGCTTCCAACTCGGCTCATTTTAGGGAAAAGGTAGCAATATCTAAAGCTCCAACATCATTAGAGGTATCAACTGCATCTCCACTAATGTCACAATAATGACTTTTTCCTTCATTATATTTTGGATTGTTTCTTGATAAGAGCTAAAGGTTGCTATGTATGTAAACTAAGTCTTCAGCTCTTTTACGATCCATTTTATTCCTCTTCATGGAATGCACAAAAGAGTAAGTATTCCAATTGCATTCTGCACATGATGAAGAAGACAGTTGTGCAATGAGTTTCAAAGCTAGCTTTTTAAGCAAAGGTGCACTACAACCATGAACTACTCACCAATCATTGAGATTCATTGTATATCGATTTTTAATAGCCTCAAACTCTCTAAAACCTCCCTCAATTTGAACAAAGTTAACAAACTCCAAATTAATTTATTGCAGCCCTTTCCTCCACACTAGAAAAATGTGTCTTGAAGAACATTTTTACTTCTAAATTAATCTCCACATCATTGTTTGGAGAAACTCGACTTGGATCTTCAACAAAATATGCATCATTGTAGTATCTACAAAAAAGAAAAAAAATATAAGTGTCAAAATGGTTTCAACTTTTTTATGATGGCTCGCGGTCATGCTTGCGGGACTAGCTTTCATTCACCTCATCCCCCATCTGATTTTGGCCCAGGCTCGAGCCACTACACCATCTATAGTATAACAAGTATATTTGGTTAGTTCCTTATATAGATCATAATTAAGGACACTACTAGAAAAATGGAAATCGCGACGGAATTAGTGACGGAAAAATTTCCGTCGCTAATTTGTGACGGAAAAATTTCCGTCGCTAATTTGCGACGGAAATGACATTCCGTCGCTAAAAACCGAAATTTGCGACGGACGATCTCATCCGTCGCAAAATTTGTGCCGGAGGAGAACGTCCGCCGCAAAAAGGCGGACAAATAGTCCGCCTTTTTTGGCGAAATTTGCGACGGACACAAAGTCCGTGGCAAAAGGCCTTTTGTGGGGAAATTTGCGACGGACACACGGTCGTCGCAAATTTTGCGACGAACTGTCGTACGCAGCAAAAAGGCGAGACAAAAAATCCGCCTCTTTGCGACGGATCTGTTGTCCGTCACAAAGAGGCGGACTATTTGTCCGCCTCTTGTCGGACTTTTTGCGACGGACGAATAGTCCATCGCAAACTTCATTTTAATGAGGCACCGAATCGGTGCCTCATTTCACTCCCTCCCCCAAGGCATTTTTTCTCTCTTTTCTCCCCACGGGTTTCCTCATCCCCTCGCCGGCGATGCCTCTCCTCCCCCCGCTGCGACGGCTTTCCTCCTCCCTTGGGGTGATGCCTCTCCTCCTCCTCCTTGACGCCGACGGTGCATTTTCTGCGATTGATTCCGGTAACCTTCATCTCTTCTCTCTTTTCATTTTGTTCTTCAATTTCATTATATGGAAAATACAATGCTATTGGCTGTTTGAATGTCATTGCAATACTCTCTTATCTATGTACAACCTTTTAAGCTTCTCATATGATAATGTATAGTAGTTTTTTGGAATAGATCTTCCTCCTAAAAATAATTAGAAACGACATGAATTGTTGAAAACTGATATTTAGAGATAAAAAAATTAATTAGGAAGTTTACTATTTGGTATTTGAAAGGAGAAAATATACGAGAAAGTTCTAACTCTACAATATACGTATAGTGTTAAATATAAGAGAAAATTAATGATATTGATGCTTAATCTGCTTATTAATTTGGATTATGGTTATTGTTTGTAGGAGATTCCATGATTGGTTATTGTTTTTAGTTATTGGGTTTTCTTCATTTTTATTAATGAGATTGATGAATTTTTATAATCTTGTATTGTTTTTTTATGGTTTATTTTGTGTAAGGAAAAAATTGTGTAAGAAAATTATGATCTTCTATTGGTGGGTTATGATACATAAATCTATAAATTATTGTAAAGTAGTTGGAGGAAGGTGTGCCTTTGAAGAATAAACAAATGTATGTTACAAATTAGTGAAATTAACTAATTGATATAGTTGATATAGAATATATATTTAGTTTAATATAGAATATATATTTCTATTAATTATAATTTTTTATTTTATCATAGAATTTCATATATATAATTAAAAGGTAATTATAAAGAAATAAAGTAAAATGGATTTTGAAAATTATAAATTTTGTTATAATTAAAAGGTAATGTTAAATAAATAAGGTAAAATGGATTTTGTATATTATACAAACTTGATTAAGTCTTATATAGTATTAATTAATTTGATTTCATTAACCTTGATCTATATTAGAACTATAAATTTATATTATTAGTTCAATGCATGTATTGGTTTCTTCCTTTTGTTGAATACGTAGTAATTGGTTGGCGCTACTTACATATATTTGTGGCACGATGAGATGTTAAGTAGGTTAGTAACTGACGTAGCTAGGAAGTATGGAAGGCGATCGTGATAGGAGTTGGATGTACAATCGTCTAACTGAAAGAAGACAACTAACTCAAGCATTCTTGGCGGGTTTGAAAGAGTTCATCAATTTTGCTTTGGCACATTCACCTAATTCAAATAGGGCGATCAGTTGTCCGTGTGCCAATTGTAGGTGTTTAAGATTTCAAGATTCGGAGATGGTCAAAATCCATTTGTGTAAAAAGGGATTCATGAAGGATTATGAGTGTTGGGAATGTCACGGCGAAGTCCGACAGACACCGAGTGGTTATTACGGGGACAATAGTCATCGAAACAACCTTAATCAATATGAGCAGTTGGTTTTGGATGCTGCGGGACCGTCGATCGGCCAATATTTCGATCCCGTTACTCAAGCTGAACTGTCATACATGGGAGAGGAGACCAATACACATGCTCAACCATCATACATGGGAGAGGATCCTCATTCGGAAGCCGATAGGTTCTATAAAATGCTTCAAGAAGCGCAACGTCCGTTATGGGAAGGTTGCGAACACTTTGAAAATAGTGAATATTCATCGCTATCGGCTACATGAGTGAGAGGAATTACAACGAAATGATGCAGATCATGAGTAAGGTTGTTCCTAAAGACAATAATTTGCCGAAGGATTTTTATCAAGCAAAAAAAAAGGTGAAAGAGTTGGGCCTTGGATGTGAAAAAATCCACTTGCTTTGCCCCCCATAGGATGTATGTTATATTACAAGGATGATCTTGGTGACCAACTAACCGTTAAATGTGGACATGACAGGTATAAAGTTGTGAGGATTGGAAGGAAAACAACCCGTCAGGCATTAAGCAAGATGACATATTTTCCTCTCGTGCCTAGACTTCAAAGATTCTATGCATCAAAACAAACAGCTACTCACATGAGATGGCACCGGGAGCATCACAGGGATAAAAACTTTGTGACGCATCCATCCGATGCCGAAGCTTGGCGTAAATTTGACGAGGTGAATCCTTCCTTTGCTATGGATCCCCGTAATGTCAGTCTTAGTCTATGTTCGGATGGGTTCGCTCCTTTCGACAAGACGGGCAGGATTTATTCATGTTGGCCTATCATCGTGACACCGTACAACCTCCCACCTTCTATGTGCATGAGAAGAGAGTTTTTGTTTCTTAACGCTTTAATCCCTGGGCCATCCAACCCCAAAAAGAAGATAGATATGTACCTCAGGCCTTTGATAGATGAGCTTAAGATGCTGTGGAGTGAAGGGGTTCTTACGTACGATATATCGTTGAGCCAAAATTTCACCATGCAGGCTGCCTTAATGTGGACAATAAATGACTTCCCTGCATATGGTATGTTGAGTGGCTGGCAAACGTCGGGGAAGCTTGCATGCCCGATATGTCTTGAACAAAACATGGGTTTTACCTTGGATTACAGTCACAATGTCTATTGGTTTGACAGGCACCGACGATTCCTACCCCCCGATCATCCGTTTAGGAAAATAGAAAAGACTTCACGCGGAATGTGGTCGAACGAGCAGATCAACCTCGTCGTTTAAGTGGCCAAGAAGTATGGGACAGGGTCAAGGACATTCAAAGTGTTGAAGAGGGGGCTGCTTCCAGCCAACCTGAGGGATACGGTGTTGATCATCATTGGAACAAACGCAGCATCTTGTGGGAACTATCATATTGGAAAGATTAATTGTTAAGACACAATCTCGATGTCATGCATATTAAGAGGAATGTGTTTTGCAATATTCTGTACACCGTGATGGACACCAAGGGCAAGACGAAGGACACGATCAACGCAAGACTGGACATAGAAGCGATTTGCAGAAGGCCTGATTTGCATTTGGTGCGAATGCCACGGGACGGCCTTCCAAACCTAGAGCGCCGTACACATTCAACAAACAACAAAATTTAGAGTTGTTGCAATAGGTTAAAGACCTGAAACTCTCGGACGGTTATGCGTTAAACTTGAAAAGATGTGTCAACATGCACGAGGTGAAGTTATTCGGGATGAAGAGTCATAATTGTCATGTTTTTTTCCAGAGATTGTTGCTGTGGGCCTTCAAAGCACTTCCGAAGCATATATGGTCTATTCTGACGGAATATTCAATGTTCTTTAGAGAAATATGTGCTTCTGAGCTTAATGTTGAAAAGTTACGGCACCTGGAGACGAGCATGCCAATAATGCTATGCAAGTTAGAGATGGTGTTTCCTCCTAGCATGTTTGACTCAATGGAACATTTGCCTATTCACTTGGCGTACGAAGCAAAGGTAGGAGGGCCACAACAATATAGGTGGATGTATCCGTTTGAGAGGTAATATATATTTCTTTCGCACTTTTATTAATTGACGGACATGATACTTTAGTTCATAAATACTCTCTCATTTTCCAATGTAGGTTTTTACGCACTCTTATCTAGTCGAAGAGGCGATAAAATTTGCGTCATACTATTATCCCCCTGAAATGATATCAAGATGGAGAGGGGTACCTCGTAACGATGATGGCGGTGATATGAGCAAACAAAATTCAATATTTAATTTTCCAGGCCAAGTCTTGGGAAAACGTTGGAAGTCAACTCTGGAAGGGAACGATAAGAAAGTAGCGGAGTGGTACATTCTAAACAACTATGAAGAGGTCGCCCATATCTAAAGTAAGATTTCTTTTGCTTTTTCTTGTTATGGTAAGTATTAAAATATTAACTTCATTTTTTTCATACGATTTACTTCTCTAATTGGATCCGATCGGAAAATCCTTTAATGTCGGATTCGAAGTTGATCAATTCACGAACTCCAAGTTTCCTAAATGGTTTCAATCCTACTTCGTGCAAAATCCAAAAGATCCCACCGAGTTGCATGAAGTTTATCTCATGGAGCTGCAATAGTTGTTACCGGTGCAAAAAATATTTAATCAATGGGTATCGGTTTTTTACTGTTGAAGCGAATGCAGGTACAGTATGTTGCAATTACGATGTATGTTGTCGAGGTGGCCAAGGTGACGGGGTGGAGGGTGACTACTACGGGGAGTTAATTGACATAATTCAGCTGAATTACCCGTGGGACAAAGTGGTGACCCTTTTTAAATGTGAGTGGTTTGATAACAGTCCGCGTGGGACAAAAGTGGACAAATATGGAAATGTTGAGGTCCACTGGACAAGGAGATATACGGTTGGTTATGACCCATTTAGCCTTGCTCAACAGGCGGAACAAGTTTACTATACATTATACCCCACATCCCGTCAAGGGTGGAGGGGAGTTATCAAAACCAAAGTACGGAATATTATACCCAAGTCGAAAGAGTCAGAAACAAATGACGATATGACGAAACCGTTCCAAGCTGATGCAGAACATGTACAGCCTATATACATTGTCAACGACGATGTACCAAGCAATCTGTTCGATTCTGCTGCGGCGTTAGAGTTGATTCCTATCCAAATTGACGATGAGGAATCAGACGATAAGGCAAATGAGATTTATTCTGATAGTGAATCTGAGTTCGACGATTATGAGACTTCAAAGGAAGGCATGGAGGCTGAGGCCGAAGAACAGGAATCGTCCGATTGATTTGTGTTAGTTCTTTATTTATGACAATATATTATACTAGATACATCCTACTTTGCTAGTGTGATATTAATTAAATTTCTTAAATTTATAAACATTTTGACATAATGTTTATGAGTGTTCAGAGATGGAGCATACAGGAGGGCGTTCAGGTAGTGGATGTAGTGGTGGTCGATCCCAGCCCCGTTCTATCAGAGGGGGTAGGGCCACGCCATCTGCCCCTTCTGTAGGCATAGGGCTCAGGGGTTCCCCAGAGTTGCCGCCACTTGATCATCTATCATTTTCACCGTCAGTTCATTTGTCAACGTCACCGTCTACCGCCTCTAATCCACAGCGAGGGCCACAACAAGTTTTACTTTACGATTTCTGATTAATTTACATATGTTTAGTTTTCTTGAACCATCTATGTACAAATATATTCAATAGTTCACATTCGTTCCTTCAGCCTACTGGGTCGCCTCAGAGCCACGTTAGGGAAGAAGGTAGTTCCTCTGATACACCCATCTGGGGAACGGTAGATCCTTCGACAGGGAAGCTTTGGATCCATTCTGAAGGCAACAACGAGTAAGTCATGTAAAGTTACCAGTAATGTTACAATTTTCTACCTTCAATTAGTATGCTAATATTTGCATCTCGTCCTCTGTCTTCAGATTTTACCCTTATAATCAGGTTGTGGATTGGATCTTGAACCAAATATTCGTAATTTCAATCGGCCTTGGGGTAGTTGGACACAGATCCCTAAGGCGAATCGGGATCGTTGGTTCGAAGAGTTCTTGGTAAGTTGTGTGTTTTATCATCAAACAGTTTTAAAATTTAGAGCACTAATTGTTGGTTATTAATTTGCGAGAATCGACAAGACGTTGCTTCGAAGATAATGAAAATCTAAAAAAAGCTTATAACTACAAGGGAGGCCGGTGGTTGACTGAGAGGTGTTATAAGTTGAGAAGAAAAAGAGGCAAGCAAGATTGGATTCAATGGACATTGCAGAGGAATTAATTCAACAATTGGCCAACGATCCGAAGTTTCTTAACAAAAGTGAGAAAAATAAGCAAAATAGGGCCAGGATGGAAGGACCGTCATATGTTGGTGGATCCATTCCAGTTAGTGAGCATCAACGCAAAATTGTGAGTAGATATTATTTTCTATTTAAGTATTCAATATTTTGTAGGTCATCATTTGTGTTTGAAGGTAGAGTCTGGGGAAGTTCCTACAGAGTCAGTTGAGTGGGCTACCTTTGAGCGGACCCATTCCAAGCAGTCTGAAGGGAGTGAGAGGCGCTGGATCAACAGCAAGGTGAAGCAAGTAGCGGTGAGACATTTATTACATATTATTTGTTTCATGCAACACCATATTTATTTCATTTCACATGCCTTATTTCTCCTATATTTTTGTGCTTGTAGGAAACCTTTTAGAAGCTGTCACAGGATAGAGACTCACAGAGTGGCACCGACCTCGCATCGTCTCAGTTCGACAACGATGCTCTCTTCTTTTAGGCTGCGGGAGGATTTGACAAGAAAGGGAGAGTCTTCGGCCTTGGTGCCTCCGGCCAGATTCAAGCAAACGAAGCGCTCCTCATCCGTGATCGAAGTCAAGTTTACGCAAGTAAACGTTATATATTTGCTACTAATTGTTACATTTTCATTCCTTTGTCCATTTAAATGATGTACAAAAAATAAACGCATTTCTTAATTTTTTTGCAGATGAGATAAAAAAGATGAAGGCATTGGTGGAGGAGCTTAACGAGACACGACAGTAGATGACTCAGAAACGGGAGATGAAGATCTAGCAAATGACTTAGGAGCGGAGATGATGATGAGCGGCAGATGCTCTCCAAGAACGAGGAGATGATGAGGTAGCGATGCTCCAGAACGAGAGATGATGATGCAGTGGATGAGTCAGCACGCGGAGATGATGAAGCATATGCAGCTTCAACTTAAGTCCCTAATGAAAGACAAGGGTGTGGAGCCAGCTCCTGATAGTGGTGATCGTGATGACGACGATGATGATGCTACCGTTGTTTAGACTTTACTTTAGTAGATTTTTTTTAAACAATATTATTTATATTTTATTTTATCTATGTAAACTATTTCGATTGTTATTATATATTTTAATTATATACAGTTTTATTATTATATTTTTAAATTTTAAATGTCATTTTTAAATGTTTTTAATTATTTTTTCAAAAACAAAATATTAAAAATAAAATTTGCAATAGGAATAAACATTTTTAAAAAGAATTAAACAAAAAAAATCATTTTTATGAAATTTTGATTTTATTTTTTTTAAAAAAAAATTGAAAATTAGCGACGGAATTTTAATTCCGTCGCTAATATTAAAAAAAATACGAAAATAAAAAAATTAAAGAAAATGATTTGTGACGAAAATCATCTGTGGCAAAAATTGAAATTTGCGACGGATAAATTTTCCGTCGCAAATTTGGAATTTGCGATGGATCAATATTCCATCGCAAATTTCAAATTTGCGATGGAAAATTTATCCGTTGCAAATTTCAATTTTTGTGACGATGATTTTCCATTGCAAAAATCGAAATTTGCGACGGAATATAATATCCGTCGCAAAAATGATTTTTGCGACGGAATTTTCGATTTCCGTCGCAATTGTGAGGAGCTTTTTGCGACGGACGAAATCCGTCGCAAATCTATTTTTGCGATGGAAATCCGTCGCAAAAACTGATTTTTTTTTGTAGTGGGAGCAAACCTTTGTGAAACACTGGTATGGCAGTTTGTAGGTCACAGCTTGGTATGTTCATTTTCTCTTTGTTGAACTTGCCGACATGGTCCCATAATGACTCCCACTTCCCCTGGATAACCCAATAAAGGTTATTGGGCTGCTTTTGAAGTTTCCGGCTACTGGAAAATTGTTGTACGAATAGATCATTTTGGTTGGCGAATGAACCTATTGAGTTGGTTGGTAAACCATATCTTGATGATATGGTCTGACTAGACTTGATCCAAAACCCTTGCACATATAGGCTTCTAGCATTTCTCTCAGTATTATTGTGGTATGCATCCTTTATCAGTACTATACCAAATGTTTGTGTGGGCTTGTCAAACCATCACAGAGTCAAACGTTTGAGAATGTGAATTTCCTCAGCATTTTTGCTAACACGATATTATATGTGAATGGCGAGGTAGCAAAGCTATTAGAAGCACTCTTCTTCATTGGAGATGGTACACCTAGTGGCAGAGTATCATTGCTTATAGCTCCTTGAACATCCGATTCCATCCTTCGTCATCTGACGTACCAGAGCTTGGTAGGTTTTTCGTTACAAGTGGGCCTATTTGCCTCTCGGACATGTGACGAACTGTTTTTGTGACTAGGTCTTCATTGTCAATAAAGGTAGTGATTTTCAAGATTGGGTTTTTCATGACTGCAAGTTCCTCTTCATCTGCTCCTTCTTCTCCACTAGTTTGGCTGAAGCTTATCATACATAAAGGTCACAATTTCTGAGAACATTTTTGGTTTGCGATTTTTACTCTGCTAATTGTTTTGCTAGTTGGTTTGTGTTATGGGTTCTCCACACCCTGATTTTTGCTTTCAATCTGTGGCCTGTAATAAATCTTGTTCTATGTTTGATTTCAGCTTTCTTCCACATTTTTGTAACCTTGTTCTGAATTTGTTCAACATTGTTCTTAGTCTTTAAGCTTAATATCAAATTGGGGTTTCGTTGTTCTCCAAAAAATTAAAGTGGGTTTGCAGTTTGCAAATTATTTAGCCATAAATTTTGGAATTTTAGAAGTTGGAGATTTATGGGTTTTTTCTTACTTGAATAAATTTTTCAAGGCAATGCTCAATATTCTTTTGGGCATCTAAGGGGAGATGGTGGGTGCTTTTTTATTGGGGATATTTTGTCACGTTAACAAGAATAATGTGGTCCCTACCATAGAAATTGACGGTTATTAAGATGCTTTAACGGTTTTGGTATTTTTGCTCTCATTTTAGAAGTTTGTGTATTTTTACTCCTTCGAAAGTATATGGTGCTGGACGCACAGATAAAAGTTTATGGGTAATTTTACATCTTATATTCCAAAAATCAATCAATTAAGGTAAATCATGAAATATATATGACATTTTGCCTCATTTTAACCTTAATTTCATACAAACAACTTTTATCACAATTAATCATAATCAATGCAATTTAAGTGCAAAAAAAGGTAATAAAATCTCAAATATACCATGAAATAGCTTATCAAAATATGATGCAATCACCTTTTGCCTTCTAAGCCTCGAGTGAGAAACCCTTAATGATATAATCATTTTTGTTGTTGTTGAGATTTTATATGAAATGACTAATTTTAACTAACTTTATGTAAAATAATTAATTGGAGCTTATAAATGATCAGGAAGAGATTGCATCCATGGTGTCATTGTTTGCTTGTGATGACAATGTCGTGGAAAGTGTAATGACGTTTGGTCTGAATTATTAGTCAGCCCTCCATTTGTGCACTCCACCAGTTATTATAACCAAACTATCTATTATAGTACACATGAGGGAGGTGGGAGGATAGCAAGAAGCTCAGGAGGGAGGGGAAATAGAGGGAAACTCAATATAATGACTAGCTTGATCGTGGAGAACATTTGCAGCTGATCAAGTGGGCCCATAATGAATTTTATCCTTGATTCAAATTTCTTCCCTTGATTTTGCGTAAATCTTATTTCAATGAAATTACTAATTAAATAATCACAAAACCTTACTCTACCAAAGTCTGGGTGAGTTGAGCCGAGAATTTAATTTCTAAGATTAGAGGGTGTGTCTCCGAATTATGGACTCTTAAAACCAGCCATTAGATTTTACTCAATCGCATGAATTTTGAATCAAATTCTTCCTAATTAAATTAATCTTTATTTACACGAGTTATCTACTTGTCTTGCTGAATCGTAGAAGATAGTTAAACGAAAGTATTTGCATACAGTAATTCAATCGTAAATTAACCAACCATTTACATTTCAGTTAAAAACAATATATAATACCTCATATCATTAATATAAGAGCTAAATAAATAATTTATGGATATTAAGAAAATTAGTTAAGTCAATTATTTATAACAAATATGCCTTAACTTCCCTAGAATATTCTATTCAATAATGTACATTGAAACTACTCTTAGTAGAAGCCCCTAATATATGCAGTTAATAAGATACTTTGTCGAAAGAGATTTTATATTTAAAACTATAATACCATATACTTATCTAACTTTATTATTATTTTTTTTTTTAGCCAAACCTTATCTAACGTCTACATCTACCCTCCACTTGGATGTGAAGAAAAATTGAAAAGAAAGAAAATGTTTGAACGCGTGATAGAAAATTAGGAGAAAAGAAAATAAGCAAATATTTGATGACAAAAATATACTTACTCTTACATTAAAATAATCATATTTTAAATTAAATTAAATATTACAGTGACAAAATGATTTTAATATCAACTTCATCAAATAACTTAAAATGGTGGATATGTGGATCAAGCTATGGAAGTGGTTGGGTCCGCATAGAATTCAAATATTTGGCTGGAAATTGTTTCCTCAGAGGCTTCCATTGAAATTGTGGATTCGATCTTGGATTGATAGCGATGATATATGTCCTGTGTGTCTCCAAGAGGAAGAGACTAGCTGACACGTGTTTAGGGATTGCCCCGTGGTTCATGCACTTTGGGTAGAGGTTCTACCTGCTGCTTAAAGCCATTTGTTTTGGCATTGTGACTGGGCTGAGTGGATCAGGATCAATTGGATGTGTGGTAGTGGTGGAGCCAAGATTTTGAACCACGGGGGGCGAGAATATAAAATATTATATCAGAAACAAAAGTATTTAAAATACAATACACACCTAATATACAAAAAATTAAGAGAAATATGTTATAGAAATTAAGATAATTTCACTTGACTCACTGTTCTTTCTCTTAAAAAAAGTATCAATGATAGCACCCTTTCCTATAATAATTACCTATGGAGAGCATAAATTATTTGTCAAAATTCCATATCACACATTCCTTTTCACAGATATATAATTCACAAAATTTCATATCACACATTCCATTTCATAAATTCCATACCACAAACTCCATATCATAAATTTTCTAACTAAACCCTAGGGAAAATTATAATAAAGGACCTAAGAAAAATAATATTTATTAAGAAGGACCATAAAAATGGTAATTATTTTGAAGGACAAAAAATTAAAATATTAAAATAAAAAGACTAAATTTCCCTTAGCCAGATTTCCTATATTCTCTCTAACTGAATCTGAAATGATTTTTTCTTACCTGAGAATCTGGAATGATTGATAAATAATGACAAATAGAGATCAATTCAAATAACATTGTTCTTTTTCGATAGCATAATCAGCAGAGAACGGTTGAAAACCCTCCGCAAGACCCTATGCTTTCTTGGCCAAATGATCAACTGCTAAGTTATCATCTTTACTGCACTAAACTCACCTCCTAGTTACGATCAAAATGCAAGAGATGCTGAAATAGTCTGCCATTTACTAATTATCGTTTCTCAGCGAACATGATTTTTCTATCATTAGCTCTATATGAAATAGGGACAATCAATTGAACAGTAACTTTGATTGATCCCGTTATGATCAATTTTTTGGCGAGTTGCGTCATTTACGGGGCAATCAACTATATATCGTTCGTCGCCTCAATATGTTCTATTCTTGAATCACTCGCAAAGTTATACCTATATCAATTAGCCAACTCAGCCACTATTAGTTGTAGTGGTACTGTTACAGTTGGAGGATTTGGAGATAACAAAGAGGTAATTTAGTCTTTCTATTTTATGTTTTAATTTCGGGTCCTTCAAAATAATTACTATTTTTATGGTCCTTCTTAATAAATATTTTTTTCTTAGGTCCTTTATTACAATTTTCCCTAAACCCTAACTTTATTTTCTTCAAATCAACCATTCAAGTAAAAATATAAACCATACAACTTTTACTCAAGCTTTATTAACTGCGTTAAAAGTAAAATGATCATCTAGAAGCCTCAAAATTTTAAAAGCTAGCAAATGCCTAAATTTTTCATAAAACAAATTCCATCCAACTAAAAAATAAGCGACTATAAATATAAACTATATCACTTACCTAAACCCTAATATTCTAATCTTCTGTCAATTCTATGCAAGTGAGACTCTTTGAATTGCTTCTTCTAATCTTCTGTGATAGTGTGACTATCGCGTGCCACCGCGCGAGGAATTGTAGAATGAATTAAAAACGCTGGAAAGGTTTTAACTTATTAGTGTCTTTAGGGTAATGTGAGCTGTGACTTTTATATATATATATATATATATATACTGGTATATGACTGTTAACTTTTAGATAATTGGTGGGCTCAGGCTTGGACACTGGGTGTTTGTTGGGCCCATTTCTCATTATTTCATATTTGGTTGTGGCTATGCAGCTGCATCATGCTGATTCTCTTTTATTTTTCTGTTTTTTTTTCCAACAATGTCATGCATATTCCCATTCTTTTTTTTAGGGGGTAGGGGCCCACCCTAGCCCCCCTATCCGCCCCTGATGTGTGGAGAGCAAGGTTTTGGTGGATACCGTTGGCATGATTTTTACCTTGTGTCTTGTTGGTTCATTTTGACCAAAAAAAATTTCGACATGGAGAAATGCTTCCATCCATAACCCACAAGATATAAGGGACAGATACAACTCTAAGATCCTTCTTGAATTTTTGGGAGATACTGCATTTACAGGTGCAAATAGTGTAATTAGACATATGAGAAGGAGTCCCGATACTGTTTGGTGGACTTTCCCTGAAGTTCCATTTGTGAAATTGAATACTGATGGGGCAACAAAAGGCTCTCAACATGTGGCGGCTTGGGAGGTTTGCTTTGGGACTGCTATGGTATATGGCTTGGTAGATTTGCTAGAAGGCTTGGGGTATGTTCGGTGATGACAGCTGAATTATGGGGGGAGCTATCAGGTTTGGAATTTGCATTGGTGGGAGGTTGGAAGCATGTAGTGGTTGAAAGTGACTGTCAAATAGTCATTGCTTTACTTCCAAAAGAAGGTATTGCAGCTTGTAAGTCCCATTTGGTGTCTCGGATACGAGCTATTTCTTGAAATCAATGGTGTATACGGTTCTGTCATGTTCGGCGGGAAGGAAACAAGTGTGCTGATTGGTTGGCTAACCATGTATTGGCTCACGTGGAGTTACCTGATGAAACCCACTTTTCGGATCCACCTACTGGTCTCCATAACTTTCTACTTGCAGATCTGACAGGAGTTGAACATACAAGGCGTCGTCTGGGTACTTGGGAATTTTGTTTTCCTTTCGTTTTGTTTTGGTTGTTTCATTTCATTGTATCAAAAGGAAAAAAAAAAAAAAAAAAAAGTAAAGATATATTTTGAAACTAAATAATTTACCAAGAAAATGTCATTTTAAGGTACAATTAAAAAATGGATAATTTTTTTAAATTAAATATAATAAAAGAAAATATTAAATTCAACATTATTAATAGTTAAAAAAATATAATATAAAAACGAAAGGGCTAAAGTATAATATTAAAAAAAAAAATTAAGAACGTTTTTTAAAAATAATAATTAAATATACAGAATTTAATAGTAATACAATTTTTTTTCCCCGATTCATCATCGTGGCCATATCTAATTTGGTGGAGCAGCTAAAAGCATTTATCATTTTAAGTGAAGAGGTCGATTGGCATAAAACAATTTTTTATAATATTATTTATTTCTCTTTTTAAACAAAATATGCGTATTATTGCGTGGTGTACCGTGAAGTTTGGTGAGGTGCTGGGAAACTGTGTAAATGGGGCATTTTGGGCAACAAAATTTCTCTACTTGTGGAGAGAAATTTTGGGAGGAAAAAGGGTGTGCACCTACCTCATTTTCCCCAAAATTTTCCTTTCTCCCCACTTTCTCGTCCATCCAAACAGGAGAAAACTTCTTAACCCCCCCCCCCCCCCCCCCCGTTTCTTGCCTCTCCCTTTTTCTCCCAATCCAAGCAACAACATTAGTGTCAAAGGGAGTATACAATATAATAAACAAGAAATAAATTGGTGGGTTAAGGGGCTTAAATACCGGGAAGTATTTGTATACTTTCGTGTGGGAAAATGCTCAAAAAAGTGTTAAAAACAGCGCAATTTAGCCCTCATCCTAAAAGACCCAAACAGTAAACTAAAATTTGACCAATCACACTGTGTTGTGATTACACATAGGATCAAATAGGCAAATGCCCCCACGTCGTCATCATCATCATCCTCCTTCTCAGCCAAAAAACAAAAGCCTCTCCTTTTCAAAACAAAAGCCTCTCGCCTTCATCATCGTCAGCATCTATGAAGCATGAACAATGAAGCTAATCTGCAGGGAAAAAAAATCAGTCTAAGAAAAACAAATATCTCTCCCTTCATCATTGGGGTCCATGAACCATAAGCCTAAAAAAAACCCAAAGCCTAATAAGAAATTAACCCATCTGGAAAAGCACACCTCTCCCACCTTCAATCAAGTAAAATAAATCTAGAACGAAGGTTAGAAGAATGATGGAGCAGCAAGAAAAAATCCAGATTAGACAAAGTGATCAAAGGCCTCAATTTCAATAAATCTGGTTTTTAAGTTTTTCCTAGGAGGCCTTTGTTTTTTTTCCCCCTTTGTTTTCCTATTAAAAAATCTGACATGGAATTAAAAATGGTAAGGTGGATGCCATGTCATCTTACTTAATTTGGTCAACAAACGTTTATTGTGTGAGTCTTTAAAGGAAGGGTAAAATTTCCCTGTTTTTTAAACTTTTTGTGATATATTTATCCCCTCAAAAACTTCTAAATGTCGAATGTCTATATGTAAAAACTTTTGAGATATTTAAGCCCCTTAACCCTAAATTGTTTAAAGTAATTAGGTATCGAGGTAAAGTCTGGAATTGTAATTGAAGGCAAAAATCATATAATAGAACCCAAACCCAAATATTCTTGAAATTACATTTAAATCCCATAAAAATTTCAAAATGTTCATGTTAGTCCCTCTATGAAACTTTTAGTAGGGACTAAAGTAAAAATATTAAAATTTTTATGAAACTGAATGTAATTTCTTAAATATCTAGATTATATTCTATAATTTTAAGGGACCAACCCTAGTCCCACAATTCCGCCCCTCGTTATGGGACTATCTTACCCAATTTGCACTGAGCCCCCATAGGATTTTTAAATTTTTAATTTTAAGTGGGAGATTGCCAGTTTGATGGATCCGTCATAGGATCACTGAATGGCAATAACTTAGTGGTGGGTGGGGAACCAGCCACATCAAAATCCACATCAAGCACAACTAGCGTACAAAAATGACAAGAATTGGCATCTGGGGGAGGTAGGATCTGTTTGTAAAGAGGAATCACATTGAACATATATAACATAAAATATTATGAATATTGATAGCATCTCATTTTATTTATAAGTTACTTCCATGTTTCATATTAACCAAAAAAAAAAAAAAAAACTTTAAATATACTTCATTTAGTCCTAAAATGTAATAAATTTTGAATGTTACCCCTATTTTACATAATAATAAAAGTAAAAAGTCTACACACATAAAAATGAAGGGTAAGTTTTACATTCATACAGAAAAAATAAAAATAAATAATAACGTTGACTTGTAAACATGACCTTAAAAATCTCTCATTGAAGTACTCATCTTGTCCCATTTATAAGTCACTTCTAATATGCTTCATCGAAACTAACAAAAAACTTACAACATATCTAGTTTGAGAGGAGAGTATAGGAAGGGATTGAAGGGGAGGAAGGATATTGATAAAATTATCATTAATGAGAAGAATATTCTTTTTTGTTAAGAGTATATTTTTGGAATATTGAAAAAATTTTATGGATAATTTGATCAATATGAAGTAAAAAATTTATTTCCCCTCAAACCAAACACACCTTAGAGACTTAAACAAAGCAAAATTAAAATATTTAATTAGGAAAACAAAAAACACAAGTACCAAATTAAAAATAGAAGAAAAGTATATATATCTTCAATTGGGTTATCCCAAAATTTAATAATTTTTTGATTTTACCTCAATGTAATATCTTTTTTTTTTTTTTTGGTCAAAACCTCAATGTAATATCTAATATACTCCAAAAATACACAATCTACAATCTATATAATATATAAAGGTTGAAATTGTATTTAACTTAACATATTAATCGTTCAACCACATCAAGTGCTCCGAATGAAGGCCAGCATTTGGTAGTACATTCAGCTCCATAAATAAGGTGGGTGGGTGTTTGTATGTGATATATGAAGACCGAATTGCATAGCAAAAAAGGAAACTATATCACCTTCCCTTTGAGGAATGAAAAGAGAAAGAGAATAATGGAAAGCAATAGAAGAAATATAAACTGAAATTTGATAGTATAGATTTAGAGGAGCAAATGTATACTTTAGCATATAATTATTATAGATATATTTGAAATTAGCTTCAATTATAGGAGTATTTTTTTTTTTTTTTTTTTTTTTGTAGTGCAATTTTAACAATATTACATGCAAGTACAAGAGTTTCTCGCTTTTTTAACTAATTAGTCGTTGATATCAGGACATCATATTACTCATCTAGTTAATAGATAATTAAACGGGGCCACAAGCCGCACATTATTATAGAAATCATCTACATCATAGAACATTGGTAGCTTCGCCTTGAATGTGCCTAACTAGCTTCTCGCCTTCAGCTTTTTAACCATAAACTTCAATGGTGTAACACACCTTCCGGCTTCGTCTTTTCGGGTGGCAGATAATATGATCTTTTACTTTACTTCAACTTTAAACTATTTTCCTAGGTTATTTTATGTCATTTATCAGAGTATTAGTAGTAGATCATGCACCGGTTTGGACAATTAAATACTAGTAAGATAAAATGCGGAAGATAGATTTCCCTGGAGGGATTACATATACAGTCATCCCACATTACAGCTCCCAAAATAATTATATGAAAATATAGTCATCCGGTAAACTAAAACGAATAACCAAAAGAAATCACCAACATTCTCCACCACATTATTAGTCCAGCTTTGGAGCCTTACCTCTATCACCCTACTCAGATCTAGATGAACTTCCAGAGGGCTTAAAAGGGGCTAGGATTCATGATTGAATCCTAGAGTAACCGTTAATCTTATATAAATTGTATAAACAATACATGTAAGAAAACCAAAAATTAAAACACAAACCACATAGCATTCAGTATCATGCACATAGTCAAATCTGAAACTAGCAGTCATAATAGCACACAACACACACTGCTGGGTACGGCACACAGAAAGGCCCTTATTGCACACAACATGTTCCGGTTCTAGAGCGCTTGGAAATAAATGATAACCAAATGTATACAATATATATTGTAAAACATACATACACAAGTCACACATAGTATATGAGGATTAAAGTTAAAAACCGATAGTCGACCACAAATAATAATAAATTTTCCCGATGCACAATATCACAAATAGTCCTAAAATAACAAAATATAAATATAATTAATTTCCCTTGAGAAAATATTTCCTTTGCTGATTTAAAATAAGCCCATTCCAAGTGTCCATATCTATTAAATTCCCTTTTTTATTAAGCAATTTAATATTGGCTTTCATTCCTCTTATTTTTGCCCTTATACAGAAATTTGTAGGAATAAATACAAAACTTTGGAAATTCATAACTATTAGTATAGAAATCCATTCGGCCTATATTATATATCAAATTAAATTTTATGATGTATTTTATAGTCTTAAAAAGTTTCAGGGCCATTGGGGTAAAAAAAAAAAAAAAAAAAAAAAACGACACACATAGACTGCCTCCATAAAATGAATCTGGCAGCTCTACCACATTAACTTCAATGTTTGGGTTTTCAATTCAAACCCTTAATCATGATCACTCCCTTAATTATGAGTTGATCTTAAGTCAAGCTTTCCATATTTTCCTAATATTCTGGGGTAACTTCCCCTTATCTTTCTTACTTTCCAAAAATTGCAAAATCACATGAATAACTCTTCCACTATTATCATCAACGACAACAACATAACCAGAACATCAAATCATCACTTACCTTAGCTCCAAGTTTTATTTTTTTGAAATCCTCATTGGTACGCTAAGTCAACTCTCTCTCCTCTTGCTAAAACATTATATCAAAAGAGGATTTAAAAGCCATAGAATGTTTAGAGAGGAAGATACAGTAAGTTTAGTGAACCAAACACTTAACCTTACCTATTTATCCTTGATTCTCTTCCTCTTTGTCTATTCCTCCCTTCATTTCGGTTTTCCTTCCCTTTCTCAGCTCTTGACCGACTCAAAATTGGAGGCAGTGAAAGAATGAAATGGCTTTAAATGATCTCATATCTTTAATAACGTAAATTTAATAATCTTATATGTCCATAATATTATTTTATTACCTTCTTTATAATCTAATGGCTCAATGCTTCCTCCTCTTTCCTTTTATGAGATCTCAACACACACATATATATATATATTAGAAGAGACCCATAATTATTTTCTCTCTCCTGAGTCCACCGACTTGAGAAAGCAAAAAGGAGGAATAAAATGATTTGATCTCATCTCTAATTACATCAGGTACTAATTTCAAATATTGTTTATTTGCTTGATTTATCTCACATGGCTCATAATCTTTCTTCTTTTTCTTCTTGGCTAGCTAAGATCTCGCCACATAGGCTCTTAGAAGATATAAGGTATTTCGGTTTGAATTGTCCACCGAACTGAATCAAAGAAGTGGAGGAAATATGGGTTTAAGTGAATAAGTACATCATCTTAATAAATTTTGGCATCAACCAATCATATTTAACAAAGTTTGAACTTTAATCCTCGTTTTCTTTACTTTATTTACCCTTGCATAAAAATTCAAGAACCATCATTTTCCTACTCAAATTTTCATGTGGAATTCATTTCTGAGCTCAAATTAAGCAAAAAATATATATCCTTCCTCCTCAACTATGCCAAAACCAAAACAATAGAAGTTCAAGGGCAAAATTCAACTTTGTATTTCAATGCTTCCAAACTTACTTTCTCACTTATACCTCAATCAAGCCTCAAATATGATTTGGAAAATTATTTTCTACCTTCCTCTATCTCCGATAATTTTTCTAAAATTCAAGGCATAATTTCCAATTTACCCTTATGTGCGCCGTAATTTTCATAAATTACACTTTTGTCCATACCCGATACAATAGATATTTAACCATTGTCTGTCCAATACATTTAGCACTTGCATACATTTTGGGATATTACAAGTGGGGACAAGCATTAAATGCAATTTTTCTAAAAATCTTTTCTCTAAATTGTCACTTACTGAGAACAAAGAAGATTATGATTATTTCCAACCGACCGGTGACTTGATAACAACAGGACCACTATTCATCTTCCCTTTCAAGAGGGAGGGGACGCGAGAGAGAGAAAGAGAGAGAGAGAGAGAGAGAGAGTTATGGAAAGCAAGAGAGGAAATGGAAAGGTGGTGTGTGTAACTGGTGCTACTGGCTTTTTGGCTTCATGGCTTGTCAAGCTCCTTCTTCTTCGTGGTTATACTGTCAAGGGCACTGTTCGTGACCCAAGTGAGTTCTCTTCCTCCATGTCATCCTCTTTATTTGCTTTTTGGTCTAAAAAATGGTCCTTCAAAAACAATCACAGGAAAAAGTTGATTTTATGCCACTGTAAAGCTGAGAAAGGCACACAATTATGAAGACTTTGGCCTGAGTGTCGTGGCGTTATAGTGATAGTTAGATCAATCTAAGGGCTAAATTTGAAGAGCAGCATCTAACTTCTCTAGTAGGTGTTTGGCCTGTTTCCTGATCTCAGTCTGAACCATCCATCAAGTCAAGACAGCTATTAAAGTTTGAGTTAGAAGTTGATAAATTATTTTTCTGTTCTCAGAACCATTTTCTGTGACCAAGTGTGTGTTGGTTTGTAACTCTCTACAGATAATTCGGAAAAGGTACAACACTTGCTTGAACTGGAAGGAGCAAAGGAGAGATTGCATCTGATTAAAGCAAATCTGTTGGACGAAGGTTCCTTTGATTCTGCTGTTCAAGGCTGTGAGGGTGTCTTTCATACTGCCTCTCCTGTTTTTCTTCATGTCAAAGACCCTCAGGTTCAACTCATGTATATCAGTCTAAACAATCATTGACAATACAGAAACTAATAGTATTAATGTTTCAAGTTTCAATCGTAATAATCAAATATACTACTCCACTGCTATTAGCTTTTCTTCTTTTTTTCTTTTTCTTTTTTTTTTTTTTTTTTTTAAAAAAAAACCTAAGACTTATTCAAATTAACGTTTGCAAAAGTGATTTTTATACTAATTGACTTTTTAAAATTGAAGTTAGGGTAATTGTCAATTACTGTAATGTAATTTTTGTTTGAATAAAACTGTATATATAAAAAAGTTAATTTGAGATGAACTTGTGTAGATAATATATTAAAAAGACAATTTCAATCAAATTTAAAGAAAAGCCAAAAATTTACAAAAAGTTATTCAAACTTTAACTTAACTTTTTTCAAGAAGTCATTTTAGCCTCCAAAGTCATCCCAAACATAATTTTAAACTTAAATTGGGCTTTTGAGTTTACAAAGTCAATTTACATGGGCAGATGCCATCCCAAACATACCTAAATATAAGCCATCTCATTAAACTTAATATATATACAAATGACCAATTCTATCTATAGTTTATTGTTATATACATAGACTGTTATTTTCTTGGATTTTCATTAAAGTATACTCTTTCCAGTCCTTAATATAAGACATATTTAGAGAGTTAATCTTCGTCTTAAATATAAAACATAGTTTTTATATTTGTCAATATTTTCTTAAATTACCCCTATTAATGCTCTCTCAACCATAATCAAGGAGGAAAGAGAAAGAGAAAATTAAAGAAGATGACTAAGGTGTATTTTAAAAAAGAGTAAATACCCTATTTGGTCCGAAAAAATCACGGACCCCTTTTTGGTCCTCGTAAAAATAACTCCCTCCTTAATCCCTGACCACATTTGGGACACTTTACTGCATGTGTTCTCTTCAACCTGGAAGGACTAACGTGGACGGTTTTTGGATTTTACAGGGGTTAGGGTTTAGGGTTTAGGATTTTACAGGGATTACGGGAGGAGTTATTTTTACGAGGGACTAAAAAGGGGTCCGTGATTTTTTTTAGGGACCAAATATGGTATTTACTCTTTAAAAAATACATATCATATTAAAAAAAACATAACCAATTTCCTTAATCTAATCAAATTAGGTAAATATGTTTTTTTTATATTAAGAATTGGAGGAGTATAAATTAAATATGGGTAAAGTTAAAAAATAAATAAATTTTAAGATAGATTCAACAAAATTTAAAATTTTTCTTCATTCTAATCAGTATATTAGAAGTGGCTTGTAAATAAGATTAGAGGAATACTTAGTAATCTGTTCGTTAAGTATAGTAGCAAGATGTAGTATGTGAGGTTTTTTTATTAGCTATTTAGTTATGTAAATTTTATTAGCTTATTACTTGAGTTTATGATCTGACTAAACTAAAACAAATTTTCGTATAGTAATTTAGTATCTTCTTGATAAGAGATGCTTTCATTTCAGACTGAACTCATTGACCCAGCGGTCAAGGGAACTCTCAATGTTCTTAAATCATGTAAAAATTCGCCGTCGCTGAAACGAGTTGTTCTAACTTCTTCCTTTGCTACAATGTTATTCAATGGAAAGCTTAGGACTCCTGAGGTTGTAGTTGATGAAACATGGTCATCAACCCCAGAATTTTGTAATGAATATGAGGTATGTATACTATGCATTATGTTAGAGTTTAAACTTCAGCAGCTTGTAATTAACTTTGAATCTCACCGGCATTACATGGCTTCAATGCTTAATCAAAATCATATTTTGCATGTAACTTCCCAAACAAAACTCCGCCAATTCTAAAGGTAAAACCTAATTTGCAGTGCAAATTATACTATAAATTAAGTCCTACACATTTAAGACCAGACAATAATAAATCTACACTGTTTTATGACTACATCGCCTCATGTAATAAGAATTTTATATACAATACTTGCTTGAATTGTATCTTCTAAAGTCATCTTTGATGTTTTTTTTGGGGGGTGATAAGTCAAATTTGATATTGAGATACAAAAAAATCATTTTTTTTTAGGCCAAAATTCCTCAATAATGTGAATCAAGAGAAAGGGCGGGAGAGTTGAGACCTACGTTTCCTCTTTTTCTCTTCTGATCCCACACTAAATATTCTAAATGATGTGTACTAATTGTGTTTGGGATATATATATATATATATATATATATGATACTGGTTGCAGAACTTCAATTTAGTTATAGTTATAATAATTTGTAAATACTGGTTGGAACAATTACTAATATGATAACCTTAGTTTTAAATGAATATATATATATATATATATATATATATATGGTTCATGAAACTAAAATGGCTGAATTGTAATTGAAATTCGTACACACACAGAGCTATTTAAATTTATACTCAAGACTATTTTAGACAAATGTTGTGGAGCCTAACAAACATTAACTGAATATTTTGGAACCTAACTAGTATCATTATAAACATTCTTCGAGTTTCAAGTTAATTTATGTTTTTATTCTTTCAGCAATGGTCAGGTTATGTACTTCCCAAGGTTTTGGCAGAAGAAGCTGCTTGGAAATTTGTAAAAGAAAACAAAATTGATATGGTTACTATCAATCCGTCAACAGTGATAGGACCTCTCTTGCAACCAACACTTAACACAACTTCAGGATCCGTTATGATTCTATTTAATGGTAATTTTATTTATTTACCTTTTGATACACACACTTCCAAACGCTGAACATATATATTATACAAAAGTTGTGGGAGAGTATTGCAGTGATTTATTATTTAGAAAACGTCGATGTCATGAATTATCCTGTTGCTGAATTCTCATGTGAACTTTTTCTCTTACTTGGTGCTCTTTTTCTTTTTTTTTTTTTTTTTTCTTTTTTTTTTTTTTTTTTTTTTTTTTTTTTTTGTGCAGGAGCAGAAACATTTCCAAATTTTACTGCAGGATGGGTTCATGTAAAAGATACCGTAAATGCTCATATTCAGGCATTTGAAAATCTTTCAGCTAGCGGAAGATATTGTTTGGTTGAGTCAATAAAACACTACTCAGAAGTTGTCAAGATCTTGCGAGACATGTACCCGACAGCACAACTTCCAGATAAGTAAGTTCAATTGTCTTTTATAATTTTAATTAAAAATTCATGTGCCCTTAATATAATATCCAGTTAATTAATTTGGGGAGATTATTGAAGGTAAATAAATTATTTAATTATAGTATATATATGTTATATGATTTCTCTGAGATACATATATGCTATTATTATATTATATATTAGTTTATAAGGAAATCAAATTAGTTTGGAGAATAATGATAAAAGTAAATACATTAAAATAATATATTTAGTTTTACTAATCTCCTCAAATTAGTTGATTACTTCTTATATTAGGGACTAAAACTAGTATTAGGAGACTCCGGTTTTAAATATAAAATATAGTTTATAGTACAGATTGCACTACAAATTATGTTTTATATTTAGGATTGAAGGTAACATCTTGATTTTATTTTCCCCATAAACTTTTGGCATCATTATCTCTTTTGATTAAGAGCTTTTTTGAAAACTCTTAAAAAGTTTTTTTTTATAGCAATTTTTTATAAATTGAGACAAACTTCTTATCACATTTACCTTATAAATCATAAAAATACGTTTAAAATATTAATACAAACAGAAACTTTAATGTTAAAAAAATTAAGGTACAGACTACAGAGGATAAAACAATTTGGCAACAGTAGCTTGGTTTCTATTCTATTTTACAGAGAGGATCCTCTGTCTGTCTATTTTGCAGAGAGGATCCTCTATCTCTGTCTCTCTGTCAGTCTGTCTCTGTGCGTGTGTGTGTCTGGCTCCACGCCCAGAATGGACATGGATGTCTATGATAATTTTTATCGATTCTCATTAATTAATTCATAACTAAAGCGAAAGCATTAAAATTAGCTTATTATGATTTTGATTTGACTGGAAGTTCCGAGTTTAATTTGTAAATATCTCTACTTTTACTCTTAGTACGTAGTAAGTGCTTTTAGTTATACCTATACGATCGGTTAAGATTATTTGGCTGTATATTTATTAATAATCAAGTTCAAGCTTTTGTTTATTATATTTGTTAATTAATTTAAATTATTTTCAGATGTGCAGATGATAAACCCTTCATGCCAACCTTTCAAGTTTCCAAAGAAAAGGCAAAAACGTTGGGAATTGAATTTATTCCATTTGAAGTGGGCATTAGAGAAATAGTAGAAAGCTTGAAAGAAAAGAAATTTGTCAACTTTTAAATTATATTGTAATCTATCAATTTCACATGGAGGAATGTCACTCAATAACCTATGGAGGGAATTAATGACGAAGAAGTACCTTTAAGTGATAGGGCAACTTTGTTCTCCAATATGGTCACAGGGAGGAATGTGAGACGTGTTTGTATTGGCTGTGCCAAAATACTAACTTTTGGGGGCAAGTATGAGATACGTTTTTTTTTTTTTTTTTTTTTTTTTTTTGTTTTTTTGTTGATATTTTTTTCTCTAAATGGGCTGTCCCCTAAAATTACATAATAGAACCCAAATGTTTAGGAAATTATATTTTAGCCTCAACCAAATTTCAATACTTTTACTTTAGTCCCATTAAATGTTTCATGTAATCATGGGGGATCAAAATGAAAATCCTGAAAATTTTATGAGGCTGAAATGTGATTTCATAAACACTTGAGTTCCATCCTATGAATTTTGCCTCCTAATTACAATTTCTGACTCCACCTATACACTTAATTATCCCAACTTTGGATCCAAAGAAAAGTGAGAAGGACAGATAAAGATGGGAGAAATTAAGAGTGGGACCACATTCTCCCCGACCTTTCTTTCAAATTTTGGTAAGAAGTTAAAATCCTTCTTAATAATGCCCTTCACCATGATGGCTTCTCCCTCCTGTCAATTCCATCGTGTGACTTTTATCATTGTCCTTTCACTCAAACCAACTCCACTCATGTTTGTGATGTTTCTGGGTGCGTTTGAGATCTCATGAAGTTTTTTTAATAAACCAATATGATTGATTTATTGTGGCGGTGGATCCTTTATTGAACAAGAACACGTTTTTCTACCTATAGATTTTAGTGGAAGGATTATGAAGGCAAAAGGGTTTTTGCAATTTTGGGTGTAGTGGTGGCGCTCTCTCTCTTATCATGTACAGTACTATTTCCGCTCCTAATTATAAAATCTATTTGACTTTTTTAGAGAGATTAAGGAAGTTAGTTAAATTGTTTTAGAGTATTTTTATTTTTGTTTTTTTCCTTCAAACTAATTAGTTTAACTTATAAATTAATATATAATTTAAGGATACAACATATGAAATGATTAAGTAACTTATTTGCTTCTTTAATCTCTCCAAATTAAAGAAAGTCAACTAAGTTTTATAATTAGGACCAGAGTAAAAAGTAGTTAGTATTTCTTTTTTTCAAACTTTTATTTTAGGCTTATATTTTTCAGTTGGTTGGTTTTAATGCAATATCGGGGCCGAAATAAAAAAAAAAAAAAAAAAAAACTAACTTCACCGAGCTACCTTTACAATTAAATATGCAAAATATATTTCTTTCAGTTTATTTTTAAACATATGCGGATAGAGAAAACATTTTTTTGAAAAAATATATCATTCGATTTTTCTTTCAATTTTATTATTTGAGTTAGAAATTATTTTTCAAACCTATAAATTATTTGATAAAAAATAATATAAATATGAAAATTATTTTTTCGGATATTTTTATTTGAAAATATTTTGAGAATCTTTAATTTTATGTAGTTTTGTGATAAATAATGACATGAGATATAATAAATCAAGAATAATATTATTGTAAATTTTGTAACATTATATTATTTCTTTGTTTTTATCCCTTATTTCTCTTTTCCCCTTTCCATTTTCCATCCCACCAACTCCCCCAGCAGCGCCCCCCCCCCCCCCAAAAAAAAAAAAAAACACACTCAGACCAACTTTTTTACTCCATTCAAACCAACCACAATCACTGAGAAGAAAGAAGATTACGATTATCTCCAACCGGTGACTTGAAAAGGAACTGACCCCTCCATATATATTATAATGGACAACATAGATCAGATCAACTATCAAAGTTCATTGCGTAGAAGAGGAAGAAAGAGGAGAGAGGAGGAGAGAGAGAGAGAGAGAGAATAATGGAAAGCAAGAGAAGAAATGAAAAGGTGGTGTGTGTAACTGGTGCTTCTGGCTTTATAGCTTCATGGCTAGTTAAGCTTCTTCTTCTTCGTGGTTACATTGTCAAGGCCACTGTTCGTGACCCAAGTGAGTTCTCTTCCTCCATATCATCCTCTTTATTTTATTTTTGGGTCTCAAACATGGTCCTTCTAAAACATTCACGGATAAGATTGATCTAAATGCAGGTGTTTGGCCTCTTTCCTGATCTCTTATCCTGTCTTTCTGAACCATCCATTAAGTAAAAACAGCTTTTAAAGTTTGAGTTAGAAGTTTAATTCATAGCATCCCTGATTGTGATTTTCACATGAAGTAAATTCCATTTTGCTGTTCTCAGAACCATTTTCTCTGACCAATTCTGTAATGGTTTATAAATCTCCACAGATGATTCAAAAAAGATACAACACTTGCTTGAACTGGAAGGAGCAAAGGAGAGATTGAGTCTAATTAAAGCAAATCTGTTGGAAGAAGGTTCCTTTGACTCTGCTGTTGAAGGCTGTGATGGTGTCTTTCATACTGCTTCGCCTGTTTCTTTTGATGTTAAAGACCCTCAGGTTCATATATAGATACACACAAATCATTCTAATTAAACAATCATCAGCAATATTACATCAAAGAAAGTGCTAAATCCTTTTAAGAGTAGCTCATGCGTTAAACAATCATCACCATATTTGATCTGAAATAGATGCAGAAATTAATGGAATAATAGTTCAACCTATTCACATTAATTGGTGGTATTTGTCCTAGTCGATCATACTTCTTGGTATTTTGTTCATTATGATATGTAGTAGGTGTTGAGCGTTGATTTTATTTGTGTAATTTTGATAAGTACTTGTAATTAACCAGCCTAGCTTTGGCAAAAAAACGGATGAAAGTGATTTAGATAATAAATTTTAGAAAATAATTTGCTTTTGAACAACTATGATTCTCTCGTAAAAACATAGACTGGGAGAGCGGATCCAGTTTGATCAGCACCATTTGTCTATCTCATCTAGACTGTCAAGATGAGATTTGGATGGTCTAAATTTAATTTTTTTTTCACTTTCTATTTTTTTAAAAAAATTATTTTAATGAATAGAAAATTTAAAATAAAAATAATCTTTTAACTAATATTTTTTCAAAAAATAATTTTTTAATTTTAAAAATCACCTGTTTAAAAAAAAAAATAAATCTAGATCTCATCTTGATAATTTAAATAGGATAGATAAATGATTTCTATCCAAAAGATAAACACCAAAATTAGTTCCGAAAGCAACCCAACTCCAATTGGGCATTAGAAGAAACTAGAACCATTAGCAAATGAGATATTCTTGTCCTCTTTTGTATTGTATACTAATCCTGTGCATACACGTGTACTTTCTATTCTCATCATTCTTTGGGCCAAGCACAGTGACAAATCAACATCAAAATAAGCCGAACATTTGAATCATTAGCATGCTTGTCTTTTGGGCACTCGGTTTAGGTCCTCTTCAGCCTGCCATCCTCTGCTGTCCTCTACTTTAATACTGCATCGTTTTGACGCAAAATGATACTGATTTGGTTTTTTGTTTTAAATAATATTAAGGGTATAAAAAAGAGACTTTAGATACTGAGCAGTAGTGGAAAAAGATTTTATAATCTTGAAAAATTATTTTAGGATCATGAAGTATTTTTTTAGTACCAGCCAGTATCAGTATCCTGAAGTAACTTTTTAGCACCTATTAGTACCCTGAAATATTTTTTCAACGTCCTAAAATAATTTTTCAAGATCATAAAGTACCCATAAGTATTTTTCCAATACCGCTCAGTATCCTAAGTCTCTTTTTTATACGATTAATATTAATAAAAAAAAAAAAAAGAGGATCAGGTATCATTTTGCGTCAAAACGACGTAGCATTAAAGTAGAGGACATCACAGGATGGCAGGCCGAAGAGGACCTAAGCCGAATCTGTCTTTTGCCTACTTTTCCACAGGTAAGGCAAACACTGAAACCATATTTCAGAAACTCTTTTTTATAAGTCTAGACAAAATTCCTTTTATATATTTATTTTTATAAATCATAAAAGTTGTTCTTCAAAAGTTAATCTAAACATACACTAAGTGAGTATTTTGATTAGATTTTAGAGAATAACTTTTATTATTTATGTCGTAAGAATATAAGATGAACTTTATCGAAATTTATAGAAAACTATTTTTAAAAACTGTGGTTTGGGTACTTTAGAAAAATGCTCTATTCCACTAGTGAGTATATATATACAATCCGTATACTTGGATTACAAAAAGTCACCAGTTTGACAACAAACTAATAGCTTCTGAGGGTTGTTTTCTTGGTTTCAGACTGAACTTATTGACCCAGCAGTGAAAGGAACTCTCAATGTCCTCAAGTCATGTGCAAAATCACCTTCTCTAAAACGAGTTGTTCTAACTTCTTCTATGGCCACAGTCATTTACAATGGAAAGCCTAGGAATCCTGAAGTTGTAGTTGATGAGACATGGTTTTCAAACCCAGAATTTTGTAATGAATACGAGGTATGTATACTATTTGCTATGTTGAGATGACGAGACCTCTATCTACTCCAAATCATAATTTGCATTAATCCCTAAGAATTGTAAAATAAACCACTTTTTTGTGTGTGAAAAAATAAAAAAGCTACATTGTTTTTTAAGTATCAGAATATTTCTTATTTTATCTATAAAGTAAGAAAAAAGATAGTTCAATACTTCCATCACTTAATGACCTATAAACAATTTTTTTTTTTTTGAGCAGTTATGCGAATTTAGCTCTTCAACTTTCAATTTATGCAAATATACCATGCTTGTGAAAATTTAAGGGAAAATTACATGCAGGTCCCAAGGGAACAAAAAAATTACAAAAAAGTTCCTTGAAATCACTAAATTACATAGAAGTTTCAAGAGACTTTTTTGATGTTATTTGTATTAACAACAGAAAATACTATATTTACAACAGAAAATGCCATATTTAGAACAATATTTAAACACTTGACCATTTACAACTGAAAAACCCATATTTACAATAGGAAATGCCTATATTTACAAAACATTTAAACACCTGGATTTTGAATGTAGAAAGGTTATTTACAACATAAAAAGTTATATTTACAACATGAAATGCCTATGTTTACAACAACATTTAAACATCTGGATTTTGAACGTAGAGAGGTCATTTATGATAGAAAAATACTAGATTTATAACAGGAAATACTGTATTTACAACAAAATTTAAAATTTAGCCATTTATAATAGAAAAAGCCATATTTAAAATAGGAAATGCCTATATTTACAACAACATTTAAAAACCTTTATTTCCATACAAATAATATCAAAAAAGTCCATTGAGACTTACGTGTAATGTCGTGATTTCAAGGGATTTTTTTGTTCCTGGGACCCGTACGTAATTTCACAAAATTTTATCTTCTAAAGTCGTCTTAGATACTTGGGACCACAAAAAAGGTCAGCTTTTTTTTTTTTTTGGTTTTTTTTTTTTTTTTTTTTTTTTTTTTGGGGCGCGGCGACAAAAATGGGTCTCATAATGTGGAGAAACAGAAGAAAAAAATGTGAGAGCGAGAACCAAACATGTGCTCATTGAGGCTTAAGAATGATGAGCACCCAAACTCATCATCAGATCTTAGTAAAATAGATTTATTTTTTAAAATAATTATTTTAATAAATATAAAATAAAGATAATGTTTTAACTATAATTTTTTTATATGATTTATTTTATTTTAAAATTATCAACTAAAAATTTTAAATGTAGACCATTCGATTAGATCTAAATGGTTTAAATATGATGAGTTTGGGTAGAGCTGTCAATCAGGGTCGGCCTGGCCCTCCAGGGCCGGCCCGTGAAGGGTCAGGGCCTAACAAAGCCAGCCCTCCAGGGCCCGGAGTAAGAAAAACAGCCTGCCCGAGGGCCCGGAAATTACTATTCCAAATTTTAATTATTTTTCATCCGTTTTTTTCAAAGAAATATAATTAGTAAATTACAACATAAATCATCTAACAAATAAACATAGTCACTAATTCACAATCAAAAGCAAACTATGTTCACAAATAACTCATATAAAACATAAGAAGCATACTACTAACTACTAAGCGACATTAGTACAATGACTATTATTGTCGTCATCTTCGCTACTATCATCAATTTCAATGACATTTGATTGTTATTCACTTTGAGTAGTAAGCTCTGATTCATGAGTAAGAATAATATGAATTTCTTTTCCGGCTTCATGAATACATCTATAATCTTTATCTACAACAAATAATAAATCAAATCATAAAATTAGAGTATAGTTATTATGTATTTGTGTTTAAATGGATAAATAACTCTATAACAAATTAAAAATACATATAAATTATTGAAGGATCCAAATTCAACAAGGGTTTAACTTTTAAAAATAAAGAATAAAAAAATTAAAGGGCCCGATGGGCCGGCCCATAGCCCTCCAGGGCCGGCCCGTGTAAGTCATTGGCCCTCCAGGGCCAAACATCATCTCACTCCTCCAATTTTCAAACCCGGCCCTTACAGGGCCAGGGCTTAAACGGGCCGGCTCGATAGGCCAGGCCCGTTTTGATGGCTCTAAGTTTGGGTCAACATCACTCATGATGAGCGTTTGGGGTTCCCCACATATGAGGCAAAGGTTGATCCCCATGTCCACGTTTTCTCTTCTCATTTCACACTAAATATTCCAAGTGAGGTGCACCTTGTGTTTGTTACATATATAATGATTATGAAACTCAAATGATCAATTGCAACTAAGACTTCAAATTCTAGATAATAAAAAACTTATATTGATTATCATTTGATTATAAATTATCAACTAGTTTAAATATTCCAAGTGAGGGAAAATACCACTTGGGTCTAAGACTTCAATTTAGTTATAGATTTGTTCTAAATAGTTTTGTTAAGAAATAAGTTTATAAATATGATAATCTTAGAACCAAATCATTGAAAATGGTTATGAAGCTCAAAAGATCGAATTGCAACTAAGATTCATGTATTTGTAACTATTTAAATCTATTGCAACTAATTTATGTTTATAGCAAAAATTTTAGGGGCCTAATTAACTATCATTAAATGGATATTTTAGGACCTAACTATAATTCGTTCAGTTAATATTCTACAGCACCCTTCGATTTTCATGTTCATTTATATTCTTATTTTCTTTCAGCACTTGCAGGGTTATATACTTTCAAAGACTTTGTCAGAAGCTGCTGCCTGGAAATTTGTTAAAGAAAACAACATTGATATGGTTACCATCAATCCGGGAATAGTGATAGGACCTCTCTTGCAACCAACACTTAACGCAAGTTCAACTACAGTTACAATTCTATTAAATGGTAATTTTAATTTTATATAGCAAATCTCAATGTCATGATATCCCTTTCCTGTTTTATTAGAATTTTTAAGGCTTTCTATTTTTCGTCTTTGGTTTTTAACTTTTTGGGAATGATTGGTTAATTATTGGGCCAACTCTCCTTTTACATGTAATTCATTTTTTTTTTCCTTCAACAAGGCACGTTAATTAAAACTCTTGACTGAAATCTCCTGGAGTAATACACCATGAATTTATATCAGTAGCTAAATTATAGTCTATATAACGTTTTTTCCTTCAATTTTTCTTTGTTGATCCATGTCATAAAATTTGACTGACTTTAATTTGTGTTGGCCATAGAAGGCTTAATACAACCCTCCTCCTTGTTAGTGTAATTCAGTTAGCTACAAGTTGTTATCCACGTGTCTTCATCTATAGTAGTTTGTTGTTAAAGACCATACGTGTCATAATCACGTTCACTGTATTGTATTACATTGAGTTCACGTGTACTGCGGCTACTCTTTGTAAATCAGATGCTTATATAATGCAACTGATATCTTCAAGATCAATAAGACTTGATATAGTTCCTTTCTGAATTATATCTTTTATACATAATATTGGCATGGTATCAAAGCCCAACCACACCGGCGAAGCTTTGGTTCTCCAGCTAAACACAAACACAGAGGCATTGACGGTGATCTATCTCCATTCCTTGGATTGAGTGATCATCAAACAATGTCCAGCGTTACTGCTTTTCCGGTGACCGTCGATCAAGGCCTGAACAGTCGTAACTTCACAAACAAAAAGATTACTGTGAGGCTCGATGACTCTAATTACCTGATCTGGAAACAGCAGGTCTACTTCATGGCCAAGCAACATCGTCTCTTCTCATATCTGGACGGATCTGTAAGTATTCCTCCAAAACTTATTCGTGATGATGCAACTGGACAGCAGATCACCAATCCAGCTTTCGAAATTTACGAACAACTGGATTCTGCTCTTGCATCTTGGCTGCTTGCGTCTGTAACTCCGTCTATTCTTCCCGATTTAGTTGGATTAGAAACTTCTACAAAGATATGGCAGAAATTGAATCGATTATACTCTGACAAATCTGATTCTAAGATCCTTCACTATAAAAATCTCCTAACGAATCAACGTAAGGGTGAGCTGAGTATGCGTGATTACTTAGCTAATGTTAAATCCATTTGTGATCACCTTGCTCTATTAGGAGAATCTGTGTCTGATCAAACTCGTATCTCTCATATTCTCAATGGTCTCACGATAGAATATGAATCTGTGATAGCTATTATCAATGCTACCAAACAAAGGTTCGATCTAGACACAGTAAAGACAATGCTGCTTGATTCTGAAGCACGTCAAAAGTCATTCATTGCCAATTCTGCCTCTCAAGCTCATTACACAACACAGCCTCAACACTCTGACTATCCTCATGGAGATTACATGGCTTTTCCCACACAATCGGTGAATCAAGGCCAGTCACCTATGAATGTATCTCGGTTTAATTACACTGGTGGCCGGGGAAGAGGTCGAAGTCGTGGATCCTATTCCTATTTTCCACATCAGAATAAACCTTCTTGTCAAATTTGTCACAAGATAGGTCACTTGGCAGATGTGTGTTATTTCAGGCATGATCCTCGAACCTCAGCACAAGTGAACTATACTGACACTAGTGCAAAAAAGGCTTTTAAGACCGGACAAAAGAGGGGTCGTAAGACCGGATATGCGACCGGTCTTGTTCCAGCCGGTATTAAAAGTCTACCATTTAAGACCGGACTCAAACCGGTCTTAAAGAAACTCTTTTAAGACCGGACATTTAAAAACTTGGGTCTTAAAAAGTTGTACTAAATGAAGCCGAAATATTTTTTGTTTGGTCCTAAAGCTCGATTTTTAAGACCGGTCAAAAAATAGGCCGTTCTTAAAAGATCGTAATTATAAGACCGGACAAGACACATACGGTCTTAAAAGACCGACTTTCAAGAGTGGATGATAAATACATCTGGTCTTAAAGATTTTTATTTAAGACCGGACTTCTAAATATACCGGTCTTAAAAGACCAACTTTTAAGACCGGGTTTAATATCAAAACTCAAGTCATCCTGACCTTTAAGACCGGTCATATAATTACATCCGGTCTTAACAAGTGAACATTTAAGACCGGCTTATTATTTCCGGCCTAAATTTTCCCAAATTTTTCCCTGTTGTTCTTCCTGATTATATATATATATATATATACACAAATCCACCACCCAATCCAGCACATAAAAGTCGATACTTTAAGCTACAATCTATGAAAAATTATTTGAATAAATTGAATTGGAAAAAGAATACAAATATTATTCACCATGAGCTATTTGGCCTCTTAATTAATGATTACTATGACTACAACACCTAAATTAATTCATACAATAAGATAACTTACTTACAAATACAATAAGTTACAAGTACAACATACATGCGCCCAAAATAATATTCACCATGCCTTCATCTGATTCCCCTACCCAACAACGTAACATCCTCTTATATAACATGCCCCTTTGGATCGGATCCTACAAAAATAAAACAAGAACAAAATTCATAGTCGGTGACATTAACTATGAACATAGATAGAAGGAATATGATATATATAGTTAAAGCCTTAAAGTCTTCAAAGAAATCTGCATATGAATATTACCTTATGAATTGACTCTTTTATAAAGTGATATCTTCCCATATCCCCTCTTGATGATCACTTCTTATGCCGGGTTCATTATCCGCTTCATCTTCTTTGTTCATGTCCTAGACCCCTTGAAAAAGGAGTACTCTCGGGAATACCATAATTTGAATTCATTTCCTCATCAATATCAATGACCCTCTTTCCTTGGAGAGCTACGGACCACATTTTATTTTCTTGATCGGTGATATAGAACACTTGTTTTGCACAGGTCTCGCCATAATAAAAGGTTCATCTCCAAAACTTCTACCATTGACATCGACTAATGTAAATCGTAGCCGATCGATCCGAACACCATTATTGACATTAACCCACTTGCATTTGAAAATGGGAAATCTAATTTTCACATAGTCCACCTCCCAAATCTCTTCAATAACCCCATAATATGGCATGATTGCCAATAAAAGGCTCTTGTCTTTCGAACTGGAGAAGTGCATAGATTCAGCCTCTAATATAACACCACTGTTCTAGACTGTGCTTGAATCATCTAGGGACTTCGTGTAAAATGTATAACCATTGATCACATACGAATTCCAACTTATGACATCAACCTCAGGACCACCTGCTAACCATTTGATTGTATCGAAACACATTCCTCTCCCTCGACCTTTTGTTTGAACCAGGTTTGCAAAAGTTCGTTATGCTCCCTAATCAACCTTTGTTCGGTCATTCAATGATTTTCTTTCCTTACGGCTGCTTTATGTGCAGCTATGTTTGCGGCTTGAACTTCATCGACGTTATTCAAGATGTATAAGTGGACTTGTGACAATTCATCGGGATCCACACTCTTTACGGAAGCCCTCGTCTACCCCCATCGACATGCGACGTTTTGGAAGCCCAATATGTCTTACTTTGGCCAAATAATTTTGACAAAATTCCATGGCTTCTTCGAAACATATTTCGAACAATCGATGCTTCGGCCGGTATGCGTTCTTCACGTACCCTTTTAGGAATTTCATAGATCTTTCAATTGGGTACATCCACCGTAAATGGATAGGGCCGCACATCTTTATCTCCCTCACTAGATGAACAATTAGATGAACCATGATGTTAAAAAATGTAGGAACAAAAAGCTTCTCAAGGTGGCACAAGATAAGATATCCTTCATTCTCCAATTCATCCAACTTCTCAATCTCGAAAACTTTACCACAAAGCGCATTGAAGAAGACACAAAGTCTAGTCAAAACGACCCGAAGATCATATTCGGCGATGCCTCGAATAGCTATTGGGAGTAGCTGTTGCATCAAGACATGACAATCATGAGACTTTTAGCCTACTAATTTCAAGTACTTCATCGATACAAGCCTCTTCAAATTTGAAAAATACCCCGTGGGAACTTTTGTGCCATGTAAACACTCACAAAAACTTCGTTTCTCATCCTTAGACAAAGTATGAGAAGCCGGGGGACAATAAGTTCTCTTCCCATCTAGCCTTGGATGTAACTCTTCATGTATTCCCATTGCTATCAGATCCAATCTTGCCTTCACACCATCCTTGGAACTACCTTGTATGTTGAGAAGCATGCCGACAATACTATCACATATGTTTTTCTCCACATGCATGACATCAATACTGTGTCTCACATCAAGATTGCGCCAATATGGAAGATCGAAGAATACAGATCTCTTTTTCCATATATTTGTTTCTTTTCTACTTTTTGCAGCTTACCGAAGACGACATTGATATTTTTCACCTTTTCATAAACTTGCTCCCCAGTCAATGCCACCGGAGCATCTTCATACTCTTGGCCACCAAAAAAGGCTTTCTTTAATCAACGATATGGGTGGCCCCGTCTAAGAAATCTCCTCTATCCAAGATAAATAGTCTTTCTTCCATGTTGAAGTTGATGGTAGCGTGTGCCTTCTTTACAAACCGGACATGCTTTATGGCCTTTTACACTATACCCTGACAAGTTCCCATATGCTAGGAAGTCGTTTATAGTACAAAATATCATGGCTCGCATTTTAAACACCTCCTTCTTGAAAGAGTCAAAAACATCAACACCTTCGCCCACAACTCCTTCAAGTCTTTGATCAAGGGCTCAAGGTAAACATCAATGTCATTTCCTGGTTGTTTCGGTCCCGAAATCAACATAGACAAAGATGATGTACTTTCGTTTCATGCATACCATTGGAGATAAGTTGTAAATAATCGTAGTACGGGCCATGAACTATGTATGCTGCTAAGGCTTCCATATGGATTCATGCCATCCGTGCTAAGGGCAAGCCTAAGGTTCCTAGGTTCTTCGTCGAAGTTCGAAATAATTGATCGATTTTCTTCCATTGAGAAGAATCGGCCGGATGTCGAAGCTTTCCATCGAAATCCTCTCATCTGCATGCAACCTCAAATTTTTTGCATCATTTTCATTCGCAAACAACCGCTTGAACCTTGGTATGATTGGAAGATACCACAACACTTTTGCGGCCCCTTATTTGACTTGTACCTTGGGGTTTCACATTTCGGACAATTCTGCTCCTCTTCAAACTCTTTTCTATACAATACGCAATCATTCGGGCATGCATGGATCTTTTTGTACTCCATCCCCGAGTGGACAAAGTATTTTCTTAGCATCATAGTATCGATGCGGCAACACATTATCATCCGGAAGCATGTCCTTAAAAGCCTCAAGCATTTTTGAAAAACTCTTGTCACTCCATCCATGACGTGCCTTCAAGCTTACCAATTTCAATACAAAGATTCAACAATTGGTATTTTTTACACCCACGGTATAGAGGGTCTCGCATCACTACACATATTACCATATGCATGTGATTGATGAAAAGCCTCTTCTCCTACATCACGGATAATGTCCTCTATGTGATCATCCATATCCGTGTCATTATCATCAAAGGCCACTTCTCTATGTTGAGACCCACTTGGTATTTTTTCACCATGCCATACCCATACTTGTATAAGTCTTACAAATTCCTTCACAAATTAAATGTGTGTGTATAACTTCGGGACTTAGTCGCCTCTCATTCAAACATTTTACACAAGGGCAATAAAACTTCACACCCTCAGCATGGGCATTTTGTTTAGCAAATTTTATAAAGTCCCTCACCCTATTCTGATATTCAACACTCGTCCGTTTAGCATTTATCCAACTGTGATCCATAGTAGAATTCCTATATATATAGACGGAAAGATTTAACATACATATATATGCTCAAATGTCGGTTATGTCTTTTTTTTTTTCCTTTTTGTTTTTTCGGGATAAACTTGCTCATTAAATGCAGAACGAAGAATCACTTTTGGTCATAAATATATCGCAGTGAATCCAAGAACCAAAATAAATGCATGACGAGGAAATTAAATGCATCGCGTGAAGGTCTTGTGGACTCACCGTAGCATATAAATTCAAATGCGTTTGCTTAGTCTTTCTTCTCCCGCCACGAACGTTGATGTTGCGAGACGGCAAGAGTAACCTAAAAACATTTATTGGTCAGTTGGGTAGGTCTAAAGTGCAATTATAATCTTCAAAATACAATATCCATTAACAACACGAAAACCCACAAGAACATTTGATCGATTTCGCTCAACCCAGGAAAAACCCGAACGATGAGCGGGAAAATCATAAAGTTATATAACCGAAACACCTCTTACAGCTTGGTCTATAGACGTTTAGCTAAGGAACCAGAAAGTCATTGTCGAGAGAGCAACGCGAACCAGCGACGAAGTGGCGACAGAACCTGAGTAACACTTTAGGCGCGACAAGAGAAGTTCAAAGAGGGAAATTTAATATTCTGCGCGATAGAGCGAGACATGTTTTATATTTTGGATTTTATTAAGACCGGAGTTTTATAATACTCCGGACCTAAATTGAGACAATTAAACCGGTTCATTAAAAAGTAGACGGTTCTATATATAAATTTTTTAAGACCGCCGTTTTATAATACTCCGGTCCTAAAATTCCTTGTTTATGTGATTTCTAAAAAAGGATTTGGCGAGCGTAGCAACTGAATGAATAAAAATTAAAGGAAAACTGGAGTTTCTTTAATTACATATATTACTTGCATATGCACGTACACAAGAAAAAATACAAAAGAAAAACAAGCGAGAAAATTATCAAAAACAAGAATCGACTAAACATCTCCTAAAGCTTATTATCCTCCAAAGCCTTGGCGATTTCGGCGTGAACAAGATTAATTTCTCCGGGAGATCGCAAGTTTCGTCTTACTCGAATTAGCCACAATGCTTCATTAGAGGAAAGAGGAGAGGGGTCGTAGTAGTCGCGGTGGGGCCAAGAGGTTGGAGAGGGGGAGCGGGAACCTCTTCATCATCCGAAGAAATAACAATGGGTCCAACGACCCGAGACTCTTCTGTCACAATAGGACAGACTCTCGATGGAGGAGGCGCACCGTATAACGATCGACGGAAGGCACGAACATCACGACTAAGAGCACCCCTATGAGCGGTTCTCTAGTATCTAACCATGGTTTAAGCAGTTGGGGCAGAGAGGTATGAGGAGTTAAGTAATAAAGGCAGAGAGCTGTTCTCAGATAGCCACGTACGTAGTTTGGAGTTACGAGGTAGTGAGGAATTAATAAGGAGTTATAGGTACGCGGTATAAAATTCCATTATTTAATATTTTTGCAATTCATTTTATTTTAAGACCGACCTTTTATCATTAACCCGGTACTTATAGGTATGCGGTATAAAATTCTATTATTTATTTTTTTAAGACCGATCTTTTATAATAAGTCCGGTCCTAAAAGTCTTACTTTTAAGACCGACCTTTTATCATTTACCCGGTACTTACACACTGTTCAAATGAATGATGCAGAGTCTCTTCGGCTTCCAGATAAACTTCCCAACTAGGCGTCTCCTCGTATTCGATGAACAATGTGTCTCCTCGTTAAAGTTTCCTAAGTTTCACATTGTTCGGGATGGGTTCTCTATTTAAACCCGTTGTTACTTGTACTTTCTTCACATTCTTCTCCCCCGGGTCCTCCGTTTCCTCCTCCTCCTCTTCAACCTCAGCCCCCACCGTAATGGCTGCTCCCCCGGGTCCTCCGTTTCCTCCTCCTCCTCTTCAACCTCAGCCCCCTCCGCCACCGCCTCCTCCAAATCTGACTGTGAAGTAGTTGGTGCAGTCACTGGTGGCCCGCGTCGATCAAATCGATCGACATTTGGGCCAATTGGTTCAGCTTGCTCATACCATTAACAACAAGCTGAACATGGTACTCCACGCCAATGACGTGAAGTATGATCCCGCCGAAGACGACTCCGACGACTCCGACAACTCGACGCCCCCTCCCTCTCCGACTACAAGAGGGATTAGTTTTTTTTTGTTGCATTTTTTTTGTTTTTTTTTTGGCATAAAAAAATAGTAAATAAAATATTTTTAAATTTTGTTCTCGTGCGAGTTTAGTACTTTATCCATTATCTCGAACCCGGAAAGCAATAAACAAGGCAACTATGAAGGATGGATAATGGCGGACTAAAAAACCTAAAATAAAAGAACGAAGACTTTAGTTAGTAAATCGACGGTCCTAAAAACACCGCCATTTTTGTCGGCTTTGGTTTCCATATCCGATTGCCTCTTGTCCTTTTCATTATCGTCTTTCTTTTTCCGACAAAAAGGAAACAAACAAAACATTGTCCTCGTGTAAATCCAATAACGAAATTCACGAATACGCTTAAGAACATACAAAAAAAAGGAGCTTTTACCTTATTTGGATAAGAACAAACAAAGTGACTATTCTTCTCAAGGTTGGACCTTCGTTATTGTCGGTTTTACCTCCCCATGTTAGAAACAAAGTGCCCTTTTCATTATCTTCCTTCTTTTTCCGACAAAAAGACAAAAGACAAAATAAAAGGGACACCGATAATGCTTTCTCTACACATGGAAAGGTAAAAATGACGATAATGAAGGACCTAGCTTGAGCGATAACGCGTAACCTCGGTTGTCTTCAACCCTATCCATTTAATTTGTGTGAAAAGAGGTATTTAAAGGTGATTGACTTTTAAGATTGCACAAATAAAAACATATGGTCCTAAAGTTAAGCAGACTTGTAAGAAAATGACTTTTAAGACCGATTATTTATAATAATACGGTCCTAAAAGTTCCTGTGACTTTTAAGACCGACCTTTTATAATACGTCAGGACCTAAAAGTTCATGCGGACTTTTAAGCTTTTAGGAGCGGACACTAAAGCAATATACGGTCCTAAAAGTCTCATACTTATTACACCGAAGACTTTTCCGGACCTTTAAGACCGGACATGCTTTGTTAATGAACGGTCCTAAAAGTCTCAAATTTCCAACACTAAATTAAATAGCTATATCCACCATCCAATAATACATTCAGAAACCCAAAATGGACACAAGAAAATTGTTTGAAAAATTAACTAAATTTAGTTATTGAATTTTACATTGCCTATGTATATTTACAAATGAATTGTTCAAAAAAATAAACAAATTTACGAAGATCGATTATTGTTGCTACGAGAATATACTTACAAATGAATTTAGGACATTAATTATTGTCCTTTTTGTGACTCTAAGATCAGACCATACAGATATTCACAAAACACATTGCGCATGTGCTCCAGTTCATCATGAGAAAAGGGAGTTTTGTATTGAAACATTTGTAACATCAAAGACAACAACTAAATTAACTTGCGTGCATATTTCATTTGTAACAAGAAGCGAAACTGAATTAACTTGCATAATATGTAACATCAAATACATTTACCTTTGCGCTTAATTTAGTATCCTCTCGTGTGGTAATATCATACATGTGTTTCATGATGTAATCGGCCACATAAGTTGGACGCCGGTGGTTGCCGACGGGGCTAAAAAGAACAAGAAATATATATAAGAGCATATATATATATATAGCTTAATGACCAAGTTCACAAGGCAGTGTGCTACAAATATTGTACCAACCTCTGGTCTGTACCATATGGGGTTATCCTGAGTACCATGCCTTTTCTTTTCTACTCTTTGGAAGGTCCTCATGGCACTATCATCAAAATCACAAATTTATCAATGATTCACTGAAAATTCACAATGCAGAGATTTCGAGACAAGAGAATCAAAATGACATGCTTACTCGTTGATGGTCTGCACCAACGTAGGCAATGGCTCACCATGAGTGGAGCATAAGAAGATAACTTTATGCTCCTCCATGCACATGAGGACCAACTGCGCGTGGCGGCTGAAAATTCACAAAGAAGAAACTATACTCGATGATATATGTAGCGAGAATTAAGTGAATTGCGGACAAGATTTTTGATATGTACCTGTGGAAGAATGGATAAAAGTACAACTTTCTTCTCACTTCACACAACCTCTTTGATATGTACTCCCTCTCCTCCATGGATGTTTGACTTGAATAGACGGGCACAAGAATCCAAAATCGTTGATCCCGCCATTTTGAACCAATTCATGATGCAAGAACCTACAATAATGACATCGATCGGGGAATTAGTATATATGTATGTATGTCTAAACGATGCATTTAAATTATGTACTCATAGACAGAAGATACTTACTTCATAAAAATTTGAACAACTGCATCAGTAAGCTCCTGTCGAGGAAGCAGTAGGGACTCAACATCAACGGTGTCAACTTGAACAGGCTGAGGATGAGGGACGCCTACTACTTCATTGGCGAGCCACGATTTATCCTTAAAATATCCACTCTTCATCGATCGGATATTTTTTCCCCGGGCAGGCGACGACCAACTTAGCGATGGGGATAGAGCTTGAGGAGGGGATGGAGCTTGACGAGGGGATGGAACTTGAGGAGGAGGGGTTGAAGCTTCAGGAGCAGTAGAGACATGTATAAGCATCATTGGCCAAGAAGGTTCCCTTGACATCACTCACAAGCTTCAGCTCATCACTTTGGAGAGGAGCGGTGCATCAATGATCACCTTTTCAACCGACACTCGACTTCATCATCGGGCATTTGTTGGTGGTGTACGGTTGATCCCAAGTTGTGAACAGTCCTTTTGCAACCAATAATTGTCCATCATGATGATCGGGATCCTCCACATAAAGGTCACAATGTTGCTCTCGATCCAACATGCAGCTCCCTCTAGTGCTCACGTTGCACAAATAGTTGTAGGTGAGTGTGTGAAGGGAACACTGGTCTCTGGATGATTGCTCAAAAGCAGCCTCATCTGACTCAGTTCCACCCTCATCTAGCTCATCTGGGATTGAAACATTGCAGTCATTGATGCTTCTTTAGCAGCCGCGTCTGGTCCATCTCCTCCCGGGTAACCATACTTTGTCTATGGCGTTTGGATGTACCAAAGACTTGCTTTATGCCTACTCGTCCTCCAATCCCCCTTACACGCCCGGGTGATCCGGTTTTTTCGGTCTCAACGGTCGAACATCATTCCTCCCGTCGACATAAAAGATCCCTCTCGCTTCTTTCTTTTTAAGATCTTCCCGTAAGATACGGATAACGAGAAGCTTAGTAATGAAACATGTTTAGTAACTAAAAAATAACAATAACGATACTTACAATTCTTTCAAGCAACTAGACAAGTTTGTTCACTCGTGTAGGCGCCGCTTGGCTTTTGCCGAATATGCAACCACAACTCCTCGCGACGTATTGGAGATGGAGGAGCATGTATCACGAAGGATTGGATTCGCTTCATCATCCAATCTCTTCCGCTTGGCCGCCATCAAATCTTTTTTGGCCTTTTGATATCCACTCGCGAGAAGCCCTATGAGGGCAATCATTCTTTCTACCTATCTCCTGTGCTTGTTCCCTTCTTTTACGTGAATCGGGATTGAAAACATCTATTAATTATGAATTCCAGCCATGCATGTCACTAACGAAATTAGAGAACTTCGCTTCATATGAACGTCAATCCAACAAGTCAAATTCTTCACTTCATCAAGTTTCAACATTTTATTTAAGGAAGATGTAGAGTTGTATAAGAAATTGGAGCTATGTTTTGTAGTGCTAGCTAGATAGATAGGTTAAGAAACAAAAGAGAATTATGCTTACAGAATAATACAAACTTGATCCTTTTTAAGGCATCCAGTAGGATCAGCAGTCCCCATTAGATAGTAACAATTGGGTATATAAAGTTTCCCCCTTTTAAGACTATTCATTTCCTCCTTTGCAAGACAAACCATTACACAATTAATACCTTCTCATCAGTAATTTACCTTTTCAGGGTTGACATATCAAACTTGCATAGACAAAAAACTAAATATAAACTCACCGGCGGGAAATGTATACTTCTATTCACACACCGAACCATTCTATAACTAACGGGATTACATGAACACAATAACATTCACATATCTCCGCATAGGTTAATAAGCAAACAAAAGGGAAAACAAAACTAAATATAAACTCACCGGCGTGAGCTTCGGAAGAGTGGTCCGATTTTCGAAGAACAAATTGTCGCCAAATTCATTCATCAATAAATGTGTAAACTTCCCAAGAAGTTCTTTATATTTACGGAACTGCCACCGGTCATTCCTTTAAGACCGGGGTGTCGATTCTCCGCTTTAAATGAGGCGATCTTAAAGTCCTTTTTTGCACTAGTGTGAATCAGGTATTCCATGTAATATGATACCTTCCGCTGCTGAACCTTCTAATTGGCCCTCTTATTACACTGAAGTTACTGTTCCTATGTCTCAATCTGTCTCTGGCTCAACAAAGTCAGTTACCAATGATACTTCATATAATCCTACTATTCAAAATAAATCTGTTGCATTAGCTTTAATGACTAATGCTTCTGTTCCATCTGCTGATCTGACTCATGCTTCTTCATCGAGTAACATTGCTGTAAATGCATCATCTGAGTCTGCTCCACCTCAAGCCTATGTTGCATCACCAGAAATCATTACAGATGAGGCTTGGTATCTTGACTCTGGGGCCACACACCACATATCCAACTCTGTCTTATGGCCTTCAATCTGCAGAACCACCAAGAGGTAAAAGTACAGTCATAGTTGGTGGAGGTAACAGTCTTCCTATCTCCTATATTGGCAATACCTGCTTGCATAACACATATGATTCTAAGATATTCTTGGACAAAGTGCTATGTGTTCCAACCATGCAAAAGAATTTAATTTCTGTTGCACAAATCACAAAGGACAATGGTGTGTCCATTGAATTTTTTCCACATGGTTGTGTTGTTAAGGACTTGCAGACGAGGCACATACTCATGCATGGTACTGAATTAGCTGGGATGTACAAGATAGGAGCTGCAACACTTCAGACAACACCTCTGCACAACAAAGGGAGTTTTACCTCTCAGAATGCTACCTCTCAGCAACTTTTCAATTTCTGTCATCATACTACTGTTTTAGATACGTTTACCTTGTGGCATAGAAGACTTGGACATCCTCATGAAGGAACTGTCAAATCTATACTGAAATCCCTTAAATCTTCTGATGTAATCTCACACATAGATTTCATTTGTTCTGCTTGTAAGTTGGGAAAAAGTCACAGACTTCCTTTTGTTCCGTCTACCACTGAATACAATAAACCTCTTCAGCTAGTATGTATGGATATATGGGGTCCAGCTCCTTTTACTTCCAATGGCTGTGGGTATTATATAGCTTTTGTTGATGCATATAGCAGATTTACATGGATATATTTGCTACATAAAAAATCTGAAGCACTCATTAAGTTTAAAGAGTTTAAGGCCTTTGCTGAAAATCGCTTTGCAACTAAGATTCAACAAGTGCAAACTGATAATGGAGGTGAGTTTTTGGCATTTACTTCGTTTCTCACTAGCTGTGGCATACAACACAGATTCACATGCCCTTATACCTCTGAGCAAAATGGCATGGTTGAGAGACGACATAGTTCCATTGTTGAGACTGGGTTAACCCTCTTAGCTACAGCCTCCCTTCCTTTGTATTATTGGGGAGATGCCTTTCTTTCAGCAACTTTTTCTATTGAACTGCTTACCTACCTCTGTTCTACAGGGTGTCCCACCTTATGAAAAGCTGTTTCAAACCAAACCAGACTATACTATGTTAAGAGTCTTCGGTTGTGAGTGTTTTCCTCACTTATGTCCTTATAATATGCACAAGCTTGAATTCAGATCCATCTCCTGTTTGTTTCTGGGTTATAGCTCCACTCATAAAGGTTATAAATGTCTTCATAGAGCCACTGGTTGTGTTTATATTACTAGACATGTCCAATTTGCAGAGTCAAATTTCCCTGCTCAATCCCAGTTTAACATCAGACAGGTTGCTGCCTCCTCTTCATCTTCCGTTCCCAGTTTTAACCCTCCCTCAATCATCTCTCATCCCACATCAGGTACCTCATCGCCCACATCATTGCCCTCCACTCCTACCTCTTTAGCTCATACTTCAGTCCCCACTCTGCAGACCCCTCCTGTTTCTGCTTCCTCAGCCTCCCTCAGATCCACACCATCCCCTCCTAAAAACACTAACTCTATGGTGACTAGAGGCAAAGCAGGTGTGTTTAAGCCTAAAGTATTTATTGTGGCTGAAGATGTACATGTGCCAAAGAATATAGATGAAGCTTTAGCTGATCCTAATTGGGCTCAAGCTGTACAAGAGGAATATACAGCTCTTCAACAATTTCAAACTTGGGATTTAGTTCCTATTCCAACAGACAGAAAGGTTATTGGCTGTAAATGGCTATGTCGGTTAAAAACTCATGCAGATGGCTCTGTGGCAAGATACAAAGGAAGGTTAGTTGCTAAAGGTTACTCTCAAGAAGCTGGAACTGATTATCGTGATACTTTTAGCCCAGTGGTCAAAGCAACTACTATCAGAACACTACTCACGTTGGCTGTCACAAAAGAGTGGAAACTACATCAAATTGATTTTAACAATGCATTCCTCAATGGTGATCTGACTGAGGAGGTCTTCATGGAACAACCACCGGGATTCATTGAATATGACACAGCAGGTAAACCACTGGTTTGTAAACTTAAGAAGGCTCTTTATGGGTTAAAACAAGCCCCTCGGGCTTGGTTTGTGAAATTGAGTTCCTACTTCAATACTCTTGATTTTGTATCCTCCAAGGATGACTCATGTATGTTTATCAAAAAAGGTGATTGTGATGTTACCTACTTATTAGTGTATGTTGATGATCTGATCATTACTGGTTCTAGCGAAGATATCATACAGAATCTCATTGCCAAGATGAGTTTAGCCTTCTCACTCAAGGATTTAGGTGAATTATCCTACTTCTTGGGCATTGAATTCCACAGATCCTCAAGAGGCATTCATCTCACTCAAAAGAAGTACATCCATAATCTTCTGTCAAAGACTCAAATGGTGAAGCTCATGCCTACGGGTCTCCTATGGCAGTCAATGTTCAGCTGTTTCCAAATGACAGCTTACCATTTGCCAATCCTCACTTGTATCGCAGTGTCATTGGCTCTTTACAGTACCTATGCTATACACGCCCTGACATAGCTTTTACTGTGAACAAGCTAAGTCAATTTCTACATGAACCTACAGTAAAGCAATGGGACTATGTTAAATGTCTACTTAGATATCTAAATGGCACTAGCACTCATGGTTTACTAATTAAGCCAGTCAGCCAGTTTTGCATTCAGGCATATGCAGATTCTTATTGGGGAGGCATTACCACCAAGAAGAATATGCAATCCGATGAAATCCTTGTCCTTCATGAAAATAAAAGGTCCACTAGTGGCTATTGTGTCTTTCTCGGTGCAAACCCAATCCTATGGGTATCAAGAAAACAACAAGTTGTTTCAAGAGCTGCAACTGAAGCTGAGTATCGTAGTGTTGCAGATTGCATCACTGAATTAATGTGGGTTCTATCTCTGTTAAAAGAAATGCACATTCCAGTAGTAAATACACCCTGCATATGGTGTGACAATACTGGCACCGTAGCTCTTGCCTCCAACCCAGTCCTACATGCCAAGACAAAGCATGTAGAACTTGATGTTCATTTTATCCGTGAAAAAGTAGCTGCGGGAATTGTCACTGTAGGACATGTTCCATCCACATATTAGGTAGCTGATATATTGACCAAGCCACAAGTCTTTGGCATGTTTGCCTTCTGTCGAGCCAAGCTGAACACAATCTCAGCAGAGGAGGTGCATAATGGTGAAACAAAATCGGCTTAGATCTCAGCAGAGGGAATGTAAGTGTAATTCAATTAGCTACAAGTTGTTATCCACGTGTCTTCATCTATAGTAGTTTGTTGTTAAAGACCATACGTGTCATAATCACGTTCACTGTATTGTATTACATTGAGTTCACGTGTACTGCAGCTACTGTAAATCAGATGCTTATATAATTCAACTGATATCTTCAAGATCAATAAGACTTGATATAGTTCCTTTCTGAATTATATCTTTTCTACATAATATTGGCATCAATTTTTCTTATTGGTCATTAAATTTCTTCGATTAATTTCACTAAAAAAAAAAAAAAAAATCCTCTTCCAATAATGATAATCTGTTTGATGCAGGAGCAACAACATTTCCAAATTTTTCTTTTTTAGGTGTTCATGTAAAAGATACCGTGGATGCTCATATTCAGGCATTTGAAATTCCTTCAGCTAGCGGAAGATATTGTTTGGTCGAATCAGTGAAACACTACTCTGAAATTGTGGATATCTTGCGTGCTATGTACCCGACATTACAACTTCCAGATAAGTATGTCCAATTTTATTTTATAATTTTAATTAATAATTCATACAAACACATCTTGGTTTTTATCTCTTTCCTCGAATATATGTTAACAAAATTAAACCATGTCTCATTTTTGTGCTTTAATTACTATTGTCTCTACTCTGTATAGGGTGTTATAACTTATATTAGATCATGTACGTGTTACATGTTAAAGCATAAGTAAATATTGGAGGTTTTTCATTTTATATCAGCCTAAATAAATTTATCAGTGAAAAGCATAGCATGACTGAGCAATCATCTGTTATGAATATTTTTCTCACTCAAATTTATTATGGAGATCTAAGAGTGGTGGGTAATATGGTTGTCAAACTTACGAGTTGACTCTCCGAGTTTACCGTTTTTACGCTTCTAGCTTGCAAAAGTGAGTCAAGTCTGTGGTAAACTCGTGCTAGTTGTAAACTTGGTTAAGTTCACGTGTTTATACATCGATTTTATCGTTTTTACGTTTCTAGATTACAAAACCATGTTAACTTACTCTTAAACTCGTGTTAACTTTTTTGGTTTGATCATGCTCAATAGCTTTATATAGAAATTTCTTTCTTAAATATGACCAATGATGAATGTTAATTGATTTAATTTCAATTATTTGGATTTAAAATATATTTAAATCAAATTATTGTCATTTTCATATTTAGCTATTTAATTATACACTAGTAATATCTATTTAATAATAAAAGTAAACTTTTACGAGTTTATGATTCGAGTTCACGATACGAGTTTACGTCACTATCACAAGTTTGCTTAAACTCGTGAGTTTGACAACCTTGAAACATTATAGTCACTCATCAAGTTTATATTGAGAATAATGTTTTAAATTTTAAGAATCTTTATTAAAAATTAGTTTGGATTTCTAATATATGTTAAATTGTTAACATAAGTTTATAAAATGAGTCAGAGGTTGAGTTTTGTGTTGGTGTTTAATTGTAAAAGGTGAAAAATTATTAATTCCTTTAAAGGAGTAAAGGATATTTAAGATAATTTGGAAATAGGAACATAGTTTCTACTTTCTACTCATTTTGTAACAAGGGATCTGTCTTACTCTATTCACTTATAAAGCTAAGCATTAAATAATTAATTTATAGATATTAAGAGAGTTAGTTAAATTAGTCATATCTAAAGAAGGTGCATTGCTTTGACTAAAATATCTCTTTTAATCATTTGCATTAAATGCTGCTCTCATTACCCTCCTTTAATATATGGAGAATGACTTTTAGGTCTCAATCAAGGAAAATAATATCAGAAAAGTCCTCATTGAGTGAATATGGGGAATTAATAAGTGAATCAATTATCATTAATAACTTATGGACTTGTTAATGTATATTGTTTTCTTTGGTTGGGACCTATATTTCATTCTCCCTTTAATATATGATCAAACAATAGGGATGATTTAAAAAATGAATATGAACCTGGGAAATAAAATGGATTGAAGACCCAAAAGATCCCATTAATACATAAAGTAAAATCGTTAAAATACTAAACTTGTCCCATTTACAAGTCTGAGTATTTTCTTCTCCTATTTATAATTCATATTATTAAAATTTTCATGTGAATATATAATTGTGTAGATCGTTATTTTGTTTTTGGAAAAGTGTATGATATGATATTTATCAAGTTTTAGTTTTAATTTTTTTTTGAATGATATTTGTTAATTTCATTAATTTCGTTTCAGATGTGCAGATGATAAACCATTCACACCGACCTTTCAAGTTTCCAAAGAAAAGGCAAAGACGTTGGGAATTGATGAATTTATTCCATTTGAAGTGGCCCTTAGAGAGACAGTGGAAAGCTTCAAAGATAAGAAATTTGTCAACTTTTAAGTTTAATAAACTACTCGTATTTCACATGGAGAAATGTCGAGGAATATACAATGTCACTCTGGAGAGAATTAATCTATTTGTCAACTTTTTAGTGATTCTCCTTCTAATCTCTAATATTTGATATATTTACCTAATTTAATTATAATAAATAAATTAATTTAATAAGTTAAAATAACATTATTTTTTGAAACATCCTACTCATCTTCTATAATTTCTTTCTTGATTCTACTCATTGATTACCATTGATGAAGCATATAGGAATAAATTAGAAAAATATTAATAAATATGATAATGTTATGAATATACCAATATTAGTGTGAATGTCCACAACCTTTTCAAGAAGAGTCTTTTGGAGTTTCTAAAGCCATGTAACCTATGATATGAATGGCATGGGAGTTTTATATGTAACTTACAAAACTTCATAACATAACATTATGTAGATTTACTCCTTTGTATGTAACTTTGTAATGGTGTTAAATTCATTGCCTAATAAATCATTGAAAGGACACAATAGAAAGAAGAAGCACTATATTTTATTTCTCTCTTGCATTTCTTCATCTCCCTCATCTTAATCTCTCTTGTTATTTTAAATCAGATAAATATATTTTATATTTATAAGGGAAAATCTGTTCAGGCCCATATTACCAAAAAAAAATGCGAAAAAAGGGCCAAAGACTCGAAAATTCAAAAAAAGGCCCAAGATTCGAAATTCCGAAAAAGGCCCAAGGTGAGTTGTTAATGGGCGATCAAGTTGTTAGCGGGGGTTGATTTAGTTGTTAGATGGGACCTAATAGCCCCATTCTTGAGTCCTACTCTCCTCTCCCTCTCCCTCTGTCTCTGTGTGTTTTAAGCTTTCTTTGTAAGTTTTAAGCTTTCTGTTTGCTTTAAGCTTTATGTTCTGAATAAACGTGTGATTTCAGTTTCTTCTTCTCTCTTTACTTTCTGAACATTTTAATTTGATACTCATGTTTTAAGTGTTCTTCCCTCTCAACTTCTCTCTCACTCCCATCTCCCCTCCGTCCCCTTCTGTTCCTTCGGGCCCTCCCGTCCTTTTGGTTTTAACAACTAAATCAGCCCATCTAACAACTAAATCAGCCCCCCGCTAACAACTTGATCAGCCCCATTAACAACTTCGTAAATTCCGAAGGGCCTTTTCCCGTATTGTCAGAATCCTTGGGCCTTTTTTCGAATTTTCAGATTGTTTGGACATTTTCTGGAATTTTTTGGCTAATAGGGGCTCAAATGGATTTTCCCTATTTATAATGATATATATTATATCAAACACCGAGGAAGTAATGTGAAAAAAGGACCGAGTGGCACTGGCACAAAATGTGGGTTCGAGCCGCTCCAAGTGTTAGCTTGTAATGATTTAAAAAACATACTAAATAGGACTTAATAAGCTTCTTTCTAAGCTTTTCTCTCCAGCTCACTTTAGGCTTTGGGTCAACGTAGTTCTCCATTCTTGTAATTCTGCTTTTCGTAGAAAGAGTCAAACAGATTCGTATAATTCCAATCGGTTTTGACATGTTAGTCCTTGAATAAATCACATCATTTCACCCCTCATTTTTGGACTCAACTTGCAATGGGGTCAGACATTCTCACCAAAGGGAATAGGTTCGATCCTGAAGTTGGTTAAGGCGCTAGGGAAGACATTATATCCTAACTCCTGGGTGCCTAGGTTAACGCTGAGGGTAATAGACGTCTTGTCTGCCCAACATTGGTATCACTTAGGAGGAAGTGAGAGTTCGCCCTGCCCTTAGATCGTGGGTGAACCCAACCTCTTTCCTAAAATGTTTATATATAAAAAAAAAAAAAAATCACATCATTTCTTTGCAGATATGAGAAACTTGTTTGTGATGATGTTTTAACTATTTATATAAATAGTTTTTGAAATGGGAGGCATGTGATAGCTAAGCATATGATACCCAGTTCCCCTAAACTTTTCTTGAAAAGAAATAAAAACATCATACCAACCACACTGGCGCGGACTAACAGTGTTGGAGCATGATTACATGGAAGTGATGGGTCAAAATGATGTGGAAAATAATACTTGTTACATGACACAAACATACCATGTTGGTTCTTATTACAAGTTTGCTTGTAGATTTTTTTGTTTGTTCTAAATATAAATCCATTTAGATGTTATTAATGTTTGATTTCTTATAAATCCACTTAGAGGTTATTAATGATTATTTTCTAATTTTATTCTTATTTAATTTTTGTTGGAAAGAGAAAAAAATGAGGGAATTATTTGTAAATGTAAAGAGAGAGACAGAATTTTGAAACGGTAAACTCATTTTTTTTAAAATCAATTTAAGACATATTTAAAATTTAACTGTAAATATTTGGTTTAAGAGAATTAATTGAAATGGATTTATACAAAAAAGAGTAGGGGAACTCACAGGACAAAATCCTTATGACTAACTTTGAAACCCAGTTACATGAACGTGCAACCTCGCTAGATGAATAATTATGATTATTTTGCTTTCGTTTGATGGCTACATGTATAGTGGTATTAAAAAAATGATTTAATTTGTATACTCCATTCTATCATAACGACCTTCTGCATATTTCATGTTTTGTTTAGACCATTAATTTTGTTCATCTAACATTCCTAACTCCTATAAAACTTCCTAAATGATCAACTTAACTTCTTTATTTAATATTACTATATTTGGTTTTTAATATGAGAGTTAATTGAGAGTTATATTGATATTAAATATAAGACCTCAATCCACATTATCTCCCAAATTTATTTATTTATTTTTTCAATGTATCACTGTTGATTGCACAAATTAAGATTTTTCTATCTAAGGGTAGTCATAATGAAAAATGATTTTTTTAAGGAAAACCAACATATATTTGTCACAAATAACTAACATAACTAATTATAAAAAAAATAACTAACATAACTAATTATATTAAGGGCCAAATGTAATATTACCTTTTGTCTTTAATATTAGGATTAAAAAACTAATTTTCTGATATTAAAATAATTAGTGATCAAGAATACCTTTAAGTGATAATATTAAAATATAAATTCAATAAAAATTACTGATAAAAACTTGCTTAAAGAAACCACATGATTTGAAGTTAAATTTAATCAACAAATTGTTGGTTGAAGTGGTAAGGAACCTCACTCCGTCGAGAGGAGAACACAAGTTCAAATATTAGGAAATGCATTTGTTAGGAGATATAAGAATAATTTACTCTCTAAACCTCGAGGAGGAAAACCTTTATATAGTAAATAAAAAATTAACTTTAATTTATTTTTCAAAATTTATAATATACTATTTGTGTGTATTCTAAAAATTAATTTATATGGGCCCAAAAAATTTGGGTAGTTGACCTTTTAATTTTCTGGACTTTTTTTTTTTTTTTTTTTTTTTTTTTTTTTGGTTTTTGGTAAAGAATTTTCTGGACGTTTGATTGCTTGATTCCGTTACGGATATAGATATGCCGCGAATTGAACAATTCTGGGCTTGACCATTGTTCTTACTAAATGGTCCAATCGTATAGGCCCAGACATAATGGGCTTATTTGATTTTGTTTCAAATAAAAAAAAATTGTTTTAAAAAAAAAGCTAAAAAAACTTATTTAGAAAATTGTTTTCAATAAGTTCTTTTTTTTATAAAGTACTTTTAGAAACTTTAAAAAAAAAAAAAAAAAAGGTTTTTTGGTATTTTTCTATTTTTTATTTTTTGAAGCCACCCATCTGCTTTTTTGGTGAACTTCATCTAGTTACTACCATACTATTAGTGATGACCACAGCCACATCATCACTGATGACAGCTGTTGCAATGTCAGTTGAAAAACAATTTTTTTTAAAAACCTATAATTATATATATATATATATATTTTTTTTTTTCTAAACTGGTTTCTAAAAACAAATTTTATAGAACTATTTTGAAACATCAAAACTGAAAACAAAATTAAAAAAGGGGCCATATTTCTCAATCTTGTCTTTTTGTTTTTTCCCCAAACTCAACCTTTTGTTTTTTTTTTTTTTTTCGATACTTTCAACATCTATCCAACATTTTTTTTTTGGATCTTATTACTAGGTATCCGAACAACCGACTATTTCAGTTTTAGGGTCCATGACTGCCTCTCTCAATATAGGTGTTTTTCCTAAGACTTGAATTCGAAACGCAAAAAAAATTTAGCAGGTCTTATACTCCTAGATCAACTCTGTGTTTGTTCAATCCTGTCTTTTACTACTAGCCTCAACAACATAAAAATAACCAACAAAATGTTGGTTTACATGGTAAGCAGTCTCATTCCCGCAAGGAGGAGAACACAAGTTTAAATCTTGGTACACGTATTTGTTGTGAGGGCTTAAACCTTAATGCTACTAGCCAACAGAGATTATTTTCAAGTCCAAAGTGACTTGGAGACACTCTGAGCCCGTTTGATTCATGTCCATTGAATGCTTATAATGGTAATCATGATTGCATTATCAAAAGAAAAGTGTTTAGTATAGTAGTAAGGTTTTATGATAATGACAATTTTCAAAAAAATTGGTAATGTTCATTCATATCTCCCCTTATAAATACTTATTACCACTCCATTGCATAGTTGGAAAGTTCAATTTATCATTTAGCCTAATCTTTTTTTGTTTTACTTTTCTCATTTCACCTATCACACCACGCTACAACAATTGTAGCCATTACCTCTTCCTCCACCCTTGTCGCCGTCACCACTTGTTATCATCGCCACTACCTTCTTCTCTTCCATCGTTGCCGTTGCTGCCACCATGATATCTGCCGCCACCACCACTACCTTTTCCTCCACTGTTGTCATTGTCACTACTTGCTATCGTGACCACTACCTTCTTTTCCTCCTCCCTGTTGCCACCACCATGACAATTGTTGTCACCATAGTAACCTCATCCTCCACCGTCGTTGTCACCACTTTCCATCACCACTGCCATTAGATAATCCTCAGCGAAGTAGCATGACGGTTATGATGAGGCAACGTGAGTGGCTCTAAACTATTTTCTCTACAAAAATTATATTAAGGGTAAAATAGACTTTGTGTGATATTTTAATTTTAAATAATTATTAAAAAATAACTTGTTACACCTTGATTAAAAATCAAACAAAACACTAGCTCAGTAATTAATATTACATTGAATTACCATTGTATCACATTGCATGGTGTAATGAGATCGAATTAAATTGGCCCTCAGCTCTAAGTTTTCACAAAAAATAGCATTGAAATAAATGGAAAAGCTACTAAATTTGAAAGCCGAAAATGTACTAATTTTTCCTTGCTTATCAATTTATATTCACAAATAAAACAAATAATGCAAACTATTTTTCAGATTCTGAATTCACCATGAAACAAGTATAACTTTTCCTTAAATCCAGAGTTACTTTTAATTAGATCGACAGCAAAAATCAACCTGAAAATAACTTCTAAGCGGTTTAGTCCATTCTACCTTCATATGCAATAAAGGTTGAGCCCACTTTTACCAAAATTTTTAAAAAAAATAGAAAGAAAGGAGTGGAGCAATATATTAAATAGGAGTAAAGCTTCTTTAGTCCTTCGTCCTTATAATGTGAGTCAACTTAATTTGTGTATCCAGTCTTATAATTTTTTGGACTGTGTGTAATATATTCACTGAAAACAATTGAGATTACTGACGGAATTGTTTCGTCAATAATTACCATAGAATTATTGATTGAAAATCTATCAATAAATTTACTGACGGAAAAATTCCGTCAATAAATTCCACCGTTAAATTTCGTTGGAAAATATAATCTCAAATAGCAATACCAATATTACCAACAGATTAATGATGGAAATTCTATCGATAATTTTTCATGAAAAATATGAATGAAATTTACTGACAGAACAATTCCGTCGATAAAATTTGTATTGCTTTATTATTATATTATAAAAATTTATTAATTCAATAAAATAATAAATAATACAACTAAAAAAATAATATATAATATAAAAACATTTGAATATATACTTAATATTTAATACATATTATATATATATATATATATATATATATATATATATAAGTGTTAACATGCAATTTTAGCAACAAATGTTTTCACAATTAAGTCTTAGAGGTGTAAAAATAGACACAATCATTTAAAGTGGTGTAATTTTAACAATTCTGTTAAACTAAATCAACTGTCTGTTATTTTTCTGATGTGGGGCCTACTTGTTCTTCCTCTAACTTTATAACAAACATTTGAGTTAATTTAATAAAATTGGTAAAATTGAGCCATTTTAAAAGATTGTGTCTATTTTTTCACTATTCAAAACTTAATTGTGTTATACGTTCATAATGAAAGACTTCCACACTAAAATTGAACCAAAACCCTATATATAAATATTATATTTATTTTTTAATTGTTATATATATATACTTTTTAAGCAAAGCCCTAACAAATTAATTGAGATTAGATTCTCATTTTGTGGTGTATGTAGAGGACAACCTTTACTCCAAGAAAGTCCTCCTAAGATTGACCAATGTCAATCCTGAGTAGAGCACAATGATGGAAGGATAAAGAGTCCACGAACACTCGAAAGGGTGGTACATGGCCATAGCCGTCCAAGTATTTATCAAGAAAATCAAAGAGAGAGCAAAGAGAAAGTAAAAATTGAGAGAAATATCCATACCTCTTGATGCATACATATCGTCTTCTGAAGTGCAGCTCCTCAGTCTGCTCGGCAGGCATATGAGAAAACAAAGAAAAAGAAAATTAAACCTAAACCCTAGAAAAAACCTTAACAAATGAGGTGAGATTATATACTTACTTTGTGGTTTAGACGGGGACCTTTCTTCGAAGAAACTCCTCAAGCGATTGACCTATGTCAATCCCCAAGAATGAAGTGTCCACGAACACTCGGAAGGGCTGGTACATGGTCATAGCTGTCCGAGTTGTAATACCATAAAATTCTTATTTAGCTTAACTATTATACTTTGATAGGAAATGCCTATTTAAAATAGGTCAATATGTGGTCTCAAAATTTAGTAGCTTATTTAATTTAATTTAGGGAATTTTCTCCTAAAAGTAAATAAACCAAAGACCCAAATTTTCTAAGTTCATTTAGGGATCATAAAATACCCTAAAATTATCATATTACAACATAATTCTTATTTGATTATAAAGGACCATAAAATGTTATAAAAAAAATGCCTAAAACAATTAAAGGAAAGTACTAACAATTAAAGGACAATTAAATTTACAATGATTAATTTAAATATATTAATTTTCATAAGACACATTAAAAGCCACAAATTAGGGATATTTTGACTTACCTAAAAATCAAGAACCAATAAGGGTTCCATATTAGCATTAAGTAAATTATTAATGATCATAATTAATTTAAGAACCTATCATATTTTGACAAATTGCACCTAATAACACCTAAAACACTACACTAAGGAGTTTAATTAGGATTAGACTATAATCCCCTAGAGACAATTTTTCATATAAATAAAAGGGAAAGATTTGACAAATAATATAAGATAAAAATCTTCAATAGTAAGTAGGATTTTTCTACATAAATGAAGGGCCAAGATTTAATCTAATAAAGTGGAATCTAAAGGCCATAATTAATTACCCAATTAATCTTAACCCATGAGATAAATCTTTTTAATGATCATTGTATGTTCTTTTAAGGTGGTGTTAAATGATGGAAAAAGAAAAGAAAATTATTGCGATTTATCCTATTAAATTGCTACAACTCGGTAGTTTCCAAAGGTCGCTTCACTTTTTGGGTGAAATTAGTTATTTATTTATTTTTCCTGCTCTAAAACCAGATTGCTTGGTTGCTTTCATGGGTTCTAAGCTTTTACCACTTCGGAGCTCTATCAGCTTGACTTCCTCTCTTCCTTGGATCCTGGGGACTTCAGTGTCACTGGGCAGGGATCCTGAGGGTCTGTTGTTAAGGGCAGTAGCTAGTTGTCCCACTTGAGTTTCAAGATTTCTCGGGGTTACTTGCGATTCGAATGATTGCATCGTTTTTGCCATATATTCCTTCGGAAGGGTCAACATAGAGTCTTTGCGGGTCGACTTACCGCCACATTTGCCGTGCTTCTTTGGGTAAACCCTGTGGGTTTGATGTTCGGTTTGAGTATTGTGGGCACGATGATTGTCCTGTTTGCTTGTGAACCTTGAGAATTCCATGAGAAATTGGGATCTTGCCTCCATCCGGGGTTGTATATATTTGAGTATGGATTGTTGGTGTTACTGCCCCTGTTAAACTTGTTGATGAAGTTTACAGATTCAGGGTTGGCGGAGCATTGAGAGTAAGAGTGCTCTCCGCTACAATACACACAAGCTATCTGAGATGGTTGCGGCGATGTGTTGCTTGATGGAAGGGGTCGTCCTTTCACCATATTGGTCAGAGATGAAACTTGAGTTGTGAGAGCAGTCATAGCATCTAGTTCATGTATCCCTGCAACAGTTCGGGAGGATGTAGCTCTGTCTGCTTGCCATTGATGACTGTTCATGGCCATGCGCTCCAATAAGTTGAGATCGGGACAGCTAATATATCAGATGCCATCCTTGATAAAACTTTAAATTTTGCACTATTGTTCTTCCACCACTCTAAAGCACAAAAAAGATGAAGATTCAAAGAAGGAATATAAGGATCATCAGCAACATAAGTTTCCAACTTTGATTTTGTAGGAGGAATCAAAGGCCTTTGACGAATCATGTTTAACATTCGTTGCATTCCTTTATCTTTTTGTTGTGCACTAGTATCTGCTAAGGGAATGCTATCAATATTGACTTCATTAGATGCATAAGATGAGGAATGCAACTCCACGTACTCAAGATTTAATTCCTCCAATGCATTTTTCACTTTTTCCACATTTCGTATAGCCTCACTTTCTGATTTGTATATTAAAGGGAAGCTTATCTTAATAGCCAAGAATTTGATCCTTGGATCTAAAACACTTGCAATAGCCTTCAACAAGTTGCATTCCCCCAATATTTATCACATTTTTCTTTCATAGATTTTTCCATCTCATACATGAACAAGTCAAGAGACTCCATTGCATCATCAATCACTTGTTTCACCCAATGAACTTCAACAAGATATAAATTAGAAGTAGGGTATTCACTATCTGAAATGACATGAGCGGCATCATGAAAAACTTCTACGAGATGACAAATCTTCTCAATCTTTTCCCAGTGCTCAGGATCAGGTGCATAAGTATAATGGGGCTCTTTTTCATTATAAGCAAAAAATGCATGCTTGAATTTCATTGCAATCATCAACATCAATAATGTAGAGTTCCATCTTGTAGGACAGTCAAGAATAAGCTTCCTTTTTTACAAACCCTTCAACTCCACAACTTCACAAAAAGATTTTAGCCTTGCATCTGAAGGATTTATAAACATGACACTTTTAAGAATTTTGTGAACGACATCTTTAATAGTGCTAAGGCCATCTTGCACCAACAAATTTAGGATATTTTGTGCAACATCTAACATGAAATAGTTGCCCACCAAGTACCAACTTATTTTGAGCAAAAAAAAAGTACCAACTTATTGTTCAATGACAAATTCTCTTTCAAAGTTCTAAAGCAAGTGTCATTGTAGCTAGCATTATCAATAGAAACTGAGAATATTTTATTCTCAATACCCCATGATCTCAAACACTTGAAAATTGCATTTGCTATATCTACTCCTCATCTTGGAGTAGGCACTTTAACAAAACTCAAAACTCTCTTCTGAAGATTCCACATATCATCAACAAAATGGCCAGTGACAACCATATATTTAGCTACTTGATGATTTGACTTCCACATGTCTGTTGTAATGCTTACCTTGCTCACTTTTTGCAATAATTTTTTTTTAAAGTATTCTTTTCGTCTTCATACAATTTGAGGCAATGACTTCTAACAGTCTTACGAGAAACTTTTCTAAAATCCGGATTTGCATATTCAAATGCCCACATCAAAACATCATCTTCCACCATGCTAAAGGGACGGTCATGTACCATAATAGCAGTAGCTAAGATTTCTCTCATCTTTTCATTAGAGTACTTAGTACCAGGAACAATAAAAGGGTTAATTCCTGATTCACTTGGTGAAAATTGTAAGGTGGTTTGCTTATTTTGTCGAGAGACAAACAACCAACGTTTCAAGCAACCCACTGAATGCCTCTTAAGATGGCTAGTGCTAGCTTCCCTTCCACCAGTAGTTAGCTTTTCTTTACAGTACAAACACACTGCTTTCTTGACACCATCAGCAAGTTGACCTTCTTCAAAATCTTTCCATACCTCTGAAGTTTTTCGTCGCTTTTTTGTGATAATAGAATCTTCTTCACCTCCAATTACTATCGGTTGAGAGGCATTATTGTTAATGTTCATTGCATCATTTGAAGGAATTTCCACATGCTTACTAATTTGTTGTTTAGTTTGAGGTCCTTGAGGTTGAGGAGGAGCAAATATACTTGTGTTGCTGTTAAGGCTATCCATTACTATTCTGTTATAGAACACAAATGTCTAGCCAAGTGGCCTAGTACATTGATGTTGGATCAATGGGTTCGCATGAATGTCTATAAGGTAAACACCTAGGAGGACGTAGGATCTCGGGCTCTTCTCGCAGATCTAGCTCTACCATACTGACTAGCCGTCCTAACTACCTCCCTTCGCCCATGCTCTTACTTCGTTCACCTTTTCGAATCCGAGGTGGGGATGATGGTCCCCTTCCCCCTCCTGGACTGTCTCATAATAGCACTGCCAAGATTCCTTCTGGTCTCTGATGACCGTAATAACTTTATTCTTGTTGTTGACCATCTTCAACTCCTAATGCTTTGTGGAAACTAACATGTCCCAATTATGAATAGTCGGTCTTCCTAGTATGACATTATATGGAGAAGGGAAGTTGGCCACTATGAACCTTATCCATTCAGACTTGAAAGCTTCTTTCTTTTCGAACGTCAATCTGAGGTCAATATACCCCTTGTGAGGAGAGTGTTCTTCGTTGAACCCTATGAGAGTTGTTTTGCACGGTTTCAAATCTTCTTGATCTAGCTTCATCCTCTTAAAGGAATCCTAGCTAATGATGTCGGCCAAGCTCCCTACATCCATGAAAATCCTTTTTACCCGGAAATTTACCAGAGTTCCCATGACTACCAAACCATCCTGATGGACTGGAACATGTCCTTCAAATCTTCCTTTGTAAAAAGTAATAGGGGAGGTGCCGGTTTGGTGAGATCTTCTTTAAAATTTGGGAGATCCCTTACAGAGAGGACTTCTCTTAAGTATTTCCTATGCTGGCTTGCCATGTCTCCGCCTCCACCCATGGCTCCACTGATCACATTGCAATTGAACTCGACTTCTGGAAATTCATCATCATCACTAGCTAGTTTTCGCTGCTTATCTTCTTTCTTTTGGTCAGGGGTCGGGCTTCTACTTTGGCCTCCTTGTTTGCATTTGTTATTTTTCCGCCCTTGAGTTTTTATCACATATTGGCTCAATTTGCCATCTCTGACAAATTTCTTGATGGCATCACGAAGTTCATAACATTGATCTGTAGTGTACCCCGGCCCATCATGAAATGCACAAAATTAGACTGGTCTGTAGTAGCTTGGTTTCAGGGAGGTCGAGGTCTTTCGACTTTCTTCATTTCAGTTATCGCTACCTCCCTCTATACTTGGGAGCGTGAAACATTCAAAGGAGTGTACCTATCATACTTCACTTTTCCTTCGAATCTTTCATTCCGAGGTCTATTGTCAGAGTTCTTTCTGTGAGAATCCTCCTTACGATTTTTCGATTGACCTTTGCCTCCCGGAGGTGAGCTTCTCCTTCTTTCGTTTCCAGGTGCGTTGGCTATTTCCATTTGCTCAACCTCCAAGTATTGCTTTGACCATGTGTTGAACTTAGTGAGAGTGTAGACCCGGTTCTTGAAGATTGACTTAGCCAGCCGAGATGATGGATCTAGGCCATCAATGAGGCAATGTACGTGCACACTTTCTGGTAATGCTCGGAGTTGCAAAGAAACCTGATTAAATCTATTTGAATATTTCTGGAGTGTCTCGCCATGTTGCTACTTAATCTTACTGAGAGCAAATTGTGACTTCAGCTGCTTTTTGCTAGTGGTAAAGTTCAACTCAAACTTACGTTCGAGATCTTCAAAGTTCTGGATTGAATTTGTTGGCAGAGTATGGAGCCATTTTTAGGCAGCTCCAGTTAGTGTTGGGGCAAAGAGCCAAGGGACAACAGGTCCCAAAATTTGTTGTACAAACATGAGGAGCTCGAATGTATCGAGGTGGGGCCTCGGGTCTTGAGTTCCATCGTAATTTGGCAGGTCGGCCAAGTCAAAATCTTCCAGATACGGTGCGCTCACGATTTCATCAGAGAAAGGACTTTTGTTGTGTCCCATTGATGAGCACAAATTATGCCATGTTTTCCTATATTTTAATGACTGAATTGTATGGTAAATATAATCTTAACTGCGAACATCCAAGCAAAAAGGCATATATTCATGATATAGGAACTGAAGGATAGAAATCATTTACATCCTAAACATGTGTTAAGAAAGGAACAAATTACATGGTTTTTCAAGGAAGAACGTATAGCAAAGCTGATACGATGCTATAGCATTCTGACAGCAACTTGAAGTACAATGCAAGGCATCACGAAAGCTACAGCAAAGTAGAGGACGCAATGCTATGCGGCATGTTTTCTGACCTTTTTATCTAAGTAATTTCAGGAATAAAAGAAAAGGGCGATAACGACAGGTAGATTGCTGATATAACAGAATAGAAGATGTGGAGGATCAAAACTAAAAGATTTGAAGAATCCCGCAAGATCAGCAAAAGCAATCTACTCGGATCGAGAGATACGATAGATCTCGACAGATTAGGAAAGGCCCAACTCGCTGTAACTTGAGCCGCAAGAAAGCTTGATTATATAAAGAGACAGTAGAGCCAACCCTAGGGGAGTCGGAGAGCCCAGAACGAGATTCCACATTCGGAAGACTCAAGAGAAGAGTGAGAGATTTCACAAAGCACGAGATTTCCAGGACAACCCAGCATCCTTCTTTGCAGTACGAAGGAGAGAAGAAGACGTGGAGTGGTGACGTGACAGGGCTTCGTCCACGCCGTCGGAACTTCGTCAAGCTTTCTCTTTCCTCTTTTATTTTAGTATTTAGATGATGGGTCATTCGGTTATTATCTATTTTGTGTTTCCCTCGTCAATCATGAACTGATTTTCATTTGGCTGGACGAGGATGATCTCTTAAGTGTTAAATGAACCCAGTTGCAAGTTCTTAATTTAATAAATTTGCTTTGCTTATCATTGCATTAATTACTAGTCGGTTAGCGAAAGCTAAGGGCTAGATTTGTGGCCTCGGCTTACTGGCAAGGAGTTGAGGTTAGACCTCTGAGAAACAGTGTTTGCTAGACAGCCCGTGCATGGCTTGACCTATTATTGTAGGCTTCAAGAATGAGTCTACCTCTCATAACCATGACACCCTGTGTGTAAAGCAGATCTAACTAGAAAGTTGCCATAGGAATATGGAAGGAGTATAGTTAGCATCATATGTATCGGACGCAGAAGCTTCGGTAGATTATAGTGGTGGATTAACCAAATAGCTTTGTAGTTAGTGGCTATGCTGTAGCATTGCGGAAGTTGTGCAGTATAGATGCTACAACAATGGGTAGAGCAACTGGGGGATTGATGCACTTAAGGGTGATTCTCAGTCCAACCTAACTTCTTACTGATATCTTCTCAAATTTAATTCACTCTGTTTATTTTTGTTATTAGCATAACCACAAAACCTCTCAAACCAATTATATTTACTTTCTGTTTGCAAAACTATCATAGCAATCAAGCGTTACTCTTTGGTATCTCAGTCTTTGTGGGACGATACTCTACTTACACTTTATTACTTGTTCGACTGGTTTACTTACCATCAAGGAAATTGACCAACACTCATCGTGTACTTCATCTTATTTTCTTTGGGAAAGCTTATCGGTCGGGCTATCATCTTGGTATCCCGGTCTTCTTTGTCTGGGATCTTTTCTAAGCACAACTTTTTCAGGACCAAGGTCGGGTTTTGGACTTGTGTTCATCCTAAATCTACCCCTTGGGTGGTTTTGTCGGGATTACGTTGTGTGGACCTCAATTGTTCACTACAGGAAGGGTCACTGGCATCCCGTGTCATCCTTTCTTTCCTCACACGTGAGTCATCATGGCATTCCCTTCGAACCAACGTTTCAAACTGCTTGAAATGGTCTTCCATCATCTGTTGTATCACTCTGAGATCCTCTTGGCGTTGGAGATTATTATTTTTCTCCATATTCTCCATTCGTCTTAACATCGAATCCATATTTTTCTGAAGGAGGAGTATGTCGGGGCTTGGGACCGGAATCTCTTGAAAGAGATCCTACTGCCTACCCTTTGATATGTCATTCCCCCTATTGCTGGTGTCGTGTTCAGGGATGTCTCCAAGCTACGGTGGGTCTTGAGTTTGTTGTTATTGACTTGGCTCCGCCTGTGCTGAATTTCCAGGCTGCTAACTGCTGCTCCTAGTGTGAGCCATCGTCGATCACGGGGATCAAAGTTTAACGTTCCCCACAATTGGCGCCAATGTTCTGTTATAGAACACAGATGTCTAGCCAGGTGGGCTAGTACATTGATGTTGGATCAATGGGTTCACTTGAATGTCTATGAGGCAAACACCCAGGAGGACGTGGGATCACTGTACACAAACGTGGCTTGCGCCCAAGAGGTGGGGTGTGTGCATAGTGATGACCGTATGTAAATAGTGTAAAGTTAGAACGTGTACACTTAGGGCTTGACCTCTGTATTTATAGAGTGTACCTTAGTTTGATGGGCCCCATGTGATTTATGACCCGAGTTCCTAACTGCTATATCGTATCTTAAGATCTTCCTTGATTATGGGTAAGTTAGGATCCCCCTTCATTGTAGATAGATCCCAATACTTATTATATTCATTGTTGGGCCATTCGGTTATTGGGTTTGATATAGGTCCGTAACAATTACAAGAATTGTTCTATATAAAAAAAATAACAAACCAAATTAATTATAGACTATATAAAATTTAGTAGGCATGTGGATAGGAAATTTGCTTAGAAAAATAGCAGATATAGTTCATATCATCAAGAATGACTTACAAAATCATCAGGACCACACTCACAATACAATTTATGAAAAGCCTATCTAGTCATTCCCCTACAGTTTTCAAGAACAAAAAAGTAAACAGCTAATCTTAGAAAAATAGCATCACCTCAATGCCCAACTGCTACTCTCTTCATAATTCATATCAAATTAAAGCCATTATTATTAAATACTAATTTGTGCTTAGTTATAAGGGTTTAGAGTGCTTAGTTATAAGAAAGAAGGAAATAAGAAAAAAGTCATAACATCCATTTTACTTAATTTCTCCACTAGTAGTCTCAACCAAAGCATTATCCACACAATTAGCAATATGAAATTATGCTACAACAGTCCAACAATAGTTACTTAAATGACATAATAATTAGTGTCAGTAACAAATCAATCAGAGGAAAAAAAAAAGAAAGAAAAAAGATAGGCCAGCAGCAAAATAATGGTTGTAAGAGATAATGGTTGCACCAACTAAAAAAGGGCTAGCGGCAAAAAAAAAAAAAAAAGTCCAGTGGCATTATAATGGTTGCAACCCAAAAAAAAAAAAAAAAAAAAAAAAAAAAAAAGCCCAATGGCAAAATTAGTTTCTATATTGGTTGGGAAGAGATTACAGATTCAACAAAATATTCAAGCAAAAATTGAAGGAAGAGAGATTACAGCAGTAACAAAATAAGGGTTGCAACAGACTGAGGCACTGAGCGAGGAATGAACGAGAGCGAGAGGATTGGTGTTGCGAGTTGCGACAGAGTACAAATTGAGTGAGAGCCGAGACCAGGAGGAATAGCGAGCGACAAAATCACTGAATGAAGGAGAGGAATAGTGAGCTACACAACAGCGATAATATTGAAAGACCATGAGAAATCCAGCAATTATTACTTCAAAAAAATTAGAATAAAATAATGGTTGGAAAATAAAAAAAATATAAGAATAAAAAACATAAATATAAGTATAAGTATAAATAAATATAAATTAAATATTGTGTATATACATATATGATAAAAATAAAATTATATTTTTTTGTTTAAACATGCCAGGCCTTAACAAAATAGGTCTGGTTTTTTACACATTTAGGCTTTTAAACAGGTTAGGCTAGGCCATAAACCACTTGATAGAGGCATGATCTATTTTCACTCCTAATCGTCTGACGTACCAAAGCTTAGTAGGTTGTTCGTTGCAAGTGGATCTATCTGCCTCTTTGCTTCACCACCAGGTATGGTTAGCAATTTTGTTGTTGTTGAAAATTACAGGCAAGCTATGAAGCTTGGAATGATGAGGGAAGGACTAGACCATGAAAGACTAGTCCTTAATACATCAAACTAGCAAAACAAATTAACATAAGCAGACCATCCGGTCTCTGAGAAACCTATCCAGGCATCCCCTGGGAACAGAAGGAACTAAAATGACGTCAGCGTCCGCGGGTGTATCATGGCCCAGTTTGGCCATGTAATCGGCACATGAGATGTTTCCTCTGAGAGTATAGTGAAGTTCAACACTCCAGTCTCTGTACAGTAGATCCCTAGTCTTACCAATAATTTCTCCAAGGGGGTGGTCAGCATGGTAGTCCCTCATAAGGATGTTGATAGCATCCAAAGAGTCCGAGTAAAGGAGGATTCTGTGAAAGCCCATTTGATTGGTCCGCTTTAATCCTAACATGATATCTTATATTTCTGCTTCAATCAAACTTTGGAGGCCAAGGAACTTGTGGAATCCCATCAACCAGTGACCCTGAGCATCCCTCATAACACCACCACAAGCGGCCTGGAGGTGATAACGCATAGAGCCATCTACATCGATGCGGACCACATCCGTTGGAGGTGGAGTCCAAGCTTTTTCCACATCCCTGCCAAGGTTAAAAATTTGATGTGTCAGTGTTTGATTAGATGCACTCTCCATGAGGAGATAATTACAAGTGTGGAGCACCTCCCTTGTATTTGTGCTTTCGCCTTGGAAGAGGAATCTACATCTGGTCATCCAGAGGACCCAGCATGCCAAGCTGAAAATTCTTTCCAAGAGATATTCTGGAAGCGCCCCTTTCCAGGATTGTGGTTGACATTCCAGTTAAGCCAGTCCTGTACGTTACCTGTGAAAAAAATGAGAAAGAAAGTTAGGCATCACAAGCTGTGTCCACAAGTTTTTAGCTCTTTGACAACCCCTGATAACATGGATCACGTCTTCCTCGGTGTTACAGTTGAAAGGACAAAGGTTACCGTCAGATAGCCCTCTTCTAGCTCTTAAAGAGTTGGTGACAAGTCTTTTATGACCAACTTGCCACATGAACATTTTAACTTTCTTAGGGAGTTTCCACTTCCACAGAAGGGACCAGAAGCTATTGGTACGTGTTTGATCATGATATGAGAGATAGTTATAAGCAGATTTAACAGTAAAGGGGGCTGCATTTTTAAAATATAATTTATAATTGTAGGAGGTAAAATGCCCCGCCATCCATTAACGTTCCATCTCTCGTTACTTAAAATATGGTCTCTAATCGTGTGACCAAGGATGAGTCTTGAACAAATGTTATGAGGGGGCGGTCAAGGGGAAGTCAGAGATCCTGCCAGAATTTAGTATCGCTCCCATTGTTAACCTTTCTTCCTAAACCAGCAAGAAACTTATCCCAGACCTCAACCACCGCCTTCCAGACAGACGAACAATTCCTCTTTTTAGAAACTTGAGGCACAGAGGAGTGACCACAATTATACTTGGTCCAGAGGCATTGGGCCCAAAGAGAATATTTTTCGTTAGGAGGTTCCAACATATCGTCATGATAAAAGCTTTATTGTGGTGTCGGAGATTTTTAAATCCAAGCCCCCCTGTTTCTTAGCTTTAGTAACTTTGTCCCAAGCAATGAGATGCATCTTTTTCACGTCCTCTGCCTGAGACCAAAGAAAATTCCTTGATATCTTATCAACTTTGTTGATAATACAATTAGGGAGGAGAGTTGATTGCATCTGATAGCTGGGCGAGAGGATAAGACCGATTTAATCAGGATAGTGCGACCAGCCATAGTTAAGAACTTGCTTTTCCACGTCGAAAGTCTTTCTCTGGTTTTTTGGACAATGTGATGGTATGTGGCTTTGGTCACCCTCTTATGGATGATTGGCACTCCCAAATATTTCCCAAGATCATAGGTGATTCCAATGCCAATGAGTTGACTTAACTCAAGAGCTCTGTTAAAATTGACATTACTGGAGCAAAACATACGAGACTTGGCTAGGTTGATTCTGTGCCCAGAGACCTCACAGAAGCTTTGCATCACATTGAAAACCTCATCCATTTGGTGAGTAGAGGCCTCAATAAAAAGAATTAGATCATCGGCGAAGAACATATGAGAGATGGCGGGGCTCCTTGTCTTGAATGTGAATGGCTTCCAGCGCCCGGCCTCACATTCGGCTTTGATTAGGTGACCCAACCTTTCCATACATAGGACAAAGATATATGGGCTCAGAGGATCTCCTTGGCAAACCCCTCTTGACGGTGTAAAACTTGGGCTTTCATCACCATTCCAGAGGATGGACATAGATGATATGGAAAGAGAAGCCATGATGAGGTCAATGAGATTGCTATCAAGTCTCAAACATGTTAGAGTACTCCTTATGAACCCCCAATCGAGCCTGTCGAAGGCCTTTTCCATATCAATCTTGATGGCAACAAATCCTTTCTTCCTACCCTTCATTCTCATAGAATGGATGATTTCCTGAGCAATGATAATTTTGTCACAACTGGATCTGTTGGCAATAAAGCTGCATTGCTCAGGGCTTATAATGTGGCCCATAACGTCTTTGAACCTATTAGCCAAGACCTTAGTTATGATTTTGAAACTGACGTTGCACAAGGATATAGGACGGAATTCCTTTAAGGTGGAAGGATGATCCACTTTAGGGATGAGGACAATCTTGGATCTGTTAATACTAGCCATAGAGAACGGGTTACTAAAGCACTCCTCAATGAATTCACATAATTTATCCCCAATGGCATTCCATTGCGATTGGAAGAAGTGGGCTTGAAGACCATCAGGGCCAGGGGCCTTAAAAGCTCCCATGGCAAACATTGCATTCTTTATTTCCATCCTGGTAACCCTCTTCGAAAGCATTTGTAGATCGCGATTATCAATGATAGGAAAGTTAGAGCACCATCCGTTAGGATTTTTCACATTTGAGTCACGAGTATAGAGCTTGGAGAAAAAATTGTGGGCCATATTCTTAGCCAGGTCATGCTCTTCAATCCATACCCCTGTCTCATTTTGGATGGCTCCAATACGCTGCTTCTTTCTTTTGATAACAGTTGATGCATGAAAGAACCTAGTGTTCCTGTCTCCGTGTTGGAGCCATTTACTTCTCGATTTTTGGAACCAATAGATTTCTTCCTGAGTGGCCAATTTGTGGTATTCCTCCCAAAGTTGCTTTTCCAACTTAAACAGGCCAGTACGCAAATTCATTCTCTGACACCGGTCAATACCCTCCAAGCGACGAATAAGCTCCTTTTTCCTCTTGGAGAAATTGCCGACACGGTTATCATTCCATTCCCGAGCAGATATCTGGAAATGTTGAAGACCTTGGAGCTAGTTCCTGTCCCACCATGCTTCTTTAGTAATGTCCTTGAACTCATTCTCCAAGGTCCATGCAACCTGATAAGAAAAAGGCCTCTGGGGGCGAGGAGCAAGATTCGAAGGTTTAGAGTTCACCACCACAACCCTATGATCGGATTTAAATTTAAGCTCATGACGGACACTGAAAGTGGCAAAACTACTAATCCAATTGAAGTTTGAGAAAACCCAATCCAGCCTCTCTTTTAATCCACGTCTTTCCCAGGAGAATTTCTCACCCAAAATTTTTGCCTCAATAAGCTCAGTTTCATCTATGCAGTCTCTGAAGTGGCGCATGGAGGCCCAAGGTGGGTCACCTCCACCTAACTTGTCAGTAGGGGATAAATAAGTATTAAAGTCACCCATGACAAGCCAAGGGAGGGGAGAATTAGAGGCAAGGAGGCGAAGGGAATTCCAAAGGGCCATTCTTCCAACTAAGGTAGTCTCACCATAGACAATAGTTAGAAGGTTCGTAGTATTACTAGCAAGGTCTCTGACATGGCAGTGCAGGAATTGGGTGGTGGAAGTAAGGTAAGTAATATCAAAATCATTCAAATTCCATAAAACCCAAATGCCCCCAGAAAACCCGATAGCTTCCACCCGCATCTAGTGACTGAAACCAAGCTACCGACAAACCTTATCGGCCCTATCACCACTTATTCGAGGTTCCAGGAGACAAAGAATGTTAACATAGTATTTGTTGATAATATCTTTGATTTTTAGGGGAAAGGACCGGCTACCGGCCCCCATTGGTGAACACGGTAGCCCTGTTGAGTATTTGTAATAAGATTTCCATGAACTATGTTGTGTGCCCGCTGCCCCTTTGGTATCTTGGCATTTGTTTTTTTGTTGGAAATATTTTTGACCAGCTCATTGGAAATACTTTTGACCAACTCATTGGAATTACTTGGATTGACTTGCATCATGTTGTCCAAATCAGTTTGGCCTTGTTGCATTTTCTCGTTCTCAACCAAATTGGATGGCCCAGTGGAATTATTGGATGGCCCAGTTGAATTGGATGGCCCACCGAGTTCAGCCCAACGACATTTGATGGCTCCACTTGCATTTTTCGAGCCCAGATTGGCCCACAACAATCAGCGATTTGGATGGCCTTTCACGGTCAATAGGGCTACCGTGTTCACCAGTGGGGGCCACTGATTTGACCTTTTTTTGCCTATACACCGATTTTGACTTCTGCCCCAAGATATGCGTCTGGCCGAGGGAAAGTGGCGGTGGATTTTCTTTCTTTTTTTTTATTGTGGGTCACCGTCCTAAGTACTAGGACCCTATCATTCCCATTGATTACTTGCCCAGGGGAGATGGTACCTTCAATACGATCTTGGGCTCCATGGCTCTCTGAGGTATGGTCGGATGTCAAATAGGCGTCTGTTGGTTATGATTAGTTTTGATCATATCTTATATAGATGCCATTATTAAAAGCAAAAAGATTGAGTAATATAGTTATCTCCTAGATTGACTAACTGCTGTATTTAATGTAGATTAATCCAAGTTGAATTATAGAGATTAATCAAGAAGGAGATAAGGAATTAAAGAAAGAAGAGCTTGCGAGAGATTGTCAAGGAAGCAAGATGTTATCAATAGATTTTGGAGGATGACCAAGAAGAAGAGAAGAGACTAGAGAAAGATGTTATCAAAAGAACTTGCACAATATAATAGGAATATCAACATTCAAGTTCTTGTGATACTTTGAAGTCTCTATGATAAGCGAAGTTGGAATGAAGCTTCATCACTTTATGGATATTGAAGAAGGTAGAAGGCTGCAAAGAATGATGAGCCCAAGTTAAATGAAGAAGAATGATCAAGTTGGGAGATGGAAGAAGGAAGAACTTGATGAATAGAATGAAAATATAATTATTCAAGTTATTATATTGATGCTAGAAGTCTCCAAGGTCATACGGAAGTAGGAATGGCTAAATTCAGAGTTAAAGTCAGCAAAAATCAGTTTTAGGATGAGAAAACTCGAGTTTCCAAGTCAAAACTCGAGTTTCCGCTCGCTACAATGATTTGCTCCTGCGGTATGAGAAAACTCGAGTTTGGGACTCAAAACTCAAGTTTAGGAGTCAAAACTCGAGTCAACCAACTCAAAACTCGAGTCAGTCAAGTCAAAACTCGAGTTTTTAAGTCAAAACTCGAGTATTCAAGTCAAAACTCGAGTTTTGGGCGGTCATCAGCTCTTCAGCAACTCTGTTTCACGATTCAGCACGGGCGAGATCTGGTAATTCGATGATATCTCCCAAACCAGAAATCGGATTGAGATAAAATCCATGGCATATGAAACTAGACTCCCAATGCGTCATTTGGATATAAAAATCAAGCCCAAAGAAGTTCAGATCAAGGCGTTATGAATTGTGGAAGTTGACAGTGAAATCCACGCCACACAGCAAACCAAGCTTCAATGTTTTGAGTGTATCTCACAAACTACAAATTCGATTGAGCTAAACTTGGTGGCATATGAAAATAGAAGCCAAGAGCTTTCCATCAAGAGTTTAATGGACCAAAACGGAGTTTATACTAGGGAGATATGGCCCTTGAAAGTTGACAGTTATTTTCAAGAAAGCTTAACAAAGTCAAAACTCGAGTTTGTAAGAACAAAACTCAAGTTTTCGGGTTACAGAGGGCAGCGAACTTCAGAGCATCTTCCAAAATCGAGTTTGTGAGACCAAAACTCGAGTTTTGGTCAGACAAAGAGCAATTTGGAGTAACGCAACCTCAAAAGTCGAGTTTCCAAATGAAAACTTGAGTTTTCATCGCAGATTCAGAAAATCACCGTTTTGAAAATCATGATTATTCTGACAAACATCCAGATGATTACCCAAATGATTTATAACACTTCTTATCATCATTTATATAATTTGTGTACATGTTTCAGATGATCAAAGGCTGTTAAACTAAAGATCAAAGTAAAGTAAATGCTGATGTCATAGTTGGTTCAGAAAACGAAGTTCTAACGGCTAGTTTCATCTGAGTCTAACGGCTATATTTCTTTACCCAACGGTCATTGAATCTTCTCAACGGTTATATATTGATCCCTACCTATAAATAGAAGACAGATTCAAGCAGAAAAACACAGAGATACAAGCTTACATCTTCAAAATGTTCATACTCTGTTTTTCATAGTATTTACTCTCTGTTTTCAATGCTTACATAGCTTAGCATAGAGAGTGAAATTATTCGTAATGCACTTCATTGTTTATCTTATTCACTTCTGAGGGAGAAGATTCATTATACACATTCTATCTGTTTATTTGAGAGTTACTCAAGATTGGGTAATCTTGAGAGGGAAACAGATTGTAACCTTGCATTGTGTAAAGGGGAGCATCTCGGTGAGAGATTTGGCTTCACAAGTGCCTGGGTGAACTTGTGGGACTGTAAAGGCTTCTCTTGTGCTCGGATTAAACAAGAGGATAGTGGATTGAAAATCTCAGGTGGAGCTTGGGGACTGGACGTAGGTCAAGGATTGGGCCGAACCGAGTAAAAAATCGGTTTGCACATTCTCTTCCCTTATCTCTTACATTTCCGCTTATATATCGAATGTCTATACATGTTTGAATGATTCACTGTTGCTTTATCAATTATCATTGTCATTCAAACCGCTTTCAATAAGTTGCGAAAAGATTTTCAAAGTTCCTAAGTTTTTATTAAACACCCAATTCACCCCCCTTTGGGTGATAGCCAGCACTTTCATTTGGTATCAGAGCTAGGCTCTTGTTTAAAGGACTTAACCGTCTCAAGAGTTTCAATGGCTGATTTTGGGTGTTCCTTGTTTTCAGAAGGTGTTGATTATACCATTCCACCATTCTTCAAAGATATTGATTCTTGGTTTTGGAAAGTTAGAATGACTAGTTTTATCAAAGCAACCGATTTTCATATGTGGAATGTTTTTGTAAATGTTTTTGATTTCAAACCAAGAAAGGATTGGACAGAAAAAGAAAAGAAAATGTTTTCATTGAATATTAGAGCAATGAAAATTCTTCACTGTGCTTTAACCGAAAATGATTTTGAGAAAATCAAGTTTTGCTCTAGTTCTAAAGAAATCTGGGATACTCTTGATTCTATATATGCTTCTAACAAATGTGTTGAAATTGATAGTGTTGATAGTTCATCTGAAACTATGAGATGTATATCCACAATTGATAAACAATTGGAAGTTGAGAATGAAGAAGGAGAAATCTTAGAACACTTCCATGATCCAGTCAACATGAAAGAACAAAAGAGTGAGGATTCCCAAGAAGAGCTCATCATGGACAACTATGATGAATCATCATCAGAATCTCAAGATGCTGTTATGGTAAAAAGATCCAATTCTTCTTGTGTAGATAAGAAAAATGATTTTGAACAATTGCATAAAATTCTTTTTCAACCATTTACTGATTCTATTTTGAAAAAAAATGTTTTCAATCATGCTAGAAAATCATGTGGGAAGAAAGAATATACAAATTTGAGTAATTTGACATTGCATCTACTAGATCAACACAATTCTTGCAAAAATGTTCATAACAAGCATCATTCTATTATTTGCAATTATTGTGGTAAATTTGGCCATATTTCTCATACATGCTATATTAGGAGATATTCTAATGTGAGAAATAAATTTGTTTGGGCTTCTAAAGGACAAGTAAGGTCTAATATTGACAGTCAAGGACCCAAGTATAAGTGGGTACCAAAATGTCCATCTAGTGTCTTGTGTGTGCAAATTGATTCCAAAAAGAGTGGACATCAAGGTACAGAGAAGATTAGGAAGAAGCCAATAGTTTCTCATGCACCAATGAAGAAGATCATAGCATCTGTATCAAGCAAGAGAACTCTCAAGGTCTCAAGGCACCCATTGCTGGAACTAGAAGGTCAAATCATGAAAAGCAATGGATACAAGCAAGAAGAGTATCATCTAACTCAAGAAAAAATTACCATAGAGTACCATTCGACTATCTTGAGATGAACAAGAAGATGAGAATCTCTCAAGTTTCAAACAGAAGACTCTAGAAGTCTATATCCTTTGAGAGAACTTTGCCAACACCCGTAAGAAAATATATGAAGAATCAGTGGGTGAGCAAAGGCAATCCTCCAAGTACCTAAGGTAAAGATATACAATGGTAAAACCTCCTTTGCTATCATCTGAAATATCCATTGAGGTTTTATAATTTGTAACTTTAGGAATGAGCATTACAAACTATTTGTTTTAAATTGGTTTTTCACATCCTGATATATATTTTTAAAACAGATTGCAATGTTCAATAGGTTGAACTCCTTATGCATACATGATGATTTGAAAAGAAAGTATTTCTTTATGCATGAACTCATGATTAATTCAATGTGCTTTGTTGTTCTGAATTGATTATATTCATAAGAGCATGTGAACTTAATTTTTGCTTCTACAAGCTAACAATGATTGGATCCAAGTAAGGTTGGATACCAAGAAATAAAAAGATTTATAAAGTTTTGTAGGATGAAAGAAAGCTTCTCAAGAATGCAACATAGAGAAATGATTCAAGTCTTGAGAAAGCTAAACAAGTTAAGCTTGATGTTGATGGTGAACATTGGAAAAGGAGTTATCTACATCAATCCATGTCAACCAAGCAAGCTTCTATGAGGATAAGAGGAATTACGGTGATATCTAATTCTTACCTCATACTATGATTATATGAAATCGATTTTTAGTTTGTCTTTGGTAAGTTGAAAAACTTCTTGTCAAAGCCAAACTCAAGTATTGGTCTCAATACTTGAGTATTGACTTGACAGAGAATTGCTCAAAAACCAAGTATTGGACGCAATACTCAAGTATTGGACACAATACTCAAGTATTGAACTTACGAGAGAGCACTCCAAGTTTTTCACCTGTGCCAAACTCGAGTATTGATATGAATACTCGAGTATGGAACACATAGAGACAATTTCAACATTGACTTAAGATCTCAATACTCAAGTATTCAATTGAATACTCAAGTATTGGTCAAACAGAGAGTCATCAAGTTTCTCATCTTTTGAAAACTCGAGTATTGGTTTTGCATATTCGAGTATTGGATTTTCACAAAGCTTTCATACTTAACACTTGTTTATGAATACTCAAGTATTCATTTCAATACTCAAGTATTGACTTGGGAAAATCTTCACAAAGTTTTTCAAAATGAATGCATACTCGAGTATTCAGTTCAAAACTCGAGTATTGGACATACAGAAAGCTTTACCCTTTATCAATGATTTGAACACTCAAGTATTGAAAACAATACTCAAGTATTGAGGTTTTGAACTTAAACTTATTTTCATATCAAAAATTCAAAACTCGAGTATGGATTTGGATACTCAAGTATTGACCTTATTTCAATGATAAGGTCCAAAGTCAAATCTCGATGATTCCTCTCTGGAAGAAGAATACTCAAGTATCAAAATGAATACTCAAGTATTGACTTAAGTGCACAGTGACAAACTCAAGTATTGATGAACATACTCAAGTATTGAACGCTAAGTTTGAAAATCAGATTTTCCGAATTTGTGAAATCTTCTTGTTTGATCTTAATACCTCCTATCATCATTCACTTATATTCCTAACTATGTTTAATCAATTTGTTAGTGAATTTTTTATGATCAAACAAGTGAATTTGTGCATAACTTTGTTGGTTTTATATTTTGAAATGCACAAGTGTAAAATCTGTTTGGATTTCAACTCACACTATTTTGAGAAAATGCATACAAATGTTTTGAAAACATATCCATACTTTGATTGCACTCAAATAATGTTTCAAATTGGAAGTTAATATTGTATATTGAATGTTGGATATGCTTCAAATTTGGCCAATTGAGTTTTCCCTATCATTCACACATTGATCTTTGGGATTCAATGTTTTTGCTTGAACTCTTTAGGTTCATTATCTAACTAGTTGGACCTTATATCTAACAAGTTAATCATATGTGAGTTTCAAGTTTATCTCAAGAAGAGAATTCAATTTGTGAAAGTCTCATGCTTATTGGATAAATTCTTATTGGTCAAGTTATTCCAAGCATTATGAATGTCTATTAATGCATTAAATGTTAGTGCATTAACCATTACATGGAATAACTTACTAGGATAATATTATGGAACTCTAGCCATTTGGACTAATGAGTTTGTGCTTCATCATCCATGAATCCTCCTACTCATTTTTGTTACTCAAATACATCAGCATTTGTGTTCATCTATATTTTGAGTAACTATCTATGTATGTTCATATTCTTGCATTGAATATTCATATATCTCAAGACTCTATTCTAAAAAGGCAAGATTATCTCTTGGTCAATAGCAAAGTCATTAAACTTATATATGTTGTGCTAAGCATGTCTTGATAATGCTTTACTTTCATGACTTTTGCTTTCCAGAAAATTCTTCAACATGTTAACTTCAATGTGCAACATGTTCTCCAAATCTGAAGCATATTGATATATTCATTAAATCTATTGACTTCCACCATGTTTAAAATGAGCAATGTTTTCAAACATGTTTCAAAAATGATTCTTTCATCCATCAAAATTTTGATATCATAATGCATTATCACATCTTTGAAAGAACATTCAACATTTGAAATGATTTGCACATTTCATTATTCTTGGAAAATCTGAACTCTAAGTTGATAAATGCTTATCTTTATAGATAATATTTTCTACGCTCTTTATTAAACTTACATGTATTTTATCAATGACATTTTTTCTACATGAAGTATATTTACAAATTGTCATTGAGAAATTATATTATTGGTATTGTTTATCTGTTACCCTTTATGATTCATTGACATGAACTTATTTGACTGGGTAAAATTATCATAACTTATTATACTCTTTGCTTAAATATCATATGATTCAATCTTATAAGAGCATAAGAGTTGTCATGTCTAATCTTGTGTGGACTCAAGAATCATTGAGTACCAAAGAACACATATTTTTGCAGGAGTTGACTATAATGATATATACAAAGAAGCTATGAGCAGAAACTAATTTGAGATCCTGTGCAAAGCTCATTTGGGATTTCTGCTTCTAAGATGCATTCAGAATAATTGGTGGTTGTAGAGGTTCATCCTCCTAAAGCTTATTCACATCTAGGAGAGCCTCAGTATTGATCACATTATCAAATGATAGCTAGCCAGTGATGCGTCTATGGACTACAAATGATTATGACTCAAGTAATTACGATATTACTTGAGTGAGGTATTGCATTTTGAAATATTACTCATATATCATAATCATTTCTCTGCTCTCGCATCACTCTTTAGGCTAACTTGATTTTATTCATTCAAATTTTATCACACAAAGTTTAGCCTGAGTACATTCATTTTTAAAATGATCCTTATGCTTTAAACTCTTTTTATCAACATAAAAAGCATAAGTGATTTGTTTATACCAATTTCAAGTCCACCCAAGTGAACTTGAAAGTTCTCAATTCTGAGGTACCATGTTGGTTGCAAAGATATTTCCAAACCTCATAACCTTTGGTGTCTCATTATTATTTGATATCATGAAAGGGAACTTCACTTTTTAGTCATGCATTCATTAAGGGGGAGCTTTACATACATATGTGTTTTATATTTCAAAAGCTCATCTCCTTTCATTTGAAGAAAACCCCTTTTAAGCATACTCATCTGCATTCATTATCTCTTGTTAGTTTTGATGATGAGTTAACTTCATATTTGAAAAAATCTTATATTTTCCTTTCATTATCTTTATTTGAAAATATCATATAGAAAGGAATACTTTGATATCTGGTTACACTAACAAATCTCTTTTGGAAAGAAAGTTTTCGATTTGTAGCAAGAGATTTGGTTGTGTTATAGCTTTCCTTAATGCACTACAAGGAGAAACTATTAAATTAAGGAAAGATGCCTTGGCGGTTAATCATTGAAGCCGAGATATGCTCTACATGGATGATCTATGAAGAAAAAGCAAAGGATGGAAGTCGAGTACTGATCTTATTCATTTAGATGCAATAATCTACAAGAAGCCAGTACTTTCATCCTATCTACAGGATATTCATGATCTTGCTATTGAACCTTTTCAAAGAATCTCACATGACTGCTTCATCTAAGGCCACGACAACACAACCAAATTTCATACAGCAAGCAAATGGACTTCATCGATGATTCATCAATTTGCAAAACCAACATGAGCATTTCTAATCTCTATCTTTTTATATTCAGTAGAAATTTTGCACATGTTTGGTATCTATATTTTTTTTTTCTTAAGAAAACCTCTCCAAATTCTTTCAAATTTTTTTTTCATAAAAACATTCCAAATGGCATCATCTATAGAATGAAAATCGGGGAGAGAAAATCAGTTCTTTGACTCTTACTAATCTGATCTCATATTTTTGTCTCTCTAAGTGTTTCTTCTTTAATTCAACTTTTTGCTAATGTCAAATAAGGGGGAGAGAATGGCAAGAAAAATATGTTTCACATCTAACATATTTTCATATTCATACATATTTTTCTTATAGTATTTGTCATCATCAAAAAGGGGGAGAATGTTGGTTATGATTAGTTTTGATGATGTCTTATATAGATGCCATTATTAAAAGCAAAAAGATTGAGTAATATAGTTATCTACTAGATTGACTAACTGCTGTATTTAATGTAGATTAGTCCAAGTTAAATTATAGAGATTAATCAAGAAGGAGATAAGGAATTAAAGAAAGAAGAGCTTGCGAGAGATTGTCAAGGAAGCAAGATGTTATCAATAGATTTTGGAGGATGACCAAGAAGAAGAGAAGAGACTAGAGAAAGATGTTATCAAAAGAACTTGCACAATATAATAGGAATATCAACATTCAAGTTCTTGTGATAATCGGAAGTCTCTATGATAAGCGAGAAGTTGGAATGAAGCTTCATCACTTTATGATATTGAAGAAGGTAGAAGCTGCAAAGAATGATGAGCCCAAGTTAAATGAAGAAGAATGATCAAGTTGGGAGATGGAAGAAGGAAGAACTTGATGAATAGAATGAAAATATAATTATTCAAGTTATTATATTTATGCTAGAAGTCTCCAAGGTCATACGGAAGTAGGAATGGCTAAATTCAGAGTTAAAGTCAGCAAAAATCAGTTTTAGGATGAGAAAACTCGAGTTTCCAAGTCAAAACTCGAGTTTCCTGCTTCGCTACAATGATTTGCTCCTCTGGTATGAGAAAACTCGAGTTTGGGACTCAAAACTCAAGTTTAGGAGTCAAAACTCGAGTCGGCCAACTCAAAACTCGAGTTTGTAGTGTCTTCAGACATCTCCGGACTAGAAAAACTCGAGTTTTCAAGTCAAAACTCGAGTTTTCAAGTCAAAACTCAGTATTCAAGTCAAAACTCAAGTATTCAAGTTTTGGGCGGTCATCCAAGCTTTTCAAGAACTCGTTTCACGACTCGGCACGGGCGAGGTCTCGGTAATTCGATGATATCTCCCAAACCAGAAATCGGATTGAGGTAAAACTAGTGGCATATGAAACTAGACTCCCAATGCATCATTTTGATATAAAAATAAAGCCCAAAGAAGTTCAGATCAAGGAGTTATGAATTGTGGAAGTTGACAGTGAAATCCACGCCACACAAAACCAAGCTTCAATGTTTTGAGTGTATCTCACAAACTACAAATCCGATTGAGCTAAAATCAGTGGAATATGAAAATAGACTCCAAGAGATTTGCATCAAGAGTTGAACGGACCAAAACAAAGTTCAGACCAGGGAGATATGGCCCTCGAAATTTGATAGTTATTTTCAAGAAAGCTTAACAAAGTCAAAACTCGAGTTTTCGGGTTACAGAGGGCAGCGAACTTTAGAGCATCTTCCAAACTCGAGTTTGTGAGACCAAAACTCAAGTTTTGGTCAGACAGAGAGCAATTTGGAGTAACACAACCTCAAAACTCGAGTTTCCAAATGAAAACTCGAGTTTTCATCGCAGATTCGAAAATCACCGTTTCAAAATCATGATTTTTCTCGATAAACATCCGATGATTACCCAAATGATTTATAACACTTCTTATCATCATTTATATCATTTTGTACATGTTTCAGATGATCAAAGGCTGTTAAACTAAGATCAAAGTAAAGTAAATGCCGATGTCATAGTTGGTTCGAAAACGAAGTTCTCACGGCTAGTTCATCTCGAGTCTAACGGCTATATTTCTTTATCCAACGGTCATTGAATCTTCTCAATGGTTATATATTGATCCCTACCTATAAATAGAAGACAAATTCAAGTAGAAAAATGCAGAGACACAAGCTTACATCTTCAAAATGTTCATACTCTGTTTTTCATAGTATTTACTCTCTGTTTTCAATGCTTACAAAGCTTAGCATAGAGAGTGAAATTATTCGTAATGCACTTCATTGTTTATCTTATTCACTTTTGAGGGAGAAGATTCATTATACACATTCTATCTCGTTTATTTGAGAGTTACTCAAGATTGGGTAATCTTGAGAGGGAAACAGATTGTAACCTTGCATTGTGTAAGGGGGAGCATCTCGTGAGAGATTTGGCTTCACAAGTGCCCGGGTGAACTTGTGGGACTCAGTAAAGGCTTCTCTTGTGCCCGATTAAACAAGAGGATAGTGGATTGAAAATCTCAAGTGGAGCTTGGGGACTGGACGTAGGTCAAAGATTGGGCCGAACCAGTATAAATCAGTTTGCACATTCTCTTCCCTTATCTCTTACATTTCCAGCTTATATATCTGAATGTCTATACATGTTTGAATGATTCATTGTTGCCTTATCAATGATCATTGTCATTCAAACCACTTTCAATAAGTTGCGAAAAGATTTTCAAAGTTCCTAAGTTTTTATTAAACACCCAATTCACCCCCCTTCTTGGGTGATAGCCAGCACTTTCCGTGTCTTCTTGAAGATCTTGAATTGTAGCATAGTGCGATTTCTGGCCATGGGAGGATGCTTGCATCAGCTTCAGTCCTATTCTTCGAGGTTTTCCATTGGTCTCTGGGATCAAGCCGTTGGGGGAGACGGGCTTTGCTTTGATGCCGGCTAACCAGCATCCAGGGGCCGAAGCCGTCTTCCTTAGTAGATTCCGCCGGATTTTTGCCTAGAAGTTGCCGTGGGTGCTACGTCACTGGATTTGCCTCATCAGGATTGCCCGATGAAGAACTCTTGAAGGGAAAACTCTCACGCCTGTGTCTTGCCCTCCCACAGTTGAAGCATATCATGGTGAGTCCCTCATACTCAACGTTGAATATTGATCCGGCAATAATCACTTTAGGAATTAGTTTCTTTTGGAGGACGAGTTCCACCCAAATTCTGACAAATCTTCCTCTCTGAATTTTCAGTGCTGATTCATGGCAATCTTGAAGAGTATTCATGTCTATCTTTAATGTTCTACCAATTCGATCCCCAATCCTTGAAATACTGTGCTTGTTATAACAATGTAGGGGAACATCAGGGATGTGAACCCAGGTTGCCACACGACCTAACGGATTCTGGTATGGGTTAAAGTATGGCATCCATCTTTGGATCAACACATAGTATCCCTTGATCACCCAAGGGCCATCGTACATAACCTTTCTGTAGTGTGACCTCCTTTGCTCCTGATCTTGGAATCTAACTACGAAATAATTATTTGGAACATCAATGAGTTCAAAGTTGAAGAATTCCCATAGCTTGCTGAGTAGTTCCTTTAGGACGAATAGGTTAAATTTCCTTCCAAGGACAGTGAGGATAAGAGTGTAGTTCCAAGGCTCACACCATTCATTGTATTCTTCCTCTGTGCAGGTGCAACCGGATACAGCTCCATAAGCTTCTTCATCTCGTCTGAGTCTTCGGGAACCTTCCATCATATGTCTTTGTCATTGGTGAATAGGTCATCTTCCTCCATAACATGATCGGCATGTGCGACGTTGTTGAATCCCAGCAAGGAGGCATGGTAAGACGAAATTTTTTCCCCATACACTCTGGTTGTTTTGCTGTTTCAGTCTGATGATCTGTTTCATTGTCAATCATCCTGTTGTCCATTATTGCCTGTGGAGTTTCTTCCCATTTAGTTTTTTGTTTTCCGATCATCTTGGCCCTCTGCAGGTGCCCGGTCCGGCGGGAGTTTACGTTACCCAACATCATTCGGTGAGAGAGCTTTGTCGGAGTCAAGAGTCATGAGGACGAAAATCACCAGGTATGGTTAGCATAGTTGGTGTACTTGTACCATTGGGCTCATTAGTATCATTGTCAGTCATAGTTTCATTACTTGCCATCTTTCGTTGGTCTGTCATGTCAAGATGCCCCTAAAGGTTAGTAGGTACGTCTATCATGATAAATGATCAAAATAAGCATCAAAGAAATAATTCCCTTTGACATTCATTGTGGGTCCCTGCAGTTGACACCAAATTGTAGCATCAAAATTCAGTGTCAAAAGATTTTTTAAGGGGGTAATCGACAACGTAAAAATTTTATGTAAAACAAGATGAGAAATTCAATAGGAACAAGAAAATGAAGACGCCAGATAATTAATGAGCTATTATTGATGTATCAGGGTACAACTATACAAGGTAGAAGGAAAGAACTTGTTTTTGAGTAGAGATTTGATTGCTTATATGTATGCCTTTTACTTAGATGACCCTCTTTATAAGGTGGCACCAGCGATGCCCTGGGATAGTTCCACCTTTTCCGGATCTTGATATATCAGGAAGGTGGTTCCTAGATTTGCGGATGGGGTGCCTCCTTGTTTGTGGTTTTGACTGAGTAGTGCGGATGATGGATCGGGCGGGAGTATGGGCTCCGTCTATTGGTTCTACTCTGTTGGTCTTAGCTTTGGGTCATCTCACATGTGGGCTTGAGATGTTGATCTTGTCCCTCTAGTTTCTACAATAGATGATAAAATAATGCCAATGAGAGTTGCCATAGATGGTAAGGGATCCAGGACTAGGCCTAAATGGTCGTGGGTTCGATCCCCTTTGCCGTCGCTGGGCTCCTTTGGTAGGCGATCTCGTAAGTCTCCAGTAAGTGCTCATAGAGCCCGGGGCCGTGCCCTGGCCTTGGTGGGGGACTGATGTCGAACCCCTCCAAAACCTTTTTGTATCTAACAAAAAAAGATGATAAAATAATCGGTGTAGAAAATAATACTCCTATCGTTAAGATCTACTTTATAATTTTGCTAAAAAAAATCTACTTTATAGTTCAAATTAAATTACAAAGTGGGTCTTACATTAAAAATTGATGAAAGTAAACAAATTATTATTTTTAATTATTTTTCATACGTGGTAAATAGGTTGCTACCAAAACCGGTGAAGCAATTACTTTCCACGACACCATTCACCATTTTTTTTTAATGACCTGACACCAGTTACAATTTTAACTAGTGTAAAAAGTGATAAAAAGATTTTAGTTAATTGTTTTTCAGTTTTTTTATTAATTGATGTAGGAATTAAGTAGAATTTTTTATTTATTTAATTTTTTGTTGTTGGTAATTTTGTACACCAACCAGGTTCCTTTGTATAAGATACAAATAAAGATATAGAAAATGCAACCCTTTTTTTTTTTTTAAAAAAAAAAACTTATTTATAAAGAATGTGGGTGGCAAAGAGAATGAGTGGGAAAAAATTGAGGAGAGAAATACATAATTAATTGAGGATAAAAATGAAAAAATACATGAAATGACTAAATGTTTAGACATTGTTAAAATGTATTGTATAAAAAAGAATATATTCATTCAAATATTAGATGAAAGATATGGAGTATTGTAACTGACATAAAAATAGATAAATGTTATAAAACTAATGGAGATGAAGAAAGAAGAGTAGAGCGGAGAACATCAGAGAAAGAGAGGAAGGAGCAGTATTTCTTATTCATTATCTCATGTGTTGAGTGTGAGGCAATTTATAGCCAATGAAAGCACACACCTCACTCACTATTTTACAATATCCATTCCCTACAATATAGCACACTCACCCATACAATTTACTTTTCCTCTTCCCAATTGTAGGCTAGTGGGCGGCAACCATGTGCTAGATAATGGGCATTCACATTCTGTATATTCATAACACTTTCCCTTAATGTCCATTATGAACGTACCTCATTGAAAACTTTAACTAGGAAAAACCCAGTGGGATAAAAACCTAGCCAAAGAAAAGAGTACATAATTCATTGATACACTATCTAGTGCTGCCTCAAGAAAAACCTTTCTAGGAAAACCCAGTGGGACAAAACCTAGATAAGAGAAAAAGAGTACAGCGTGTATCGAATCCCCCTCTTGATGTAACACCCTATTTTCGTAAATGTTTTGACAACGTTTTGATCAGAGTTGAGCTTTGGAAGTATTTAAATTGAAGAGTAACTGATAAACATTCACTGTAATGTATATGTTTGCTTTTATAGTGATACAAAAATTTCGAACAACTAATAACGTTAAGTACATATCAAAGAAATTTCTCCATCTGGTCCTCATGCCTGTTGCTTACCCTTGTCTTCGATCCTGTTCACTCCGGATCCTGAAGCTATGGTAAGAGCTGAGGTTCAATGCCCATTGAACCTCAGGTAACGGTTAACCTCAAACTTATGTAACAATTTATGTATGACAGATATTTATGACATTACAATAGTAATCACATATGAAAGATAATAACAAAACACAGCCACTGCCTATGAATGTTATCATGGTCTGCACTATTCACCAGTACCACGATGTACATTCGTGTCCTCAGAGCTAGGAAAACTCAAAGGTATTATCAAAACCATAACCCGCATAAAGCTGAATGTGTATGAAAATTTTAAGACAGAGTCTTAGTCTATGAATACATTTATCACATATAAGTATACAATAAGCATCAGAGTTAGTGTTATAGTACGCGTCTGTACCTTGGTCGGTGACAATGGTACGTTCGTCGGTCGGAATGCGATCACAGATATCCTATAATGGTAATATTACATTTATTAACTCATAAATAATACCCTAATAGATATCTCAGTCACTAATGACCATTTTACCCCTGGTGGAATTATTTCTCAATTTATTCCCCTTAAATTTCGTAAAAACACTAATTACAGCACTTAGGGTAGATTTTTCGCCTAACTTTGAAGAATCATAATTAATTCTAGAAAGATCGAAATGGGGATCCGTAAAATTCATCACAATCCTTAGGATGTCTATTTTTATGTAAAAATACTCACTTTTTCCCAGATTACACGAGTCACTCCTAGTTTTAAAGTTTTGAGCCTCTGCCTAGATTTTTCCAGAAATTCATAGCCCCAAATTTGAGAATTTTTATCTCACTATATAGAGGTCAAATTAATACATTCTAGGCATTTTTGAAAATCCCTATATGTCTACTTTAACCATGAATTGTCTCAGAATTTTAGAACCTCACCTTCAACATAAAATATTGGCATTTTTACCCCTAACTTCAGGAATCGCTAACCAATAAAATTTCACCAGAGCTTCGCTATTTTGATCATAATCTTTCGAAAATTTTGCTATACCATCTCCTTAATCATGTTTTCGAAATAATAATATTTTTAACATGATAAATAAAATATATTCAAAAGACTAAAGATTAAAACCACAAAATAACTAAGAACTTGAAAGCTTGAGCTCAAGAACTTACCTAGAACTTTGCTCTTTCTTTCTCCAAGCTTCTTACTCTCACTTTCCCTCTATGTTTCAGTTCCTATGCTTGTGAATTGGTGAGAAAATATGAAGCATATGGCTTGCTATTTATAGGGAAATGGTATGGTAATTGTGTAATTATTTGCAACTTTACTCTTATCAACTTTCAACCATTGGATTTAGGATCTTTGTAAACTTGAATGCTAGCCATTCATAGCACTCCAACCATCCCCTCTCTCTCTAGTTTCATTAACTAAATGATCTAAGTACTAGTCACCTTAGATGCTTAAGTTTACTTTAATGAAATCTATTTTTGATTGCTTGATCAATCATCAATACTTTTGAATTCTAAGTATGTATCTTGATTAGTAGTTGGATATCAAGATTTATGGTCCAATTAGATTTCTCTAATTGTCCTTAATCATCTCTAATCTTCTTCATCAAAGTTTTCCAAAATAACTTTAATTAGACTTAATCTCGAGATTAAATTATGTGGGTTCAAGATAAGTCCTTATATTTCCTCGAGGATTAAAACTTCTCTTTGCATGATTTAATTTGCTTAGGTTCTCATTTTATTACTTGCCTTGAGTTTTATCAACGTTTATTCTAGAATTTTGATTCGTCTTTCTTACTTTTTCACTACACATACACACATGCACAACACCTATTCCATAGCCATTAAGAGTCTTAATGAGATTGTACATCTTATCCTCTTCCATTACCTCTAAAGTCTTCACAATTAATTGCTTGATTATGATTCATTCTTGCATGTGTGCCTTTGTTTATATTAAACAATTCCACCCTTCCTCCACAACACCAACACCGTGCCCCCCCTTCATCTTTTAATCTCCAATTGTATTTTGCTTGTCTCACAAACTCAAAGAGAAAAGCCTCTCATTGGTTCAACTTTTGTTCACTAGGATTATGCTTTATTAAATTAATTTTAAAGCCTTTAGATTAGCTTTATGAGGTCTAATCCTAGCCCTTCACATCTAATCTTTATTAGCATACCTAATATGATAATTTAGATGTTGTTAAGAGTAATTGTTTAAATATGATTGGTTCCTAGATTAACCATGGTCATTAGTTATTATTTCATGCCAATCTTAGTACTCTATTGGCTCTAGGTTCTTAATTAAGGTGATACATCCATAATTATGTTTGTTTAATGAATCTTAAAAATTAATGTTTTTATTCTAATTATTGCAAATTTAATTTGCCCATTAGTTGTTGGTCATTTCCTCTAATTGGTTTAGGTACTTTCATATTTCTTTATGGCCTTTTATGAATCAACCATGAATTATGTATTAGTTTTTTTTATAGTGTTTTTATTTTATTTTATGATCCCTAAATGAAAATTAGAATTTGGCCTTTGGTTAGTTTTAATTTCAAGAGAAAATTCCCTAATTTAAAAGAAATAATCTACAAAATTTTGAGACTACATATCCCTTATTTTAAATAGGTATTAATTATCAAACTATTGTATTTAAGACAAGTATTAATTTTTCGGATATTACATTTCTTCCCCCGTTAAATAAAATTTCGCCCTCGAAATTTACTCTATTCTAACCAAATTATGCGCCATGAACTCTGGGTATTTCTTCGTCATGTCTTCTTCTGTTTCCCAAGTTGCTTCATTAAGAGACAAACCCCTCTAGACCACTTTCACCATCGGAATACTTCTGTGTCTGAGCCGCTTCTCCTGATGATCAAGAATTTGCTCTGGTTCACCTCGAATGTGTTATCATGTCGTACTTCGATGTCCTCATACTGAATGATATGATCATGGTCGGGTTGGTATTTTTTCAATTGAGAAACATGGAAAACGTTGTGGAGTTTACTCACGTTTGGGGGTAAGGCTATCTGGTAAGCGACTGGTCCACATTTTGCCAAGATTTCGAATGGCCCTATGTAACGAGGACTTAGCTTCCACCTTTTAAGCGTTCTATCGACACCAGTTACTGGGGATATTTTCATAAACACATGGTCTTCGACTTCGAATTCTAACGATCTTCTTCTTTTATCGGTGTAGTCCTTTTACCTACTCTGTGCTGCTAAGAGTCTTTGCTTGATCAAAGCGATTTGTTCGGAGGTCTTATCAACTATATCTGGCCCAAGAAATTCTAACTCAGACAGTTCCGTCCAGCATATAGGTGATCGACACTTTCGCCCGTACATTGCTTCAAATAGAGCCATCTGTATGCTCGAATGATAGCTATTGTTGTAAGCGAACTCGGCCAGTGGTAGATGTTGATCCCAATGTCCTTTGAAGTCCAATACACATGCTCTAAGCATATCTTCTAGCGTCTGTATTGTCCTTTTAGATTGACCATCGGTCTGAGGGTGATAAGCCGTACTGGGTCTCAGCTTAGTTCCCAATGCTTCATGTGATGCCTGCCAGAACCGAGATGTGAATCATGGATCTCGGTCAGAGACAATGCTCTTAAGTACGCCATGAAGTCTCACGATCTCTTTGATATAAATCTCCGCCAACCGTTCTGAGGAATAGTTGACACTGATGGGGATAAAGTGTGATGACTTAGTTAGTCGATCCACAATTACCCATATCGCATCGTGGTTCCGGATCTTGGGTAATCCCACCACCAGATCCATGGTCACATTCTCCCACTTCCATTCTAGAATTTCTAGCCCTTGAAGAGGACCAGGGGGTCGTTGGTGTTCAATCTTGACCCTTTGACAAGTCAAGCATCTGGCCACGTACTCGGTTACATCCTTCTTCATTCCGGGCCACCAAAACTCAGATTTTAAGTTTTGGTACATCTTGACCATTCCTGGATGTAAAGTGTACTTGTTCTTATGGGCTTCATCCATTATCTTCCATCGCATTTCATCATCCTTTGGTATGTAGATTCGCTTCTTGTACCTGACCAAACCACTAGGCGATAGGTCATGGTCTTGAGTCTCGCCTCGTGAGATCATCTCCCGTGCTGCAATGGCCCACTCATCTTGCCTCTGAGCTTCCTCCACTTCATCTCTCAGGTCGTATTCCCCTTGACTAACAAGAAGACCTGCAAGATAGGCTTCACCGGGCATATTATAATTCATGCAAATATGATTTGACAGGTTCAGGTCTCTGAAATCTTCACGCAGCCTCCGTTCTTGGATCATCATGTGTGCCACATGCACCGACTTTCTGCTGAGAGCATCTGCAATGACGTTCGCTTTACCTGGATGATACTTGATCTCCAGGTCGTAATCCTTTAGCAACTCTATCCAGCGACGTTGTCTCATGTTGAGTTCCTTTTGATCAAACAGGTATTTCAGGCTCTTGTGGTCGCAGTACAACTCTACGGTCGCACCGTAGAGGTAATGCCTCCATATCTTCAAAGCAAGCATGATAGCCGCAAGCTCTAAATTATGTGTAGGGTAATTCGACTCGTGAGGCTTCAATTGACGAGAGGCATGAGCCACCACTCTGCCCTGTTGCATTTGGACACATCCCAATCCACGCCCACCGGCGTCACTATAGACTACATAAGTCTCACTCGGATCTGGGATAATCAACACTGGTGCTGTGGTCAACCTCTCCCTCAGCATCTGGAAGCTCTTCTCACAGTCATCATCCCATACAAACGCTTGGTTTTTACTCGTGAGCTTTGTCAATGGTAAGGCAAGATGCGAGAAATTCTGTATGAATCTGTGGTAGTATCTCGCTAGATCCAGAAAGCTACATATCTCCGTCACTATTTCTAGTCTCTTCCAGTCAAAACTACTTCCACCTTACTGGGATCAACAGCAACCCCGTCGCGTGATATGACATGGCCCAGAAATCTCACTTTTTGTAGCCAAAATTCACATTTGCTTAACTTAGCAAAGAGTTGTTTGTTACGTAGTATACCTAGTATGAGTCGCAGATGTTCTTCGTGCTCCTCTCTACTTTTTGAATAGATTAGGATATCGTCAATAAACACCACTACAAACTTATCTAGGTGTTGATGGAAAATTCGATTCATGTAGTCCATGAACACGGCATGTGCATTTGTCAATCCAAAAGGCATCACAAGGAATTCGTAATGCCCATATCTGGTTCTAAAGGCCGTCTTCGGAACATCACTAGCCTTAACTCGTAGCTGATGATATCCTGATCGCAAATCGATTTTTGAGAATACGCAGGAACCAGATAATTGATCGAGTAGATCATCGATCCGGGGAAGTGGATATTTGTTTTTGATAGTCACTTTGTTCAACTCGCGGTAGTTGATACAAAGTCTCAAGCTCCCCCATATTTCTTCTTCACAAATAATACTGGTGCTCCCCACGGTGACATGCTGGGTCGAATAAACCCTTTCTCCAGTAGTTCTTCAAGCTGCTTCTTCAACTCTTGCATCTCGTTTGGTGCCATACAATACGGTGCTTTTGATATTGATCTGGTTCCAGGCATCACGTCAATGGTGAACTCGACTTCCCTTTCTGGAGGTAATTTAGTGAGATCCTCTGGAAATACATCAGGGAATTCATTTACGACTGGGATGTCTTTGAGTGAGGGTTCGGCTTCCACCTTGATTGAAAAGAACACCATATATGCTTGGCAACCATGCTTCATGCATCTTTCAGCTTCCGCAATAGAGAGAAAATTCAGGCTCACATCAGCCGTGCCCCTGTCGTGTGAAGGTGAGAATAGTATCTTCTTATTACCACAATCGATTATTGCGTGGTTTGCCGCCAGCTAGTCAAGACCGAGAATGACGTCGATGCCACGGAGTGGTAATCGGATAAGGTCTACATTTGAATCTCGTCCATTTACACTCACAATACAATTAAGACATGCATCAGAAGCTAAAGATTTCACGCCAAGAGGTGTAGCTACTATCAAATCATAAGGTAATCTATAGGCATGCATCCTTAATCGTTTTGTACAGTCATATGAAATAAACGAGTGACTAGCACCTGAATCATATAATGCTTGAAGTAGATTCCCATTAAGAGAGATAGTACCTTTGACCATTTCAGGAGATTTTCTGGCTTCTTCATTTGTCAGAGCAAAAAATCGGCCTGGGTTTTGTGGCCTCGTCTCCATAGCCCTTTGAGGACAGTTTACGCTAATGTGCCCCAGCTTCTGGCACTTGTAGCATACAAGCTTCCCCTCGCAGTTAGTCCCTTGATGGTACTTTCCGCATTTTGGACACGTTTGGGATGCTTATATCCTTGGAAAATTTTGCTGCCCAGATTGGAACGGCCTTTTGTTCCCTTCTCAGAAATTATTCCAAGATGCCTTCCTTTTCTGCGTGGAGTTTCCGTAGCTAAAACCACCACGACTTGCACTGCTACTATTAAAGGTTCTGGATTTACGTAGTTCCTTTAGGTTTCGTTCAATTAGCCGACAGGATTCTACTGCATGAATTAACTCTGAGAACTGCTGAGACACAAGCCTTTCCCTTATTTCATACTTTAGCCCGTATATCAGTATATTCGCCATACTACTGTCATCATCATTCCTTCTCAAATGTGATGAGTACCGGGATAGGTTGGTGAACCGGGCAAAGTAGTCATCAACTGACTCTTCGTGACCTTGTTGGATGTGGAGGAATTCTGATTCCTTGATCACTTGCACAGAAAGAGGAAAGTATTGCTCGTTGAATTTTTCCAGAAATTTCTCCCATGTAACGGGATAGTAGCGTGCTCGTAATGTTGCCACAATGCTCCTCCACCATCGGTCTGCATCTCCTTCTAGTTTATAAATCGCCAACTGAGATTTTTTGTTCTCTAGACATTCCATGACCTCAAAGATCTTGTCCAGTCTCATTAACCAGTCCTCTGCTGAGTCAAGTTTACCACGGAAGCTGGTGGTTTCAGCTTGCAGAATTGGGTAACCCAGTACTGTGTGGTTTCGGCTATTCTGTTGGGTGGGGGCAGTACCGCCATCTCTCTATTAGGTGGAGGAGGTGATACAGATCTCTCTGACCCCTCAACTTCTTCCGTGCGTTCCTCATTTTGTTCGTCTTCGTCTTCTCCCTCAGCTTGTTGTTCCTCTACTATTCGTCTTTCCTGCCTTTCTGTTAGGAGTTCATTAATGAGAACCCTTTGTTCTTGTAGCATTCTCCTCATTTCCTGCATCTCATTCTGTCCTCATTTCCTGCATCTCATTCTACTCCGGTTGATGCTGTTGTTCGGGTTCTGGCAATAGTATCGCTTGTTATTGTCTGCCTCTACCTCTACCTCGGCCTCTGGGGACTCCAGCTCCACGTATATTTGCCATTTCTTAACTTCCTTATTTATTTAGAAACAACAGATATGGATATTAGAGAGGAGTAGATATTAGTATGTATTGTAGACATATATATAGATATATATTCATATATATTCGTTGCAAGGTCAATATATTACAATAGTTGTTACGTTCTAATACTTCTATCAAACTAGTCGGTATGTTACAGCCCCTTTTATCTATTAGGTATTTTACATCTCCTCAAGGTTTTTAGAGGAGTGATAGCACACACTAGTAACTACGCCTAGTCTTTCTATTACAATACTACTTCTACTGTTACTTCCACTGCTTTCTTGGACTGGTGCGGGTTTGCCTTCATTCGTCTACATGTTCAAGTATACCAGACGTTTGAGACGAAAGATATACGAACAAAAATCTTCGATGTGTCCCTCATCTAGAAGTTCATTTTCCTTTCTATCCATAAATGGGTACGGGGAAAATGATGCAGAGTGGATCTGATCCAATCTCCGGGAGGATGTTGAAACGAGGCAGTCAAACTTATGAGATAAAACTCCTTGACACGGGTCAAGTAGTGAAGGTACTTGTCTCTCAGAGTTCCGGTGGTCAATTCCGCATTTTGAAGGTCTAAGAGCAAGGTGTGGGTGAGAATAGTGTTGTCATTTAAGACAAATTGTAGATCATCCGAATCTGCATTGTCAGTGTCGTCAAGGTTTTGTATATCTGGGTATTCGAAATTATCACCCACAAAGGAGTGATGGGATTCGTCAGGGCTTTCTGGCATAGGTAAGGGGTACACAATATTCAGGGGGTCTACTTCAATAGGTATTGGGTCATAAATTTCATCAGGGTAATAGGGTGATTCTGGTTCTTCTTCTGATGTCGGGGAATATTGCGGGACATATATAGGGTCGGGAGCAGGATGGAATGGTTCAAACATAGGCAGAGGGTCAGGAGGTGGGTACTTAGGTTCAGGGTTCAACCTCAAGCCAGTCATTGCTGGAATGATAGATCGTCTTGCAACACGTCTACGGCGTCCATGATAATCAATGTAGGGAACATCGTTCCTGTCCATCTAAAACAAAACACCAGGGTTATATCAGTACTCATTTTCAAAATATGTTTTTTTCCAAAAAGGCGTAGAGCCTAACTCCTTTAATCAAACCAATTGGCCAGGTAGGTGTCTATCATGGGAGTCACACCGAGTTCATGGTGATTGATCGACTTACCCACATAGACTAGTCTTGCCTTTGGCACCAATGGTTTGTTTATAACATAGTCAGATTCATGCCAGACAAAACGCTCTGATACCAAAATTGTAACACCCCATTTTCGTAAACGTTTTCACAGCGTTTTGATCAGAGTTGAGCTTTGGAAGTATTTAAATTGAAGAGTAACTGATAAACATTCATTGTAATGTATATGTTTGCTTTTACAATGGATACAAAAATTTTGAACAACTAATAATGTTAAGTACATATCAAAGAAATTTCTCCAAATAGGTCCTCATGCCTACAAGCTTACCCTTGTCTTCGATCCTGTTCACTCCGGATCCTGAAGCTATGGTAAGAGCTGAGGTTCAATGCCCATTGAACCTCAGGTAACGGTTAACCTCATGCTTATGTAACAATTTATGTATGACAAATATTCATGACATTACAGTAGTAATCACATATGAAAGATAATAACAGAACACAGCCACTACCTATGAATGTTATTATGGTCTGCACTATTCACTAGTGCCACGATGTACATTCGTGTCCTCAGTGCTAGGAAAACTCAACGGTATTATCAGAACCATAACCCGTGTATAGCTGAATGTGTATGAAAATTTTAAGACAGAGTCTTAGTCTATGAATACATCTACCACATATAAGTATACAATAAGCATCAGAGTTAAGCATTGCACATTCAAAAACTTTCCAGATGGAATTGTCTGGTTCCCGACCAAAAACCAATTTTACGGGGATAATTTTGTTGGCTTATATAAATGCTACAATAATTAAATATACCAACATAGAAATCTTTGTTCTCATAAGTATTGAATACATGATTTCTGGATCGTATAATCTAGAAATAACGTGCTTAATTTATTCAAACATTACTGCAAACTTCAGGTTGTAAGCTAATAATCTCACATGTAACCATCTTATAGATGCATCTTTCAAATTTGTATGGTTTACATGCCATTTCAATGGACCCATATAATGTTTGATATATTTCCAAAAATACTAAGATCCATTACTAATAATGATCAATGAGAACAAGCATCATATATAATTCATAAATAATATGTTGGTTATTCATGAAGAATCTTTTGGTTCTTCAATGGATGTTAATACATAATCTAATTTGCATTATATATATGACTCGGATGATCAAACAAGTCATGCCAACAACAAATTTATTTGGATCAGTAAACTTCTGATTTACTGTAACGTATATCTCTATCAATAATAAATATATTTGGATCAGTAAACTTCTGGTTTACTGTAATATATATCTTTACCAATAATAAACATTTCAATTCATATCATAATCTGACATCCATTTTAGGAGATCTATTAAACTTTGTGTGGGAAGTATTTAACCTTTCAAAAATTAGCTCACACTTGTATTTTATATATACATACTTTCTTTATATTTGTATTTCAAAATCACTTTCAAATTCTTTAAACCTCGGAAGGAAAAACTGTGTTGATTCTTCAGGACCAAACATATAATTTGCATCACTAGATAAATTTGCTTATATATTCAAAATATATAGTTCACCACATATGAAAATATTCATAATCAAAATAACTTAGAATCACACAAAAAATTTCGTGGCAACAAATTTATGATATATTATCACAATAAATTTAAATAACAAAAATAACGAAAAAAGTAAGCATTATAGTACCTTATGGGCTTATTTATTTCTCTTGAGCCTTGGCTTCAAAATAAATCTAGACATTGCTCTGCAGCTCTTTGCCTCTTTAATATCTCACTAGTTGCATTATCAAACGTTTGATTTGCAATATTTGTAAACTTCTGATTTACAATTACAATCCCTTGATTATTTGTAAACTTCTAGTTTACATCACTATTTGTAAACCTCTGGTTTACTATAGTATGATACCCATTTCTGCAGATATCTTTAAAACTCAATAAGTTTCTTTAATACTTGGTAAAATAACATGTATGATCAATTTATAATTTTGTTCCTTCAGGTAACAAAATATTAGCTCTTCAGGAGCCTTCTATTAAATTTTTACTTCCATACATAGTCTCAACATTAGCCACTCTTATTAAGTTGGACAAAATATGCTAATTAGTCCCCAGGACCATTAGCCTTTAGATTTATTACAACATAAATCTTTACAAGTTATTGCCTTCTGGACAATACTTTTCGAAGGTTACTAAAATCTTATTGTATCATACAATATTTAAAACATAAGCCTTCAGGGCCTTAATATTAATAACAAACAAATGTCACACTTTTTGTGGTTCTTATCACTAATTTTTTTTCTCTCTCTCCACTTCAGGTGAGAATTTGAACCCACATGATTATAAATTAGCATGTTTACACACATGTCCATATAAATTCATGCGTTACTTCATTCACTTCTGGGAATGGAGTCAAACCAGTCTGGACAATATTCATGATTCTTAACAAAACTTATTGTTTTGTTTGGCTACATGAGATTAAGAAGTTAATTCAAAATAAACCTTTTTCACAATATTGCTACTGCAGGAGCATATTGGATACATCAATTTATAACGAACTTTTTAGAAGAACAACCATCTTCTGGTGGTTATACAATTCCTTTAATTTGTTCTACAGAACAAGGGGTCTTTTAATGCCAAATATTCAACTTTGAAGTCTTCATACAAATGGTGCATATAAAAATCATGGATCTGGCTTCGCTCAAATTTGTCTCATGGCTTCAGGCCAAATTTGTCTCATGGCTTCAGGCCAAATTGCGTCTCATATCTTCATGTCAATTTTTGTCCCATATATTCAGGACCATTTTAATCTTATGATAAGAAATTAAATCTACATGGCTTCTGGCCATTTATTATCAGTATATGATCAAAATATAGTATAGTCTTAGTAGCGATGACAAAATAAAGGTGTATCAAAAAAAAAATAAAAAATAAAGGCACATATGAGAAACCAAAAATTTTGCTTACAAATGACTTAGAGGGAGGTATAATTAATACCCCCAAATTTTTATAAATGGCATGAATGCATTTACATGTTATTATCAATGCCCCATATATATATTTATCATTTAAAAATTCTAAAGTTCTTATAGAGCCTAAAAATTGCCCAAGCACAAATGCAAATAAAAATACTATGCATGTTTACCACTCATCATTCAATTAGGCATACACTTTTAAAAATGTCATGGGATAATAACACGTAGATGTATCCATACACAACTTCAACTTGTCTCCCATTAATTCTGTCCAAAATCATGGCTCTTTATTTTTAAATAAATAATTGTGGAATCCCCAATTTTCGTTGTGCATGATTCAAACCCACTACATGAATTTTTTATATACATAATATAAATATGTATGCTTTTCCCGTGACTTCTTATCCAAACCTAGCAATTTATTTTCAAATGCATTTTCATTAGATTAATACTTTATCTATCGTACTTTTACCAAGGCAACATGTGCATAGTCAAATGACTTATAGATAGCCAACCCAAAGTTCAATAAAGGCAGTCTTTCAATAAATTCACATGATAGGACCCATTAATACCATTTTATTATCTCTTTCATTTGCATTCCAATGTATATTCTGCAGAAAGAAAGAGACCTAGATACATACCTCTTATATCCGGTTGTCAAAAAGAGGAAAACAATAATAATAATAATATAATAATTAAATATGGTCCATACAAACAAACACCCATAAGACTTTATTGATTCACGCGCCTACACTCACAAAGCATAAAGTGACAAGGACCATGTGAATCAAACACCAACTCCACTCAAATAATCCACTAACATTATTATATTACATAAAGACTTATCTCTCTCATATTCGGTCAAGCATGCGTGAGTGCAGGCGGCTATAATTCAGTAAACACAATAAATTCATATGTAAATCATACACCTGCTAACCCGTGACTTCTTTCTTCCTTCAAGATTGTATATAATATATATTATTTTAATCTAATATATTATTATAATCAAACGTGGAGTGCAGGCGGCGATAATTCAGCAAACAAAAGTGGGAAACAGATGGCGATTTAATCATTCATTCATTGACACAGGAAACGTACCTGAGCCGACTCACCGGAAGAAAAGGCGGTACAGGGCCGTCGAAGAAAAGAATGATCAACCAGCAAGAACAAGCATAAAAACAAGACTAATATATTATGGGAAATCATTACCGGAAATCTATGAGAACCCATGCAACGGATTCTATTCTGGCGGAGGTGTCAAGTAAATCAGTTTGAAATCTGGAGAAATAATTAAATCCAGGAACAAAATTATGCTCCTCTTCGATGAATCCAGCAATCGATTCCTCCATAAATACCGGCGATGTCAAAGGATCGAGGTCGGAGTCACACAGGCAGTGATTGGAGCATGAAACCGACATGATAATTGGCTACTCATTGCAGATCACAATGATTTCTAGCCGGAGTCATCGTATTTATAATCTAGCTCAAATCAAAGCAACAAACTTTAAGAATATTCGGTGAGAGGCTGGAGGCACGGGAGACGACGAGAGAAGACTAGAGCTTTGAAAGAGAGGCAAGAAGAGACTGGAGTTCAAACTAGGGTTGAGAGGGGTTCATAAGACCAAAGGTGGTTCAAATATTGAAGAAGGAGGGGGAGGCACAACAGAGCTAGAGAGTGCAAAGTTGAAAAATTAGTCAGTGAAGAACAAACTATTGAAGGCACAAGAATACGAGGTTGAAATAATATATGAAAAAATTTGACTTACAACGGCTGGTTAAAGTTGACTTTAAACGACTGGTCATCAAAACCATTCGTTGAAAGTGTAATATCTTAAATTTTTGAACTACAAGTTTGAGAATAAGCCTGAATCAGGTGGACTGATAAGCCCAGTTTGAGAAGAGTCCAAAGAATGTCTAAGAGCCATAATGACTTTTAGAGACTAATTTGGGAACTAATGTATATGATTTAATTCCAAATAGTCAAGGGAAAGTACCCAATTCCCGTATCTAAACTCAACTATGAGCTAAGGCATAACTTGGATCCAAAGGAAAAGGAAAATGATCTCTAGAAAGAAGAAATAAAGAGGAAGAAAAGAACTAATGGCACAAGAAATACTATTGCTATAATCAAGGGCAAAAGAGACAATTGCCACTTGATCTTGAGGTTAAAATTGGAAGAGATTTGCTCTTTAAAAGTAAGAAGTAATCATGAGAATGAAAAGAAAATTAGCTCTCCCTTTTTTAAGAGTACTTTTGGTCAAGAATGAAGAAGAGAGAGGGAAGGAGTAAAGTTAAATTAACTCGAACTTTATTAAGAAGCCACATAAAGTGTTGACACATTGACATTTCTTGCCTTCTTAGACAAATTGTGGCCAAGTAAATTGCAAGAAGGCAAGAATGAATATTAAAACATTTCACACTCCCTCACTCACTTAAGAATTCGGCGAACACCCACAGATAAAAGAAATGGAAAAAGAAAATTAAAAGGAAAGAGAAAGGAGCAAAACGAAGAGCAAAGAAGCAAGGTAATTGTGTAAGAACCAGCTGAATCCAAAAGAGGGGGTGAATTAGGTGAATAATAAAAACTTAGGAAATTTGAAAATCTTTTCACATCTCAGTAAATGTAGTATGTATGATAGTAATGATACATAAACCAATAGTCAGATATTCAAATGATTATGTTGGAAATAAAGAGATAAGGGAAGAGAATATGCAAACTGAGATTTATCCCAGTTCGGTCCAATCCTTGACCTACGTCCAGTCCTCAAGCTGTACATGAGATTTTCAATCCACTATCTGTTAGTTATGCTTAGTTTTGATGATGACAAATATGCTTATCAATATTAAGAGCAAAAAGATTGAGCAATATAGTTATCTCATACATTGACGACTACTTATTTAATGTAGATTAGTCCAAGTTGAATTGTAGAGATTAATCAAGAAGGATGAAAATGGAGCAAAATACCCAAGAGGGGGTGAATTGCGGATTTTACAAACTTTTAAAAATTGTTCTGTATTGTAATAGCAAAATAGGAATGAACAGAGTGTAGAGAAGAAGAGCTAGACACAAGGATTTATACTTGGTTCGGTCCAACCACTTGACCTACGTCCGGTCCCGGACTCTAGGGTTTTTCACTATCACAATTGATTACACACTCGCACTCAAGAGTAGTTCTCTCACTAGAACTCACTCCCCTTACAAGTTGTAATCAATGAACTCCCAAATCACCAAGTCCCCTTGACTTCGATTCTTTACAATAAATGATTTACAAGTAAGAACTCTCTCTAAGAGTAGATAATGATAAACACCTAAAGCTTATGTATCAAAAGATACAACACAGTTGAAAATAGAGGGAATAAATGCAAGACTTGAATGATTTTCGTTTTCAGCAGTAGTAGTTTTTTTGAGAAGACTTGAATGCAACTCTATTTATACTCAGAGTGCATTAAATGACCGTTGAATTTATCAATATAACCGTTGCTTTGATTAACCAAAGTTTTGGTTAAGCTTTGGTCTTCTTCTCTCTCTAATATGCACTTAATCCAGCTGGGCAGAAGTTCAGAGTTGACTCTCTGTGAATTTGTCCATTGGAATAGCAGCTGCTGGATGTAGAAATCATTCTTTAGTTCTTTGAAAGCGTGTGCAGATGGATTACCCAAAAGTATGCAACTTTTTGGGTTTGCATTTAATGTGCAGACATCACTTTTGCTTTTGCTTTAAACCTTCAATGTACATTCTCTAATCTGTTTGAAACTCAGCAATAAAGTGGTTAAACATGTCTAGGAACATTAAAGAATAATCACAGGAAGTATTAAGATCAAACAAGAAAGTATTGCAAATTCGTCAGATTTGAATTCCTGAAGACGTTGAGAAACCTAGAGGTTTCTTCCACAAACCTCGAGGTTTTCAAAGTGACAGAAAGGCGTTACTCTCTCTGAGTGTCAAAACTCGAAGTTTACTCGAAACCTCGAGGTTTCACTTTGAAAGTGAAACTTCAAAAACGCGATGAAAGCAAACCCGGAGGTTTTTTGGAAACCCGGAGGTTTTCAAAGTCGCTGAAAAAAAGTTTGCTCTCGGAAGCCAGAAACCTCGAGGTTTTTAACAATACTCGAGGTTTCATTTTAAATTTCAAATTCTCAACTTTGCGCCAAAACCGAAACATGGAGGTTTGAGTGAAACCTGGAGGTTTTGAAAACTTGGAAAGATTGCGTAACCTTTACGCAAGACAAACCTCGAGGTTTGTCTAGAAACCTCGAGGTTTCTCATAATTTTGAGAAACTTAAGAAAACATCATTTGAGCTCAAACCTGGAGGTTTCTTCAAAACCTGGAGGTTCTGTAAACTAGGAAAAACGCAGAACCTCTTTGCCTTGACAAACCTCGAGGTTTCCCAGAAACCTCGAGGTTTCTCACAATCTTGAGAAACCTGAGAAACACTGTTTGAGTTCAAACTTGGAGGTTTAGAAAACTGGCGATAAACTAAATTTTCTCTGGAAGGCCAAAACCTCTAGGTTTCTTGGCAAACCTCGAGATTTCACATAACTTTGTGAAACCCAGATATTTCAAGTTAAAACACAGAACCTTGAGGGCTCCTCTGTAAGGCCAAACCTCGAGGATTACACAAATTAAGAGCAAAACCTCATGTTTTGTTTACAATCATTGGAAATCATCAAAACCCTTAGAGAACTAACATTCTCCCCCTTTTTGATGATGACAACACTTGTAAACAAACATCTTTGAGAGTTTGAGAGAGTTTTCAAATTGAAATAAGCTTTGCAATAGTCAGTGTTTTGGAAATTCTTATTTTTGAAATCTTGGGCTTTTTGAAATGTCAGAGATGAGCAGCAGAATGAAATTGAACACCGTAAATATAACTGAACTCTATATTTCATATTAGTAACAATAAAGCAGTACATGAGCAGCATGAAATAGCAAAATGAAATACAAGATATCAGAAAATGAACCAAAATGCTAAGTTCAAAATGCTAAGTTCTCCAAAACTCTCCAAAACTCAAAGTCTAGTCCTTGCCATTCTCTCCCCCTTTGTCATCTTCAAAAGGGAGGTGAACCAAAGGTGTAGAAGGAAGGGAAAGATGAACAACTTCAGTTGCGGAGTGGCTAAGGATGGAGAAGAGAGGATTTCGATTCTTGGTGTAGATGGTGAGGGAAGAATTTCGATTCTTTGGTGTGGCGGCTATTGCACTGGAGAAGGAACAAGGGGAGTTGGGGGATTAGGAGAGGTAGTAGGAATCTGAGGTGAGGGGAAGGTGAAGGATGGTGAGGATGACCCAGAAGCAGGGCTAGACATGCTAGGACCAGCAGCAGTGCCATGAGGTGAAGATGGTCTAATGTGCAAATGCGTGACAATTCTGTCCACCTTGTCACTGAGGTCCATATGAGAGATGATCTGAGTATTCAGCTTCATATCAATTGCTTCAGCCTTCTCCTTAACCTTAACTGATTGTCCAGAGACCATTTCAAGATGCTCATTCATGGCATCCTGAATCTCAATGAGACCATCATGTCCACGGGTCATCTCAACCCTTATCTTTCCCAACTCAAACTCCACACGCATGGTTATTGTGGCAAGAGCAGCATCCACAATGGTCTTAATCTGAGAAGCAAAGTCAGCTGGCATGGATGTCTGAGGAGGTGGAGGTGCGGATTGAGCCTCTTGAGCTTGTGATCTCGGATGTGATCGCGAAGGAGCCTGAGATTGTACAGAGCCTTCCTCCTCAAACTTGATCTTCATAAGATTCATCTGCGTCTTGCCAAAGAACGGGGGATACTCCAGTGTATCAACAGAACCCACATACCAAATCTTGTGATAGTATAGTATGATAGAGATCAATGAAGGGTATGGTATATGAGAGAGCTGTCTTTTTTAGAATTTAAATTCAGTCATGCCCTGGAGAAGCCAGTGACCAAGGTTAAACGGAACTTTCTTCACAAAGGCCGTAAATGGTCTGTAATCATGCTAGGTGAAATGAATGTAATTGCCTCCTTTAGGAATGAAGTTCCTAGAGTAGACATACCACAAGACTCGATTATCAGGAGGCATGGAACTAGGTTTGAATGAGAGTCTTAGTTGTTGGTCTGGAGGGAAAGGCTTACCAGGTCTGAGTGTTTCAAAAACTTCCTGATTCCTATAAGAGAACTCAGGAATAGGTGGAGGATTGGCAATTTTAAGAATTTTATTCAGAGTGGAGGTAGACAAGGTGATTTTGACATCTCTAACCACTGTGGTGACTCTCTCTTCAACCACCTCACCATAGTCTCCTAGCTCATTATCATACTCCATCTTGTAATAAAATAGACGAACAATATTTGGAGTATAGGGAGTAGATATGGAAATAAAAGATTCATATTATTTCAGCCAAGGAGATAAATCAAAATGACACTCTTTTTGAAATTCTTTCAGATCAATGGCAACCATAGGACATAAAAGACGATGAAGATATGCTTCCCTGAATTTTTCATTTTCTTCCTTAGGAAGAGTGGCAGAGGAAATTTTTAAACCTTCGGGTGGATTGGCATTGCGGTAGATTTCTGAAATTGCATCCTCAATGATTGAAGGCACATCCTCTTCTGCCTCTTCATCTTGATTTTGAGCAAAGGCAGTAGCTTGAGATGATTGCCCAGTCTGGGACACAGACGCTCTCTTTGTTCTTGCTGGTTTTGACGGTTTGGGTGGTTTGGGAGTCTCAAAAGCCTTTGCCTTACCTTTTTCCTTTGGCTCTGGTTCAGAGGCTTTCTTATTTCCTTTCCCTTTGTGCTCAGATTTCTTCTGCTTCTTAGCTGGTGACTTAGAGGGTTTTTTAGGTTCCTTCCTCTTCTTTGGCGATGCCTTAGCAGGTTCACCAGACTCCTTTGATTTCTTAGCGGGTTCTTTGAAGGAAACCCCTTTGCTTTTGGTTTTTGGTGGCTGTTCTTCAGGAATTTCACCTTGAACTCCTCTAATCGATCGGTCAATGCCATAGCATAGACGAGTAGAGCGCGTCTTAATCCTTACTGGGCGTTCAGAAGAGGGAGGAGGTGTTTGCACAGGTTGACAAGGAGGAGGAGGTGGTGACCATGATTTTGTAGCTTCCTCGCTGGAATCAGTGGCAGAATCAACTTGGGGTTTTGATTTCGAAGCTATGGGAGGGTTTAGAAAGGGAAATCAGAGCAGGAGATGAGAGAATCCGAGAGAAGAAAGACGAGCGAGTTCAAAAACCTAGAGGTTTAGGTCGAGGTTTGAAGAACATGAACAATGCAACATATATATAGGCTCTAGCAAACCTCGAGGTTTTATGCCAAACCTCGAGGTTTGATGTAAAAGTTACCAACCTGGACTTCAAAGGTGTTCTGTGAACCTTTGAACTGATAGCACCCAAACCTCGAGGTTTTCTCTTTACAGCATTCAGAACTAGTCAGCTCTCTGTCTCATGAAACACTCGAGGTTGTTTATGAAACCTCAAGGTTTCTCCTTTCTCCAGAAGTCTGACCCCGACTGTTCATAACCAAACCTCGAGGTTTTCTTGAAAACCTCGAGGTTTTGCTCATTGACAGCAAAACCCAGATTTTTCAGCATGCTGCATAAAACAAGTAGACACTCCGATGCTTAAGTTAGTAACTTATAATCATCAAAAGCATAATTTAACACGAAATTGAGCAAGAATTAGTTACAACTCATTGGGATTTACCATTCCCAATTCTCTTCGAATGAAATTAAATTGCTCTTTAGCTAATGGTTTGGTGAAGATATTAGCAAGTTGAAGGTGAGTTGGGATGAACATGACTTTGACATCTTTCTTCTAATATGATCCCTTATGAAATGATGCCTCACATCAATATGCTTGGTTCGAGTATGTTGAACTGGATTCTTTGCCAAGCTTATTGTGCTTGTGTTGTCACACAATATTGGGATCTCCTTCAGGTTGATTCCCAAATTAGATAGTTGCTGCTTGAGCCATAAAACTTGAGCACAACAACTTGAGGCAGCTACATATTCAACTTCAGTTGATGATACGGCCACACTGGTTTGCTTCTTGCTGAACCAAGACACGAGTGAACCACCGAGGAACTCACATTGGCCACTTGTGCTCTTTCTATCAGTCTTGTACCCAGCATGGTCTGAATCTGAATATGCCACCAAATGTTTAGGTTGACCTTTGGGAAACCACAGACCAAGGGTCTTTGTGTCAGCAAGGTATCTAAAGATTCTCTTCACATTTTCAGCATGGGAATCCTTGAGAGCAGATTGGAACCTTGCACATATTCCCACACTGAATTGGATGTCAGGACGACTTGCAGTAAGATAGAGCAATGATCCAATCATTCTTTGATATTTTGTAATGTTGAAGTCCTTGCCCTCTTCATCAGCATCCAATGAAGCAGTTGAACTCATAGGAGTGTTAGCTCTATTGCATTGATCCATCCCAAACTTCTTTAGCAGATCATTGAGATACTTGGTCTGAGATATAAAGATTTCATCCTTCTTTTGCTTGATTTGCACACCAAGGAAATAGTTGAGCTCTCCCATCATGGACATCTCAAATTCTCCCTGCATATTCTTAGCAAACTCTTCACACAAGGCATCATTAGAGGCACCAAATATAATGTCATCAACATATATTTGCACAATTAGGATTTCACCAAGCTTAGTACTCTTTATGAAGAGAGTTGTATCTGCTTTTCCTTTAATAAAACCTTGATCAAGAAGGAATTTGCTTAATCGCTCATACCAAGCTCTAGGAGCTTGCTTAAGGCCATAAAGGGCTTTCTTGAGACAATAAACATGATCTGGATGATGTTCATTTTGAAAATCGGGAGGTTGTTCAACATAGACTTCCTCTTGAATGAAACCATTTAGAAAAGCACTTTTCACATCCATTTGATAGAGCTTGAATCCTTGACACAAGCAAAGGCTATAAGAACTCTTATGGCTTCCAATCTTGCCACTGGAGCATACGTTTCTTCATAATCAATTCCTTCTTCTTGGTTATAGCCTTTAGCAACCAATCTTGCACTGTTACGGACAATGATTTTTGACTCATCTCATTTGTTCTTGAATACCTACTTAGTGCCAATGACCGGATGATCCTTAGACCTGGGTACCAAATCCCAAACTTGGTTTCTATCAAATTGATGTAACTCATCTTGCATTGCTATCACCCAATCATTATCTGAAAGGGCTTCATCAATCTTAGAGGGTTCTATATGAGAAATAAATGTAGAAAATGTGACTTCGTTTAAAGTGCTGTTTCTGGTTCTTACTCCTTGGTTTACATCACCTATAACTTGGTCCAAATGATGATTCCTTATGAACTTCCAAGCTCTAGGCTGAGACTGATCAGAATTTTTAGGATTGTTTTGGGGATCATCCTGGAAAATATTTTTAGGATTTTCAATAGACGCAGGAGTAGTTTTCGAAAAGAATTGATTTTTGAAAACATTTTCTTCATCATCATCCAAAGATTTATGAGATTTAGATTCACAGAAAACAACATGCATATACTCTTCAACAATATGAATATGAGTATTAAAGACTTTATAAGCTTTACTTCTATTAGAATAACCCAAAAATATACATTCATCTGCGCTTGGGATCAAACTTTCCCAAGTTATCCTTACCATTGTTGTGCATAAAACACTTACATCCAAACACATGCAGATGGGCTAGATTTGGTTTTCTCCTTTATACAAATCATAGGGAGTCTTGTCCAACTTCTTCCTGGAGGTATGCCCGATTTGAGATGTAGCAAGCGGTGCTCATTGCATCAGCCCAAAACACTTGAGAAGTGTTGTTCTCATTCAGCATAGCTCTTACCATCTCAGTGAGAACCCGATTCTTTCTTTCCACAACACCATTTTGTTGAAGAGTCCTCGGGGCTGAGAAGTTGTGATTTATCCCCATGCTGTCACAAAACTCAGCAAATGTATTGTTTTTGAATTCTCCTTCATGATCAGTTATGATTCCTGAAATAGAGAAACCTTTCTCGTTCTGGACCTTCTTGGCAAACACAACAAACTGATCAAATGTTTCATCTTTAGAAGATAGAAATATTGTCCATGTAAATCTAGAAAAGTCATCAACTTTGACTAAAATATAAAGATTGCCACTAAGGCTTTTTACTCTAGCTGGTCCAACTAGATCCATGTGAAGTAGTTGGAGAGGTCTATTAGTTGAAATCTCATTTTTGGTTTTGAAAGATGATTTGGTCTGTTTCCCTTTTTGACAAGCATCACAAATCATGTCATTTTCGAAATGAAGTTTGGGAACACCAATGACCAAGTCCTTTTTCGATGTCTGTCAAGTTGAATCATATTGACATGAGCTAATCGCTTATGCCATAACCAACTTTCATCCAAATTACTAACAAAACATTTTTTAGAAACAGAACCATTACTAGAGAGGTTAAGTGTATAATAATTGTCATCTCTAGTGGCTCTAAATAAAGCTTTTGTTTTTATGTTTTCTAAAGGGAGAACATACTTGCGCACAATCAAGCATTCCTCAGAATTGAAGATAACTAAGTTACCTTTATTAGTGCTTTGACTCACACTGAGGATATTGTGGCAAAGTCCTTCCACAAGGTAGACATCTTTGATGAGTAGTCCTTCATTGTTGCCAATTTCACCAATTCCAAGAATCTTTCCGCATTGATCTCCACCAAAGGTCACCTTGCCACCATCCTTGGGCTTGATTGAGGCAAATTTGGATTGGTCTCCGTCATGTGCCTAGAGCATCCACTTTGTCAATGTACCATTTGTTGGATTTTGATGCTCTTAGATAAACCTGCAAGACACAGCAAATTAGGGCTTAGGTACCCATCTTTTCTTGGGTCCTTTGGGGTTAGTTTGTGTCTTAGGAATCTTGTAAGATCCCTTTGGCACCCATTGATAATTCCCTATAGGTTTGCTCTTTCTTTCCTTCTTATGAAAGCAAGAAGAAGTAGCATGACCCTTTCTATTGCAGTAATTACAGTGTGCAAAAGGATTTGAAGAATGAACTGATTTTGTAAAGTAGTTCATATAGGATTTTTCACCGAGACTTCTTTCTTCCTTTCTTTTTATCAAAATTTGGTTTGTAGCCAATTCCCGATCTGTCATTTATAAATCTTTGTTGTTTCAAAATGACATTGAGCATTTCACTTCCTCTAGTGAATTTCTTAAGTGCCTTTGTAAGATGTAAATTCTTTTTCTTCGATCAAGACAATCTTCACAAACAAGATTTTCGAGGGAAGAAAGTTTTTCAACTTGCAATTCAAGAGTAATATTCTTGTTTTTCAACTTGAAATATTTATCGCAAGTTTTTCAAATTCTGATTGCACAACAAGGTATTCATTAAATAATTCATCATAAGGTGGTTTTGAGTCATATACCTCATCATTATTAGCATGTTGCTCTTCTTCTTCAACCAAGAAAATATTTGCTTTTTCTTCCTCATCCTCATCATCTTCATCGATGAGCTATCACCCCAAATACCGAGACATATGCCTTCTTTTTGAATCTGTTGAACCTATTCTTTTCTTTGTCTTTGTTCTTGATTGAGGCATTCGATTTGATGTGACCAGGCTTCTCACACTCGTAGCTGCATGATTGGCTTTTTAGCCTCATACCGAGCTACCCTTGTGAAATTTCTTGTAACCTTGGTCCTTCTTGTAGAATTTCTTGAATCTTCGACCATCATCTCGATATCTTCATCATCGTCTACATCTTCATCATCATCAGATTCCTTAACTTCTTTGACAGCTTTGAGGGCAATTCCCTTGTTCTTGCCATGGACTTCTTCAAGTCCCTTTTTGAACTTGAGCTTTGCCTCATATTCAAAGAGGCTTACAAAGAGGGCTGCTAAGATGCCATAGAATCTCCATGAGCTTCTTCAATGGTAGTGACTTTGGCTTCCCATTCCTTATTGAGAATGTTGAGAATTTTCCTCACTTGGACAAAGTTGCTCATATTCTTTGCCCAATGCAAGTAAGGCGATTGATGAGATGAGTGAATCTCACTGAAATCGCCAATGGATCCTCCAGGCTTCATACGAAGAAGATCATACTCAGTCATAAGAGTATTAACTCTATTTTGCTTCACTCCAGCAGTTTCTTCATGAGCAATTTCAAGTACATCCCACATGGCTTTAGCAGAAGTTAAATTGCAGACACGAAAGTACTCTTGTTGACTAAGAGCACTTTGCAGTAGGAGGGCAGCCTTGCTGTTGAGTGTGACATTTCTTCTGTCATTTTCATCATAATCATCTTCTTCCTTTGGAACCCTGAGACCATTCTCCAGGACAGTTGGAGTGTAGTCTTCTCGTTCAAAAACTCTCCAGAGACCACACTCTGTAGCCATCACAAACACCTTGAACTTGGCTTTCTAGAATGAGTAATGTTCTCCATTAAAACCTGGAGGTCTGTTGATTAAAGCTCCATCAGGTAGAATACCTTCCATTGTGATCCTTCTCGAGATGTTAAGCTCTTTAGAGAAGATCTTGCTCTGATACCAAATGAAAATGGAGCAAAATACCCAAGAGGGGTGAATTGAGGATTTTAAAAACTTTTAAAAATTGTTTTGTATTGTAATAGCAAAACAGGGATGAACAGAGTGTAGAGAAGAAGAGCTAGACACAAGGATTTATCTTGGTTCGCCTAACCACTTGACCTACGTCCAGTCCCCGGACTCTCGGGTTTTTCACTATCACAATTGATTACACACTCGCACTCAAGAGTAGTTGGAAAGATTGCAGAACCTTTCTGCCAAGACAAACCTCGAGGTTTGTCCAGAAACCTCGAGGTTTCTCATAATTTTGAGAAACTTAAGAAAACATCATTTGAGCTCAAAACTGGAGGTTTCTTCAAAATATGGAGGTTCTGTAAACTAGGAAAAACACGGAACCTCTCTGCCTTGACAAACCTCGAGGTTTCCTAGAAACCTTAAGGTTTCTCACAATCTTGAGAAACACGAGAAACACCGTTTGAGTTCAAACTCGGAGGTTTTCCTCAAACCTAGAGGTTTAGAAAACTGGCGATAAACTAAATTTTCCCTAGAAGGCCAAAACCTTGAGGTTTCTTGCCAAACCTTGAGGTTTCACATAACTTTGTAAAACCCAGATATTTCAAGTTAAAACACGGAACCTTGAGGGCTCCTCCGTAAGGCCAAACCTCGAGGTTTCTTGGCAAACCTCGAGGTTTGCTCTTATAGTGACTTTTACACAAATTAAGAGCAAAACCTCATGCTTTGTTTACAATCACTGGAAATCATCAAAACCCTTAGAGAACTAACAAAGGAGATATTGAAGAAGGTTGAAGCTGCAGAAAATGATGAGCCTAAGCTAAATGGTGAAGAATGATCAAGATGGGAGATGGAAGAAGGAGGAAGGAAGAACTTGCTGAATGGAATGAAGATATCATTATACAAGTTCCAAGATTGATTCTAGAAGTCTCCACGATCAAATGACAGTTGGAATGGCTCAATCCGAAGTTAAAACAAGCAAAACAATGGTTCAAAACGAGTTAACTTGAGTTGGGAACAAAATAACTCGAGTTAATAAAGTTGCTATAGTGTTTCTAGGCCTTTGGACTGATATAACTCGAGTTGTCATTTAGTAACTCGAGTTACAAAGCGTTCACAATATTTCTGGATAGGTCTAACTCGAGTTACCACTGATAACTCGAGTTATAGGTGTTTTCTCAGTACCTCTGTTATACTCTGTTTCGCGTCTCAATTGGTGACCTCTGGTATTTTGATGATATCTCCCAAACGGAGATTGGATTGAGACGAAACCAGTGGCATATGAAACTAGACTCCCAATGCGTCTTTTGTGTATAAAATGCAAGTCCAAAGGATTTCAGATAAAGGAGCTATGAATTGTGGAAGTTGACACTGAAATTCACGCCACGCAGCAGACCAAACTTCAATGTTTTGAGTGTACCTCACAAAGTAAAATCCGATTGAGCTGAAATTAGTGGCATATGAAAGTAGACTCAAAGGGCGTTTGATCAAGACTTGAATGGACCAAAAAGGAGTTCATACCATGGAGCTATGGCCTTCGAAAGTTTCAGTCGTTCAAGATGGTTAAAAAACGTTCAACATACAATCGAGTTTGGATTGAGTTGTTAACTAGGCTTGGATAACTCATGTTATGACTAGAAACTTGATTCAACAACAATCATAGAGGCAAATAGAGAAGAACAAATATTGAGAAGAGATTTCAACTCGAATCAACCAAGTAGCAGAGCACTGTTATAACGTCTCCAAGAATTCTTAAGTTATTGTTATCAATTGATTACTACTTGTTATACTCCTCAATGTTATTAATAATATTTATGAGTAAGTTTCAGTTGATCAAAAGCTCGGATTGAGATCAATGACAATGCTAGCAAGAGTGAATGGACTGGTTTAACTCGAGTCCCCACTCACATAGAAAGAAACCAGAATTTTGGAATTCGAAGAGCAACTCAAGTCATGACCACCAACTCGAAGTTATTCAAGAAGAAGAGAGCACTTGGAGCACCTGACAACTCGAGTCACAAAGGATAACTCGAGTTACTCGTAGGCAGAGACAAAATGACATTTTCACAACTCAAGTTACATACGGCAACTCGAGTTAGAATTCAATCAGAGATCATCTGACACTTAAGGCAACTTGAGTTATGTGGAACAACTCGAGTCATAATCCATACATAGAGCATCTGGCACTTAAAACAACTTGAGTTACATGGAATAACTCGAGTTACCATCCCTGCATCAGAAAATCATCGTGTCCGAAATCACAAAATCATTGATTGTGATTTCATTACTTCTTATCATCACTCATTACTATTCCTAATTATGTTTAATCAGTTTGTTAATGAGTTTAAGATGATTATATGAAGGATTAACATCAGATTACAAAAAGAAGATGATTACGTCAGAAGCTCCAACGGTAATATTTCTCCAACGGTCGAATAGTTCCAACGGTCATATTCAAACCTGGAAGAATTGCTCAATGGTCTTCACTGACTATAAAAAGAACAACCATTCAAAAATGAAGAAAACGAGGATAAGAGCTTACACTGTCGAAATGCCAACATTTTGAATCCAACGCTCAACTCATTTACTCTCTATTTCCAATGTCTACATAGCTTATCATAGAGAGTGAAGTGATTTGTATTGTACTTCAGTGTTTATCCATTTACTTCTGTGAGAGAAGATTTATTGTAAACATTCTACCATACTATCTAAGAGTTACTCAAGATTGGGTGATCTTGAGTGGGAAACCCATTGTCTTGAAAGCAACTTGTAAGGGGAGTGAATCCTAATGAGAGGGTTGCTTCAAGTACAGAGTGTGCAATCAAGTGGGTGTATTGATTACAGCTTGTAAGGGGGAGTGGATCCTAGTGAGAAGATTACTTCAAGTACAGAGTGTGTAATCAAGTTGAAAGAAGATAGTGGATTGAAAATCTCAAGTGAAGCTTGGGGACTGGATGTAGGTCAAGGATTGGCTGAACCAGTATAAATCTCTATTTGTATATTATCTTCCCTAAACTCTTACATTTCCAGCATATATGTTTGAATGATTGACTATTGCTTTATTAAACTATTTCTATCATTCAACTACCTTTAAGTTTCAAAAAGATTTTCAAATTTCCTAAAGTTTTATCATACACTCAATTCAACCCCTTTTGGGTGATAGTCGTCTTTCATTTAGTATCGAGCGGGGCTCTTGTTTAAAGGACTAAACCGTCTCAAGAGTTTCAATGGCTGATTTTGGGTGTTCCACGTTTTCAGAAGGATTTGATTTTACCATTCCACCACTTTTCAAAGATATTAATTTTTGGTTTTGGAAAGCTAGAATGACTAGTTTTATCAAAGCAACTGATTTTTATATGTAGAATGTTTTTACAAATGCTTTTGATTTCAAACCAAGAAAGGATTGGACAAAAACAAATGAAGATGTTTTCATTGAACATTAGAGCAATGAAAATATTATACAAAGGTGCATTGACCAAAATGATTTTGAGAAAATCAAGTCTTGCTCTAGTGCTAAAGAAATTTGGGATACTCTTGATTTTTTATATGCCTTTAACAACTATGTTGATGTTGATAGCATTGACAATTCATCTGAAACATTAGTTGTATATCCACGATTGATGAACAATTAAAAGTTGAGGATGAAGAAGGAGAAATCTTAGAACACTTCCATGATCCAGTCAACACGAAAGAACAAGAGAATAAGGATTCCCAGGAAGAGCTCATCATGCACGATGATGGTAAATCATCTTCTGGAGCTCAAGATGCACATCTAGTAAACAACTTCAATTCTTCTTGTGTAGTTAAGAAAAATGATTTTGAACATTTGCATAAAATTGTTTTTCAACCAATTATTGATTCTGTTTTGAAAAAATGAAAATGTTTTCAATCATGCTGGAAAATCATATGGAAAGGAAGGATATACAAATATGGGTCATTTGACTTTACATCCACTCAACCAGCACAATTCTTGTAAAATTGTTCATAATAAGCATCATTCTATTATTTGCAATTATTGTGGGAAATCTGATCATATTTCTCATGCATGTTATATTAGGAGAAATTCTAATGTGAGAAATAAACTTGTTTGGGTTCCTAAAGGACAAGCAAGGTCCAATACTAACAATCAAGGACCCAAGTATAAGTGGGTACCAAAACGTCCATCTAGTGCCTTGTGTGTACAGATTGATTCTAAGAATGGACATAAAGGTACAGAGAAGAGGAAGAAGAAGCCAAGAGTTTCTCATTCACCAATGGAAAGGAGCATAGCGCCCAGAAGAACTCTCGAAGCATCCATTTCCGAAAGTACAAAGCTGAATAAAAAGAAGCAATGGTTACAAGCAAGGGAACTATGTTCCACCTCAAGAACAAACTACCATAGAGTACCATTCAACTATCTTGAGGAGAACAAGAAAAGAAGGATCTCTCAAGTATCAAATAGAAGACTCAGGAAGTCTATATCCTTGAGAGAGTTTTGCCAACACCCGTAAGAAAAATGAAGAATCAGTGGGTGAGCAAAGTCAATCCTCCAAGTACCTAAGGCAAAGGTATACAATGGTAAAACCTTCTATGCTATTATTTGAAACATATATTGAGGTTTTATATTTTGTAACCTTAGGAATGATCATTGCAAATGATTCTGAGATTAATTTTCCACATCCCTTAAAAATCCACTTGATAAATTTATAAAGGGATTGCAATGTTCAATAGCTTAAATCTTTATGCATACATACATTATGATTTGAAAAAAAAGTAATTCTTTTATGCATAAAGTCATGATTAATTCATTGTGCTTAATTATTCTGAATTGATTATATTCATAAAAGCATGTGCATTCTAGTTCCTACAAGCTAACAATGAATGGATCCAAGCACGGTTGGATACCATGGGAGAAAAAGGTTTATATGTCTCTATAGGATCAAAGAAAAAGCTTATCAAGAATGCAACTATATAGAGAAACAATTCGACTCTTGAGGAAGCCAAAGAAGCAATGGTTGATGTTGATGGTGAACGTCGGAAGAGAACTTATCTACATCAATCCATCTAAACCAAGCAAGCTTCAATAAGGACAAGAGGAATTACGGTGATATCTAACTCTTACCCCATACTGTGATTACATGTTCATTTTTGGGTAATGAATACTTGTCCATTATTGCATTCCTTTAGCAATCAATCATTTATGTTTCTCAAAATGTTTTCAGATTGCTAAATGGATCGTAAGTGAGTATGCATAACTTTCTGAGTTTATATTTTCAGAATGCACATTTCTAAGTTGTGTTTTGGATTTCAATTCACTCTGATTTATGAAAATGCATACAAATGATTTTTGGAATATAGTAACTCAAGTTATGCGATGTACTTCATGATTTCCAATGTTTTTCGCGATATCGACATGCTGATTTTTGATGTAACTCGAGTTTCCCCGGCAAAATAACTCGAAGTTACGGTGTATCGAAAGCTTCCACGATAAAATTTTGATATAACTCGAGTTACTACAGTATCAATGCTTTCTGGATGAGAAAATTTTTAAGATAACTCGAGTTACCAGTCATAACTCGAGTTACCCAACTCCAGTTATCGTTCATAACTCAAGTTACTGGGAATAACTCAAGTTACTGAAAGTGAAATTGTTGGATATGCTTCAAACTTGTTTGGTAGAATTTTCCCTATCATTCACATATTAATCTTTGGTATTTAATGTGTTGCTTGAACTCCTAATTCTTTATTGTCTAACAAGTTGATCATCTATGAGTTTCAAGCTTATCTCCTATAAAAGGATTTAATCAATCTTAATGATGGAGTGTTATTCTATTACTCAAATACATCAACATTGTTTTCATCCATATTTTGAGTAACTATGTCTAAATATTCAAATACTTGCCTTAACCATTCATATGTTAGCAAAGTCGTTGTACTCATATGTTTTTGTTGTGCTAAGCATGTTTCAATAATGCTTTACATTCATGACTTTTGCTTTTGAGACTCAAGGTTTAATCCAAACCTTCACTCAGGTTAGAAATTTTGGATATGCTTCAAACTCATATTAATCTTTGGTATTTAATGTGTTGCTTGAACTCCTAATTCTTTATTGTCAATTTGATCATTAAGTTTCAAGCTTATCTCCTATAAAAGGATTATCACTTGGTCAATAGCAAAGTGTTATTAAAATGTTACTCAAATACATCAACATTGTTTTCATCCATATTTTGAGTGACTATGTCTGAATATTCAAATACTTGCCTTAACCATTCATATGTTTCTAAATTCAATTTTAAGAGGTAAGATTATCACTTGGTCAATAGCAAAGTCGTTGTACTCATATGTTTTTGTTGTGCTAAGCATGTTTCAATAATGCTTTACATTCATGACTTTTGCTTTTGAGAAAACTCTTCAACATGTTGATTGCAACAATTGACATGTTTTCTGAAAATGAAGCATTCTGACATTTTCATTAAACCGATTAACTTCCACCATGTTCAGAGTGAGCATTGATTTCAAATATGAATCTTTCATTCATCATTTTTTTTTCGATTTTATAATGCATTACCATGATTTGAAAGAACATTCAAGATTTGAAATAACTTGCATATTTCATTATCATTCTTGAAAAATCTGATCTCATTCATGAACTGTGAATTGATAAATGCTTATCTTTATAGATAAGATTTTCTATATTCAAACTTACATATATTTTATCAATGACATCTTTTCGCATAAAGTGTATTTACAAATTGTCATTGAGAAATAAAATTATTGACATGATTTAATTATTACCCTTTTAACTGATTGACTTGAACTTATTTGATTGGGTAAAATTATGTTTTGATCCTTGATTTTGATATACTCTTTGCTCAAATATCATATGTTTTAATTCTATAAGAGTTGTCATGTCTAATCAGTTGTGGACTCAAGAATCATTGAGTACCAAAGAATGTATATTTTTGCAGGAGTTGACCAAAATGTTCTGTTGTTGAATACAAAGAACATAAGCAAATAGAATAGATCATTTCAATGGTTATGTCTACAATTCTTGACATCACCTGAGTGACATCCTATCACTAGCAAGAGGTTTAGACCAAGATGATAAGTTATGAGTAGAAACAAATTTTTGAGATCCTGTGCAAAGCTCATTTGGGATTTCTGCTTCTAAGATGCATTCAGAGCACTTGGTGGTTATAAAAGCTCATCCTCTTGAAGCTCATTCACATCTGGGAGAGCCTCAGTATTGATTACATCATCAGATAATGGCTAGCCAGAGATGCATCTATGGATTACAAATGATTATGACTCAAGTAAATACGATATTACTTGAGTAAGGTATTGTAATATACATATATCATAATCATGCTGGGCTAGCTTGATTTCATTCATTCCATTTTATTTCATGAAGTTTAGCCTAAGCAAACTCATTTTTAAAATAATCCTTATGCTTCAAACATTTTTATCATCATAAAAAGCATAAGTGATTCCTTCATACCATTTTTATCTGAGATACAATGTTATGTCTACTAGAGTTAGATGAATTCTAGACATCATAACACTTGGTATCACATTATTATTTGGTATCATTAAAAGGAACTTCATATTTTTAGTCATGCATTCATTAAGGGAGAGCTTCACATTCACATGTGTTTGATATCTTAAAAGCTCATCTCCTTTATTTGAAGAAAACCCTTTTAAGCATACTCATCTGCTTTCATTATCTGCTATTAGTTTTGATGATGAGTTAATATCATATTTTTCTTTCATTATCTTAATTTGAAAATATCATATAGAAAGGAATATTTTGATGGCACTAACAAATCTCTTTTGCAAAGAAAGTTTTCAATTTGTAGCGGGAGAATTCGGTCTGTGCAAGAACTTTCCTTAAGGCGCTACAAGGAAAAACCATCAAATTGAGGAATAGTGCTTTCACGTTCCATCATTCAGCTGACATATGCTCTGTGAAGAGTTCCATGAAGAAAAAGGCAAGAGATGGAAGCTGAGTACTGCTACATTCACTCAGATGAGATAACCCTCAAGAAGCCAGTACTTTCATCTTCAAATTTCAAAGGATATTCATGATCCTTCTACTGAGCAAACTTCAGATGATCTCATACAAGAAAGCTAGCAAATAGACTTCATCGATCATTCATCAATTTGTAGAACCAACATGAGCATTTCTAAACTCTACCTTTTTATATTCAAGTAGAAACTTTGCACATCTTTGGTATCTATATGCTTTGATTGTGAAAGATATCTTGAAAACCTCTCCTAATTCTTTCAAATTTTTTTCATAAAAACATTCCAAATTGCTTCATATTTAGAATGAAAACAATTTCAAATTGGGAGAGAAAATTAGTTTCTTGATTCTTTCTAATCTGGTTTATTATTTGTCTCTCTAAGTATATCTTCTTTATACTTCAACTTTTTGCTAATGACAAATAAGGGGAAGAGAATGACAAGAAAAATATGTTACATCTAATGTATTTTAATATTCATACATATTTTCATATTTTTCTTAAAATATTTGTCATCAACAAAAAGGGGGAGAATGTTAGTTATGCTTAGTTTTGATGATGACAAATATGCTTATCAATATTAAGAGCAAAAAGATTGAGCAATATAGTTATCTCATACATTGACTGACTACTATATTTAATGTAGATTAGTCCAAGTTGAATTGTAGAGATTAATCAAGAAGGAGATATTGAAGAAGGTAAAAGCTGCAGAAAATGATGAGCCTAAGCTAAATGGTGAAGAATGATCAAGATGGGAGATGGAAGAAGGAAGAACTTGCTGAATGGAATGAAGATATCATTATACAAGTTCCAAGATTGATTCTAGAAGTCTCCACGATCAAATGGAAGTTGGAATGGCTCAATCCGGAGTTAAAACAAGCAAACCAATGGTTCAGAATGAGTTAACTCGAGTTGGGAACAAAATAACTCGAGTTAATGAAGTTGCTACAGTGTTTCTAGGCCTTTGGACTGATATAACTTGAGTTGTCACTTAGTAACTCGAGTTACAAAGCATTCACAATGTTTCTGGATAGGTGTAACTCGAGTTACCACTTATAACTCGAGTTATAGGTGTTTTCTCGACCTCTCGTTATACTGTTTCACGTCTCGGTGGCGACCTCTGGTATTTCAATGATATCTCCCAAACCAGAGATCGGATTGAGGCGAAAATAGTGGCATATGAAACTAGACTCCCAATGCGTCATTTTTTTATAAAATTCAAGCCTAAAGGAGTTCAGATCAAGGATCTATAAATTGTGGAAGTTGACACTGAAATTCACACCATGCAGCAGACCAAGCTTCAATGTTTTGAGTGTATCTCACAAACTACAAATCCGATTGAGCTGAAATCAATGGAATATGAAATTAGACTCAAAGGGCGTTTCATCAAGACTTGAATGGACCAAAACAAGTTCATACCATGGAGATATGGCCTTCAAAAGTTTCAATCAGTTCAAGATGGTTCAAAAACGGTCAACATACAATGAGTTTGGATTGAGTTGTTAACTAGGCTTGGATAACTCATGTTATGACTGGAAACTTGATTCAACAACAATCATAGAGGCAAACAAAGAAGAATAAATATTGAGAAGAGATTTCAACTTGAATCAACCAAGTAGCAGAGCACTGTTCACAACGTCTCCAAGAATTCTTAAATTATTGTTATCAATTGATTACTACTTGTTATACTCCTCAATGTTATTAATAATCTTTATGAGTATGTTTTAGTTTATCAAAAGCTCAGATTGAGATCAGTGACAATGCTAGCAAGAGTGAATGGACTGGTTTAACTCGAGTCAGACAAAACAACTCGAGTCCCCACTCACATAGAAAGCAACCAGAATTTTGGAATTCAGTAGCAACTCGAGTCATGACCACCAACTCGAGTTATTCAAGAAGAAGAGAGCACTTGGAGAACCTGACAACTCGAGTCACAAAGGATAACTCGAGTTACTCGCAAACAGAGACAAAATGACATTTTCACAACTCGAGTTACATACGGCAACTCGAGTTAGAATTCAATCAGAGATCATCTGACACTTAAGGCAACTCGAGTTATGTGGAACAACTCGAGTCATAATCCATACATAGAGCATCTGGCACTTAAAACAACTTGAGTTACATGGAATAACTCGAGTTACCATCCCTGTATCAGAAAATCATCGTGTCCAAAATCACAAAATCATTGATTGTGATTTCATTACTTCTTATCATCACTCATTACTATTCCTAATTATGTTTAATCAGTTTGTTAATGAGTTTAAGATGATTATATGAAGGATTAACATCAGATTACAAAAAGAAGATGATTACGTCAGAAGCTCCAACGGTAATATTTCTCCAACGGTCGAATAGTTCCAATGATCAAATTCAAACCTGGAACAATTGCTCAATGGTCTTCACTGACTATAAAAAGAACAACCATTCAAAAATGAAGAAAACGAGGATAAGAGCTTACACTGTCGAAATGCCAACATTTTGAATCCAATGCTCAACTCATTTACTCTCCGTTTCCAATGTCTACATAGCTTATCATAGATAGTGAAGTGATTTGTATTGTACTTCAGTGTTTATCCATTTACTTCTGTGAGAGAAGATTTATTGTAAACATTCTACCATACTATCTGAGAGTTACTCAAGACTGGGTGATCTTGAGTGGGAAACCCATTGTCTTGAAAGTAGCTTGTAAGGGGAGTGAATCCTAGTGAGAGGGTTGCTTCAAGTATAAAGTGTGCAATCAAGTGGGTTTATTGATTACAGCTTGTAAGGGGGAGTGGATCCTAGTGAGAGGATTACTTCGAGTACAGAGTGTGTAATCAAGTTGAAAGAAGATAGTGGATTGAAAATCTTAAATGAAGCTTGGGGACTGGACGTAGGTCAAGGATTGGCTGAACCAGTATAAATCTCTATTTGCATATTCTCTTCCCTAAACTCTTACATTTCTAGCATATATGTTTGAATGATTGACTATTGCTTTATTAAACTATTTTTATCATTCGAACTACCTTCAGTAAGTTTCGAAAAGATTTTCAAAGTTCCTAAAGTTTTATCATACACCCAATTCACCCCCTCTCTTGGGTGATAGCTAGGTCTTTCACTATCCTCTTGTTTAATCCGGGCACAAGAGAAGCATTTACAAACCCACAAGTTCACTCAGGGACTTGTGAAACCAAATCTCTCACCGAGATACTCCCCTTACACAACGTAAGGTTACAATCTATTTCTCACTCAAGATCACTCAATCTTGATTAACTCTCAGATAAAATGATTACGATAAATCTTCTCTCTCAGAAGTGAATGAATAAACATTGAAGTACAAATCATTTCACTCTCTATGATGAACTATATAGGCATTGAGAACAGAGTGTGTATGAGAAAAAATATTGGATTCTGAATCTTAGCATTTTGACAATGCAAGCTCTTCTCTTACTTCTTCTATCTTGAATGCTTCTTCTTTTATAGTAGTTGCAATTTATGACCGTTGAGAAATTCTTCCAATTAGGAATATGACCGTTTGAAATCCCTTGGAAGTAGCTGTTAGGGCTTCTACAGCACATTCAATGTTTCTGACACAAATCTGACATTTTGAAGATTTGCATCTAATCCTTCATTTAATCATCTGAAACATGTACACAAATGATATAAATAATGTTAAGAAGTATTATAAGTCATTTTGGTAATCATCTGGATGTTCTTGATGAGAAACGAGATTTTCGACGCGGTGATTTTCTGAAGCAAAGACGTAAACTCGAGTTTGCATAAATAAACTCGAGTTTCCTTTTGTTGCCGAAAGCTAGATTTCTCTTTGACTGAGCCAAACTCGAGTTTGTCACTTAATGACTCGAGTTTGGTTCTCTCCAAAACCATCGTTTGCTCTCTGTATGAGCTAAACTTGAGTTTGATACTTACAAACTCGAGTTTGCAAGTTGTTCTGCCCTTGGTTGCTCTCTGACTTGATATAGCTCCAAATTTGGCAAACCACTTGTCCCCATATAGCTCTTTGAGTCTTCTTTCCAATAAAAAATTAATTAGCTCCAAACTCATTATATTCTGACTGTTATGATCTGACGAATGAAGGCTGTTCTTGACCAACGTTTTTGCAACGTCCTAAACTGACTACCAAATTTATAAGGCTATATCTCCTAGTCTAAACTCTATTTTGGTTGGTTAAAGTCTTGATAGAAATAAGTTTGAGTCTAATTTCATATGCCACTGATTTTATCTTAATTGGATTTGTAGTTTGTGAGATACACTCAAAACATTGAAGCTTGGTCTGCTGTGTGGTGTGAATTTTAGTGTTAACATCAACAATTCATAGCTCCTTGATATTAACCCCTTTGGGCTTGAATTTATTCAGAAATGACACACTTGGTAGTCTAGTTTCATATGCCACTGATTTCACCTCAATTAGATTTCTGGTTTAGGAGATATCATCGAATTATCAGACCTTGCTCAGGTGAAACGTGAAACAGAGTAGAATAGAGGTGTTGAAGAGCGCTGTAAACTCAAGCTTGTACTTATGAACTCGAGTTTTCCTAGTCCAGAGACACCAGAGATGCTGAAGGCACTACTAAATCGAGTTAGTTGGCGACAAACTTGAGTTTTGAGTCCAAAACTTGAGGTTTGAGTCCTAAACTTGAGTTTCCTCGTATCCAAGAAGCAAATCACTGCAGCAAGGTAGTAAACTCGAGTTTAAACTTAATGACTTGAGTGTCCTCATCCTGAACCTCATATTTGCTTGTTTTAACTCTAAATTGAGCCATTCCAATTTCCATGTGTTCTTGGATACTTCTAGTATCAATCTAGAAACTTGAATAAAGATATCTTGATTTCATTCAACAAGTTATTCTTTCTTTCTTCTTCTCTTGATCATTCTCCATAACTCAACTCTTTCTTTCTTCTCTTCTCTTGATCATTATTTATCATTTGACTTCACATCTTCTTTGATTCATCGTTCTCCATCATTCAACTTGGACTCATCATTCTTTGCAAGTTCTACCTTCTTCAATATTTCCTCTTCTTTTTGACTATTCCCAAAATCTTTTGATAACTTCTTGCTTCCTTGACATCCTGATATTCCCATTATGTTGTGTGCAAGAACTTCTTTCTTCAATCTACTTTCTTGATCATTCGTCAATATTGAACTTCACATCTACATTAAATATAAGACTTAGTCAAAGTAGAAGATAAATGTAGTATGCAAACTTTTTGCTCTAAATAATGACATCTATATAAGACGTCATCAAAACTAATCATATCCAACAAATTGCTCTTGCACAATTTTCACCTCTAAATTACCTTTCTAGCTCTTGAGGCCTTCATAAAAGTTGTTCCCCTAACTAAGAGCTTCATTTCTATGATTTTAGGTTCTTGAGAAGAGGTGTTTTGTGAGGTCTACAAAATTCCAAAGTTGGAAAAATCAAGAACAAGCCCTAGAATGTGAAAGAGGTGAGCTTAGGCTTCATTTTGATGTATGTATTGTGTTGATTTCTAGATTTATGTGGAATCCTCGTATTTCCCTAATTTTCGATCAAATATGGTTTTTTGGGTTTTATGATGATTTTTTCATATACATGTGGTTATATGATATTTTGGAAGCATATAACCTAGTTTAGTGAGTAAATTATGAGTTTAGTGAGTAAATTATGAATTGGTGAATTGTTGTTTGAAAACCCTAATATTTTGTTCAAAACAGGGCATGGAATCATTTTTCCGTTTTTAAGGTCTCCAGAGGATTTCTTGGGTAAAACTATGTAGGAATATGTTGTTGGTATGATTTTAAAAAGAATGAATTTGAAATCCAAAAATTAGAATTATGTTGCCAATTAGGGTTTCCTACATGACAGTCTGAATTTGCTATATTTTTGGGTAATATAATGTTGTCCGATGGCCATGAAACTTTTTAGAATAAAAATAGACTTATCATGCTTTAATTGGATAGGTCATATGTGCCATTTGGACTAGTACATTAAGAATTATGAATTTTTGAAGTTAGGCATTGAATATGGAATGAATTTTGCAGCGATGAGGCTTTATTCGTAGTTCTAGAATTCTGTAGATAGAATTTACTTTTGGTAATATTTTATCTTTAAACCATACTCAGGAATTTGAATAGGAAGTTGAATCACCTCAATTGGAATTTTATAGAATTAATTATTGTTTTACAAAGTTTGATTAAAATGCTAGTAGCTTTTTGCTATCATGGGAATTTAAGAAAGAATCAGCCATATGTAATAAGTGTAAACTCCAATGGTGAAAGTAAGCCTAGCTATAAGGCTAAGGCAAACCCATTAAGCATTCATTTTTCATGGCTCTAATAATATGACTATGTGTTTGGGGCTATGAGAAGTCAAGAAAGAAGAAGCACTACTACAAAAAACGTCAAAAACGTCCTGAATTAGAGGCAATTAACGTCCTTTTTGCGAAGGACGTCGACTAGGGTAGTTGAAAAAATAGCCTATAAGGCGTCCTATGTTAAAAATAGGACGCCTTTTTTAGGCGTCCTATGTTTAAAAAAGGACGCCTTTTTTAGGGCGTCCTACAATAAATATAGGACGCCTTTTTTGGGGCGTCCTACAATAAATATAGGACGCCTTTCTTAGGGCGTCCTATGTTAAAAACAGGACGTCTTTTGTGACGCCTTTTTTGTTTAAAAAGCGCACTTTGAGCGTCCTTATTTGTAATCAGGACGCCTTTTGTGCACTTTGAGCGTCCTTATTTGTAATCAGGACGCCTTATATTATAATTTTTTTAGAACAATGCAAATAAGACCAACAACGTACAGCAACAGCAACAACATCAAAAACCAACAACAAAACAAGGCACTTTGGCAACCAGCAAGACCAACAACAGCAACAAGGCACTTGGCAACCAGAAAAATGCATATATATATGAGATGCAAAAACCAACAACAGCAACAAACAAACAACAACAAGCTAAGTGACCAGAACCTTTAAGACCCAATAAGATAGATCAGTTTAGACCAAAACGCACTTGGCAACTAGCAAGACCAACAACAAGAAACAAGGCACTTGGCGATAGCAAGACCAACAACAAGAACAAACAAACAACAAGAAGCTAAGTGATAACCAAAACTTTTAAGACTCAATAAGATAGATCAGTTTAGACCAAAAAGCACTTGGCAACCAAAGAAGACCAACAACAAGAACAATAGCAAGTGACCAACAACAACAACAACAAACTATTACTTAAACGACCAAAAATTCAACTTTCAACTCCGAGTTTCAATTCCAATACGTAACAAAGATCACAAAGAACAACAAAACTCTAAATGATTGATATGATTTAATTTTCGGGCTATTTACAAATGAAGTTACCAATTCCACGAAAACAAGACTATTAAAGGCGAACAAGGCAACACATGATGTACATATCTATATGCGTTGAAGAAAATTTGCAGCCAAAGCGTCTCGAACTGTATCAATCTCTTCCTCCGAGCACGGAGCCAGACTATCAAAAAGCTATAAATTGGAAAACAACGTATAAGTTAAACCAATGAAGCGAATAAAATAATTAACTCAAGTAGAACAAAAAATATTATCATTTGAGAAACAGAGCGATCACGTACGTTTTGAAAACCCGTAGTACGCCCGCTCGTAACGATGGTATGCATATAAAACATAACGAAGTATCCGCACTCAGAGTTCCCTGGTTGTTTTGGGCACTATAAATCAAAAGAAAATTGTTAAAACGGATAAAGGCATATCGAAAGCTACCATTGTGTCAATGAAATAACTTGAAATGAAACTACTTACTTTCGGATAAAACCACTTTGGTCCGCCCGCTTCCGGTGCTCCAAAGAATCGATCTAGCCGCCACGAATGCACTACATTAAAATGGAAATTAACAGACATGAAAACAGATCATATAAATGAAGAATCAATGATTTAGACAAAAATTTACTTACTTGGCAAACATAGATTTGATTTCATCGTTCGGCTTGCCACCTCTTAAGGGATCAAACCAATAACATGCGTTCTTGGAGGGACAAACAACACACGGGGTCCAATGACCACTACAACAAACACATTATAATATTAATTAAGATAAGAAAGGAATTTATTCTTAAAAATCTTAAATAGACAACTAAATTACGTACCCTTCAAGTATTGGGGCTAGATAACAACGATCATCTTGCTTGGACAATTGTACCACCAACATAAAGCGTCCTTTTGGTTAACACACTGAGCCGCGCCGTGTTTATTGGACTTAAGAATCCATACAAATCCTTTCGGCCTTTCTCGGACGCATATGTCGTAGCGCACACTATGATCGAAATAAAATGATAAACGTTGTTAAGTATAGCAAACAAAAAAGATCAATGCAATAATCAAAGGGGGAAAAAACGTACATTATCGCGGCTTCAAGAACGACTAAATCTAAATCCTCCATATGCAAAAATTCGACAAGATCTTTTTGGTCAACTCGTAAAATCATAGGTCTTGTCTACGCCGACAATGCCAGGTTGCATCTTGAAGGAGAGATAGCTAATGTCCTTGTACATGGATCGCAACGGTGCTAAGTGTGGAAATTTGCCCTCATCCACTTCATTCTATGAAAACATAAACAAACATATTATGAGTGAGTTACCAATGAAACGCAAGTTCTAGTAATGTATTTCCTACCATTGGAGGTGTCGCGCCGCCATCCGAATAAGATGATTCGGCCAAAGGATGAACGATCCTATGGCCCGGCCTAAATCAGAACCTCGTCATCTTGAATCGGGATGTCTGTTTTGTCTTCCCCCTCTCGAACACATGTCACGGTCACCCTACGTAGGTCTTTTGGAATTTCAATATTATGGTGGATGGTGTGATCCGTGTAAATAAGAGCATCGGCAACAATACGCCCGTGTGGGACATCCAAATAGAGAGTGCAAGGTTGTCCTCTCGTGGCGTGTGAGAAGGTTCGCGAGATCAACATCCGGAGGGTGAAAACTCTCTTTACCGCCGGGGAAGGCCGGGGATTCACGAGTTGTATGTTCCGTATTGTCCCTCGAATCCATCATGGTTTTCACTTCGGATCGTACTTGTTGCATGATTTCATCAAATAGTCCCGCCGTATTCGGCTACAAGGCGAGGACTAGGGTTGTTATCATCATAGAACCGTGAACGCCGTCCAAAATATTTTGCGGCCGTAACTCCCCTAGGCTCCCCTCGAATGTTGTCGGGGTAATCCGGCTTCCCAATCGCCGTTGACAAAATGTCCATCCGTGAACCCGCGTAAATGAACCTTGGGAACTCGCTCCTCAAGTGCATCCCGTATCATAAGATGTTTCATAAATAACAACTAAACCCTATAATATGAAAAAACCGAGGCTATTTAAAACGTCTAATATAACTACTTACAATCTTGGAGGCAACCTCAGCAACATCTGCATTTATGTATGTGTCGCCCCTCATCCTCGCAGCTTTCCATTTCTTGTGACGAGGAGGAGGTTCAGGGGGCTGGACAACAGTGGAAGGATCGGATTCGGAAGCTTCCTTCATTCTCTCTAACCGCTCTTCCATCATTCTCCGTTCCAGCTTTCGTACCCACCACGAGACATACAATGCGGATACTTATTTGCCGCTTGTCTCTCTTTATTGGCTTGACTCATTTCCTATGACACAAAAACAATTAAAACTAAGTTGTGAAATAAAAGAAATGATATGAAATGAAAGAAATTTTAATTTTACAATAAACTCGGATTTTGCCGTGACGCCACAAACTCCCTCCAATCCTCCGGAGAAATATAAGGATATTTCGACATGGATCCTCGTTCCTCCTTTGCCCTCGAACAAACTTTTTAGTCACTTATTCTTGAAGTCTTTCCAACGTATACGGACTTCCCCCATCCAATGCTTTTCCATTTCCTTAGTGTTAGGGACGTGTACGTTTGCTGCAAGGTAAAAGGAAAGATAATTAAATTTCAAGTAACAAGCCAAATGATACAAATGCAAATATATTGAAAGTGACGAACCAAAAGTTGTGCCCAAATCAACTCGCTTAGTTTTCTCCGAACGAACTTCCAAGCGAGATCACAATGCGAACTTTGCTTCGAGCCAAATAGCCTACATAGCTAATGAAATTGTCTTCCTCCGGCCAATTGGATTCAACTTGTCATCAAAGTCCACATGCAGCCTCTTTTTTTGACCGTCACGACGGGCCACTAGCGCACTCATCTCGTGTGCAACCTCTACCCCTTCTCACAACGGGCTCGCCACCTCTCTCACCTCCCGACTCATCGTAGCTAGAGCTAGACATGTTCCTGTTCATCAAGGACAAATCAATGTTAGATAGGTTAGTAAATAATAATTAATAAAATAAACTAAAATGTTAAACCATCTTAAGTTATGACATATTACTATTTCATAACTTAAGATCTTACTTTATATGGTTTCCCGATTCCTTCACAATGATCTTTTCTTGCAAAGATCTTCTTCATCATCTACCAATTCCACATCACGCGTTGTAGGGGGATTTGTTGTGAAAGGGGGTTTATCTTCAAGGTCGAAGGATTCTTCACCATACTTCTGTTTTTTACTTTGAAGTACAATGGACATTTTTTTATTTGCGGTGGTCCGTAACATAGAACACTTGTTTCGCCCGGCTTGCTAGAATGAATGGCTCATCTCTATGACCAACTCGTGAAGATCAACTCGAGACAACTCCAAATTGTGGATCTATTACAACAAAGCATTATTGCTAACCCACTCACATTTCAATAGAGCAACTTTGAACTTGTTGTAACTCATCTCCCATATTTCTTCAATAACTCCATAATAAGCCATTGATGCTAATACCGGGTTTTTGTCTTTCGTACTCGCAAAGTGCATGGATTCAGCTTCAACCATCACCCCACTATTTTGCACGTAACTTCGTCGTCTTGGCCTTTTGTGTAGAAGGTATACCCGTTTATTTCATAACCTTGCCAAGTGATGACCTGAAAAGAAGGCCCCCAGTGCCAACCACTCGATTGTATCCGACACTCCGGTCTCGTGCGATACCTTCTCCTCAAACCACTTTATGAACGTCCTCTTTTGCTCATGAGCTATTTGCATGTCATTCTTCCTTGGATTCTTATTCTTCAAACTCTTTCGTGATCATCAATGTATGGTTGAACTTCTTCCATATTATTCAAGATGTACAGGTGTGCTTGCAACACCTCTTCACGACCCTTATTCTTCAGTTTGATTCCTCGAGTTCCCTCGGTTATCCCCTTGTCATGCTGAGATCGTATCATCGTCCCGATAGATAATCTTTACAAAAGTCCATAGCCTCTTCAACTACATATCTCTCAACTATTGAGGCTTCCGGCGATAAGGATTTTTAGAATACCCTTTTAAGATCTTCATGTATCGCTCGAAAGGGTACATCCACCTTAGGTAAACCGGACCGCAGAGCCGACCTCCCTTACCAAGTGCACTATCGGTGCACCATTATATCGAAAAATGCGGAGGAAAATGCATCTCTAGTTGAGACAAAATAATATAACCCTCATTTTCCAATTCATCCAACTTTTCAATGTCAATGACTTTGTTACAGATAGCATTAAAGAAAATACACAATTTTGTTATAGTGTTTCGCACTTCATCTTTCATAATGCCCCTAATAGATACGGGCAATAGTTGTTGCATCAAGACATGATAATCATGGGACTTCATCCCCACTAACTTCAGATCGTCCATTGAAACACACCTTCTCAAATTTGAAGAATATCCTTGTGGAACCTTAATGTCATATAAACACCCACACAAACTTTTTTTCTCAGCTTTTGATAGTGTATGGGCTGCTGGCTCCATATATGCCTTCTTACCATCTTCTTTTACTTGTGGATGTAACCGTTCTCTTATTCCCATATCAACCATGTCTAGTCTCGCACTAATTCCATCCTTAGTCTTTCCCGGTATGTGCAAAAGAGTACCGACAAGACTATCACAAACGTTTTTCTCCACATGCATCACATCAAGATCGTGTCTCACATCAAGACTACGCCAATATGGAAGATCAAAGAAAATTGATCTCTTCTTCCATATATTCTTCTCACCCACAATCTTTCGCCGCTTACCCAATATGACATTGATATGTTTCACCCGACTATAAACATCCTCTCCGGTTAATGCCTTTGGAGCCGTTCTATGCTCCGGTAAGCCGTTGAAACGCTTTCTTAACTTACGATATGGGTGGAACCGATCAAGAAACCTCCCGTGACCGAGATAGACCATTTTTTTTCCGTGCTTTAGTTGATGGAAGTTTGTGTCTCGCTTCACATATTGGACATGCTTTATGACCCTTGACACCGTACCCGACAAATTTCCATATGCGGGAAAGTCATTTATCGTGGTAAAAATCATTGCACGCATCTTGAAGGACTCCTTCTTATATGCATCAAACACATCTACGCCTTCCTCCCACAATTTCTTCAAATCCTCAACCAAGGGCGCCAAGTACACATCGATATTGTTCCCGAAGCTGTTTTGGTCCGTAAATCATCATAGAGAGCATCACATACTTGCGTTTCATACATAGCCGGGGAGGTAAGTTGTATATTACAAGGAGAACCGGCCATGCACTATCGGTGCTTGCTAAGAGTCCGATACGGATTGAAGCCATCTGTACAAAGCCCCGCACGAAGATTTCTTGGCTCACTCGCCAAATTGAGGGAACATGTCATCTATTTTCTTCCATTGCGAGAGTCACCGGGGTGCCGGAGATATTTTCCATCGGATATTCTCTCATCGAATGCCATCTCAATCGCTTCGCGTGGCTTCACTAGTAAAGAGACGCTTAAACCGCGGTATTATTGGAAGATACCACAATGCCTTCACAGTTGCCTTTTTGTTGTCTCATCATCTCCGAACCACCACCTTTCTTCACTTTGTATCGTGAAGTTTTACACTTCGGACAATTACTCAAGCCTTCATACTCATTTCTGTACAATATGCAGTCATTAGGGCAACTGTGTATCTTTTTATACTCCATACCCATCAAAGACAAGATTTTCTTGGCCTCATACATACGATTTGGAAGTACATTATCGTCTGGCAACATATCACACAACAATTGAAGCAAGGACGTGAAACTACTATCGGTCCACCCACAAGTTGCCTTTAAGTTGATCAAATGTAAGGTCCCAGTCAACCGTGTATACTTAGTACACCCGGGAACAACGGTGTCTCGCATCACTCCGCACGCTATCATATTCATGCGGTTGTGCAAAAGATTCGACCTCAACATCATGAATCATTCTCTCCATTCCATCGTCATCTTCCTCAACTTCATTTTCGTCCGACACATTGGTACTTATTACCTCCTCACCATGCCATATCCACGTTGTGTATCGAAGGTTTATTCCATCACAAATTAGGTGATCCCTTATAGTAGGAATATCCCGTCGAACCCCATTTAAGCAATTAACACATGGACAATAATACATCCCTTTTTTTGTAGCCACATGCCTTCTAGCAAATTCAATAAACTCTTCCACCCCATTCTCATATTCTTCACTAGTTCTCAAAGCATTCATCCAACTATGCCCCATTTTAATACCACCTACGATATTTCCACCAACACTCAAGTTTATAACAATTTAAAGAACGACATGCTTTTTTGTCAATCTTGAACTAAAATTTCGGCAAGATTTCCCCTTAAAAGTAACACATCCCAAAATTTCAACAACAAACAATTTCAACTTCAATCAAGAAAACTTACTAACTAAGCCAATTCAGATCAATATCGCTATTAAATCCAATTGTTTCATCAATACAAAGTATAAAAATATAGCTAAATTGTCCAAGTCATAAACTATTAAATTATGGACTTCTAATCATCTTTATTCATACAACAAAGTTTACCTAGTTCAATGCACATCAACGAAAAACAACAATAATTAACTATACTTACCTCAACTTTAAATTCGATGCTTGAAATTTATTTGCTCTATTCAACCTAAAGACAACAACAATAAAGAGAACATTACAATTATTCAAACTAACATATGTGAGAGGGAATAATTGTATGACAAAAGGAACATGATTACAAATACCTACCCTATGACCCCTCAAGCTACCTCTTGTGGGTTGCTATCGTGGCAAAGTCACAATAGTCAAAAGGGTTATTAGCTTCCTGTAGTCAAAACGTGTGTGTTAGGATGAAGAAGGGGGCCACAACCAGAACAAAAATCCAAAAAAACTAACCAAGAAATCAAACTCCCCACCATAACTCAAGACGACCTATCTATCAAGCCAATCAGTGGGTTAGGCAAGAAATTCAATCACAGGCACTTAAGATAATGAGCATGACAAAATTGTTAGTTGCTTACTTCTTTTCTTCCTGCCTTGTTAAATATATCACCGTGAAATTTTAGGATTTGCTTCCAGCTTCCTCTGCCAAACCTGTATAAAGAAATAAAAAGAATGTGAACATATAATCATGGTGTTTGAAACTTTGAACAGTTAATTCATATTCACCACGCCAAGAAGAAAATATCTTATAAGCCCAGCACACTTTAAGTAGTTAAATAGTGGCCTGACAATGTTAAATTCTAAGTTTTGATAACACAATGTCTGCAACTTCTTGACCAAAGAAAATAAAAATAACTCCTATTTCCTACTAGGAATACAACCAAAACGAAAAAAGTTTCCAAGAGCAATATAATTAAACACACAACAGAATTAAATCCCTGAGCTTCACGGTCCGAAGGCAAAGAAGGGAATTTCAATCCCTAGCTAGGTCAAAAACGAGGAAGAAGGAGAATGAGACAGAAGGCATGGGCAATTTCTTAAAAAAAATTAAAATTTAAATACCTTACTCCGCCTCTTTGACGCAGAACAGAGCAATGAAGAAGGTCGACGGAGCTCTCGCGCGACGACGACAACAGAGAATACAGCACGCAAAGTCGACGGAGCTCTCGCGCACAATGAGAGGGAAAATGAAAGGGCTTTTGGTAGGGAAGGAGCCGAGTGAGAGAGCAGGTGAGTGAGGGGTGAGCCGGTGGCGGAGCCGGATTGTAGCTTTGTGGGTGCACAATTAGTGGTGGGATTTGGAGGTCGCCCGAATTTTTTTTTTTTTTTTTTAAGGAACATTTTGAAGAAAGCTAATCAATGAAGCTAATGTAGAGCAATGAAATTTAAAGAAAGCTAATCAATAAAATTGGACTATTCAATAATTTCTAAATTAAAGAAACTATCCTTGCCAGTTTAACCAAATCACAAAAATCAGGTCTCTATCATCTGCCATTACTACTCTGTATAAGTCATGGTATTCTATCAGTGACAGAGTCCATCAAAGAGGTATGAAGAATGCTATATAGTATACTAAGGAAGCACCTTTTACTTATTACTAAGAGCTGTCGCCGCTAAGTGCTTGGCACAAACAATTGCTTGAAAACTCAAGTCAGTTCAACTTACACATAATGGACTCCTCTAGAACTTCTTCCCAATTACAAATAAGTAAATTACGTGCAACATCAGAATGCAATACAAAAAATGCACTAGTGAGATTTTCAACTACTTATGGCAACAGCAAAACAAGACAGGTTGGCATCTACCATCGACTTCAATAAAGGAAAATCCAGATTCCAGTTGCTTACTCATCTAGAATCCAATCAAGTGCGAAAAGATGAAAAAAATAAATGAACCATAGCTCCAGTATAATTGTACTTTAGGTATCCACACCGGAGAAATAAATTTGCAGCATAACAAATTTTGTCAAGGGAGATTAAGAAGGTCATAGTGGCATAGTTTCTAGGAAAGATTGGATGAGCATCCACTATATGCCGAAAGTAAAAACACGAAGCTAACAGATTTTAAGACAAATTCCAAATCAAAAGGAGCAGAGCATAGCACATCAAGTTCATAAGAAGCTGAAATGTCCAAATTAAGGGGCATTTGGCGGAAAAAGACAGCAAAGGAAAAGAAATAAATTCTTCCTAAAATCAGCAGAATTCAAAATTCAACAAAGGGAAAGCAAATTCAGAATTCAGCCATAGTTGGATTTGAATGCACCAAACACCAAAGAATCCCATATCTATCAAATTACTAGTTTCACTAAGTTTACAAACCGAAATCAAGCTCAATAGATCCAGATTTCAACAAATGTAATAACAGCCAAACGTAAAAAGGAAATCGAGGAACAAAATAACAAGATACCTACCAATATATCCATATTCAAGCGGCAATTTTCCTTTGACGACGAATTCTTTCATGAAAGAGAGAAAACTCAATTAGAGTAGAATTCTCAACCGGGGCTATTCAATGAGCTATGAAATGAGTCGAATACCTAAAATCGATCCGAACAAGAAATGAAAGAACATTAATAAGACCGAAGTCGGAGAGTGACGGCGGAGATTGCAAGCAGAATGGAGAAAATGGGGTGAGCGATTTTGGGTTTGCTTTCAGCAGCGTGAGTGAGCGGCGGGACTGATGATATGTGTGTGTGAGTAAGCACATCATGAGTGAATAATAGGGTTAAGTGGGTTTTTAAGGCGTCCCGATCAAGTACCGGGACGTCAAAAAAGCAATTAAGGCGCCCTAATTGATAAACAGACGCCTTAAAAGCCAAATAATTACCAAAAAAAAAAAAATTGTCGCCAATTAAGGCGACCTAAAAAGAGAGTAGGGCGCCTAAAAATTAATTAAGGCGCCCCAATTGATAAACAGGACGCCTTAAAAGCCAAATAATTACCAAATAAAAAAAATTTGTCGCAAATTAAGGCGACCTGAAAAAAGAGTAGGGCGCCTTAAAAGTAATTAAGGCGCCCTAATTGATAAACAGGACGCCTTCAAACCAAATAAATACCAAAAAAAAAAAAAAAAAAAATTTGTCGCCAATTAAGGCGACCCGTAAATAGAGAAGGGCGCCTTAAAATTAATTAAGGCGCCCTAATTGATAAACAGGACGCCTTCAAACCAATTAAATACCAAAAAAAAAAAAATTTGTCGCCAATTAAGGCGACACAGTAAATAGAGAAGGGCGCCTTAAAATTAATTAAGGCGCCCTAATTGATAAATAGGACGCCTTCAAACCAAATAAATACCAAAAAAAAAAAAAAAAAAATTGTCGCCAATTAAGGCGACCTAAAAATAGAGTAGGGCGCCTTAAAATTAATTAAGGCGCCCTAACATGAACACAGGACGCCCCAATAAATTTTAAGTCGTCCTCATATATTATCAGGACGCTTTAAAGCCCAAAAATTAAAATTTTGACCTAATTAAGAAGACCTACATATACATGAGGACGCTTTAAAATTACGCGCCAAAAAAATTCAGAAATTGCGCTAATATTTAAGACCAATTTGGCGGAAAAATTTTAAAATTAGGCGTCCTGATATTTTTTTAGGACGCTTTAATTTATTTTAGACGTTCAAAGTTATTTCAGACGTCAAATTTGAGAATATCAAGATTTATTTACAAGAATGCCACTACTTTCATTTTTAACTTCCTTTTTAAAATTTAGAACGTCTCTTAGGGAAGTAGTTATCATTTTTTGTAGTAGTGAAGATTGGAAGATGCTTCAAGCAACTTCGATGGTTGGAAGAAGAGGAAACTGAGAAAGGATATTAGTCTATAAGGTACTGAACCTACATAACTTGCATGTATTTTATGTGTATGCTGTATATTGATGTGTGGTATTGCTTTCCTGGATTATGTGAAGCATGTATGAATGAATGAAGCTATGTTTCTGTTTATACTGTGTCTATATGTATGTTGCACAAAACATTAATGAGCATGCAAAAATGTCATTATGTAAAATGAAACTGTGTAAGGCAAGCATATTTTACACTAGCATTCATCTTGCATACATTGTTAGTACTGTTTGCTACTGAGATTCCCTCGAATCTCACCCTACCCTACCAACCATATAGTTACATGAATTTGGAAGAGAAGAATGCTTGAAGATGAACCAAAAGGAAGAATGATGAAGAATTGAAGAATGACAGTGTAATAATTTGCTAAATGTAAATTATTTGCACAACAATATATATGTTCATATGGAAAGGCAAGTTTTAGTTGGACGGTAAATAGAGTCACTAAGAACAAGAGTTAACTATGATATTTAGTAAGATTAACGGCTAATAGTTGTGAATGATTAATTAACCCCTAAGTAATTGGATAGGAACGCTTCTAGTACGTAATTAAAGGGATATGTAGGATGAATCTTACATAAAGAAACTTTCAACTACTGGTTTTGAAAACTAGTCGTTGAAAGTTGTCTTTCAATGACTGCTTTGTATAAAACAGTCGTTGAAACTTATAAATATTTTGCATTTTTAAAATTGTGGGTTAACTTTCAACAACTGTTTTTTAAAACAATCGTTGAAAATAACTTTTAACGATTATTTTTAAAAACAATCGTTGAAAAATTAACTTTCAAGGACTGTTTAGCAAGAAACAATTGTTGAAAATCAACCCAAAATTTTAAAAATGACATCACCTCTTTTTTAACTTTTATGTTTGAAAAACAGATGTTGATTAGTGTCATTAAATAAACTTTTTATTTAGAAGTCTGCCAGGGTCTCGCATCTTATTTAAAAATAAATGCCACGCTAATCATACTTTTATACCGTCCCATAACAACCGGGGTAAAAGCTTCTACGTGTCACTTAGCTGTGTTTCATAATTAAAAAAACAATGCCCCATGTGCCTATATCTTCGTCCACTTTTCTCATCGGATTTTCCATAAAGAGGACAAATTCCTCATCACTCATCGTCATATGCAATCCATGTTTTTAATTAAGCACAATAACATCGATGATGATCTCATCTATGTTCTCGCTATATTTTCTCCCTCTGATTATTAATGTAAGACTTATTTATCTAAATTTATTCAAATTAAAAAAGTTAGTTAATATAACATTTTTATTTTTAAAAGCCATAATCATCTTCATTAGTTCTGTCATTTGTTCTTGTTGAAGGAGTATTAATAGCGTAAATTAAGAAAAGATTGACAAAAATGAAAAATTAGATTTTACGTTTATAATAAAGATCAACTCTCCAATTAACTCATACATTAAGAGAGTATATATTTTTTATGTGAGTCGTAACAGTCTTATTATAACACCACGATTAATTTTCTTGTGATTGAATATGGGATTTAATTAACATGATGTTTACATACCCATGCATGGATTATTATATTGTATTTATAACATATGAATAACATGATGATTATTATAGATATTACGTCGATATATTAATTGATACTGATATATTGACCATTTGTTTAGCGACAAAAACTCATCTAAATGAATTTAATACTCAGTCATTGATGATCACCAGACGTGGAAATACCAAACAACGTTAAACACATAATATGAGTCTCACACATCAATGCCACGTATACTGTAGTATTTCTAACCATTGTCCTTGTAACAGCTCAAACCAACCAGACAAATACTTAACCAAAGTATCTCATATATAGCTAATAAGGATGTCCAACATCCAAATCATCAAATTAATAATTAAATTAGATCAAACTCATACCAAAGTGTCAAGTTAAATCCTTAAAATATTTCAGTAAATAAATAAATAAATGTGAAAATCTTAGGGTCATGGCAAATAAAACTATATAACATATGCTCAAGGAGCACAAATGAGCCTTCAAAACTGTAATATCCCCAAATTTGTGCTAACAAATTCCATGTATGATGTATTTACATTTGGAGAAAAGAAATAATGAAATTTTGGCAAAAGGTCAATTTTAATAGATTTTGCTAAAACTGAAACTTTTGAGATACATGTTGGCACAAAATGGGATATTTGTGTCTAACATCCAATTAATTTATTTGGGCAATTATTTTTGACCAAAATGGAATTTATAGAGGTGGATATAAATGGAATTATATAAAGTGAAATATTGCCCGAAATAATTATAAAAATCAATATTTGGAATTTATGGCCTATTTTCCCTAAAATTTAAAGAGAAATCGTAAGGGATAATTTTGGCCTAGAAATTTTAGAGACAATATTTTATGGCTTGGAGAAGCCAATTAAGGAAGAAAAGTCCTTATAAAGAATCAAGTTGCAAATAAAAATCTCACAAAGGATCAAATAAGATCATTTTAATATCTAATAGTTCCATTTTTATTTGACCAAAGTCGGATTGTATTTATTGAAGCCCGTTCATATACATCATTTTCGAACAACAAAACAATTGGAATGAGTATTCAATGGTAGGATTGTAAATAGTGACAAGTTGGTGTCTAATGATTTTCCATATGCTCTCACCGACTTTAATCTCATGTCTCTTTATCTCCAATTCCGTCAGATTAATAGATGAGAGAACGAAGAGCTTTTCACCGTATGAAAAAATGTGGTGGCAATTAAATATTATTAACTTAAGGAGTTGGGATTGAAATTACTTTTCAATTGAATTAAGACTTAGATAAGACCACCTGAAGATCTCTAAACACCTCATTTGTTTCGGTTGGAGTAAAAGAGACAGAGAGGGTCTAAAAAGGTGAAAAATAGAGAAGAGGAAGAGGAAGAAGAGATAAAGGAGAAAGAGCAAAGACAAATCCAATCATCAACTTAGGTAATCTTTTATCCTAACTTCTAATCTAAGTTTGGTTCTTCTAATTGAAGCTTGGTGTGGTCTCTAAGTCCTTGTTAACATTATAAACAGCTAAAGATAAACTGTTATAAGGTCAAGGGTGCCAAGCAAGGATTCAACAAGCAAATAATTCTTTGATATAGGTAAGGGATGAGTTTGGTGTTGTGGATGATGTTGTTAGCGTTAATTTTGTTATTCTGTAAATTGTTGAGAAACAAGAATGTAAGGGAAATTCTACCAAAATGTCTAGAACTTTGGAAAAGGTTATTTACGATCAAATCTATGATTAGAGAATATTAGATGGTATTATAGTTGGGGAATGGAAGTTGCAAGACCATTTTGTCATCCATGGTCTGTTTTGGTTTGGGCAGGGCGAGAGGAAGGAGTGTGATTTTACTAATTCTAATTCTTCCATTGTGTTCAAAATGCAAAATTGTGTTGGGTAGAGGTTTGGTAGGGATTCTGGAAGCTTCGGGATTGAATTGTACCAAAATCTTGAAATCTCCCATGAAAACCCTGTGCAAGAAGTGAGGTTGCGAGGTATGTTTTGGATAGTAAATGATGGATAATTTCCATGAAATTCTGCAAGCTTAAAGTAGACATAATAAGCTTTAATTTGATAGGTAGCTTGTAAGTTTCTGAAATATGTACAATTAATTATGAATATTTGAAGTTGACCCCTGAATTTGGACTTTATCTGCAACCAGCGAGGGTAATTTTGGAGTCTGGGAAAAACCTGCATGTGATTGGTCTTGGAAAGTATTTTTAATCAAAATGACACATATTAAGGGTCACATAGCTTTTTGAACCACTCCAATTGGATTTTTCTAAAATTAGTTATGAAGTTTTGAAGATCAGTCAGTGTTTGCTGGAAATCCCTGAAAATGACGAAAATAGAGGGAATATAAGCTCATATTACATTCCTTAATAAGAAAAGGAAATTTAGTAAATATGGACACATGAATTGGGCTTATTTTAAATTATCAAAAGGGAATATTTATTGAGGTGTATTTAATCATAATTATATTTTATTATTATAGGTCTAATTGTGATATCTTGCGCTGGGGAAACCATTTTTATTTGTGGTCGACTATTAGATAGTAACCTTAATCCTCATATACTCTATGTGACTTGTGTATGTATGTTTTACCATGTATATTGCATACATTTGGTTATCATTTATTTCCAAGCGCTCTGGAACCGGAACATGCTGTGTGCAAGAGGGGCCTTGTTGTCTGCCGTGCCCGGCAGTCTGTGCTATGTGCTATTAAGACTGCTAGTTCCGGATTTGGCTGTGTGCCTTGCTGTGTGCATGATACTGAATGCTATGTGGTTTGTGTTTTTATTCTTGGCTTTCTTACATGCATTGTTATACATTTTATATGAGATTAACGATTACTCGGGATTCAATTATGAGTCCCAACCCCTTTTAAGCCCTCTGGCAGTTCATCTAGGTCTGAGCAGGGAGACAAAGGTAAGGCTCCGGAGCTGGACTAGTGTGGTGGAGGATGTTGGTGATTACTTTTGGATATTTATTTTGGTCTCCCTTATGACTGTAATTTCTTATAATTATTTTGGGAACCGTGATGTGGGATGACTGTATATTTAATCCCTCTCGGGAAATATATCTTCTCACATTTTACCTTACCAATATATAGTTGTCCAAACTGGTGCATGCTCTACTACTAATAATCTAATAAATAACGTAAATTAATCTGAGAAAATTATTTAAAATTGAATAAAAAGTAAAGGATCACACTACCCGCCTTCCGAAAGGGCGAGGCCGATAGGTGTATTACAAAAACTCACTCCATAGGTGTCTTCCCTTGCTTCCTACTAGAATAATCACCTGAAAAATATTAATATATAAGGATTAGATTCCTCTCTTAGTAACTACTAAAAGTTTCTACCGTACACAAACAAACCATATATGTTTTAAAAGAAGGAACTATAGCTACCCTCCTTAAAAGAACACAACTAATGGGGTGTCACATGTCCCACATCTCCAATGCAATCTAGGCCAAAGGAAAACATCGAATAAGGGGCCCTAACAAGTGCCATACACTGTGCTCCAAGTGATAGCATATCATGGTAAAAGATCTCACTATACAAGTTCCTCCTTACTCCGACTCATCACAAATACAACTGACATGACAATTATATTCAGTCACCATTAAATATACACTAGTTGAAAAATCGTTTTTAAGACTGGGTAAAAATGACTTTTTAGACCGGTTTTAGATTCGTTCTCGATTGAAAAGTAATGAATTGTACATTCTCCCTTCTCTCACTCTAATATAATATTGAACCATTATTTATAGAAGTAAAAGAAATGTGCAAATGAGGGGGTTAAGGAATGCTCCTTTAAGACCAAATAAAGCATAACTGAGAAGGATAAAGGAAAACCACTGGAAATATGAAACTTTCTCTATATCTTACAAAACAAGAACACAAAGACAGCGACATTTTAGCAAACATAAATTCCCTCATTGATCTGGCCTAAGCATAGGCATCCAAATGAGAATGATTTGATCATTTAACATATCACATTGCTATGCCGTAAGTTTTTCACTAATATTGCAGTAAAAACCAGAGCATAATATTCTCAAGGAAAAATTTAATTCAATTGAAGAACAGCATTATTAAGAACATCGGTAATGTATACCAACACAAGAACATATTACATATCTGCACAGGTTGTTAACTAAAGCAAAAAAAAGGCCAAAAAAAAAATGAACTCACCAAATCTTCTGGAGTAGTTTGAATCCGACAAAATTGTTCCCAAGTCTCTTCATCAATATATGTATACTTGCTGTAATGATTAGGACGAGACTCATCATCTTTAACCTCGATATGCACATATTTGTTAAATAGGTTTGTCTTAAACTTCCTCTAGCATTAAGCGTAGTACGAAAATGTCTTCTTTATCAAGTTTTCACTTTCAGGAACATCATATGTGAGCTGGATATTGTCCAAAATATGATTATTTAAACCTTCATTGACATTTCTCCACTCATCTATCAAGATGCTCGACTTATTGCATGTTAGGAGGACGAAAAAACTCCTATATCGGCTTGCATTATGGCCCTTAGGTATCCAATATCTATCAAATTGAATCATGGCCTAGGGGAATCTCTCTTAATCGTGTGCCTTTTCCACCACTCCGTGAAGACAGGTTACCAGGCTTACTTTGAGATGTGTTAGGCTGGCTCTAATTTGCACTAATAGGTGGCGTGCCTTGAAAAGGACTTGATTCACTTTGACCCTTATTTTCGTGATTGGAAGAGAGGTTCAGAGAGGTGGTGGAGAGGCAAATGCCTAAGGGAATGCTAGAGTAATAGAGGATGTTGGTGGTGGGCGATGTTCAGAGAGAGCAATTTCAATTTTTGGTGCAATGAAGAGAGGATACACTGAACGAGATATTATTTGAGGCTAACATTTAAGATCGGTTATGCTCAATAACCGGTCTTAAAAGTATTTTTTATTTTTTTATTTTTTCCTTACCTTTTAAATCGGTTATTATTAACAACCGGTCTTTAAAAGTTTCATCTTTTAGACTAGTTAAACATAAAAACTAGTCTTAAAAGTAATCGACAATCGACATTTTATTTTTTTAGATCAGTTGTTTGGGAAACCAATCTAAATAATATCTTTTAGACCTCATATTATAGGAACTGGTCTAAAAAGTTCTTCATAGTTACGAAATCACTGGTCATATTTTTTATACTTGATCCTCTATATTTGGTTTAAATGTGTCGGTCTAAAAGCCTTTTTTTGCATTAGTGATACTATTATTAAAAGACAATGTATAATAAATCATGCTTCCATTCGTATTAAATATCATCACATATTCACACATGCCTAAAAGGAAACAATACTCCAACATACATTAATTATAATTAAATTATTAACTATGTGAATAAAGTAAGTTACTTGTAACCTTACTTACTTGAGAATTTACAACACACACACACACACACACACACAATTCAGTCCATTTTTTTTTTTAATAAAAGATGGTTATTCACAATCATACACAATTTAAAAGTATATGGAAGAATATTCAGAGTTACCTCTACTCTCTAACTCCAACACAAGAGCTACTCCAAAGCTCTCAATAAGAATCTACAAATCTCACACATAAATATATACTAATATACCAATTAAAACTATTATAAAGCTACTCTAAAACTTGAGTATAGTTTTAAATCTACCCTCTAAAAATTTAACTTAGCTATCTAGACCAAGCTATTCCCTATTAAAATACATGTCTAACTGAAAAGAGAAATTATCTTGTTTATGTATTAAAATACTTGAACATGAGAACCGAATACATTTAATTATTTATCTGTTGCTAGTACAAGGCATTTGTCATAAAAGTATATATAAGAAGGAGTTTTGAGAACAGGAGCTAATGAATATATATGTAGAAAGAGAGAAAGATATATGATGAGTCTAGTGCTGGAAAAGGGGAGACCTACTGTCATAATAGGTGAAGAAAAGGACAATGGATGTGAAAAGGTTTATGAATTAAGGACATGTAGAAACGACACATACATACATACATATAATATTGCATTATTGATTAAGAAAAAAAGGTGGGAAGCTAAGGAAACTGAAACATGGAAGATGGGAAATAAAGAAAAATGGGGTAGTGGGTTCATCATGTAACACCCCAAAATTCCATACTTCAAAATGTGTCGGTTGACACTTGGTTTTATAAAAATCAGCAAAGTTTGAGGTGCTACCACTCAGAGTATTGCGGAAACGGAGAGCATGTACTAACAATTGGAGAATGAGTATCTGATATAAAATACCCAGACATATGATGATGTCTCAACATAAACTGATACATAAAATAATCTCGAAGGAATATTCATGTGATACAATATTACAGGACTTGTATAATTACAACTCTTCAATAGTAACTATACAATCTTAAACCAAGCCTTAGGTAGACTTGGGGCAATTAACCTAACTCGCTTAATCAAACAATTTGGCCAGGCAGGTGTCTAGTGGAAGTCTCCCCGAATTCACGGCGACTGAACCACATAGACGAACCCTTTTTAGACACCAAATGGTTTGAAGTAACCTTATTAGATTCATGCCAGAAGGTAGGCTCTGTTAAACTTCTTCCAGCATTTGCTTTGACCGGTACCTCTTCACAACTCTGTCCATCAGTGCCTCTTCACGGCTCCATCTACCGGTGCCCTTTCATGGCTCCGTCTATGTCATCTTCTTAGATCCTGGTTCCTTCCCTGAACCTTTAGTCATGGCTGACATTCAATTGAATTGAATCTCAGGTAACAGTTAACCTCATATGAAAAGTATAAACAATATATATGACAGATATTCACAGTTTGGAAAACAATCAATCATAAATCAACCAATCATATCAAAGCCATACAAGACATGTGAGAGTTAAAGTTACTGTACGCAAACGTACCTTTCACCATGTAATGGCCAAATGTCCTACCTTTTGATCCGACTCCGGACCTCCCGGATATCCTATACGTTATCGTCGGATTATTATATGATATTTGATAAATATCATATTGCTTAGAATAATATCCTAAGAGTTTAATTTACCTTTCTACCCTTGGTTGATTTATTATTACAACTTTGCCCTCACATTTTTTTTTAAAAAAAAACGCTATGCTGAATTGCTGGGCAGAATTTTTGGTTAACTTCACAAAATCATAATTAAATCTACAAAACTCAAAACGAGGATCCGTAAAATTCCTCGGAATCCTTAGGATGTCTATTTTCAATGAAAAATACTTAGTTTTACCCATAATTTATGAAATATTCCCATTTTTCATTTTTCTCAACGTTACCCAGAATTTTTTCCAGAAAACATAGCCCAACTTTGAGAATTTTTATCTCACTGTACAGAGCTCAATTTAGCACATTCTTGGCATTTTTGAAAATTCCTATATGTCTACTTTAACCATGAATGTTCTCAGAATTTTAGAACCTCATCTTTAACATAAAATACTGGCATTTCTACCCCGACTTCAGGAAACGCTAACCGATAAGATTTCGCCGAGCTTCGCTACTTTGATCATAATCTTTTGAAATTTTGCTATACCATCTCCTTCATCACATTTTCGAAATAATAATATTTTTAACTACAAAAACATGATAACTAAAATATATTTAAAAGACTAAAGACTAAAATCACAAAATAACTAAGAACTTGAAAGCTTAAGCTCAAGAACTTACCCGGAATTTTGCACCTCCTTTCTCCCGACTCTCACTCACTCTTTCACTCTTAGAATCAGATTGCTACTTGCTATCTTGGTGCGAGAAAATATGAAGAGCCAAAGGCCTATTTATAGCAATTTTTGGGTTAACTACCTAACAACTTTTATTCATTCTTAACCCTTGGATTAAACTTAGTTGAGAAGTTTAAATCTCATCCTTACACCTACTCAAAACTGACTTCACACTCCTCTCTCCCCTTTCTCTCTCTTCCATCATCTTTTTCCTTACTTCTTCAAGAAGTAAAGTGCGATCTTCTGTGTAAGTTTCTTTCAACTGAGTCTTCGGTTTTACTTTAACGAAATTCATTTTTGGTTGCCTGATCAATCACTATTACTTTTAAATTCTGAGTAAGCTTTTTGATTAGTAGTTGGATATCCAAATTTATGGTCTAATTAGATTCCTCTGGTTGTACTAAGCTTATTCTTCAACGTTTGCAAAAATAGCCTTTACTAGGCTTACTTTCGAGGTTAAATTATGTGGGTTCAAGATAAGTCCTTATATTTTCTCCAGGGTTCCTACTTCTTCACAACTATTTAAATTTGTATAAATTCTCACTTTATTTGTTGTTTTGAGTTTTTACCGTGTACATCGGATATTTACTGGATTTCAAACCATTATCCAATTTACTCTAGGATTTCAAACTTTATCAAATTTGCTTTAATTTTTTTTCTCTCTCACACACACTAGACTCACAACCCTCACAACATTTGCACACTCATAACACTCTCTTACTTGCACACACACACATACACAACTCTTTTCTCATTGGTGGATTTTACTTCACAAGGATTCCACTTTATGAAATTGAATTAAGGCCTTAGGATTTAGCTTTATGAGGTTTAATCCTAGCCGTCCATAACTAATCTCAATTAATATTCTTAATTAGTTGATTTAATTAATTATGAACATCTAATACAATTACTTTAATTATTGCAAATTCATTGTCCATTAATTGTTGGCAAATTTTCTCTCTAATTGGATTAATTATTTTCTCACAATTTTTGGGTTTACTTTGGTCATTTATGCACCATGCATTAATTTAATAATCATACGGCAACTTATGGTCCCTAAAATAAAATTGGATTCTTGCCTCTTTAAATTCCAAGGAAAATAAACAAATAAATTACTAAAATTAGAGACAACATACTTTCCTATTTTAAATAGGTATTATTTTGCCAAACTATAATATTCAAGAGAAATATGAATTTTGGGGTTTTATACCATTATTTTAATTAGTGCAAATTTAATTGCCTCCTAATTGTGGTTAATTCCCTTTAATTAATTCAAGTGGTTTCATAACACTTCCTTGATTATTTTGATTACCTTAATTCTTAGAGAAAATTCCCTAACTTTAACGAAATATGTTACTCAATTTTGAGACCACATATTCACCTATTTTTAATAGGCACTATTTATCAAAATATAATATTTATGATAAATATGAATTTTAGGGTATTACATTCCCGCCCCCCCCCGATTAAATAAAATTTCGCCCTCGAAATTTGAACATATAAACTCGAAAGGTCATCTAGACCTCCATTCTTATTCATTCTCTATGCATGCTCACCTAGCACGCATCCTACTATTTAAAAGTCTCATTTATCTTGTGCCCGGTATAGTACTCAATTACGGGACTTGGTTGGTCTATTCTCACAAGACTTGGTTACATAGGCCTCACTGCCTGACTTATTTTAGCCTCTTGCCTTAACACATATTGGCCTTCCGGCTCAATCTATTACCACAACATTGGAGATTCTAGCCTTACTACCTAGGAATTCATCCTTAGGCCTTAGGCATCTTAACTACTACCCGGTACAAATGTTTTGCTAATCTTAAGATGTATTCTAGACATAGTTATTATGACAATCAACATTTCACACGAAAGCTAAGTATCACCGGTCTTATGTTCTAGGGGCACCGCCCGTGCACACTTGCACACTAGGTCTTATTGCCTCGGGCCTTTTCCCGTCTATTTCATCTGAGCCTCTCCCATTCAAGCTCTCAGACTACTTTCACTTGCTTAGCACCATAGCTGACAACTACTATCTGGCTTAACTGGTTCAGTATTCTAGACCTTTCTAATAGTTCCTGTTCCTATGTCGAAATTTCCAACTACACCGCTTTTCAACACAATGGCATCGACAACCATGTCACCATTACTTAGAATCATTTTGTTGTCTTATTTTCAAATTTTCACACACTGAAAATTTTCTCGTGGTCTCAAAGACATTTCACAATCCACACTATACAAAAAGTAATAGTTCTATCATATTTTCAAATTTAATCGCTACCAACACCATTTGTAAAAACACATTCACTACCGAAACAGTTTCAAAAACTTTTACTACTGGCACATATCTTTGAGGGAGATAATTTCATTCTACAAAATTTTACAATTGAGAGTACACACCACCATTTTAACCATTTGGTACAGTGAGCGCCCTCTCCCAATCCCCAAATCCGGTCTCTGTATTAGCAGCACCATCAAACAAAGTGTCTCTGTGGCCCCCATACTCCTTGGCAACTTAAGGTACGTCAGCCACTAGTTTTACGCACCGCCTCACGGTCAATGCAACCAAGTCCCTCATTCAGAGTACGCCTGGCCATGTCAGGTAAGAGTTCGTCACAGAATCACACTGTGAAAACCCCCGATCATGGTTAAGGCTAACTAGTTCTGCTACCTTTCATCAATGTAGGATCGTCCTTCGTCCCTCCCATAAGAGACCCAGTGTTCACACTGGCACATTAAGTTCTACTAGACAAAACATACGCCCTCGGAGAAATACTATGGATTGGGTGCGTTCACTGCTGGTGTGATTTTCATTATCTCAAACGAAATCCCTCAAAAACCCTTTGTTCAAAAAGATCATTTATCAAAGACCAGCGATTTCAAACACTTTAGAACATCTGGCAAGACCCAGCAAACCGTGTATATTTACAACCGTTTCTGGCCTCTCAGTTACGTACGAACTTTACCACAACACAATTGAAAACTCAGTTTCAAACTCTAGGTTCTAACAAAACCCCTTTTATAAGACAACATCATTTCAAAATAACCATCACTGTGATCTCAAATTCTGTTGAAAACATTTCTTTCGAACACTCAATTTCAAAAATTCACAAGTTCGAAAATTCAATTCCGAAAATTCAATTTGTAAACCTTACTCAGGAACCAGACAACTAACCTTAGAAGATCATTACTAACTAAACGCATTCGGACCTCTGTCCTTGGCTACTCAAGCCATCCGTAGAATGCTTAGTCTGTTCTACTTTAATATTTCGGCTATTTCAAACATCGCCCGCTATCCTTGGGTTTCATAAACTTTTTAGGACACTTCTCGTATTTGTCGTCTGACAACTGTGGGCTTCTGCCAGCCTATAGACACAATATACGCTATACAGCACTGGAGCAACTCATGGCGATATACTGGATTACGTAAACCTTTTCTCTATGGAAACCTATTTGATGTGAGACTCATTATAATGTACTTACCTTGAGAATTGATACACTGGTAGCCCTACTCCATGGTTAGTGGTCATGGTGGCTACACTCTACGGTTCGTCGTCACGGTGGCCCTGCTCTACGGCACTTTACTCGGTACTTCACTCAGTCTTCTCAGACTGGTCAACCTCTCCGATTAGCATCCTCTGTAGGTAGACCTCCTTGATCAGAACTCCCCGTAGGTTAGCCATCCCCGATCAAACTTCACATGAGTAGTTTCAGTTGATCGTCTCTAAATCATTATAACGAGAACTCAGATCTTAACAGGTTCCTAACCTTTAGTGATTTCATACTTTACTGTCTCTATTTCTCATCATCTCATCTAGGGTCATTCTATTCATAGACTTTCACTATCAGTCTAGCTCCAGTCAACAACCTTATCTCAATTTCATCTATTGGTAACTACCTACTTCTTGGGGAGTCTATTAACATCTCTATGGTTATTGGTCCCACCCTGAAACCATAACTTGTGGTCACTGAGGTTTTAGCTATCGTTGGGTTCCGTTAAGCAGGAACTAACCCTAAGGCAACCTCACTCACATTTTCTCAGGGTCCTACCCTCAGGTACTGGAACCTAGGCAATGCTCAGTCATACATTGACCTAAGCACTGTCTCTGCTTTGGTTAGATTTACTTTATCTATTCTCATGGTATTCCAAAGGATTACTATGTTTCATACCTCTAGGTATTTAGGCTTTAGCTCAAAGGATGTCAAATCCTCCACCTACCTCATAGGGATCACTATCCTGAGGTTTCTCTCGTCTAAGCAAGATTAACTTCATAGTATCTATCGGATCTGGGTACTAATACCGGTACACATACCACTGCATACCGACAACTCTCATAGGTACTAGTGCGGCATAACTACCTCCCCAGAAATAATGGTTACCTTCCCTTCTCTATCTGCTGCACCCTTTTATGTAATGGACCACCACCGTCAAGGACTCAATCAAAGACCTTAGTCCCCGGAACCAAGTTCCGTTGCACGCATAGTGTCCGGCCTTTACAAGGCAGGGATTGTCCCCTTAAGGTAACTTAGTAGGTTACAGTTCCTACAAGGAAACTAAATCAATAGTCACTGTCTACAGGAAAACCTAAGTAGTACCGACTTCTCCGTACCACTTCCCTTGAAACACTCTTTGGGCGGGATTTAACTCGGACTCCGATTTCTATATCAAAAGCCCTAGAGTTTAGCAACGAACCCATATTCTCGTGCCATCTACTCAATCTCGAGTCTTAGTTTAACCAAACCCTAACCCTTTTCCTTAGGGTATATGTCCTTTCGTATCACAATACCGGTATCATATCGATACTAACCTAGATGTCCAAACCATGCTCTGAGACTAGCTCTGATACCAAAGTGTAACACCCCAAAATTCCATACTTCAAAATGTGTCGGTTGACACTTGGTTTTATAAAAATCAGCAGAGTCTGAGGTGCTACCACTCAGAGTATTGCGGAAACGGAGAGCATGTACTAACAATTGGACAATGAGTATTTGATATAAAATGCCCAGACATATGATGATGTCTCGACATAAACTGATATATAAAAATAATCCCGAAGGAATATTCATGTGATACAATATTATAGGACTTGTATAATTACAACTCTTCAATAGTAACTATACAATCTTAAACCAAGCCTTAGGTAGACTTGGGGCAATTAACCTAACTCAGTTAATCAAACAATTTGGCCAGGCCGGTGTCTAGTGGAAGTCTCCCCGAATTCACGGCGACTCACTGACTGAACCACATAGACGAACCCTTTCTAGACACCAAATGGTTTGAAGTAACCTTATTAGATTCATGCCAGAAGGTAGGCTCTGTTAAACTTCTTCCAGCATTTGCTTTGACCGGTACCTCTTCACAACTCCATCCATCGGTGCCTCTTTCGGCTCCATCGACTTTGGTGCCCTTTCATGGCTCCCTTCTACGTCATCTTCTTAGATCCTGGTTCCTTTCCCCGAACCTTTAGTCATGGCCGAGATTCAATTGAATTGAATCTCGGGTAACAATTAACCTCATATGAAAAGTATAAACAATATATATGACAATATTCACAGTTTTGAAAACAATCAATCATGAATCAACCAATCATATCAAAGCCATACAAGACATGTGAGAGTTAAAGTTATTGCACGCGAACGTACCTTTCACCGTGTAATGGCCAAACGTCCTTTTGATCCGACCCTCCTGGATATCTTATACGTTATCGTTGGATTATTATATGATATTTGATAAATATCATATTGCTTAGAATAATATCCTAAGGGTTTAATTTAACTTTCTACCCTTGGTGGACTTATTATTGCAACTTTGCCCTCACATTTTTTTTTAAAAAAAAAACGCTATACTGAATTGCTGGGCAGAATTTTTGGTTAAATTCGCAAAATCATAATTAAATCTACAAAAATCAAAACGAGGATCCATAAAATTCCTTGGAATCCTTAGGATGTCTATTTTCAATGAACAATACTTATTTTTACCCAGAATTTATGAAATATTCCCAGTTTTCATTTTTCTCAACGTTGCCCAGAATTTTTTCCAGAAAACGTAGCCCAACTTTGAGAATTTTTATCTCACTGTACATAGCTCAATTTAGCAAGTTCTTGGCATTTTTGAAAAGCCCTATATGTCTACTTTAACCATGAATGTTCTCAGAATTTTAGAACCTCATCTTTAACATAAAATACTGGCATTTCTACCCCTGACTTCAGGAAACACTAACCGATAAGATTTCGCGAGCTTCGCTACTTTGATCATAATCTTTTGAAATTTTGCTATACCATCTCCTTCATCAAATTTTCGAAATAATAATATTTTTAACTACAAAAACATGATAACTAAAATATATTTAAAAGACTAAAGACTAAAATCACAAAATAATTAAGAACTTGAAAGCTTAAGCTCAAGAACTTACCTGAATTTTGCACCTCCTTTCTCCCGACTCTCACTCACTCTTTCACTCTTAGAATCAGATTGCTACTTGTTATCTTGGTGCGAGAAAATATGAAGAGCCAAAGGCCTATTTATAGCAATTTTTGGGTTAACTACCTAACAACTTTTATTCATTCTTAACCCTTGGATTAAACTTAGTTGAGAAGTTTAACTCTCATCCTTACACCTACTCAAAACTGACTTCACACTCCTCTCTCCCCTTTCTCTCTCTTCCAACATCTTTTTCCTTACTTCTTCAAGAAGTAAAGTGCGATCTTCCCATGTAAGTTTCTTTCAACTGAGTCTTCGATTTTACTTTAACGAAATTCATTTTTGGTTGCTGATCAATCACTATTACTTTTAAATTCTGAGTAAGCTTTTTGATTAGTAGTTGGATATCCAGATTTATGGTCTAATTAGATTTCCCTGGTTGTACTAAGCTTATTCTTCAACGTTTGCAAAAATAGCCTTTACTAGGCTTACTTTCGAGGTTAAATTATGTGGGTTCAAGATAAGTCCTTATATTTTCTCCGGGTTCATACTTCTTCACAACTATTTAAATTTGTATAAATTCTCACTTTATTTGTTGTTTTGAGTTTTTACTTGTACATCGATATTTCTTGGATTTCAAACCATTATCCAATTTACTCTAGGATTTCAAACTTTATCAAATTTGCTTTAATTTTTTTCTCTCTCTCACACACTAGACTCACAACCCTCACAACATTTGCACACACACACACTCACAACACTCTCTCTCTTACTTGCACACACACACATACACAACTCTTTTCTCATTGGTGGATTTTACTTCACAAGGATTCCACTTTATGAAATTGTATTAAGGCCTTAGGATTTAGCTTTATGAGGTTTAATCCTAGCCGTCCATAACTAATCTCAATTAATATTCTTAATTAGTTGATTTAATTAATTATGAACATCTAATACAATTACTTTAATTATTGCAAATTCATTGTCCATTAATTGTTGGCAAATTTTCTCTCTAATTGGATTAATTATTTTCTCACAATTTTTGGGTTTACTTTGGTCATTTATGCACCATGCATTAATTTAATAATCATAGGGCAACTTATGGTCCCTAAAATAAAATTGGATTTTTGCCTCTTTAAATTCCAAGGAAAATAAACAAATAAATTACTAAAATTAGAGACAACATACTTTCCTATTTTAAATAGGTATTATTTTGCCAAACTATAATATTCAAGAGAAATATGAATTTTGGGGTTTTATACCATTATTTTAATTAGTGCAAATTTAATTGCCTCCTAATTGTGGTTAATTCCCTTTAATTAATTCAAGTGGTTTCATAACACTTCCTTGATTATTTTGATTACCTTAATTCTTAGAGAAAATTCCCTAACTTTAACATAAATATGTTACTCAATTTTGACACCACATATCCACCTTTTTTAATAGGCACTATTTATCAAAATATAATATTTATGATAAATATGAATTTTAGGGTATTACACATCATATATAGACACCAATGGAAGGAAGGCATCTGGGGTCTTGAGGGGGGTGTGTGTGTGCAAAGTATATATACACACTCTCACCACAACATTGGTAGTTGAAAAGGGGTGTGTGTAACATCCCAAATTTTGGAATTAGGAAATTAGAAATATTGAAAGGGAATGTATTGTGAAGGTTTGGCCTACAAATAATTATATACTGAACAATTAGAATGTGAGGCCTATTTTCATTGAATTTGGGAAAAGAATAAATTAATGGAATATTTGAAAGGGATAAGCTTTGGCTTAGAAATTTTAGAATCAATAATTTATGGCCAAGAGAAGTTAATGGAGAAAGGAAAACTCTTATATAAGATAAGGATATGTTAATTAGAATTTTAGAGAAGGGAATTGATGAAGTTTAATGGAAGGAGAAAAGCTTATCATGAGTTTATTTTAATTGATGGATTCCCTAAGCGAATTATGATTGATCTCTAATATCCATCAAAAGAAGTCATGTGGTCCCCTTGGTCCAGCGCATAAGAGACCATAGCATCTATTTCTCCATTAAATCATTAGGGACAGAAGAATTATTTGGGCAAAGAAGTCATGGGCCCCTCATGCTGGACACTTCAATTTAATATTCATTATTAAATGGATAAGTACAGACGCAACATCATTTGGAAAGCAAGGCACACGTACAGCTCCTTTAATGTTCAAAACTCATTTCGGCCCATATATTTGAATTTACCCAACATCCAGAGTCCACTTCTTTTCCTTGAGTTCAGAAGCAACACAGCGCATAAACTTCCTGCAGCAGTTGTTATTCCTTCGGTCAAAGATACATATATTCCTATTCTTCATTTCCTACGGCCAAGAAACAAAACTAAAGCACAAACTTCCTAACCATAGTTATATCCATGTGGGCCAGAGAGGAAGATAACAGAGCCACCTGTTGAAAAAGTCACACGCGTTTTCTCATTAAACCGACACCTCACCTCTCTCATGCTCCACCACTCTTGTGTTTCGTTCATAACTGCTCCAATGCTTCTCATCGAAACTCGGCTTGTCACGCACCATCTACGGTTCCTCCCTTATCTGCAGCAACCCATGCTGTCTCTCTTAGAACTCAGTAGTCCGCCAAATACTCCTCTATTCCTTCTTCGCTCTTCTACAGAAACTGAGAGTGAAACCGTGAAGGAGGGCGTCAGATAGACAGAGAGTTGAGAGTAAGAGAGGACGAGACAGAGATGCTGAAGGTGAGCATGGAAGCTGTCGTTGAGAGCCAAGAACTTGCAGAGAGTGAAAGACCGAGAGAATGAGAGCAAGACAGAAAACAGAAATGAGAACGCAAAGAGAGAGAACAAGAAAGAAATCTTCAGAATCGAGAGGGATTGTTGGAAGAAGAAGAGTCAGGAGGCACTGCATACAGAAAAACAGAAACGCAGAAGTAAGACTTTGAAAGAGGAAGGAATTTGGGAAGCACGAGAGTTGGAAGAGAAAGAGTTTAAATGTTGCATGCAAGCTTGGATTCAAACAAGTGAAGGTGCTAAAGAGAATAAGAGAAGTTTAAGAACCACACATGCAGAATTGGGTTGAACAAGGTGAGTCCTTAAGCTTCACCCTTATCATTTATGTGATTTTCCAGCGACGTATTCAGAGTTGAAGCTTACGTAACATATTTTTGCTGCTGCATATGGCTCTGTTTTATGAGCATCGAGACAGAACTTGAGTGTAAGATTAAGGTTAAGGACTAAACCCATTCATCTCTGTTTTCTTTGGAGTGCAGAAAGGCGTCAGCTACAGTGAATTCGTGAATGAACAGTGCATGTGTGAACAAGATACATATGCTGATGCATTTCTGGAAACTAAGCTTGCTGCTGAAACAGTGAATTTTGAGCAAGGTAAAACCAGGGCAAACGAACTCCTTTGACCTTGAAATTTTGTGGATAATTAGTACACATCATACTCTTTAACATGAGCCAAAGAACACCCAAATCCGATTTGTACAATGAGAATTATGAATTTCCGAAGTTTGAAAGAAAAACAGGAAACTGTCAGTTTCCAGCAATGAATAGTGGATTTTGGGTTCACTTTTGAAATAGTAAATGATCTTGTTTCACTGTGTAATTTTCCAGAAATAAACTAGACATACCAAGGTTTAATTTAATAGGTCATAAGCCTTAATTAGAGTAGTATCCTGAGAGATACAAATTTGTGAATATGACTTATTAAACTGGAACCTTTTTCTGGACAGCGAAGAAAGAATGAAAAACTGGGAATGATACAGCAAGAAATAAGTCTGGTGATTATTTGTACATGAAACTAGACTTAACTAGTGACAGATAGAAATTCGAACCACCCCAATCGGAGTTCCGTAGAATTAATAATGATTTTTCGAAGTTAGGCCAAAATACTGATAGCTTTTAGCTACCATGCGAAATTAAGAAAGAAATGGCCAAAGGTAATAAGAATGAACTCCAAGGGTGTAAGAATGCCTATGAGGCAAAGATAAGCCATTAGGTATTTGTTTTACTTGGCTCTAATAATATGACCATATGATTAGGGCCATGAGAAGTCAAGAAGAAGAAGAATGAAAACGAATGAAAGATACTTCGAGCAACTCCGTAGTTGAAAGAGAAGGTGCACTGAGGACATAGGCTAAGGTAGTGGACTTACCCTACTTGCGTGTATTGATTTATCTGCTTGTGTGATAATATGCATGATTGCTTTACTTGCTTGTTTAACAGATTTGAATGGTTGAAGCTGTTTCTATTTATGCTATGGCCATGAGTATATTTTATGAAGCATTGTAGCATGCATAAATGTCATTATGTTAATATGAGCCTATGTAAGGCAAGCATATCATACACTAGCATTTATCTTACATGCATTGTTCGGTAATGTTTGCTACGAGATTCCCTGCAATCTCACCCCTACAACCAACCATTAGGCGGTGTGAGCACGATAGAGAAGTGTTGCGCCGCTGCAACGAGAATGGAGTGTCTCTTGACGACGACACCGAAGGGAGTGCTTGAAGTTGCCGTAGAAAGAATGAACAAAGCAGACACCCCGATAGCTATGACGATGGCCTTGAAGTATGTTGACGCTTCCGTACGAATAATATAGGGCCGGATGTCTAATTTTTGAGTTCGTGTTTTGGGAACGCTTCCGCATATGCCAAATTGAAAAGATCCAGATGGGTTGTTAGAATCACACTATCCGCCACCCGTAAAGGACGAGGCCGGTAGGGGTGTTACAGTGTGGGTTTGTATTTATGGAATAAAATGAATAAATAAATAATAAATAATATATAATAAAAGGATGAGATGAACATTGTGGATCTGGGGAAAAATAATATACACACATAACCACGTTTACAAACATCACAGTTGATAGAAATAAATATATATTTATATATATACGTACTCACACTCAGAAATGGGGTAAGTGAGGAAGTAGAGATATGTATTTATATAAACGGGTTAAGTATCATTTTTGTCACGGAAGTTTTGGCTAAAGAGTACTGGGTACCCAGATTTATTATTTGTTTTTTTGGTAGCAAAATTACCTCGAAAGTTAACAAAATGTAGCAATTTTGCTCCTCTGTTAATTTTGATTGTTAAGTTTAACTGATATACACATGTGACACCTAATGCTTGCCACATCATCAACCAAAATAAGTAATCATTGCCAACTCACCCAGTCTCCATATATCCCAACCCTCACTCTTACCGGTCGCCGCCCTCAGTTTAAAGAGAGCCATCCTTACTCTCATCGGCAGCCCATAAATCCCTCATAGCCACCGCCACCAACTAACTTCATGGTTGAAGATGATAGCTTACCTGGAGCACTTTGTTCACGGAACTGACAAAGAATCAAGGCCCGACGATGACTTCGTCGTCAGCCTCTCAAAAGTGCTTGAACTTGAAGGCACCATCGACTTTGCACCCAAAGACATGGCTGGTAAAGATTTTGGAGGCTTGCAGTCTATGAAGCCCTTGTCCCTCATTAGGACGGCCGCCGCTGATGACATCTCTCGAGTCTTCAAAGCAACGTCCACTCAATTAACGACCAGGCTATGGTCGATCAAGGCATCGTCCTGGACATGAGCAACATTAAGGAGAATATTCACATGGTGTGACCTAGTAATGGCTCAGCTTACATCGACGTTTCGATAGAGGCATTATGGGAAGACGTCCTGAAACTATTTGTCAGGTTGGGCTGGCCCTAAGGTCATGGACAAATTATCTGGGGTTAACAATTAGAGGGATACGTTCTAATGATGGCGCCAAGCCTTCTGGTCAACGACTTGCGAGAGCGATGGTTGGGATAGAGATTAAGTGAGTTGGCAAGGAAGAGGGAGAGAGAAAAGAAAGAGTTACAATGAAAACCAGTGAGTAGGCAAGCATTAGGTACCACATGTACATGTCAATTAAACTTATAGTCCAAATTAACGGAGTGTCAAAATAGCTATGTTTTGTAAACTTCTAAGACAGTTTTGCTTAAAAAAAACTTCTAGGTACCTAGTGCTCCTCAACTAAAGCTTCCAGGGTAAAAATGATACTTAACCCTATATAAACGGCACAAACTGTCCAACAGTTAAAGAGAAGGGAATGGGTATGAAAATTGAACAAAATAGGCACACACAGAGAAAAATAGTGTAGAAAGAGAGTTAGTTGACAAGATAATCATTTTTTTATCCAGTAGAGAAAGCAAAGCACGGACCCCTTTACATTACATAATTTATCATATACTTAACAAGACTAAAACTTTTAGTTGCCGGTATCTACCTCCTTGCCCTTGAAGTCATGTCCGCTGTTGTGGACCACATTATAAATCTATGGAAAGGGTCGAGATTCATATCATCTCATTAGTAACCGTCTATGACTCATATAAAATGCATACGCTAAACATGGTAGTCAACCATCAAATGTACATACAACACGTTAAATATTAATTTAGATATAAACATGATATACAACATCGACTACAATCATAAGACCTAAACGGTCCATTCCTATAGTGATGGGTATTCAACTAGGCCTCTACCCTTCTCATCAAAATGCTTAATAGGGTTTGGGACCTAAGGACCCACTAGTCCTCTAGGTTTTACTTTCTATCTCATGTTCACAACACAAGTAACACAATGATTCACACATGCATATAAAGGCATACATAGTATGTGAGAGAAAAGTTACTACCTTGAATCCTTTCCAACTCTTGATCTTGTTCCCAGTTTCTTGGATGTCACATATAGATATCAAATCCTATAAATTAATATTCACAGACGGACAAGTTATTACTTATCCAAGTTCTTCAATATCTTAAGATACTAGGGCTGATTATCTTTAATGTTAGTGTATTATGCAAAAGAGGTGGTTATTTTCCTACACTAACATTATGTGCTCATCTTGATCCTTGAAGTTAACTTTTATTACCATTTGTCCTAATGTACTTTATCCTTGGTCATCCATCTTATTACAATTCGCCCAAGTGTTTGACCATATCTCTACCCTTGGATTTCACTCTTGTTACCTTTCAACCCTAGTGATAACACTTATGTCTACCCTTGCCTACTACACCTATCCATCATTCAAGTCATTATCACATTTTGCATAGTAACCTACATTGCTCAATTTTTCACTTAAATTTGAAAAATCATAACTTACTCTTCAAACATCCAAATGGTGTGGTTTAAAGTTCTATGTAAAGATCTTTAACTTCTTTGTATGGAAAAAATATTACTTACTGCCACTTATATACACAATTATCCAGAACTCCTCAATTAAACAAACTGTTCAAGTATCAAAAAATATGACATTTAGTGCCCAAACTTTAAAAATTCCTATCTTTCAATCTACTAACCCAAATGATACAAATTATATATCAAATTAAAGATTGGAATGTCTTTTCAATATGAAAAATATCACAGTCGTTGTTCATGTTTTGATATTCAACATTTTGTGACAACCAGACTATCTCCAAGAAAACGTAATTTGGCAGCCCTATACTTAAATTCCCATCTTAGGACTTTCTATCCAATTCAACCTATATACTTTACATAGCCTATTCCCACACAATTTTACGTGTAGAATCCATTTCTAACCTCAAATTTAATAAAATCCAATTCCTTCCTTAGAAAAACACCAAGTTTTTCTCCACCTTCTCTCCTCTTTCTTTTTCCTTTGAAATATATGGTGGCTAGGGAGTCTTGCACTTTAATTCCACATAATTCCAAGTGTTTACATCTTAAAGTTCCATGTGTCCAAGTGACTAAATCTCATGATGCCAAGTGTCCTTAAAGCATCTTCTTTCCCTTTTCTCTCTCTTATAAGGCGCCATTTTATGTCAAAGTAAAGGGAGGCTTGATGAGTTCCCGTAACTCCTAGGTTCAGTGTTCGGAAAAGTCAAGTACCCAACCGAACCGAAGACTAGTAGATTCCTCGAACTCAAGCTTTAGGTGGCGTATCCGGAGATGCCAACACAAAAGTGATCTTGTACTTTGTCATAATGAGATGACAATTGTCATATTCCTATGGAGCCAGCACAAAAGTTGTGTCATCATTAGCTATCATGACCTACTTTATTAAAGCTACATTATCGATGCTTACTCGGGATTCTACTTGGATTGCGGCACATATACCGTGGCTCACCAAACGACACCAAGTTTTTGTGTGTGTGTGCCCCACATGGCGCCACTTACCAGTGTTTTTTCCAAAGACACGGGTACAAATGTCTGCTCCTGGAAATGTCATGTGCACACTTATACCAACATATTTTGCGTGTCCAATCGTCCTATACCTCATGACATAGCTGGTTGACATCTTTCTACCAACCCAATGGCATCGTATATGTGTTATGTGCCTTCTGCACTAACACTTTAATCCTACTTCCTACGTATACTGGGCCCTTTGCCCGGTAGAGCCGAATCACATAGTCCCTGATAGTCTTTTTATCTTTCAACATTCTTGAGACTCTTCCCGAACTAGACTTAGTTGTCTACCTGATACAGGCTAATCCTCAAGTATCTATGCCCAAAATTCAGGATATTACAATGGAAGGCAAACGAAATGAAGAAGAGAAAAGAAAACAAACCTGATAGTGCAGCACCTAGGATTATTGAAAGAGTGAGAGAATATGGTATATATAAGAGAGAGAATTAGGGTTTGCACCTCTTATTAAAATAATAATTTCCTTTAAATAATAATTATATATATTTATTCTCTCTCTTCTTTCTTTCGTTGTTACTTTTTTCACATATAGAACCAAGTTATTTTATGAAGATATTTCACCTACACATTTATTTATTGGTATACTTTTATGTCTATATATTTCATAATAATAAATCCTTTTTTAAAAAAAAAAAATATCACTTCTCATAAATCGCTTCATACTATTTAATTATTTAGTTCCTAGTCCAAAAATTTACTCTCTAAGTCCTAAAAATTTAAGGATGTTACCGTCCTCACCATCCTCAATCGTAAGGTTCAAATATATTTATTTAAAAGAGTGAATACTAATGTATTGATATTAGAAATAAGATCAAACTTGCAACCTCTCATTTACGTGCATGGGAACTTTTATGCTCACTTGGTTACAAAGAAAGTAAATCTTACTGAAAGGTCCCATGAAACCTTCAAATAATTAAGAAGTCCACCAAAAATTACCAAGCTACCCTCATTGATTAATACATATTGTGACAGTTGTTAATATAAGGGTTAAGATACAAATCCGCCTCAGAAGTATTCAAAAAATCTCAATGTGTCCTTAGAAGCTTTTTCCCCCCTCAATGTCACTCCAAAAATTTAAAAATGAAGCAATGTTGCCCTTGACCATTAGCAAAGTTAATTTTGACCATCAACTCTGTAGTTTGCCTGAAATAATACAAACGACACTCTTACATGGCACTCACTCATTAGCCATTACACTACCTCATCATCTTTTGTTCTAAGTGCCATGTAAGAGTGTGTGTGTATTATTTCAGGCAAACTACATAGTTAATGGTCAAAATTAACTTTCCTAATGGTCAAGGGCAACATTGCTTCCTTTTAAACTTCCTAAGTGACATTGAGACCGAAAAGAAAAAAAAAAAATCAAGGCAAATTTGAAATTTTTGGAATACTTTCAAGGCAAATTTGTACCTTAAACTCTTAATATCATTAGTTTATTTGTCAATAACAAGAGTGTGATATAGTTTGACATTATTTGTTACTACATGCTCGACAGATGTTGATATAGTTAGTTTAAACGTCAAATCACAATGTATGGCGCATGTTGACATCAGATAAGGCCATTCAGCGATATCTTATTCTCCCAAATATTTTAGAAGATTTTTAACTATGACATGATATCCAAAGGGATTTTCATGGAGGTTGATGCCAGCAGATTGTCACGCCATGTGGTTTATTATACAGCGATGACATTGGATCCTCATCGTCAAAGTTGATAACCGCAAAACGACAAACCGAATGCGAGAAACGTGATTGTCGGTGAATATTATATTGTCTTGCAAAAGTTGAAGTAAATGAGCTAGCTGATATATATACACACTCATAAAATTAAACAGCTTCAATTTATTCATCTCACACTTAATCCAACATTATACATAAAGGAGCAATAAGCAACATAGTATGGGAATTCTAAGCAACAATGCAGGAAAAGGGAAGGTGGTGTGTGTAACTGGTGCTTCTGGTTTTATAGCTTCATGGCTCGTCAAGCTTCTTCTTCATCGTGGTTACTCTGTGATAGGCACTGTTCGAGATCCAAGTGAGTTCATTTTCTCATCCTTTTAATCTATATATATATATATATATCTCTTGACTTACCTCACCACCTTCTTGGATCATCCTCATGCACTAACCCTATGCATTACTATCTCTAATCTTTAATATAAGATCAAGTTTGATGATGTACACTATAAACTAGATCTTACATCCTTATGCACTACACCACGTAGTACTCCCTCCAATCATCCATATAAGATCCAATTGATTTTTTTAGAGAGATTAATGAAACTAAATAAATTATTTAATCATAGCATATATTGTATATCATTAGATTATATAATTAATTTACAAGTCAGGTAAATTAGTTTGGAAAAAAACGATAAATATAAATATTTTAAACTAATTTATTTAGCTTCATTGAGCTCTCTTAAAAAGTTAATTGGGTTTTATATTAAGGACCTAAGGAAGTATTGTATATATTTCAGTTTCATGATCATTTGGTTCTTAATTTATAATTTGTATTATGATTTTGTCTGCAGATGACTCAAGAAAAGTAGAGCATTTGCTGAAACTGGAAGGAGCAAAGGAGAGATTGACTCTGATTAAAGCAAATCTGTTGGAAGAAGGTTCTTTTGATTCTGCTGTTGAGGGATGTGAGGGTGTTTTTCACACTGCTTCTCCTGTTTCTCTTGCTGTCAAAGACCCTCAGGTTCATTTCAATCAAACTTAATTAACCATCATTAACACAATATATACTCTATCTATTTTTATTTATAAGGTAGACAGAGAATATTTATTTCGGTCCTAGAGTCACATAATTGAATCTTTTATATAAATACACAACTTTACCCTTCATTTATTATTGGGTGGAGTGTAGACTTTAACAATCTTAATTAATAATCATAATTAAGATTCCAAATAAAAGGAACTCTGAATGTTTCAGGCTGAAATTATTGAGCCAGCAGTAAAAGGAACTCTGAATGTTCTGAAATCATGTGCAAAATCAGCATCAGTGAAACGAGTTGTTTTGACCTCTTCCATTGCTGCGGTTCAGTTTAGTGGAAAGCCTTTAACTTCAGACGCTATAGTTGATGAAACATGGTTTTCAACTCCAGAGGGCAGTAAGAAATTTAGCCAGGTATGTATTATTACTCTTGCGTGTTTGGTTAATCTAACACTGAACTATTCGAATCAATAAAAACTTTAAACTTTATGTCTAAAAATTTTAAATAAATTTTTTTTAAAAAATTATATGTGTGAATTTTTTTATGAAATTTTAAATTACATATTACTACTACATAGAAGACTTAGTTGACTTTTTTAGTGAGATTAAGAAAGTTAATTAATTTACTTTAAAGTATTTATATTTCTTATTTTTTCTCCAAAATAATTTGTTTGACATATAAACTCATATAATTTAATCATACAAAACATATGATACGATTAAATAACTTATTTAGCTTCCTTAGTCTCTCCCAAAAAAGTCAACTATGTATTTTAGGACCGGAGGTAATACTTCTTATCTTTACTCTTCTATTTTTTTTTAAAATATTGTTATTTGTTTATCATTTTAAGTATATTTTGATTATTATTTGTACTCTTTCTTATTTTAAAATACATTAACTAAATTACAATTCATTCGATCTAGTTGCCTTTGAAATTTCATATATTTTTATAATTTTTTTTGCAGGAATGGTTAGGATATATACTTTCAAAGACTTTGGCAGAAGAAGCTGCTTGGAAATTTGTAAAAGAAAACAACATTGATATGGTTGCTATCAATCCAGCCGTGGTGATAGGACCTCTCTTGCAACCAACACTTAACACATCTGTTGCTGCAATTCTAATTCTATTAAATGGTAACAATTTTGATTTGTCTAACTTTGCCACACTTTTTTCATTATTATTAATCAATTATCTTCTACATATATGCACAACTAAATTTGATAGTGTTTGTGAGTAGGTCTTTTTTTTTTGTTTTTTTTTTTAATGGTAGTAACAAGGGCTTAATGGAAATCATGTAGATCTTTGCAATAAAATTGTCCCTTTGAGAAATATTATTTGGAGTGCATATGTGGGCCAAACGTATATATATACTCATGTTTTGGACCTAGACAAAGACATATATTACTCCATTTTGTCCTAAATATAAGAGTAATTAGAAGGTTTACTTTGCTCTTACACGCAATATCTTAATTCAATTTGTGTGTCAAATTTATAATCTTCCCCAAATTATCACTATTGATTACATGTATTAAGAGAATTTCCGTCAAGAGAAGTAGATCCAATGCAAATGGTTAAAGATGATATTTTAATTTAGAGAAACTAACACAATTTTTTTTTACAAATGACTCAACTAAATTTTTAAATTTTTACAAATTAGTTATTTAGCTTTTACATTAAGAACTCTCTAAGGACTTGTTAATTTCCACATATCATTTCTTGATGCAGGTGCTAAGACATTTCCAAATGGTGTATTTGGGTGGGTGAATGTGAAAGATGTTGCAAATGTCCATATTGAAGCACTTGAAAATCCTTCAGCTAATGGAAGATACTGTTTGGCTGAGTCAGTGAAGCACTTCTCTGAAATTGTAAACATTTTACATCAACTATACCCTACGTTACCACTTCCCGATAAGTAAGTTTTCAGTTCTCTGAAATTGTAAAGATATCTTGATTTCTTATTTTCCCCAACAGTTTTGTTAGAGATTTATAACCAAATTATATGATCATTTTTGTCAAAGAATGCATAAATGCATGCAAGGGTTATAAATTCTCATTATATTATATGCTTTAATGATTATCTATAGTACTCCTCTGGATTTTAATATAAGACATATTTGGAGAGTTGGCTTTGGTACTAAATATAAGACAACTGTTAAATTTATCAATCTTTCCTTAATTTACCCTTAGTGATGCTTCATCAACAATAATGAAGGAGGAGAGGGGATGAGGAAATAAAGGAAGATTATGAGGATGTTTTAGAAAATACATGTCATATTAACTAACTTTCTTAATCTAATCAAATTAGGTAAATATATCTTATATTAAGGATCCAGAGAGTACTAAGTAACAGTATATTATTAATACAAATTAATCTTTTGTTTAGGTTGATAATCTCTAATTTCTTTTCTTGCTTTCAAAAACTTGATATAAATTCTCATTATATATATATATATATATATATTTCTTTTAGCTTTTCCATAGAATAGATTTCAATAGTTTTAACTTTCTTGATTATGGATTGATCTTAATTATTCTTCATATACCTTTGGCCGTGTTAATATGTATCCAAATTAAATTTTTGTTTATGGTGATAATTTCTAATTTCTATATATTCTTGCTCGCTCTCAAACTTATTAGGTGTGTTGATGATCAACCCTTGGTACCAACATATCAAATTTCCAAGGAAAAGGTGAAGACGTTAGGAATTGATGTGCTCATTCCATTTGAAGTGAGTTTAAGGGAGTTGGTGGAAAGTTTCAAAGAAAAGAGATTTGTTGACTTCTAAATTGTGTGTGTGTGTGTGTGTGTTTTTTTTTTTTTTTTTTTTTGGGGGTTGGGGGGGGGGGGGGGGTGGCAAGGCATAATTTATTTGTGGAATAAATAGTGATCATTACCATAGTCATGATTTTGTGTCAAAAAAATTAAAGTGCGTTGGTTTAAACCAACTTCTACTGTAATAATGGAAACATGCATGTTTATTGTTTGAGAAGACATTATTAATTGTAATGTCAAGCTTTTCGGCGCTCTAAATTTTTATTGCAAGCTACTGAAGTCCTTTACTTGAGAGGAAAAAAAAAATCATTAACTATGCTTGTTTACATTTCCTATCGTTGCTCTAATTTTCAGGTAGATTCCATGCCTTAACACTAAAAATTCACAACTCATGGTACAAACATCCAATTGACCTGATTTAGAGCATGATGGAAATATCTACGCGTCTAATTTACATATACCAATTCTCATGAGCATTGCATTTTGTTTACTGTACATTATGCAGTAAAATATTAAATATGCTTCGAAACAAGCTAAAACTGGACAGTCAAGAACATGCATATTAAACTCATACTCATAGTTCCAAGGCTAATCCATGGCTCCCATTTGGTCATAATCCATCTTCACGTATCAATTATGCATTCCAAGGCTTCACAATGAATTGAAACTCACATCAGTCTTATTCCCTAAGGAGACTGTGTTCTATCTTTAAAAGACCTAAGAACTATACAAGTGCATGACACCATAGTTTTAACGACCTTGAGCATGCATAAACTATTTATAAATCGTATATAAACTTATCTTCCTATAATCAAAGTGTTAAGATATTTTTTTTTAGTAGAAAATTCAGCATATTCTCCTCTATAAATCAAACTTTCAGAAAATTCAACAATAACTACGGGATCACTACGTTATATAGAGCTCCGCTCCACAACTACATACACACACGCGCGTGCACACACACATCTTATAATAACAAAAAAAAGTAGGATCCTTTTTATCGACTATGTAGAGCTCCTAGAATAGCATTTTGAAAATATAATACATAAGTTTGAGGTTTGCACTAACAAAATGCTTCAACGTCTATTCAGCAAGAGATACTGATGAAACTATGCTATCTGAGACCAAAATAATTTTCTAGTAAATAACATCCCATTTATAGAAACTAATTAAATACTAAAGGAAATAATTTAAACATATTTAATATTGAACAATAAAGGCATGATAACAATTTCAACTTCTAGAATATACAATCATAATAATAATTGTAGCTAAATGAAAGATCATTAAATAAGTAAAACTAAATATGTGATAAAACATCTTGTTTGACAAGATCAGTTTAAAAACACTAAATATCAAATCACATCCTTTCGTAGGATTTCAATAGAACGTATAACAAGCATGGACACAAAGCCCACAGGGGTAAGTAACCAAGCGCAACTCAAGGTTACAAATACAAGCATAGACACACAGTCCACAAGGGAGAAGTAACCAAGCAAGCGCAGCACAAGCCCACAAAACAAGCGCAAGTACAAGACCCACGAATAACAAACGTGAAAACGAATTCCATGAATATCAAACATGAGTAATGTGCTCATAAATGCCAAGCAAGCTCGAGATTAACGATGGCGCACCAAGGACTAACAGTATTGCTGTTAGTAACTAACGTTCTATATTCAGTCATCTCAAAAACATTTACAAGCATGCTTGGAGCCAATTTATCAAAGCAATTAAAAGTTCTTCTTTCAATACCATGATAGCTTGTTTCAAATACAACATAGTACCCGATATGAATGTTCACAAACAATATTTCAAAACTTTCCTCCAAATTCAATCTGTCGACAAAATCTTTTTTCAAATAATGAGAATTTGCGTACAAATGTTTCAAAATACAATATCATTTCAACATGAAAAGTTTGTGAAAGATATCTCAAAAGTTTCTTTATCGTTTCCATGCAAAATCATGAATTGTACTATGATTCAATAGAAGAATAAATAACAATAAGTAAAATCATCAATCATTACTTATTTCAGTATCAATAAGAAAATGAAAGACATCTGATAAACTTTACTTGATTAAATATGCTTATAAATATGGTAATTAATACAAATTATGACAAGTAGTAAAAATGTTATTTATAGAAATTAAATGGGATGTTATTCACTTACCTGGCACATTTCTAAAATATATTTCACTCTTTCAACAACTCCCCAAAACAATCACTCTTGTATCAACCTAAATGCCTAACCAAAAGAACCTCATCTTCTTTCAATATAATTATTTTAATTTATATATTTGAAGATTAAAAATCTTCCCCAAAACTCAAAATAATTATGTTAATTATTTTCTTCATTAGATTCCAAAGCTACAAAATTGTAGAATAAAAAGGCAACTCTGATATGCTCCAACAATGTTATTATACACTAATAACTCAACAATCTTAAAAGATACTACCTCCAGTCCAATTATAAGACCGGTTTGACTTTTTTAGAGATATTAGGGAAGCTAAATAAGTTACTTAATTATATCATATATTGTTTGTCCTTTGATTATATTAGTTTATTAGTCAAACCAATTAATTTGGAGAAATAATAAAAATAAAAATACTCTAGAGTAATTTGATTAACTTTCTTAATTTCTTCAAAAAAGTCAATATGTTCTTATAATTAGGACCGGATGGAGTATCTTTTTATTATCCTTGTTTAAACATGCCATCAGATTTGTTTTGCCAACCAAGCCTCATGATTTCTATATCACTATGATGCATATAACTTTTTTTTTCCATAGTTTAAACATCGAGATTATATGACCTCTATACTTTATGCAATTAGATCAATATTACTTTAGTATATTTAATTTATTGATTAACTTACTTAAGTCCCGCCCTCCAACATTTCATCTAGCACTTTATATACACCCTTAATACTTACAAAAGAATAAACAAACTTAATCATTTTGAATTTCCTAATATTCTTCTTTCCAACATCACCATGAGGTTGTAAATTAAAGTTTTCAAATTCCATATTTAGGGGAGATTTAAATCAAATTATATAATTTCTTCTTCACCATGTAAAAGTACCATAGAAACACGTATCAAATAAAATCTCCATTCTTTCAAACATTTCACCGAATACCTAGTAGACACTCAATATTGACTTCTAAAACAACACACATGAATTTCGTAGGCCAAACAATTCATCTAGCAACTCATATGATAATCAAAGTTTAAGCCATGAATAACAATTCAACCATACCCATTCACTCAGCTAATGTTATCTCAATGCCACGATATGTTCTATGTCATTTAAACCATTATAGCATTAAATTCTCCTTTCAAACATTTTATCAAACACCCTATGTGCACTCTATTTGACAAGCTTAGGAATACTCATTTAAAATCGCAGCCCCACATTTCATAAATTAAAATAGCAGATCAAATCTTGAATAATTAGCAAATCTTGATACAACTCAAACAACCGTCCCTTACAATCCACACGTGACACGACAAAGAAGGAAAGGAGCATTATAGAATCAAATGAAAAATATTCATACGTACCATGCACAACAGATGCGCAAGAAAACGAAGAGACACCCTCACACAGCAACATCACGGAACATAAGAAGCAGTGTAAGTGGAGGACTCTCATGGCTATGGCAGATAAGCAACAATGAGAAAGAAAGAATAATCAACAAACAAAAAGAAAAACAGAACTCAACAAACAAAAAGAAAAACAGAACTCAACAAACAAAAAGAAAAACAGAGGTGGAGAGGAAAGTCTGTGCCAATACATACATCGCAGCAACTATCTGAGAGGGAAGAAAAATAAGACTTCTTCACGCACACACACCAGCGAGAAGAGGAAGCAGAAAAAGGACGTGAAGGTGAGACTTCAACAGCCAACTCATCAACGATGCAAGGAGGAAGAAAACTGTGATTGAGCTTCTGATCCAGGTTTGGAGGTCCAAGTGCTTTCTTCCTCTTCTCTTAGGTTTTAGGCAATGTTTGGTTTGAGAGGGGAGGGGTGGGGAGAAGGGTTAGCACATTTGGTTGAGAATAGCGGAGGGGAGGAAATAGGAAAATTTTTGTCTTTTATTAGTGCTCCCCTCCCCTCCTTCTTCACCCTTTCAAATTTGAGGCTTTTTGGAGTTGAGAAATATTAGGTCTTATCTGACTATACTGATGCTAATCTTTTATTATCCCAAATTTACCACCTGCTTATAAAATTACTAGGATTATCCAAATAAATAAGAAAATCTATTCAATAAAAATCTACCTAATCAAATCATATCTTACTAAAATACTAAAAATTAAATCACCTAATCAAATCCTATTTGACTTTAAACTCAATATCAAAACAAGAAAGAAAGTTGTGACGATGGCTCTCCTTATTAGGTCTAAGGTCCCTGAGTCGTCTATCAATATCAAGTTACGTTGAAAATTTCAGAGTGACCAAGATATGTTCTATTCTTCTTAACCCTTATCACCACCCAAAAAAAAAACAAAAAAACAAAAAAACAAAAAAACAAAAAAAAAAAACACTTTCAGCGGCGAAAAGTATAAAAGTCATTCTTGAAAACCCTTCAGCGGCGATATTTTGTCACCGTTGATATGACTGTCGCTGATATTTTTAGCATCGACATTTTTATGTCGCCACTAAAAGTAGACAATTAGTGGTGACAAAATATGTCAGAAGGCACCAAAATGAGTGTCGCTGCTGAAAGGGGGTATAGGCGTAGAGAATTTGTCAAACGGGCCAGCCTGTTAATTAAGCCCCATCTTTAGCCCCCATATCTTTAAACCCCACACGATGGGGTTATTTTGGCCCTTGCCCAAAATAACCCCCACTCCTCTTGGGCTAAGATAGGGCCAACTGGGCGGGCCCAATTAAAATTGGTCAAAAGTTCCATCAATATCTATAATTTTTTTCCTGCAACCGACGCGCCTTTTTATTAAATCAAACTACGTAAGCAGCACTTGCATGGTTATATTCTTTCAAAGACTTTGTCAGAAGCTGCTGCCTGGAAATTTGTTAAAGAAAACAACGTTGATATGGTTACCATCAATCCGGGAATAGTGATAGGACCTCTCTTGCAACCAACACTTAACGCAAGTTCAACTACATTTACAGTTCTATTAAATGGTAATTTTAATTTTATTTGGCAGATGTCAATGTCATGATTCCCTTTCCTGTTTTATTAAAATTTTTAAGGCTTTCTATTTTTCGCCTTTGGTCTTTAACTTTTTTGGAATGATTGGTTAATTATTGGGCCAACTCTCCTTTTAAATGTAATTCAATTTTTTTTTTTTTATACTAAACAAGGCACCTTAATTAAAACTCTTCACTGAAATCTTCTGGAGTAATACACCATGCATTTATACCACTAGCTAAATTATAGTCTATATAACTTTTTTTTCTTCAATTTTTCTTTGTTGATACATATCTTCCTTTCAATTTTTCTTTATTGGTCATTAAATTTCTTCGATTAATTTCACTCAAAAAAACAAACTCTTTAAATAATGATAATCTATTTGATGCAGGAGCAAAAACATTTCCAAATTTTTCGTTTTTAGGTGTTCATGCAAAAGATACCGTGAATGCTCATATTCAGGCATTTGAGAAATTCCTTCAGCTAACGGAAGATGTTGTTTGGTCGAATCAGTGAAACACTACTCAGAAATTCTGAATATCTTGCGTGCTATGTACCCGACATTACCACTTCTAGATAAGTAAGTCCAATTGTCTTCTATAATTTTAAATTATAATTTATACATTAAAACATATCTTGATTTTTATCTCTTTCCTTATCCCTTAACAAAATTAAACCATGTCTCATTTTTTGTGGTTTAATTATTATTGTCTCTACTCCGTATAGGGTGTTATAACTTAGCTTATATATGTACGTGTTACATGTTAAAGCATGAGTAAATATTGGAGATTTTTCATTTTATATCAGCCGAAATCAATTTATCAGTGAAAAGCATAGCATGACTGAGCAATCATCTATTATGAATATTTTTCTCACTCAAATTTATTATAGAGATCTAAGAGTCGTGGCTAGTGGCTAACATGGGATAAGGGTCTTAAATGTCATGGAAGTTTTCGCTCAGGAGCACTGGTAAGACGGAAGTTTTTTTTGGACCAAAAATGCCACGGAAGTTCACAAGACGTAGCAATTTTGCCATGGAAGTATCATTTTTGCCACGGAAGTTTTCCCTGAGGAGCAATTTTGCCTCGAAAGTTTACACTAAGGAGCAATTTTGCCTCGGAAGTTTATAAAACGTAGCAATTTTTCCCTTTTTGTCCCCAAATATTAAATTTGACTATTCAATCAAAGACCACACATGTCATGCCTTGAAAAGGTTGAACTTGGAGTCAGAGAAGGAGATCCTTCAGATGTTGAAATCAAGGCGCGAAATTTGTGAAGCGAACGGGTCAAAAGGACCGAAAGGTCGTCACAAAACGCAAATGAAACGCAAAACGAGAAATAAATTGTTCCAAAAATTGGTTCAAGTACAAAAAATCAATAGTGATAATATTTACGTTTGTATAAACCGATCATTTGCTTCGATCATAAGTGATGCTTCCTTTGGGTTTTTAGACAATCGACCTTTCATCCTTTGACCAGTTCGGCTTCACATATTCGGCCGCCTTGAGCTCAACATCTCAAGGATCTCCTTCTCTCGGCTCTAAGTTTGACCTTTTCAAGGCATAACATGTGTGGTCTTTGACTGATTTAATAGTCAAATTTAATATTTGGTGACAGAAGGGCAAAATTGCTCCTTAGTGAAAACTTCCGAGGCAAAATTGCTCCTTAGTAAAAACTTCCGGGGCAAAATTGCTCCTCGAGAAAACTTCCATGGTGTTTTTGGTCCAAAAAACTTCCGTCTTACCAGTGCTCCTGAATGAAAACTTCTATGGCATTTAAGACCTTTATCCCTATTAACATTATAGTCTCTCACTCAATTTTATATTGAGGATAATGTTATAAATTTTAAAGTCATTATTAAAAATTAGTAGAATTTATAATATATGCTAAATTGTTAACATATGTTTATAAAATGAATCAGAGGATGAGTTTTGTGTTGGTATTTAATTGTAAAAGGTAAAAAATTATTAATTCCTTTAACGGAGTAAAGGATATGTAAGACAAATTGGAAATAGGAGCATAGTTTCTACTCATTTTGGAACAAAGGATCTGACTTAGTTTATTCACTTATAAAGGTAAGAGCTAAATAATTAATTTATAGATATTAAGAAGTCATATCTAAAGAAGTTGCATTGATTTGACTAAAATATCTCTTTTAATCATTTGCATTAAAAACTGCTCCCACTATCCTTAGGGAGAATGACTTTTAGGTCTCAACCATATACGGACCTTAGTTGTTACAAAGATGGCCCCCCAAAAAAAAAGTACAGATTTTTTTTTTAAAGGATTAATATAAACAACGCGCGTAGCTTGTCTATTAACGTTAATATATCATGTGCAACAACACGCCTATTCCTAATGTCTTTGTTGTCTATTAAAATTAATATATTAAAATTACATTGTTAACTTTAAGTGAAGGTAATTTTTAATTTTTTCATTTAGTATAGTGTTTTATTAATTTTGAATTATGAATTACTTTGTTAACTTTTAATATTTTGATATATTATATAACAGTGCAATCTTCTCGAATTTCATGATATCTTTTCATTTTGTAATTAATATGACATCCATATTAGAGACGTATATGTTATCTTATACATTAGAATTGTTAATTATAAATCTGAAAAATATTTTAAAAATGTTATATAATCATAAAATTTTTAATTAGTTAATAAATATAAATTTGCCCCCCCCCCCCCCCCAATATTTATCTCAAGGTCCGTCCGTCTTTGGTCTCAACTAAGGAAAATAATATCCAAAAAAAAAAAAAAAAAAAAAATTTAACAAGTAAACATAGGGAATTAACAAGTGAATTAGTTATCATTAACAATTTATGGAACTTGTTAATGTATTATTTCCTTTGGTTGGGACCTATATATATATATATATATATATATGTCATTCTCCATTTAAGATATGCTCAAACAATAGGGATAATTTAGAAAAAATGAATTTGGAAAATAAAATGGATTGAGTTTTACATTGAAGACCCAAAAAACCCATTAAGCGAGCGCCTTAGTAGCGCAGTAGCAAGGGGTTTGGCTTGTAACATCCCATTTTCAAAAGCAATATTTTTTTTTCATCGAGTAGAGCATCGGAGCGATTGAGTAACCGATATTTATATTCAAATGCCGTAAGTCCGGCGATTACGATAGCGGTACGTTATACCGAGTGTTTCCAAAAGTGAATAACAAAAGAAGAAAGTCTTCACCAATCCCTATGCGTCCGCTTGCCTTTCTCCTCGATCCTTGATCCTCCCGACCGACGACGCTTAAGAGCCGAGGTTCAATACCCATTGAACCTCAGGTAACGGTTAACCTCATGTTTATATATACAACATAGACAGTATATGAGCATACAAACAAGCTTATCCCAATAGCACACACGCCCCCTGGAAGATATGTCGCACTTAGCATACGTTTCGCACCTAGCAATCGTTTCGCACCTAGCATTTCGCACCAAGCATTTCATACCTAGCAAACGTATCCCAACACCCAAGAAGCATAATAACAAGACATTGAACATACCATAGAACTATCAACTACCTCACATAAACATACCATACACATAGCACATGTACGCATACAATAAACATCGAGTTAGTGTTACAAAGACGCGAACGTACCTTCGTTGACGGAAAACGGTACTTTTTGACAATGCACGACGACGGCGGTACAACGGGGCACGTGATTACGTATATCCTATAAGGATAATATCATACTATCAAGGCCCAACATCATAATAGGCATTTTAGGTACAAATTACCATTTTGCCCTTAACTCTCCTAATTGGCGGAATTTCGCCAGAACTTCGTTACTTTAACTCTAATCTTCCAAAATTTTGACATATCTCCATCTCCAATATATTTTTGAAATAAATATCATATTTATCCCTAAAACATGATATCTAAACTAACTTGGAAGATTAAAGATTAATCTAGCATTTCTACTATAACTACCGAAGGAACTACCAAAGCTTAAGACTAGGGGACCGAAGAACTTACCCAAAGACTTCGCTACTTCTTTTCCGAGCTCCTCCTTGCTCTCACTTCTCTCTAACCTCTCTCTAGGATTGTTCTTCTTTTTTTTTTAACAATAAATGTCGAACAATGAATAGCACATAATATACTTCTAACCAATACTTCCCCCCACACTTAAAATATTGCACTCCTGGGCAAACCCCCATACTTAACCACAAAACCAATGCTCAATAAATTTTCAAGGTGCGAGAATAAAATGGTTCAGCATTTAGGCTAGTAACGTGGCTTAAAAAGGAATGGGTCAAAAAGGCACAAAGGGGCTAACAAAGGGATTATAATTCAAGGGAAAGGCTATTTAGTCAAAGTAGGAAAATGAAAGAAAGAAAACAAGCCTCCATCATATTTATGCATGCAAGTGAAAAATGTAGTTTTGAAAAGAAAGAGAGCAAGTTCGGAGAACATAAATCATTAGATGCACACAAGAAAGAAAGAATGGGAGAAGAGTATTTCCATTCATGCAGGCCCAAAATCTCACAGGTTTTAATCAGCATCACGAATCAACTACCAAGATATTATAATCCAAGACTTCAAAATATCAATCAAAACGAATGATCCATCAAAACCAAAATGTCCAAGTGCATAATATGTAGCAATGATAGAAGGAGAGAATGTATTATTCTTATTCTACTTAATAAACTACATTATTTCTACTTTTTCTACTGGGTTGTGTCCCTCCCCCATACTTATCTTCCTTGTACAACAATTAAGCCCAAGTAATCATATGAATTAGGAAGAAAATAAGTGAGGAAAGAGACAACCTTTGTTAGAGTATCTTGAGTCGCTTGAAAGAGAAGTTCTCATCGCCAATGAGAATCATGCATTTGTCTTTAAAACTATCTTCTCTTCTATTGAATTTCCTTGTTGGAGGTGGCTCAGGATCAATCAGAAGAGATCTAAGAATGTATGGTAGAGATTGACTCTTCGACGATCCTTCCAACAATGTGCCCGCAAAGAAGACAAGCAAATAGCGATCCCATCCAAAAATAGGAAGATGGAGAGATTTCAAGTGAAGTAAATTCATTTTAGGAACTAAACCCTCCGATAACTATCACATCCAAGGAAATCAATGACACTCCCATCGGTATGAGTCAAGCAACCAAATTACATTGTGAAAACTCTCTTGTGCTTGCAAAATGGAAGGTGTGGAATCTAACTTAGTGTTAGAGTACACTACATCATTATTGCAATCACAAGAGATAGAAGGAAAACAGTGGAAGAAGTAAGAGAATTTTTGAAATTGTCACCACCCGAGGGCTCCAAAATTTTAAAGCCATCATTTTTCTTTTCTAAATCGGGTGGCAAATCACAGACAATACTTGTTGGAAAGATTCATCAACATGCAAAATTTTATCAATCAAAATTTCAGAATCTTTGTCACCAACAAGACTACAAGAAAGTAATCCAATGGGAATTTTATGCATTTGACATTCCAGGCTATGATTGTTCTCACTCACATCAACAAGAATCCACCATCAATGCGAATCACTAATCAATTCAAAATCACCGTATAATGCATCATTAATTTCAGCAAATAGGACACCATTCATTATTAGAACAGTACAATTAATGGAGTCATTCATAGATGCAAATATGGGATAATCAAGATACCATTCAGCAAGAACATCATCAACAACATTGGCATCCATGCTTGATTCAATCTTTTCAAAATTGACATCAATAGTACAACAAAGTGCATTATGATCAATGGTAGAATCAACCACTTCACTAAATGCTTTCTTTTGAAGCTCAACAAGTAAATGACATTTTTCATGATAACAATCCACACACATTTGATATTCCTCACAAGAGCATGGAAATATGTCATTCAATTTATCACATTCATCCATAGTACTATGAAGAGAAGCATCTTCAATAGCTGGAGCATCACATGAAGAAATAGGAACACACTCATCAACAAGTACAATCGAATCACTACTACTAAAGCCAATTGGTTGAGCAATTACATTTTCAAACAATTGAGGGGTTTAACAATTTCCTCATCCACCTCATTATCACTCAAATCATGAATTGCTTCATTAATCACAAAGTAGAAGAGTCTATTTCTATAAGGATAGGATCATTACCAAATGGGAGAGAAGACTCTTCAATATGCTTTTGTACTTGCTTCACTTCTTGTGTATGTGTGACCATAAGAGAAGGGTTTTCTTGAAAATTCATTTTCAACATTTGTGATTGTTGCTCAATTTCCTTTCCTAACCTCTCGCTTGATATCAATTGTTGTTCCATCATTCTAAAAATAGAGTCCATGTGTTGATGAAAGTCGTCCTTATGTGACCACTCCTCATTTATAGTCCAAGCCGTTTGATTTTGAAAATCTCCAATGTCTTCACAAAATGAAGGATCTTGGTTGGGCATAAATGGGTGAGACTCGAGGTCCATAAGGTGGCTCAAATGGGTATAGGGATTCATGAGATGGATGGAATGGTATGAAAGTGGGATGGAATGAAGGATGGTATGGTAAGTGAGAGGGTTGATGATATTGTTGGAATGAAGGTTGTTGGTATGGTTCATGGTGGTGGTGGAATGGGCCATCACATTCTTGATTGTCTACAAAAGAGTGAGAATTGAAAGGTAGATCATGATTATCGTAAAACCAAGCCATGAAAATTCAATGCAATCAATTCCCAATGAATGAGAAAATAACTATTAAGAAAAGGAATCTAAAAAAATACAAATGCAAGTAAAAAAAAAAAAAAAAGGAAAAAGAATTCAAAATGGTACAAGATGCAAGACCAATTTTTTTTTTTTTTTTTAGCGATAAAGAAAACAAGCTCACACAAGCTACCTAAATGCGAAATGCTAACAAAATGAAAAAAAAAAAAAAAAAAAAAATGTAAATCTAACAAGCTTCACTTGAGAAACCCTTTGTCAAAAGTCAATTTGACAATTAGATTACCTAGGGAGCCAATTACTTAGCTCCCCAAGAACGGCGCCATTTGATGAAGACCTTTTGTCATTAGCCTTGGGGTCCACAATCAACAATTAACCAAGGATTGCGATAGGCAAACCTGGGATCGTTCTCTCTTCTCGAGGAGCCTTTTATTGAATCCTAAGTAATCTAGATGTCATGTAAATGAAATGAAAACAAGGGGGATTGGTTTTTGTTAGATTTAGAATAAGAATTAAAGATAGAATGAGAAAAATGTAAGATTAATCAAATTAAAACGGATCAACCCAATGGGATTCCAAGACCTTCCATCATCGAACAAAAATAGAATAACTGAACTTATGATTGATTCTAGACAAACCGAAATCTCTCGCATTTGTCCGGAAACTCCCTCGACTAGACGATCGCCTAGCATCTGATCGAACACGTGGCGAGCTCGGCTGTACGATCGCACAACGCTCTCTACAACCCGGTCCAACCTATGTCCTTGGGATTTCAATCTGGTATTAAATCTAATACCCAATCCATGACTATAATCGGATCCGATTAAAATCAATAGAAACAAGTCGATTCTGATTAAAGCACAAGTCCTCCGGATGACACCATGGAATCCTCAACTCATGGGTCGATCACGAAACTTAGCCAAGCATGGCTATGTAAAATGAAAATGTAGAAAGAAAGATGTTCATCATGACCATAAAGAACATGAACAAGTTCATCATGAACATGAAGAACACGAAGAACAATTAAAGAAAATGAAAGCTTCTATTCCAAAATAAATCTCAAGAACATAATGAATCCATAAAAGAAAAAGAAGAAGAACATAAAATCAAAATGAAATAATTAAAAGGAAAGATTAAAACTAAGCCATACCAAGAAGGAGGCTAGAAATTAAAGACAAGAATTAAAGACAATACATGAAACTAATAAAGCTAAACTAAGCCATCCCAAGTAGGAGGCAAGAAATAAAGAAGGAACTTAGAATGGGAGAGATCTTGGTTTCTCCAAGGTGTGTGTTTCCCTTCAGCCTCTTCATCTATTTATAGGAAAATTGGGCATCTCATTCATCCATTTTGCACCTAATTTCGTCACTTTTCTTGGTGGCAAATATGGAAGAATCATTAAACCACTTTCCACCTCCAAAAACGCGTCATTTGCAAGCTTGGTGGACAAAAACGCGTCATTTGCAAGCTGGAGTACACCCCGAAAACGGCGGATCTAGACCACGTGGTCTTCATATTAAATGTTGCCCTGAATGTCAGCTTTCCAACCGCGCAAACCGGACCTAATTTGGAGGTCTGTAGCTCCAGTTATGGGTCAAATACCGAACGTCATTCCAGAGTCCAGTGACAGCAGCCTGTTTCGGCTTCCAGGCCCATTTTGGCCCTCTAAACATCTGATTTGGCTTTTGGGCTCTTCATAAGATTTGTAGGGCTTCCTCTTAGCTTTCTGAAAATGCAAATTGAAGATCCATTGGACTTCTAGAACTCAAGTTATACCCAAAATACCGAACAGTATTCACGACCCAATTGTAGTAAGAATGTGACTAAAGTTCAGTTTTGAATCCAAACTCAAGATGTGACCAAGATTAATGCAAATAAAGTCTAAAAACTCATTATGAAGATGAAATCACATATTTAGCTAATTGATACATTAAAGCATGACAATGATAGAGTTTTTAGCTTCTTTTTGCATTTAAAATATCATGAATTCAAAGATTATCAAGGATTCCTTTGTGAATTGGTGAGGAATGAAGTGAAGAGGGGTTGCTTATTTATAGAGAATTTCCATGGATCTCAACCCTTGATCAACTTTTGCATCAACGGTTAAGAAGACGAAGATGTGGCCTCTTGCAAACCATTCACTCTCCTCTCTTCTCTACCACAAATTTGCCCCCCACATGTCACCCCATGTCACTAACATGATGTCATCCATGTGCTTTATGAACTTCTACCGATAAAGTCCCCGTTCGGTGTTCTAATCGCGTAATCTTAGAAAATCTCAAAAATCCTAACACAGCCTTGAAGTTCTATTCTTCCTCTTTGGAATTATATGAGTTAACTAAATTTTTGATCCCATTAAGGGTATTCCGTTGTCCGTTGAACATTTTCGGATAACCGCCGTCGATTCTGGAAATTACTTGGTAACATCAACTTTGGGACAAAAATTCACCGATTCATAATATGTCCAGTTGTTTTCTACTTAGTTCAAGGATTTCAAGTTATGATTTATTTTCCATTGGTTATCACTTTTCTTATCTCGCCCTTTGTTTACAAAATATCTTTTCATCTGATCCCTTATTCGCCCCGCGGTTCGAAAATGACTTCCGCTAACACCAACTTCCGGACAAAAATTCACTTGTTTGTAATATGTCCTGATCTAAGAAACTTAGTTCACGGTTTTCTAGGTAGGATTTAATTTCTATCGGTTCCCCTTTATCTAACCTGGTTCTTCCACAAATATCTTAATTATATTATTATTTAATTAACAAAATATCATGATATTATTTTTGAAAAACCCACAACCCTTTTCACACTCAAATTTTGGTTTTCTCTTCCCTTTATTATTATTTTTTCTTTAATTTATCTAAATTAGCTAGAAGCTTAATTAGAGCCTTAATCCCATGATTAGCAATCTTTTAGGATTTAGGGTTTTCATGTTCTTAATCTCACCAATTTTTCTTAATCTTTTCTAATTGATTAGCAAGCACACTCTATGCTAATATTAGCCATAAACACTTAATTTAAGGATTTTCCATAATCTACCTTAAATATTCTCTTGTTCAGCTTAAACAATTAGCCATTAATTACTTAACTAATCGCTTTCTAATTGTTGATAATTTTCTTAATTAGGATTAATCATTTTCTCACAACTATTTCATTGACATTGGTATTTCATGTCCCACATATCATATTAAAAATCATGGGGCAATTTATGCTCCCCAAAATTATATTTAATTTTGCCTCATTATTTTTCAAGGGAAATAATCCCAAAAATTCCTAAAATTAGAGACAACATACTTTCTAATTTTCAATAAATATTTTATTGCCTCTTGGGATTTATCATAATATTTTCGGGCATTTCATGGCCCATAATTGCATTTAGGGATTTTGACACTTTAATCCCTCTAATTTCATTAGAAATTTCCCTAGACAATAGGTATTATTTGCTAAAATATAGTATTCCGATAGATAATTATCCGGGTATTACATGGCTCCTCTCTCCCATGTCCAGGGTTCAAACCCCGCCCCTCCCCTACTATGTGTATCAAAAAAAAAAAAAAACCCCATTAATACATAAAGTAAAATCGTTAAAATACTAAGTATTTTCTCCTCCTATTTATGATTCATATTATTAAACTTTTCACGTGAATATATAATTTTACGTGTTATTTATTATTGTCCATATCGTTTATTTGTTTCTGGAAAAGTGTAAGATGTGATATTTATCAAGTTTAAGTTTTTGATTATGATATTTGTTAATTTCATTTCAGATGTGCAGATGATAAACCCTTCACGCCAACCTTTCAAGTTTCCAAAGAAAAGGCAAAGACGTTGGGAATCGATGAATTTATTCCATTTGAAGTGGGCCTTAAGAGAGATAGTGGAAAGCATCAAAGAAAAGAAATTTGTCAACTTTTAAGTTTGATAAATTATTTCACATGGAGAAATGGGGAGGAATATACGATGTCACGGGAATTAATCTATTTGTCAACTTTTAAGTGATCTTCTGTTCTATCTTTAATATATGATATATTTATCTAATTTAATTAGAATAAAAGAATTAGTTTAGTAAAAAAAAAAATGGATAAAAATCGTTAAAATACTAAAAAATTTAGTTTAGTAAGTTAAAAGAATTTGTATTTTTCAAAACACCATAATCATGTTCTATAATTATTTCCTTCATTCTCCTTATTGATTACCATTGATGAAGTATCAATAGGAATAAATTAAAAAAATTGATAAATATGATAAATATATCTTATATTTAAAATTAAAATCAATTTTCTAAATATATATTATATTAAACACCAAGGAAGTAATGTCAACAAAGAACGAGTGGCACTGGCACAAAATGTGGGTTCGAGCCGCTCCAAGTGTTGACTTGTAATGATGAAAGAATAAAATAAATAGAACTTAATAGCCTTCTTTCTAAGCTTTTCTCTCTACTCTAGCTCTATTAAGGCTTTGGGTCAACGTTGTTCTCCATTCTTGTAATTCTGCTTTCCTCAGAAAGAGTCAAACAGATCCCTACAATTCCAATCGGTTTTGGAATGTTAGTCCTTGAATAAATCACATCATTTCGTTGTAGATATGAGAACCTTGTTTGTTTGTGATAAATTTTTAAGGATTTATACAAGCATTTTTTGAATTGAGAGGCATGTCACAGTGCTGATAAACCTATGATATATACCCAATTCACCTAAATTTTTCTTGATAAAAATAAAAACATCATCCCAACCACACTAACGCTGTTAGAGCATGATTACATGGAAGTGATGGGTCAAAATGATGTGGCAAATAATACTTGTTACATGGCGCGTGCACATATATACCATGCTGGTCCTTATTATAAGTTTGTTTGTAGAATTTTTTTTTTCTAAATATAAATTCACTTAGATGTTATTAATGATTATTTTCTTATAAATCCACTTAGTGGTTATTAATGATTATTTTATAATGTTATTCTTATTTAATTTTTATTAGAAAGAGAAAAAAATGAGAGAATGATTTGTAAATATAAATAGAGAGACAGATTTTAAAACAGTTAACTCAATTTTTTTAATCAATTTAAGGTATATTTAAAACTTAACTGTCAATATTTGGTTCAAGACAATTAATTGAAATTGATTTATACAAAAAAGAGTAGGGGGGCTCAGAGGAACAAAATCCTTATGACTAACTTTATCGTTGAGGGCAGTCCAAAAGCACTTGGGAAGATTTGAAACCTAGTTGCATGAATTTTGTTCATCTAATATTCATGTTTTGTCCAGACCATTAATTTTGTTCATCCGATCATAACGACCTTCTGCATATTAATGTCTAGAGCATTAATTTTGTTCATCTAATATTCCTAATGTTCTTCTCTAAGAACACAGATGTCTAACCTCAGAGAGTTAGTGTACAGTCTATATAGGATCTGTGAAGTTCTCCGAGATATGTAGTGATTAATACCAAAAAGAGGATGAAAGTTCAGTGGTGCTTATGAGGAAGACACCAATGAATCTCAGATGATCACTGTGTTACACAAGAATGATGTTTAGTTAAAGGGGTGAGGGTGTGTGCACAGTGTAACTTAATAGTAAAAGGATATGAATCGAATGTGTGCACATGGAGGTAATCTCCTATTTATAGAAATTACTTAGGTTTTCGTTCTGCTGGCTGTGCGTTCGTTCCTCAAGTGACATGCATTTCCACGTCCTGCAAATGTATGCTCCACTATCTGACGTATCCCTACTCCACTACCTGTACTACCGAGATTAACGCCTTACTTATAGGGTGATTAACATTTCTCTGCTTGAGGAGGGCTTTATTTGTGGTGTGTCCTCGTTGGGTCGCATCATGCCAAGGCCCAATATTCACATCCATAACACCTAACTACCTATAAAACTTCCTAAATGATCAACTTAACTTCTCTAATCAATGCCAAAGGAAGTTGTCATAGATGGTAAGGGATTTGGTCAAGTCCCAAAGGGATGTGTGTTCGATCCCACGCCCAGTCAGTCGGGACTCCTTTGATAGGCGATCTCGTAAGTCCCCATTAAGTGCTCAAAGAGCACGGGGCCGTGCCTTTAGCCTTGGTGGGGAACGATGCCGAAACCCTCCAAAACTTTTTTATCTTTATCAAAAAAAAAAAAAAAAAAAAAAAACTTCTCTAATCAATACTTCTATCTTGGGTTTTTAATATGAAAGTTAGTTGAGAGTTGTATTTAATCTTAAATATAAAACTCCAATCCACATCATCTCCCAAATTCAATTTTTGTTAATGTTTCTTTTTCACTATCTTCGATTGATTGCACAAATTAAGAGGTTTTTATCCAAGGATAGTCATGATGAAGAATGATTTTTTTTTAGGAAAATCAACATATATTTGTCACAAATAACTAACATAGTTATAAAAAAATAACTTGGATAACTAATTTCTTAAATCTATCCAATTTTATCAACTAAATCTTATATTAAGGATGAAATATAATCTTATGTTCTGTCTTTAATATTAGGATTCAAAAACTAATTTGCAGATATTAAAATAATTAGTGATGAAGAATACCTTTAAGTGATAATAGTAAAATATAAATTCAATATTATTGATAAAAACTTGCTTAAAGAAAACATATGATTTGAAGTTAAATTTAATTAAGAAGCTATTGGTTGGGATAGTAAGGGACCTCATTCCTGTAAAGAGGAGAACACGAGTTCGAATATTAGAAACTGTACTTATTATGAGATGTGAGAATAGTTTACCCTCGAAGCCTCGAAAGAGGACCCTTGATATAATAAAACATTTTAAATTTAATATATTTTTCAAAATTTATAATATACTTTGTGTATATTCTAAAAAATAATTTCCATGGACCTAAAAAATATGGGTAGTTAACCTTTTCATTTTCGGGACGTTTGATTTCTTGACTCAGTTACGGATATAGGAATGCCGCGAATTGAACAATTCTGGGCATTGCCATTGTTCTTTTCAAATGGGCCCGTCCTATAGGCCCACACATAATGGGCTTGTTTGATTTTGTTTTTAAAACATTGTTTTCTTTTTTAAAAAAAAAAACTTATTTAATTTTAGAAACTAAGAAAACAAAAACAGTTTTTATTTTTTATTTTTTTTGAAGCCACAACCTATCCACTGATTTTTTTTGTTGAACTTTATCTAACCACTATTGATACCACACTATTAGTGATCACTACCGTCATGTAATACCCGGATAATTATCTATCTCGGAATATTATATTTTAGCAAATAATACCTATTTGGAAATAGGTGAATATATGGTTTTAAAACCTTGTAGGATACTTATTCTATTGTCTAGGGAAATTTCTAATGAAATTAGAGGGATTAAAGTGTCAAAATCCATAAATGCAATTATGGGCCATGAAATGCCCTGAAAATATTATGATAAATCCCAAGAGGCAATAAAATATTTATTGAAAATTAGAAAGTATGTTGTCTCTAATTTTAGGAATTTTTGGGATTATTTCCCTTGAAAAATAATGAGGCAAAATTAAATATAATTTTGGGGAGCATAAGTTGCCCCATGATTTTTAATATGATATGTGGGACATAAAATACCAATGTCAATGAAATAGTTGTGAGAAAATGATTAATCCTAATTAAGAAAATTATCAACAATTAGAAAGTGATTAGTTAAGTAATTAATGGCTAATTGTTTAAGCCCGAACAAGAGAATATTTAAGGTAGATTATGGAAAATCCTTTAATTAAGTGTTTATGGCTAATATTAGCATAAAGTGTGCTTGCTAATCAATTAGAAAAGATTAAGAAAAAATGGTGAGATTAAGAACATGAAAACCCTAAATCCTAAAAGATTGCTAATCATGGGATTAAGGCTCTAATTAAGCTTCTAGCTAATTTAGATAAATTAAAGAAAAAATAATAATAATAATAAAGGGAAGATAAACCGAAATTTGAGTGTGAAAAGGGTTGTGGGTTTTTCAAAAAAATATCATGATATTTTGTTAATTAAATAATAATATAATTAAGATATTTGTCGAAGAACCAGGTTGGATAAATGAGAACCGATAGAAATTAAATCCTATCTAGAAAACCATGAACTAAGTTTCTTAGGTTAGGACATATTACAAACAAGTGAATTTTTGTCTAGAAGTTGGTGTTAGCGGAAGTCATTTCCGTAACCCGTAATGGGCGAATAAGGGATCGATGAAAAGATATTTTGTAAACAAAGGGCGATAAGAAAAGTGAGAACCAATGGAAAATAAATCATAACTTGAAATCCTTGAACTAAGTAGAAAACAACTGGACATATTATGAATCAGTGGATTTTTGTCTCGAATTTGGCATTACTGGAAGTAATTTCCGTAACCAACGGCGGTTATCCGAAAATGTTCAGCAGGTTACGAAATACCCTGAATGGGATCAAAAATTTAGTTAATCCAAATATTCTTAAAGAGGAAGATTAGATCTTCAGTGAGTTGCTAAGGACTTTTTGAGATTGGTTAAGATTACGCGATTAGAACACCGAACGGGGAACTTTATCGGTAGAAGTTCATAAACCACATGGATGACATCATGTTAGTGACATGGGGTGACGTGGAGGGGGGGCAAATTTGTGGTAGAGAAGAGAGGAGAGTGAATGGTTTGCAAGAGGCCACATCTTCGTCTTCTTAACCGTTGATCCAAGGGCTGAGATCCATGGAAATTCTCTATAAATAGGCAACCCCTCTTCACTTCATTCCTCACCAATTCACAAAGGAATCCTAGAGAGAAGTGAGAGCAAGGAGGAGCTCTGGACAAGGAGTAGCGAAATGTTGGGTAATTTCTTCGGTCTTTAGTCTTAAAGCTTTCAAAGTTTTTCGGTAGTTATAGTAAAAATGTTAGTTTGATCTTTAATCTTCCAAGTATTATTTTAATATCATGTTTTAGGGTTAAATATGATGTATATTTCGAAAATTATGTTGGAGAAAGAGATATGGCGAAATTTTGGAAGATTAGAGCCAAAGTAACGAAGCTCTGGCGAAATTCCGCCAATTAGGAGAGTTAGGGGTAAAATGGCAATTTGTACCTAAAATGCCTATTATGATGTTGGGCCTTGATAATATGATATTATCCTTATAGGATATACGTAATCACGTACCGCTGTTGTACCGTGTCAAAAAGTACCGTTTTCCGTCAACGAAGGTACGTTCGCGTCTTTGTAACACTAACTCGATGTTTATTGTATGAGTACATGTGCTATGTGTATGGTATGTTTATGTGAGCTACTTGATAGCTCTGTGGTATGTTCAATGTACTGTTATTATGCTTGCTGGGTGTTGGGATACGTTTGCTAGCTACGAAATGCTTGGTGCGAAATGCTAAGTGCGAAACGATTGCTAGGTGCGAAACGTATGCTAAGTGCGACATATCCGCCGGGGGCGTGTGTGTCTGTTGGGATAAGCTTGTTTGTATGCTCATATACCGTATATGTTGTATATATAAACATGAGGTTAATCCACCCGAGGTTCAATGGGCATTGAACCTCGCCTCTTAACATAGCGTCGGGTCAAGAGGACCGAGGATCGAGGAGAAAGGCAAGCGGCACGCATAGGGACTCAGCTGAAGACTTTCTTCTTTTGTTATTTACTTTTGAAAACACTCGGTATAATGTACCACTACTGTAATCAGCCAGACTTACGGCATTTTGAATATAAATATCAGTTACTCAATCGCTCCAATGCTCTACTCTGATGAAAAAAAAGTATATACTGCTTTTGAAAATGGGATGTTCACGTCACGTCATCATTGGTGACAACCGCCGCAATGTTACTTCAATTTTTTTTGTTTTTTTAAACAACTATCAAAACAGGGGTTGGCACAAGTGGTAAGCGGTTTGTGTCGCTTAAGCAAGGTCTCGAGTTCGAGCCTTTTGAATGCAGAAAGCCATGTTGAGAGACTCTCCCACCATAGCCAGGTGCGCAACGCAGGTTAGATTTGGATTAGTCAGGCTGAATCTGTGGATACTGGATGGGCAACCAAAAAAAAAAATGTCTCTTTTTGTTGGATACTTTCAACATATATTCGGCATTTTTTTTGGATTTTGTTACTAAGTACCCAAGCAACCACCTACTACTTTCGTTTTAAGGTCTGTGATTGTCTATCTCAATATAGTTGTTTTATCTAAGATTTGAATTGGAGACCAAAAAAGATTTAGTAGGACCTTATACCACTAGATCAGCTTTGTGTTGGTTCAATCTTGTCTTTTACTATTAGCCTCAACAACATAAAAATAACCAACAAACTGTTGGTTGATATGGTAAGCAGTCTCATCCCAGCAAGGAGGAGAACACAAGTTTAAATCTTGGGAAGAACATTTATTGTAAGGGCTTTAACCTTAACGCTACTGGAAGATAGAGATTAGTCTCAAGTACAAAGTGACTTGGAGACACTCTGAGCCTATTTGGTTAAACCCCATTGCATGCCTATAATGGTAATCATGATTGCATTATCAAAAGAAGAGTGTTTAGTTGCCCTTTAGCATAGTAATAAGGTTTACCATCATAATGATGATTACCAAAAAATTGGTAATCCACATTTATATCTTCCCTTATAAATACTCATTATCACTAGGGGTGGAAACAGGCCAGGCTAGGCTTCACTCTTAACATACCAGGCTTGTTTGGCAACAAAGTGACTTGAGTCTGACTTGTAGCCTGTTACAAACCATTTTTTCAGCCTAAGCCTGGCCTATATACTAGTTTGGCCTGTATACAAGCCTGGCCTGGCCTATAGCTTGTTAATAATACCCTAATTTTCATAATTCGTATAAACATTATATTTTGACAAATAATTTGACAAAATACAAAGGTGAATATGTGTCTCAAACACTAGTGCAAAAAAGGGCTTTAAGGCCGGACGAAAGAGGTATCATAAGATCGGGATCTGCGACCGGTCTTGTTCCAGGCAGTCTTAAAAGTATGTAACTTTTAAGACCGGGTCTGAACGACCAGCCTTAAAAATTTAGACCGAACTTTTGAAATATCCGGTCTTAAAAGTGTTTCAAAATAATATATATATATATAAAAAAACCAAATGAAACAACCGGTACCAAATCACCAGATCTGGCAACATTTTGAATGTCCCTCCGACATCAGCGATGGAGAACCAAGAGAAGATTGGAAGCAACACCAACAAGAAAAATAAAAAAGAAGAGAAGATTGGAAGCAACACTAACAAGAAAAACAAAAAAGATGAATATAAAGTCCAAATAAGAAAACATAACAAGAAATAGAAATTATTCACCATGGAAATCGAATTTGAATCAATATAAAATCAGAGGTGAAATTGAAGTCCAGATCTACAAAAAAAATCACAAGCTTAAAGCAACCAAATCTAAGCAGGATCCTCTTGTCGATGCTGGCAAAGCTTCAAGCAACCAAAATCAAAGTCCAGATCTAAGCAGGAGCGATCAAGGTAGGAGCAAACAGACTTAAGCAAGAAGATATATGGGTTTGATTTTAAGCCGGATCTGTGCGAAGGCGGTGTGGGAGGAGCCATAGATCGAAGAGGAACGAGCCACTGTCGTCCAGAATCCTTGAAGCAGTACGCTTGCGCCGTTGCGAGGATTGAGTTGATGCCATCGCAAAACCCTCGAAGCATCTCACGCCAACGTTGCCAAGGATTTGGTTGTGTGGCTCTTAGGATGACTTACGAAGATTGCAAGTAGGTTAGAGGAAGAGGATTCATTCTTGCCGAGGATTTGACTCGTAAGGCTCTTGGGACACTCGTTGAATCTATAACTAAGCAAATGTTTTATCACCAAGAAGACAAGCACGCTCACGGACTTAACGAGTGTAGCGAATTTACTTTTTTTTAAAAAAATATTTTTTCAGTATCGATCAGTATCCTGAAGTATTTTTTTAGTACCCATCAGTACCCTAAAATATTTTTCTTTTAAAAAAAAAAAGCTTCACTTTTTTTGACGCAAAATTGCACCATTTTAAAGAAAAGGACGCAGTAGATAGTAATGGGTATCAAACGCAAGCCAATTCCTCTTAATAATGCCCTTCACCATGATGGCTTCTCCCCCCTGTCAATTCCATGGATTGACTTTCATCATTGTCCTTTCACTCAAACCAACTCCACTAGTATTTCTGATGTTTCTGGGTGTAAATATAATATCTTGAATTTCAAGGCCTAGAGATTTGAGAATTAGCTTGTGACAGGATTTTCATGTAAATTATTGTATGAAGCTAATTATATTATATTATTGAGATATATGGGATTTTCATTAAATCTAAGGTACGGGATATTTGTTTCTATGTAATTGGCTAATAGGAGATTATCAATATGAGGTGGCATGTGAAGACAATAGAAAATACAAGAACATGTACACATGGCAAGTAGGAAAATTATTAACAAAAAGAACTTTTGACTTTGAAAATGATATATACACATGGAAAGATCAAGATGAGTATTAGTGAAATATCTTTGACTTGGAGATAATAACTTTATTGGTGAGTATTATAAATTGACACTTGTGCATGAAACCAAGATGAATGAAAAAATATTTAATACTTCTTTGGTTCTTGAAGGTGACGTATGGGTAGGAAAGGAGGAAGGGAAGAAATAAATTTACTACATGATTTGTGAGGAGATATCTAGAATATGTCCACATGTCCTCTTATTAATTAAAGATTTTCTAGAAGGGGACACTTAGGTACCTTCATCAATCAAAGAATTAAAAGGTGGACACCTAAGTGGATACATGGAAAGGTAGGTAATTATGTACGGGACACCTAAGCACCATGTAGCAATATAATAACTAAAAAAGAAAAGAAAAGTAGAGGACACATATGCACAATTAATTAATTAAAGAGCACACCTAAGCTATCAAGGTGTCAACATGAAATTTAAAGAGGAAAGGATAAGGTGTTAGACCTGACTATCACCCAAGAGGGGGGTGAATTGGGTGTCCGATAAAACTTTGAGAACTTTGAAAATCTTTTTGCAACTTACTGAAATCAATTCGTATGACAGAAATACCTTATAAAGCAATAGTCAGTCATTCAAACATATATGCTGGAAACATAAGAGTTTAGGGAAAAGAATATGCAAACTATGATTTATCCTGGTTCGGCCCAATCCTTGACCTACGTCCAGTCCCCAAGCTCTGCTTGAGATTTTCAATCCACTATCTCCTTGTTTAAATAGGCACAAGAGAAAAGCCTTTACAACCTCACCAGTTTAGTCGAGCACTTGTGCAGCCTTTACAATTTCTTACCGAGATACTCCACCTTACTCACTGTAAGGATACAATTACGCACTCTGTACTCAGGATGATCCTTTCACACTAGGACTCACTCCCCTTTACAAGTTGTAATTGTAAACCCACACTCAAAGGTTCCACAACCTTGAGATTTGATCACTAAACAGAAAATCAAATAAGTGTTTAGACTCTCTCACAAAGAGATGAATAATAATCACTGAGGTACATAATCGATTATCACACTCTCTACTGAAAACTTATAAACATTGTGAAATAGAGAGTATATGAGATAAGTGTTGGATTCGAATATCAAGATTTCGACAAAGGTAAGCTCGTATATCTCTGTCATCCATTTTGAATCCTTCTCCTTTTATAGTTGATCGTCCTTAATGACCGTTAAGAAGCTTTGTAAACTAGCCGTTGTGACTCTTTGTATTTCCGTTAGCAATGTGCACTCCATTTGTGAGCAATTGACCGTTGCTTCATTTAATGATCTGCCGTCGTTTGTATTAATGCGATAATGACCCAGAGTGATAGCCGGATTAAGTATTCCTCGAAAAATGTTTCCGTCTGCCACTTGCTTTAATTCCAAATGTCACTGCTTTCTTTCGAGTCGCATTTAATGCGTCTCGCACGTTAGATTAGCTTTCATTCAAAAACGAGATTGCCTTGATTAATCACTGAAACTTAATCAAGAAGATGATTAAACATTATATAAATAAGTTCAGATATGATTAATGAACATTATATAATGACCCATTAAATTCATCATGTCGATTAGCGTTACTGGAAAGACTGACAGAAATATGAAGAACAATTCTCGAGAATTGCTTCATGCACTCTCGAGAATTCTATGTTCAAAGGACCAAAAGAAGGATTTTAATATGACCATTCTCGAGAATCAAGTTTATATTCTCGAGAACCTGAAGAGTGAAATGATAGACCAGCGAATGTAAGTCGAGTATTTAACGAAGATGTATTCTCGAGAATCATATGTATATACTCGAGAATTGTCCTGGATCAAAACATAACATGGGATAAGATGCTATCGCCCATTCTCGAGAATCAGTTGGGTATTCTCGAGAGTTGTCTTGGTCGATAATCTGGAATTAAGACACTAGCTTTCATTCTCGAGAATTAGTATGATCGACATTTTGATATTGAGACGTTGGTTCACATTCTCGAGAATCAATAATCCATTCTCGAGAATTACTCTGTAGGATAGAGATATATAGACTGATAGCAAATTCTCGAGAATCATAACTCTATTCTCAAGAATCATGACTATTGAAATTTTCAAGCCTTGTGAAGACTCATTCTCGGGAATCTACTCCTCATTCTCGAGAATCTTTTTAACATACTCAGAATCAGTTTCACATGGAGATGCAAGTGAGTTAATCTTGATTCAAATACTTAAAATCTTTAAAGCCTTCTTTCCAATGCAAGAAGAATCAGCTCCAAACTCATTGTAGTTCATCCGTTATCATCAGTTGAATGGAGATAGTTCTTGATCAGTGTTTTTTCAATGCCCTGAACAGACCGTCAACTTCAAAACATCATATCTCCTTCAATTGATATTAGTTTTTTGATTTCTTAATGTTTTTGGAAAGGTATTTGAGTCTAGTTTCCAATGGCACCAATTTTATCTCATTTGGATTTTTTGTTTGTGAGATACACTCAAATTACCGAAGCTTGGTCTGGACTGTGACGGTGATTTTTGAGCCAACTTGTAAAAATCATAGCTCTCTCATATGAATTCCTTTGGGCTTGCGTTTTATATCAAAATGACGCATTGGATATCTAGTTTCATATGCCATTGGTTTTGCATCAATCCGATTCCTAGTTTGAGAGATATCATCGAATTACCGGAGGTCACCAGAGTGAAACGTGAAACAGAGCTGAACAGAGATGCTGGAACACACTGATTCTCGACAATTGAAACCCCATTCGTGAGAATGGATGTTCCATACTCGAGAGTGGCTGTTTCATTCTCGAGAATAGTCAAGATTCATGCGCAGGAAATACATGGGACTGTAGCAATTGAATTGTATCAACTCCTATTCATCGGGAAGCTTGAACTTGCTTATTTTAACTCCGAATTGAGTCGTTCCAACTTCTATATCATCATGGAGACTTTTAGAATCAATCTAAGAACTTGTATAATGATTTTCTCATTTCATTGAGCAAGTTCTTCTTTCTTTCTTCTCTTTTCTTGATCATTCCTCATAATTCAACTCTTTCTTTCTTCTCTTCTCTTTCCTCTTGATATTCATCATTCGCAGCAAGTTTTCTTTCCGTAACCTCTTATCTCCTTCTTGATTAATCTCTATAATTCAACTTGGACTAATCTACATCAAATATATAATAGTTAGTCAATGTAGGAGATAAATATAGCATACAAGCTTTTTGCTCTTAATAATGGCTTCTATATAAGACATCATCAAAACTAATCATATCCAACATAAGGGACACGTGTGCATATTTTATTGCTAATTTATATGCCATTTAATTATGTTATCTATTAAGCAAGGGTTCTTAACCACAACAATTGGCATGTGATTGGGAGATATTCTTGAACAAAAAATGAGACATGCGGCGTGCTCATGGAGGAATGGGAGGAAAAATCTAATTTTCTAGAGATTTCAAGAGGCAACAAAAAGGGAAAATTAGTAACAAAAATACAAGGGGATATTCTTGGGTGCCTTACTTCTATAAATAGGACCACACTCTTCTTCATTTTGGAGGTAAGAGGCGCCACACACACACACACACACACACACATACATACATACATACATACATAGAGAAGAAGAGAGTAGTGAATTGAGAATTAAAGCAAGAAGGAAGAATATAGAGAAAGTTGAATCAAGGTAAGAGAGTTATGGAATTTATTCTACTTCCTTCAAATTTGTGTAAGTTTTCAATTAGTAATCTAGCATAATATTATAGGAGTTCTATCTACAACCACTAAGGAGATCAAGGTAAAGTAGCCAAAGAAGTTAGAACTTTGAGCAAGTAAGTTCTTTTCTCTAACTTCTTGTAATATTGCAAAAGTTTAAGGAAATTTTGGTCAATAGTTAGAACTTAGTGATATAATTTTATTTTGATATTTAAAAGTGTTTAAAATGGAATTTTGTATAAGAAAAGGTATGGAGAATAATTTTGAAAGCATAAAGTGTGAAAATATGCAAATAGAGGAGCTGAAAAACCAACAGGGGTATTTTCAGAAACTGGGAATAATTTATGTGTTTCTGGACTAAGCAAGTATTTTTAGTCAAAAATAGACATGTCAAGGGTCACGTAGATCTTTCGAACACCCCAATTGAATTTTTCTACAATTAATTATGAATTTTGGAGGTTGAGTCAAATTTCAGAAATTTCTAGCACTTTGTGCGAAAATAAATGAATATTTATCAAAGAAGAAATACTCATTACAAAGGAAATTAACGAGTTTCAAAAGTGGCACTACTACAAAAATTGTATATTACTTCCTTAAAAAACGTCCTTATTAAAAAAAAGGGTAGTAAAAAATGAAGTCGGTGGCATTCTTGTAATTATATTCAAGGAAGTTGAGCATTGAACGTCCCGAATTTTTGTTCGTGACGCCTAACATCCGGGTATATTGTTTCGCGCCAAGGGAAATTTGGGATTTAATTTTTTTTTGTTTAAAATTGGCGAATCGAATAGATTTCGTAGCCTATTTTAACATATTTCGCGCCATGGGAGATATGAGAATATATTGTTTGGCGCAGTTGTTGTTTTTGTTAATGTTTTATGTTTTTTTAAATTGGTGACCCGAATAGATTTCGGTCGCCTATTTTAAAAGTTTCGCGCATATGGGAATATATTGTTTGGCGCCGTTGTTGTTTTTGTTAATGTTTTTTTTTTGTTTAAAATTGGCGACCTGAATAGATTTCAGGTCGCCTATTTTAAAATATAGGGAATATATTGTTTGGCGCCGTGGTTTTTTTTGTTAATGTTTTTTTTGGTTTAAAATTGGCGAACGAATATATTTCAAGTCGCCAATTTTTTAAAATAGGCGACCTGTATAGATTTCAGTCGCCTATTTTAAAAATATTAGCTACCTTAATGAAATCAGTCGCCACTATTTTAAAAGAGGCGACTGTAAATATATTCAATCGCCTATTTTAAAAAAGTGGCGACTGAAATGGATTCAGGTCGCCAATATTTGAAAATTGGCGACCCAAAAATTGGCGACCTGAACTCCAATCAGGTCGCCTCTATTCTCAATAATATTGATAGAAATCCCAATACCCAATCGACACGCACGCACACTCCTCCTATCAGTCCCAATACACACTCCTCCTCTCACCCGATAGAAATCCTCAGTTCCCCTCTCTATCACTCCTCCGTCTCCACCTTGCCGAGCCTTCTATTCAGAGGCGGATCGAGGTATACCGCACTTTCCCCCTTAAAATAACCATTGTTTTTTTCCTAAAATCTAAAACCAATTTATTTAGGTTTCGGTCTTGAATTGCATTGCGATCCCTCTTCCAACTTCACCCACTTGCTCGCCGTCTTCTCTCGCTTGCTCGCCATTTCCTCACCCTCCGGCCTCGGTGCTCGGTGTCTCCGGCTTCTCCGCTCGTGGTTGCCATCTCCAATCTCTCCTTGCTCTCTCCCCTACCCACAATCGGTGAGTCCTCGGCTTCGAAAAAGTGAATTTGATTCTTTCATTCATTTACACATGCCCTTTTGCCAGCATCGGATTATTTTATATTCTTTCATTTAATCTTTTAATTTATGTTAATTTTTCGCTCTCATGGATTTGCAGCTTGTTCTCAGTGTCGACAACCGGAATTTGGTTGAGGGAAATTCCCGGGAGTTCTCGCTAATTGGTCGGGTACTACATCGAAATTTAAAGCTTTTATGCCGATTCATTTCATCTTTTTCCCCGAATATAATTTATTACATGTTCTCGGGTTAGTAAATTTGAGATATTTCTACTTCCTTTTCCTCTATGCTAGAGTGTCACTTTATTTCTTTAATCGATATTCACTATTGAACGTAGTGCACGCACCTCATATCAACGCTTGTGTAGTTTGTGATTGAAATTGGATTGTGCATATTCTTCTCATTGGAAAATTCTTTTTACACTCAACCATTTGGGAAAATCTGTGTTAGATTTTTTCTCTCGCTAAATTTTCATTTACACAAGAATGCAAGATGGAAGTAGAAGTAGTTTGGGCTATGGAATATGCCAAAGTTAAATGTTGGCATCATGGAATTTGAGTTTCAATCTCTCGGTGAATAATTTATCCCATGCTTTCGGGAATAATGTGCCTTACTAACGGCATGTTAGTATTTGCCAATACAAAACGGCTAAGTAAAGAACAAGAACCAAGGCTAGGCTAGGTGATTCCCCTAAAAAAACAAAGAAAGAAGAGGAAGAGAAGCAATGATAGAAGAAAACCCTTTTTTCAAGTGCTAAGCAAAGGAATAACTAAACGAAAAAAAGAAAGCCTAACAAGTAACAATAACAATGATTAAAAAAAAAATCCCTTTTTTCATTGCTATGCAAAGGAATAGGTAAAATATTTGTTGGGTTTCAGGACTTGCCTACAAAAAATGGAGTATGCATGATTATCTGGCTTTCAATATTGATCTCTGTCGTGGTATGTGCAGATTACTTGAGACTCCTAATTGTAGTTTCTCAATTGCTGGAAAAATTACTTAGCTAGAAATCGGTCGCATGATGATATTGGAAATTACTTTCTGGGCATAGGCTGCATAGTAGAAAATTGTGGCATAATAGGATATTGGATATTGCGCGGTCAAAGCTTGCTTTTAATCTCGCTATGGTTTTGTTGGGATGAACTAGATATCTTTTGGTATGATAAAGAACATATGTTTGTCTTGTTCTATGCAGAAGATGAAGAGAAAGTGAAAAAGTTTTTGAAAATGAATTCAAACTACTTTGTCTTTTAATCTGCTATGGTTTTGTTGGGTTTCGCAATGCAAACTACTTTATCCTTATTCTCATGTTGACCGCCATTATGACCGATTAGATGGAATGGATCCTTCTCCAAACCCTTCTAATAAATTTTGCCTTCAAACTCTAAATGGGCAATAGTCTTTATAAATTCAAATTGTGCAGTGTTCTTTTGAATAGAAATTGTTGTTTTGATCTTCTCAATCATTCAATCAAACATGCTTCGTTCATCTTTAAAACCACTATTTTCCTTTCCTACTTTGGACTGTTCATGTTAGTATTTGGACTGTTCTTCCCCACTTGTATTTGTACCTCACCAACCAACTAGATACAATTATTTGCTTCTATGAATAATTGTTTGAACGCACACAATCTAGCCTCGCATTTTTTTTAATCATGATTTTATATCCATGCCTTCTTCTCATGCTTTTGCAATGGTAGTTTCATTGCTATTAATGAAGTTGGAATTGGAGGTTGTGGTCCTAAATATAGAACTTGAATAAGCTATGTTTTAAAAAAAAAAAATTGGCGATGTGATCGTATTTTTATTGCATTAGGCCATTATTTTACTACCCGTTGAGAAAATCTTGGTCAAAGGTTTCAAGCCAATTGTTGCGCTCTCAAATTAGGTCAGTTGCTTTCATTTTATTCACACACATATATTTTCCTTATATGATACCTTCTTTTTGATTGAGAACAACACTTTTGTCTTATGGCTTCATGGTTTACCATTATTGATTTAAGTGTTTTTAATCCAATCCTTGACCTTTTTTTTTTTGTCTTTCCTTTATTATTAGCCATCTGAACTACATGAACTTGATTAAAAAAGTGATGGCTTCATGGTTTGCCATTACCATTACCATTGAATTATATGCGTGTTAGTAGGAATAATTCTAATGTTCTCTTACTTGATGAAGTTATTGGATTTAATACCTGATATTTTCTAAATTGCCTTAGTTAGTAAGTTTTGTTGAATTAAGTTGAAATGGTTTGTTGTTGAAATTTTGGGATGTCTTACTGTTGAGGGGAAATGCTGCCGAATTTTTTTTTTACAAGATTGAGAAAAAAGCATGTCGTTCTTGAAATTGTTATGAACTTGACTGTTGTTGGAAATGTCGTAGGTGGTATTAAAATGGGTCATAGTTGGATGAATGCGTTGAGAACTAGTGAAGAATATGAAAATGGGGTGGAAGAGTTTATTGAATTTGCTAGAAGGAATGTGGCTACAAAAAATGGGATGTACTATTGTCCATGTGTTAATTGTTTAAATGGGGTTCGACGGGATATTGCCGATATAAGGGACCACCTAATTTGTGATGGAATCAACCTTCGATACACAACGTGGATATGGCATGGTGAGGAGGTAACTCCCAGTGCATCCTACGAAAATGATGTTGAGGTAGATGATGATGGAATGGAGAGAATGATTTATGATGTTGAGGTCGAATCCTTTGCACAACCGCATGAATATGATAGCGTGCGGAGTGATGCGAGACACCTTTGTTCCCCGGGTGTACTAAGTATACACGGTTGATCGGGACCTTACATTTGGTCAACTTAAAGGCAACATGTGGGTGGACCGATAGTAGTTTCACGTCGTTGCTTGAATTGTTGTGTGATATGTTGCCGTGATAATAATGTACTTCCAAATCGTATGTATGAGGCCAAGAAAATCTTATCTACGATGGGTATGAAGTATAAAAAGATACACAGTTGCCCTAATGACTACATATTGTACAAAAATGATTATGAAGGCCTGAGTAATTGTCCGAAGTGTAAAACTTCACGATAAAAATTGAAGAAAGGTGGTGGTTCTGGAGATCACACAAAAAAAAGGCAACCTTTGAAGGCCTTGTGGTATCTTCCCATAATTCCTCGGTTTAAGCGTCTCGTTTACTAGTGAAGCAACAAGCAAAGAAGTTGAGATGACATTCGATGAGAGAATATTCGATGGAAAATATCTACGGCACCCGGCCGACTCTCTCCAATGGAAGAAAATAGACGAAATGTTCCCTCAATTTGGCATTGAGCCAAGAAACCTTCTACGGGGCTTTGTACAGATGGCTTCAATCCGTATCGAACTCTTAGCAGTACCCATAGTGCATGGCCGGTTCTCCTTGTAATATACAACTTACCTCCCCGGCTATGTATGAAACGCAAGTATGTGATGCTTTCTATGATGATTTCGGACCAAAACAAACTCGGTAACAATATCGATGTGTACTTGGCGCCTTTGGTTGAGGATTTGAAGAAGTTGTGGGAGGAAGGCATAGATGTGTTTGATGCATATAAGAAGGAGTCCTTCAAGTTGCGTGCAATGATTTTTACCACGATCAACGACTTTCCCGCATACGGAAATTTGTCCGGGTACAAAGGTGAAGGGGCATAAAGCATGTCCAATATGTGAAGTGACACAAACTTCCAAAGCAATTAAAGCATGGAAAAAATGGTCTACCTCGGTCACGGAGGTTTCTTGATCGGTTCCACACATATCCTAAGTTAAGAAAGCATTTTAACGGCTTACCGGAGCATAGAACGGCTCCAAAGGCATTAACCGGAGAGGAAGTCTATAGTCGGGTGATGCATATCAATGTCACATTGGGTAAGCGAGAAAAGGATTGCGGGTGAGAAGAATATATGGAAGAAGAGATCAATTTTCTTTGATCTTCCATATTGGCGTAGTCTTGATGTGAGACACAGCCTTGATGTGATGCATGTGGAAAAAAATGTTTGCGATAGCCTTGTCGATTTTTTTGCACATACCAGGAAGACTAAGGATGGAATTAGTGCGAGACTAGACCTGGTTGATATGGGAATAAGAGAACGGTTACATCCACGAGTAACGGAAGATGGTAAGAGGGCATACATGGAGCCAGCAGCTCATACACTATCAAAAGCAGAGAAAAAAAGTTTGTGTGGGTGTCTATATGACATTAAGGTTCCACAATGATATTTTTCAAATTTGGGAAGGTGTGTTTCAATGGACGATTTGAAGTTAGTGTGAATGAAGTCTCATGATTATCATGTGTTGATGCAACAATTATTACCAGTAGCTATTAGAGGCATTATGAAAGATGAAGTGCGTACCACTATAACAAAATTGTGTATTTTCTTTAATGCTATATGTAACAAAGTCATTGACATTGAAAAGTTGGATGAATTGGAAAATGAGGGTTATATTATTTTGTCCCAACTAGAGATGCATTTTCCTCCCGCATTTTTCGATATAATGGTGTACCGATAGCGCACTTGGTAAGGGAGGTAAGGCTCGTGGTCCAGCTTTACCTAAGGTGATGTACCCTTTCGAGCAATACATGAAGATCTTAAAAGGGTATTCTAAAAATCCTTATCGACCGGAAGCCTCAATCGTTGAGAGATATGTAGTGGAAGAGGCTATGGAGTTTGTAAAGATTATCTATCGTGGTCGACGTTACAATCTCAAAGCATGATAAGGGGATAAGTGAGGGAACTCGAGGAATCAAATTGAAGAATATGCTTCGTGCGAGAGGTGTTGCAAGCACACCCGTACATCTTGAATAATACGGAAGAAGTTCAACCATACATTGATGAACACAAAGAGTTTGAAGAATATGAATCCAAGGAAGAATGACATGCAGATAGCTAATGAGCAAAAGAAGACATTTATAAAGTGGTTCCAGGAGAAGGTATTGCACGAGACCGGTGTGTCGGCTACAATCGAATGGTTAGCCTGGGGCCTTCTTATCGTCATCACTTGGACAAAGTTATGATATCAACGGATATTCTTTCTACACAAAAGACCAAGATGACGAAGTTACGTAAAAACAAACCAGGGTGATGGTTGAAGCTGAATCCATGCACTTTTCAAGTTTGAAAGACAAAAACCCGGTGTTAGCATCAATGGCCTATTATGGAGTTATTGAAGAAATATGGGAGATGAGCTACAACAAGTTCAAAGTTGCTTTATTTAAATGTAAGTGGGTTACCAATAATGCTGTTGTAATAGATCCTAAATTTGGATTTGTCTCGGTTGATCTTCAAAGACTTGGTCATAGAGACGAGCCATTCATTCTAGCAAGCCAAAGAAACAAGTGTTTTATGTTACGAGACCACGCAAATAACAAAATGTCCATTGTACTTCAAAGTAAAAAACAGACGTATGGTGAAGAATCCTTGAACCCGGACGATACACTCCCTTTCACAACAAATCCACCTACAACACGTGAAGTAGAATTGGTAGATGATGAAGAATATGCTCCAAGGAAGGATCATTCGAAGGAATATGGGAAACCATATAAAGTAAGATCTTAAGTTATGAAAAAGTCCTATGTTATTTTTGTACGGGTTTAACATGTTAGTTCATTTTATTCATTTGTTTATTATTTAATAATAACCCTATCTAACATTATTCATTTGTCTTTAATGAACAGAATATGTCTAGCTCGACGAGTCATCGGGTGATGGTGGGAATGATGTACCGTAGTGAGAAGGGTAGAGGTAGCACACATATGGGTGCGTTAATTGCACGTCGTGGCGGTCGAGAAAAAAGAGGCTGCATGTGGAGTTCGATGCCAATATGAATCCAATTGGTCCGAGGAAGACAATTTCATTAGCTACATAGGCTATCTGGCTTGAAGCAAAGTTCGCATTGTATTCTCTCATTGGAAGTTGGTTCCTCCTAAAACGAAGGAGTTGATCTGGGCACAACTTTTGGTATCTCACTTTTGATATCTTCTGCATTTGTATCTTTAGTTTTATTACTTGATTTCTTTCATATATTCTCTTTTACCTTACAGCAAACGTATGATGTGCCTAACAATAAGGCCATGTACAAGCATTGGATGGGCGAGGTTCGTCTACGTTGGAAAGACTTTAAGAACAAGCTCACTAGGAAGTATATTCGAGGGGTAAAGAGGGACAAGGACCCAAGTCAGGACTATGATTACATTTCTCCGGAGATTTGGAGGGAGTTTGTGGCGTCACGCGTAATCCCGAATTTCTTGTAAAATTTCTTTCATATCTTATCTTTTAGTTGAATCTATTTGACATCGAAGGCTCAGTTTTATTTGTTTTCGTGTCACAGGAAAAAGTCAGGCCAATAGAGAGAGGCAAGCGAGAAATAAGTATCTGCATTGCATGTCCAGAGGTGGCTATAAGAAGCTTGAACGGAAGCTGATGGAAGAAGAGTTGCAGAGAATTAAGGAAGCTACCGAATCCGATCCTTCCACTGTTATCCAGGCCCCTGAGCGTCCTCCTCGTAACAAAAAATGGATAGTTACGAGGAAGAAGGGTGACAAATACGTTAATGAAGATGTGGCTGAGGTTGCCTTAAAGATTGTAAGTAATTAAAAATATTAAATAGCCTCTGTTGCTTCATACTTGTAGAGTTTAGGTACTATTTATGAAAAATCCTATGATACAGGATGCACTTGAGCAGCAAAGCCGCCAAGGTTCATTCACGCCGGTACACGGATGGACATTTTGTCCACGGCGATTGGGAAGCCCGATTACCTTGATGTCCGTTCGTGGGGAGCCGAGGGGAGTTAGTGTCGCGAAATATTTTGGACGGCGTTCGAGTTGTTCGCATGACGATGACAACCCTAGTCCTCAGCTTGTAGCCAAAATTCGAGCGTCCCTCGTAGATGAGGTTATGGCACAACTACGGGTGAAATGAGGGAGATGATACAAGGGAAGGTAAATACGCAACCTTCAAACTAGGAATCCCCCTACCTTCCCAAGCAAAGAAAGAAAGTTTTCTCCTCCGGATGTACCTATTGGCGAACCTTCTCATCACTCTCCGATGTACTTATTGGCGAGCCCGGCGACCCTTCTCACACTCCACGGGGGACAGGTCCGCACTCTATATTTGGATGACCCACACCGGCGTATTGTTGCCGATGGTCTCACTACTACAAAAAACGTCAAAAACATCCTGAATTAGAGGCAATTAACGTCCTTTTTGCGAAGGACGTCTGACTAGGGGTAGTTGAAAAAATAATCTATAAGGCGTCCTATGTTAAAAACAGGACGCCTTTTTAGGGTGTCCTACACTTGACTCGACGCCTTTTTTAGGGCGTCCTACAATTAAAACAGGACGTCTTTTTTAGTAAAAAAGGCGTCCTGATTCAATTGCAGGATGCCTTATTTAAGGCGTCCTCTATTTAGCATAGGACGCCCTACAAAAGGCACCCTGAGTCTACACTAGACGCCTCTTTTAGGGTGTCAAAAATCAGTTTTGGGCGTCCTGATTTCAAATCGGGACGCCTTATATTAAAAAAATTTTAAAAAAAAATGTCCCCCATTGCATTGATATAAACTCAAAACCCGTGCAATAGAACAATGCAAATAAGACCAACAACAAAAACAAAGCAACAACAAGTAAAAACCAACAACAAAACAAGGCACTTTGGCAACCAAGAAGACCAACAACAAAGAACAAGGCACTTGGCAACCATAAAAATGCATATAAGAGATGCAAAAACCAACAACAAAGAACAAACAAACAAACAAGTGACCAAAACTTTTAAGACCCAATAAGATAGATCGTTTAGACCAAAACGCACTTGGCAACCAGCAAGACCAACAACAAGAACAAGGCACTTGGCAGCCAAGAAGACCAACAACAAGAACAAACAAACAACAACAAGAAGTGACCAAAACTTTTAAGACCCAATAAGATAGATCAGCTTTAGACCAAAACGCACTTGGGAACCAAGAAGACCAACAACAAAGAAGAATAGCAAGTGACCAACAACAACAACAACAAACTATTACTTAAACTGACCAAAAATTCAACTTTCAGCTCCGAGTTTCAATTCCAATACGGAACAAAGATCACAAAGAACAACAAAACTCTAAATGATTGACATGATTTAATTTTCGGGGCTATTTACAAATGAAGTTACCAATTCCGTAGAAACCAAGACTATTAAAGGCGAACAAGGCAACACATGATGTACATATCTATATGCGTTGAAGAAAATTTGCAGCCAAAGCGTCTCAAATCGTACAATCTCTTCCTCCGAGCACGGATCCGGACTATCAAAAAGCTATAAATTGGAAAACAACGTATAAGTTAAACCAATGAAGCGAATAAAATAATTAACTCAAATAGAACAAAAAATATTATCATTTGAGAAACAGAGAGAGCGATCACGTACGTTTTGAAAACCCGTAGTACGTCCGCTCGTAACAATGGTATGCATATAAAACATAACGAAGTATCCGCACTCAGAGTTCCCTGGTTGTTTTGGGCACTATAAATCAAAAGCAAATTGTTAAAACGGATAAAGGCATATCGAAAGCTACCATTGTGTCAATGAAATAACTTGAATTGAAACTACTTACTTTCGGATAAAACCACTTCGGGTCCGCCCTACTCCGGTGCTCCAAAGAATCGATCTAGCCGCCCGAATGCACTACATTAAAATGGAAATTAACGAGACATGAAAACAGATCATATAAATGAAGAATCAATGATTTAGACCAAAATTTACTTACTTGGAAAACATAGATTTGATTTCATCGTTCGGCTTGCCACCTCTTAAGGGATCAAACCAATAACATGCGTTCTTGGAGGGACAAACAACACACAGGTCCAATGACCACTACAACAAACACATTATAATATTAATTAAGATAAGAAAGGAATTTATTCTTAAAAATCTTAAATAGACAACTAAATTACGTACCCTTCAAGTATTGGGGCTAGATAACAACGATCATCTTGCTGGACAATTGTAGCACCAACATAAAGCGTCCTTTTGGTTAACACACTGTGAGCCTGGGCCGTGTTTATTGGACTTAAGAATCCATACAAATCCTTTCGGCCTTTCTGGACGCATATGTCGTAGCAGACACTATGATTGAAATAAAATGATAAGCGTTGTTAAGTATAGCAAACAAAAAACATCAATGCAATAATCAAAGGGGGAAAAAACTTACATTATCGCAACTTCAAGAACGACTAAATCTAAATCCTCCATATGCAAAAATTCGACAAGATCTTTTTGGTCAACTGTAAACTCATAGGTATTGTCTATGCCGACAATGCCAGGTTGCATCTTGAAGGAAAGATAGCTAATGCCCTTGTACATGGATCGCAAAGACCGCTAAGTGTGGAAATTTGCCCTCATCCACTTCATTCTATGAAAACATAAACAAACATATTATGAGTGAGTTACCAATGAAAAGCAAGTTCTAGTAATGTATTTCCTACCATTGGAGGTGTCGCCGCCGCCATCTGAATAAGATGATTCGGCCAAAGGATGAACAATCCTATGGCCTCTACCTAAATCGGAACCTCTTCATCTTGAATCGGGATGTCTCTGCTTTGTCTTCCCCCTCTCGAACACATTTCACAAATCACCATACGTAGGTCTTTTGGAATTTCAATATTATGGTGGGTGGTGTGATCCGTGTAAATAAGAGCATCGGCAACAATACGCCGGTGTGGGACATCCAAATAGAGAGTGCAAGGTTGTCCTCTCTATGGCGTGTGAGAAGGTTCACCGAGATCAACATCCGGAGGGTGAAAACTCTCTTTTTACCGCCGGGGAAGGCCGGGGATTCACAAGTTGTATGTTCCGTATTGTCCCTCGAATCCATCATAGTTTTCACTTCGGATCGTACTTGTTGCATGATTTCACAAATAGTCCCGCCGAATTTAGGCTACAAGCCGAGGACTAGGGTTTTTATCGTCATAGAACCGTGAACGCCGTCCAAAATATTTTGCGGCTGTAACTCTCCTAGGCTCCTCGAATGCCGTCGGGTAATCCGACTTCCCAATCGCCGTTGACAAAATGTCCATCCATGAACCCGGCGTAAATGAACCTTGGGAACTCGCTCCTCAAGTGCATCCCGTATCATAAGATGTTTCATAAATAACAACTAAACCCTATAATATGAAACAACTCGAGGCTATTTAAAATGTCTAATTTAACTACTTACAATCTTTCGTAACCTCAAAGAACATCTGCATTTATGTACTTGTCGCCTTCATCCTTGCAGCTTTCCATTTCTTGTGACGAGGAGGACGTTCGGGGGCTGGACAACGGTGGAAGGATTGGATTGGGAAGCTTCCTTCATTCTCTCTACCCGCTCCTCCATCATTCTCCGTTCCAGCCTTTCTCGTACCCACCACGAGACATACAATGCGGATACTTATTTGCCGCTTGTCTCTCTTTATTGGCTTGACTCATTTCCTATGACACGAAAACAATTAAAACTAAGTTGTGAAATAAAGAAATGAAAGAAATTTAAATTTTCCAATAAACTCTGGATTTTGCCGTGACGCCACAAACTCCCTCCAAATCCTCCGAGAAAATATAAGGATATTTCGACATGGATCCTCGTTCCTCCTTTGCCCTCGAACAAACTTTTTAGTCGCTTATTCTTGAAGTCTTTCCAACGTATACGGACTTCCCCATCCAATGCTTTTCCATTTCCTTAGTGTTAGGGACGTCTTACGTTTGCTGCAAGGTAAAAGGAAAGATAATTAAATTTCAAGTAACAAGCCAAATGATACAAATGCAAATATATTGAAAGTGACGAACCAAAAGTTGTGCCCAAATCAACTACTTCGTTTTCTCCGGAATGAACTTCCAAGCAGAGATCACAATGCAAACTTTGCTTCGAGCCAAATAGCCTACATAGCTAATGAAATTGTCTTCCTCCGGCCAATTGGATTCAACTTGTCATCAAAGTCCACATGCAGCCTCTTTTTTACCGTCACGACGGCCACCAGCGCACTCATCTCGTGTGCAACCTCTACCCCTTCTCACAACGGGCTCGCCACCTCCCTCACCTCCCCGACTCATCGAGCTAGAGCTAGACATGTTCCTGTTCATCAAGGACAAATCAATGTTAGATAGGTTATTAAATAGTAAACAGATTAATAAAATAAACTAAAATGTTAAACCATCTTAAGTTATGACATAGTACTATTTCATAACTTAAGATCCTACTTTATATGGTTTCCCATATTCCTTCACAATGATCTTTTCTTGCAGCATCTTCTTCATCATCTACCAATTCCACATCACGCGTTGTAGGGGATTTGTTGTGAAAGGGGGTGTATCTTCAAGGTCGAAGGATTCTTCATCATACTTCCGTTTTTTACTTTGAAGTACAATGGACATTTTTTTATTTGCGGTGGTCTCGTAACATAAAACACTTGTTTCGCTTGGCTTGCTAGAATGAATGGCTCATCTCTATGACCAACTCGCGTGAAGATCAACCGAGACAACTCCAAATTGTGGATCTATTACAACAAAGATTATTGCTAACCCACTTACATTTCAATAGAGCAACTTTGAACTTGTTGTAACTCATCTCCCATATTTCTTCAATAAATCCATAATAAGCCATTGATGCTAATACCGAGTTTTTGTCTTTCGTACTCGCAAAGTGCATGGATTCAAATTCAACCATCACCCCACTATTTTGCACGTAACTTCGTCGTCTTGGCCTTTTGTGTAGAAGGTATACCCGTTTATTTCATAACCTTGCCAAGTGATGACTGAAAAGAAGGCCCCCGTGCCAACCACTCGATTGTATCCGACACTCCGGTCTCGTGCGATACCTTCTCCTCAAACCACTTTATGAACGTTTTCTTTTGCTCATGAGCTATTTGCATGTCATTCTTCCTTGGATTCTTGTTCTTCAAACTCTTTACGTGATCATCAATGTATGGTTGAACTTCTTCCATATTATTCAAGATGTACGGGTGTGCTTGCAACACCTCTTCACGAGCCTTATTCTTCAGTTTGATTCCTCAAGTTCCCTCGGTTATCCCCTTGTCATGCTGAGATCATATCATCGTCCCTGATAGATAATCTTTGCAAAAGTCCATAGCCTCTTCAACTACATATCTCTCAACTATTGAGGCTTCCTGGGCGATAAGGATTTTTAGAATACCCTTTTAAGATCTTCATGTATCGCTCGAAAGGGTACATCCACCTTAGGTAAACCGGACCGCAGAGCGACCTCCCTTACCAAGTGCACTATCGTGTGCACCATTATATCGAAAATGCGGAGGAAAATGCATCTCTAGTTGAGACAAAATAATATAACCCTCATTTTCCAATTCATCCAACTTTTCAATGTCAATGACTTTGTTACGAGATAGCATTAAAGAAAATACACAATTTTGTTATTGTGGTTCGCACTTCATCTTTCATAATGCCCCTAATAGATACGGGCAATAGTTGTTGCATCGACATGATAATCATGGGACTTTATCCCCACTAACTTTAGATCGTCCATTGAAACACACCTTCTCAAATTTGAAGAATATCCTTGTGGAACCTTAATGTCATATAAACACCCACACAAACTTTTTTTCTCAGCTTTTGATAGTGTATGGGCTGCTGGCTCCATATATGCCTTCTTACCATCTTCTTTTACTTGTGGATGTAACCATTCTCTTATTCCCATATCAACCATGTCTAGTCTCGCACTAATTCCATCCTTAGTCTTTCCTGGTATGTGCAAAAGAGTACTGACAAGACTATCACAAACGTTTTTCTCCACATGCATCACATCAAGACTGTGTCTCATATCAAGACTACGCCAATATGGAAGATCAAAGAAAATTGATCTCTTCTTCCATATATTCTTCTCACCCACAATCTTTTCGCCGCTTACCCAATATGACATTGATATGTTTCACCCGACTATAAACATCCTCTCCAGTTAATGCCTTTGGAGCCGTTCTATGCTCCGGTAAGCCGTTGAAACGCTTTCTTAATTTACAATATGGGTGGAACCGATCAAGAAACCTCCTGTGACCGAGGTAGACCATTTTTTTTCCGTGCTTTAGTTGATGGAAGTTTGTGTCTGCTTCACATATTGGACATGCTTTATGACCCTTGACACTGTACCCTGACAAATTTCCATATGCGGGAAAGTCATTTATCGTGGTAAAAATCATTGCACGCATCTTGAAGGACTCCTTCTTATATGCATCAAACACATCTACGCCTTCCTCCCACAATTTCTTCAAATCCTCAACCAAGGGCGCCAAGTACACATCGATATTGTTCCCGGCTGTTTTGGTCCGAAATCATCATAGAGAGCATCACATACTTGCGTTTCATACATAGCCAGGGAGGTAAGTTGTATATTACAAGGAGAACCGGCCATGCACTATGGGTGCTTTGCTAAGAGTCCGATACGGATTGAAGCCATCTGTAAAAAGCCCCAGACGAAGATTTCTTGGCTCACGCCAAATTGAGGGAACATTTCATCTATTTTCTTCCATTGCAGAGAGTCAGCCGGGTGCCGGAGATATTTTCCATCGGATATTCTCTCATCAGAATGCCATCTCAATTGCTTCGCCGTCGCTTCACTAGTAAAGAGACGCTTAAACCGCGGTATTATTGGAAGATACCACAATGCCTTCACAGTTTGCCTTTTTGTTGTCTCATCATCTCCGAACCACCACCTTTCTTCACTTTGTATCGTGAAGTTTTACACTTCGGACAATTACTCGCCTTCATACTCATTTCTGTACAATATGCGATCATTAGGCAACTGTATCTTTTTATACTCCATACCCATCGAAGACAAGATTTTCTTGGCCTCATACATACGATTTGGAAGTACATTATCGTCTGGCAACATATCACACAACAATTGAAGCAGGGACATGAAACTACTATCGGTCCACCCACAAGTTTCCTTTAAGTTGATCAAATGTAAGGTCTCGATCAACCGTGTATACTTAGTACACCCGGGGAACAACGGTGTCTCTCGCATCACTCCGCACGCTATCATATTCATGCGGTTGTGCAAAAGATTCGACCTCAACATCATGAATCATTCTCTCCATTCCATCGTCATCTACCTCAACTTCATTTTCGTGCGACACACTGGTACTTATTACCTCCTCACCATGCCATATCCACGTTGTGTATCGAAGGTTTATTCCATCACAAATTAGGTGATCCCTTATAGTAGGAATATCCCGTCGAACCCCATTTAAGCAATTAACACATAGACAATAATACATCCCTTTTTTGTAGCCACATTCCTTCTAGCAAATTCAATAAACTCTTCCACCCCATTCTCATATTCTTCACTAGTTCTCAAAGCATTCATCCAACTATGCCCCATTTTAATACCACCTACGACATTTCCACCAACACTCAAGTTTATATAACGTAAAACGAAACGACATGCTTTTTTCTCTATCTTTTAAAAAATTTAGCAAAGATTTCCCCTTAAAAGTAATGCATCCCAAATTTTCAACAACATACAATTTCGGCTTAATTCAAGGTGATTCAGAACAATATCATCCATTAAATGCATCAATTTCATCATTACAAAATAGAATTGATAGAGGTTGAGTAACTACACTATAAAATGCAAAAAAGGGCTCAAATTGATAGACTATGCTCTTTTCGGCATTATGCTAATCAAAATAACATACAAAGAACCCTACCAATATGGGAAATTGTAAAAATTAAAATTACGAGTACAGATCGAAACCAACAAAACATCAAGAAAGCAAAGCCGAGCACAACATTATTGAAAGAAAGAAAATGCATAAACATATAAATGTGGATTAATGATTCAAGTCTTGTGGATACATTCCGATGATGGGAAGAATATGAAGTCTCTCTAGTTGTGGAAAGTAACTACTTGTCTACCTTTAAATTCTGGATCTTGGGCAAAAACTGATTGCACATGCATTTAAAAAAAGATTATTAAAAAGGAAAAAAAGAAAACTGTACCCCCAAGCGAATTCCAAATTCATTAACATAATCACAAAATTTTAGATAAAACTGCCTTCCATGATGGTATAAAGAAAACATTACAAGATAGAATAAAAGTACAAAATCATTCAATCTCATCATACAAACAAGTTGAAAGGTGGCAATAATGATGTCGCTTAACTTTCCTAAGAACTTTAATCAATTCACAAAAGATCGTGTTTACTTGATGTACACGACTAAAAGGGAACAATAAATATATCGTAAAAGAATTTTAGCCAACAAAAAATAACTAGACAAGAACACGGAAACAATTTAAAAAAATAAACGAAGAAATCATCATCACCAAAGCCTGTACAAGTCAAAGTCGAGCACATGGGCGATGGGATTATGGGAAGAGGGAATTTGATTCGATTTGGGCGGAGAAGGAACAAGTCGAGGCTATACATTACATTTACAGGATAAGAGAGACACAGATCTACAAAGATTGGTAAAATCGAAATAGAAAAGGAGAGACAAACCACAATCGCTCGTCGCTCGATCAGCTGGTTCGAAATCGCTGGAGTTGAAGGAACAGAGGTGGACCGTGGATGAAGAACCGGAGTTGGAGCCTGAGAAGCCTCGGAGGAAGGAAGAGAGCTGGACGAGTGTAGAGGGGACTCACGGGATAGAAGAGAATGGGTCACAATCACACATTGCTTTGCTGGCTCAATGAATCAAATCAACACCTTAGCATTTCCTACAATATACAAGATCATCACAAACAAATCATCACACGGAATGGGGCAAAGAAAAACCAATAATTTCTTGTTTTGCTCACTTAATCATGCATTCAGAACCTAAGCTGTACGTATCAAGGATTACAAGAAATCATTCATGCTAGTCAAAGGTTCTAAAATCATTAACTAAACTCTCTCAAGTTAAGACTGATTTTTCATTTTCATTAAAATTATTAAATGTCCTGTTTATAATTAATGAAAACCATATTTCCAAAGCAATCCTTCAATATACTATGCTAGGTTGTTAGATATATTTCTATTCTAACAACAAACCATCCATTTAATCACTAACAAGATTTTTCTTAATTTCTACAATCAAAATGGCTCTCTCAAGCATCTTCCAATTAAACTACTCTAATCATGTGGTGATCAAGTACAACATAGCATTGAGCACAAAGAAAAATCAACTTATATACTCATCAACCGACAAAACCAAGATAATCTAGTAGTTTGAATTCATACAATGGAGAAAAGCAATCCTAAATGAGAGTTTTTAGCCACTCATGGTCTATACATGCCAAAATCCCAAAAAAAAAAATCAACCATTTGATTTTCAATATCATGAAAGCAAGGGCCAATCTCATACAATGGAGAAAAGTAATCCTAAATGAGAGTTTATTAGCCACTCATGGTCTATACATACCAAAATCCCAGCTAAAAAAATCAACCATTTGATTTTCAATTTCATATCTAGTAGTTTGAATTCATACAATGGAGAAAAGTAATCCTAAATGAGAGTTTTTAGTCACTCATGGTCTATACATGCCAAAATCCCAGCAAAAGAAATCAACCATTTGATTTTCAATATCATGAAAGCAAGGGCCAATCTCAAAAAATTGATTTTCAACATCAAATATGAATAACAGTCCCTATAATCCCTAACTAAAAAAGTGTCATCACATATGAAATTTCCAATGTTCTCAACGCCCAAATAATCAACACATCAGTACGTAGTTAGAAGAATGGGGTGGACCGATGGACTTACCCAACGAGAGCGCACAATGTGAGAACAACGGCCACCGTGAAGAGCTGACGGAGAACACCGCCGGAGAGCAAGACGGAAAGAGAGAACAAGAACCACGGACACCGACGGGACTGTCGCGATGGGAAGAGACAGCGGCGCACAAACGGTGCACAGATGAGAGGAAGGGTTGAGGGCTCAGATGAGAACGAGGTAGGAGAGTGCGGTCGACTATCGCGAAGGCCCAGAAGACACGGAGGAGGAAACGGGGCACAAATGATCAGAGAAGAAGGTAGGGTTGAGGGAATCGAATGAAGCAAAATGAGGGATACGCATGTGCAAAATAGGGTTTATTTTGCAATAAAGGCGTCCTGAAATCATATTCAGGGCGCCTTAAAAGAATTAAAGGCGTCCTGAAGTACAATCAGGGCGCCTTTAATAACATTAACGGCGTCCTGAAGTTGACTCAGGGCGGCTTTAATGTTATTAAAGGCGTCCTGATGTTGAGTCAAGGCGCCTTTAATGCTTTTAAGGCGTCCTGATGTTGAATCAAGGCGCCTTTAATGCTTTAAAAGCGTCCTTATCTTCTATTAGGACGCCTTAAAACTTATTAAACAAATAAAAAATTAATTCCTCATCATTCTTCCGATCTTTGCGCGCCAAAAAAAAATTCGTGAAATGGCGCCAAGGCGTGCTAAAACATTAATTTTTGGCGGAAAAATATTTAATTTAAGCGTCCCGAAATTATTTTAGGACGCCTTTATTTATAATATCAGTATTTATTTTACAAAAATGCCATTACGATCACTTTTAACATCCTTTTTAAAAATAAGGAAGTCTTTTAGGGAAGTAGTTGGCCTTTTTTGTAGTAGTGTCTTGTTTACCCTGAACAAACCACACACCACAATATGCAAATTCCACAAGACCAACGTAAGGTGACTCTGACAAGTGTGCGAGAGGGGGAAGAAAAGACAAACATCCCGATTGTTGATGAGGAGGTTCCCACGCTACGCCGCCACCACATCGTTCATCCTTTGGCCGCATCATCTTATTGAGGTGGGGACGACACCTCCAATGGTAGGAAATACATTACTGATTGACGATGAGTAGGGTTTAAGATTGATTTTCATTGCTAACCCACTCATAATCTGTTTATTATGTTTTCATAGTATGAACAAGCTGCGGGAAGATTTCCATACTTATCACAGCTGCGAGAGCTCTACCAGGACATCGTCTCTATAGGCTTGCGATGCCTCCGGGCATTGTCGGTGCGATACAAGACATATCCGATATCAATTGACAAGAAAGATTTGACGAGTTTATGCATATGGACTATTTAGATATACAAATGACTTCAACTTGCAATCTTGTAAGTTTTTTTTTACCCTTTAATTATGCCAATACTCTTTTTTTGTTTAATATATTCAACAACACTTATCATTTTATTTCGATCATAGTGTACGCCACGACATATGCAAAAGGGGAGACAGTTGGATTCGTATGGATTCTTATGTTCGGATCCACAGCTTCGGCTCGCAATATCTTAGCCAGGAGGGCCATTTATGTTGGTTTAACAATGGGTGACATAAAATCGTCTTGTTATCTAGCGCCAATACATGAAAGGTGCGTATTTTTTTGTCTATATAAGATTTTTAAGGATAAAATGCTTTTTTATCTTTGTTTAATATTAATATGTATATGTTGTAGTGGTCATTGGACCCTGTGTGTTGTTTGTCCCGCCAAGAACGCATGTTATTGGTTCGATTCCATAGGTGGCAGGCCAACCGATGATATCAAAAACATGTTTGCCGAGTAAGTAAATTTTTGTCTAAATCAACGATTCTTTTTTTAAATGAATTGTGTTCATGTCTGTTAATTTCGATTTTAATGATAGGGGTCTTAGGACATATAGACAGTTGCCGGAGCACGAGAGCGGGTGGACCGAAGTGGTTTTATCCGAAGGTAAGTAGTTTCAATTCAAGTTTTTTCGAGACACGGTAGCTTTCGTTTAACAATTTGTTTTTGATTTATAGTGCCATCACCAACTAGGGAACACCGAGTGCGGATACTACGTTATCAGTTGGATGCAATCTATCGTTTCCACCGGACGTACTACTGGCTTGCAAAATGTACGTAATGCTCCGTGATCCTCAAATGATGATATTTTTTGTTGTGGTACTTCAGTTGTTAATTATACCTTGTTTTCCAATTTACGCTTTTTTGTATTGAGGATCCGTACTCACGGATGACATCGATTCGGTTCGAGACATGATGGCTAGATATCTTCTTGAACATGGCTCAATGTGAATATATAGGCAAGTCATTACTTGTTAGGGTGATTGTCATTGTGAAACTTATTAAGCTGTCTTGATTTCGGTTTACGTAAATTATTGGTGCTGCTCTTGAATTTGCCACTTTAATTGCTTTGTGAATATGAGGTTAGATCACTTGTTTAATTCTGGAAATAGATCATTGTCATATGAGGTTTGATTTTGCCATTATACCTTACTTGCATTTGATTTTCCAATAACCAAGACTTGAGAATTTTGTTGAATCATACCATCATAACTGATTTGCTTGAAAGTTTTATGTGTGCTTCTTGCTTGGGAGGTGTTTGATTTGCTTGTGTGGTACTGTGATTATTACTAGGTGGCTCTCATTCACTTTAGCATTAAAGTTGAGCTAAATTCTGTATGCTGAAACCTTGAAATTCTGTTAAGCTTTGTGTGCAAAAGTCATTGCTGCTATATATATTTGCCTCTTGTCGCATATCAGTGTTATTGCCAATTGAAGGGAATGTTGATGCTATCTAATTGCTGCATTAAATTGTGAAAGCTTGTTGTGAAATTTTGGAGATTAATTGCCTCCAAATGTGAGAAAAATTTGTTGTCATAGTGGTGCTTTGTTTGTTGTTTTGGTCTAGTTTTAGTAACCTAAATCTAGGTCATACCTTCTTTCTTTTCTCGCCGTTGAATTTGCTGAAAGTTTAAAATCGCTACACTTTAATTCATTATCGTGTGACTTTCCCGAACTTGTCTTCTTAGGCTCTGCAGTTGAAGTTTTCTCTTTGGAGTTGTTGATATTCTTGCATCCTCATGGTTATGTTGGAAGCTAAGTTGTGAATTTGATTGATTTTGTTGAACCGATCTCGAGCTGAATACGTAACATCTATATTGTCATTCTCTTGTATGATCTTGTATGTGTAGCCAATATTTTTTTGTTGAAGTCACTTTTACAATTTTCTTATTGAACCTTGCTTTTGTATTCATTGTTATTTCACCTTCTTTTGATGGAATGCACATACATATAATTCATACAAATCATAATATATTTCACATTCATTGTTATCTATTGTCATTCAATTGCATATGCGCTTAATTATTTTGTGAAGTATTTGCAAAATTGGCCAAACAAACAAAACAAAGCACATTTTAAAAAATAATAATAATTTAAGGCGACACGAAAATCAATTCGGGCGTCTTTAGATCATAAGAGGCGACGATTTTTAATCGGTCGCCTATTTTGAAAGATGAGGCGACCTGATTTTTAATCGGAGTCGCCTATTTTGGAAGATGAGGCGACTTGATTATTAATCGAATCGCCTAAAGAAGCGACCAAATTCAATTCGCCCCATATGAGGCGACTGAATTCTTTTAAGGTCGCCTCATATGCGACAACCTCAACACAAATCCGGTCGCCTCATATTGTTCAGGTCGCCTGATTTGTGTCCAGGTCGCCTCATATGAGGCGACCTTATTTTTGTTCAGGTCGTCTATTAAGAGGCGACCTGAGAAAATTTCAGGTCGCTAAATATACGACTACCCTCTCCCCAACGTCCCGTAAATTAAGGACGTTAATTGGGTCTTTTTTAGGTCGTCTTTTAGGTATTTTGTAGTAGTGTGGAAATACCCTTTATGCAAGTGTATAATTACATAACTTAAAGGAAGGAGTTATATTGACAGTGACATCGCTATATTATTTATTTTAGGTCTTTCATTCTTATTTAGTAGCCAGGTGTTTGTTCTTCTATTAACAGCTACTTGCAGTTAAGTAACCGTAATCTCATATTCTTTATATGAATTTGTATGTAAGTTTTATCATGATTGTATATGCATTTGTTGTTATTGTGTTTGCCAAGTGCTTTGGCATCCGAACCCGCTGTGTGCAACCCCTGGCATAGTTATGTGCCTTATTGAGCAGTATATGTTATGTGTGACTGCTCGTTTCGGATTAGGCTTTATGCCTCGCTGTGTGCGACCTATTTAATGCTTATGGTTTGTGTTTGTGGTTTTCTTACATGCTTTGTATATACTTTGAATATGAGATTAACGGTTACTCTGGGATTTATCAATGAATCCCAGGCTATTATAAGAGTACATGTAGTGCATTTAGGACGGAGCAAGAGGCAAGAGGTAAGAAGGTGGACCATGACTAAGGATTTTTGTGGAAATTGCTGGAGATGACTTTTTATTATTTTTCATTTCCCGGACTACTGTTGTAACATCCCATTTTCAAAAGCGGTATATTTTTTTTCATCGAGTAGAGCATCGGAGCGATTGAGTAACGATCTTTATATTCAAAATGCCGTAAGTCCGGGCGATTACGATAGCGTACGTTATACCGAGTGTTTTCAAAGTAAATAACAAAAGAAGAAAGTCTTCAGCTGAGTCTCTATGCGTGCCGCTTGCCTTTCTCCTCGATCCTCGGTCCTTTTGACCCTGACGCTATGTTAAGAGCTGAGGTTCAATGCCCATTGAACCTCAGGTAACGGTTAACCTCATGCTTATGTGTGACAAAATATGTATGACGAGATATTCATAACATTACAAACATTAACCAATACATAGCACACGCGAGATGTAAGGTTACAACAATACATAAGCACACAGCAGATGTAATGTCAATCACAACAACGAGACATAGCACACAAAGACATGTAAAGTCATCCACGTTTGCACTAACCAATTTGCACGATGCGCTCCTCGTGTCCTCAGCGCTAGGAAAACTCAACGGCATTACCAAGACTGTAACCCGTATAAACAAAGCTGAATGTATAAATAGTGAACTAAGACGAGTCTTAGACACGGTGCATGACCCAAGACAAGGTCTGTCCATGACTCTATGAAATAGTCTATCACATATAAGCATACAATAAGCATCGAGTTAGTGTTACGATGACGCGAACGTACCTTCGTTGACGGAACTTCGATCGACCGTGACAATGCGGTACAACAGCGGTAAGTGATTACGAGATATCCTATAAGGATGATAACGTTTCTAATCAATGGTCAACATTATACCGGACATTCTAGTCCCAAATTACCATTTTACCCCGACTCCCCTGTCAATCGGAATTTCGCGAACTTCGTTACTTTAACTCTAATCTTCCAAAATTTTGACATATCTCTATCTCCAATAATAAATATCATATTTATCCCTAAAACATGATATCTAAACTAACTTGGAAGATCAAAGATTAATCTAGCATTTCTACTATAACTACCGAAGGAACTACCCAAGCTTAAGACCCGGACCGAAGAACTTACCCAAGACTTTCGCTACTCCTTTTCCGAACTCCTCCTTGCTCTCACTTCTCTCTAACCTCTCTAGGAATTGTGAATTGGTGAGGAATGAAGTGAAATGGGAAGACCTATTTATAGAAGATTTTGGTGCACTATTCATGCTTTATCATACCGAATCTCAACCGATTGGATCTAGCTTGGACACAAGGCATCATCTCCACCATACAACACATCTCCTTACCTCATCATGATGTCATCAAGGTGATGTCACCCATGTGCTTTATGAACTTCTACCGATAAAGTTCCCCGTTCGGTGTAATTAAAAATCTCAAAAATCCGGAACACAAACCACCGAAGCTCTATTCTTCCTCTTCGGAAATATTTGAGTTAACTAAATTTTTGATCCCATTAAGGGTATTCCGTTGTCATTGAACATTTTCGACAGACATGACCGTCTTCTGAGAAATTACTTCGGGTAACATCAACTTCGGACAAAAATTCACGATTCATAATATGTCCAGTTGTTTTCTACTTAGTTCAAGGATTTCAAGTTATGATTTATTTTCCATTGGTTCTCACTTTTCTTATCTGCGCTTTTGTTTACAAAATATCTTTTCATCTGATCCCTTATTCGCCCCGCCGGTTCTGGAAATGCCTTCCGCTAACACCGACTTCCGGATAAAAATTCACTTGTTTGTAATATGTCCCACCTAAGAAACTTAGTTCATGGTTTTTAGATAGGATTTAATTTCTATCGGTTCCGTTTATCCAACCTGGTTCTTTCCACAAATATCTCTTTTATATTATTATAATAATACAAATATCATGATATTTATTATTTATTTTATTATTATTATTTTATTATTTTTATTTTTATTTTTTATTTTTTTTCCTTCCTTTTTTTTTATTATTTTTTTTATTTCGTTTTTTTTTTTTTTTTTCCTTTTTCCTCTTTTTTTCCCTTTCTTTTTCTTGAAAATATCATTCCTCCTTTTTTATTTTACTTTAATTATCTTTAAAAATTCTCCCTATTGGTTCTTTTGTCCAAGCTTAGATAATTAGCCATTAATTACCTAACTAATCACTTTCTAATTGTTGATAATTTTATTAATTAAGATTAATCATTATCTCACAACTATTTTACTTACAGTGGTATTTTATGCTTCATGTAAAATATTAAAAATCATGGGGCAACTTATGCTCCCCAAAATTATATTTAATTTTGCCTCATTATTTTTCAAGGGAAATAATCCCAAAAATTCCTAAAATTAGAGACAACATACTTTCTAATTTCCAATAAATATTTTATTGCCTCTTGGGATTTATCATAATATTTTCAGGGCATTTTATGGCCCATAATTGCATTTAGGGATTTTTAGCTCTTTATCTCTTCCAATTTCCACAGAAATTACCTTAGAAAATAAGATGATTATAACTTATTATTTGAGACTACATATTCACCTATTTCCAATAGATAACATTTGCTAAAGTATATTATTCCGATAAATAATTATCCGGGTATTACAACTTGTATAATACTTTTGAACAAATATGATTGTTTTATTATGGATAAAGGCGGTGGATCATTTATGATAATTATTCAAACAACCACTTCTTTCAATGGTTTTATTGTTGGCGATGGTGTTTTTTAACCTACAGATTCTAACAAAGGGATTGTAAAGGTAAAAGAGTTTCTGACTGTGGCGGTGGCTCCCTCTCATATATTTTAGGGTTGAGTTATTTTTAAGATCACTTTGTATTACTACGTATTTATTAGTCTTTCTTTTTTCAAACCTTTTATTTCAGGCTTAGATTTTTCAGTTGGTTGGTTTTAATGAAATATCCGGGTGGGGGAAAAAACCAACTTCAATGAGTTAACTTTGCAAATATGGAAAACACATTTCTTTCAATTTATTTTTAAGCATATGCGAATATAAAAAGATATTTTTTTTAACATATATCATTCGATTTTTCTTTCACTTTTATTATTTGAGTTGGAAAATATTTTTTCAAACCTATAAATTATTTGATAAAAAATTATATAAATATGAAAATTATATTTTCGGATATTTTTCTTTGAAAATATTTTGAGAACATTTAATTTTATATAGTTTTGTAATAAATAATGACATGATATATAATAAATCAAGGTATAAGGATATTATTCTCAATTTTGTAACATGTGGCCATTAATTTTGTAACATTATTTCTTTATTTTTATCCCATTTTTCTCTTTTAATTTACCCTTTCCATTTTCCATGCCACCAACTCCCCCACCTCCCGGGGCCCCCAAAATTAACTCAGACCAACTTTTTTACTCCATTCAAACCAAGTACCAACCACAATCACTGAGATCACATAAGAAGATTACGATTATCTCCAACCGGTGACTTGAAGAAGAGGAAGAAAGAGGAGAGGAGGAGGAGAGATAGAGAAATGGAAAGCAAGAGAAGAAATGAAAAGGTGGTGTGTGTAACTGGTGCTTCTGGCTTTATAGCTTCATGGCTAGTTAAGCTTCTTCTTCTTCGTGGTTACATTGTCAAGGCCACTGTTCGTAACCCAAGTGAGTTCTCTTCCTCCATATCATCCTCTTTATTTTATTTTTGGGTCTCAAACATGGTCCTTCAAAAACAATCACGGATAAGATTGATCTAAATGCAGGTGTTTGGCCTCTTTCCTGATCTCTTTATCCTGTCTTTCTGAACCATCCATTAAGTAAAAACAGCTTTTAAAGTTTGAGTTAGAAGTTTAATTCATAGCATCCCTGATTGTCATTTTCACATGAAGCAAATTCTATTTTGCTGTTCTCAGAACCATTTTCTGTGACCAATTTTGTAATGGTTTATAAATCTCCACAGATGATTCAATAAAGGTACAACACTTGCTTGAACTGGAAGGAGCAAAGGAGAGGTTGAGTCTAATTAAAGCAAATCTGTTGGAAGAAGGTTCCTTTGACTCTGCTGTTGAAGGCTGTGATGGTGTCTTTCATACTGCTTCGCCAGTTTCTTTTGATGTTAAAGACCCTCAGGTTCATATATATATAGATACACACAAATCATTCTAATTAAAAAATCATCAGCAATATTACATTAAAGAAAGTGCTAAATCCTTTTAAGAGTAGTTCAGGTGTTAAATGCTTTCATATATTTAATCTGAAATCGATGCAGAAATTAATGGAATAATAGTTCAACCTATTCACATTAATTGGTGGTATTTGTCTTAGTCATACTTCTTGGTATTTTGTTAATTATGATATGTAGTAGGTGTTGATCGTTAATTTTATTTGTGTAATTTTATTAAGTACTTGTAATTAACCAGCCTAGCTTTTGGAAAATACTGATGAAAATTCTCATCATTCTTTTAGGCCAAAGTAAAAAGCAAAGTGAACAACATCAAAACATCAAAATAATTGGGCATTAGAAGAAACTTAAATCATTAGCAAATGATATTCTTGTCTTTTTCTTATTGTATACTTTTCCTTCCCAATCAAGTAAGGCAAAATAAGCACTCTGAATCAAAAAAAAAAAAAAACAAAAAAATGGTAAGGCAAACATTGAAACACCATATTTTAGAAGCTCTTTTTTATAAGTCAAGATAAAACTCTTTTTATATATTTATTTTTGTAAATCATAAAAGTTATTTTTGAAAAGTTAATCTAAACATACACTAAGTGAGTATTTTAATTCGCTTTTACAGAATAACTTTTACTATTTATGTAATAAGAATGTAGGATGAATTTTGCCTAGATTTGTAGAAAAATGTTTCTAAAACTGCACCGCGGTTTGGGTACTTTAGAAAAATGCTCTTTTTCACTAGTGAGTATATATATATACAATCCGTATACTTGGATTACAAAAAGTCACGAGTTTGACAACAAACTAGTAGCTTCTGAGGGTTGTTTTCTTGGTTTCAGACTGAACTCATTGACCCAGCAGTGAAAGGAACTCTCAATGTCCTCAAGTCATGTGCAAAATCACCTTCTCTAAAACGAGTTGTTCTAACTTCTTCTATGGCCACAGTCATTTACAATGGAAAGCCTAGGAATCCTGAAGTTGTAGTTGATGAAACATGGTTTTCAAATCCAAAGTTTTGTAATGAATACGAGGTATGTATACTATTTGTTATGTTGAGATGACAAGACCTCTATCTACTCCAAATCATAATTTGCATTAATCCCTAAAGAATTGTAATTAAACCACTTTTTTGTGTGTAAAAAAAAAAAAAAAAACTACATTGTTTTTTTAACTACCAGAATATTTCTTATTTTATCTATAAACTAAGAAAAAAGATAGTTTAATACTTCCATCACTCAATGATCTATAAACATTTTCCTTTGAGCAGTTATGCGAATTTAGCTCTTCAACTTTCAATTTATGCAAATATACCATGCTTATGTGAATTTTAGCTTCTAAAGTCGTCTAAGATACTGGGACCACAAAAAATGTCATCTTTTTTTTTTTTTTTTTGGCTTAACAAAAATGGGTCTCATAATGTGGAGAAACAGAAGAAAAAAATATGAGAGGTGAGACCCAAATATGGGGACAAGTTTGTGTGCTCATTGAGACTTAAAAATGATGAGCACCCGAACTCATCATCAAATCTTAACAAAATAGATTTATTTTAAATAATTATTTTAATATAATCTAAAATAAAGATAATCTTTTAACTATAACTTTTTTAAATGATTTATTTTATTTTAAAATTATCAACTAAAAATTTTAAATGTAGACCATTTAGATTAGATCTAGATGGTTTAAATATGATGAGTTTGGGTCTACATCACTCATGATGAGCGTTTGGGGTTCCCCACATATGAGGCAAAGGTTGATCCCATGTCCACGTTTTCTCTTCTCATTTCACACTAAATATTCCAAGTGAGGTGTACCTTGTGTTTGTTACATACATAATAGGGAAAATAACACTTGGGTCTAAGACTTCAATTTAGTTATAGATATGTTCTAAATAATTTTGTTAAGAAATAAGTTATAAATATGATAATCTTAGAAACAAATCATTGAAAATGGTTATGAAACTCAAATGATCGAATTGCAACTAAGATTGATATATTTGTAACTATTTAAATCTATTGCAACTAATTTTTATTTATAGCAAAAATTTGAGGGGCCTAATTAACTATCATTAAATGGATATTTTAGGACCTAACTATAATTCGTTCAGTTAATATTCTACAGCACCCTTCGATTTTCATGTTCATTTATATTCTTATTTTCTTTCAGCACTTGCATGGTTATATACTTTCAAAGACTTTGTCAGAAGCTGCTGCCTGGAAATTTGTTAAAGAAAACAACATTGATATGGTTACCATCAATCCGGGAATAGTGATAGGACCTCTCTTGCAACCAACACTTAACGCAAGTTCAACTACAGTGACAATTCTATTAAATGGTAATTTTAATTTTATTTAGCAAATGCCAATGTAATGATTTCCCTTTCCCGTTTTATTAGAATTTTTAAGGCTTTCTATTTTTCGTCTTTGGTCTTTAGCTTTTTTGGAATGATTGGTTAAATATTGGGACAACTCTCCTTTTACATGTAATTCATTTTATTATTCAACAAGACACCTTAATTAAAACTCTTCACAGAAATCTTCTGGAGTAATACACCATGCATTTATACCAGTAGCCAAATTATAGTCTATATAACTTCTTTTTCTTCAATTTTTCTTTGTTGATCCATGTCATAAAAATTCGACGAGTTTAATTTGTGCTGGTTGTAGAGGGCTAAATACAACCCTGCTCCTTTCAATTTTTCTTTATTGGTCATTAAATTTCTTCGATTAATTTCACTCAAAAATAAAACTCTTCAATTAATGATGATCTCTTTGATGCAGGAGTAAAAACATTTCCAAATTTTTCTTTTTTAGGTGTTCATGTAAAAGATACCGTGAATGCTCATATTCAGGCATTTGAAATTCCTTCAGCTAGCGGAAGATATTGTTTGGTTGAATCAGTGAAACACTACTCTGAAATTGTGGATATCTTGCGTGCTATGTACCCGACATTACAACTTCCAGATAAGTAAGTCCAATTTTCTTTTATAATTTTAATTAATAATTCATACAAACACATCTTGGTTTTTTATCTCTTTCCTCGAATATATGTTAACAAAATTAAACCATGTCTCATTTTTGTGCTTTAATTACTATTGTCTCTACTCTGTATAGGGTGTTATAACTTATAGTAGATCATGTACGTGTTACATGTTAAAGCATGAGTAAATATTGGAGGTTTTTCATTTTATATCAGCCTAAATAAATTTATCAGTGAAAAGCGTAGCATGACTGAGCAATCATCTGTTATGAATATTTTTCTCACTCAAATTTATTATGGCGATCTAAGAGTGGTGGGTAACATTACAGTCACTCAAGTTTATATTGAGGATAATGTTATAAATTTTAAGAATCTTTATTAAAAATTTGTTGGATTTCTAATATATGTTAAATTGTTAACATAAGTTTATAAAATGAGTCAGAGGATGAGTTTTGTGTTGGTGTTTAATTGTAAAAGGTGAAAAAGTATTAATTCCTTTAAAGGAGTAGTAAAGGATATTTAAGATAATTTGGAAATGGGAACATAGTTTCTACTTTCTACTCATTTTGGAACAAGGGATCTGTCTTACTCTATTCACTTATAAAGCTAAGAGTTAAATAATTAATTTATAGATATTAAGAAAGTTAGTTAAATTAGTCATATCTAAAGAAGGTGCATTGCTTTGACTAAAATATATCTTTTAATCATTTGCATTAAAAACTGCTCTCATTACCCTCTTTTAATATAGGGAGAATGACTTTTAGGTCTCAATCAAGGAAAATAATATCAGAAAAGTCCTCATTGATAAGTGAACATGGGAAATTAACAAGTGAATCAATTAGCATTAACAACTTATAAAACTTGTTAATATATATTATTTTCTTTGGTTGGGACCTATATGTCATTCTCCCTTTAATATATGATCAAACGATAGGGATGATTTTTAAAAAATGAATATGAATTTGGAAAATAAAATGGATTGAAGACCCAAAAAATCCCATTAATACATAAAGTAAAAGCGTTAAAATACTAAACTTGTCCTATTTACAAGTCTGATTATTTTCTTCTCCTATTTATAATTCATATTATTAAAATTTTCATTTGAATATATAATTGTGTAGATCGTTATTTTGTTTTTGGAAAAGTGTATGATATGATATTTATCAAGTTTTAGTTTTAATTTTTTTTTTGAATGGTATTTGTTAATTTCATTAATTTCGTTTCAGATGTGCAGATGATAAACCATTCACACCGACCTTCCAAGTTTCCAAAGAAAAGGCAAAGACGTTGGGAATTGATGAATTTATTCCATTTGACGTGGGCCTTAGAGAGATAGTTGAAAGCTTCAAAGATAAGAAATTTGTCAACTTTTAAGTTTAATAAACTACTCGTATTTCACATCGAGAAATGTGGAGGAATATACAATGTCGAGGGAATTAATCTATTTGTCAACTTTTAACTGATCCTCCTTCTGATCTTTAATATATGATATATTTACTTAATTTAATTATAATAAACAAGTTAATTTAGTAAGTTAAAATAACATTATTTTCTAAAACATCCTAATCATCTTCTATAATTTTTTTCTTCATTCTACTCATTGATTATTATTAATTAAATATATAGGAATAAATTAAAAAAGATTAATAAATATGACGAATATATTTTATATTTAGAATGATATATATTATATCAAACACCGAGGAAGTAATGTAAAAAAAGGAGTGAGTGGCACTGGCACAAAATGTGGGTTCGAGCCGCTCCAAGTGTTAGCTTGTAATGATTAAAAAAACATACTAAATAGGACTTAATAAGCTTCTTTCTAAGCTTTTCCCTCCAGCTCACTTTAGGCTTTGGGTCAACGTTGTTCTCCATCCTTGTAATTCTGTTTTTCTTAGAGAGAGTCCAACAGATCCGTACAATTCCCATCGTTTTAGCACATTAGTCCTTGAATAAATAACATCATTTCGCCTCTTGTCTTTGGGCTCAACTAATAAAGGGGTTGGACACTCTCACCAAAAGGAGGAAATTTGATCCCGGAGTTGATTAAGGCGCTGGGGGAGGCATCCTAGTTCCTAAGTGCCTAGATTAACGCCCCCTCGAGGGTAATAAACAGCTCGCTCTACCCAACATCGGTATCACCTAGGAGGAAGGAAGAAGTCACCCTGCCTTTGGATCGTAGGTGAATCCAACCCGTTTCCTAAAATTTTTATATAAATATATATACATACATATATATATATATATATATATATATATATATCTCACATCATTTTGTTGCAGATATGAGAAACTTGTTTGTGATAATTTTTTTAACTATTTATATAGATAGTTTTAGAACTGGGAGGCATGTCATAGCCCTAATAAGCCTATGATACCCAATTCCCCTAAATCTTTCTTGGAAAAAAATAAAAACATCATACCAACCACACTGGCGCGGACTAACAGTGTTCGAGCATGATTACATGGAAGTGATGGGTCAAAATGATGTGGAAAATAATACTTGTTACATGACACAAACAAACCATGTTGGTTCTTATTATAAGTTTGCTTGTAGATTTTTTTTTTTTTTCTAAATATAAATCCATTTAGATGTTATTAATGTTTGATTTCTTATAAATCCACTTAGAGGTTATTAATGATTATTTTCTAAATTTATTCTTATTTAATTTTTATTGGAAAGAGAAAAAATGAGGGAATGATTTGTAAATGTAAAGAGAGGGACAAAATTTTGAAACGGTAAACTTTTTTTTTAAAATCAATTTAAGACATATTTAAAACTTAACTGTCAATATTTGGTTTAAGAGAATTAATTGAAATGAATTTATACAAAAAAGAGTAGGGGAACTCACAGGACAAAATCCTTATGACTAACTTTGAAACCCGGTTACATGAACGTGCAAGCTCGCTAGATGAATAATTATGACTATTTTGCTTTGGTTTGATGGCTACATGTATAGTTGTATACTCCATTCTATCATAACGACCTTCTGCATATTTCATGTTTTGTTTAGACCATTAATTTTGTTCATCTAACATTCCTAACTCCTATAAAACTTCCTAAATGATCAACTTAACTTCTTTAATTAATACTACTATATATTCGGTTTTTAATATGAGAGTTATATTGAATATTAAATATAAGACCTCAATCCACATTATCTACCAAGTTTATTTATTTATTTTTTCAATGTATCACTATTGATTGCACAAATTAAGATTTTTCTATCTAAGAGTAGTCATAATGAAAAATGATTTTTTTAAGGAAAACCAACATATATTTGTCACAAATAACTAACATAACTAATTAAAAAAAAAAAAACTAGCATAACTAATTTCTTGAATCTATCAAATTTTGTCAACTAGCTCTTATATTAAGGGCCAAATTTAATATTACCTTTTGTCTTTAATTTTAGGATTAAAAAACTAATTTGCTGATATTAAAATAATTAGTGATGAAGAATACCTTTAAGTGATAATATTAAAATATAAATTCAATTAAAATTATTGATAAAAACTTGCTTAAAGAAATCACATGATTTGAAGTTAAATTTAATCAACAAGTTGTTGGTTGAGGTGGTAAGAATAATTTACTCTCTAAACCTCGAGGAGGAAAACCTTGATATAGTAAATAAAAAATTAACTTTAATTTATTATTCAAAATTTATAATATACTATTTGTGTGTATTCTAAAAATTAATTTTTATGGGCCCAAAAAATTTGGGTAGTTGACCTTTTAATTTTCTGGACGTTTTTTTTTTTTTTTTTTTTGTAAAGAATTTTCTGGACGTTTGATTGCTTGATTCCGTTACGGATATAGATATGCCGCGAATTGAACAATTCTGGGCTTGACCATTGTTTTTACTAAATGGTCCCATCGTATAGGCCCACACAAAATGGGCTTATTTGATTTTGTTTCAAATAAAAAAATTGTTTTAAAAAAAAGATAAAAAAACTTATTTAGAAAATTGTTTTCAAAAAGTTCTTTTTTTTATAAAGTACTTTTAGAAACTTAAAAAAAAAAAAAAAAAAAAGGTTTTCTGGTATTTTTCTATTTTTTATTTTTTGAAGCCACCCCATCTGCTTTTTTGGTGAACTTCATCTAGTTACTACCATACTATTAGTGATGACCACAGCCACATCATCACCGATGACGGCTTTGTTGCAATGTCAGTTGAAAAACAAATTTTTTTAAAAACCTATAATTTTATATATATATTTATTTTCTAAACTTGTTTCTAAAAACAATTTTTATAGAACTATTTTGAAACATCAAAACTGAAAACAAAATTAAAAAAGGGGCCATATTTCTCAATCTTGTCTTTTTGTTTTTTCCCCAAACTCAACCTTTTGTTTTTTTTGTTCGATACTTTCAACATCTATCCAACATTTTTTTTGGATCTTATTACTAGGTATCCGAACAACCGACTATTTCAGTTTTAGGGTCCATGACCGCTTTACTCTCTCAATATAGTTGTTTTTCCTCGAGACTTGAATTCGAAACGCAAAAAAAATTTAGCGGTCTTATACCAAATTAGATCAACTCTTAAAAAATGTTTGTTCAATCCTGTCTTTTACTACTAGCCTCAACAATATAAAAATAACCAACAAAATGTTGGTTTATATGGTAAGCAGTCTCATTCCTGCAAGGAGGAGAACACAAGTTTAAATCTTGGTACACGTATTTGTTGTGAGGGCTTAAACCTTAATGCTACTAGCCAACCGAAATTATTTTCAAGTCCAAAGTGACTTGGAGACACTATGAGCCCGTTTGATTCATGTCCATTGAATGCTTATAATGGTAATCATGATTGCATTATCAAAAGAAAAGTGTTTAGTATAGTAGTAAGGTTTTATGATAATGACAATTTCCAAAAAATTGGTAATCTTCATTCATATCTCCCCTTATAAATACTTATGACCACTCCATTGCATAGTTGGAAAGTTCAATTTATCATTTAGCCTAATCTTTTTTTGTTTTACTTTTCTCATTTCACCTACCACACCACACTACAACAATTGCAGCCATTACCTCTTCCTCCACCCTTGCCGCCATCACCACTTGTTATCATCGCCACTACCTTCTTCTCCTCCATCGTTGCCGTTGCTGCCACCATGATATCTGCCGCCACCACCACTACCTTTTCCTCCACTATTGTCATTGTCACTACTTGCTATCGTGACCACTACCTTCTTTTCCTCCTCCCCGTCGCCACCACCATGACAATTGTTGTCACCATAGTAACCTCATCCTCCACCGTCGTTGTCACCACTTACCATCACCACTGCCATAAGATGATCCTCAGCGAAGTAGCGTGACAGTTATGATGAGGCAACGTGAGTGGCTCTAAACTATTTTCTCTATAAAAATTATATTAAGGGTAAAATAGACTTTGTGTGATATTTTAATTTTAAATAATTATTAAAAAATAACTTGTTACACCTTGATTAAAAATCAAATAAAACACTAGCTCTATAATTAATATTACATTGAATTACCATTGTATCACATTGCATGGTGTAATGAGATCGAATTAAATTGGCCCTCAGCTCTAAGTTTTCACAAAAAATAGCATAGAAATAAATGGAAAAGCTACTAAATTTGAAAGCCGAAAATGTACTAATTTTTCCTTGCTTATCAATTTATATTCACAAATAAAACAAATAATGCAAACTATTTTTCAGATTCTGAATTCACCATGAAACAAGTATAACTTTTCCTTAAATCCAGAGTTACTTTTAATTAGATCGACAGCAAAAATCAACCTGAAAATAACTTCTAAGCGGTTTAGTCCATTCTACCTTCATATGCAATAAAGGTTGAGCCCACTTTTACCAAAATTTTAAAAAGAAAAATAAAAAGAAAGATGTGGAGGATTGAGGAATTTCACTTAGGGACCTATTGGGGGAATTAGTGATTTAGAATACCTTAAGTGATATATTAAATAGGAGTAAAGCTTCTTTAGTCCTTCGTCCTTATAACTTGAGTCAACTTAATTTGCGTATCCAGTCTTGTAATGTTTTGGACTGTGTGTGATATATTCACCAAAAACAATTGAGATTACTGACGGAATTTTTTCCTCAATAATTAACATAGGATTATTGATGGTAAATCTATCAATAAATTTACTGACGGAAATATTCTGTCAATAAATTCCACCGTTAAATTTCGTTGGAAAATATAATTTCCAATAGAAATACCAATGGAAAAAGTGGACTACTAACGGAATTACCAACAGATTAATGATGGAAATTCTATCGATAATTCTTCATGAAAAATATGAATGAAATTTACTGACAGAGCAATTCCGTCGATAAAATTTGTATTGCTTTATTATTATATTATAAAATTTATTAATATAATAAAAAAATAAATAATACAACTAAAAAAACAATATATAATATAAAAATATTTGAATATATACTTAATATTTAATACATATTATATTAATAATTAATATATATATATATATATATATAAGTGTTAACATGCAATTTTAGCAACAAAGTTTTTCACAATTAAGTCTTAGAGGTGTATAAATAGACACAATCATTTAAAATGGTGTAATTTTAACAATTATGTTAAACTAAATCAACTGTCTATTATTTTTCTGATGTGAGACCTACTTATTCTTCCTCTAACTTTATAACAAACATTTGAGTTAATTTAATAAAATTGGTAAAATTGCGCTATTTTTAAAAGCTTGTGTCTATTTTTGTACTATTCAAAACTTTAATTGAGTTATACGCTCATAATGAAAAACTTCCATTCTAAAATTGAACCAAAACCCTATATATAAATATTATATTTATTTTTTAATTGTTATATATATACTTTTTAAGCAAAGCCCTAACAAATTAATTGAGATTAGATTCTCATTTTGTGGTGTATGTAGAGGACAACCTTTCCTCCAAGAAAGTCCACCTAAGATTGACCAATGTCAATCCTGAGTAGAGCAAAATGATGGAAGGATAAAGAGTTCACGAACACCCGAAAGGGTAGTACATAGCCATAGCCGTCCAAGTATTTATCAAGAAAATCAAAGAGAGCAAAGAGAAAGTAAAAATTGAGAGAAATATCCATACCTCTTGATGCATACATATCTTCTTCTAAAGTGAAGCTCCTCGGTGGTGGTGGGGCGGTGGTGCGGTGGTGGCGGTGGTGGTGGTGGTGGGGCGGCGGTCGCGGTGATAGAGGTGGGGTGGTGGCGGTGGTGGTGGTGGAGGTGGGGCGGCGGTCGCGGTGGCGGGGGTGGGGTGGTGGCGGTGGTGGTGGTGGTGGTAGTGGTGGTGGGGTGACGGTGGTGGTGTGGCGGTGGTGGTGAACGAGGGTAAATTTCTGCTTCGAAGAGGAATGAGTCTTTTCTTTTTTTGAGAAAAGTGATTCTCATTTTGTGGCTTGGAACAAAGAAGCATAAAATTTCTGCTTCTTTTTTTTAATCCTCAGCACAAAAAATAAACCGGTTCATCTCGGGAACAGAAAAATAAAAAAAAAATAAAAAAACCAGATTTACCAAACACAATTCCCATCCAATTTTGTTCCTGGGACCAGAAATTAAGAAAAAATTCATTCTGTGAGCATTACCATGCACACCCTTAATTAGTTGTAAGGAATCGGGTGACCCATCAGAAAGTCTTGTCGTGGAAGAGGAAGGGAACTGAGAACTGCTAGGATGGACTCATTTAAGTGCCTGTCTAGTTAGCATTAGGAGCTCACATAAGCCGGATTGAGCTCCAAAAAGGTGCTTATCAGCATCATTTATCCTGTTTGGGTTTTTTTTCTCCTCAAAACCCTGATTGGTCGTAATTTTGCTAAGGGAACGTTTGGGAAATTATGATCAAATTCCAGCAACAAGAAATTGTCTCATCTACCCTCCCATTTCCTGCTCCTAAATCATCGGGTGTCCTAGCAAATATTTTTCCTCCTATTTTCTTAACCAAAATTCTCAAATTTGTTTTTAAGTACCCGTGTCTTCTGACCTTGTATATCTAAATTATCCAATCTGTTTATCTTCCTTATTGAGAATTGCCATAGCTTAGGCTTTGTAAAATAAATAAATTTGAGAACATAATTCGAGATCAGATTGTACAATCGATATAAAATAATTAGATATCATATTTATCAATTTGTTTGCTTAGTTAATTATTATTTATCATTTATAATTTGATCAAATATTTGGTTTCGAAAAGATTCATTCCTTATTTAATATAAAATATATTTTATTTGATATCTATACTGGTATATTTCAGATATAGCGTTAAATTATTTATTATACTAATTATAAAATGAAAATAATATTTGAATATTAATGTCATTTATTAAATTAAAATTTATAATATTTATTATCAAATATAACTAAGAAAATATTATCGAATTTATTAAATTCATACCCTTTTTGGTTATTATACATTCATAAGTACTTTTAATAAATGAAATCCAAACATAATCAACATTCTTAAAATGAGTTGTAAAAACAATACTCTCATAACATAAATCATGAACGGCACTTTTAACTAACGGCACTTTTAACTAACGGCAGTTATTCAAATCATGATTATCTAATGCAAATGGGCACTTAAGCAGTCTGATTTAATCAATTGACAATCACGCCTATTCTCTAGCTGCCTTGGAACCTCTTCATTTCCTTACTCCTTCCAGTTCCCTAATCCTGATCGTTCATCAAATCTCTAATGAATCAAGCGTTTACAACACACTACAAACTCCCCCCCCCAAAAAAAAAAAAAAAAAAAAAAAAAAAATCATTCCGCCTCTTCTTCTCTTTCAATTCAGCTTCGCCCCTTCCCATTTCATTCTGTAGTAGATAAGAAGGGATCATATCTAGAATACTTAATATTGACTCCAAGGCTCCAATTCTTATTATATGATGCCTTCTAAAAGTTATTTTTGATCTTTTCATAAGGCATTTGTTGTAATTAATAACTGTAATATTAGATGTTGGAAAAAAAATGTAATATTAGAAACCACTTGAATTTTATGGTAAATTTATTTCTTTTAATTATTTATATTTGTACATTAGAATTAGTTAAAAGTGACTTATTCACTACTACAAAAGACCTAAAAAATGACCTAAATAAGACCCAATTAACGTCCCTTTTCGGAGGGACGTGCTGGGAGAGTGTCGTTGTTTTTATTTATTTAGCGACCTGAACTAAATTAAGGTCGCCTCTCGTGTCGCCTCATAAGAGGCGGCTGAATAGTGTTGAGGTCGCCTCTTATGAGGCGACCTAAAGAGGCGACCTGAATGGTATTCAGGTCACCTATTTATTAGTTTTTTTTTAAAATGCTTGCTATGTTTGGCCAATTTGCTGCAAAACCAATACGCTTACTTCACAAAATAAGTGCATATGCTCGATAACGTCCAAACAGATAACACAATACAACACAAAATGAAATACAACCGGACATATGAGTACCGAACCAACACGAGAAACAAACCGACAAAGAAACTACAATAAAACACTTGTCATGGATGATGCTTCTACTCTTCCAATCACATGACACAGTAGATTTGGCATTCACAAAATTTACTAAATTAAGACAATCTGATTCAAAGATAACATTCTCATGGCCCAGATCTATTGCCAACATGAGGGCTTTCTTGAGAGCTAGAGCCTCTGACATAAATGCTGAAATGGACTTGATTTTTTCCACAAATCCCCCCTCAAAATCCCCAAAATGGTTGTAAGATCCCAATTTTTGAAAGCGTTTTCATGGTATCATGTTCAGAGTAAAGCATCGGAAGTAAATAGTATTTAAAAAGTAACTGATAAAATCCACTGTAATGTATGTGATCAGCCTTAATGGCGGGTACAAAAATTTCAAATATCATAAGTACAAACAAAAGGACTATCTCCAGCCGGCTCCTAGATCTGCTGCTTACCCTTGTCTCCGGTCCTGTTTACTCCGGATCCTGAAGCTATGGTAAGAGCTGAGGTTCAATACCCATTGAACCTCAGGTAACGGTTAACCTCATGTTTATGTACAAGTATGTATGACAGTTATCTCATGACATCACAGCTATGTTCACATATAAAAAGTAATAACAACACGCCCACCGCATATGAATGTTATTACAGTGTCTGCGCACTATTCACCCGGTGCCACGATGGCCTATCGTGTCCTCGCGCTAGGAAAACTCAACGGCGTTATCATGACTATAACCCGTATAAAGCGTACGTGTATGAACAATTCTTTTAAAAATAGAGTCACAGTTTATAAACATATCTATCACATATAGGTATACAAGAAACATCGAGTTAGTGTTACGAAGACGCGTTCGTACCTTCGTCGGCGATTTCGGTATGTCGTTGGTCGGATGGTGATCACGTTTATCCTATAATGGTAATATCGCATTTATTAATTTACAAATAATATCCTAGAAGATATCCTAGTCCCTAATGACCTTTTTACCCTTGCTGTATTTATTTTTCACCTTATTTCCTCAGAATTCGTAGAACAACGTTGGTGCCAATTTGGCAGATTTCTGTCTAACTTTGAAAAATCATAACTAATTCTAGAAAAATCGAAACGAGGATCCGTAAAATTTCATGGAATCCTCAGGATGTATATTTGCAAGTAAAAATAATCACCTTTGCCCAGATTACATGAATCACTCACAGGTTTTAATTTTTGAACCTCTGCCCAGCATTTTTCCAGAAATTCGTAGCCTAACTTTGAGGATTTTTATCTCTCTGTACAGAAATTATTTTGACATGTTCTTGACATATTTAAAAATCCCTATATGTCTATTTTAACCATGAATTTTCTCAGAATTTTGTGACCATATTTTCAATATGAAATTCTGGCGTTTTCATCACTGCCTCCAGAGATTTCGAAACCGATGAAATTTCGCCAGAACTTCGTTACTTTGATGATTTTCTTCCAGAAATTTTGCTATATGACCTCCCTCATCATTTTTTCGAAATAAAGCTAATTTTGACTATAAAAACATGTAAATAAAATTATCCTAGCATTTTTAAGATCTAAGCTACTTCTATCTAAGAATTTAAGAACTAGAACTTAAAGAACTTAAAGCTAGAGCTAGAGAACTTACCAAGAACTTTGCTACCCCTTCAAGAAGCTCCTCACTCTTACTCTCAACTCTCTATTTCAGATTTCTTTGCTTGCTTTGGTGTGGAGAATATGAAGACTCAAGCCCCCTATTTATAGCAAAAGGCTATGGCAACTTTGGTAATTAATTCACCTACACATCTTTCATTCTTGGCCATAGCTTAAATCTGATTTCCTCTTTTTCCCAAGGCCAAAAACGTGGCCTCCTCCTTCCCACTCTTCATCCATTGATTTTTCACCAAAGCCTCTTGCCTTGGTGTCAAAATTGTCCCCATGTGTAAAGCTTTTGGCCCCAAGAGTGCCTTGGTGGCTCTTTCTCCTTCATGCACTCTCCAAGCTTGCATTGGTGGCCTCTCCACCTTCATGCATTTCCCAACTTGGTGTTCTAATTCCCTAGTTACTCTAAGTATACTTGTAACTAGATGACTTTGGTGATTGGTTAGCAATTAAGCAAAATACTCTTAGGGTTTAGTCTTTAATTAGCTTAATCTTTGGTCATTAATCCTAAAATGGTGTTTTAGGTGTTATTAAATTTATTTGATTGGTTGCTAATCATGATCATTAATAATCATCTTTATGCTAATCCTAACCCCTTATTGGTCCTTGACCTTTAATTATCCTAATACATCTTTAATTGGTGACTATTAACATTAATTGTAAAGAATTACCTAAATATTCCATTAGTGTAATTTTAATTGCTCTTTAATTGTTGGTAATTGCCCCTTAATTGTCCCAAGTGTTTTGATAATTTTTTTTGGCTTTTTATAAATCAAATATGAACTAGGTATTAGAAAATTTAGTCTCTTAATAAATTATAATAATTGGTGTTTAAGGTCCTTTGATTAATTATGAAGGTTTGGACAATTCATTTAATTTTTAGAAGATCCTTATTGGTCATTAATTGTTATTGTTGTCTCCAATTTTATTTAAGGATTTTCATAGCACTCACTTGCTCTTTTTGATCTTACATAAACCCTAGTTTAATAGGGTATTTATTGTATTTTATGGTATTTTATGATGCCTATTAAATCATTGGGTATTCTAATCCTAAGGAAAAATTACCTAGAAAATAGAATAAACACATCTCAAAATTTGAGACCACATATTCACCTATTTTAAATAGGTTTTAACTATCAAAATATTGTATTCAAGATAAATGAGAATTTTGGGTATTACAATGGTCCCTGCATAACCCCAATTCCAGCTGAACCCGTACCTGATACAAATGCTCCATCAATGTTGAGTTTCAGCCAACCCAAGTCTGGAGGTTCCATTTATCTCCTCTTACCGCTGGGGAGGAAGCAAAAGAGGTGAGTTGCACTTTTTCCACCGAATCCCGACAATTGCTCCCGCGCCTAAAAATCACAAAATAAGGGTCCCAAAAACAAAGATTGAAAACTTTCTCATTACGTTGCTTCCAAATGAGCCATAAAAGCCAACAAATTAAAGAAATATCTCCGCAAAAAACTGTGAGCTACAGATCGACAACCACCACACTTTAAAATTAGTAATATTAGAACAACAAATCCAGGCCCCCAAACTACACCCAAACCACACAAAGTGAGTCCAATAACATTGGAAAAACACAAATAGGGACTAAACTCGTGACATAGAAGTTGAACAAAGACACAAAATAAGGGCCTCTCGTGTATCTTCCTTCCAAAGAACAGTTGCATAGGAACCAAGTGCATAATTTCCACTAAGGAACGTCATCAATCCAAAAAAGCAAAGAAATGTCCACTACAACATAAATGCCACCATCACAATTCCGGAAGAATCTCATGCAATGTAAATGTCACATCACAGCCTGAAGAATCTCAAGAAGCATTCATCAATTCAAAAGATTTATCTAAAACAGATTGATCACATGATCCAAAAAATGCGAAGTAAACTTTATATACCTATATGTGTTCAAGAAGATATCTAGCCAACATGTCTCGAATCGAATCGATGTCATCCTGTGAGTACGGATCCTCAATACCAAAAAGCTGTAAATTGGAAAACAAGGTATAAGATACACTACTACAAAAAAGGTCTATAACGTCCATTTATTTCGCCTTTAACGTCTAAAATCGTGGGACGTCTATCCGGAGGCGCAAACGTGGAGACTTACGGAGTCTAAATATTTCTTAGACTCCATAAGTATTTTTTTTTTTAAAAAAACAAAATAGATGGGGACGGTGACGGCGTTAAACACAAATCTAAGAAGTTTGAGGTCTGAAAATACATGCATCTAGAATGAAAAAAATCCAGAACGCAATAAATATATCTAGGAAGTTTAAGATCTGAAAAAAAAATCCGTAACGCAATAAATGTATCCGAGAAATTTCATATCTCAAAAAAATCTAGAACACAATAAACAAACTCTAAGAAATTTCAGATCCGGAAAAAATCGAACACAATAAACAAAAATCACCTAGGACCTATCATCTATAGCACATTGAAAGCTTTAGGAACACAGATCTGAGTTTGTGTTTTTGAAAAATAACTAGAGCAACTCAAAATTCAAAAAAAAAAAATCTATAGATCCGTGTTTTTGCTTACCTTCGCCATCGTCCTCCTTCATTAGGTCGATCTCGAGTTTGATTTCACTAAAAGAAGATAGAGAGGCTTGCATTGCCGAAAAAGATGACGAGGAAGATGCACGATGGTTGACGGAAAAAAGACAAGGAGGAAGTCGAGCACGAACCACGCTAACAAATGAAGGGAGGACGGCGAAGGAGGGGCGATGACGGAGGAGGGCCGACGATGAAGGTCTCAAAGATCATCGAAATGAAGGTGTAGAGTAGAGAAGGAAGACAGATTGAAATAAAATGAAATGAAGTGAAGAAGAAGAAAAAATCGTGACTTTTGGAGTCTAAGTTTAAAACTTAGACTCCAAAAGCATGATTTTTGGAGTCTAAGTTTAAAAATTAGACTCCAAAAGTGTCTCTCACGGGCCCACACATAACCCCCAGCCGCACCACGTGACCCCCGCTCCACGATGTGACCTTCGTTCCGTACGACATGATTTTTGGAGTCTAAGTTTTAAACATAGACTCCAAAGGTGTCTCTCGCGGGCCCCACACATAACCCCCTGCCGCACCACGTGACCCCCTGCTCCACGACGTGACCTTTTCTGCTGTACAACATGATTTTTGGAGTTTAAGTTTAAAACTTAGACTCCAAAAGCATGGCTTTTGGAGTCTAAGTTTTAAACTTAGAATCCAAAGGTGTCTTCGTGAGACTTTTGGAGTCTAAGTTTTAAACTTAGACGCCAAAAGTGAACTTTTAATTACAAGAATGCCACCGCCTTTATTTTTACTACCTTTTTTTTAAAAGGACGTCTTTTTGGGACGCGAAAACCGTTTTTTTGTAGTAGTGATAAACCAATGAAGTGAATGAAATAATTAACAACTGAAGTACCACAACAAAAAATATCATCATTTGAGGATCACGGAGCATTACGTACGTTTTGAAAGCCAGTAGTACGTCCGGTGGAAACGATAGATTGCATCCAACTGATAACGTAGTATCCGCACTCGGTGTTCCCTGGTTGGTGATGACACTATAAATCAAAAACAAATTGTTAAAACGAAAGCTACTGTGTCTCAGAAAAAACTTAAATTGAAACTACTTACCTTTGAATAAAACCACTTCGGTCCACCCTGCTCTCGTGCTCCATCAAGCTGTCTATATGCCCTAAGACCCCTATCATCATTAAAATGGAAATTAATAGACACGAAAACAATTCATTTAAAAGAAGAATCGATGATTTAGACAAAAATTTACTTACTTGGCAAACATGTCTTTGATATCCTCGGTTGGCCTGCCACCTACGGAATCGAACCAATAACATGCGTTCTTGGCGGGACAAACAACACACAAGGTCCAATGACCGCTACAACATATACATATTAATATTAAACTAAGATAAGAAAGCAATTTATTCTTAAAAATCTTATATGGACAAAAAAATACGCACCTTTTATGTATTGGCGCTAGATAACAAGATGATTGTAGGTCCCCCATTGTTAAACCAACATAAATGGCCCTCCCGGCTAAGATATTGCGAGCCGCGTGCTTCCAGGACATAAGAATCCATACGAACCCAATCGGCCTCCCTTTTTGCATATGTCGTGGCAGACACTATGATCGAAATAAAATGATAACTGTTGTTGAATATATTAAACAAAAAAAGAGTACTGACATAATTAAAGGGTAAAAAAAAACTTACAAGATTGCAATTTGAAGCCACTGTATATCTAAATAGTCCATATGTATAAACTCTGTCAAATCTTTCTTGTCAACATTGATCGAATATGTCTTGTCTCGCACCGACAATGCCCGAGGCATCCGCAAGCCTATAGAGACGATGTCCGGTACAACTCTCGCACTGCAAGTATAGAAAGCTGCCCGCAGCTTGTTCATGCTATGAAAACATAATAAACAGATTATGAGTGGGTTAGCAATGAAAATCAATCCTAAACCCTACTCATTGTCAATCAGTAATTTATTTCCTACCATTGAAGGTGTCATCCCCATCTGAATAAGATGATGCGGCCAAAGGATGAACGATGTGGTGGCAGCGCCTAGCGTGGGAACCTCCTCATCATCAATCGGGATGACTGTCTTTTCTTCCCCCTCTCGCACACTTTTCAGAGTCACCTTACATTGGTCTTGTTGAATTTTCATATTGTGGTGTGTGGTTTGTTCTGGGTAAACAAGACCATCAGCAACAATACGTCGGTGTGGGTCATCCAAATATAGAGTGCAGGGTTGTCCCCCCTGTGAAGTGTGAGAAGGCTCGCCAATAAGTACATCTGGAGAGTGATGAGAAGGTTCGCCAATAGGTACATCTGGAACGTGAAAACTTTCTTTGCTGCTTAGGAAGGAAGGGGGATTCCCGGTTTGTAGGTTGCGTATTTACCTTCTCTTGTATCATAACCCTCATTTCACCGCGTAGTTGTGTCATAACCTCATCTACGAGGACGCCGAATTTTGGCTACAAGCCGAGGACTAGGGTTGTCATCGTCATGCGAACAACTAGAATGTCATTTATGCGAAATATTTCGTGACACTAACTCCCCTTGGCTCCCCTCGAACAAAGATCAAGGTAATCCGGCTTCCCAATCGCCGTGGACAAAATGTCCATCCGTGTACCGCGTGAATGAACCTTGGCCGCTCTCGTTGCTCAAGTGCATCCCGTATCATAGGATTTTTCATAAATAGTAACTAAAATCTAAAAATATGAAGCAACAGAGGCTATTTAATACTTCTAATTTAACTACTTACAATCTTTAAGGCAACCTCAGCCATATCTTCATTTACGTATTTGTCACACTTCTTCCTCGCAGCTATCCATTTTTTGTGACGAGGAGGACGCTCAGGGGCCTGGATAACAGTGGAAGGATCAGATTGGGCAGCTTCCTTCATTCTCTGCAACTCTTCTTCCATCAGCTTCCGTTCAAGGTTCTTATAGCCACCTCTAGACATGCAATGCGGATACTTATTTCTCGCTTGCCTCTCTCTATTGGCCCGACTTTTTCCCGTGACACGAAAACAATAAAACGAGCCTTCAATGTCAAATAGATTCAACTAAAAGATAAGATATGAAAGAAATTTTACAAGAAATTCAGGATTCTCGTGAAGCCCCAAACTCCCTCTAGTCCTCTGGAGAAATGTAATCATAGTCCTGACATGGGTCCTTGTCCCTCTTTGCCCCTCGAATATACTTTTTAATGAGCTTGTTCTTAAAGTCTTTCCAACGTAGATGAACCTCGCCCATCCAATGGTTGTGCATGGCCGTATTGTTAGGCACATCATATGTTTCTTTTGTAAGGTAAAAGAGAAGATATGAAAGAAATCAAGTAATAAAACTAAAGATACAAATGTAGAAGATATCGAAAGTGAGAAACCAAAAGTTGTGCCCATCAACCGCTTCGTTTTAGGAGGAACCAACTTCCAATGAGAGAATACAATGCGAACTTTGCTTCGAGCCGGATAGCCCACGTAGCTAATGAAATTTTCTTCCTCCTGGACCAATTGGATTCATATTGGCATCGAACTCCACATGCAAACCTCTTTTCCGACTATCATGACGTGCAATTAACGCACCCATATGTGTGCTACCTCTACCCTTTCTCACCACCGGTACATCATTCCCACTATCACCCGATGACTCGTCAGAGCTAGACATATTCCTGTTCATCAAAGACAAATCAATAATGTTAGATAGGGTTATTATTAAATAATAAACAAATGAATAAAATGAACTAACATGTTAAACCAGTACAAAAATAACATAGGACTTTTTCCTAACTTAAGATCTTACTTTATATGGTTTCCCATATTCCTTCGTAATGATCCTTTCTTGGATCATATTCTTCATAATCTACCAATTCTATTTCACGTGTTGTAGGTGGATTTGTTGTGAAAGGGAGTGGATCGTCCAGGTTCAAGGATTCTTCACCATACGTCTGTTTTTTACTTTGAAGTACAATGGACATTTTGTTATTTGCGGGGTCTATAACATAAAACACTTGTTTCGCCCGGCTTGCTAGAATGAATGGCTCATCTCTATGACCAAGTTTTTGAAGATCAACCGAGACAAATCCAAATTTAGGATCTATTACAACAAAGATTATTGCTAGCCCACTTACATTTAAATAAAGCAACTTTGAACTTGTTGTAGCTCATCTCCCATATTTCTTCAATAACTCCATAATAGGCCATTGATGCTAACACCGGGTTTTGTCTTTCGAACTCGTAAAGTGCATGAATTCAGCTTCAACCATCACCCCACTATTTTGCACAGAACTTCTGTCATCTTGGTCTTTTGTGTAGAAAGAATATCCGTTTATATCATAACCCGTCCAAGTGATGACTGAAAAGAAGGCCCCAGGCCAACCACTCGATTATAGCCGACACACCGGTCTCGTGCAATACCTTCTCCTAGAACCACTTTATAAATGTCTTCTTTTGCTCATTAGCTATCTGCATGTCATTCTTCCTTGGATTCATATTCTTCAAACTCTTTCTGTGTTCATCAATGTATGGTTGAACTTCTTCCATATTATTCAAGATGAACAGGTGTGCTTGCAACACCTCTTCACGAGGCTTATTCTTCAATTTGATTCCTTGAGTTCCCTCGCTTATCCCCTCGTCATGCCGAGATTGTATCGTCCTCCCCGATAGATAATCTTTGCAAAAGTCCATAGCCTCTTCAACCACATATCTTTCAACAATTGAGGCTTCCTTGGTCCGATAAGGATTTTTAGAATACCCTTTTAAGATCTTCATGTATCGCTCGAAAGGATACATCCACCTTAGGTAAACTGGACCGCAAAGCCTTATCTCCCTTACCAAGTGCACTATCAAATGCACCATTATATCAAAAAATGAAGGAGGAAAATGCATCTCTAGTTGGGACAAAATAATGTTCCCCTCATTTTCCAATTCATCCAACTTTTCAATGTCAATGACTTTGTTACATATAGCATTAAAGAAAATACACAATTTTGTTATAGTGGCCTGCACTTCATCTTTCATAATGCCCCTAATACCTACTGGTAATACTTGTTGCATCAACACATGATAATCATGAGACTTCATTCCCACTAACTTCAAATCGTCCATTGAAACACACCTTCTCAAATTTGAAGAATATCCTTGTGGAACCTTAATGTCATATAGACACCCACACAAACTTTTTTCTCTCGCTTTTGATAGTGTATGAGCTGCTTTGGCTCCATGTATGCCCTGTTACCATCTTCCATTACTCGTGGATGTAATCGTTCTCTTATTCCCATATCAACCAGGTCTAGTCTCGCACTAATTCCATCCTTAGTCTTCCCCGGTATGTGCAAAAGAGTACCGACAAGGCTATCGTAAACATTTTTTTCCACATGCATCACATCAAGACTGTGTCTCACATCAAGACTACGCCAATATGGAAGGTCGTAGAAAATTGATCTCTTCTTCCATATATTCTTCTCACCCACAATCCTTTGTCGCTTACCCAATATGACATTGATATGTATCACTCGACTATAGACTTCCTCTCCGGTTAATGCCTTTGGAGCCGTTCTATGCTCCGGTAAGCCGTTAAAACGCTTTCTTAACTTACGATATGGGTGGAACCAATCAAGACACCTCCTGTGACTGAGGTAGACCATTTTTTTCCATGCTTTAGTTGATGGAATTTTGTGTCAGCTTCACATATTGGACATGCTTTATGCCCCTTCACACTGTACCCAGACAAATTTCCGTATGCAGGAAAGTCGTTGATCGTGGTAAAAATCATTGCACGCAACTTGAAGGACTCCTTCTTATATGCATCAAACACATCTACGCCTTCCTCCCACAACTTCTTCAAATCCTCAACCAAAGGCGCCAAGTACACATCGATATTGTTATCGAGCTGTTTTGGTCCGAAATCATCATAGAAAGCATCACATACTTTCGTTTCATACATAGCCGGGAGGTAAGTTGTATATTACAAGGAGAACCGGCCATGCACTATGGGTACTTGCTAAGAGTTCGATACTGATTGAAGCCATCGTACAAAGCCCTAGAAGGTTTCTTGGCTCACCGCCAAATTGAGGAACATTTCGTCTATTTTCTTCCATTGAAGAGAGTCAGCCGGGTGCCGAAGATATTTTCCATAGGATATTCTCTCATCAGAATGCCATCTCAACTTCTTCGTCGTTGCTTGACTAGTAAACATACACTTAAACCGTGGAATTATTGGAAGATACCACAATGCCTTCAAAGGTTGCCTTTTTGTTGTCTGCTCTCCAAAAACACTACATTTCTTCACTTTGTATCGTGAAGTTTTACACTTCGGACAATTCTTGCGAGGCCTTCGTACTCGTTTCTATATAATATGCGTCATTAAGGCAACGTGTATCTTTTTATACTCCATACCCATCGTAGATAAGATTTTCTTGGCCTCATACATACGATTTGGAAGTACATTATCATCTGGCAACATATCACACAACAATTCAAGCAATGACGTGAAACTGCTATCAGTCCACCCATAAGTTGCCTTTAAGTTGACCAAATGTAAGGTCCCAGTCAATCGTGTATACTTAGTACACCTAAGGAACAAAGGTGTCTCTGCATCACTCCGCACGCTATCATATTCATGCGGTTGTGTAAAGGATTCGACCTCAACATCATGAATCATTCTCTCCATTCCATCATCATCTACCTCAACTTCATTTTCGTGGGATGCACTAGGAGTTACCTCCTCACCATGCCATATCCACGTTGTGTATCGAAGGTTTATTCCATCACAAATTAGGTGATCCCTTATATCGCAATATCCCGTCGAACCCCATTTAAACAATTAACACATGGACAATAGTACATCCCATTTTTTGTAGCCACATTCCTTCTAGCAAATTCAATAAACTCTTCCACCCCATTTTCATATTCTTCACTAGTTCTCAATGCATTCATCCAACTAAGACCCATTTTAATACCACCTACAACATTTCCAACAACAAGTCAAGTTCATAGCAATTTCAAGAACGACATGCTTTCTTTTAAGAATATTTCACAGAGTTTCCCCTTAAAAGTAAGACATCCCAAAATTTCAATAACAACCAATTTCAAGCTTAATTCAACAAAACTTACTAACTAAAGCAATTCGAACAATATCAACTATTAAATCCAATAATTTCATCAACTAACGAGAACATTGGAATTATTCCTACCGACATATACTTCAATGGTAATGGAAATGGTAAACCATGAAGCCATCACTTTTTTAATCAAGTTCACGTAGTTCATATGGCTAATAATAAAGGAAAGACAAAAAAGAAATCACAGACTGGATTAAAAACACTTAAACCAATAATGGTAAACCATGAAGCCATAAGACAAAAGTGTTGTTCTCTCTCAAGAAGAAGGTATCATATAAGGACAATATATGTGTGTGTGCATAAAATGAAAGCAACTGACCTAATTTGGGAGCGCAATTGTTTCCTTCAAACCTTTGACCAAGATTTCTCAGCAGGTAGTCAAAAAAGACGAAGATGACTATTCTTTAATCTCTTCTCGTCTATATCTGCATTATAACAATACAAAATTATAACATACGAAATCACATAATTAATCTCAAAATCAACAATATTCCACAAACATAAGGGACGTTATTTGGAGACTGTACTACATCTCTCAGATAGGCATCCCCTTAAAAAGGGACGGAAAAAGGGTCTAAAAGCAAATGTTAAAAGGCTTTTCTATAGTAGTGATAAGGAGTCTTGCAATAGGAAACTCTCACCCCTCCTCTTAAAATCTTACTTCACATCATTTACTCAGGATAATGATAACTACTATTCATACAATTCTTATTTTAATCCATTGTCTCAAATATCAATCTCCGTAAGTATACTGGTCACAACAAGTAATACAAAGCAAGTATTGTATTCACAACTATTTGGTTCCAAAACAAGTAACACAAATATCAATTTCACACTTTTGCTTTATTTGAATGACATTATCAAACCTAAGTGGAAGAAGAAATTGCAGAATAAACCAACACTAGAATTAGATATAAGTGATACATAAAAAATAGAATTAGATATCAGTACTTATTTTAATTAAGAACCTTAGATATAATCTAAAGCTATTTTTGCTAAACTGAGTTCATAGTATATGCAAATACACACTCTTAGTTGGTTTTAGTTGAGTGTAGTACCAGTCTAGGATCCAATCCTACTTCTAAGCATTTCTCAATATCAAAGAGATTTCTAAAATAATTTTCGTACAAGCAAAACTATACATTCGAGATTGCAAGCTTCAAGTACCAACACATTTTACCTATCACTAGTTCAACTAAGAAACCCAAATTAATAGCCACTAACCAATACTTGTCAACCTTCTATTATTCTTTGCAAGTTGAAAAGGGTAAGGGCGTACCGTAGAGATCGTCGGAGAAGGTGGGCTGGACACGGCGGAAATAGAGGTCGACAGCCGACGGACGCTGAGAAGAGAGAAGACGGAGGAGACGGCGGACTGTCGCGACTGAGTCGATAGGGTTCGCCGGCGATGAGGGAAGATGAGGGAAATAGCGTAGATATGAACAGGGTTTTTGACGGCAACGAGGGAAGCAGAGAGGGAACTTCGAAAATAAAAGGGTTGGACGTTCGCGGGTTGGCAAAATAAGGGTTAAGTTTTGGATTTGAGGCGACCTGAATAGGCTTCAGGTCGCCCAAAATCCAATATAGGCGACCTGAATGGGCTTCGTGTCGCCCAAAATCCAATATAAATAGCGACTGATTGTGCTTCAGGTTGCCTATTTTTGAAAAATAGGCGACCTGATTGTTGTTCAGGTCGCCTATTTTTGACAATTTTTAACAATTTTTTTTTTTTAAAAAACCTCATGTCCCTTCAATGCTCCGTCTCGGTTTATGGCAATTTTTTTTAATAATTGGCACATATATAGCGACCTAAAATTTTTTTCAGGTTGCTTATTTTTAAAAATGAACGACCTGAAATTATATCAGGTCGCCAATTTTCCCATTATGGCGCGCAAACAAAATATTCTCCCATATTTCCCTCTGGCGCCAAATTTATCAAGCATTTCGGCGTCTTGAAACATTATCGTCGCCAAAAATGATTTTTATTCCAAAAAAAAGTAAATACCGTGGCGCCAAAGAAAAAATTCTCATATTTCTCATGAAGGGAAGCAATTAAAGCGTCCTTAAAAAATTTAGAACGTCAAAAATTAATTTTACAAGTCCTAAACAATTATTCAGACGTTGAAGGCTCATTTTCCTTGTATATAATTACAAGATTTCCATTGGCCTCATTTTTTACTACCTATTTTTTTATTTAGGACGTATTTGAGGGTAGTAATATCAAATTTTTGTAGTAGTGATTGTTTACACTAGATGTAGTAATTTTTATATGGCTATGTGACGCAATTAGCTTTCCGAAAAACGTTTTCTTTATTGACGCAAAATTGAAACTTAAAACCTCAATTAGTAGTATTAATGTATTATACGGTCCAAACATTTGGTGAGAGTATATTTAAAAAATATGACAATTTTTTTCCCGAAAAAGTTCCAGAAAAGGCTACCATTGACTATTGCACTCTCACTCTGGCTTGGCAATAAAATTTTGGGAAAATTACACACAGGTCCCAAGGAACAGATATATTTACATTTAGGTCCCTTCAATTCATGAAATTACACAGAAGTCCCAAGGGACTTCTGTGTAATTATTTCAGATTGTCAAATTACCCTTTTGGACATAGTGAATAAAAAAGGAAAGAATCAGATGGGAGCATTCACAGAATCGTGCGACTGGTTTTCTCAAAAAGGGAAAAACGGAAAAACGGAAAACGCGCACAAAGGAGATCGTTTGGCCATTCTATTGAACCCTACTCTCACTCGCTCTCGCTGTTGCTCGAAGAAGCCTCGCGTTCGCCGTTGATCCTGTGGTCGGGAAGTTTATTCAGATCTTCTTCTTCGCCTCTCGTCGGCTATTGTTGCTGTTACGGAAGTTTATTCTTCGCCTCTCCCGCCGTTAAATCGTCGTGCGTGCGTCGCGTTCATCGCTTACTTTTTGGGTCTTCACGTGGGGTCGCCGTTATTTGTGATTTTAGTTATCACTCTACTTCGAAAACCTTCAATTTGTCATGTCGACTTCCAAAGGCGATTAACAACACAGAATGCATAAATTAACAACATAAAATGCATAAATTAACCATAACTTCGAAAACCTTCAATTTGTCATGTCGACTTCCAGGTGATTAACAACACAAAATGCATAAATTAACAACAACTTAAAAACCTTCAATTTGTCATGTCGACTTCCGAGAGGCAATTAACAACACGAGAATGCATAAATTAACAACACAAAATGCATAAATTAACCACAACTTCGAAAACCTTCAATTTGTTATGTCGACTTCCGAGGCGATTAACAACACGTAAATGCATAAATTAACAACACAAAATGCATAAATTAACCACAACTTCGAAAACCTTCAATTTGTCATGTCGACTTCCGTGAGGCGATTAACAACACAAAATGCATAAATTAACAACAACGTTGGAAAAGTTTGACAGCTATATAAGGGTTGCTGAATAAGTGAATATCATTTCAAAATATTAAGTTGTTTGAGTTAGTGCGTATTTGCACCTACTCATTGAACTTAATATCATATATAGTTTCACGTCAATGTGTAAGCTGTAATTACAAGTTCTGAAAACCTTCAATTTGGCATGCCGAGTTCTTGAAATTAAGTAAAGGTGTGAGACAAACATCGGGATATAGCAAAGACACTGCACTGAAGCTCCTTGATGGCATCGCCTATGCAAGGCTCCAGGAGGACTTCACTGATGCGATGGGAAAATTAACAATGTTCAATCCACAATTGGCACAATGGGTGGAGACAAATGGGGATGTAGACCAATGGGCTCTTAGTAAGTTTCCTTTCAAGAGGTGGGATAACATAACCACTAATCTTGCCGAGTGCTTTAATGCATGGATGCTGAAAGAGAGGAAGCACACCGTCACTATTTTAATACAAGAGCATAGAGAGAAGTTGGCACGGAAATTGGTTGCGAGCAAGATGGGTTTGGCGAATTGGAAAAATGGCGTTGGACCAAATATTGAAAAAAGTTGTTCCTTCAAGTTCAATATGCTTGAAAATATGCCATGTAATATTATGGAGACCATCGCTTTTTAGTGCAAACTACATGTGGTGATGGTCTAAGATATGTTAACGTAGACCTTTGTGAAAAAAAGTGCACGTGTTTAGCATGGGAAATGAGTGGCCTTCCTTGTGCACAGGCATGTGCAGCCATAAAGCACTTTAATGGTAATGTGTACACATTTGTTGATGAGTGCTATAAAGTTTCTGCACAAGAGAAAATATATGCGCATAGCATGAGGCCAGTTGCAACACATGATTGTCCACGTGCTAATGCTCCAATAGTGACACATGTGCTGACACAGACTTTCTTGGAGCCTCCCATTACTACAAGGCCAGTAGGGAGACCAAAAAGAAAACGAATTGAATCTTAATTTCAAAACAAGAAGGTTTATCATTGTGGGAGATGCCATGAGGATGGACACACGGTGAGGACATGCAAAAATCCAAATCCCAACTGAAAACACGATGTACATGCTTTTGATTGTTAATTGCTTAGTCATTTTGTCTATACACACCTTGTATTAGTGACTTCTTGTAACACCTTTTTGTATTTTGGTGGGTGGACAAGAACTTGTAATTACAAAACTTACACATTGACGTGAAACTATATATGATATTAAGTTCAATGAGTAGGTACAAATACGCACTTACTCATACAACTTAATATTTTGAAATGATATTCATTTATTCAAGAACCCTTATATAGTCAAAACTTTTCCAACGTTGTTGTTAATTTATGCATTTTGTGTTGTTAATTTATGCATTCTCGTGTTGTTAATTGCCTCGAAGTCGACATGACAAATTAAAGGTTTTCGAGAAGTTGTTGTTAATTTATGCATTGTGTGTTGTTAATTTATGCATTTTGTGTTGTTAATCGCCTCGAAGTCGACATGACAAATTGAAGGTTTTCGAAGTTGTTGTTAATTTATGCATTTTGTGTTGTTAATTTATGCATTCTCGTGTTGTTAATCGCCTACGGAAGTCGAGACATGACAAATTGAAGGTTTTCGAAGTTGTTGTTAATTTATGCATTTTGTGTTGTTAATTTATGCATTCTCCGTTGTTAATTGCCTCTGGAAGTTAGACATGACAAATTGAAGGTTTTCGAAGTTGTTGTTAATTTATGCATTTTGTGTTGTTAATTTATGCATTTTGTGTTGTTAATTTATGCATTCCGTGTTGTTTATCGCCTCTCGGAAGTCGACATGACAAATTGAAGGTTTTCTGAAATTGTGGTTAATTTATGCATTTTGTGTTGTTAATTTATGCATTCTGTGTTGTTAATCGCCTCTAGAAGTCAGACATGACAAATTGAAGGTTTTCTGAAATTGTGGTTAATTTATCCATTTTGTGTTGTTAATTTATGCATTCTGTGTTGTTAATCGCCTCTGGAAGTCAGACATGACAAATTGAAGGTTTTCAGAAGTAGAGTGATAACTAAAATCACAACGAATGGCGACCCACAGCTGAAGACCCAAAAAGGAACTGATGAACGGCGACGCACGCACGACGAACGACTGGGAGAGGCGAAGAATAAACTTTCGTAACAGCAACAATAGCCGACGAGAGGCGAAGAAGAAGATCTGAATAAACTTCCCGACCACAGGATCAACGGCGAACGCGAGGCTTCTTCGAGCAACAGCGAGAGCGAGTGAGAGTAGGGTTCAGTAGAATGGCCAAACGATCCCCTTTGTGCGCGTTTTCCGTTTTTCTGTTTTTCCCTTTTTGAGAAAACCAGTCGCACGATTCTATGAATGCTCCCATCTTATTCTCTCCTTTTTTATTCACTATGTCCAAAAGGGTAATTTGACAATCTGAAATAATTACACAGAAGTCCCTTGGGATTTCTGTGTAATTTCATGAATTGAAGGGGCCTAAATGTAAATATATCTGTTCCTTGGGACCTGTATGTAATTTTCCCTAAAATTTTGATGGGAAGCTGTCCTCCACTCTTCCTTTTTTTAATATTATTGTTAATATAGTAATGCAACTTTCATTTAACTACTATATTTTTGTCCCTGCTCCATATCCAACCGGGCTGCATTTATACAAAAGGGTGAGGGCGGCGGCGTCGAGAGTAATGGAAAGCAACACAGGAAAAGGAAGGGTGGTGTGTGTAACTGGTGCTTCTGGCTTTATAGCTTCATGGCTTGTAAAGCTTCTTCTTCTTCGTGGTTATACTGTGAAGGCCACTGTTCGTGACCCAAGTGAGTTATCATCATCCCCTTTATTTTATTTTTGGTCTCAAAAATCGACCTGCAAAAACAATCGCTGATACTACTTCTCTAAATATTGGGGCTTGGATAGATTGATTTAAATGTTTTTGGTTTGCCCAGTAAAAGGTGAGATGAATTGATTCTTGGAATAGGTGAAAGAAATAATCTAAGGGCTAAATTTGAAGACTAGCATCTGTATTCTCTTGCATTTGTTTGCCTTTCTTTCCTGATCTCTGTCTACTGTCTTTCTGAACCATCCAGGCATCCATTAAGTCAAAACAGCTTTATTAACTTGCAAAGATATTTTAAATTATAGCATCTCTAGTTGTTATTTTCACATGAAGCAATTCTATTTTGGTATTTCCTATGTCTTGTCCTCAGAACTATACCAATTTTGTGGTGGTTTAAAACTGTGCACAGATGATTCAAAAAAGGTACAACATTTGGTTGAACTTGAAGGAGCAAAGGAGAGATTGAGTCTGATGAAAGCAGATCTGTTGGAATAAGGTTCGTTTGACTCTGCTGTTGAAGGCTGTGAGGGTGTCTTTCACACTGCCTCCCCTGTTTCTGTTGATGTCAAAGACCCTCAGGTTCTTGTATATCATTTCTAAGCAATCATTTCCAAACAATGATTTTTTGAGAGGACGCGTTGTTCAGGGTTTAAATACTCTGATATATTTCTGCAATCTATACAGAAACTAGTAGTACTAGTTAATGGTTTTTACTATTAACATTCACTGTTGGGTCTTTGTCATAGTCATATACTCCCTTCGATATAACATTTACTTAATTAGATTTGATTAAGGAAGTTAACTAGATTAGTTGATATCACATGTTTTTAAAAGCATTCTAATTATCTCACTTAATTCCCTCATTTTCTCTCCTCCTTAATTTAGTGAAGCATTAATAGGGGTAAAGTAAAAAAATATGATAAATATAAAAATATGTCTTATTTTTTTTATTACCAAAATCAAATTTTTAAATATGTCTTATATTAAGAACCGAAAGAGTATTTAACTAAGTAATTTATTCATTATGATATGCAAGTTGAACTTTGACTTACTACAAGTCCATATAGTTTTAACCATTTTGTAATATAGTCTCCCACCTTTATGCTAGAACATAAGGACTAAACTATAAAATGGTTCAAACTATACGGAGTTGCGCAGTAAGTCAAAGTTCAAGGACTCAGTTACAGTCGAGTCAAAACTATAGAGATTGAGTTGCACGGAGTTAAAATATAGGGGCTGAGTTATAATCTAGTCAAAACCATAAACTAGAGGGAACAAAAGATTAATTTTCCAAAAAATAAAAAAATAAAAGTAGCTTCTAAGAATTGCTTTCTTGATTGTAGACTGAACTCACAGACCCTGCAGTCAAGGGAACTCTCAATGTTCTTAAATCATGTGCAAAATCGCCGTCTCTGAAACGAGTTGTTTTAACTTCTTCCACTGCTACAATGTTATTTAATGGAAAGCCTAGGACTCCTGAAGTTGTAGTTGATGAAACATGGTTTGCAAATCCAGAATCTTGTTATGACTGTGAGGTATGTATACTAACTAATTTGTTGAGTTTAACTTGGAATGAAATTGAGCTTCATGTTAACTTGTAATTCATACAATGGTGAATGCTAAATATAAAAGAAGTTCCGATATGACAAGACTTCAATATCTTTTCAAAATCATATTTTGCATGAATCATTAAGGGGAAAAAATACAAATTAAAACTACACATGATCCTCCTCTATAAAAGGTGTGAGATGCCATGTGAGCTATAAGTTCTTGGCCAGTTGGTCTTGATAATGTGAAGCGAGAGAAAGGGAGAGGGGTGAGGTGAGACCAACATTTGAGGCAAAGGTGGTTCCCGACATCTTTTTTCCCCTCTCTTGTCATCTCACACTAAATATTCCAACTGATGTGTACTAGTGTTTGGGATACACACAGCAGGGAAAATGATATTTAAGGTCTTAAAACTTCAATTTGGTCATAGTTATGTTTTCAAAGGGGATAAGGGTCTTAAGTTTCATGGAAGTTTTCGCTCAAGAGCACTGGTAAGACGGAAGTTTTTTTTTGGACCAAAAATGCCACGGAAGTTCACAAAACGTAGCAATTTTGCCCCTCCGTTAATTTTGACCGTTAAGTTTAACTGAGTGCACACGTGGCATGCCACCTCATCAATCATAAGTATCATTTTTGCCCCAGAAGTTTTCACTGAGGATCAATTTTGCCCCGGAAGTTTTCATTGAGGAGCAATTTTACCCTGGAAGTTTTCACTAAGGAGCAATTTTGCCTTTCTGTCCCCCAATATTAAATTTGACTATTAAATCAGTCAAAGACCACACATGTCATGCCTTGAAAAGTCGAACTTGGAGTTAGAGAAGGAGATCTTTGAGATGTTGAGCTCAAAGGCGGCGAATTTGTGAAGCGAACCGGTCAAAGGGACTAAAGGTCTCGTGGCAAAACCCAGAGGAAGCATCACTTATGATCTAAGCAAATGATCAGTCTATACAAACGTAAATATTATTACTATGGATTTGTTTTACTGAACCAATTTTTCGAACAACTCATTTCTCGTTTTGCGTTTCATTTGCTTAGATCATAAGTTATTCTTCCTCTGGGTTTTGCGACAGACATTTTAGTCCCTTTGACCAGTTCGGCTTCACAAATTCTAGCCGCCTTAAGCTCAACATCTCAAGGATATCCTTCTCTGACTCCAAGTTCGACCTTTTCAAGGCATCACTTATGTGTGGTCTTTGATTGATTTAATAGTCAAATTTAATATTGGGGGAAAGAAGGGCAAAATTGCTTTATTTTGTAAACTCCCGAGTCAAAATTGCTCTTTAGTGAAAACTTCCAGGGTAAAATTGCTCATCAATGAAAACTTCCGGGGCAAAAATGATACTTAACTAATTTGATTGATGAGGTGGCATGCCACGTGTGTACTCAGTTAAACTTAACGGTCAAAATTAATGGGCGGCAAAATTGCTACGTTTTGTGAACTTTCGTGGCATTTTTTGTCCAAAAAAAACTTCTGTCTTACCAATGCTTCTAAGCGAAAACTTTCATGACATTTAAGAACCTTATCCCTTTTAAAAATATTACAAAAAATAAGTTACAGATACTAATTCCAACAATTGAAAATAGGGATAAATACCATTTTTACCATGGAAGCTTAGCCTAACGAACACTGGTCACCCAAAAGTTTTTTATGATTTCATTTTTGCCCTAGAAGTTAACAAAACGAAGCAATTTTGCCCCGGGACATTAACAACACAAAGCAATTTTGCCCCAGATTTTTTTTTTTTTTTTTTTTTTTTTTTTTTTTTTTTTTTTTTTTGCAATTGTGCCACTGAAATTTACAAATTGTAGCAACAATTTAATAGTCAAGATTAACTGAAGGGCAAGATTGCTATGTTTTTGAACTTCTAGGTAATATTGGTCTACAAAATACTTCCATATGACCAAGTACTCCTTAGGCTAAACTTCTATGGCAAAAATGATATTTATTCCACCGCAAATATGACAATCTTAGTTTCCAATCATTGGAAAGTTATTTTTTTAATCAAATTTAAATGCTTGAATTGCAATTGAAATTCCTTTATTTATAACAATTTAAATTGATATTTGCAACTCATTCTTTATCAAATACAAAGCATGCAATATTCTACAACATCCTTCGAATTTCTTGCTCATTTATATTATTCTTTCAGCAATGGTCAAGTTATGCACTTTCCAAGATTTTGGCAGAAGAAGCTGCTTGGAAATTTGTAAAAGAAACAACATTGACATGGTTAGTGTCAGTCCAGGAACAGTGATAGGACCTCTCTTGCAACCAAACCTTAACACAAGTTCAGCTGCAATTATAATTCTATTAAATGGTAATTTTAATTTATTTACCTTTGGTACTCACTTCTAAATGCAATAATTCTCCAAATGGTAATTGTTTCTTCACAGATCATTAAATTTCTTCATATAGTGATACGGCAATTTCTTTGCCTTTTTTAGGAACCTGTATTTGTGCTAAGCTTACTCTTAATTTGGACCCTGGACCAGAATTATTGTGCTTCTTCTCAAGTGGACTCTTGTTCCTTGGTTTTTCTGTGCAGGAGCAAAAACATTTCCAAATTTCACCTTAACATGGGTTCATATAAAAGATACTATAAATGCTCATATTCTGGCATTTGAAATTCCTTCAGCTAGTGGAAAATATTGTTTGGTCCAGTCAGTGAAACACTACGGAGAAATTGTGAAAATTTTGCGCGATATGTACCCAACATTGCAACTTCCAGATAAGTAAGTTCATTATCTTTTATAATTTAATTAACAATTCATATATTAAAAGATATCTGCTTTTAATTTCCCCCTCAGCTTTTTGTGACATTATTTCTTTCCTTTAATGCTAAAAGAAAGCTTCAATCTTGTGTCACTTTTTTGTGCTTTAATTATTACCTCTACTCTGTATAGTAAGTAGTATATGTTGTGTTAGATGATGTGTTATTATATGTTAAAAGCATGTACTGCAATAAATAATATAGCTTTTTTTAATTTTATGCAAGCCTAAAATAAATTTCAGTTGGGATAATTTAGAATTTTACTCGGTTATTATGGAGATATAAGAGTGGTGCCTAACATTACGCTCTCTCACTCAATTTTATACTGAGGATAATTTAGAATTTTGGAATCGTTGACTGATTTAGTTGGGATTTTCTTGCTATGTAAAATTGTTAACATATTCTTCAGAAAGAATCAAAGTGAGGAGGGGTACGTATTAGTGTTCAATTGTTGCAAGAGTTGTCAAACTAATTCCTTTAAAAAGTAAAGACAATGATTTGGTAATAGTATCATATAGTTTCTACTCTATCTGCCGTCGAGGATCCTATATATATATATATATATATATATATATATATAACATGGTATAATATGATGATAATGTTTGCAAAATTTCCATTCATACCTAAATTTAAACCATTAAAGTTAGCTTATGATCTTGATTCAGACTCAAAGTTTTGGGTTTAATCCTCTTGCATTTTGAGTGAAAATTGTTGTTAAACACACACACACACACACGTGTATATAAAATTAGTCTTAGTAGTAAGTGCTTCTAGTTTATCTACACTAACCGGTTAAGATTCATGAGACTTGTTACTTCTAAATTGAAGTATAGACATGTTTTGTTGTGTATTGTATGATATTTAAAGAAATAAGCTATTTTATCCTTGTATTTATCAAGTTCAAACTTCTCTTTATGATATTTGTTAATTTCATTATTTATTTTCAGATGTGCAGATGATAAACCCTTCATGCCAACCTTCCAAGTTTCCAAAGAAAAGGCAAAGACATTGGGAATTGATGAATTTATTCCATTTGAAATGGGCCTTAGAGAAATAGTAGAAAGCTTTAAAGAAAAGAAGTTTGTTAGTTTTTAAATTGTAATCTACTTCACATGGAAAAATGTTGAGGAATGTATGTCACTCAGGGACAAATTGAGAGAATTTTAATGACGATGAAGAATGTTTTGGATCAGAAGATGGGTGGAATTACATCTCATCTTGACCAGCTTAGCCCCCAAAATTTTAGTGGACGGCTGGAACTCCTGCGGTAGGGTAGCCGCTAGAGCCAGCAATGGTGTCTCCAACGAGGGTGGTTTATGCTTTTTTTAAAAAGGTAAGGGGTAAAATTGTAAAAGCACTAACATTTGAAAATCCTTATTTGGGCATGAGTATGGATTTTGAGTTATGGAATTGGTGTTACCTTTTCAGAATTTAGAATTGTAATTTTAGGAATTTTTTCCTTTAATTTGAGGAAAGAAACAAAAGTAGCAAACCAGGTTGTGGGTTCTAGTAATGTGGATAACGTGGATGTCCCTCTCCCTTCTCTATATGAAAGAACTATGTTAAGGGTAAAATGTTTTTCTAAAAAAGAAAAAAGAATGCACATAACTTCATATTTGTTTTCACGAGTTTGAAAGAAACATCTACCATAAGCCTATAGGTTAACATGTTAATGATGTCTAGTGGTTAATGGTGTCCTATAGCAGCAAATAGATATTTTAGTGCAACCTCTACTCCTGACCATAAGATTTTATTAGTAATGTAATTAATTTTATATTAAGGATATGAAGTAATATTTTATATCTTTTAGGTTTTAAATATTTTTTATGGTTATAGATGCATTTTAAATATTTTAGTATAACTATATTATTTCATTTATAATTGGTTTGATCCCATTTGAACCATTAACCTTTAACTCATTACCATATCTGATTCAAAGACTAGTCCTATTTTTTGAACTTTGGTTGTAGATGCTCCATATTAAGAAATAATTGTTAATTTGCTAAAGTATTGTTCTAGTGTTTTAAATTTACATAATATCTGAGTTTAATCTCTTAAGTTTATAAAGTGCATTTTTTTTTTGTGTGTGTGTGTGTGTGTGGTAATTTTAACATTGTTAACTCTCACCTACAAAAATGCTGACTCTCACTAAAACATAAAAATACACTTTTAATTTAAGAGACTAAATTGAAATATGATGTAAACCTAAAGGATCAAAACTATATTTTAACCTTGTTATTTAAAAGCTTTAAATATGTAGGGACAAATTGGTTGAAAAATATGTAGATGCATAAATTTTTCTAATAATACCCTTGAAAGCTATGTGGGTGCATAATATATAAAAGCATGTTTCTCTCATTTTCAAGATAAGGGCACAAGTAGTAAAAAGAAATGATATTTCAAATAAAACCTCATTGTTTTTACAATAAGGAATAAAATTATATTCTCATATATATTTCTTAAGAAAACGGAACGAGTATAATTATGCATGAAACCTATTTTTTCTGCATCATTAAGTACCGCACTATTGCATATTTAAGCTGTTTGGTTGGGTTTTTTGGACGGGAGGGCAGAGGTGGGTGTGAATGTGTTTGGTTGGAAAAAAATTTAGGGGAGGGGATTTGGGCGATTTTGGAGGGAGAGAAGGTTTTTCCCTTATCATTTCAAAATTTTCGATAAATGTTTGTCATTTTTTTCTTTAAAAATTTGATCATACTCTCTCTGATTCTTTTTATAGGACCTCAAAATTTAAATTGGTTTGGTCCTCTTTTTATAAGAGTTTGACAAGAGTTTTTTGAGCATTTAATGATTTTGTTTTTCCAATTTTCCTCCTCATTAATTGTAGATATTGCAATAATTGAAAAGTTTACAATACTCATATTTATTTTATTTCTGTCTCTTACTTACTCCTTCTAAATATGGGCATACTTGAAAATAAAAGTTTATTTTAAACATATTTATTTTTTTTAATTAATTTTAACCGTTTTTTAAACCGCGTAATTTAGTTATTAAGAGCTTATAAATAGGATAAGAAGGAAGGAGTACCTCATATCGATGATAGGTGGATCCATAATCGTCAACTATATGTATTTATGCATATGTCATTATCTTCAACTACACCTTAATGCATGAATATAATAAATACACTGAATTCTTAGATTCAAGGGCATGTAGTAAGGACCCGTTTGTTATAAAGAATTGGTGGGGAGGGAAAGGAACTTAGAGAAGGGAAAGAAAGGAAAAGGAAGATTTGAAAGATGGGGGAAAATGGCTTGAGTTGTTTGGTAGGAAAAAAAATGAAGAGGTGGTAGTTGGTAAAGAATTTGGAAATGTCTATTTTACCCTCAAAAAAATTAATTCAAAATAAAAAAGAAAAATATTTTTTTGCTAAAATATATTTTAAAAAATATATTCTTGTTAAGTTCGAACTCGTGAAAAAAAAAATTCACCAAATTCGAACTTTCCCGCCCAGTTTGAACTTCCCGCCAAGTTTGAATTTTAGGGATAAATCTTTCTAAAAAAACACTTTCCTAGGAAGATTGAGCTTTCCCTCCATTTTTGGATGGGAAGCATCTTCCCTCAAATAAGATACCGACTAGACTTTCTCTCTACCAAACACCTAAAAACCATGGGAAGATTGAGATCTTCCCTTTCCTTCTCTAATTTTCTTTGTAACAAACGGGTCCTAAATGTCATAAAAACAAAATTGTGACAAATGATGAAGTGCTTGTCAAAGCTAGCTGTTTTCTTAGGAAGTTCAAGCAAGTTGAGATAAAATTCTTCTCATATATCTAGTTTAAAATATAAGACATTGTTAGCTGATTTATATGAACTAAAAAGGGTTAATATAGCATTCTGAAGTATTTTTCCAATTGCATCCAACTAGTGTCCTAATGTATTTTGTGATGCATCCAATATCCAGAAGTATATTTGCTAGTGCACTTGGCATCTTGAAGTACTCCTTTGGTCCTTAATATAAGACATATTTGAAGAGTTGATCTTTATCCTAAATATAAAATAGAGTTTTTAAATTTGTCAATCTTTTACTAATTTGCCTCTATTGCTCCCTCAACAATAATCAAGCGAAGAAGGAATGGATGAGTTAAGGAAGATCACAAGGGTATTTTGGAAAATATATGTCATACTAATGAACTTAACTAACTTCCTTAATCTAATCAAATTTGGTAAATATGTCTTATATTAAGAACTAAAACAATATATATTTTTTCATATACGTCTAATATCATAAACTATTTTTTTAGTGCATCGAACACTTCAAAGTATTTTTTATAGGTAAATCTAATACCCTAAAAAATTACTTCGGGTTATGGATGCTCCTTGATCCAACTAAAAATATAACTCCCTTAGTTTCTTTTTATAAGAAACTTTTAATCAAATCTTGCGGTTTAAAATAATGGTTAAAAACAATAAGAGCGTCAAAATTATAACCTTTTTTATACTAAAATACCCTTATCTATAAGGAGATCGGGAATAATAGAGAGAATAAGGAACTTATTATAGTAAGCAAGATTGTAGAAGAGAGAGAGAGAGAGAGAGAGAGAGAGAGAGAGAGAGAGTAATAAATACTACTATGATCCTATTTATACGTTTCTTTTTGACAAAAAAATTGGTTCTATTTACACTACTATAGAAATTGGTTTTAACGTCCCTGATTGGCGTCCTATTATTAAAAAAGGAAGTAAAACAAAACGCGGTGACATTTTTGTAATTAGTAGGTGACTTTTGGAGTCTAATTTTATTTCTTAGACTCCAAAAGTGTAGGTCTGGCACGAAAAGGAGTCTAAGTCTGAAAATTAGACTCCTTAGATCGAAAAAAGCAAACCATTTGGAGTCTAATTTTTAGAATTAGACTCCCTAGGTCGAAATTTGGAGTCTAATTTTTAGAATTAGACTCCTTAGGCCATCCCCAAAACACCCATTCCAACGGGCCATCGCGATTCTCATTCTCTCCATCGCGATTCTCATTCTCTCGGAGCCATCGATCACTCTCATTCTCAACCTTGGTCCGCCTACCCTCACTCCGCCGTTGCTCCGTCGTCCCCCTCTCCACCGTAGGTCCTCGGATCTCCGTCTCTCCCGCGTATTCATTTCGGTTTTCCAATTCTCAACAGTCAAGTCGGCAAAAGGTACTCTCTTCTCTTCCAAATCTCCTAATCTAGGGTTCCTTCATTATTGATTCTGTTCGTTCCTTCAAACCAAGCGACGGGGATTCTATCTCAACCCGTGGCCGTCAGAGCATACCGCCACTGAACAACGAGAACAATGTAGGTCCGTTCGTTCTGGTCATAAAGGTCCGTTTTGGGTTCACGCTATCTTGCTCTCTCTGGCATCAACAAAGCACATTTTTGAATGATCTTAGAAGATAAATTGTTTGGTTGTGTTTTTGTTATGGCCGAAGCTAAGTGCTATGTTTTGTTGTGTACGTCTTTTTTTTTTTTTTTTGATCTAAGGAAAGGATAAGAGGAATTATAAATGGTTAAAAACTTTATGTAAGGTCAAGTTGGGATTACATGCTCTTATACAACAAAAAGCACACCGAGTTCCTTCGGGTTAATCTGCGTGATCTACGACAAGAAAATGTTAAGGCAAATGTGGTTGATGATTAGATGCCATGCTTTATTCGGCGTGAACTAACCCTCATATATGGCTTTGAATGAGGATTCAAAATGAATCAAATGTTATGTATTTTAACATGGCTGTAATATGTTCTAAAAGGGACTATCGACATCAACGTTAAAGATATATTGTTACACCTATATGGGTATTTAACTTTCGCAACAAGACTTATGTTATTTCTGTTAACACTACTTATGAATGTAAGTCTACCTTTTTCATAAGTGAATGTAATCCAATTATATTATCTCTTTCAACATTATGCTACCCGTATCTTTGAAAAGTGTAATTGCTAGCATTTGGTTGCACACACAATTTTATAAGAAAATTAATTAATTATCTCCATTTTTTTCTTCAATGAGGTTTCTTTTTATCTTTATCTACTTTTTTTTCTCCCCCAACCGCAGATCTATTAAAAGGTTCTTTCTATGCAAATCCTATACTAGATAGGCCTACAACGGAGAGGAATCTTTGATACAACGGTAAAAGCAAATAAAAACACAATTTTGCTTTACTCGTATTCTCAACTTTTTGGAATGAGTGATTATTTTTCTCTAAGAAATACCCTTAACACAATGTTACATAATTATGTCAAGTCATCATCTGAGTCATTAAGTTCTGTTTTCTTATCACTTCACTAAAATCCTCTTTTATCTTTACATGAACTAAATGGGAAGAGCTTTGAAATCTGTAGCTTCTGAGCATATGTATCACTTCGGCTTTTGCTTGTTTTGTAGGTATCCATCATACTGTGGATCAAATATATGGCCCAACAAGCATTACCAGAACTTGAAGTAGGTATGTCCTCAACCAATTTTGCATGTACATCAGTTTTCTATTGAATGTTGCTGGAAGTACTTCCCATTATATTATTTGAATGATCATGTAATTGATGATTGTAGACCATAAGTTGTTTCTCTGGATTTGCTTTGTGTATGTGCGTGCACCACTGTTCTTTTTTGCGTACGTATGTCTTTATCCATTTTTGTGGTTCTTTCTAGCGAAAGCGACACTTTTCTTCATGCTACTATATATTTTCGGTGCGATTTATTATGGATCAACCCCTTCATTTCCTTGTCTTCCGGATTAACGGATCTTACATTTAAATTTGGTTAAGAGCATGTTATTCTTATGTTTCTCTTGAAAATTACTATAATCTGAGATAGTTACAACGAAGTGTTTTCTTTTTGTGATCTTTATGTTTTGCCATATTGTTACATGATTACTCAATCAATGTTCCCTTGTTCTGAATTTGTAGCTTTCAAAGCACTGGGGAAGCTGATATTTGATGTTGGGCTGATGTTGGCATATCACTGTGATCAATACGGTAATACAATTAGTTGTATATGTTCTTCTTCAGAAAAATACTCTACCAATGGCCTCTTGAGCCCCAAGCCTTCTATTTCTGTGCCCGTTGAAATCAAATAAAGATCTATTCACACACAGCATCTCGAATAATATGTGAAATAGTTTATATATTCTATGTGGATTTCCTAAAAGTGGATTTTTGGCCTGTTTACCATGCTAAGCTGGAATTGATCTTGAGTTCTAAGATTGGCCAAGTAAAAGATGTTAGCCAAACACACTTATCCGGTTAAGGATGTGACTTGTGTGGATCATTTGTCTGTGTTTGTGTGCTTAATCTTAGCGGATCTTTGCCGATATGGAAATTGTAGCTGCTACCTTTTGTTCCCGAAATAGTTCTTTTGACCATTTTATATATTTATCCTCATTTTTGCGGGGCAATGATTTTCTCACCTTCAATTTTCTTGTCGGTATCTAAAGGGGTGAAAAAGCACCCGGATGAAGGTCTCCTGAGTCAATACTTCGCCGCTCCCGTTGTCTATAAGGGCGTTTACTTTATTATTTTCTGCAAAACAAGGGTAATTTTGATATTCTTCTTTCGCCCATTCAAAATTTTCCATGTTAATATCGATGAAAGCCGTAAGTGAAGCCGAAGTTTGATTTTTTCCCCCACAAATATAGGAATAGAAGTGAAGACATGAACAAAATTGTGACTTGAGAGATAATTTGAAACTTAGAGTCCTTTGTTCATTCATTCATTCATTCATTTAACTTTTCAAAGGTGCGATGTAAAATCATTTTACTTGCTAAATTTTATTACCCCAAATTTCTTGGTCCGAGAGGACAACATAGTGGATCATTAAGAACTCAAACCTTTTGTTCATACTCTTGACATTCATTTGTTTTGTCTTTTACTTTTAGCTCAACACTTATCTTTTTTTAACTTCACTTTTTTCAACTCCTTTTGAAACCCCGATTTGATAATATTTGTCGGGGAGGTTTTATTCTATTGTGGTTTTGTTGAAAAACTTGTTCTTCATGTGTCATCTTTTTTCCATTTTCTATTTAAATTTTAATTTGCGTGTCGACATGTGGTATGTTTAAGAGAAATGGCGTGGAAGTGCCTTGCCCCGATGGTGCTCTTGGCTTATATATTCGAACACGAAGTGACCAAGTTGTGAAAGTATGTCATTCCTTTCCCCGTGTTTGAAGTAACAAAAGATACAATTCATAAAAAATTATCATCATCAAAACCTACAATTACTTCTTGGTCCATTTCTCTTTGAGCATAAGAGTGTTAAAATATTCTTCAATGGATCCACGATAATATCGATTCTCCAAAAGTCAAAAACTGTGCTATTTATTTCTCGTATCGAAAAATATGTTGAAATAAAGGGGTAAATTCACACATCTGTAATGTCAAATAACATCAATCCACAATTTTTTTGATAAGACCTTTTCTTTATTTAAGAAGGGTAGAAAGACCAATGACGCAACTTAGTTCAAAAAAACTTGCACTTCTCTCTTCCCTTTGTATTTAGGATGAACAAGATGAAAGCATCTATAACGGACACACTACTCGAGTAGAAATGACGGTTTCATTTAAAGTGTGAAACCATCTTTCCGGTTATTTTTAACTTTTCTTTTTAACGAAACATGTTGTTAATTTTTGTTTTGGTTTTAAGTGCAAATGTATATTCAACTGAAAACCGAATGAACCTTCCTTGGCTACTTTTCATAAACTTGGCTCATGAAGCTTAGAATTATTATGCTTCAATACATTGTATGTGCTCATTTCATGTTTTACCAATTAGGTTGTGTTTGGAAAAGATGATATAGCTTACCAAATTCGTGAAACCACTGAAATATTATCTAGAGGATATCTTTGTGCAACACCTCACTGTGTCCAGGTAAATTCTAAGCCTCGAGTCACTTTGTTGTTATTTTGAAGCATACCATGTGTTCTCGTAATCTTACCATATCAAACGATGTTTTATACGTTCCTTTTTTATTTATTCATATTGTACGGATTTGGTTTCATTTTCTCCATGCTAACTGTTGATTACAAGCCAGCATCTTTTTCCCCCCTAAGTTTTTCATTTTGTACATTTAGTGTTATTGTGGACAGGTTATCACACACATTTGTCAATTTTTGCTATCATTTGCTTAATGTACAAATGCTTTCTGGGGTCTTTCAGTTGAAAGCTCATCTTTCTTTTTCCCCATCATCTTTCTGAGATGGTGATGGTTTGAATATGAGGTGTTCTGACTAAGCCAACTTAGAAGATAAACACGGATATTTGGCATGCTACGGTTTGATCATAAGATAATGTAAAGTAATTTTGTGATATATAATGTGGATAATAAATGAACATTTTCCTTGATGTTCAAGATATCCTTGGTACGTAGTACCTTCATGTGTCTCTTGAGTTGTAGCGTATCGGATCTAGATTCAGGTTTCTACGGTATCTAATCTTATTAAATATGAATTTTTTGATACTTTTAGGCTCCTAAGGGAGAGGAGGCTTCGGTATTGAACGTTCAACATTTGCCTTCTTCATGCAACCCGATCGGTATGCATAATCGATACTAAAGTTATCTTTTTTAGACTTTAGTTTACATGCTGAATTCTCTCGCGCTTGAATATTTGGCAAACTTGAGGTTAACTATGAATCCTGGCTTACTCAACATTTTTTCTTTTCGGGGATGAAAAACTCAATTTTCCCGAGGAGTCTAACTATCGGAATTAGACTCCTTAAGTCATAACTTATGACTTAAGGAGTCTAACTATTGGAATTAGACTCCTAAAGGAGACTTAAGGAGTCTAACTACTGGAATTAGACTCCTTAAGTGACATCAAAGAAGTGACATCAAAGAACGTAATCATCATGACTTAAGGAGTCTAAGTTATGGAATTAGACTCCTTAAGTCATGACTTAAGGAGTCTAATTCCATAACTTAGACGTCTTATATTAGGCGTCTAATTTTAAAATAGGACTCCGTAAGTTTTCCCTATTGCGCCCCCCAGATATACGTCCCTCCCAAAAAGGACGTTAAAAGTACAAAAAATAGGACTCCGTATCCCTGTTTTGTAGTAGTGTTATAAGACCTATTTTAGGTAATAAATGAAATTATGACAATTTTGCCCTTATTAATTGTACCAATGAAAATAGAGAGAGAATAAAGAGTTGAAAGATACCCATTCATAAATGAGGGCAAAGTTGAAAATTTACTCAATAATTATTGAGCTAACTACTTATCCTTGGTATGCGTTATTTAGTAAAAAGGGATTTAAAATTAGGACCAGAGTGATATGGTAGAAGTAGAGTAATAAAGATGATTGTATAAGAGAGATTGAATGTGTGGTGAAGTGAGAGTAAGTGTGGATTTAATATATTGACATTAAATAGGGTAATTAAATAAGGAATAAATGGAAAAGAAATAAGTATAAAATAAAATACTGTTTAAAATATTTCCTTTAAAAATGAGTGGAGCGTGTGGCAGTTGTTTCTTATAAAAAGAAACCGAGGGAGTAGTTAATGAAGTCATTTAATTGGTAATTACGATAATAGGCGGATCTCTTGCACACAACTATATGTTTTTATGTGTATGACATTATCTTCAACTACCTAAATACATGAAGGTAACAAATACATTGAGAGCCGTTTGGCCTAGCTTATTTTTTACTTAAAAGCCACTTATAAGTATAAGCTAAAAAAAAGAGCTTTTAGAAAAAAGCTAAAAGCTGTTTGGTGATTATATAAATGTTTTAGCTTAAAAGTTACTTAAAAGTGAAAATTAAAAATAAGTCGTTTGACAAATTTTTTGTTATAATCATTTTTTCTAATAAAAATTATCATAAAAGGTATATTACGCATAGGCTAGGCGGGGGCGGGCTAGGCGGTGGTGGTGGCAAATGGTGGAGGCGGTGGTGGTGGTGGCGGCCCGGCAGTAGTGGTCAATCGAGAGATTATGAGTTTTCTTTTCATTCTTTTTTTTTTTTTTTAAAAAAAAGAGCTTATAAAAAAAGAGCTTAAAAATAAGCTCCTATGAGGAGCTTATTTTTAAGCTCTTTTTTCTTCATTATAAAATAAGCTCTTAAATTATAAGAGTTTATGTAAAATCATGTTTGGCCTAGCTTATACTTATAAGTGGCTTTTAAGTAAAAAATAAGCTAGGCCAAACAGTACCGAATTTATTAGATTCAAGTACTTGTAATAAATGTTTTGGCGAAAAAAGTAGTTGCAAATGGGTCTTTATTATAAGACACCAACCAAAATATATTTGATTCTTTTTATAAGGCACTTACTTGTTTTCAAGAAATATTAATTGTTTTTTTTGTCATATATGTCCATTAGTAATAGTGGTAGTGAATGAGAGTAATAATAATATATTACAAATAGTAGGATAACTTTATTGACATTAACTATTTTTATTGATTGGTGTGAATTGTTAGTTCGGCAGTAGTATGCTATCAAAACAAATTTTGACAAATTTGTGTACCAATTAATAGAGATTCCCTCCATTTATTGCCATTAATTCATTGACATTATTCAATTTATTATTCAGAACGGTACTAATAATAATCAATACAATCTCTCCTTATTTACTGCACCAAGTCCAAGAGAAAATTTTCTCCCGTAAATCTTTCTTCGTCTCCGAAATTCTTTTACTCATTCATCCACTAAACATTGCTCCATAACAGTTTCACCTTCCCCAAAATTCAACAATAATGTAAAGCAAGACCGGAAATGGCCGGGAAGGTGGTGTGTAACTGGTGCTTCTGGTTTATAGCTTCATGGCTGGTTAAGCTTCTTCTTCTTCGTGGTTACATTGTCAAAGCCACTGTTAGTGACACAGGTGAGTTCACTCATCAAGAATTTCTGTTATGTTGTTTCATTAATTATGAGCTCATCACCATTTTGTTTCTGCAGAAGACAAACAAGACAGAACATTTGCTGAAACTGGAAGGAACAAAGGAGAGATTGAGTCTGATTAATAGGCTAATGATGACTGGTAGCTAACCGTGTACTATAGCAGCATGAGTTAATATATATTTTAGCAGTCTTTCATATAAGATCTTGTTCACAAGAGATGTTATATTATGGATCTGAGTTAGCATTTTATATCATTTAGGTATTAAACATTATTTTTTGGTTATAGCCTTATAGGTTTTACCCCGGTTTGAATCATTAACGGCTGGTCATTCCCTCTTCCAATTCAGTGATGACCGATGCTATTTTTTGAACATTGATTGTAGATGCCCCATAGTCCCATTCTTCGTCACCATGCATGGAGGGAATTTAAACAATCAAGTAATGTATTAAAAAAAATACCCCTCCAACCCTTTTTATAAAGAATAACTATTAAATTCAGGCAGTTCAAAATGGTATGTAAATGCAATAAATATGTCAAATATGAATTTATCTTTCCAATTGTACCCTATTTATAAAGAGAGTATATGAGAGATAATGAGTGAAAATTTATTGCAGAGATAATGAGTGTCAAGTATTAATGACCACCTAGAGAGGCAAGTTTGAAATTTCAAATAAAAGTGATTTGTCCTTTATATTAATGACCACCCTTATGAGAGAGATGTTCCTTATAAAAAGGACTAGAGAGAATAATTGTTAATTGGTTAAAGTATAGTTTTATCCTTTAAGTTTAGATCATTTTTAAGCTTAGGCCTTTAAATTTATAATGTTCATTTTTAGTTCTTTAAGTTTAGGAAAAATGTCATATAAAGCCACTTAAAAAATGAAATTTCTAAATCAGGTGGGTAAATTCAATAAATCCCCAATTGAGTCAATAACCCAATTTAGGATTTCAAAATATAGGTAAAATGACTTTGATGCCTCTCCTCTCTCCTCTCCTCTCATAAAAGAGTTTCATTCACTTTGTAACATATATTCTTCAATATATATATATATATATATATATAAACATTAATATTTAATAAAATAAAATATGATTCATCTATAGTTTAAATATATTAACTATAATAGCAAGAGCAAAATGTACAACAAGGAAGGAGTTCATTTTATTCTCACGGACAATTTTTTATCATTATAATATACGTCAATATAATTTTTTTCATAAATATAGAAGTATAAATTTTACTATATTTGTTTCATATATAAACGTTTTCTTCCCAAAGTTCTATATTTCAATATGTAAAGCATTTTTTGAAATTTTTAGTACATTTAATATCTTTTTTTTCTAACTATCCTTAGAAGTATATCAATTAACAGGCCTCTAATTAGAAAATAATAATTAATATTAATGATTTGTATGAAAAAATGACAAAGTTAAAACATTGAAATCTTAACTAAATTATTATTTTTTTTAAAAAAACCACACATTTATATGTTAGGTAAAATTATTGGGAGTTTGTTTAGATTACTGTTGGTAAAAGTGACTTTTATTTTAATTAATTTTTGCCAATTGAATTGGTATGAGTTACGCATTCCCGTTTTTTGTCTTGTCTCAGCTGATAAAAATAACTATATTGTTTTTTTATTTAAAAAAATCACATTTATTTATTTTTATTTTGTCTCATTAATATCAATTAATTGATTGTTCAATTAAATCATTTAAATTGATATCAATGATATCGTCATGACATGTGTTATGTTGGTTCTTCTTCTTCTTTTTTGAATTATTCTTGATGACCCTTTTAGAACATTATAAAAATTCATTTGATTTAGCAAATCATATTTTATATTATTATATGTTAGTGTTGATATATAAAGTAATAAAGTCATAGAGTAATAAAACTCTTTTAAGAGTGGAGGGAAGAAAGGAGAGGGTATTAAAGTCATTTTACCCACATTTTGAAATTCCAAATTGGGTTGATAACTCAATTAAGGATTTTTTGAATTTACCAACCTAATTTAAAATTTTCCTATTTTAAATAGCTTTATATGGAATTTTTCCTTAAATTTATACCATTAATTCTCACTAATTGAAATGCTAAATCTCACTAAAAATACACTTTATAAATTTAAGGGACTAAACTAAAACATAATGTAAAATCAAATGACCAAAATGATACTTTAACCTTGTTAATTAAATATGTAGGTACGTTCGTACTGGTTAAAAAATATGTACGTGTATATATATATATATATATATATATTTTAATAACACCATTGAGAGAATTTCATACAGCAAAAATATAAAATCTTATCTATCTCATTTTTAATAAGGACACAAGTAGTAAAAAGAAATAACTTTCAAATAAAAGATTTTTTTTATAATAAGAAAAATATTGTAGTCTCATTTATTTCTTACCAAAAAAAAAAAAAAAGGAACGGACATAATTATGCATGAAACCTATTTTTTCTGCATCATTAAAAACATAAGCATTATTGCATACAACAAGAATTTCCTTAATCTCTGTTTGGTTTATTTTTCAGAGAAAAGGGGGAGGGAGGATGTGTTTGGTTGGAGGAAAAAAATCGAGAGAAGGCCTTCTCTCCCCTTCAAAATTGGGAGTTTTTGGAGGGGAGGGAAGTATTTTCCCAATTATTTTTTAAATTAATCCACCGTATCTGGCGCTACTGGCAATGAACTAGTATGGTTTGTGGGAATGTAGGCCCACAATAAGAGAATCTCACTACTTTCAAATAATTATCGAGGCTACATACCCATCTCTCGAACACAAGATCATTGGTTAAGTTGCAACAACTCACAATCAATTGATCCAACTTGTTCATAGTTTGCCTAATCATTTCAACAGTACCTATACAATTTTGTCTTTATTTTTCTACAAGAAAAAAGAGAGATCATATACCTCATAGCGGTACGAAAATAGGTGGATCCCATAATCGTCATCTATGTTTTTACACATTTTATTGTCTTCAACTACACCGATATTCCTTCCAATCCACAATATAAGTCGCTTCTAAAAAAATGACTTAGTTTATAATGTAAGTTACTTGGAAAGGAATTAATGCTTTTTTTGTCAATTTTGCCAATATAATTAATGTTTAAATATGACTTATTGTATTTCTTTTTCTCATTCAAAACCTCATTTAAAATGGGTAAAAAAGTAAATTTTCTTGAATTAAGAAAAAATTTAATGAGTTAACTATCATTTCTTGGTTATGATAAAATCATGAAATGGCTAAAGTGACTTATATTATGGATATGATGAAGTACATGAATGTAATAAATACAATGAATTTCTTAGATTCAAAGCACATGTAGTAAATGTAACAGAAACAAATTTTGACGCATGATTATATGTGCTTGCAGTCTGGAGTTGTTATTTTAGTATGTTCAAATAAGTCAAGGCAAAATATTTCTCATATACTTATTCTAGTCCAAATATATATATATATATATATATATATATAAGACATTAACTAATTTACCCAAATTAAAAATTAAGTCATTTAATGTGCGTGTAATTATGATAATAGGTAGATCTTAGACACATCAACCATACTCACTCTGGTTCATAATTTATTACATTTTAACTAATTTGCAAGAAATACAAAATGACCGCTAATTCATTAAATATGTCATAAATTATTTTTTTTTCACTTTTTTCTTTATAGGAAAATGTACATGTAATGAACATTAATTATAGAGATAAAGTTGAAAAATGGGCATTAATTATTTTAAAAGTGATTTATATTTTGGACCAAGCTTTCTTCTAAAATCGCCTTATATTATGGATAAGAAAGTATGTTTTTATGCGTATGTGATGAGGGCCTTTTTGTCTTCGCTTTGAGGTCCACAATCAAAAATAACCAAGGATTGCATATAGACAAACCGATGATCGTTCTCTCTTCTTGAGAAGCCTTTCATTGAGTTCTAGATAATCTAAATGTCATGAAGATTCAATTAAAACAAGGGGAAAATTGGTTTTGGATTTTTCACACTAATAAACTAAAATATGATTGCAATTTAATTAAATGCTCCCTATTATTTTTGGTATTTTTATAAAATTGGTGAATGAGTGAATTAAATGATATGGAATTGAAGATATGGATGATGATGCTCTTGGTGATGAAGAAATGACTATCCTTGCTCAAAAAATTATGGGACTTAAATTTCATCAAATCTTTAAGAAAAATACCAAGATACCACTTGAGTTCAATATTCTCAATTAATAGTAGATCCTACTACCATAGCTAACAATTACCTCTTGAGAAATTGTTAAAAACCACTTGATGTGCAATTAAAATTGGAATAATGCAATGTGAGTCTTCTTAAAATTGAGTACATAACAGTCCCTCAAAGGGCACAAATCAACTATATCAACTTGACAATAACACGCTAATTAATATAATCTCATTGCAACCACAAAAAATTAAAACACCTATTTTTCACACTACAAAATCCAATCTCAACTACAATTATCAAACTAACAGACAATAAACATTAATTTCGGTTCAAATTTATACACAATAATTCCTAAAACTAGGCAACCTAAATATATAAATCTAAACTAATAGAATGAACAAATTAACTCCCCTTTGAAGCTCAAACTCAAGTCAATCTCCACCTTCCAAGAGGCACCAAACTCGGCCATGCAAAGATCGGAATCGTCACCAAAGAACAAAAAAAATGCAACCGCCATGAAATTTGTAGTTGAGGGTGGCTGAGAGTGAGAAAGAAAATGGCCGAAGGTGAGGGCGAGAATGGTGGAATGGAGGTGATGGTGGTTCTGTGTCAGGTGGGTGTCGGTGAGGGTGAGTCGATAGTGAAGGTCGAAGGTGGAGATGAAGGTCCAAGGTGTTGTGGTGGCTAGTTTCTGTTTCAACAGTGGTGGTGGAGATTCCATCGACTGACCACGATGGTGGAGAGAGACGATGGAGGTGGTGAGATGGAAGAGGGTCACCGCGACTATGGAGGTGACGGTGGAGGTCGCCGGCGACCGGGAGGTGACAATGAACAATGAAGAAAGGGAAGGAAGGAAGAGGATCAAGGTCCGAGTCGTGTGTGGTTGAATGAATCTCTCCGGTGCTGTCTCTGAATTTAATCCCCATTAAATCTATCGGGTCTCCTATATTCAATTGAGAGAGATCAGCTGCCCTAAGTCAAAACGCAAAGTTTAGTGCGAACAAGGACCTAAGTTAACATTTTAAAAGTTACGGAGTAGGGACTAAATTCAAACTTTTGCAATTTGAGTTCGACTTTCATTTTCAAATTTGATTTAATCTTTTCAAGCATCTACAATCAAAATAATTAATCTAACATCAAATATTCTCATAAAAATCAATGATTAAGAGTAATTACAATTTCTTTGACAATTTTGCCTTTTTTAGTCATAATTTAATGTTTTTACTCTTAATCACAATTTATCACAAGAAAGGCATTTTAAGCTCAATAACTATAACAAAATGCATTAAGAGTCCCATTTTAATTATCAAAAATCATGTAAAAATATGGTTCGATCAGTATGACCAATGTTGTCAAACTCACAAGTTTAAGTAAACTTGTGACAACTCGTATTGTAAACTCGAATTGTTAAAGTGAACTCAAGAGTTTACTTTCATTATTAAATAGGTATTACTATTGTATAATAAATAATTAAAATATAAAAAATTATAACAATTTGATTTAAATATATTTTAAATCCAAATAATTGAAAGTAAATCCATCAACATTCAAAATTTACCATATTTAACAAAGTATAAGGGCCGTTGAACATGATCAAATCAAAAAAGTTAACATGAGTTTAAGTGTGAGTTAACACGATTTTATAAGTTAGAAACATAAAAACAGTAAACTCGGTGTATAAACTCGTGAGTTTAACCGAGTTTACCAGTGACTCGACATGATTTAGTAAGCTCGAAACATAAAAACGGAAAACTTGAAGTGTTAACTCGCGAGTTTGACAACAATGTGTATAACATTATATATCTTCAACTACCTAAATGCATGAATGTAATAAACACATTGAATTTCTTAGATCCAAGTGCTTGGAATAAATGTTTTGGCCAAAAAAGTAGTTGCAGTTATAGTATGTTACGAAAAGATGCCAATTAATAGAGATTCCCTCCATTTATTGCCGTTAATTCATTGACATTATTCAGAACGGTACCAATAATAATCTCTCCTTATTACTGCACCAAGTCCAAGAAAAAAAAAAATCCTCCTATAAATCTTTCTCTCTACAAAATTCTTTTGCTCATTCATCCACTAAACATTTCTCTTATAACAGTTTCACCTGCCCCAAAATTTAACAATGGAAAGCAACACAGGAAATGGAAAGGTGGTGTGTGTAACTGGTGCTTCTGGTTTTATTGCTTCATGGCTGGTTAAGTTTCTTCTTCTTCGTGGTTACACTGTCAAAAGCACTGTTAGTGACCCAAGTGAGTTCACTCATCAAAAAGTTCTGTTTTGTTGTTTCATTAATTATATGCTCAGCACCATTTTTTTCTGCAGATGATTCAAACGAAACGGAACATTTGCTGAAACTGGAAGGAGCAAAGGAGAGATTGAGTTTGTTTAAAGCAAATCTGTTGGAAGAAGGTTCCTTCGATTCTGCTGTTGAAGGTTGTGATGGTGTCTTTCACACTGCTTCTCCTGTTGGCATTGTTGTCAAAGGCGACCCTCAGGTTCATATGTCATTTTGAAGCATCTTTTACAATAAATCCAAAAAAAAAAAAAAAAAAAAAAGTGCTGCTAAATCCTTATGCCTACTTCCAGATCCTTTTTTTTTTTTTAATAGTTTTAATGGTTTTTAAAATTGGGAAAAAGAGATGGCAAAATCCGATTAATGTGCTCCCAATTTCAATAATCCTTGTGAGATATGTTAGATCTCAAAATGGGATTTTCCAAATTCAAGCAAAAAAGACCTGCATATTAAAAAAGACATAAAGTAACAACATCTCGCAAGCATGGTCGCCCCTGCCACAGCTTGAATGTCAAAAGCACTGGTGGCCATTGAACCACCAATGAATTTAAATTTCTTTTTGTTTTTTTTGTGGGGGGGGGGGAGTTATATAAATTAACTGTAGCTCATTTTTAACTTTTGCATGGGTATTCCCCACATATCATTAGCCATTACTAACTTTCCTTTACCAATTAAGTATTAAATCCATTCTTTTAGGTCATCAACAAGTTTTCTTTTTCTTTTTTCTTTTTTTTTTTTAAAAAAAAAATAGGTATTCGTCATATTTCATTAGTCATTACCAACTTTCATTTATCAAGTAAACAAAAGTACAAAGACCATTCATAAGTTTTCTATACGATATTTGAAATTTTAACAAACTTTTTTCTCTCATTAATTACTTGTTACTTTCACACATTAATTACCTCCCACACACCATTTTTTCCTACCCTTTTCTCCCCTCTAATTTGTTATATTTTTCTCCATAGATTAGGGTATTTTTTAAAAAAATAAATACATTTTTTTACATATTATCTTTAACAAAATTTATCTAACTTTTTTTTTTCTCTATGCAATTTTGTTATCGATCGGTAACTTATACATATGACATGAGGGAGAATTTACTAGTCATATTCTTCCTACATCCCCATATGGATCCTTTTTATAAGGCATTTGATATTTTTAACAAGTATTAAATACTTTCCTTCTATAGATGCCCATATTTAATAGGGGTACTGTTCAAGTAGAAATTAATATAATGTTAAATTTTAGAATAATTAATACGAGTAATATTTTAAATCACTTAAATCTAATACAAATATAACGTTTTTAATTATCTCTCTTTATTAATATCTATGAATAATTAGTTAGTTAAAAATGAATTATATGTAGTAACAAAGGGAGTATTGCTTAGTATTTTCCTCATAGTTTATGATGCAATGTAGTATATGAATTTTTATCAATTATTTAGTATCACTTGTAAATAATTAAATGTTTCCAACCTTGAGTTTATTATATGAATTTGATTTAATTTGCAATCTTTCAAAAAGTTTTAAATAAATCACGAGCCTGACAACAAATTAATTACTAATAATAATTAGTAGCTTTTCTTGATTTTAGGGAGAATATATTGATCCAGCAGTGAAGGGAACCCTGAATGTTCTTAAATCATGCGTGAAACGAGTTGTTCTCACATCTTCTGTATCTGCAGTTTTTTATAATACAAAACCTAGAACTCCTCAAGTTATAGTTGATGAGACATGGTTCTCAGATCCAGATATCTGTAAGCAAAATAAGGTTAGCATAATTTAATTTGTAATTCAAGCAGATATAATTTCATCTAATTTTTTAATTAAAGTCTTTGTAATTTTTTAATTATTAGGTCCTTACGGTTTTTTCAATTACAAGTATTGGACTCCATACTCATAATATGTTGTTATATGACTGCGATGTGAATACTTACTAAGCAACACAAGTTAGGTTGTCATATAATAAAAAATTAAAAAAGAGGCTTTTTGAAAAAAATAAAATCATGAAATTTATTTATTTATTATCAACACAAGGAAAAATTATTATAATCATAACTATTTCCATGCATCAATTTATAATCTAGAATTTGGTTGATTTTGATATTATTTATATCTATGTGGAAAAATTAATCTAGATGTATTCCCTGGTTAGCATCATATCATTAACTGTTAATGTCAGTTTGTTTGTTTTTTTCAAATTAATAGATTATAAATATAGGGACCAACATCTGTAATTGAAACGATTTTAAAGACTCAATAAAATATTTTATAAAAGCTTAATTAAAAATTAGATAAAATGATAGGAAATAAAAAATTAGATTAGTAGAGAGGAAGAAGGAAGCTAGAATTGAAACCCACTTTTTGCCATGAGAAGAAATGGGTCCTATTTATCATATTACTCTTTCATGCGATTATTTTTATAAGAGCCTAAAATTTGAATTGCCTTGATTTTTTTTTTTAATAAGAGTCTGACAAGTGTTGTCTTAATATTTATAAGTTTTTTCATTTTTACAATCATTAATTGATTAAAAGGTTAGTGATACTCATATTTACTTTTTTTTCTTACTTGCTCTTTCATAAATAAGGACATACTCACATACTTAAAAAACAAAATTTATTTTAGCTATACTTATTATTTTTAAATAATTTTAACCGTTATTTTAAACCGAAATTAAGGTATAGGTTGGATGGAGTAATATGTACAATACCGTTTGGATTTGCTTGTTTAAAATTTGGTTCTTTTTCAGGAATGGTCAGGATATGTACTTTCCAAGACTTTGGCAGAAGAAGCTGCTTGGAAATTTGTTAAAGCGAACAACATTGATATGATTACTATTAATCCATCAATGGTTATAGGACCTCTATTGCAACCAACGTTCCACGAAACTGCTAATTTACTTTTACTTCTGTTCAACGGTAATTTTAATTTATTATATTACTCATTCCAAAAAAATTTATAAGAACCTCTCTCTCCATTGATTAAGTTACTAAATTTGTTTGAATATTTTAAAAAATCCAAATTCATTTTTATTTAAAATAATGAATTACATCTTGAGAAAAAATTGCATCAAATTTTTTTCCCTGATACAAGGAATGATAAAGAAAACACAAAAACAGAGGAAAATAAAAGAAGTTAAACTCGCAGGCTTCTCCTTTTGTGCTGTACTCCCTACATCAAACATTAAATATGAAAAATCTTGTAAAAAAAGGAAATTAATTAATATCGCACCTAGTGACTCATAATAAGGATAATTATTTCTTGATAGGGAATAGAGTGAGTCAAAATAACTGAAATACGTAAATAAAAAAAATTAGTTAAAATTGATATAAGACAATAAATATGTAAAACAAAATGCAACTTATATAGCAAAATACCCTTATTTACTGAGAAAGAGAATGAATAAATAGAAATATGATGTGCAGCAAGACTAATCAATAATTAAGAAGGATAAACATGGAATATAATACTAAAAATTTCAGATATGTACTGTCTGCGTCTCTTAAAAATAGAAACATGACATTCCTAAAAAAATCTCCTATTTAGGATTAGAGGGAGTGTATATGTTGTGTGTGTGTGTGTATTCTTGACTCTCACTTCGGGCCAAATCATGTTATTGGTTATTAGATCTTTGCTTCATACCGTAATACCCGGATAATTATCTATCCGGAATACTATATTTTAGCAAATAATACCTATTTGGAAATAGGTGAATATGTGGTTTTAAAACCTTGTAGGATACTTATTCTATTGTCTAGGGAAATTTATAATGAAATTAGAGGGATTAAAGTGTCAAAATCTCTAAATACAATTATGGGCCATGAAATGCCCTGAAAATATTATGGTAAATCCCAAGAGGCAATAAAATATTTATTGAAAATTAGAAAGTATGTTGTCTCTAATTTTAGGAATTTTTTGGATTATTTCCCTTGAAAAATAATGAGGCAAAATTAAATATAATTTTGGGGAGCATAAGTTGCCCCATGATTTTTAATATGATATGTGAGACATAAAATACCAATGTCAATGAAATAGTTGTGAGAAAATAGTTAATCCAATTAAAGAAAATTGCCAACAATTAGTAGATAATTAAATCTACATCAACTAGATTTAATTTCATAAAGCTAAATCCAAAGGTCTAAATTAATTACATGAATTAAAGCCTAAATCCAAGTAGTAATTCATGAACCAATAAGGGTTAAAGGCATGGGTTATTGAAGATAATGAAAACACAAATCAAGAGTGTATTATGGGGAGAGGCCCACGATTACACTAAGGAAAAGCAAAGAAGAATTAAAACAAAAATCTAGATATTATTTTAATTAACCACATGGTGTAGTTAAAGTCAACAAATTAGAAGAAGGGGTTGTGACCTTATATTCAAATTAGCCTTGTTGGAACAATGAGAGTCAAGTATTCTATCTCAAGTAAATCAATAATTAGTCTTAATCCTTGTATAATTAAATTGACCAATGATAAATCAAATATTCTTAAATCTTCATAAAATTAATTGGATCAATGGGAGATTTAAAACATAGATTAATTGTAAGAATTAATCTTGAACAAACACATATATCAAAGCTTGGGTTAAATATCACCTTGATTTTTACCCAACTTACATATTTAATTTCAAGATGATAAAGGGCAATTAGAGACATCTAATAAAAGCCATAATTTTTGAAAATTTAGAACTAAATGAGATTTGGATAAATTTTATGATTTACACCTAAATGTCTCTTATTTAGTTAGTAACCAACTATCCCATTTGCATCTAGTTCCAAAGCCTAGTTAAGAGCCAACTAGTCTTATAAAAATCTAGATATTCTTCTAAATCACACATGGTGAGAAATTGAGCCAACAATGCAAGGTCAAAGGGAGTAAAATGTGATGATTCATCCTCCCTTCTAGCCATAAATTTCAGCTCACACATAAGGAGGAGGAGAGGCCACATGTTTGTCTTTGTGTGTGGTGTGTGTGTGTACAAGAGGGAAGAGTGGGCTTGGTGAAGAGGTAGGAATTTTCCTATAAATAGAGGCATCACCCTCTTCATTCTTCACACCAAACTCAACCAAATAGGTGAGTTTTAGAGAAGCAAGATTAGAGAGAAAATCATAGTGAGTGAGAGTCTTGAAGAAAGGAGGAGCAAAGTTCTTGGTAAGTCTTCTAGCTTTAGCTTTCAAGTTCTTAGCTATTTTGTTATTTTGATCTTTAGATCTTCCAATATAGTTTTGATTTAATTTTTTTGAGATTAAATATGCCTTTATTTCGAAAATATGATAGAGAATATGATAGATAAAAATTCTTGGAAGTTGAAGATCAAAGTAGCGACATTTTTCGGTGAAATTTCTGGGTAAACAGTGAAAGAAATGATAATATTTTATGTTGAAAATGAAGCCCATAAATCACGAAAATTTCCAGAAATAAATTATATATGTAGGAGTTTCCGAATATATATAATATGTAGCGTTTTGATTCCTGTACAAAGAAATACAATCAGTTGAAGTTAGGCTATTTTTCTAGATGAAATTCTGGGCAACGTTGTGAAAAATGAAAACTGGGAATTGTTCATAAATTCTGGGTATATACAAGTATTTTTAATTGAAAATAGACATCCTAAGGATTCCGGGGAATTTTACGGATCCCGTTTCAATATTTGTAGATTTAATTATGATTTTGCGAAGTTGACCAGGAAATCTGCCCAGAAAATTCAGTATTGCGTTTTTAAATAAATGTAAGGGCAAAATTGTAAATAACAAATCCACCAAGGGTAGAGAGGTAAATAGAGGTGGAAATATCTCTTAGTATATTATTCTAAGTGATATGGTGATATGTTAGGATATCCGGGAAGTCCGGGTCGATCAAAGAGTCGGACATATTGCTAACTACACGATGAAAGGTATGTTCGCGTCTTTGTAACACTAACTCGATGCTTATTGTATGCTTATATGTGATAGACTATTTCATAGAGTTATGGACAGGACTTTGTCTTGGGTCATGCACCGTGTCTAAGACTCTGTCTTAGTTCACTATTTATACATTCAGCTTTGTTTATACGGGTTACAGTCTTGGTAATGCCGTTGAGTTTTCCTAGCGCTGAAGACACGAGGAGTTGTCGTGGCACTGGTTAGTGTAAACATGTTGACTGTGCATGTGCTGTGTGCTATGTACTGTTGTTGTGATTGACATTACATCTGCTGTGTGCTTATGTATTGTTGTAACCTTACATCTGTGTGCTATGTATTGGTTAATCTTTGTAATGTTATGAATATCTCATACATATTTTGTCACACATAAGCATGAGGTTAACCGTTACACGAGGTTCAATGGACATTGAACCTCGCTCTTAACATAGCGTCGGGTCGGGAGGACCGAGGATCGAGGAGAAAGGCAAGCGGCATGCATAGGGACTCGGTGAAGACTTTCTTCTTTTGTTATTTACTTTGAAAACACTCGGTATAACGTACCGCTACGTAATCAGCCAGACTTACGGCATTTTGAATATAGATATAAGTTACTCAATCGCTCCGATGCTCTACTCTGATGAAAAAAAAATATATATACTGCTTTTGAAAATGGGATGTTACACATACAATATTTATATTAATTACTTCTCTCATCTTTTGCTTGATGTAGGTGCGAAGACATTTCCAAATAGTGTTTTTGGGTTTGTGAATGTGAAAGATGTTGCAAATGCTCATATTCAAGCATTTGAAATTCCTTCAACTAATGGAAGATATATTTTAGCGAGAGAGTTGCACACTACTCGATGTTGTCAAGATTTTACATGACTTGTATCCAACACTACTTCCGATGTACACAAGAAAAACTCAAAACAACAAATAAAGTGAGAATTTATACAAATTTAAATAGTTGTGAAGAAGTAGGAACCTTAGAGAAAATATAAGGACTTATCTTGAACCCACATAATTTAACCTCGAAAGTAAGCCCGGTAAAGGCTATTTTTGCAAACGTTGAAGAATAAGCTTAGTACAACCAGGGAAATCTAATTAAACCATAAATCTTGATATCCAACTACTAATCAAGATACATATACAGAATTCAAAAGTATTGGTAATTGATCAAACAACAAAAAATAGATTTCATTAAAGTAAATTAATCAACAATGACACATAAGCTTTGATGATGTCATCAAGATGACATCACAAGGATGACATCACAAGAGCACATGCTTTATAATGAAGGGTGAGGATTAAAACTTCTTGATTAAGTTTAGATCTAATGGTTAAGATTAAGGAAGAGGCAAATGGTGGGGCCCACATTGGGCTTGAGATTACCATTTTAACCTTGAGATTTTCCCTATAAATAGAGGCCTTGCCTCTCCTCATTCTTCACACCAAATCAACCACCAAGTGGTGATTTCTAAGAAGGAGAAAGGAGTTCAAGAGCTTCAAGAGGTAAGCTTGTCTTTAGTTTTTAGTTTCTAGTCTTTAGCTTTTAAATTCTTAGATAGAAGTAGTGTAGATCTTAAATATTCTAGAATAAATTTTATTTACATGTTTTTATGGTCAAAATTGGCTTAGTTTCGAAGAAATGATGAGAGAGGTTATATAGCAAAATTTTTGGAAGAAAATCATCAAAGTAACGAAGTTCTGGCGAAATTTCATCGGTTTTGAAAATTCTGGAATCAGTGGTGAATATGCCAAAATTTCATATTGAAAATATAGTCTTAAAATTCTGGGAAAATTCATGGTTGAATTAGACTCATAGGGATTTTTGAATATGCCAAGAACATGTTAAAATGATTTCTGTACAGGGAGATAAAAATTCTCAAAGTTGGGCTACGAATTTCTGGCAAAATTCTGGGCAGAGGCTCAAAACTTTAAACCTGGGAGTAGTGCGTGTAATCTGGAAAAAATTGATTATTTTTACTTGAAAATATAAATCCTAAGGATTCCAAGGAATTTTACGGATCCTCATTTCAATTTTTCTAGAATTAATTATGATTTTTCAAAGTTAAGATAAAAATCTGTCCAGAATTCTGGACCAGCGTTTTTGAAGAATTAAATGTGATAAGTTGAGAGATAATCCTACCAAGGGTAAAAAGGTCATTAGTGACTAGGATATCTGCTAGGAAGTTATTGGGAATTAATAGATATGACATTACCGTTATAGGTTGAACACGATCACAGTCCAAACGTCAACGTACCGACATCATGACTAAGGTATGTCCGTGACGTAACTTTAACTCGATGTGTCTTGTATGCATATATGTGATAGAATGATTTATGAAGTGATGGACAAGACTAGGTCTTGGGCCAGGCACTGCGTGACTAAGTTTATGGGGCTTAGATCACCTATTTATACATTCTTTATACGGGTTATAGTCTTGATAATGCCGTTGAGTTTTCCTAGCGAGAGGACACGAGGGGCCATCGTGGCACCGCCGGTGCAAACAGGGATGACTTTACATGTGCTGTGTGCTATGTACTTGTTGATATGTTAATCTTGCATCTACTGTGTGCTTATGTATTGATTAATTGTTGTAATGTCATGAATATCTCGTCATCCATATACAGTATTACTTGAGCATGAGGTTAACCGTTACCTGAGGTTCAATGGGCATTGAACCTCAGCTCTTAACATAGCGTCAGGGTCAGGAAGACCGAGGATTGAGGAGAAAGGCAAGCGGCATGCATAGGGACTCAGCTGGAGACTTTCTTCTTTTGTTATTTACTTTTGAAAACACTCGGTATAACATACCGCTACTGTAATCAGCCAGACTTACGGCATTTTAAATATAAATATCAGTTACTCAATCGCTCCGATGCTCTACTCTGATGAAAAAAAAATTATTCCGCTTTTGAAAATGAGATGTTACACTCTTCGAATCACTGAAACGTTTGAAGATATGTGTGTGTGTGTGTGTGTGTAGATATATGTATGTATGTATGTATGTATGTATGTATGTATGTATGTACGTATGTATGTGTCTCTGTGTGTGTGTGTTTTTCTGTGTATATATGTATGCATATGTGTGTGTGTGTCTATATATGTATATATTTGTGTGTCTACACACAAATATATATAGACAGATACACGTATGTGTGTGTGTGTGTCTGTATGTCTGTATGTATGTATGTATGTATGTCGTATGCGGAGATTTGCAAATAGGGGGGCGAAAATTACGATAGAACCCAGGGAGTTAGTATTTGAAATTGGGGGCGAAAATTATAGAATTTGACCCAAACTTTTAGGAAATTATGCTTCAACCCCAGAAATATTTCAATATTTTTAGTTTAGTCCCTCTATAAGACATTTTAATAGGGACTAAATTGAAAATCTTAAAACTTTTATGAGGCTAAATCATAATTTCCTACACTTTTGGGTCAACTTTTGTAATTTTAGGGGGGCTACTGATTCCGCCCTTGATGTATGTATGTATGTATGTATGTGTGTTTTTGTATATATATGTATGTGTGTGTCTACACACAAATATATATAGACACATACACACACGTGTGTATAAATATATGTATAAATATGTGTGTGTGTCTATCAATAAATATGTGTGTATATATTAATACCAAAAAAAATATGTGTGTATATATGTACATATATAAACACACACAGACACACATATATATATATATATATATATCGTGTGTGTGTGTTTATATGTGTGTGGATTTATGTACACACACATAATTATATGTATATATATATATACATATTCATACACACACACACACATATATATATATAGCAAGATCATTATTTCAATTAGATAGTGTGTGGGAAGAAAAATTTTATGTTGGAAAAATATGTGGCAGGAGCTATTGATTCACTTTTACTTATGTCATTTTAAATTTATATAAGGACACTTTAGGAAAATGAGTAAAATTAACTAATTTAACTTCTTTCCTTAATCTTCACAAAATTGGTTAAATATGTCTTATAATTAGGACCAGGAGGAGTACATAAATTTCGGATTGGAGGGAGTATTTGTTTTCTATAATTTTAAAAATGAATGTATAAAACACACACACATTGCTTGGCCGCGTGTACTTTTCTCTAATGTTTTTCTAAGGTTATGAATGATCCGATCTTTCCTTTGAATATCAAAGATTACATTATCAGTAGTTTTCATTGTATTATAATGTTCTCTACTGGTGATCTGTGGCAGTATATTTCAATCTATCAGTAAATAAAATATCATTACTGAACTTAATTACTATTAATCTTTTTTCTCTGAGATCTGAGAGTGGTGAGAGGTTCTCTGTCTAAAAGAAGGGTTTATGTTTTTTTTGTTGTTTGTTGTATATGAAATGATTTCAGACAAAGAATGGACACAAATAGGGAAACATAAATTTGTCTATTCTACATTATTCAACATACATTTTCTTTATTTCTGTGAAATAGATATTCCTATTAATTTGATCACTCACATGTGTAAATCTAGCTATATATATTTATGAAGTTCAAGATTTTTTTAATGATGCAATAATTGCGAATTTTACTCAATTAACTTATCAGGTGTGCAGATGATAAACCGTTGGTGCCAAAGTTTCAAATTTCAAAAGAAAAGGCAAAGACGTTGGGAATTGAGTTTATTCCGCTTGATGTGAGCCTCAAAGAAATAGTGGAAAGCCTTAAAGAAAAGAAATTCGTTGAATTCTAAATTGTAATCTCTAACTGGAGTCGAATTATATATATATATATATATATAATTTTAATCATGCTGTTTTTATTAATTTTGTTGTCTTTGGTTTTATAACAAACTCAATCTCTACTGTAATAATAATGCATGTTTCATAGGATATTATTGTAATATTGCGTCAAATATTAGTAAGAAATAACCAGTTCCAAATCAGAGGGTTTAGCAACAGTAGCTCAAATATTAAAAACAATACTAACTCTATTTCTTTATATAAGATTTTGCATGTTTGTACTACAATTTATACTGCAAACAAGATCTTATATTAAGGATATGATGTAGTATATAAAAATGGCATTTCCCTTTTTTTATTGCAAAGTTAAAGTGATCTGATAAATAATCTTGTTGGTAAAAAAAAAAATTAAATAAAAGAAATTGTGATAACTAATTTTAAGGCTTAAGGCTAGAAGTTGCATGAGCGCTTTCATTACTTCATTTTTATATAATTATGTAATATATTGTACTACCTTATCAAATTGAAGTATCGATCATTAAAAATAAATTGAAGATAGCTTTTTATATATTATTCCACAAAATTAAAACTCCAGTGCTGAACTTGTTTTTTTGTTGGAAAACTAGTGAATTCTAGACCAAAGGGAAATTGAGTAAATTTGACCAAATTAATTATTGGCTAATTAAGTTTGATATCTTCCATTTGATGAGTGTAACACTGCTAATTCTATACTTCTTATTATATCCATTAGCATGTAGTAATTAGGTATCTCTCCAGAGTTTATGGCGCGACAGAGCATTTGAAATGGTTTGAGCGAATGAGTAACTGATAGTACGTGATTATAATTTAAAAACTTGTCAAGGTTAATCCTTCCAGTGATAATAGCGGCAAAGTCATCCAAACATTTAGTTAGCTAAATAGTTATTAATATTATACAATCTAACTAAATAGTTATTAATATTATACAATCTAACAAAATATTTAATTTCTTCCGTGTCTCCCCACGGCTTTACTCGTTGTAATACCCTAAAAATCCTATTTATCATAAATGTTATATTTTGATAAATAATACATATTAAATAAAGGAGAATAGGTTGTCTCTAAATTTTGTAAATTATTAATTATAATTTTAGGCAAATTTCCCTTGGAATTAAATAAGCAAAAGGCAAATATAAGATTAAGATTAGGGAAAATAAAATGTGGCATAATTAACACATAAGATAATAGTTCATTTATAATCAAAAGAGACAAGAAGGGGGCTGACTTAATTAAAATTACACTAACTAAGATCATTTGTTTAGTACAATAATCAACTAATTAAAACACTTCCCAAAAGTCAACAAAAGATGGAAATTTTGCATTGAATAAACAATGCTTTTTGGCTATCTAAAAGCATATTAAATGATTTAAAAAGAGGAGTATGTCGGCAAGCTCTTGTGTAGTGGATAGGGTTTTCTTTTTCTTTTCATGAAATGAAATAATCAATTCATTTGTATTAATTAGAAGCAACTATTAATGGCTGAGTGTGGGAGATGTCGGCATGCACAATAAAGGAGTTTTGGATGATAGTTAATATTAAATAATCATACAATATTTGGGAATTAAAAACGCATGAACTGATTAATTAAAAGGAGCATGTCGGCACACAATGAAAGAATGAGGAGAGATGAAGTTTTTGTGTTGAAAAGTCAATTATTTCAATAACCAATTAGAGAATAGAACCATGAAATATTTGATTAATTAAAATAGCACATCAAATGCTTATTAAATGGAAGATGTCGACCAAACATGGAGGGGCTGAGATTGGAGTTCAAAAAGTGCATTTTTAATCCAATGGTTAAGGTGAACTTTGGTCAAATTTAAATGCCACTTGTGTCCTTAAAATTTCTCTATAAATAGAGAGCACTCCTTCACAATTCTTCACACCAAAAATCACAATCACCTCTGATCCTTTGATTAAGAGAGTGAGAGTGAGAGTTCTTGAAGAAGGGAGAAGAAGTTCAAGATCCAAAGGTAAGTTCTTGAGCTCTAGTTTTTAGTTCTTGAGTTTAAGCTTTTGGTTTTTAGTAAAATAGTAGTTTAATCTAGGAAATTGTTAGAAATATTCCTTTTCATGTTTGGAAGTCTCCATTGCTTTTAAAACTAAAAATGGAGTGGAAAACATGTTAGGGAATAATTTCTAGAATTAATAGATCATTATGATACAAGTTTGGAAAATTGTCATGTAAATCCTGTGCGAATAAAATAGATGCTATCATTTTATGTAGCAAATGAAGTCCACTAGTGCAAAAAAAGGCTTTAAGACCGCCTCATTTAGAGCGGACAATGGACACCCTGTGCCTTAAAGGAATGACCGTGCGCCCGTAAATATAAAGAACTTCTTGCACCGACCAATTTTTCACCGCTCTTAAAATCATTATTGAGACCGACTAAAATACCACCGGTCTTAAAAATTGAACTGAAATTTCAATTACTTTCTAAATATATCTCATATAGCCGTACTTATATTTTCTCGCGGTAAAACATAATAAGGAAAAATTTAAATATAAAAAGTCTAAAGTTTTAAGACCGAACTTATCAACAAGACGGTCTTAAAAGTTTTCTTTCAAGACCGGACATATGATACTTGCGGTACGAAAAAGTTCATTAATATTAAGACCGGCGTTTTAAAAGGAACTAGTCTTAAAGGTTAAACTTTTTAGATCGGACGTTTAATATGACCGGATTAATGTAAATATTAAGACCGTCTCTTTTTCATCCGGTCTTAAAAATCCAAGCAAGTTATACATTTCTTCGCGCGAAAGCTTTTGTTACTCCGCGGAGAACCTCTCGTTCACGTTCCGAAACCCTTCCCGTTGCATTACCTCTCTTCCTCGCCCACGTACCATCAGCCCCCGTTACTCTCTCATTTGCTCGCATTCCTCTCTTCCCGTCTCGAAAATGGACGGTGAAAACGAATCTATTCGTGTTCCGGCAACGCCAGCCCCGGTGTGACCGGTGTGAGTGAGAACGAACCCTCTTCATCTCACAATGAGGCTCGTAATCGCCCGCACGCCGTGGTAGAAGAGGCACACGAATGATGGATGTGACCCTAAGCCTCGACTTCCGGGTCAAAGCTCGAGATTCAGCTTTGATGCAAGGTTGGAACCCGTCGGTCCTAATAAAAGCAAATATAATAGTTTTGTCTACTGCCTAGCACGCAAAGAAGGTTAGCATCTTGACGGATGAGTGGAAAAGTGTGGACTATAAGAATGTAAAGGATCCTATTTGGGAGACTATCCGGTTACATACACCGTCCCCGATCAAGTCGAAGTTGAAAGACAAGACATTGTCTTATTGTGCTGATCGGTGGAGGAAGTTTAAGACCTTTCTCGCTAACACGTATATTTTCTCCGATGTTCCGCCCGCCAAACATCCTTGGGAAGTTTACACATTTATTGATGAACGAATTTGGCGACAATTTGTTCTTCTCGCGACCACTCCCGAAGCTCGTGAGTTTATATTTAGTTTTGTTTTCCCTTTTGTTTGCTTATTAACCCGTGCGGATATGTGAATGTTATTGTGTTCATCTAATCCCGTTAGTTATATAATAGTTCTGTGTGAATAGAAGTATACATTTCCCGCCTTTGTCTATGCAAGTCCGATATGTCAACCCCGAAAAGGTAAATTACCGATGAGAAGGTATTAATTGTGTAATGGTTTGTCTTGCAAAGGAGGAAATGAATAGTCTTAAAAGGGGGAAACTTTATATACCCAATTGTTACTATCTAATGGGGACTCCCACCGGATGCCTTAAAAAGGATCAAGTTTGTATTATTCCCTATGCAAGTCCGATATGTCAACCCCGAAAAGGTAAATTACCGATGAGAAGGTATTAATTGTGTAATGGTTTGTCTTGCAAAGGAGGAAATGAATAGTCTTAAAAGGGGGAAACTTTATATACCCAATTGTTACTATCTAATGGGGACTCGCCGATCCCACCGGATGCCTTAAAAAGGATCAAGTTTGTATTATTCTCGTAAGCATAATTCTCTTTTGTTTCTTAACCTATCTATCTAGCTAGCACTACAAAACATAGCTCCAATTTCTTCTACAATTCTACATCTTCCTTAAATAAAATGTTGAAACTTGATGAAGTGAAGAATTTGACTACCGTTTGATTGACGTTCATATGAAGCGTAAGTTCTCTAATTTCTCGTTAGTGACATGCATGGCTGGAATTCATAATTAATAGATGTTTTCAATCCCGATTCACGTAAAAGAAGGGAACAAGCACAGAGATAGGTAGAAAGAATGATTGCCCTCATAGGGCTTCTCGCGGATATCAAAAGGCCGAAAAAGATTTGATGGTCGCTGCGGAAGAGATTGGATGATGAAGCGTAATCCAATCCTTCTATGATACATGCTCCTCCATCTCCAATACGTCGCGAGGAGTTGTGGTTGCATATTCGGCAAAGCTGCGGCGCCTACACGAGTGAACAAACTCGTCTAGTTGCCGAAAGAATTGTAAGTATCGTTATTGTTATTTTTTAGTTACTAAACATGTTTCATTACTAAGCTTCGTTATCCGTATCTTACAGAAGATCTTAAAAAAAAAGAAGCAGAGGGATCTTTTGTGTCGGACGGAGGAATGATGTTCTCGACCGCTATGCGACGGAAAACCGGATCACCCGGGCGTGTAAGGGGGATTGGAGGACGGGTAGGCATAAAGCAAGTCTTTGGTACATCCAAACGCCATAGACAAAGTATGGTTACCCGGAGGAGATGGACCAGACGCCGGCTGCTAATAAAGCTTCAATGACGCAATGTTTCAATCCGAGATGAGCCGATGAAGGAGGAACTGAGTCACCGAGGCCGCTTTTGAGCAATCGTCCGAGACCAGTTGTTCCCTTCACACACTCACCCGCAACCGTGCAAAGCAGAGCACTGGAGGGAGCCGCATTGATGGACAAGCAGCAACCTTGTGACCTTTATGTGGAGGATCCCGATCATCATGATGGACGATTATTGGTTGCAAAAGGGACTGTTCACAACTTGGGATCAACCGTACACCACCAACAAATGCCCGATGATGAAGTCGAGTGTCGCTGAAAAGGTGATCATTGATGCACAACTCCCTCTCCAAACCGATGAGCCAAGCTTGTGAGTGATGTCAAGGGAACCTTCATCCCTTGGCCGAAGCTTGTACATGTCTCTACCGCTCCCGAAGCTTCAACCCCTCCTCCTCCAGCCCATCCCCTCGTCAAGCTCCATCCCCTCCTCAAGCTCTATCCCCTCCTCAAGCTCTATCCCCATCGCTAAGTTGGTCGCCGCTGGGAAAAAATATCCGATCTTATGAAAAGTGGATATTTTAAGGATAAATCGTGGCCTCGTCGATGAAGTAGTAGGTGTCCCTCATCCTATGCCCGTTCAAGTTGACACCGTTGATGTTGAGTCCCCGCGCTTCCTCGACAGAGCTTACCGATGCAGCTTGTTAGAATTTTTATGAAGTAAGTATCTTCTCGTCTATGAGTACATCATTTAAATGCATCGTTTAGACATACATACATATATACTAATTCCCCGATCGATGTCATTATGGTAGGTTCTTGCATCATGAATTGGTTCAAAGGTGCAGATCAACGATTTTGGATTCTTGTGCCCCGTCTATTCAAGTCAAACATCCATGGAGGAGAGACAGAGTACATATCAAAGAGGTTGTGTCAAGTGATCGAAAGTTGTACTTTTTGCCATTCTTCCACAGTACATATCAAAAATCTTGTCCGCAATTCACTTAATTCTGCTACATATATATATCACTGAGTATAGTTTACTGATGTGAATTTTCAGCCGCCACTGGCAGTTGGTCGTCATGTGCATGGACGAGCATAAAGTTATCTTCTTATGCTCCACTCACACTGAGCCATTGCCTTCGTTGGTGCGCAGACCATCAACGAGTAAGCATGTCATTTTGATTCTCTTGTCCGACATCTCTCGTGAATTTTTAAGTGAATCATTGATAAATTTGTGATTTTGATGATAGTGCCATGAGGACCTTCCAAATAGTAGAAAAGAAAAGGCGTGCTACTCAGACAAAGACCCCATATGGTACGCACTGAGGTTGGTACAATATTTAATTTGTAGCACACGCCTTGTGAACTTGGTCATTGAGCTATATATATGCTCTTATATATATTTCTTGTTCATTTTAGACCCGTCGGCAACCACGAGAGTCCAACTTATGTGGCCGCACGTCATGAAACACATGTATGATATTACAAGGCGAGGGATACTAAATTAACTGCAAAGGTAAATGTATTTGATGTTACATATTATGCAAGTTAATTCAGTTTCTCGCTTATCAAGTTACAAATGAAATATGCACGCAAGTTAATTCAGCTTGTCGTTTTGATGTTACGATGTTTCAATGCAAAACTCCCTTTCCCGATGATGAACTGGAGCACATACGCAATGTGTTTTGTGAATATCTCGTATGGTCTGATCTTAGAGTCAGAAAAAATGACAATAATTAATGTCCTAAATTCATTTGTAAGTATAATCAGAGCAACAATAATCGATCTTCTCAGAATTTGTTTATTTTTTTGAACAATTCATTTGTAAATATACATAGGCAATGTAAAATTCAATAAATAAATTTAGTTAATTTTTCGAACAATTTTCTTGTGTCCATTTTGGGTTTCGAATGTATTATTGGATGGTGGATATAGCTATTTAATTTAGTGTTTGAAATCTGAGACTTTTAGACCGTTCATTAACAAGATGTCCGGCCTTAAAGGTCCGCAAAAATCTTCGGTGTAAAAGTATGAGACTTTTAGGACCGTATATTTCTATAGTGTCCGCTCCTAAAATCTTAAAAAACTTCATGAACTTTTAGGTCCGGACGTATAAAAGGTCGGTCTTAAAAGTCACCGCCCGCCTAACTTTTAGACCGTTTTTTTTATAAATAATCGGTCTTAAAAGTCCTTTGCTTACAAGTTTGCTTAACTTTTAGGACCGTATGTTTTTATTTGTGCGATCTTAAAAGTCAATCACCTTTAAATACCTCTTTTCGCACAAATTAAATGGATAAATTTGAAGACAACCGAGGTTCTCGCGTTCGCTTGCTAGGTCCTTCATTATCATCGTTGTTACCTCTCCATGTGTAGAGCAAAGATTATCGGTGTCCCTTTTATTTTGTCTTTTGTCTTTTTGTCGGAAAAAGAAGGAAGATAATGAAAAGGACACTTTGTTTCTAACATGGGGAGGTAAAACCGACGACAACGAAGGTCCAACCTTGAGAAGAATAGTCACTTTTTTTGTTCTTATCCGAATAAGGTAAAAGCTCCTTTTTTTACGTATGTTCTTAACTGTATTCTGAATTTCGTTGTTGGATTTACACGAGGACAATGTTTTGTTTGTTTCCTTTTTGTCGGAAAAAGAAAGACGATAATGAAAAGGACAAGAGGCAATCGGATATGGAAACCAAAGCCGACAAAAATGGCAGTTGTTTTTAGGACCGTCGATTTACTAACTAAAGTCTTCGTTCTTTTATTTTAGGTTTTTTAGTCTCGCCATTATCCGTCCTTCATAGTTGCCTTGTTTATTGCTTTCCAGTTCGATAATGGGATAAAGTACTAAACTCGCACGAGAACAAAATTTAAAAATATTTTATTTACTAAATACCCCGACTTTTAGGACCGTATATTGCTTTAGTGTCCGCTCCTAAAAGCTTAAAAGATACATGAACTTTTAGGTCCGGACGTATTATAAAAGGTCGGTCTTAAAAGTCCCCGCTAACTTTTAGGACCGTATGTTGTTATTTGTGCGATCTTAAAAGTCATTCACCTTTAAATACTCCTTTTCGACAAATTAAATGGTTAGGGTTGAAGACAACCGAGGTTCTGCGTTCGCTCAAGCTAGGTCCTTCTTTATCATCGCTTTTACCTTTCCATGTGTAGAGGCAAGATTATCTGTCCCTTTTATTTTGTCTTTTGTCTTTTTGTCGGAAAAAGAAGGAAGATAATGAAAAGGACACTTTGTTTCTCACATGGGGAGGTAAAACCGACGTCAACGAAGGTCCAACCTTGAGAAGAATAGTCACTTTGTTTGTTCTTGTCCGAATAAGGTAAAAGCTCCTTTTTTTTTGTATGTTCTTAACCGTATTCTCGTGAATTTCGTTGTTGGATTTACACGAGGACAATGTTTTGTTTGTTTCCTTTTTTGTCGGAAAAAGAAAGACGATAATGAAAAGGACAAGAGGCAATCGGATATGGAAACCAAAGCCGACAAAAATGGCGTTGTTTTTAGGACCGTCGATTTACTAACTAAAGTCTTCGTTCTTTTATTTTAGGTTTTTTAGTCTGCCATTATCCGTCCTTCATAGTTGCCTTGTTTATTGCTTTCCAGTGTTCGATAAAGTACTAAACTCGCACGAGAACAAAATTTAAAAATATTTTATTTACTAATTTTTTTACGCCGCCCTATAGGGGCAGCGATCACAAAAAAAAAAAAGCAAAATAAAAAAAGCAACAAAAAAAAAAAAAACTAATCCCTCTCGTAGTCGGAAAGGGAGGGGGCGCTCGAGTCGTCGGAGTTGCGAGTCGTCTTCGTCGCCTCTTCAGGGATCGTAGTTCACGTCATTGGCGTGGAGTACCATGTTCAGCTTGTTGTTCATGGTATGAGCAAGCTGAACCAATTGGCCCAAACGTCGATCGATTTGATCGACGCGGCCACTGTTGATCGCACCAACCGCTTCACAATGGATTTGGAGGAGGCGGTGGCGGAGGGGGCCGAGGTTGAAGAGGAGGAGGAGGAAACGGAGGACCCGGGGAGCAGCCATTACAGCTGGGGCGAGGTTGAAGAGGAGGAGGATGAAACGGAGGACCCGGGGGAGAAGAATGTGAAGAAAGTACAAGAACAACGGGTTTAAATAGAGAACCCATCCCGAACAATGTGAAACGCCGAAAGCTTTAACGAGGAGACGCATTGTTCATCGAATACGAGGAGACGCCTAGTTGGGAAGTTTATCTCGGAAGCCGAAGAGACTCGCATCATTCATTTGAACAAAGGTGTAAGTACCGGTAAATGATAAAAGGTCGGTCTTAAAGGTAAGACTTTTAGGACCGGACTTATTATAAAAGATCGGTCTTAAAAATTAAATAATAGAATTTTATACCGCATACCTATAAGTACCGGGTTAATGATAAAAGGCCGGTCTTAAAATAAAATGAATTGGAAAAATATTAAACAATGGAATTTTATACCGCGTACCTATAACTCCTTATTAATTCCTCACTACCTCGTAACTCCAAACTACGTACGTGGCTATCCGAGAACAAATTCTCTCTCCGCTCTATTAATTAACTCCTCATACCTCTCTCGCCCCAACCGCTCAAACCATGGTTAGATTCAAGAGAACCGCCGTAGGGGTGCTCTTAGTCGTGATGCTCGTGCCTTCCGTCGATCGTTATACGGTGCGCCTCCCTCCATCGAGAGTCCGTCCTATTGTGACAAGAGTCTCGGTCGTTGGACCCATTGTTATTTCTTCGGATGATGAAGAGGTTCCCGCTCCCCTCTCCAACCTCTTGGCCCCACCGCGACTACTACCGACCCCTCTCCTCTTTCCTCTAATGAAGCATTGTGGCTTGATTCGAGTAAGACAAACTTGCCGATCTCCCGGGAAATTAATGTTGTTCACGCCGAAATCGCCAAGGCTTTGGAGGATAATAAGCTTTAGGAGATGTTTAGTCGATTCTTGTTTTTGATAATTTTCTCGCTTGTTTTTGTTTTGTATTTTTTCTTGTGTACGTGCATATGCAAGTAATATATGTAATTAAAGAAACTCCAGCTTTTCCTTTAATTTTTATTCATTCAAATATTGCCGCGCCGCCAAATCCTTTTTTAGAAATCACAAAAAGAATTTTAGGACCGGAGTATTATAAAACGGCGGTCTTAAAAAGTTGTATATATAGAACCGTCTCCTTTTAATGAACCGGTTTAATTGTCTCAATTTAGGTCCGAGGATTATAAAAGTCCGGTCTTAATAAAATCCCAAATATAAAACATGTCTCGCTCCGTCGCGGAATATTAAATTTCCCTCTCGAACTTCTCTTGTCGCGCCTAAAGTGTTACTCGTGTTCCGCCGCCACTTCGCCGCCGGGTTCGCGTTGCTCTCTCGACAATCACTTTCTCGGTTCCTTAGCTAAACGTCTATAGACCAAGCCGTAAGAGGTGTTTCGGTTATATAACTTTATGATTTTCCCGCTCATCGTTCGGGTTTTTCCCGGGTTGAGCGAAATCGATCAAATGTTCTTGTGGGTTTCTCGTGTTGTTAATGGATATTGTATTTTGAAGATTATAATTGCATTTTAGACCTACCCAACTGACCAATAAATGTTTTTAGGGTACTCTTTCTCGTCTCGCAACATCAACGTCGTGGCGGAGAAGAAAGACTAAGCAAACGCATTTGAATTTATATGATACAAAGTGAGTCCACAAGACCTTCACGCGATGCATTTAATTTCCTCGTCATGCATTTATTTTGGTTCTTGGATTCTCTCGCGATACATTTATGACCAAAAGTGATTCTTCGTTCTGCATTTAATGAGCAAGTTTATCCGAAAAAAAAAAAAAAAAAAAGACATAACCGACATTTGAGCATATATATGTATGTTAAATCTTTCCGTCTATATATATAGGAATTCTACTATGGATCACAGCTTGGATAAATGCTAAACGACGAGTGTTGAATATCGAATGGGGTGAGAGACTTTATAAAATTTGCTAAACAAAATGCCCATGCCGAGGGTGGGAAGTTTTATTGCCCTTGTGTAAAATGTTTGAATGAGAGGCGACTAAGTCCCGAAGTTATACACACACATTTAATTTGTGAAGGAATTTGTAAGACTTATACAAGATGGGTATGGCATGGTGAAAAAATACCAAGTGGGTCTCAACATAGGGAAGTGGCCTTTGATGATAATGACACGGATATGGATGATCACATGAGGACATTATCCGTGATGTAGAGAAGAGGCTTTTCATCAATCACATGCATATGGTAATATGTGCAACATGCGTAGACCCTCTATACCGTGGGTGTAAAAAATACCAATTGTTGAATGCCGTATTGAAATTGGTAAGCTTGAAGGCACGTCATGGATGGAGCGACAAGAGTTTTTCGAAATGCTTGAGGCTTTTAAGGACATGCTTCCGGATGATAATGTGTTGCCGCATCGATACTATGATGCTAAGAAAATACTTTGTCCACTCGGGGATGGAGTACAAAAAGATCCATGCATGCCCGAATGATTGCGTGTTGTATAGAAAAGAGTTTGAAGAGGAGCAGAGTTGTCCGAAATGTGAAACCCCAAGGTACAAGTCAAATAAGGGGCCTCGCAAAAGTGTTGTGGTATCTTCCAATCATACCAAGGTTCAAGCGGTTGTTTGCGAATGAAAATGATGCAAAAAATTTGAGGTGGCATGCGATGAGAGGATTTCGATGGAAAGCTTCGACATCCGGCCGATTCTTCTCAATGGAAGAAAATCGATCAATTATTTCCGAACTTCGGCGAAGAACCTAGGAACCTTAGGCTTGCCCTTAGCACGGATGGCATGAATCCATATGGAAGCCTTAGCAAAGATACATAGTTCATGGCCTCGTACTACCGATTATTTACAACTTATCTCCAATGTTATGCATGAAACGAAAGTACATCATGTCAAGTCTATGTTGATTTCGGACCGAAACAACCAGAAATGACATTGATGTTTACCTTCACCCTTGATCGAAGACTTGAAGGAGTTGTCATGGCGTAAGGTGTTGATGTTTTTGACTCTTTCAAGAAGGAGGTGTTTAAAATGCGAGCCATGATATTTTGTACTATAAACGACTTCCCAAAGATATGGGAACTTGTCGTGGTATAGTGTAAAAGGCCATAAAGCATGTCCGGTTTGTGAAGAAGGCACACGCTACCATCAACTTCAACATGGAAGAAAGACGGTTTATCTTGGACATAGGAGATTTCTTAGACGGGGCCACCCATATCGTCGATTGAAGAAAGCCTTTTTGGTGGCCAAGAGTATGAAGATGCTCCGGTGGCATTGACTGGGAGCAAGTTTATGAAAAGGTGAAAAATATCAATGTCGTATTCGATAAGACTGCAAAGTGTAGAAAAGAAACAAATATATGGAAAAAGAGATCTGTATTCTTCGATCTTCCATATTGGCGCAATCTTGATGTGAGACACAAGATTGATGTCATGCATGTGGAGAAAAACGTATGTGATAGTATTGTCGGACGCTTCTCAACATACAAGGTAGTTCCAAGGATGGTGTGAAGGCAAGATTGGATCTGATAGCAATGGGAATACGCGAAGAGTTACATCCAAGGCCGATGGGAAGAGAACTTATTGTCCCCCTAGCTTCTCATACTTTGTCTAAGGATGAGAAACGAAGTTTTTGTGAGTGTTTACATGGCACAAAAGTTCCCACGGGTATTCTTCAAATTTTAAGAGGCTTGTATCGATGAAGGACTTGAAATTAGTAGGCCAAAAGTCTCATGATTGTCATGTCTTGATGCAACAAATACTCCCAATAGCTATTCGAGGCATCGCCGAATATGATCTTCGGTCGCTTTTGACTAGACTTTGTGTCTTCTTCAATGCGCTTTGTCGTAAAGTTTTTGAGATTGAAAAGTTGGATGAATTGGAGAATGAAGGATATCTTATCTTGTGCCACCTTGAGAAGCTTTTTGTTCCTACATTTTTTGACATCATGGTTCATCTAATTGTTCATCTAGTGAGGAGATAAAGATGCGCGGCCCTATCCATTTACTTCGATGTACCCAATTGAAAGATCTATGAAATTCCTAAAAGGGTACGTGAAGAACGCATACCGCTGTAAGCATCGATTGTTTAGAAATATGTTTCGAAGAAGCCATGGAATTTTGTCAAGATTATTTGGCCAAAGTAAGACATATTGGGCTTCCAAAACGTCATGCTAATGGGGTAGACGAGGGGCTTCCGTAAAGAGCGTGGATCCCGATGAATTGTCACTAGTCCACTTGTACATCTTGAATAACGTCGATGAAGTTCAAGCAAAGATAGCTGCACATAAAGCAAATGTAAGGAAAGAAAATCATCGAATGACCGAACAAAGGTTGATTAGGGAGCATAACAACTTTTGCAAACCGGTTCAAACAAAAGGTCGAGGGAGAGGAATGTGTTTCGATACAATCAAATGGTTAGCAAAGGTCCCGAGGTTGATGTCATAAGTTGGAATTCGTATGTGATCAATGGTTATACATTTTACACGAAGTCCCTAGATGATACGAGCACAAATCCGTAATCAAAGCTGGTGTTATGTTAGAGGCAATCTATGCACTTCTCCAAAAAGACAAGAGCCCTTTATTGGCGCTATGCCATATTATGGGGTTATTGAAGAGATTTGGGAGGTGGACTATGTGAAAATTAGATTTCCCATTTTCAAATGCAAGTGGTTAATGTCAATAATGGTGTTCGGATCGATCGGCTAGGATTTACATTAGTCGATGTCAATGGTAGAAGTTTTGGAGATGAACCTTTTATTATGGCGACTGTGCAAAACAAGTGTTCTATATCACCGATCAAGAAAATAAAATGTGGTCTCGTAGCTCTCCAAGGAAAGAGGGTCATTGATATTGATGAGGAAATGAATTCAAATTATGGTATTCCCGAGAGTACTCCTTTTCAAGGGGTCTACCTACATGAACGAAGAAGATGAAGCGGATAATGAACCCTAAGATAAGAAGTGATCATCAAGAAGGGATATGGAAGATATCACTTTATAAAAGAGTCAATTCATAAGGTAATATTCATATGTAGATTTCTTTGAAGACTTTAAGGCTTTAACTATATATATTATATTCCTTCTATCTATGTTCATAGTTAATGTCATCGACTATGAATTTTGTTCTTGTTTTATTTTTTGTGGCGTGATCCGATCCAAAGGGGCATGTTATATAAGAGGATGTTATGTTGTTGGGTGGGGGGAATCGATGAAGGCATGGTGAATATTATTTTGGGCGCATGTATGTTGTACTTGTAACTTATTGTATTTGTAAGTAAGTTATCTTATTGTATGAATTATATTAATTTAGGTGTTGTAGTCATAGTAATCATTAATTAAGAGGCCAAATAGCTCATGGTGAATAATATTTGTATTCTTTTTCCAATTCAATTTATTCAAATAATTGTTCATAGCTTGTAGCTTAAAGTATCGAATTTTATGTGCTTGGATTGGGTGGTGGATTTGTGTATATATATAATCGAAGAACAAATAGGGAAAATTCGGAAAATTTAGACCTAAATAATAAGACGGTCTTAAATGTTCACTTGTTAAGACCGGATGTAATTATATGACCGGTCTTAAAGGTCGACGACTTTTGATTTTTGATATTTTAAGATGGTCTTTTAAGACCGGTATATTTAGACGTCCGGTCTTAAATCAAAATATTTAAGACCGAATGTTTTTATCATCCACTCTTGAAAGTCAGTCCTTTAAGACCGTGTGTTATTAGTCGTGTGGTCTTAGAAGCCGCTATTTTTCGACCGTATGTGTCTTGTCCGGTCTTATAATTACGATCTTTTAAGAGCGACCTATTTTTTGGCCGGTCTTAAAAGTTGAGCATTAGGATCGAACAAAAAATATTTCGGCTCCATTTAGTACAACTTTTTAAGACCCAAGTTTTTAAATATCCGGTCTTAAAAGAGTTTCTTTAAGACCGGTTCGTGTCCGGTCTTAAATGGTAGACTTTTAATACCGCCTGGAACAAGACCGGTCGCATATCCGGTCTTACGACCCCTCTTTTGTCCGGTCTTAAAAGCCTTTTTTGCACTAGTGTGTCAAGGTCATGAGGAATTTTACGGAACCCAAAAATGATTTTTCTAGAATTAATTATGATTTTTCAAAGTTACCGAAAAATCTGCCCAGAAAATCCAGCATTGCGTTTTTAAAGAAATGTAAGGGAAAAATTGTAATAACAAATCCACCGAGGGTAGAAAGGTAAATTATACCTTTAGGATATTATTCTAGGCATCATGATATTTATCACAATATCATATAATAATCCGACGATAATGTATAGGATATCCGGGGAGTCCGGAATCTGGTTCAGAGGTCGGACATGTTGTTAACTACACGGTGAAAGGTACGTTCGCGTACTATTAACTTTAATCGCCTATATCTTGTATGATTGTATATGATTGAATGATTCATGAAGTGATGGACAAGCCTAGGTCTTGGGTCATGCACTGTGACTAAGTTTATGGGGCTTAGATCATCTGTTTATACATTCAGCTTTATACACGGGCTATGGTTTTGATAATATCGTTGGAGTTTTCCTAGCGCTGAGGACACGAGGAGCTGTCGTGGCACTGGTTAGTGCAAACGTGGATGACTTTACATGTGCTGTGTGCTATGTACTGTTGTGCTGTTGACATTACATCTGCTGTGTGCTTATGTATTGCTGTAACCTTACGTATGTTGTGTGTTGTGTATGGTTGATGCTGATATGTAATGAATATCTGTCATATATTGTTATATCTGCTATAGAGGTTAACTGTTACCTGAGATTCAATTCGATTGAATCTCAGCCCTGACTAATAGTTCAGGAAAGAAACCGAAGCCGAGAAGGGGCACCGAAGGACGGAGCCGAAAAGAGGCACTGATGAATGGAGCCGTGAAGAGGCATCGGCCGAGACGAAAGTTAGAAAAAGCTTAATAGGGTCTAGTTCTGGCATGAATCTAAGAAAGTTTTTTTCAAACCGTTTGGTGTCTAGAAAGGGTTCGTCTATGTGGTTCATCGGTGAGTCGCCGTGAATTCGGGAGACTTCCACTAGACACCGGCCTGGCCAAATTGTTTGATTAACTGAGTTAGGTTCATTACCCCAAGTCTAGCTACGGCTTGGTTGAAGATTGTATAGTTACCATAAAGACTTGTAATTATGCAAAGCTCTGTATTGTTGTATCACACGAATATTCCTTCGGGATAATTTTTAATATATCAGCTCATGTCGGGACATCAGCATATGTCTGGGCATTTTATATCAGTCACTCATTTCTCCGTTTCCGCATTACTCGAGTGGTAGCACCTCAAACTCGTCGATTTTTATAAAACCAAGTGTCAACCGACACATTTTGAACTATGGAAATTGGGGTGTTACACTCGTGCTACTTACCTCTTGCTCCAGATCTAGACCTTGAAGCTTTAGTTAAGACTGAGTTCAATAGAATTAAATCTCAGAGTAACAGTTAACCTCATGCAAATATAAACAATATATGATAGATAATCACAATTTGGAAATAATACAGCATTCAACAAACACACCGCAACAAGACTACATAGCATATAACACATGCATCGTTAACGGCAAAAACACTCACTAGTGCTACATGTGTCAGACACGAATCGTCAGCGCTAGGAAACACAAGCATGCAACATTATCATATAAAAACAACAATCCACAGTCAATTGAATGAAAACAAAATCATGACCTAAGACCCAGTCTTGGTCACGAGTCCACAATCATGATTCAAACAAGCATATATAGGCACAAGACACAGGAGATTAAAGTTACCATTCGTTGTCGTACCTTTCTTCGTGTAGTCAGTAAAATGCTTGTCATTTGAAAACAATCTTGGGATATTTTCACCACTTTTTACCCTTAGTGAACAAGTTATCCACTTTTTACCACTCTTTACCCTTAGTGAACAAGTTATCCAATTTTAACTTTGAAAAATCATAATTAAATGCAATCAAAAGGACGTTCTTCCAAAACCTAAATGACCATTGACATGTCTATTTTCATGGAAAAATATTTCTAGAATCTTGAAAAATTTGAGTCATTCCCAGTTCAATTATTTTCCACCACCGTCCAAATCATACTTCCGAAACATGGTCCAAATTAAAACAATTATTTCCCGTTTGTAAAGTGCTCTAAAAATAACCTATTATATATAAAAATAAATCTTTGTATGTCTACTTTATTTTCTGGAAAATATCATGATTTTTAGATATCATTTAATTTGTCAAATATTGTTCACAAGTCGATTGCCTCCAGAAAACACAAATCTAACAGATTTCTCAACTTGTGCAATTTTGATCTTTTTTGTTTCCAAAAATCATTTTCCACCATGTTTCCACTCCATTTTTTCTTTTTTAAACCTTTGGTGACCTTAAAATCATGAAAATAATTTTGCTTTACACTTTTCTTGCTAGGGCCAAAACATTGGTTAAAAACAAGGAAAACCGCTCTTTTGACCAACTTCACATAACATCATGATTTTGGCCATAGGTTTGCTTTAAAACTAAGCCTTTTGGACTTTGATGATGTTCAATCTTGTTTTTAGGATCTTGGTAAACATGTCCCCTTAGGGTCGCATGCCTCCATATTCCATGACAACATGATCAAAACCACTTTAAGCTACCAACATAAAATATCACAAAGATAAGCTAGGATTTTGCCAACTTGCTAAACCTTTGTATTTTGTGGTAACTTTTCTCTCTTCTCCTTCCTACTGAGACTTTCAGCCTCCTTTATTAAAATCACCATGAGAAAGTGCTTTTACCGAGGTCGAGGTTAATAGAAAAGTATAGAGGATGAACTATCAAATAACAAGAACAACTTACCTTGTTCTTGAGTCTTTCCTCCTTCCTTCCTCTTCTATTCGTTTTGGCCCTAGCACTACTATCACAAGATAAAATGAGTGTTTGATTTTAGGTGACATGCAAGAAGGATGTCCAAGTGTTTTATAATTGGAAGACAAGTCACAAGGGCCCCGTTAGTTCTCTATGTGCTTTGATGATAACCGACAATTGTAAACACAAGTTACGCTTTTGTCTTTGGTAAGTTGAAAAACTTATTGTCAAGACAAAACTCGAGTTTTGGTTTCAAAACTCGAGTTTTGGCCTTGCGTAGAGTTGCTCATTTTCAACGATCAAAGCAAAACTTGAGTTTTCAAATGAAAACTCGAGTTTTGGGACTTACGAGAGAGCACTCGGTTTTTCACTTAAAGACAAACTCGAGTTTTGATAAGAAAACTTGAGTTTTTCCTTACACAGAGATTTCACATTATTTTCAAATGAGGACAAAACTCGAGTCCCGATTTGGAAACTCGAGTTTTGGTCAGACAGAGAGTCTCAAACTTTTGAACATATGCAAACTCGGTTTCGCACCAAGACTCCAGGATTTCACCTTGCTATGAGTTTTATAAGTTTTCTCTAAGTCAAGAGAAAACTCGAGTTTTGATTTCAAAACTCGAGTTTTGACTTGACAGAGAGTTTTCAAGTTTTTTACTCGATCTTTGAAAACTCGAGTCTTTAGAGAAAACTCAAGTTTTGACTTGGGACACTTTCCTCAATGTTTTCATAATTATATGAAAACTCGAGTTTTGATTTCAAAACTCGAGTTTTGGCCAAGCCGAGAGCAATACATATTTTCAAGGTTTTGAAAACTCAAGTTTCCCTTTGGAAACTCGAGTTTTGATTTGGCTCATATCTCTCAAGGTTTTCATACTTAAATGAAAACTCGAGTTTTGTTTTGGAAACTCGATTTTTGGCCAACCCGAGAGCTTTGAACATTTTCAATGTTTTGAAAACTCCAATTTTGAATGAAAACTCAAGTTTTGATGTTTTGGACTTAAACTCACTTGTCTTCATTAAAAGTCCAAAACTCGAGTTTTGTTTTGGAAACTCGAGTTTTGAGTTTCTCAAAAATATGCTCCAAAGCTCAAATCGTGACTTTCCTCTCTGGATGGAGGAAACTCGAGTCTTGCTATTGAAACTCGAGTTTTGCCTTAAGTGCACAGTTGAAAACTCGAGTTTAGAAGAACAAACTCGAGTTTCCATCGCGAAGTCAGAAATTCAAATCTGATGAACTTGCAATGCCTTCTTGTTTGATCTTAATACTTCCTATGATTATTCTCTAATGTTCCTAGGTATGTTTAACCACTTTGTTAGTGAGTTTCAGACAGATTAGAGAATGTTTATTGAAGTTTTAAAGCGAAAGCAAAAAGTGATGTCAGCACATTAAATGAAAAACCCAGAAAGTTGCATACTTTTGGGTAATCCATCTGCACACGTTTGCAAAGCATTAAAGAATGTTTTCCACATCCAAAAGCAACTGCTACTCCAACGAATTAATTCACGGAGAGTCAACTCGAACTTCGCAATAGTTGGATTAAGAGAAGATTAGTGAGAGAAGAAGACCTAAACTTACCCAGAACTTTGTCTAATGAAGGCAACGGTTATATTGAAGATTACAACGGTCATTTAATGCTCTCTTAGTATAAATAGAGCAGCATTCAAGTCTTCTCAAAAAACACACCTACTGAAAACACATAGCATTCAAAGTTCTTCAACTACATTTCGATTTTCACTTTTATTGTATCTTTTATTACTCAAAGCTTCAGTGTTTATCATTATCCACTCTTAGAGAGAGTTTTTATCTCAAATCATTTATTGTAAAGAATCACAAGTTAGGGGACTTGGTGATTGGGTTCATTGATTACAACTTGTATGGGGGAGTAAGTTCTACAGAGAGAATTACTCTTGAGTAAGTTCAATAAGGAATGGGAAGCCAAAGTCACTGCCATTGAAGAAGCTAGTGGGGATTCTATGGCATCTATAGCAGCCCTCTTTGGCAGCCTCTCTGAGTATGAAGCCAAGCTCAAGTTCAAGAAGGGACTTGATGAAGTTCATAGCAAGAATAAGGGAGTTGCCCATAAAGCTGTCAAAGAAGCTAAGGAATCAGATGATGATGAAGATGAAGACGAAGATGAGGAGATAGGCATGATGGTCTGGAGATTCAAGAAATTCTACAAGAAGGACCAAGGATTCAAGAAATTTCACAAAGGTAGCTCCAGTTATGAGGCAAAGAAGCCAGTCATCTGCTACGGTTGTGAAAAGCCTGGCCACATCAAGTCTGAATGCCCCCAGCTGAACAACAAAGACAAGGAAAAGAAGAAGTTCAACAGATTCAAAAAGAAAGCCTATGTCTTAGCTATTTGGGGAGATAGTTCATCTGATGAAGATGAGGTTGATGAGGAAGAGAAAGCAAATATTTGTTTAGTTGCTGAAGAAGAAGAGCAACATGCTAACAATGATGAGGTATGTCCAAGAGCATCAAAATCCAACAAATGGTACATTGATAGTGGATGCTCTAGGCACATGAAAGGTTACCAATCCAAATTTGCCTCAATCAAGCCCAAGGATGGTGGCAAGGTGACCTTTGGTGGAGATCAATCTGGAAAGATTGTTGGAATTGGTGAAATTGGCAACAATGAAGGACTACTAATCAAAGATGTCTACCTTATGGAAGGACTTTGCCATAATCTCCTCAGTGTAAGCCAAAGCACTGATAAAGGTAACTTGGTTATCTTCGATTCAGAGGAATGCTTGATTGTGAGTAAGGATATTCTCCCTTTAGAAAAATTAAAATTGAAAGCTTTATTCAGAGCCCCTAGAGATGGCAACTGTTATACACTCAACCTCTCTAGTAATGGTTCTGGTTCTGAAAAATGTTTTGTAAGTAATTTGGATGAAAGTTGGCTATGGCACAAGTGATTAGCTCATGTCAATATGATTCAACTTGACAGATTATTGAAAAAGGATTTGGTGATTGGTGTTCCCAAACTTCATTTCAAAAATGACATGATTTGTGATGCTTGTCAAAAAGGAAAACAAAACCAAATCATCTTTCAAATCCAAAAATGAGATTTCAACTAATCGACCTCTCCAACTACTTCATATGGATCTAGTTGGACTAGCTAGAGTAAAAAGTCTTGGTGGCAATCTTTATACTTTGGTCATAGTTGATGATTTTTCTAGATTTGCATGGACAATATTTTATCTTCCAAAGATGAAACATTTGATGAGTTTGTTGTGTTTGCCAAGAAGGTCCAGAATGAGAAAGGTTTCTCTATTTCAGGAATCAGAACTGATCATGGAGGAGAATTCAAAAACAATGCATTTGCTGAGTTTTGTGACAACATGGGATTGACCACAACTTCTCAGCCCCAAGGACCCCTCAACAAAATAGTGTTGTGGAAAGAAAGAATTGAGTTCTCACCGAGATGGCAAGAGCCATGCTAAATGAGAACAACACTTCTCAAGTGTTTTGGGCTGATGCAATGAGCACCGCTTGCTACATCTCTAATCGGGCTTACCTCCGGAAGAAGTTGGACAAAACTCCCTATGAGCTCTACAAAGATAGAAAACCCAACTTGGCTTATCTGCATGTTTTCGGATGTAAGTGCTTCATCCACAACAATGGTAAGGATAATTTCGGAAAGTTTGATCCCAAGGCGGATGAAGGTATATTTTTGGGTTATTCAAATAGAAGTAAGGCTTAGAGTGTTTAATACTTGTACTCGTATTGTTGAAGAGTCAATGCATGTTATATTCTGTGAATCCAAATCTGATAAGCCTTTGGATGATGATGAAGAAAATGTTTTCAAAATCAATTCTTTTCGAAAACTACTCCTACATCTATTGAAAATCCGAAAACATTTTTGAGGCTGATCCTCAAAGCAATCTTGAAAATTCTGATCGGTCTCGGCCTAGAGCTTGGAAGTTCATTAGGAATCATCCCTGGACCAAGTAATAGGTAATGTAAATCAAGGAGTAAGAACCAGAAATAGCACTTTAAATGAAGTAACCTTTTCTGCATTTATCTCTCATATTGAACCCTCTAAGATTGATGAAGCCCTTTCAGACAATGATTGGGTGATAGCAATGCAAGAGGAGTTACATCAATTTGATAGAAATCAAGTTTGAGATTTGGTACCTAGGCCTAAGGACCATCCGGTCATTGGCACTAAATGGGTATTCAAGAACAAACAAGATGAATCAGCAATCATTGTCCGGAATAAGGCAAGATTGGTTGCTAAAGGCTATAATCAAGAAGAAGGAATTGATTATGAAGAAACTTATGCTCCAGTTGCAAGATTGGAAGCCATAAGAGTTCTTCTAGCCTTTGCTTGTGTTAAAAAATTCAAGCTCTATCAAATGGATGTCAAAAGTGTTTTTCTAAATGGTTTTATTCAAGAGGAAGTTTATGTTGAACAACCTCCTGGTTTTCAAAATGTACATCATCCAGATCATGTTTATCGTCTCAAGAAAGCCCTTTATGGCCTTAAACAAGCTCCTAGAGCTTGGTATGAGCGATTAAGTAAATTCCTTCTTGATCAAGGATTTATTAGAGTAAAAGCATATACAACTCTCTTCATAAAGAGTAATAAGCTTGGTGAGATTTTAATTGTCCAAATATATGTTGATGATATTATATTTGGTGCTTCTAACGATGCTTTGTGTGAAGAGTTTGCTAAGAATAAGCAGGGAGAGTTTGAGATGTCCATGATGGGAGAGCTCAATTATTTCCTTGGTCTGAAAATCAAGCAAAGGAAGGATGAAATCTTCATATCTCAGACCAAGTATCTCAATGATCTACTGAAGAAACTTGGGATGGACCAATGCAATGGTACTGACACTCCAATGAGTTCAACTGCTTCATTGGATGCTGATAAAGAAGGCAAGGATTTCAACATCACAAGATTTAGAGGAATGATTGGATCATTACTCTATTTGACTGCAAGTCGTCTAGACATCCAATTCAGTGTAGGAATGTGTGCAAGATCCCAATCAGCTCCCAAGGAGTCTCATGCTAAACAAGTGAAGAGAATCTTCAGATATCTTGCTGACACAAAGACACTAGGATTGTGGTTTCCTAAAGGTCAACCTGAACATTTGGTAGCATATTCAGATTCAGATCATGCTGGGTACAAGACTGATAGAAAGAGCACAAGTGGCCAATGTGAGTTTCTTGGTGGTTCACTTGTGTCTTGGTTCAGCAAGAAGCAAACAAGTGTGGCTGTGTCTTCTACTGAAGCTAAATATGTGGCTGCCTCAAGTTGCTGTGCTCAAGTCTTATGGCTCAAGCAACAAGTATCACACTTGGGAATCAATTTGAAGGAGATCCCAATATTGTGTGACAACACAAGCACAATAAGCTCGGCCAAGAATCCAGTTCAACATACTCGGAGCAAGCATATTGATGTGAGACATCACTTCATAAGGGATCATGTTCAGAAAAAGGATGTCAAAGTCATGTTCATCTCAACTCATCTGCAACTTGCTTGATATCTTCACCAAAACCATTGGCTAAGGAACAATTCAGTTTCATAAGAAGAGAATTGGGAATGGTAAATCCGAATGAGTTGTAAGTGTTTCTCACTCAATGTTAGTTATGGTTTTGATGATTGAATGTTACTAACTTAAGCATCGAGTATTTAGTTGTATTTTGTGCGGGATGCTTGAAATAGTGATGTTTGTTTGTCGAGGAGTGAAAACTCGAGTTTTGGGAGCAAAACTTGATTTTTGGAAACGACTATTGAGGAGAGAGAAAAACTTCAGATTTTTGAAGAAGTTGAAAACTCGAGTTTGTAAGTTGGAAACTCGAGTTTCCATCAGACAGTGAGCAACCAAGTTTTGAAGAGTGGTGAAAACTTGAGTTTGGAAGTTGAAACTCGAGTTTTGGTCGCGGAAGTTCAAAGGTTCACCTTACACATCGAAGTCTAGGTTAATCGAAGTCTAGGTTAGTAACCATTCATCAAAACTCGAGTTTGTTATTCGAAACTTGAGTTTTAGTCGTGTCTATTTAAATGAGTTATTGTTTCAGTTCTTCAAAACTCGCTTCAAAACTCAAGTTTTGCCATAGCGCTCCTCTGTCTCTTTCGCCCTCATCTTCTCCAAATCTCTGATTTCTCCCTTTCTCGATCAAATCCTCCTCTCAAACCCTAGAGATGTCTTCGACTACCTCTCCAGCGCCTACTCCTGATGCTGGTAACCCTAAAAGGGAATCCAATCCGACAGTTACTCCCTCTGAACGTCCGGTGAGGATAAAAACTCACCCTAATCGATTTGGCCATGGTGTTAGCAAGAATTCGCCACGATCTAGGAGCAAGAAGAGAGCTACAGAGTCTTCGTCTAAGGAAAAAGAGGACTCTTCCATTAAAACCCCAGAAATCTGCTCAAAGAAGCGTCATTAGCGAGTTCTATCACTGATGGCGGGGAAATCGAAGGTTCCAGACATCCCCAAGCCTCCTAAAGCCAAGAGATCGAGGACGCTTCTACTCCCGAACAGGGGCAAGCTTATTATGTGCCTTCCCTTGCTCCTGAAGCACCTGCTCCTGAAGTACCTCAATTTGAGGAAGATGCGATCTCTAAAATTTACAACCATGATACTGCTCCAGAAGGTTTCACATCTACTGCCACTCAAATGTCAAAAGAGGAAGCAGACAGGTTTAAGGAATTCTTCGTGAATAAAGCTTTCTGTCCCTCTGTTTCAATAGATTTAGCCAAGCTCAAAGATGAGCACAGTCTGGATTTGTCACCATGGTTAAAAGACTATGAGTCTTTCATTTTGATTTCCGCCTCCTATACCCCAAATATTGTTAAAATTTTCTATTTTAACATGGTTTCTAATAACATTTTGGATTCTCGAGGGAAATTTGGTTGAAGAGAGAGACCACCTATGTCAAAGGTGTTAAATTCACCATATCTCGCTTCCGTCATCAACACAATTCTAAAGATTGCCAATCCACCTCCTGTCCCTGACATCAGCTTGAGTAATCGTGAGATTTTCAGTATTCTTTGCCCAAATAAGCCATTTCCTGCAAATCAATCTCACACCCTCTCTTTCAAGCTAGCTGATATGACGAACATCAACAGGATCCTTTGGTACATCTACTCTCGAAACTTTATCCAGAAGGGTGGAAATTTCACTCATTTCATTCAGAAGGATTATCCTGTGTTTGCTGCTTTTGTGAGGCAAACTCCTTTTAACCTTGGTCATTGGATTTTCCAAGAGATGATCAAGTTTAAGTTTTCATCTAGACGACCCTCTCATATTCCTTTCCCACCTCTGGTTTCTGTGATTCTGTTCTACCACAAGATTTGGTATCTGGGTCCTCCAGATTCCATCAAGAAACCAGCTGCCTTTGGAAAGAGCCAACTTAACTATATGAAGATCACTGTTGAGGGTGAAGGTTCTGGTCAGTCTCGAGCACCTACACAATCTCAGGCAAGAGCATCTCAGTCAAGAGCTCAAGAGGCCCAATTTGCTCCTGCTCTACCCTCATTGCCTTCTGATTTTGAGACTCAGGTCAAAGACATTGTGGATCGTGCTATTGCTCAGCTTCTATCAGACTTGAGTTTGAAATTGGGAAGCTGGTTGCTGAGGTCCAAGGTGGTAATCATGAGATGGTGGATGCACAGGAATCGATGAAGGTACAGATCAATGAGCTGAAGGAACAATCTACGAATTCTCATAGTGAGCTTTCTGATCAGATTATGGATCTTGAGGCCAAGCTCTCTACACAATTGGTCTCTAATATTAGCCTGGGTGACAAGGTTGAGAAGATCATGAAGAACCTTGGCATTGGTTCCTCTGCTGCCTTTGGGTCTGCTGGTGGTCCAAGTTCCTCTCATCCAAAGCCTGAACCTGAGACCTCTTCCTCCCCTTCCTTCACTTTCACCACCCTCATGTCCCTTCATCCTCACCTGACCCTACAACCCCCATTTTCCCTTCACCAATTCCCTCATCCACTCCTCCCACAGTTGTTTTACCATTCTCTTCTCCTGTTACTCCTTCTATTGAGGTTCTTCACCTCTCTCACCTTCCACAGAGGTTCTTCACCATGATTCCCCTCCTCCTACACCACTCATTGACCCTTTCCATGAATCCTCTATCTCAGCTCCACCCTAGTTTAAAGATGACAAAGGGAGAGAGGAAGGCGATTAGTCAAAATTTGAGTTTATAAATGATTTGGAGAGTTTTGAGTAGTATTGTTTAGCGATCGGTAGTGATATTCTGTTTTATTTTAACTCATGTACAATCTTGCGCTTTATGAATGAAATTTTCTGTTTAATCATTGCTTCTGTTGCTTGTCTCTGATTTATCTATATATTGTGCTTTATCAAATGTGCAAAAGCATTTTCAAATGAACAAAGAATTTCAAAATACCACTTCTGTCATATTTTTGAAAAGTTGAAACACTGAGTTTTGAAAATTTCTTTTCAACATGTAAACTCTCTCAAATTCTTGGAAATGTGGTTTACAAGTGTTGTCATCATCAAAAAGGGAGAGAATGTTAGTTCTCTATATGTTTTGATGATAACGGACAATTGTAAACACAAGTTACTGATTTTGTCTTTGGTAAGCTGAAAAACTTATTGTCAAAACAAAACTCGAGTTTTGGTTTCAAAACTCGAGTTTTGGCCTTGCGAGAGTTGCTCATTTTCGTGATCAAAGCAAAACTTGAGTTTTCAAATGAAAACTCGAGTTTTAGGACTTATAGAGAGCACTCGTTTTTCACTTAAAGACAAACTCGAGTTTTGATCGAAAAACTCGAGTTTTGCCTTACACGAGAGATTTCACATTATTTTCAAATGAGGACAAAACTCGAGTCTTGTTTTGGAAACTCGAGTTTTGGTCGACAGAGTCTCAAACTTTTGAACATATGCAAACTCGGTTTCGCGCTAAGACTCCAAGATTTCACCTTGCTATGAGTTTTATAAGTTTTCTCAAAGTTAAGAGAAAACTTGAGTTTTGACTTGACAGAGTTTTCAAGTTTTTTATTCAGTCTTTGAAAACTCGAGCCTTCAAAGAAAACTCAAGTTTTGACTTGGGACACTTTCCTCAATGTTTTCATAATTATATGAAAACTCGAGTTTTGATTTCAAGACTCGAGTTTTGGCCAAGACGAGAGCAATACATATTTTCAAGGTTTTGAAAACTCAAGTTTCCCTTTGGAAACTCGAGTTCCGATTTGGCTCATATCTCTCAAGGTTTTCATACTTAAATGAAAACTCGAGTTTTGTTTTGGAAACTCGATTTTTGGCCAACCCGAGAGCTTTGAACATTTTCAATGTTTTGAAAACTCCAATTTTGAATGAAAACTCAAGTTTTGATGTTTTGGACTTAAACTCACCGTCTTCATTAAAAGTCTAAAACTCGAGTTTTGTTTTGGAAACTCGAGTTTTGAGTTTCTCACAAAATATGCTCCAAAGCTCAAATCGTGACTTTGCTCTCTCGGATGGAGGAAACTCGAGTCTTGATATTGAAACTCAAGTTTTGCCTTAAGTGCACAGTTGAAAACTCGAGTTTAGAAGAACAAACTCGAGTTTCCATCGCGAAGTCAGAAATTCAAATCTGACGAATTTGAAATACCTTCTTGTTTGATCTTAATACTTCCTATGATTATTCTCTAATGTTCCTAGGTATGTTTAACCACTTTGTTAGTGAGTTTCAGACAAATTAGAGAATGTTTATTGAAGTTTTAAAGCAAAAGCAAAAAGTGATGTCAAGACATTAAATGAAAAACCCAAAAGTTGCATACTTTTGGGTAATCCATCTCGCACACGTTTGCAAAGCATTAAAGAATGTTTTCCACATCCAATGACTGCTACTCCAATGGATTAATTCACGAGAGTCAACTCGAACTTCGCACACTGGATTAAGAGAAGATTAGTGAGAGAAGAAGACGTAAACTTACCCAGAACTTTGTCTAATGAAGGCAATGGTTATATTGAAGATTACAACAGTCATTGAATGCTCTCTTAGTATAAATAGAGCAGCATTCAAGTCTTCACAAAAAACATGAAAGTGAAGGAAATCACCAAGGGGGTGAATTGGGAAGAAGAAGAGCTTGACAAGGAAGATTTATACTGGTTCGGTCCTAACTCTTGACCTACGTCCAGTCCCCAGATTCTCTGGGTTTTTCAACTATCACTCAAATTAGATACACACTCTGTACTCGAAAGTTATCCTCTCTCTAGGATACACTCCCCCTTACAAGTTGTAATCTGATAACCCAACCTCAAAGTCCCACAACTTTGAGATTCTTACAATGAATGATTTATAGGAATAAACTCTCTCTAAGAGTAGATAAAAATAAGCACTGAAGCACAATGTATCAAAGATACAAACGAATATAATGCAGCAGTAAAAGACTGATGTTCTTGTGTGCGTTTTTTGTGTATGTCTTCTCTGCCTCCAAACTTCAAATCTTCATGTATTTATAGTGATTTGAAGTAGATGAACGTTATAGATCCGTTGTGAGATAAACCCATTCAAAAATATAGCTATTATGGGTGTTTCTCCATGAATCTAGCTGTTGGATATGTTGCTGTTTGAATATTGCAGTTGGGGACAATTCCAGATTTGAATATTTGAAATTTGGCTCTTCAAGGTTGTGTCCCATGTTGTCTTGTTTGTAGAATGGTGAAGTTCATCTTTAGTTGGTGGAGGCTATGTTGTCTGCATTGAGAAATGGTTGCCCATCTTTCCAGGCTGTCTCCCACTGCCTTTTGTTTTTAGAAGATAGGTTAAAATATTGCAACTTGCACATTGAGTTCCTTTCTTGATTTTCAAATCAAATCCATATCTTCTGAAATCTCACAACCAAACTGGTTAACAGTGGTTAGAAATATTGATAAGAATCATACAAAACATATACAACCATTCTGCAGATTAAAGCCTAAGTGAAAATCAAAACTGATCATCTTCAGCAAAACTGCGTTCATCTGTTCTGAAGCTCCAAACTCGAGTTCGTAATGTTAGGCTCGAGTTTGCTCGAGTATTGAATATGAAGCTTTGCCTCTGTATAGACCAAACTGGAGGTTTGCAAAATATAGTCCGAAGTTTGGAAACTTTGCTCAGACCAAACTCGAGTTTGCATGTCGAACTCGAGTTCGATCATGTCGAGGAAACCATTGAGGAATCAGTTTGAAACACATTTTGAGTAAAACACAAACTCGAGTCTATAAGTGAGCAGGCTCGAGTTTGACACTATTCATGTAAAAAATCAATTTTAGTTCTCAAAACACAAACCGGAGGTTTCCAATGCAAACTCTAGAGTTCTCTCATGTTAAAATTATTTTGCTCTCTATAAGGCACGAACTCGAGTTCATAAACTTAACCTCAAGTTTACTTATCTCGGAAAACTTTAGGAAAACTTTTGGCCTGTCACAAACTGGAGGTTTAAGGAAGAAATCTCAAGTTTGCTTATTTATAAAATATTGAAAGCTCTCAGCCAAGCGTAAACTCGAGTTTGTCAATTATGAACTCGAGTTCACATGTTTGTAAATTCTTGAGGATTTTCAAAACTATGGAAAGCTTTACTTAAAGAGTAATAGTGTTGGGTTTATGAAAATCCTTCAAATTGAAAATTCTTCCCGCCAGAGGCAAACTCGAGTTTGTCTCTGCAAACTCGAGTTCGTCTCTACAAACTCGAGTTTACATGTTTGTAAACTCTTTAAAGATTTTCTCTGGAGGTGAAAACTTGAGGTTTGGAAATTGAGGTCTTGAGTTTGAAATTGTTTTCAAATCAAAATGCTCTCGGTCTCTCATAAACTCGAGCTTGCATTTGTAGCCTTGAGTTTTCCCAAGACTCTCGGGTTTAAACTTTTAGTCCAGTCTCGAGTTCAAAGTGCAAACCGACAAGTTTGGCTTCTCTCATAGTAAACTCGAGTTCGCCCATCTAGGCTCGAGTTCGGCGCTGACAAAATGTTTTTGAGTTGAAATCAACAAGTTTCAAAATCCATTTTAGCTTATCCAAAAACATTCAGACTTGTTTAAAATTGTTAGTTACCATCAAAACACATAGAGACCTAACATATAATATCAGTTAGAGTATAATAACTTAGTTAGATTCATGGCTTCAAGTATAGTTAGAATATAGTTAGAGTTTGTATAATTGTATCACACGAATACTCCTCTAGGATTTTCAAATTAACCAGTATACGTCTAGACATATATTATCAGTTACTCTTCGTCCAAATGTTAATGTATGCTCTCTGTTGCGAATTACTCTAATCTGTTAACTCTGTCAACTATGTTGATATTCCTAATAAACATGTCAACAAACATAATAAGTAGTAAGGAATTTGGGGTGTTGCACACATGAAGGCAATGCGATAAAAATCAAGCTTATACATAAAAGGGGCACAGATAGCCACAAATATAATATGTCGTCGGGACAAAATGAAATAGCCGCATTCATTGGGGGTATTGAAGATGCAGATCGGGGTAGAGATATAGTAGTAAAATACAAAATAGGGCTTCTTGAAAGAATAAAAGAAACCCATCTAGACTTTCATCCTTTACAATATCCATTACTATTTTCATATGGTACATGTGGTTATAGAGAGGACATACCTCATCAAACACTGGGAGAGAATAGTTAAGGTACAATTAAGAAGGTGGCAATGAGAGAATATTTTGCTTATAAGATTCAAGACCGAGACAACGAAGTATCTACCATATTACTGGGAGGAAAATTATACCAGCAATTCATTGTTAATGCATATATGATGGTTGAATCTTATATATATGTGTCATACCTTATAATCCTTATTTGCTTCTAAAGTACCAGGCTCATATCAATGTTGACAAATGCAAACATGGTGACTCAATAAAGAATTTATTCAAGTACGTCAGCAAAGGATATGATTGGGACATGGTAGCTTTTTACGCAGAATCATTATCAGAATGATTTGAGTCATATATAATGAGATCAAAATGTATTATGATGTTCAGTATCTTTTACCATGCGAAGCAGTATGAAGGATTTTCAGTTTTGATATTAATTATAGGTTCCCAAGTTGGAAGATTGCAACTCCACTTTCCAAATAAACAAATGGCCATATATGAGGATGACAATGGACTAGAAGATGTTGTTCATCAGAATACCACAAAACAATCAATGTTCTTAGATTGGATGTTAGCAAATGTTAAGTATGCAGTAGCGAGAAAGCTAACATATTTAGAGTTCCCAACAAAGTTTGTTTTCAAGAAGGATAAGCTAGATTGGGATCTTAGACAATGTGGATTTTCAATTGGAAGATTATATAATGTTCCCCCTAGAAGAGGTGAGGCATACTACCTGAGGTTGTTGTTGATAATAGTTAGAGGCCCTAGATTGTTAGACCTGGCTATCACCCAAGAGAGGGGTGAATTGGGTGTTTGATAAAATCTTTAAAACTTTGAAAATCTTTTCGCAACTTACTGAAAGTAGTTTGTACGACAGTAATGATTTATAAAACAATAAACAATTATTCAAACATATATGTTAGGAATATAAGAGATAAGGGAAGAGAATATGCAAACTGAGATTTATACTGGTTTGGCCCAATCCTTGACCTACGTCCAGTCCCCAAGCTCCACTTTAGATTTTCAATCCACTATCCTCTTGTTTAATCCAGGTACAAGAGAAGCCTATACAATCCCACAAGTTCACTCAGGCACTTGTGAAGCCAAATCTCTCACCGAGATACTCCCCTTACACAACGTAAGGTTACAATGCTTTCCCACTCAAGATCACCAATCTTGAGTAACTCTCAGATAAACAGATAAAATGATTACAATGAATCTTCTCTCTTAGAAGTGAATGAATAAACACTAAAGTACAATACAAATCATTTCACTCTCTATGATAAGCTATGTAAGCATTGAGAACAGAGTGTGTATGAGAAAAACATTGGATTCAGAATTTTGGCATTTCGATAGTGTAAGCTCTTGTCATCGTTTTTCTTTGTCTTGAATGTGTCTCTACTTATAGATGAAGATATCTGACTGTTGAGAATATGACCGTTGTGAATAGTAGTCGTTGGAGATCAGTTGGAACTAGCCGTTAGAGCTTCTGCAGTGTTCTGACATCACTTTTAACGTTATGCTTAAACTTTAGTTTAATGCATGTTTGATCATCTGAAAATCACTAGCAAATTGATTAAACATAGTTAGAAATAGTAATGAGTGATGATAAGAAGTATCTAGATCAAACATGTAGATTTCACAAATTCGAGCAATTTAAATTTCAAAATAGAGCGCTTCAAACTAGAGTTTGCAACATTTTCTCAAAAGCAAAACTGAGTTTAGAAACACAAACTCGAGTTTAGTTCTTTCTCGGGTAAATTGAAGAATATCTTGAAATAGGAGGAAACTCGAGTCATTAAGTGACAAACTCAAGTTTGACACTATTCATACGAAAAAGTTTAAGTTCATAAAAGCTCAAACTGGAGTTCTCAAATGCAAACTGGAGTTTTCTTAAGTTCAAAACACTGAGGAGCTCTCTTCCTGACACAAACTGGAGTTTGCTAAATCAAACTCGAGTTTTCTTAAAGATGTAAAACTTTGAAAAACTCTCGGCCAAACACAAACTGGAGTTTGACATATCAAACTTGAGTTTGGTTAAGTTCAAAAAGGATTGAAGGCTCTTTGTCTAACAGAAACTCAAGTTTGAAAATACAAACTCGAGTTTACTTAATTTCTAAACTCATTGAAAGTTCTATGCCTTTCGAACGCAAGAATATTATCAACACAAGGGTCAGTTTCCAGAGAGCGTAGCGTCTTTGATATAGCTCAGAATTTGACAAACCTCCTATCCCCACAAATCTATTTAAGTCTTCTTTCCAATGCAAAAAAGAATCAGCTCCAAACTCATTGTATTCTGACCGTTATGATCTGATGAATAAAGACTGTTCTTGACCAGCGTTTTTGCAACGTCCTGAACTGACTGTCAACTTTCAATGGCCATATCTCCTTAGTCTGAACTCTGTTTTGGTTGGTTCAAATCTTGATGGAAATAATTTTGAGTATACTTTCATATGCAACCTATTTCAGCTTAATTGTATTTGTAGTTTGTGAGATAAACTCAAAACATCGAAGTTTGGTCTGCTGTGTGGCGTGAATTTTACTATCAACTTCCATAATTCATAGCTCCTTGATCTGAACTCCTTTGGGCTTGAAGTTTATATCAAAATGATGCATTGGGAGTCTAGTTTCATAAAAAAATTGGTTTCACCTCAATCTGATTCTTGGTTTAGGAGATATCATTGCATTAACAGGCCTCGCCCAAGTGAAACGTAAAACAAAGTAGAACAAACTCGAGACGCCGGAGATGTCAAGACAATACTAACTCGAGTTAGTTAGTCACAAACTCGAGTTTTGTGTCCTTAACTCGAGTTTGCTTGTATCCGAGAAGCAAATAACTGTAGCAAGGTAATAAACTCGAGTTTAAACTTCGTGACTCGAGTTTGCTCATCCTGAACCTTATATTTGCTTGTTTTAACTTCGAATTGAGTCATTCCAACTTCCATTTGATCGTGGAAACTTCTAATATCAATCTAAGAACTTTATAATGATATAATCATTCCATTCAGCAAGTTCTTCCTTCTTCAATCTCTCCTCTTGATCATTCTACATAATTCAACTCATTCATTCTTTCTTCTCTTCTCTTGATCAATCCCAAAATACTTTGATAACTTCTTGCTTCCTTGACATTATCTCCTTATTGATTTATCTCTATAATTCAACTTGAACTAATCTACATTAAATATAGTAGTTAGTCAATGTAGGAGATAAATATATTATACAAGCTTTTTGCTCTTTATAATGGCATCTATATAAGACATCATCAAAGCTAATCATATCCAACATAAATCATATGAAGAAATAAGGACTCTCAACGGTGTTCTTTATGAAACTTTCCATGATGCATGCTATGCCCTTAGTTTGCTATATGATGATAGAGAATATATAGATGCAATTAAATAATCAAGCCAGTAGGCAACACCCAGTTACTTGCGGCGTCTATTTTGTATATTGCTATTATGTAATTGCTATGGCAAACCAAAAATGGTTTGTCAATAAACTTGGAAGTTGATGGCAGATATATCATCTACAATCGGTGTCAACAAACTAGTTGTCCATGTAAGTCTTTCAACCAAGTTATTAGGTTATTTGTTAAAAAAGCTCATTAAATTGTAATTTCTAATAACACTTGTACACATTAACACCTTTTTTTCATTAGCTCATGAATATAACTTTTATTGCCTTCATGTAGACTTCAACTTGTCAGATGATAAGCTGCATAGTCATGCTTTAATGGAATTGGAATATGTCATGATGCAAAATGTACATAGTCTCCAACTATGATTCAAGCCATCCTAGCAAGAGTTCAGTATCTTACCGCAAGGAAATAGATTTCTGCACAATGAGTTGAATTTTGACATTGATACACTACGTGAACAACTGCAAACCCTACTACATAAGTTAAACCCTGAACAACAAGAAATTTATTCTATTCTAATTGATGTTGTCACCAACTCACGGCATGGTATGTGTTTTGTTTATGGATATGGTGGAATAGGAAAAATATACCTGTGGCAAATGCTATCTACATCTCTAAAGTCAAATGGTAAAGTAGTTCTTAATGTTGCTTCAAGTGGCACTGCATCACTTCTTTTGCCAAATGGAAAGACAGCTCACTCTCAGTTTGTCATCCCAATTACCATTACAGAGGATTTAGTCTGTAACATAAAACATAGATCTCATCTAGTAGAACTTCTCCTACATGTGTCTCTTATAATTTGGGATGAGGCTCCTATGGAAAATAAGCACTATTTTGAGGCATTAGATAGAACATTGCGTGATATTATCAGCTTAGATTTCCCATACATGTATGATAAACCTTTTGGTGGCAAGATTGTTGTGCTTGGTGAAGATTTCAAACAAATAGTGCCAGACATTCCAAGAGGTACATGAAAAGATATAGTGCATGCTACAATTAACGCATCTTAGTTGTGGAAATATTGTAAGCTATTCATGCTGACCACTAATAAGAGACTGATGAGCTTTGATCTTTGTAATTGGATTATATCAATTGGTGAAGGAACAATTGAAACATAGGAGCATTTTGATAGTTTGATCACCATACCAGAAGAGCTGCTATTGAAGCATATCAACAATCCATTGGAATGTATAGTGCAGGCTACATATCCTGATTTGCTACTTCATTTAAATGATAATGCCTACTTCATAGATCGTGCTATCCTCACATATGATTGTCAGTTGTAAGTGAGGTCAATAATATGTGCCTGGATTAATTCTTGGGGAGGGAAAAATATCCATTTTAGTGCTGATAGTATTTCCAAATAGGATATAGCTCAAAGCTCAATATCAGAAATTCATTCAATTGAATTCCTCAATAACATCTCAATGTCTGGACTTCCAAACAACTAATTACATGTAAAAGTGGGTGTTCCTATCATGCTTATGCACAACATAGACAAATCTAATAGGTTATGTAATGGGACATGCCTTATTGTCACCAAGCTGGAAAAACATGTCATTGTTGCAAGATTAATGTCATCAGGCGAATAACATTGTAGTGTGCTAATCCCAAGGATTACTATTACACCTTTGTTAATTCTCTATGTGTTTTGATGATAATTGACAATTGTAAACAAAATCAAAGTTAATGGTTAAGATAACAAATTACTTTAAACTTGTTCATAGGTAACCAGTAACTTACTGTCAAGGCTCTGTTAGGTTGACTCGAGTTAAGAACTGTGAAACTCAAGTCCAGAGCAGAGAGGTCTTAAAGATATTTGAACTTAACTTGACTCGAGTGTCAAAATGTTTAACTTGAGTCAATACTTGGCCAAGGGTTTTTCAAAGTCTTTTAAACTTAACTTGACTCGAGCCAGCATTGGTTAACTCGAGTCATAGCAAGGCTGAGAGCCATCAAAGTATTTTGAGCTTAAAGAAACTCAAGCCTGTTCATCTTGACTCAAGTCATGTTTTATGGACGTAAACTTATTTTCAACATATAAGTCCTTGACTCGAGCCTAAGACCTATAACTCGAGTTTACCTTTTAGAACATATTTTCAAATATATCAGTTGACTCAAGTTAGTTACTTAATGACTCGAGTGAACGTGATCTCAAAACATTTTTCAAAATGTTATCTCGAAGTTCATTTCGAAATCAAAGCTTGACTCGAGTGAACTCTAATTAACTTGAGTCATGCACTTGAGTGAATTACTTTTGCCTCGAGCTTAAGTCTTACAGAGACATCTTCATTTAAACTTCAGACTTATTTTCAAAGAAGATGACTCGAGCCTAGAGGGACTGACTCGAGTATAAGGTATCTCTGTTTTGATATCACTGTGTTCGTAAATGTGAAATCTTCAAGTATGATGTGTTTACTTTGTATCATCACTCATTGCTATTCCTAAATATGTTTAATCAATTTATTAGTGAGTTTCAGATGATCAAATGAAGAATTAACTAAAGATTAATAAAAAAGCAAAGTAAATATGTTAGAGCAAAAAATGTTGGGTTCAGAAAATGAAGCACGGATTTGGCAAGCTTTTTCTTTGCACATTCCAAAGGCTTTATTATTTTCTTTCCACATGTGGACACCAGATCATCCAATGGATTTATCTTAAGCAAAGTCAACAGAGTATCTGGCATCCTGGTTGAGTCAAAGCAATTGAAGCAAATGTCTCCAACAACTCTTTAATGTCTCCAACATGGTTTGTGAAACCGGACCGGACCGGTCGGTTCAGACTGGAAACTGGCCAACAGCCGAGAAACCGGTCCGGTTCAGGCTAAAACCGGATTGATCCAGTTCAACTCGGTTAACCCGGACGGGTTACAAGGGTTAACCCGGTTCTAGTATTTTTTTATTTTTTTTATTTTTTTAAAGGCTTGGTTTGGATTCCTAAAGGTTTGGTTTGCTTTTGGGTTTGTGAGGTTCTGGTCTGTGAATATCTGTGTTTTCCTGAATCTGTGTTAATGGAGGGAAATGTTGGTTGAAAGTACTATAATCTGAATATTGTCTCAAATGTAGGTTGTAAAGAAAATTATTAAGAATATTTGAATATGCCACAAATATTGAAGTATATGGTTATTTTGCTACGATCTAAAGTATTGAAATGATATATAGTATGTGAAATTTATGTTGGTGTGATGAGAAATTAATTAGTTTCCAATTTTTTATACCTCACGGTCTAGCCCGGATTGACTCGATCGACCCACTAACTCTTAACCCAGTACCCCGATCGGTTTAGTCACCGGTCTGAGTTTCAGAACCTTGGTCTCCAACGGCTTCATCAAGTTCTCAAACGGTCATTAAATGCTTCCAACATATATAAGCTGAAGCATTCAATTATCAACTACCAAGAACACAAGAAAACTTTGAAACGCTCAAAGTGATATTAGCATTTATTGTGTTCTACTCATCTATATAATATATTTAGATATTCTAAACTTTAGTGATAATTCATCTACTCTTTTATAGAATTTATCTTTGATTGTAAATCTTTGTAAGAATCTCAAAGTATTGGGACTTTGGGATTGAGTTATCAGATTACAACTTGTAAGGGGGAGTGTATCCTAATGAGAGAATAACTTTTGAGTATAGAGTGTATAATTGATAGAAGTGATAGTGAAAATCCTAGAGAGTCTGGGGACTAGACTTAGGTCAAGAGTTAAGACTGAACCAGTATAAATCTTCTGTGTTAAGCTTTCTCTCCTTCTCTTTGTTATACTTTGTTCTATGCGCCATTCTGGGTGTTTCGAAAAGAAATTTCAAAATCCCCAATTCACCGCCTATCATGATATTCTGTCATTTACAACCTTCTAATGCATCTTTGCCTTTCAAATTTAGTCGAAGACAGTTCCCTATCATTTTATCCTTTGCAAAGCCTTAAAAATGTGGGGCTGTATCTTCCTCATCCTGTATTTATACATGGTCAGTTATATGTTGCTATGTCTCAGGTTTGTAGCAAAGATGGGTTGAAGATATTAATCCTAGATGAAGATGAAAATCCAACGAACAAAACTTGCAATATTATGTACAAAGAGGTCTATTATAATTTGTTCGTATCAAGTTATAAGCACGTGTTGTTAACATTTCATGTCCATGTGAGTGGTTGAAATCTAATTGTTGTTTTTATGTGTCCATACAAGTACATATATTCCAATTAATCTTATGTGACAAGTTGCATTGTATATTGTGCATTATAACCACATAGAACATCACTTTAGTTGACATAGTTAATAAACACTTTTCATACAAGTTGCTCGTGTATGTGGCATGCTTAGGCAATTTGATTGAGCTCTAGCTTGTGCATCGCCCAGGTCTTATACTAGTTATAAGAGAAAAGTAAAATCAAAATTATAAAAAAGTGAAAAATGTTAACTTGGAAAATTTGGCAATGTTAAAATACATAATTTGATCAAATAATATTACATAACTAATTGGATCACATGTCTCGTACATTTTAGTCTCTAGTGTCACAGATATGATTCATTTGAATATAATTTTCTCATTAATCTTAATATAACAATGGTCACCCATATGAAAATTAAGTTTATTGATACTAAAACCCAATAATAAATACAAGTTAAAAAAACTGTGAAACCGCATGAAAATCACAACAACCATCGGAAAGAACACAACCATACTGGAAAATTATGAAAAAGAGCCAACGGTGCTCTGGAATGATGACGAAGGTATCTGGTGGTCACAACGAAGAAGGAAGAGATAGTGAAAACGGCTATTGCGGTTGTGCTCTCTGTTATGATGAAGGAGAGAGATGAAGGTGGAATGGTTGAAGAAGGTCAGTGAATGTTCACCACTACTCTACTTCACGATCCTACTCTCAGTTTAATCCCAGCGTTGTAGCTTTGTGATCTCTGAAAGACATCAGCGCGTATGAGGACGGAAGGGGGCAAGTCGAAGGGAATGATGGTTGGTATGGTGGTGAAGTTAAGGTCGAAGGAAGGTGAATGGTGGTATAGAGGAGGAGGGAAGGCCAACAAAGGTGGTGTTCTCCAGAAATCACGTCGCGGCGTTTTCAAATATTCAACATACACGAAGATAGTGATCATGGAGAGGATAGAACATAGAATAGTGAGTTTGTGCAACAGTGGCTTCCCTGATCTCTAATTCTCCTGGCTCTACCAGATCATCACCCTTTCCTCCTTAGGCTACTGATGTATAGCTCCAAACCTTCGTGGCTTCGGCGACAATGACTCTCCGGCCACTCACACTGGTTACACCAGCCTCCACATTGTCAATGACCTTATTGGCCTTCTGGACGCCATAGCGCCAAGTGAAGAGAAGGTGTTTGTCATCGGACATGATTGAGGGAGCCATCGCTGCTTGGTGCCTGTACCTCCATATTGGCCTTCGACGATAAATGCTCTGCTGATATAAGTAGCTTTTTGACCGCAAAAGCTACGAAAATCAGCTTAAGGAGATAGGTTACTTTTTATTTAGAAGCCCAATTGAAAGAATTTTATACCAAACATGTGGGAAAAGTAAAAAGTGCCAAAAGCTCAATTTGGGCTCCAAAAAGCGCGATTTGCCACTCTCAAAGTGACACCAAACAGAATCATGTTGCATAAGAAGCTGATTTTCTAATGGGGTGATTTAGGTTAGCTATCGAGATGAGTTTTGTCTCAACTTATGTAAACGTATTTCTATATGGCAACTCAAACAGACTTTTAGGATTTCTTCAAATGGGAATTGACAGTGAAAGTGAGCAATTCTTAAACTGAAGAGGAATGATAGTTGACTTGAGAGAGGATAGGTGATTAGGGTTTGAATATAGAGGGGAAATTACAACTGAAGATATAAATTTGAAATTGGGAATGAATGTAGTCTAAATGGTGGGCCTCATTCATTTGGATAAAATGGGAATTAAGTGAAACAATGAAGTGCAATGTGGGAAGATCAACTTGTTTCATTTATTTGATATACTGGTTTTTTTTTAAAATGAAAATATTTTTTAATTGTTATTTGATTTTATTTTGTTTGTTTCTTTTTATAAAAACACCACTTGTCTTAGCAAATTTTTACAAAGAGAAGGACACTTCTTCAAACAACTAGAAAACTTACCATGGCAAGTTTCAAAACTTGTCGAGGCCAGTTACATAGAAATGATGAGGGTTGAAGATGAAAAACTCACCTCAGCATGTTTGAAAACTTGCCGATGCTAATTACACAAAAACCAAATATAAGTGGAAAATAGCAAACTTGCCGTGGCAAGTCCTAAAACTTGCAGAGACAAGTTTTTGTTGTCAAAACAGACACAACATAGTAAAATTCAATGGCCCGCCTGACTCCTTTATTTCACTCCCACTAGCATAAGCATGTGACACACAGTAGTGCAAACATGACCACAACACAAAATGCTTAAAATCACAACAAATTACACATGAAAGCAAGAATTTTTCATAGGAAGCCAACCACAAATTTGCAATGTAGGAACAAAAGTCATAGCAACACATCATCACAATTCAAAATTAGGGCGATAGAAACTTTAGAACAACAAAAGACTTAAGTAGCATCAATACTACTTGACAAAAGCTAGCTCTCACTTTATATATATATAAGAGAGAGAGAGAGAAGCTAGCTCTCACAATAACATTGCAAAATCAAAGATACTAGTTTAAGGTCCAGTTTAACTTCCCTAAAATGCATTTCCCTTTTAGACTAAAGAAATATTCCTCCCTCATAGACATTCATTCCTCGTAGCTTGAACAGTTCAATTTCAAGATGTGGTACCTTCCCTTCCTACAAAAACAAAACCAAACATCAAACCAAAACCTCGGATTTCCTCCCAAAAATTGCTAAGTTTATAAACTTCAGTCAGACTTTGCAATAAGAATTTCTAGTCATTGTATCAAAACCAGAACCACTTTGTTTTTATTCCTCTTGTGGCAAAAAGATTGGAACAACAATGGAAGTTCATTGAGAGAAGAAACATGCACTTATTCAAATAAAAATGACTTCGGAACACATGTTTTAGCCAAACTAATAGAAGGTTCAAATTTAACACTTTTCATAGTTGTCATACATGCCTAAATAATTTGAACAGCCAATAAAATCTACCTGACTCTCATCAGTAAGAGTCAAAATATCAGTAGGAGGATCAAGAACAGGAATTGAAGGGATTTCCTCACAATCCTCTTGTTCAAAACAATAAGGATTAGGCTCCAAAATTGAAACCTCAACTGGACACTTAGTATCCTTATCTCCCGCATTGATTTCCAACTCATAATCACTCACAAAAGTATTGCAAATTACTGTTGGTAACACTTCCTCACTCCCCATGGTTAATTGTTCACTTGAGATATCATGGAAAATACCTTTTTGCTTCAAATACTCAAGGGTAGAAGCCATTTCACTTGCTTGAAATGCTAAATTTTGAAGAGCTGATGCATGTTCATGAAATTTCTTTTTCATCCAATCACTCATTTCATTTACATTATCAGGAATACACTGAAGCATATTCTCTATTGTCGGCTTCTTTTCATGAATGGGGGTGGTTTCATATACATAGGCATTGAATGATATATGAGGAAGTAATGCATGTGAAGAAGGAGAATTAGGATTCCAAGAAAATGAATGGTCTTGATTCCAATTAAGGTTAAACGTATCATCATGCAAATTAGCTTGAGCCTTAGCAAAATAATTCTCCATGTAATCCAAGGTTGAGAAATGCGGGCATTGCTCACTATAATGATTATCTCCGCAGTAATTACATCAAATGTACTCATATTGAACTTCAAAAGCAGAAGGGTTGTAACAAGAATTGAGATAGAGTATCATGCGCAAATCCACCACTTGTTTCATTAGTCCACTAAGGATAATTTATAGACAAAAAGTTACTAACAAACACAGAACAACCAAATTAACAAAATTAACAAAAGAAAAGAAAATAAGGAGTTAAGAAAAAGAAAAACTCAAGCATAATTAATCACACAATTTTAACAATTAACCACATAACTTTTGCCATTTGTCCTTAGCAATGGTGCCATTTACTTGTTCATCGTCCAACATACGGGTCGCAAGTAGCATAAAAAGTTGTCGCTTCCAAGGGGATTAAGGCAAAAGTAGGCTAATTAATGCGATTGTGCTCTTAACTAGCTTGGGCAAATTCATTTGAAGGATTTCAATTTGAAAGAATAATTTTGGTTTAAAACAAACTAAATTGGAATAAAGGAAGCAAAAGTTTATTCTAACTTCAAGAAAATGAGGCTCTAGGATCATTTCTCCCTTCTATACTTCATGAGACCAATTAATTCCCTCTTAACTAGTTTTAATGAAAAATCAAGTATTTGTCTAAGATTCACAAGCTATTGAAAAAGCTTTCTCAAGTTAAAACTAACATTTAATTTCAAAGAACACATTCAATCTCTTGCAACAAGCTAGTCAAAATAGTCATTAAGACCCAATCTTAAATCTCTTTCCTATCAACAAACTATCCATTCAAACATGAATTTCAAGACTAGTATGACTTAATCCAAGTTCTTTAAAAAAGATAATCTTCCTTAAGCATCATTCAACAAAAATCAACTAAGGGGTGATCTCAAGCACTTAGAGGCATTAAGTATAGAATAAAATCAACATGAAATAATTCATTAAATGCTAGAAAAGAGAGAATAACAAAATCTCAATCCATATAAATTAAAGGCTCAAAGTAATCTTGGAAATTAAATACTTAGCTACTTATAGTCTTAAGTATAGAAAATTCATACAACAAAACTGAATCCATATCTAAATAACAAGAAAAGAGAAGGAAAGTGACAAAACCCAAGTAGAAGCTCCAAAATCTCTCTTGAAGTGCACTCAAGCCTCCAAACTTTCTTAGAACTCCTCCCAAGCTGTCTCCTTTCGTGCCTTAAGGCTCTCAACTGTAGAATACCTGTTTTGCACTGTTCTCTAGGCTAAATACTATTTTACAGCTTCTGAAATCAAAACACTGTTGAACTCTTTCAAGACTTGCTATGACAAGTTTGTCAACTTGCCGCAGCCAGTGACATAGAGAGTCAATTTTTTTTTCTCACATTCTTTATTTGATACGACAAGTTTGTCAAGTTGCTAAGACTAGTGATTCATAGAGCAAACTTCTTGAGATTGTTTACTTGCAATGGCCAATTAGTCAACTTGCTAATGCAAGTTACTCAAAAACAAACTTCTTGTGATTCTCCTACTTGCTTTAGCACGTTCACAACTTGCTGAGGCAATTTGTACTAGTTCTTTCTTCTAGCTTTGTAATGCTTCACTTCCTTTGTTCTTTCCTTTGCTTCTTGGTTCTTATAGGGCTTCAAAACTTGTCTCCATCCTCCTACAAAGAGAGAGAATTTATAAATTTCCAATTGAATCACAAACTATATAGGATATAACAAGATTTTTTTTTTTTGCTTGATACTTTGATATGCACATTTTTTCAAACGTTTTTCCATGCACAATTTGAATACAAAAATAGATTAAAAAAAGAGAGAAGAAAATGTTTTGAAATGTTATCAATATCTAAGAGTTAATAGATTCTCAATAGGTGGCTTTTCTACCGGAGATTTATAGATCGGGGGTTTTTCAATTGGTGGCGGCTGATAGTAATCAGCGAAGCTAGAAGTGGTGAGAAACACCACTCCAATAAGAAACACTAACTAGTGCTTAAAGGACATTGTTGAGCTGAGTTTGTGTTGATGGTGTAAATGAAAGAATATGGACTCCAATTTTTAGTAGAACTGGGGAGGGGAGTTCGGCGGAGATCTTTGATGCGGATCCATTTAATTTAAATATAAAAAAAAAATTAATTAATAATAAATAAACTCAAGATTTGTAGGTGTTTGAACTTGATGAATATAACCCCAAGCATGTATGTGGAAAATTGGAAATACTTGTTGTTTTCCTTGAAGTCTTTCTTTTATCATTAATTTAGAGAGTAGATGGATATACATCAAATTATTGAGAGATAGATATCATTGATAAAATTTCTTTTTTGGATTAAAATGAACTTGTCTCCTAGTCCATATTAAATAAATATATTAAAAAATATTGTAAATAATAGTGGAACAACATCATCGACGCCCTTCAATCCATATATCCAACACTTCAATTTTAAGTTATATCTAATATTGTTTTGCCAGCTGGGATTATTTATTTTAAAGTACTGTGGTTAATATGTTCAAAATTTTTATTGATTAATGATAATGATTAATTGAATAGACTCAGATCACGATGGTTGCTTCCTCAAGTAATCACGCACACATATACCTGTAACGACCTTCTGCTCATAGACGTGAAGACGACGACGTACAGAATGGTCAAAAGGTACCGTGTTATATCCGTACCATTCATATAAAACAAAAAAAAAAGGATTAGATTTTCATCTTCGGGGGTGATCCATTGAGATAAGGAAATATACCCATACTTATATGATTCTATTTATAAGGCAGATAGAAAGAAAATATATTTTTGTTTTGATTTATTAAACATATTATTAAATTTTTCATGTGAATATACAATTTTGCTTTTTATTTATTATTGTGTAGACTTAGTCTGTTTGGAGTGGAGTACATGTTAAATAGGGGTAAAGTTGAAATTTATTAAATTTTCACATATGATTAATGAGATTTAAGGTGTTTTAAATGAGATTTGAGGAGTAAGCTTCGTCGCTTATTATTAGTTCACTGAGGTAAGCACTATGTTATTGTACTCTGTTAACAATTAGCCAAAATTTTGGGATATGTTGTTGGTCAAAAGATTCCACTCAAACAATTCATTTAGCTTTCTCTTCTACATACATTCCTCTGCAATATTTAAACGGATTCCATCGTACTTGATCTAACCTCCTTACTGGTGCGTCTAATGACATTTTGTGTGTGTTTGAATCACCTTAAAAGATTTTCAATCATTTATCTTCGGTAGAAGCAACTCCAACTCTTTTTTTATTTGCGTTCATTATAAATCTTTTTTTCCCCTAATATGATCATACATCCATGTCAACATCATCTTATTAGCTAACCCACTTTTTGTAGTATTATCCCCTTTGATGAAAACCATTTTTAATTTAATATATGCAATCAATATGTATCACTTGGGAGAAAATTTATAAATTGGGGATGAAATAGATTGATGTCTTATATTTAGAATCAAAACAAATCCATCAAATAACTTCTATATTTATATGACCCGATGGAATATTAATGATTTTTTGTGAGATATTATTACTATTATTTTTCTATGAGATCTAAGTGAGATATGATTGTGAACCTAGATGTCTCTCTCTCTCTCTCTCTTTTTTTTTATACAATTCGGCAGCCACTCAAAAACTAAGTCTTATCCATATTAAGCAAGCGTCCTAGTTCCATATCAGCAGAGGAGAAAACATGCAGTCCATGCATAACTGATAAGTTGGTTTTCGCCAGGTGGTCCACTACATTGTTTGTCCATCGACAGATGTGATGCACCTCTACTATCCAATCCTTGTCGAGTAAACCATGTATTTCCTCAATGAGCGCACGATCCGCGTGAAGCTCGTTCAACTCTTGCTTTATCAGCTCCACCGCCTTAGCAGCGTCGGACTCAAGGATGATCTTCTGATAGCCCATGTCCCCTGCCAATTTAAACCCATGCAAGCATCCCCATAGCTCAGCAGAAAGGCTATCTCCTTCCATACCCTTAAACATGAAGCCCTTCAGGAGTGTACCGTGCTTGTCCCGAAGTACTCCACCACTAGCAACCCCGGACTTGGTGTGAGAGAACACCCCGTCGGTATTGAGTTTAACCCACCTAGTTGGCGGTGGCATCCAGGTTTCCTCATGATTTCCTGCACAACGCTCCCCCTTGTTTAAAGTGTTATACTGAGAGCGAGTGTCATGCAGACTACCCAATGAGGCGTTAACGTTGTTCTGCACAGTTGTATTCGAGATTGACTTCCCTTCAAAAACCAATGAATTGCGCCTCCTCCATAGCCACCAACAGGTAAGAATGAAGGACTGGCTCCACTCTTCTACGTGCTTACTTTGACCTTTACCATAAATGTTCTAGCGGAACCAAAAGTCAAAAGGCAGGGATCTAAACTTGCACCAATATCGTTGAGGCACAATATGGTGCCATAAGATGGTGGTCTCGGGCAATCCCTAAGCAAGTTTATGAGTGTCTCCTCTTCGGCGCCACAAACTGAACACTGAGCGTTATTACACAACCCTCTTTTATGTCTTGATACATTGGTGAGAAGCCGTTTGTGGAGAACAAGCCAGGTGAAAAGCTTGTACCTTTCCGGAATCTTCAATTTCTAAATCTTCCCAAACATAGGATCAAGATGAGGCTCCATATTAATAAGTGAGTCATATGTCGATTTAACCGTGAAATCTCCACTCTTGGTCCACTTCCAACGTATTTGCGTTGCCAAAACATCAATTCCATCTTGCACTTTCCCCTACGTTCTTTTTAGTCCACCCCATAGATTCGAGCCCTACTTGGTCATATCAATCTTTGGGAGCTTATCAATGCCACAATTATATTTGTTTCGGATAAATTTATCCCACAAATCATCCCTTCTAGTTGAAAGCCTTCATCCAAGTTTCATAAGATATGCATGCTTTTGAAGATGAGCATGGCGAAGGCCCAATCCACTACTTACTTTCACTACTACAAAAATTTGATAATACTACCCTCAAATACGTCCTAAATAAGAAATAGGTAGTAAAAAATGAGGCCAATGACAATCTTGTAATTATATACAAGAAAAATGAGACTTCAACGTCCCGAATTATTGTTTAGGACTTCTAAAATAAATTTTTGACAACCTAAATTTTTTTCAGACGCTTTAATTGCTTCCCGCCATAAGAAATATGAGAATTTTTTGTTTGGCGCCATGGTAATTACTTTTTCTTGGAATAAAAATCATTTTTGGTGACCCGATAATATTTCAAGACGCTTAAAATAAAAATTGGCGCCAGGAAAAATATGGGAGAATTTTTTGTTTGCGCGCCATGTTATGTTTAATGGGAAAATTAGCGACGATAAATATTTTAGGTCCCCAATTATAAAAACACATGGGGTTTTTTTTAATATAATGAAAAAATGGCCACGATTTTATTCAAAAATAGGCGACCAACAAAGAATAAGGTCGCCTATTTTCGAAATACATGGGTTTTTTAATATATTATTCAAAAATAGGCGGCGGATTCTCTCTCAGTCGCTTATTTTTGAAAATAGGCGACCTAATCCCTTCTAAGGTCGCCTATTTTTGACAAATACATGGGTTTTTTAATATATTATTCAAAAATAGGCGACTGAGAGGGAATCAAGTCACCTATTTTCAAAAATAGGCGACTGAGAGATAATCAGTCGCCTATTTTCAAAAATAGCGACCCGAGAGGGAATCAGTCGCTATTTTCAAAAATAGGCGACTCGAGAGAGAATCGTCGCCTATTTTGAAAATAGGCGACGATTTCCTCTCGGGTCGCCTAAAATCACTTAAAATATCAAAAATTCCATCGCCTAATCATTCACTCCCACGCTACTTCGTTCCTTCTTCCTAAACCCTAAAACCCAAATCATCCGCTACCTCACACACTCACGGCGTCACCATCCTCCTTCGCGGCATCACTGATTCACCCCTCGTCGTCGTTCTCCCTACTGACCTAGACCAGAAATCATTGGAGGCGGAGGTATTTTGCTCACCCACTCACGGCGTCGCCATCCTCCTTTGCGACATCGCTGATTCACCCCTCGCCGTTGTTCTCCCTACTGACCCAGACCAGAAATCGTTGGAGGCGGAGGTATTTTGCTGCGTAGTTCCATTTAGCCTTCATCGTCTTGGTCTCTTCGATCCTTTCTTCCGTGAGTTCGACGAAGTCTCTTCTATTCTCCTCTTCGGGTATTTTGCTTCCCCGGTTCCATCTTTGTTTGATGTGGGTTTTTTTTAGCTAACTTCTCACCTCTATTTTTAGTCCAACATGATCCAAGTAGGCCGGTACTCTTCCGCTCGGCTTGTATTTGGTGACCATCTCCCATTTCTTTCTTCCCGGACTCCGACCGACAAGGTGAATCCCTTTCCCGTTCAATTAGCATTCTTCGGACTTTTAGGTTTAATTTTATTAATTTATAACTTTTAGATTCATTAAGAAATCCATTAAGCCTTGTTTTTTGCCGTGAAGTTGTTCTTTTTTCTATTGACACTTCACATCTCATTCTTGCGCTTTCTATTTTCTCTATGGTTTCATCAATGTTGTGCTTGGATCCTATTCTTGTTTTCTGCTTTCTCTATGTTTTCTTTTAGAGTTTTGTCTTCTTCTTTTTTTTTTGGCTTGGATGGGAGTGCTTGAATTGGATGGAGGAATCTGTTAATCTTGACAAAACTCTTATGCCCCATTTGGTAATGGATATGAAAATAGAATTGATTTCCATCAGAGAGTGTTTTTGGTACAAAGAGAAGGTCATGGAATTGGGTTCTATTTGGAAGCCAATTCCATCAAAATTGATGGAATTGTCTTACATGAAAAAGCTAACATTTGCAACAACAAAAAGAAGAAAAAAAAGGAAAAGGAAAATAGTGACATAATTTAGCCACGAATATGATGATTCTTTTGTGCTATTGAGTACTAGATGCCAAGGAAATATAATCTAGTTGCAGATCGACATGCTTATGCAGCTTTTGTTGAGAAGTGCTTGAAAGACTTGAGCAATTTTCTAGCAATTTGTACTAAGTGTTGATTTTTGGTGGTGGATTTTTTTGTTTCTTTGTTAAGCTCATCAACATTTTGCTTTTCCTTATGCTTTTTTCTCATCTATACTATCTCAGTCCTAATTTCTCATCATCGTGTTACTGTAAGCCCAAATTTTTTTCATTTTATCTAGATAACAATGGCAAGTACGAATTTCCTTGTAGAGCTAAAACATTTAAATTTTTAACATTAGAATTGGAATCCGTGCAACTCTTTTTTAGTGAAGTTAGTTCGAATTTGCTGGAATGCATGGCATGTTTACCATTATATGATGGCTTCATGGTTTACCATTATTAGTTTAAGTGTTTTTAATCCAAATCCGTGTTTTTTTTGTCTTTCCTTTATTATTAGCCATATGAACTACTTGAACTTGATTAAAAAAGTGATGGCTTCATGGTTTACCATTTCCATTACCATTGAAGTATATGTCGGTAGGAATAATTCCAATGTTCGTTAGTTGATGAAATTGTTAGATTTAATAGTTGATATTGTTCTGAATGCTTTAGTTAGTAAGTTTTGTTGAATTAAGCTGAAATTGGTTGTTATTGAAATTTTGGGATGTCTTACTTTTAAGGGGAAACACTCTTAGAAATTTTCTTAAAAGAAAGCATGTCGTTCTTGAAATTGTTATGAACTTGACTGTTGTTGGAAATGTCGTAAGTGGTAATAAAATGGGTCATAGTTGGATGAATGCGTTAAGAACTAATGAAGAATATGAGAATGGGGTGGAAGAGTTTATTGAATTTGCTAGAAGGAATGTGGCTACAAAAAATGGGATGTATTATTGTCCATGTGTTAATTGTTTAAATGGGGTTCGACGGGATATTGCTTGATATAAGGGATCACCTAATTTGTGATGGAATAAACCTTCGATACACAACGTGGATATGGCATGGTGAGGAGGTAACTCCTAGTGCATCCCACGAAAATGAAGTTGAGGTAGATGATGATGGAATGGAGAGAATGATTCATGATGTTGAGGTCAAATCCTTTGCACAACCGCATGAATATGATAGCGTGCGGAGTGATGCAAAGACACCTTTGTTCCCTGGGTGTACTAAGTATACACGGTTGACTGGGACCTTACATTTGGTCAACTTAAAGGCAACTTGTGGGTGGACCGATAGCAGTTTCACGTCATTGCTTGAATTGTTGTGTGATATGTTGCTAGATGATAATGTACTTCCAAATCGTATGTATGAGGCGAAGAAAATCTTATCTACGATGGGTATGGAGTATAAAAAGATACACAGTTGCCCTAATAACTGAATATTATACAGAAACAAGTACGAAGGCCTTAGTAATTGTCCGAAGTGTAAAACTTCACGATCCAAAGTGAAGAAAGGTGGTGGTTCTAGAGATCACACAAAAAAAGGCAACCTTTGAAGGCATTGTGGTATCTTCCCATAATTCCTTGGTTTAAGCATCTGTTTACTAGTGAAGCAACATCAAAGAAGTTGAGATGACATTCTGATGAGAGAATATCCGATGGAAAATATCTATGGCACCCGGCTGACTCTCTGTAATGGAAGAAAATAGACGAAATGTTTCCTCAATTTGGCGGTGAGCCAAGAAACCTTCGGGCGGGGCTTTGTACAGATGGCTTCAATCCGTATCGAACTCTTAGCAGCACCCATAATGCATGGCTGGTTCTCCTCGTAATATACAACTTACATCCCTAGCTATGTATGAAACGCAAGTATGTGATTTTTTCTATGATGATTTCTGGACCAAAACAGCCCGGGAACAATATCGATGTGTAATTGGCGCCTTTGGTTGAGGATTTGAAGAAGTTGTGGGAGGAAGGCGTATATGTGTTTGATGCATATAAGAAGGATTCCTTCAAGTTGCGTGCAATGATTTTTACCACGATCAATGACTTTCCTGCATACGGAAATTTGTCTGGGTACAATGTGAAGGGGCATAAAGCATGTCCAATATGTGAAGTAGACATAAACTTCCATCAACTAAAGCACATCAAGAAAATGATCTACCTCGATCACATGAGGTTTCTTGATCGGTTCCACCCATATCGTAAGTTAAGAAGGTGTTTTAACGGTTTACCAGAGCATAGAACGGCTCCAAAAGCATTAACCGGAGAGGAAGTCTATAGTCGGGTGAAAGATATCAATGTCATATTGGGTAAGCAGCAAAGGATTGCGGGTGAGAAGAATATATGGAAGAAGAGATCAATTTTCTTTGATCTTCCATATTGGCGTAGTCTTGATGTGAGACACAGTCTTGATGTGATGCATATGGAAAAAAATGTTTGCGATAGCCTTGTCAGTACTCTTTTGCACATACCAAGGAAGACTAAGGATGGAATTAGTGCGAGACTAGACCTGGTTGATATGGGAATAAGAGAATGGTTACATCCACAAGTAATTGAAGATGGTAAGATGGTAAGACAGTTACATTATTGATTTGTCTTTGATGAACAAGAATATGTCTAGCTCTGACGAGTCATCGAGTGATAGTGGGAATGATGTACCGGTGGGGAGAAAGGGTAGAGGTAGCACACATATGGGTGGGTTAATTGCACGTCATGAGAGTCAGAAAAAGAGGCTGCATGTGGAGTTCGATGTCAATATGAATCCAATTGGTCCAGAGGAAGACAATTTCATTAGCTACGTAGGCTATCTGGCTCGAAGCAAAGTTTGCATTGTATTCTCTCATTAGAAGTTGGTTCCTCCTAAAACAAAGGAGTTGATCTAGGCACAACTTTTGGTATCTCACTTTCGATATCTTCTGCATTTTTATCTTTAGTTTTATTACTTGATTTCTTTCATATCTTCTCTTTTACCTTGCAGGAAACGTATGATGTGCCTAACAATAAGGCCATGTACAATCATTGGATGGGCGAGGTTCGTCTATGTTGGAAAGACTTTAAGAACAAGCTCACTAAAAAGTATATTCGAGGGGCAAAGGGGGACAAGGACCCATGTCGGACTATGATTACATTTCTCCGGGATTGGAGGGAGTTTGTGGCGTCACGCCGAGAATCCTGAATTTCTTGTAAAATTTCTTTCATATCTTATCTTTTAGTTGAATCTATTTGACATCGAAGGCGCAGTTTTATTTGTTTTTGTGTCATAGGAAAAAAGTCAGGCCAATAGAGAAAGGCAAGCGAGAAATAAGTATCCGCATTGCATGTCTAGGGGTGGCTATAAGAAGCTTGAACGGAAGCTGATGGAAGAAGAGTTGCAGAGAATGAAGGAAGCTACACAATCCGATCCTTTCACTGTTATCCAGGCCCCTGAGCGTCCTCCTCGCCACAAAAAATGGATAGCTGCGAGGAAGAAGGGTGACAAATATGTAAATGAAGATGTGGCTGAGGTTGCCTTAAAGATTGTAAGTAGTTAAATTAGAAGTCACAAATAGCCTATGTTGTTTCATGTTTTTAGAGTTTAGTTACTATTTATGAAAAATCCTATGATACAGGATGCACTTGAACAATGCAGAGCAGCCAAGGTTCATTCACGCGGGTACACGGATGGACATTTTGTCCACGGCGATTGGGAAGCCAGATTACCTTGATGCTGTTTGAGGGTAGCCAAGGGGAGTTAGCGTCGCGAATTATTTTGGACGGCGTTCTAGTTGTTCGCATGATGATGACAACCTTAGTCCTCAGATTGTAGCCAAAATTCGAGCGTCCCTCGTAGATGAAGTTATGACACAACTACGAGGTGAAATGAGGGTTATGATACAAGAGAAGGTAAATATGCAACCTACAAACCAGGAATCCCCGCCTTCCTAAACGCAAAGAAAGTTTTCACTCTCCGGATGTACCTATTGGCGAACCTTGTCATCACTCTCCAGATGTACTTATCGGCGAGCCTTCTCACACTCCACAGGGGGGACAACCCTGCACTCTATATTTGGATGACCCACACCGGCATATTGTTGCGGATGGTCTTGTTTACCCAGAACAAACCACACACCACAATATGCAAATTCCACAAGACCAACGTAGGGTGACTCTAAAAAGTGTGCGAGAGGGGGAAGAAAAGACAACCATCCCGATTGATGATGAGGAGGTTCCCGATCTAGGCGCTACCACCACATCGTTCATCCTTTGGCCGCATCATCTTATTGAGATGGGGACGACACCTCCAATGGTAGGAAATACATTACTGATTGACGATGAGAAGGTTCCCGTTTGATTTTTGTTGCTAACTCACTCATAATCTATTTATTATGTTTTCATCACAGCATGAACAAGCTGCGGAGAGATTTCCATACTTAGCACAGCTGCGAGAGCTCTACAAGGACATCGTCTCTATAGGCTTGCAGATGCCTCCGGGCATTGTCGGTGCAGACAAGACATATTCGATCAATATTGACAAGAAAGATTTGACAGAGTTTATGCATATGGACTGTTTAGATATACAGTGGCTTCAACTTGCAATCTTGTAAGTGTTTTTTTACCCTTTAATTATTGTTTTTTTGTTTAATATATTCAACAACATTTATCATCTTATTTCCATCATAGTGTCTCCCACGACATATGCAAAAAGGGAGGCCGATTGGGTTCGTATGGATTCTTATGACCTGGATCCACAGCTTCAGCTTGCAATATCTTAGCCAGGAGGGCCATTTATGTGGGTTTAGCAATGGGTGACTTACAATCGTCTTGTTATCTAGCACCAATACATGAAAGGTGCGTATTTTTTTTTGTCTATATAAGATTTTTAAGAATAAATTGCTTTCTTATCTTAGTTTAATATTAATATGTATATGTTGTAGTGGTCATTGGACCCTGTGTGTTGTTTATCCCGCCAAGAACACATGTTATTGGTTCGACTCCGTAGGTGGCAGGCCAACCAAGGATATCAAAAACATGTTTGCCGAGTAAGTAAATTTTTGTCTAAATCATCGATTCTTCTTTTAAATGAATTGTTTTCATGTCTGTTAATTTCCATTTTAATGATGATAGGGGTCTTAGGACATATAAAGAGCTTGCTGAACAACGAGACCAGGGTGGACCGAAGTGGTTTTATCCGAAGGTAAGTAGTTTCAATTCAAGTTTTTTCTGAGACACAGTAGCTTTCATTTTAACAATTTGTTTTTGATTTATAGTGCCATCACAACCAGGGAACACCGAGTGCGGATACTATGTTATCAGTTGGATGCAATCTATCGTTTCTATCGAACGTAATACTGGCTTTCAAAACATACGTAATGCTCCGTGATCCTCAAATGATGATATTTTTTGTTGTGGTACTTCAGTTGTTAATTATACCTTGTTTTCCAATTTACAGTTTTTCTGTATTGAGGATCCATACTCATAGGATGACATCGATTCAGTTCGAGACATGATGGCTAGATATCTTCTTGAACATGGCTCACTGTAAATATATAGGCAAGTCATTACTTGTTAGGGTGATTGTCAATGTGAAACTTATTAAGCTGTGCTGATTTCAGTTTCTAGAATTGTTACAGTATGAAATTTGACATCTACTTGTTTAATTTTGTAAATTATTGGTGCTGCTCTTGAATTTGCCACTTTAATTGCTGTGAATATGAGGTTTGATTTTGAAAATAGATCACTGTCATATGAGGTTTGATTTTGGAATATGAGGTTAGATCACTTGTTTAATTCTGGAAATAGATCACTGTCATATGAGGTTTGATTTTGCCATTATACCTACTGCATTTGATTTTCCAATAACCAAGACTTGAGAATTTTGTTGAATCATACCATCATAACCGATTTGCTGAAAGTTTTATGTGTGCTTCTTGCTTGGGAGGTGTTTGATTTGCTTGTGTGGTACTTGTGATTATTACTAGGTGGCTCTCATTCACTTTAGCATTAGAGTTGAGCTAAATTCGTATCTTTGAAACCTTGAAATTCTGTTGAGCTTTGTGTGCAAAAGTCATTGCTGCTATATATATTTGTGTCTTGTCGCATATCGGTGTTATTGCCAATTGAAGGGAATGTTGATGCTATCTAATTGCTTTGCATTAAATTGTGAAAGCTGTTGTGAAATTTTGGAGATTAATTGCCTCCAAATGTGAGAAAAATTTGTTGTCATAGTGGTGCTTTGTTTGTTGTTTTGGTCTAGTTTTAGTAACCTAAATCTAGTTCATACCTTCTTTCTTTTCGCTCTTGAATTTGCTTTGAAAGTTTCTGACTTTGATGAACTTGTCTTCTTAGGCTCTGCAGTTGAAGTTTTCTCTTGGACTTGTTGATATTCTTGCATTCTTGTGCTGAATGGTTATGTTGGAAGTTGTGAATTTGATTGATTTTGTTGAACTGAGCTGAACACATAACATCTATATTGTCATTCTCTTGTATGATCTTGTATGTATAGCCAATATTCTTTTGTTGAAGTCACTTTTACAATTTTCTTATTGAACCTTGCTAGATTATTCATTGTTATTTCACCTTCTTTGGATGGAATGCACATACATATAATTCATACAGTCATACATATAAGTTCTTATTTCACATTCATTGTTATCTATTGTCATTCACTACATATGCGCTTATTTTGTGAAGTATTCAGTTTTGCAGCAAATTGGCCAAAAAAACAGCAAGCAAATGTTTTTTTTTAAAAAAAAACTAATATAAGGCGTCCTGAAAATCAATTCAGGGCGTCTGTTGAACATAAGAGGCGACCTGAATTGTACAAGGTCGCCTATTAATATAGAAGAGGCGACCTGAATTGAAAATCAGGTCACCTCAAATGATAAAAATAAGCGACGACCTCATAAGAGGCGACCTTAATTTTTTCGGTCGCCTCATAAGCTACTATCTCGAGTCGCCTCATATGAGGCGACTGAAACTACTCAGTCACCTCTTATGAGGCGACGCCTCATAAGAGGCGCCTCTTTGTATTCTTATGAGGCGACATGAAACAATTTCAAGTCGCTAAATATAATGCAAACAACGACACTCTCCCCGACGTCCCGTAGAAATGGGACGTTAATTGGGTCTTATTTAGGTCATCTTTTAGGTATTTTGTAGTAGTGTTTAGGCTTATAGATATCATCCCATGCTACAAGAGGTATTTTTTGTTGATCCTCTATACTTCCCCATAAATATTTCCAGTTGCATTGATCTAAAGCTTCACAAAGTGCTCAATTGGAGAAGCGAAGTTTTCATGACATAAACTGGGATTGACGTGGTGACCGAGGAAACAAGAGTAGCTCTCTCAACTGCCGATAGAGATTTAGCTTTCCATGTTGAGAGTGTCATTTTCACCTTATCCACCACATACTGATATGACTCTTTATTCACCCTTTTATGGTGTAATGGAACACCAAGATATTTTCCCAAGTCACTCGTGATGGAGAAACCTAAGGTTGCACACAGCTCACTCCTTCGAATGTGATTGACATTTTTCGAGAAGAAGACTCTAGTTTTCTATTTGTTCACCTTCAACCCAGAGTTGTCACAAAAGGACTGAATACAATTATTGATCATGTGGACCTGATCCATTGATGCTTCCGCAAACAGGATAATGTCATCTGCAAAGAATAAATGGGAAATTGGGGGACCAAATCTAGTGAGATGAATTGTCTCCCAAGTCCCTTCTTGAATGGTTGCTTGAATTAGATGTGCTAACTTTTCCATGCATATCAACGAGTCTCCTTGTTGCACACCCGTGGTCGGATTGAACTCCTCAGCTTTATCCCCATTCCAAAGTAGTTGCATACTGGGCGTAGAGACACACTAGGTAATGACCTCACGCAGGAAAGCAGGGATATGGAGTTCCTGTAGACAATTTAACAGAAAATGCCAATTTACCTGGTCATAGGCTTTCTCCAAGTCAATTTTAATAGCCATTCTCAAGTCCCCTATTACCTCCGGGTGCTCTTTCTTTGGGATGAGGACAATGAGGGTGCCATTTACCTCACAAATAGCATGTGGATTAGCAAATAAAAATTTCACATAAGTCACCACAGATGTACATATCGTGCTCCACTAGTTCTGGTAGAAGAGAGCATTGAACCCGTCTAGGCCCGTAGATTTAAGTCTCCCCATGCTAAAGATGGCTTCCTTGATTTCATAGTCCGAGATACCTCTATTGCACCAGCCTAGTACGTCCTCATTAATATGTGGGTATGTCATAGGGCAAATGTGCTCAGGCCGAGCCATAACATCCTCTGGTAGTAGGTTAGAGAAAAAATTGGTAGCCACACCTTTAAGTTGAACATTATCATAGACCCATACACCCTCATCATCCCGGAGGGCCTTAATTCTTTTTGATTTTCTACGCCGGTTTGCACGAGCATGGAAGAATCGAGTGTTGCAATCTCCATAAATAGTCCACTCCGCTCTAGCTTTCTGAGCCCAAAGAAGAGTCTCCTACAACAAAACATCTTCCGATTCTTTCCAAAGGGATAATTACAGGTCAGCATATTTAGGAACCATGCCAGTATGAGTAACAACACGATTAATTCCATCAAGTCAACGAAAGAGACATTTTTCCTTGCTTCGGTGTGCTTAAAAACCTCTTTATTCCACTTAGAGCAAGCGTTTGCAAATTGAGAAATGTTTTGGATCCACGGGGTGTCATGGTTCCATGATTGCCGGACAAACGCATCAAAATTCTCATGAAGAACCCAAGCCGCAATGAATCTAAATGGCCGATTAACCTTGTCCTTAGCCAACTCAGGATTAAGCCGGACAAGAAGAGGTCTATGGTCAGATTTATAAAATGGTAAGTGAGCTACCAAGGCATTAGGGAATAAATTTATCCATTTCTCATTGGCAAGCATCCGATCTAGCCGTGCATCGAATGACCCCCTCTTCCAAGTGAACTCCAGTCCCACAAAGCCTAGATCAATCATGTCATGCGATTCCACCCACCGGAGGAAATCCCGATCATAAGAGATTCGGTGTGAAGCAGTTGATCTCCTTTCACAATGAAGCAAAGTTCCATTCAGATCGCCTCCAATTAGCCCGGCATCCTGCATTATTTTTTAGGCTATTCCAAAGAGATTTTCCCACAAATTCCGTCAAATAACACAATTGGGACTGGCATAGATCGCCGTAAGATTCCAAGTAATCCCAACAAAGCTAGTAATCTGAAAGTGTAGGAATTGATGATTACGTTCCAACAGAGAAACCACTGCAATACTGTCATCCCATAGACACCAAATGCCGCCACTATACCCCTCACAATCAATAATCTCCATGTTTTAGATGTGCTCTCTCTCTAAAACAAAGGATTTATGTCTATTTTTCTTTTTGTTTATTGTATATGAAATAATTCCAAACAAAGAATGTACACACAGAAGGAAGCTCAACCTTATTTTGTCTACTCTACATTATTCAACACAAATGTTTATTTTGGGTTGAATTAGATTCTTATTTAATTTTATTTTGGGTTGAATTAGATTCTTATTTAATTTGATCAGTCACCTGTGTAAAGTTGAACACATGTGAACTGTTAAATAAAAAATAATGAATGGTTTGTAATACCCAAAATTCTCATTTATCTTGAATACAATATTTTGATAGTTAAAACCTATTTAAAATAGGTGAATATGTGGTCTCAAATTTTGAGATGTGTTTATTCTATTTTCTAGGTAATTTTTCCTTAGGATTAGAATACCCAATGATTTAATAGGCATCATAAAATACCATAAAATACAATAAATACCCTATTAAACTAGGGTTTATGTAAGATCAAAAAGAGCAAGTGAGTGCTATGAAAATCCTTAAATAAAATTGGAGACAACAATAACAATTAATGACCAATAAGGATCTTCTAAAAATTAAATGAATTGTCCAAACCTTCATAATTAATCAAAGGACCTTAAACACCAATTATTATAATTTATTAAGAGACTAAATTTTCTAATACCTAGTTCATATTTGATTTATAAAAAGCCAAAAAAATTATCAAAACACTTGGGACAATTAAGGGGCAATTACCAACAATTAAAGAGCAATTAAAATTACACTAATGGAATATTTAGGTAATTCTTTACAATTAATGTTAATAGTCACCAATTAAAGATGTATTAGGATAATTAAAGGTCAAGGACCAATAAGGGTTAGGATTAGCATAAAGATGATTATTAATGATCATGATTAGCAACCAATCAAATAAATTTAATAACACCTAAAACACCATTTTAGGATTAATGACCAAAGATTAAGCTAATTAAAGACTAAACCTAAGAGTATTTTGCTTAATTGCTAACCAATCACCAAAGTCATCTAGTTACAAGTATACTTAGAGTAACTAGGGAATTAGAACACCAAGTTGGGAAATGCATGAAGGTGGAGAGGCCACCAATGCAAGCTTGGAGAGTGCATGAAGGAGAAAGAGCCACCAAGGCACTCTTGGGGCCAAAAGCTTTACACATGGGGACAATTTTGACACCAAGGCAAGAGGCTTTGGTGAAAAATCAATGGATGAAGAGTGGGAAGGGAGGAGGCCACGTTTTTGGCCTTGGGAAAAAGAGGAAATCAGATTTAAGCTATGGCCAAGAATGAAAGATGTGTAGGTGAATTAATTACCAAAGTTGCCATAGCCTTTTGCTATAAATAGGGGGCTTGAGTCTTCATATTCTCCACACCAAAGCAAGCAAAGAAATCTGAAATAGAGAGTTGAGAGTAAGAGTGAGGAGCTTCTTGAAGGGGTAGCAAAGTTCTTGGTAAGTTCTCTAGCTCTAGCTTTAAGTTCTTTAAGTTCTAGTTCTTAAATTCTTAGATAGAAGTAGCTTAGATCTTAAAAATGCTAGGATAATTTTATTTACATGTTTTTATAGTCAAAATTAGCTTTATTTCGAAAAAATGATGAGGAGGTCATATAGCAAAATTTCTGGAAGAAAATCATCAAAGTAACGAAGTTAAGCGAAATTTCATCGGTTTGAAATCTCTGGAGGCAGTGATGAAAACGCCAGAATTTCATATTGAAAATATGGTCACAAAATTCTGAGAAAATTCATGGTTAAAATAGACATATAGGGATTTTTAAATATGTCAAGAACATGTCAAAATAATTTCTGTACAGAGAGATAAAAATCCTCAAAGTTAGGCTACGAATTTCTGGAAAAATGCTGGCCAGAGGTTCAAAAATTAAAACCTGGGAGTGATTCATGTAATCTGGGCAAAGGTGATTATTTTTACTTGCAAATATACATCCTGAGGATTCCATGAAATTTTACGGATCCTCGTTTCGATTTTTCTAGAATTAGTTATGATTTTTCAAAGTTAGACAGAAATCTGCCAAATTGGCACCAACGTTGTTCTACGAATTCTGAGGAAATAAGGTGAAAAATAAATACAGCAAGGGTAAAAAGGTCATTAGGGACTAGGATATCTTCTAGGATATTATTTGTAAATTAATAAATGCGATATTACCATTATAGGATAAACGTGATCACCATCCGACCAACGACATACCGAAATCGCCGACGAAGGTACGGACGTCTTTGTAACACTAACTCGATGTTTACTTGTATACCTATATGTGATAGATATGTTTATAAACTGTGACTCTATTTTTAAAAGAATTGTTCATACACGTACAGCTTTATACGGGTTATAGTCATGATAACGCCGTTGAGTTTTCCTAGCGGCGAGGACACGATAGGCCATCGTGGCAGGTGAATAGTGCGGACTGTAATAACATTCATATGCGGTGGGCGTGTTGTTATTACTTTTTATATGTGAACATAGCTGTGATGTCATGAGATAAGCTGTCATACATACTTGTACATAAACATGAGGTTAACCGTTACGAGGTTCAATGGGTATTGAACCTCAGCTCTTACCATAGCTTCGGGATCCGGAGTAAACGGGGCCTGGGAGACAAGGGTAAGCGAGATCTAGGAGCCGTTGGAGATAGTCCTTTTGTTTGTACTTATGATATTTGAAATTTTTGTACCCGCCATTAAGGGATCACATACATTACAGTGGATTTTATCGATTACTTTTTAAATACTATTTACTTCCGATGCTTTACTCGAACATGATACCATGAAAACGCTTTCAAAAATTGGGATCTTACATGGTTCATATTTAATATTTTATAGATTTATAAATTTTTCGCTTACTTTTTATAATCTACATATGTGAACTGTTAAAATCAAATGTTAACCATTTAAATTTATTTTTATATAATATTATAAAAATATATTACAAAATATTTAATTTGAATCCTTCATTTTTTTTTTTTTTTTTAATCTCAGGAGGAAGAGGGGATTTTGAGAGGAAAATGAGATAGAGACTAAAACTAAGAGGATCGGGATCCATATAAATCTTGCTAATTGCTATATATATATATATATATATATATCATCTATGAAGTTCAAGTATTTTTAATGATAAACTAATAGCTTATTTTATTTCTTAATTTCTCAATAAACTTATCAGGTGTGCAGATGATAAACCCTTGATACCAACGTTAAAATTTCGAAAGAAAAGACAGAGACGTTTGGAGTGGAGTTTATTCCGCTTGAAGTGAGCTTCAAAGAAACAGTGGAAAGCCTTTTTCCTTTTAGCCAAAAAAATGGAAACTGGAAAGCTTTGACGAAATAAATAAATTTATTCATTAATTCTAAATTGTGATCTATGGAGTCAAAAATTTTCTTTGTTAAATAATAAATATTGATCACCTTAATCATGTTTTTAATTAAGTTTGTTGTCTTTGGCTCTATAATTAAACTCAATCTCTATTGTAACAATACTGCATGTTTTAGAGGATATTATTGTCATATTGCATCAAATATGCATAAGAAATGAAGGCTCCAATTTCAAATTGGAGTTTTTATGAACAGTAGCTCGAATATGCATGAAAAACAACATTTAGGACGTTCTATCACTTTTTTGGATTGCCAATATAAAGTGATCCGATAACTAATCATAAGGCTTAAGGCTAGCAGTTACATTAGGGCTTTAATTACATCATTCTTTTATAATTGTTATTTAATGATTTGTATTACGTTATGAAATTATCAAATTGAAATATCATTATACCTCAATTGGCGATAGCTCTTTCTGTATATTATGCCATAAAATTAGAACTGTTCAATTTGTTTTTTTGTCGGAAAATGAATGAAAAAGTTAATTTGACCAAAGTAAACATTGGCTAAAACGTGGTCCTAGCTATAAGGTTGAGTTATACTGTTGAGAGAGAATGTTTATTTTAGTTTTTCTTATAAGTCACATCATTAAGATTTTCATATGAATTTGCAATTTTACTTTAATTAGACTCTTTTTTTTTTTTTTGGTGAAACTTTGTTGTAACTTTGTTCTCATAGGACATACTTCTATGGTAGTCCTATATTATAGGCGAGTGTGTTTTTTTTTTCCCCTATTTATAAGGCATGTCATTATATTTTTTTACATAAATATATAATTTTATCCTTAATTTATTATTGTGTACATTTTTATTTTTTTTAGAAAGTATGTAGCTAAATAGGGGTAATGATGATTGAGGCCTTTCTTGAAAGTAGATAATTAAATTGTATAACTCGGTTAAAAATATTAAATGTTATAATTAGGCGGAAAAATATTTTTGTTTTTTCAATGCAGTGTTAATTTAAATAGAACTCAATCTCTAAAATTTGTTATTGGAACTGCTTGTGTTTTTTTTTTTTTTTTTGGCTCAAAGAACTGCTTGTTGTTTACTTAAAAATTTGTATTCATTCTAACATTATTGTTGGTACGTTCACAACAAGAACTAAAATAATAACAATAATAATAACAACAAGCTGACTCCGTCGTCCGTGGTGCCCAATGGCGGACCTAGGGCCCCGCCCCCTAAAATTTTATATATATATATATATATATATAGTTATAGTTTTGACATCCTACAAAAAGAGCAAAATTGTTACTATTACCCTTGGTTTTTTTTTTTTTCCTTTTTGATACACAAAGTAGGAGGAGGGTAGGGTTCAATCACTGGATATGGGGAGAGGAGCCAAGCCCATACCACTCGCTTACTTAAGGCATTTGCTATTACCCTTCGTTTTCTTTCGTACGAAAAGAGCAAAGATGATTTTGCTCTTTTAAAATCTCAAAATATATAAACATGTGAGGCCCACGTGCATATTTAAAATCTCAAAATATATAAACATGTGGGGTCCACGTACATATTTATTTCCACTCCTCACATTCTTCCAAAACCACCGCCATCTTGTTCCACCCGCTGGTCTGCCATTTTTTTTTTTTTTTCAAGAGCTTGTGACAAATTTTAAGAATTAATAAAGTATTCAAAATCACTTCTTTTTATTAGATTTCCTATATGAAAGTTATTCTACCTGATTTTATCTTTTTAACAGGTTTTGAGTTTTGTTAAAAGATGGTTATGAGAATGTAAGATGATTAACAGTTATTTTGATTAGTTTACTTTTAGCACATATTTAATTTTAGATGAGTTTAATCATATAAAAATACGTAAAGTAAGAGTGAAGTAAATTGATCTTAATTTATATAATAGATTTCTTTCTTTCTTTATATATATATTTATGTTTACTATGTATGTATAGTATTTTAAGTACTTTTATTTATGATAAAATATATTTTATTTTCGCTCCACTTGTCATTAAAATTCTTGGGTCTGTCTGTGCATGGCATGGCACATTTTCTAAGGTATTTGATCGCCCCTTCTAGTTTTCTGTATGTTCCCTTCGTTAAGGTTAAAAAGTTATAGCTAATATTTAATTTATCATCTGGACATTATCTTTTTATTTGTTGGCGTTGATTCCGTTGTTAAAGAACATCAGAAGACTTTGATATATATTTTACATTTAAATGAATGCTGACATCATTAATGTTATAAAATTAAACTTTGGTGGGCTTTAATTCAATATTCTGAAATATTAAAATTTAAGTTCTTTAAATGAATGTTGACATCATTAATGTTATTTAATTTTAACAAAATTTTAATCATTCCTATATGAATTTTGATTTGATAAAATGGATTTAATGGCTGTCAAATGCAACAAGTGAAATAGATTATGACAATTTAATGGCTTTTTTTTCCTATTTGTCACTTTTTAAATAATTAATTACCATTTTCCCAATCGCTTTTTTTAAAATATTTCCCAATTTGCAACTATTTAGTCGACTAAACCAAGATTTAGTCGACTAAAAACGCGGCTATGATTTTTTTTTATGCCCCGCGATTTAGTCGACTAAACCAAGTGGGTTAGTCGACTAAATAGCGACAAGGGAGTTTTAAAACCTTTAATCGCGCATTTGGAACCTAATCCACCACAAAACCTCCCCAAACCTCTCCCCCTATGTTTTTTTCACCAAATCCTTCTTTGAATCCGTTAAGTGGGTAGCGAAGGAAACTTCATTCTAGCATCATTTGCGTCGATTTCGATATGTTCTCATCTCCATTTCGAATTTCCGTTATTCTTTCGTTTATGTCGCGAACCCTCATTTCCTAGAAGGTAGACAAATTAATTAAAAGTAAAAATGAGTTTTATATTTAAAATCAAAGTTCACCCAAGATCAGTGAGGATCGAGGACATGACTAAGAATCCTAACAGAAAAATCCCAAATATAAGATCTTAATAAAAAAAAAATAATTTTATGATTTCTTAAACACGAATATGAAGAAATATTTTCCAAAATTTATAATTAGGGATTTTCATATCTATTTTAAATCAATATCTTAACTAATCAATTTGATATTTTGAATGTAATCAATATAAATTATAAATTTTGAAAAATATTTCTTCATATTCAGGTTTAAGAAATCATAAAATTAAGTTTTTTTATTAAGATTTTATATTTGGGATTTTTCTCGTTAGGATTCTTAGTCATGTCCTCGATCCTCACCGATCTTGGGTGAACTTTGATTTTAAATATAAAACTCATTTTTACTTTTAATTAATTTGTCTACCTTCTAGGGAAATGAGGGTTCGCATAAACGAAAGAATAACGGCGGAAATTCGAAATGGAGATGAGAACATATCAAAATCGACGCAAATGATGCTAGAATGAAGTTTCCTTCGCTACCCACGAACGGATTCAGTAAGGATTTGGTGAAAAAGAACATAGGGAGAGAGGTTTGGGGAGGTTTTGTGGTGGACTAGGGTTCTAAATACCGCGATTAAGGTTTTAAAAAACTCCCACAATGTCGCTATTTAGTCGACTAACCCACTTGATTTAGTCGACTAAATCGCGGGGGCGATCAAAAAATCAGCGCCCGCGTTTTAGTCGACTAAATCTTGGTTTAGTCGACTAAATAGTGGCACATTGGGAAATATTTTGAAAACACGGCAAAATGATAATTAATTATTTAAAAAGTGGCAAATAGGGAAAAATGCCCAATTTAATTGGACTCCAATTGTAACTTATCCGTAACCTTATGGTTAATTATATATAGTGATCAATACAAGTAGAAAAGAGCCCATTAAATAAAACAACTTTATTATAGATAATCAATATTATTACATCCGGGAGGCTCGAATATTTCTGCAGCCATGATAGCCATGCGCGATACACACCACAAAGACGAAAAAGATAAAATACTGTGAAACATTGGTGATAAATTGAGAGAAAACATGCTTTTATTTTTAGGGTACCATAGTTGGCTAAAACTCAGGGGATACTTAGTAACCATGAGGTGGTGGTTAATAGCTTGGTGGTTTCTACACGGGTGGCTTGTAAGCTGGAGGCTTCTCAACAGGTGGCTTGTAAACCGGAGGGTTCTCAATAGGCGGCCTGTAAACATGTGGCTTCTCAACAAGTGGCTTGTAAACTGGAGGGTTCTCAATAGGCGGTCTGTAAATAGGTGGCTTCTCAAGGGGTGGCTTGTAAATTGGAGGGTTCTCAATAGGCGGTCTGTAAACAGGTGGCTTCTCAACGCGCGGCTTGTAAACTGGAGGGTTCTCAATAGGCGGTGCAAACGTGGCTTCTCAACGGGTGGCTTGTAAACCGGAGGGTTCTCAATAGGCGGCTTTTTTAAACGTGGCTTCTCAACGGGTGGCTTGTAAACTGGAGGGTTCTCGGTGGCGGCTTGTAAACGGGTGGCTTCTCAACGGTTGGCTTGTAAACCGTAGGGTTCTCAATAGGCGGCCTGTAAACAGGTGACTTCTCAACGGGTGGCTTGTAAACTGGAGGGTTTTCAATAGGCGGCCTGTAAACAGGTGGCTTCTCAACGCGTGGCTTGTAAACTGGAGGGTTTTCAATAGGCGGCTTCTCAACGGTTGGCTTGTAAACTGGAGGGTTCTCAATAAGCGGCCTATAAACAGTTGGCTTCACAACGGGTGGCTTGTAAACTGGAGGGTTCTCAATAGGCGGCCTGTAAACAGGTGGCTTCTCAACGGTTGGCTTGTAAACTGGAGGGTTCTCAATAGGCGGTCTGTAAACAAGTGGCTTCTCAACGGGTGCCTTGTAAACTGGAGGGTTCTCAATAGGCGGCCTGTAAACAGGTGGCTTCACAACGGGTGGCTTGTAAACTGGAGGGTTCTCAATAGGCGGCCTGTAAACTGGTGGCTTCTCAACGGTTGGCTTGTAAACTGGAGGGTTCTCAATAGGCGGCCTGTAAACAGGTGGCTTCTCAACGGTTCGCTTGTAAACTGGAGGGTTCTCAATAGGCGGCTTGTAAACAGGTGGCTTCTCAACGGTTGGCTTGTAAACTGGAGGGTTTTCAATAGGCGGCCTGTAAACAGGTGGCTTGTAAACTGGAGGGTTCTCAATAGGCGGCCTGTAAACAAGTGGCTTCACAACGGGTGGCTTGTAAATTGGAGGGTTCTCAATAGGAGGCCTGTAAACAGGTGGCTTCTCAACGGTTGGCTTGTAAACTGGAGGGTTCTCAATAGGCGGCCTGTAAACAGGTGGCTTCTCAACGATTGACTTGTAAACTGGAGGGTTCTCAATAGGCGGCTTGTAAACAGGTGGCTTCTCAACGGTTGGCTTGTAAACTGGAGGGTTCTCAATAGGAGGCCTGTAAACAGGTGGCTTGTAAATTGGAGGGTTCTCAATAGGTGGCTTGTAGAGCGGGGGCTTTTCAATTGGTGATGGCTGATAGTAATTTGCGAAGCTAGAAGTGGTGAGAAACACCACTCCTATGAGAAACACTAACAAGTGTTTAGAGGACATTGCGGTGCTGAATTTGTGTTGATGATGCATATGAGAGAACATAGGCTCCAATTTATAGTAACCGAGTGAGGGGAGTCGTTAGAGTATTTTAATATAAACGTAAGATTAATTAATAAAATAATAATAAACAAAGTCGCGATCGGTAGGTGTGAGAACTTGATGAATATCGCCATGCATTTATGTGGAAAATTGGAAATCCTAGTTTTTTCTTCAAGTCTTTCTGTTATAATTAATTTAGCGAGTAGATAGATATACATCAAATTATTGAGAGAGATAGAGAGAGATTATGAGCTTGTTTATTTTTTTTTTTTAAAATAGTTTTATTTTAAAATAAAAAATAAAACTTGAATTTTCAATGAGTTGTTTTTTCAAAACAACAAATAAAAACAGTTTTAAATTGTTTCCTCGTTTTTTTTTCTATTTCTTATTTTTTTTTTTTAGGCTACCACCTATTTACCTATTTACTATTGGCGCCACACACCTAGCACCTACCTCTGCCACATCACCATCATTGATGGTTGCCGCCATGGCACTTCAAGAACATATGTTTTTTTTTTTTTTTTTTTTTGAAACAACAATCTAAACAATTTTTTTTAAAACGTTTTTTAAAAAACACTTTTATAAAACTGTGTTTTGAAAATAAAAAACACAAGAAGCAGAAACAAACACTATATTTTTGTTTTGGTTTATGATTGCATGTGATTGGGGTAATACAATGCTTACCAGCTAGCTGGGATTTTTTTCAGTGAAAATGTGTTTGATATCTTATTTTTTGGATTAAAATGAACTTGAATCCTAGCCCATATTAAATAAATATATTAAAAAATATTGTAAATAATAGTTGAACAGCATCATCGATCCGCTTCATATATCCGACACTATTTTAGGTTATATCTAACATTGTTTTGCCAGCTGGGATGATTTTGTTTAAAGTGTGATTGAGATGTTCAAAATTTTTATTGATCAATGATAATGATTAATTGAATAGACTCACTCTGGCTCGTTTTGGATTTAACTTTTGGAGAATAGCTTTTGGAATTTATGAAGTAATAAAAATGACTTTTAGAAAATAGTTTTTGGATAAAAATGATAGTATTTAGATATTGTTATCAGAATAGCTTTTTCAAGGTCAAATTTACCAAAAGGATATTAGCTTTCGGTATAATTACATATAACGGATAAGGTTGTATTTTGAATATTATAAATACTATATTTCATAATAAATACCAAAAATTACATAAATTTGTGTAACAAATTAAAATACTTAAGAATGTTGTGGCACCTAAAAAATACTTCATGATCTTAAAAATTTATTTTAGGATATTAAAAAAATATTTAAAGGTAATGACTGATCGTTGACCAATTATTAAAAAGATATTTAAGGATACTGAAAAATATTTCTTTATATTAATTTTTTTAGGATATTAAAAAAATATTTCAAGCTAATGATTGATCTTGAAAAAAATATTCCAAGATCTTGAATGGTACTAAAAAGATACTTAATATTGACCAATACTGAAAAATATTTCTCAAAAATTTATTTTACGATCTTAAAAAAAAAAGGTACTGACTAATGTTGAAAATTTTTCTTAGGGTACTAAAAAGATATTTAAGGATATTGAAAAATACTTCATGATCTTAAAAAATATTTTTAGGATTTTGAAAAAATATTTCAGGGTAATGATTAATCTTGAAAAAATGTTTCAGAGTACTGAAGGGTACTAAAAAAATACTTAATGATACTTGATTGGTACTGACAAATACTAATGATAGCAGAGGAGAGAGAAAATTCTTAAAAAAATAGTTTTTTTTCCCTCCAAAACTTATGTTTTTCTGCACAAAAATGGGTGTTTAAGGAAAATTTATGGCAAAATCTAGGTTTTGATGTAGAATACTTCGGCAAAAAATATGATCCTATTTATAAGATAGATAGAAAGAAAATGATTTTTTTTTTTTTTAGATTTATTAATCACATTATTAAATTTTTTATATAAATATACAAGTTTGCTCTTTATTTATTATTGTGTAGACTTTGTAATTTTGGAGTGGAGTACATGTTAAATCCGGATAAAGTTGAAAGTTATTAAATTTTAAGATATGATTAATGAGATTTGAGGAGTAAGCCTCATAACTTATTATTAGTTCACTGAGGTAAGCACTACCTTATTGTACTCTGTCAACAATTAGCTAAAATTTTTGGATATGTTGTTGATCAAAAGATTCTGCTCAAACTATTCATTTAGCATTCTCTTCTACATCCTCTGCACCATTTAATAAAAGGACTCCATAGTACATGATCTGACCTCCTTACTGTTGCGTCTAATGACGTTTTGTGTGTCTGAATTACTTTAAATGATTTCCAATCTTTTCCCTTTAGTAGAAGCAACTCTAACTCTTTTTCTTACTTATGTTTATTATACTTTTTTTCCTTCTGTATGATCACACATCCATATCATCATCATCTAATTAGCTAACCCACTTTTTGTATTATTACCCCCTCTGATGAAAACCATCTTTAATTTAATATATGCAATCAATATACATCGCTTGGGAGAAAATTTATAAAATTGGGGATAAAATAGATTGATGTCTTATATTTAGAATCAAAACAAATCCCTAAAATAACTTCTATAGTTTTATGACCCGATGGAATATTATTAATTTTTTATGAGATTTTTTTTTCTCTGAGATCTGAGTGGCATGAGTATGAACCTAGATGTTCTTTCTCTCTAAAACAAAGGGTTTATGTCTATCTTTCCTTTTGTTTATTGTATACGAAATAACTTCAAACAAAGAATGGACACAAAGAAGGAAGCTTAAACATATTTTGTCTACTCTACATTATTCAACACAAATGTTTATTTTTGGGTGAATTAGATTAATATTTAATTTGATCACTCACCTGTGTAAAGTTGAAAGCAAAACCTCTGAATATTGTTTCTTTCATTTTCCTCTCAGAATCTCATCTCCATTCTTAAATAAAAAATATTGAATGGTTTATATTTAATATTTTATACAATTATAACTTATTCGTTTACTTTTGATAAACTACATATGTGAACTGATAAAATCAAATGTTAACCCTTTAAATCTTTTTTATAGAAGATTATAAAAATATATTACAAAATATTTAATGTGAATCCTTCATTTTTCTAATCTTAGGGTGAAGAGGGGATTTTGAGAGGAAAATGAGATAGTGACTAACTCCGAGAGGGTGCGGATCCATGTAAATCTTGCTAATTTCTATATATGTCTATGAAGTCCAAGTATTTTTTTTACCAAAAAAAAAAAAAAAGCTCAAATATTTTTAATGATAAACTAATTGCTTGTTTTCTCAATAAACTTATCGATCAGGTGTGCAGATGATAAACCCTTGATACCAAAGTTAAAATTTCAATAGAAAAGACGAATTGAGTTTATTCCGCTTGAAGTGAGACTCAAAGAAACAGTGGAAAGCCTTTTTCCTTTTAGGCAAAACAGTGGAAACTGGAAAGCTTTGAAGAAATAAATAAATTTCTTCATTAATTCTAAATGGTGATATCTGGAGTCAAAAAAAATTGTTTGTTAATTAATAAATATTGATAAACTTAATCATGTTTTTAATTAAGTTTGTTGTCTTTGGCTCTATAAACTCAATCTCTATTGTAATAATCCTGCATGTTTTAGAGGACATTATTGTCATATTGCACCAAATATGCATGAGAAATGAAGGCTTCAATTTCAAATTAGAGTTTTTATCAACAGTCGCTCGAATATGCATGAAAAACAATATTTAAGACGTTCTATCGCTTTTTTAGATTGCCAATATAAAGTGATACTGATAACTAATCTTAAGGCTCAAGGCTAGCAGTTGCATTAGGGCTTTAAATAATTCATTCTTATATAATTCTTATTTAATGATTTGTATTACGTTATGAAATTATCAAATTGAAATATCATTATACCTCAATTGGAGATAGCTTTTTCTGTATATTATTCCATAAAATTACAAAACTTCAATTTGTTTTTTGTTGGAAAATTACTGGAAAAGTTAATTTGACCATAGTAAACATTGGTTAAAACGTGGTCTTAGCTATAAGGTTGAGTGATAAGGTTGAGAGAGAATGTTTATCTAATTAGACTTTTTTTTTTTTTTTTTGTGAAACATTGTTGTAACTTTTTTCTCATAGGACATACTTCTTTGGTAGTCAAATATTATAGGGCAGAGAGAGTGTGTATTTTGTTTTTCCTATTTATAAGGCATGTCATTTTATTTTTTACATAAATTTATAATTTTACCCTTAATTTATTATTTTGTACATTGTTAGTTTTTTTAGTTTTTAAGAAAGTGTGTAGTTAAATAGGGGTAATGAGGTCTAAGGCCTTTCTTAAAATTAGATAATTAAATTATATAATTAAGCGGAAAAATATTGTTTTTTTGTTTGTTTGTTTTTTGCAATGCAGTGTTTATTTAATTATAACTCAGTCTCTAAAATTTGTTATTGGAAGTTTGGAACTGCTTGTCGTTTACTTAAAAATTTGAATTCATTCCAGCATTATTGTTGGTACGTTCACAACAAGAACTAAAAAAAAAAAGATATATAGATTAAAAAAAAATTGAATTCATTCCAGCATTATTGACTATTCATTCAGAATTGTGTAAATCAAAATGCTTAATCTTAAAACCAATCAAATTCAAGTTATCCAGAACCATTTATTTCTCAATTGTAGATTAATAAACAAAATGATCGAGGTTGACATAAAATAATAAGATTTAGAAGCAACAACAAAAAAATTACTAAAGTTAGTAGTGTATGTAAATATTCCTTATTCCTTATGAAGATGATGACGTTAACTTCTAAAAAGCATTAGAATAATAAAATACAGAATTAAAGACTGCAATAAAATATAGGCAAAAGATAAGGATGAAGAAGCAAGTGTGGTGAGTAATTCCTTAGGCGACAAAGTCACGGAAGCGAAATATAAAAATAATAGATGGAAAATAAAAATAAATAAATAAAAGTGGGATTGTTTTTCTACTGCTAAAAAAGCAGTGAAAAAGAATGGCCAAAAAGCACAAGCATTCTGCAAACGTATATTCGGTAAGAGCAACCTTTTTTGTCTTACGATGAATGCGAATATATGTCATACGCAAATATAAACTGCAATTTTTAGCATTATATATATACATATACATATATCCACACACACACATATATAATTTGACTCCGTTGTTCGTGCCGCCATAGCATATTTGCTATGGTATTTGGTCTCCCCTTTGAGTTTTCTGTATGTTTGCTATGGTATTTGGTCGCCCCTTTGAGTTTTTAGCATTATATATATACATATACATATATCCACACACACACATATAATTTGACTCCGTTGTTGCCGCCATAGCATATTTGCTATGGTATTTAGTCGCCCCTTTGAGTTTTCTGTATGTTTTCTTCGTTAACGTTAAAAAGATATACTACCTCCGGTCTTAATTATAAGACCTAGTTGGCTTTTTTTTAGAGAGATTAAAGAAGCTAAATAAGTTACTTAATCATTTCATATATTGTGTATCCTCAAATTATATATTAGCTTATTAATCAAACTAATTAGTTTGAAAGAAAAAATACAAATACAAATACTTTAAAGTAATTTAAAGTAATTTAGTTAGCTTCCTTAATCTCTCTAAAAAAGTCAACTAGATCTTATAATTAGAACCCGATAGAGTAGCTAATATTTAATTTATCATGTGGACATTATCTTTTTATTTGTTGGGGTTGATTCTGTTGCTAACGAACATCTGAAGACTTTGATATATATTTTACATCATTAATGTTATAAAATTAAACTTTGGTTGGCTTTAATTCAATATTCTGAAATATTTAAAACTTAAATAAATGTACTTAAATTTTATTAATTTCAATAAAATTATAATCATTCCTATAATTTTGATTTGATAAAATGGATTTAATGGCTGTCAAATGCAACAAGTGAAACAGATTAGGACAATTTAATTTGACTCCAATTGTAACTTATGCGTAACCTTATATGTTTATTTATATATAGTGATCAATACAAGTAGAAAGGAGTCCATTAAATAAAACAAATTTATTGTAGATAATAAATAGGCTAAAGTATACTAAAATTCTAACACCGTTAATGTTGCTAACGGAAAACGATGACGTAGCAAACTCAAGTGATGATTAATAGCATTTAATTACACAAATTTTATATATTCTTGAATTTACTCATATTTTAAATTTAAGTTTAATAGCATTTAATTACACAAATCACTTTAGTTTACACCATTATCACTTGGTTTGCATTTTCCATTAGCAAAATTAACGGTGTTAGAATTATAAGACTAAAAGTATACTTTATAAAGTTAAGGGACTAAAAGTATACCTTATGTAAATTTAAAGGACTAAACGTATACTTTAGCCTAATAAATATGATTAGATCTGGGAGGCTTCAATTTTTCCGTAGCCATCGATACACACCACAAAGGCAAAGGTAAAGCGAACGAGATAAAATACTAAGCAACAATTGGTAACAAATTGAGAGAAAACGTGCTTTTATTTTTAGGGTTCCCTAATTGGCTAAAACTCATGGGATACTCAGTAACCATGAGGTGGTGGTTGATAGCTTGGTGGTTTCTATACAGGATCGCTTGTAAGTAAGAGGCTTTTCAATAGGCGGCTTGTAAATTTGTGGCTTCTCAACAGGAGGCTTGTAAATAGGGGGTTTATCTACAGGAGGCTTCTCAACTGGTGGCTTTTAAACAAAGGATTTCTCAACCAGCGGCTTGTAAATTAGTGACTTCTGTACGGGCGATATGTAAACTGGGGGCTTCTCAATGGAAAATTATATATGTATATATATACATATAGCTTGTAAACCCGGGGCTTCTGTAAATTGGTTGCTTGCAACCGTTTTTTTTTTTTTTTTTTTTGGGGGGGGGGGGGGGGGGGGGTGATTGTCAACCGGTGTCTTGTAAATTGGGGGCTTATCAACTGGTAGATTCTCTACGGGTGGTTTGTAAACAAGGGCTTCTCAATGGGTCGCTTGTAATCATGTGGCTTCTCTGTGGGTGCTTTGTAAGTCTTTATATAAGTATTTTTTCAGCTAGCAGGCATGTCATAGTCCTGATAAGCCTATAATACTCAGTTCACCTAAATTTTTCTTGACAAAAATAAAAACATCATCCCAGCCACACTGATGCGGACTAACAATGTTAGAGCATGATTACATGGAAGTGATGGGTCAAAAATGATGTGGCAAATAATACTTATTAATAATTATTTTCTTATAAATCCACTTAGAGGGTATTAATGATTATTTTATAATTTTATTCTTATTTAATTTTTATTGGAAAGAGAAAAAATGAGAAAATGATTTGTAAATATAAAGCAAGAGAGATAGAATTTTAAAACGGTAAACTCATAAAATTTTATATATTTTTTTTTTTCAGGGGATCACGACTGATTGCACAAATTAAGAGGTTTCAATCCAATGGTAGTCATGATGAAAAATGATCTTTTTAGGAAAACAAACATATATTTGTTACAAATTACTAACATAACTAGTTATAAAAAAATAACTAGCATAACTAATTTCTTGAATCTATCCAATTTTGTCAATTAACTCTTATATTAAGGACCAAATGTAATATTACCTTCTGTCTCTAATATAGGATTAAAAAAATAATCTGCGGATATTAAAATAATTAGTGATGAAGAATACCTTTAAGTGATAATATTAAAATATAAATGCAATAACAATTATTGATAAAAGAATTACTAAAAGAAATTATATGATTTGAAGTAAAATTTAATAAACAAGTTGTTGGTTGAGGATAGTAGTTAAAATATTGATTTATCACTGCGATTTTACGTTTTTACGATTTTTTTTATTAAAACGATTTTACTAATTTTCCAAACGCTTTTACTTTTTACGATTTTTTTACGTTTTACAATTTTTTATCTCTCTTCCGATCTTACGTAAAATCTTGATTTTAACAACTTGAGGTGGAAGAGGAGAATACAAATTTGAATATTAGGAAGTGCACTTATTAGAAGAGGTGAGAATCGTTTATCTTCTAACGCTCGAGGGGAAACCTTTGCTATAATTAAAAAAAATTAATATATATATATATATATATATCAAAATTTATAATATACTATTTGTGTGTATTCTAAAAAAATAATTTCTACGAACCCAAAAAATATGGCTAGTTAACCTTGTAATTTTCAGGACGTTTGATTGCTTGATTCCGTTGCGGATATGGGTATGCCGCGAATTGAACAATTCTGGGCTTTGTAATTGTTCTTCTAAAATTAAATGGGCCCCTCCTGTAGGCCCAGACATAATGAGCTTGTTTTATTTTGTTTTGTTTTTTTAAAACAACTAAAAAAAACTTATTCACAAAATTGTTTTCAATAAGTTGTTTTTATTTAAAAAAAATTACTTTTAGAAACTAAAAATGGAAAACAGTTCTTAAATTTTTTTTTTGACCCACCCCTAATCCACTACTTTTTTTTTTTTTTTTTTTTTTTTTTTTTTTTTTTTTTTTTTTTGGTGAACTTCATCTAGCTACTATTGATACTGCACTATTAGTGATGACTACCGCCACGTCATCACCGGTGACGGCCGCCACAATGTCACTTTAAAAACAACTAAAAAAAAAAAAATTCTCAACTTGTTTCTTAAAACAATTTTCATAGAACAATTCTAGAACATAAAAATAGAAAACATAATAAAAAAGAAGTCATATTACTCAATCTTGTCTTTTGTTTCTTTCCCCAAACTCAATAATCTTGTCTTTTTTGTTGTTGGATGGTTTCAACCTCTATCTAGTATTTCTTCTAAATCTTATTACTAGGTACTCAAGCAACTGACTATTTTAGCTTCAGAGTCCATGATTGCCTCTCCCAACATAGATGTTTTCTCAAGAATTCAAATTCGAGACCTAAAAGGATTTAGTGGGGCCTTATACCGGCCACTAGATCAACTCTGTGTTGGTTCAATCTTGTCTTTTACTACTAGCCTCAACAACATAAAAATAATTAACAAATTGTTGGTTGATATGGTAAGCAGTCTCATCCTCGCAAGGAGGTGAAACAAGTTTGAATCTTGATAAACACATTTGTTGTAAGGGCTTCAACCTTAATGCCACTGGCCAATAGAGATTAGTCTCAAGTCCAAAGTGACTTGGAGACACTCTAAGCCCTTTGATTCAACCCCATTGCATGCTTGTAATGGTAATCATGATTAAAGAAGAGTGTTTGGTTGCTCTAAAGCATGGTAGTAAGGTTTACAATGATAATGATGATAACCAAAAAATTGGAAATCATCATTCATACCTCCTCCTATAAATACTCATTACCACCTCATTGCATAGTTCAAAAAGTCCAGTTTACTATTTAGCCTCATTTATCTTGGTTTTATTTGTCTTATTTCACTTGCCATGCCATGCCACAATTGTTGCCGCCATTACCTCCTCCTCTACCCCTGTCGTCGTCGCTATAGCAACTGCTGCCATCCCATTAGCTTATCCTCTACAATTATCATTGTTACCACCTGCCATAGTCACCACTACCTTCTCCTCCTCCATCGTTGCTGCTGCTATCACTATGATAGCCTCCACTAGCACCACTTCCTCTTTCTCTACCGTTGTTGTTGTCACTAACTGCTATTGCGACAATTAGCTCCTCCTCCTCCACCCTGCTGCCGCCACAATGACAATTGCATCACTGTCATAACCTCATCCTACATCGTCATTGTCACCACCTACCACCGCCACTGCCATCAGACAATCCTCAGTGAGGTAGCATGACAGTTATGTTTAGCAAACAAGGCCTCATGGTTTTGTTTTCTGCTGGGCTTTATTAGGCCCATCAAAACGCGTCCACAAGGGAAAGGTCTTCGCATTCTTATAAGGTATGCTTTGTTTGCCTTTCTAGTCAACATGGGACTTCACAATTCATCCCTTTGGGGCCCAACATCCTCAATGGCACAATGACTCGAGCCCTGACTTTGAGACCATTTGCAACAGCCCAAGCCCTCGCTTGTGGATATTGTCCACTTTGGCACACAAGGCCTCTTTGTTTTTGGCTGAGCTTCGTTTGGCCCATCAAAATGCATCCACAAGGGAAAGGTCTCCCCACCCTTATAAGGTATGCTTTGTTTGGCACATAATTCTTTTTTATGATTTATGAAAATAAAGCGTTCTTAGTTCGGTTCAGTAGAACGAAGGTCTCGAAAAATCAATGTCGTAGGTTCAAATCCAAAATAAAGAGCCTTGAATACTAGAAGAAAAGCACCTATACCTAACAAGATTAAGTGAATACTCAAAATTGTAGTGATTTTATTTCTATCTTTCCATACATAACCGAAGAATGGAAAAGATATATTAATTGTTATATATATATATATATATATATATGCAAAACCCTAACAAATTAAATGAGATTAGATACTTACTTTGTGGTGTAGAGGACAACCTTTCATCCAAGAAACTCCTCCTGCAATTGACCAATGTCAATCCTGAGCTGAGCACAATGATGGAAGAATAAAGAGTCCACGAACACCCGAAAAGGGTGGTATATAGCCATAGTCGTCCAAATATTTATCAAGAAAATCAAAGAGAGAGGTCATAAGAAGACAAATGCATGGAAGGAGTGGAGGTAGAGCAAGGAGAAAGTTCAAATTGAGAGAAATATCCATTCCTCTTGATGCATACACATCTTATTTTGAAGCTGAGTTCGTCACTCTGCTCAGCATGCATCAGGGAAAACAAAGAAAAAGAAAATTAAACCTAAACCCCAAGAAAAACCGTAACAAAATGAGGCAAGATTATATACTTACTTTGTGGTTTAGACGGGGATCTTTCTTCCAAGAAACTCCTCAAGCGATTGACCTATGTGAATCCCGAAGAACGGAATGTCCACGAACAACCAGAAGGGTTGTACATAGCCATAGCCGTCCGAAGAATGAAGTAGGTGCTCCGTGGGCAGTTAGTTGGAAGGAATGGGGTGACTCATCAGAAAGTCTTGTTGGCGAAGAAGAATGGAACTGAGAACTGCTAGGATGGACTCATTTAATAAGTGCCTGTCTAGTTAAGCATTAGGAACTCAAAAAAGCCGTATTGAGCTCCAAAAATAGATTACTAAATATTTAATTTGAATCCTTCATTTTTATTTATTTTTTAATCTTAGGGTGAGGAGACGATTTTGAGAGGAAAATGAGATAGAGACTAACTTTGAGAGGATCCGGACCATGTAAATCTAGCTCATTGCTATATGTAACATCCCATTTTCAAAAGCAGTATATATATATTTTTTTTCATCAGAGTAGAGCATCGGAGCGATTGAGTAACTGATATTTATATTCAAAATGCCGTAAGTCTGGCTGATAATAGTAGCGGTACATTATACCGAGTGTTTTCAAAGTAAATAACAAAAGAAAGTCTTCGGTGAGTCCCTATGCGTGCCGCTTGCCTTTCTCCTCGATCCTCGGTCCTCCCGACCACGACGCTATGTTAAGAGCGAGGTTCAATGCCCATTGAACCTCGGGTAGCGATTAACCTCATGCTTATGTGTGACAAAATATGTATGACGAGATATTCATATCATTACAGCATTAACCAATACATAGCACACAGCAGATGTAAGGTTACAACAATACATAAGCACACAGCAGATGTAATGTCAATCACAACAACAGTACATAGCAAACAGCACATGTAAGGTTACAATAATACATAAGCACATAGCAGATATAATGTCAATCACAACAACGAGTACATAGCACACAAAGACATGCACGATCAACCATGTTTGCACTAACCGATGCCACGACAAACTCCTCGTGTCCTCGTTGCTAGGAAAACTCAACGGCATTACCAAGATCAGAACTTTGTATAAATAAAGTTTGGATGTATAAACGGTGAACTAAGGCACGATCTTAGACACGGTGCATGACCCAAGACAAAGTCTTGTCCATGACTCTATGAAATAGTCTATCACATATAAGCATACAATAAGCATCGAGTTAGTGTTACGATAAAGACGCGAACGTACCTTCGTTGACGGAAAACGATACTTTTTGAAAGCGATCGACGACAAATGGTGCAACGAATGTACGTGATTACAGATATCCTATAAGGATAATATCATATTATCAAGGCCCAACACCATAATAGGCATTTTAGGTGCAAATTACCATTTTGCCCCTAACTCTCCTAATTGACGGAATTTCACGAAACTTCGTTACTTTAACTCTAATCTTCCAAAATTTTGACATATCTCCATCTCCAATATATTTTTGAAATAAATATCATATTTATCCCTAAAACATGATATCTAAACTAACTTGGAAGATTAAAGATTAATCTAGCATTTCTACTATAACTACCGAAGGAACTACCGAAGCTTAAGACTAGGGACCGAAGAACTTACCCAAAGACTTCGCTACTCCTTTTCCGAGCTCCTCCTTGCTCTCACTTCTCTCTAACCTCTCTCTAGGATTCCTTTGTGAATTGGTGAGTTTGAAGAGAAATGTGAAAGGCTATTTATAGCAAAAGCCAAAGGATCTTATCCCTTGGATCAACCTTTGCATCAAGGGCTAGGATGATGAAGATGTGGCCTTATGAACGTCACTCATTTTCCTCTTCTCTCCACCAAAAAAATGTCCCCTTACTTTATGCATTTACCCGATAAAATCCCCTGATCGGTGTTCTAATCACGTAATCTTAGAAAATCTCAAAAATCCGGGAACACAGTCTTGAAGTTCTATTCTTCCTCTTTGGAAATATTTGAGTTAACTAAATTTTTTATCTCATTAAGGGTATTCCGTTGTCTGTTGAACATTTTTAGACAGACGCTGTCGGTTACAGAAATTACTTCGGGTAATGCTAATTTCGGGACAAAAATCTACTGATTCATATATGTCCAGTTGTTTTCTACTTAGTTCAAGGATTTCAAGTTATAATTTATTTTCCATTGGTTTTCACTTTTCTTATCTGCCCTTTGTTTACAAAATATCTTTTCATCGATTCCTTATTCGCCCATACGATTACTTTAAATGACCACGCTAACACCAACTTCGGACAAAAATTTACTTGTTTGTAATATGTCCTGACCTAAGAAACTTAGTTCATGGTTTTCTAGATAGGATTTAATTTCTATCGGTTCTCATTTATCCAACCTGGTTCTTCCACAAATATCTTAATTATATTATTATTTAATTAACAAAATATCATGATATTATTTTTGAAAAACCCACAACCCTTTTCACGCTCAAATTTTGGTTTTCTCTTCCCTTTATTATTATTATTTTTCTTTAATTTATCTAAATTAGCTAGAAGCTTAATTAGAGCCTTAATCCCATGATTAGTAATCTTTTAAGATTTAGGGTTTTCATATTCTTAATCTCACCAATTTTTCTTAATCTTTTCTAATTGATTAGCAAGCACACTTTATGCTAATATTAGCCATAAACACTTAATTAAAGGATTTTCCATAATCTACCTTAAATATTCTCTTGTTCGGCTTAAACAATTAGCCATTAATTACTTAACTAATCACTTTCTAATTGTTGATAATTTTCTTAATTAGGATTAATCATTTTCTCACAACTATTTCATTGACATTGGTATTTTATGTCCCACATATCATATTAAAAATCATGGGGCAACTTATGCTCCCCAAAATTATATTTAATTTTGCCTCATTATTTTTCAAGGGAAATAATCCCAAAAATTCCTAAAATTAGAGACAACATACTTTCTAATTTTCAATAAATATTTTATTGCCTCTTGGGATTTACCATAATATTTTCAGGGCATTTCATGGCCCATAATTGCATTAGGGATTTTGACACTTTAATCCCTCTAATTTCATTAGAAATTTCTCTAGACAATAGAATAAATATCCTACAAGGTTTTAAAACCACATATTCACCTATTTCCAAATAGGTATTATTTGCTAAAATATAGTATTCCAGATATATAATTATCCGGGTATTACACTATATATATCTATCAAGTTCAAGTATTTTTAATGATAAACTAATTTATCATTTTATTTCTTAATTTCTCAACAAACTCATCAGGCAGACGATGAACCCTTGATACCAAAATTAAAATTTCAAAACAATAGACAAAGGCGTTTGGAATTGAGTCTATTCCACTTGAAGTGAACCTCAAAGAAACAGTGGAAAGCCTTTTTCCTTTTAGCCGAAACAGTAGAAACTGGAAAGCTTTGAAGAAATGAATAAATTTGCTAATTAATTATTAATTGTGATCTCTGGGATCAAAAGTTTTCTTTGTTAATTAAGAAATATTGATCACCTTAATCATGTTTTTAATTAAGTTTGTTGTCTTTGGCTCTACAAACTCAATCTCTTTTTTTTGTTGCCCATCCGGTATCTAGAGCTTCGCCCTGACTAATCCAAATCCGACCCGGGTTGCGTACCTGGCTTTGGTGAGTGAGTCTCCCAGTGGGGTTTTTCTACATTCACAAGGCTCGAACGCAAGACCTTGCTTAAACGACACAAGCCTCTTTCCACAAACTTAATCTCTATTGTAGTAATCATGCATGTTTTAGAGGATATTATTGTCATATTGCAACAAATCTGCATAAGAAATGAAGGCTCCAATTTCAAATTAGAGTTTTATCAACAGTAGCTCCAATATGCATGAAACACAATATTTAAGACTTTCTTCACTTTTTTGGATTGCCAATATAAAGTGATCTGATAACCAATCTTGTTGTCAAAAATAAAAAAATAGAAAAAAAGTGATACTATAACTAATCTTAAGGCTTAAGGTTAGCAGTTGCATTAAGGCTTTAATTACTTCATTCTTATATAGGAGTAATTATTATTTAATGGTTTGCATTACGTTATCAAATTATCAAGTTGAAATGTCATCATTCCTCAATTGGAGATAGATTTTTTTTTTAAAAAAAAAAATATATATTATTCCATAAAATTAAAACTCTTCAATTTGACTTTTTGTTGGAAAATTACTGAAATAGTTAATTTGACCAAAGTAAACATTGGCTAAAACGTGGTCCTAGCTATAAGGTTGAGAGAGAATGTTTATTTTATAAGCCACATCATTGAAATTTTTATATAAATTTACAATTTTACCTTTAATTTATTATTGTAAATTTTGTTTTTTTGTTTTTGGTTAAATATTGTTGTAACTTTTTTCTCATAGGACATACTTCTCTGGTAGTCCTATATTATAAGGCAGAGAGGGCGTGTAACTTTTTCTTGTTTATAAGGCACATCATTAACATTTTTACATAAATATATAATTTTTTTGATACAGGGAAAGAAAAAACCTGAAAAATAAAATAGATGATTAAGGACCCCAACCACACCTAAAGTGCTCCACTATCATCAAGTCAACTAGGAGAAACTGGTAGAGTCCAGGAGGAGGATCAGATAAATGAACTCCATTAGGAAGCTCCACATGAGACAATGCAAAGTTAGGCAACTAGTTTGTACACTAATTTCCTTCCCTTAGAATGTGCTAGAACCATATATATCCCATTGGCATTGAGTAATTGCTCGTATCCGACTCACCAGATGAGACTCACGAGCTGCAATACATTCTTTCGAAATTAATGTAATGACTTTTTGACAATCACTTTCAGCCACACCATGTCTCCAACTTGCCTCCCATGCCATCTCCAAACCTCTCAAAACTCCCCACAACTTCGTTGCCAATGCAGAACAATTGCCTAAACTTTCAGCAAACCCACCAAGCCATGCATAGAAAAATCTCAAAGTAAAACCCCACATACTGCCACCTACAAAGGCCCTTTTGATGCCCCATCAGAGTTCAGCTTCACGAAAGGTGATTCAGATGAGACCAATTGACATTACTAAGAGACTGCTGAGAGCTTGTAACCCCAACCCTGACCAATGCCCTCCTAATATCCTCTAAAATCTAAAGAATGGATTGTGGGCTGTATCTATGGCCATTGTCCTCAGGGCTATGGATGGACATAGATCTAAAATCTCACCAACATTCCAAGATCGAATCCAAGTCTTCAAAGGAAGTCTATTATGGAATAACTTCCAGCCAAAGATCTGTTCTCTATGCGGCCCCTCCTACTTCCATAACTTAGCCCACATGTTGCCATTAACAACAGACTATTGAAAGTTAGATTCAGCTAAGAACATATAGCAACTCTTGATACTACCACTAGTTGAATTACCAACCAGCCAATAGGGTCGATCTGGTCCATCGTCAACGGAGGGGGCAAGTAAACCCCTAATTAAAGCAATCACATTTTGAGACCAGCCATCCTATCTAATAAACCTAGTAATCATGCAGTCTTGTAATTCCTCCAGAATAGGACTCAAAGCATAATCTTGAAGGCAAAGAGAAGGGGAAACCCATTTATCTTTCCAAAAAGAGATAGAAGCCCCATTACCAATTTCCTACACCACCTCATCCTTCATATTATTAAAAATATTACATAAAGCATTCCAGAAGTTCGAACAACCAACTTTAAGATAAATACATCTCCTAGCTGAACCTTGTATTTACCCTGTAAAAAATGAACTCATAGGGCATTCCACTCATTTTGGGACCTCTAGCCAAACTTCATAAGGAAGCATCATTCATAATCCAAGTTGACTTCAAACCACACCTTCCCATAGATTTAGGTCTGGTCAACACATTCCATCTTATAGCATGATCACCTCGCCGAAGATGAGAATCATCCCAAATGAAATTCCTCTAGATTACTGCATGTGGAATTATGTGATAGTAGCTAAAGTAGACTTATCAAGGGTTATTCTTCCTACATGTGAAAGGCACTACTGTTGCCAACCACCAAATTTTTTCCATAATTTGTCCATAACGTGCTGGTAGCACTATTTATTTTCCCTTCCATGAACTATAAAAGTCCTCAAGTATCTTCCTACACTCTTGACTCTCTTAAACCTACTCTTTTCCACCAAGGAAGTAGCCAAGTTATTAGCGTATGCTTGGAGAAATAAATTACAGTTTTCTCAATGCCTAACTTTAAACCTGAAATTTGCTCAAATAAGGAAAGGCACTTCATAACAACCTCCAACTGATCTGGCCTTGCCTCTGAAAATAACAAAAGGTCATTAGTAAAAATCATATGGGAAATAGGGGGCCCTCCCTGCCCACCTTAATAGGCACCCAAGGACCACCATTAATAACCGTGGAAATTATGAGAGAGTTTTTCCATAGCTAGTGTAAATAAATACGGTGATAATAGATTACCTAGCCGGACGCCCCTAGAATATAGAATTTTAAAAGTGGAAGTGGAAACAGATTGTATAATCAAGTCCACTAAAGGGCACGGTAACCCAACCTCTCCAAGAACATTAAGTAAGAAATTCCAATTCACACCATCATACGCCTTTTCCAAATCAACTTTAATTGCCATAAATTGTCTCCTTCGCATTTTGTGCATTGAGTGGATCAATTCTTGAGCAATAACATTGTTCTCATGGATTTGCATATGAGGGACAAAACTAGTCTGGAAAGGCGAAATAACAACCTCCATTATCGTTTGCAACCGCCCCACAATCAACTTAGTAATCAATTTGTGCAAAACTAAACATAGAGATATGGGACGGAATTGGGACATAGATGATGGTACCTAAATTTTAGGAATTAAAGAAATCAAAGTAGCATTCAAGGGACATAGATGATGGTACCTAAATTTTAGGAATTAAAGAAATCAAAGTAGCATTCAAGAAATGAATATGTGAGGGATTATGCCAAATATCAACAATCAACCTCATAAAAAAAAAAAAACCGGTTTTGGGTGGCCATGGAAGAAGAGCATATCAACAAATCAACATTCAAATTCCGTGACCAAGTACACAAGCACGCATTAAGTAGATGAAAACAAATCGAAGAAAAACAGATTTTAACGAAATTAAGAATAGGATAAACATCTAAAATTTCAGAAAAAACAATCCATGAAAAACAAATCACGGAATCCATCAAAACCAGGAGCTTTATAACTTTCTATGATAAACAAACATCGTCAAACCTCATCACAAAGGATAATATATTAATATTTCAAACAAAAAAGAGAGATAAAGGGATCCTAAATTCGATGCGCCTATATTACAAAATTGGCTCCCTCCAAGAGATCATTAGGAATACTTGGCTAATTGGAGGTAAGCCACCTATATATGAATGAGTTGTTCATATGAAAACCTAAAATTCTTGAAATTTCTCACCGGCTTTCCTAAATCACACCAAATAATTAATTCCTCAATTGAAAGTAAGTAAGGGCCATATCCTTAAGGTGTTGATCATTGTCCACCCATATATTATGCTCATTTCTTAATCTGGCAAATTTATTAAAACTCCTCCTAGTTACAGTCTTAAGATGGTAAAATTTAGTATTACAATCTCCATTAGTTAGCGATTGGTGATGAGACTTTTAGAACCAAAACAAGTCTTCTTGCTTTAAGATGTCATTCAACCGGTTCCTACACTCCAGCTCCTTTGAACCCAAAATAGCATAACCATTATTCACAGGCTCTTACTTTCATTTCCAATAAGCTCAAATTACTTTTTAATTGGAAGATATTGCCATAAACCTCCTGATTCCAACAACTTAATGGTGTAACAAAACGAGCTAGCATCATTGGGAGGTCGTAGCAGGTCTTCCATAGAGATTCCAAAAAATTAAAAAATTCTGAATGATTTATCCAATCTTCTAGGAAATGAAACAATCTATCTTCTTACCTTCAGGAAGGCCAGACAGCCTCAACAACATAAGAGAGTGGTCCGAGCTATATCTCAGAAGGTTGACCACATCAGCCTTATCAAAAGTTAATCGCCAATTAGCATTAGCAACAATGCGATCAAGCTTCTTGCAGACATGATCTAAATGACCCTACTTTGGTCCCATCTAGGTATACAAACTACCTGACGCTCAAATTTCATCCAGCTGCCACCCCATCAGTCGATTCCCCCTTTCTACCCGAAAAGGACCAATAGCTACAACATTACCCCTTTCTTTTCCTTCACATTCGCAATCTCATTAAAATCCCCCGCAATGACCCATACATCCCGGTTATCACCCAAAATATTGTCTAGACAATCCCAAAGCGCTTACGTTCCTCTTCCCTAGAGGTCCCATAAATAGCTGTAAAATGAAAAATATGTTCTAGTGCCTACACTTAATCTTGAGATCTTGCACCGAAGTATTTAAGATAGAGACCTGAACATCAAGAGATTTCCAAAGAACCCAAATTCCTCTAGAAAAACCCCACACTTCCTCCACAAAAGAACTATCGAACCCAATCTTCGAACGTTACTTCAAACACTTTTCTCCACTGGTTTTTGTCTCAAGCAAAACTAGAAGCTTAATATGATACTTTGAGGTCAAGAATCTCAATTGACTACCGAGAGTAATGTTGGCCGCCCCCTACAATTCCATATAAGGAATGAAATCATGGTACAGTTAGGGAAGGAACATGTATGTTTTTTGAGTCGCTTGCCATTTCCAGCCACAATAGCTCACAACTTTGGACAACTAGCTAAACAGTGGCCATATATCGTACATTTCACACAAATAGCCTCTAAACCTTCATATATGATATCCCTTTGTTTACCTTCCAGAACGTAGTTTGTTTCTAGCTCCTTAGACAAATCTACTTCCACACATATTCTCGTAAGCCGACCCCTGGCAACTTTTGTAGCCACTGAGTTCATTCAGATAAACCTTCCAATTAAATTACCAACATCCGTCAATAGTTTTGTCTTAATAAACTCTGAGGGAAAAGCCAGAGATTCACCCACACCTTTACGTTACCAATTTCTTCCACGTCCGGATAAAAAGTTGAACTCCAATCTTGAACTGCGGGTAGTGGTTTTGCACCATCAAGGGACCGTCAGCTTTTGCGAAGTTCTAATCAGTTAGGGCTTCAATCTGGACCAGATAAAAGGCGTTCGCTACATCCCTAACAGTGATGCAACCGCTCTTCGCCCAGATTGCTTCTAATTGCTTGCGCATATAATCAAATGTGAATTTCTTTCCCAAGGCTTTAAACACAAGTGTTTGTCTCCAGCGATGCCAGGCTTGTTGGTTGAAACCTTCGGATAATGAGAAAACCATAACACATTCCGTATTATGTTGATGTGTTATTTCATTTTCCTCCTTTGGAACTTCATCCATGTCCTCATCAGCCAGCTCCCCATCCCATAAAGTATAGATCGTACACACTGCTCCTACGTAAGGCCTGATGATCTCCCGACTTTTCATCACCATGAACCCGCTAGGCAGCAAACCCTAGCAACGCCCTTAAGAATTTATATGTTTTTCTTCACCTCCAGTAAAATAGGATGATATCAATGGAGACCATCTTTGTAGTTTGCCATGAAGATGAAATATAAGGGTACCAAGGGTTCATAGTCGATGCACCAAATTTTAATCTTCACAAAGGAGAAGCCTTTCCAATTATTATAGGAGAAGGACCTCTTATAGTGTAGAGACAGACCCAAAATAAATATATAACTTTTCTCCTTCATTTATTATTGTGTATATTTTTATGTTTTTTTAGAAAGTGTGTTGTTAAATAGGGGGTAATGATGTTTAAAGCCTTTCTTAAAATAAGAAAATTAAATTCTATAACTTCAGTTAAACATATTAAATTTATAATTAAGCAGAATTTTTTTTGCCGATACAGTATTAATTAAATTATAACTCAGTCTCTAAAATTTGTTATTGGAACTGCTTGTCGTTTACTAAAAAATTTGGATTCATTCCATCATTATTGTTGGTACATCCACAACAACAACTACAGAAAAAAAGAAAGAAAAGCTGACTCCATTGTTCGTGGTGCCATGGCGCATTTGCAACGTATTTGGTCGCCCGCGGACAAACTCATGTCCCTTTTATTTTTCTGTATGTTAATTTTCTTCATAAACGTTACAAAGTTATAGCTAATATTTAATTTATCTGGACATTATCTTTTTATTTGTTGGGGTTGATTCTGTTGTTAAAGAACATATGAGGACTTTGATATACTACTACATTTTACATTTAAATGAATGTTGACATCATTAATGTTATAAAATTAAATTTTGGTGGGCTTTCATTCAATATTCGGAAATATTTAATTATTTAAAATTTAAATAAATGTGGTTAAATATTTATTTAATTTTAATAAAATTTTAATCATTCCTATATGAATTTTGATTTGATATAATGGCTCTCAAAAGCAACAAATGAAATAGATTAGGACAATTTACTTTGCTAGCAATTGTAACTTAGCTTATGTGTAAACTAGTCCACATTAGGTGCTTAGAGCTTATGTGCCCCTTACATGCTTATCCCTCTATTAGAGGCATGAGCATATTATTTATTTATTTATTATATATTGTATTTATTTATATTTAAATTATATGCTGATTTCTGATGTTTTTTTTTTTTTTTTTTTTTTTGCATCCAAGTATCTCAAATTAATTGGTTTCCATGATACGGTGTTACGAACAAATATTTCTGAATGCAGCACTAAAAACTAATTAATTTGAGATACTGGGTGCAAAAATCATTACATAAAGTAGTATATAATTTAAATCTAATTAAATACAATATATAAAAAAATAAAGAAAATATACTAGTGCCTCTAATAGAGGTATGAGCATATAAGGGGCACATAAGATCCAAGCACCTAATGTGGACTCGCGTAACCTTATGGTTAATTATATATAGTGATCAATACAAGTAGAAAGGAGTCCATTAAATCAAACAACTTTATTATAGAAAATCAATATGATTACATTTGGGAGGCTAGAATTTTTCTGTGGCCATGATAGACATGCGCGATACACACCACAATTCCAAAGGTAAAACGAAAAAGATAAAATACAAAGCAATAATTTGTGACAAATTGAGAGAAAACACGATTTTATTTTTAGGGTACCATAAATGGCTAAAACTCATGGGATACTGAGTAACCATGAGGTGGTGGTTGATAGCTTGGTGGTTTCTATACAGGTGGCTTGTAAGTAGGAGGCTTCTCAATAGGTGGCTTGTAAATTGGTGGCTTCTCAATAGGAGGCTTGTAAATAGGGGTTTCTCTATAGGAGCCTTGTAAACTGGTGGTTTCTCCACTGGGGGCTTCTCAACGGGTGGCTTGTAGACAGGGGGCTTCTCAAGGGGTGGCTTGTAGACAGGGGGCTTCTCAACGGGTTGCTTATGAACATGGGGCTTCTCAATGTGTCGTTTGTGAACATGGGGCTTCTCTGTGGGTGGCTTCTCAACCGGCGGCTTGTGAACTGGTGGCTTCTCAACGGTGGCTTGTGAACTGGTGGCTTCTCAACGGGTGGCTTGTAAACAGGGGGCTTCTCAACGGGCGGCTTGTGAACAGGTGGCTTCTTTACTGGTGGCTTGTGGGGCGGGGGCTTTTCAATTGGTGGTGGCTTATAGTAATCTGCGAAGCTAGAAGTGGTGAGAAACACCACTCCTATATATGAGAAACACTAGGAAGTGTTTAGAGGATATTGCTGAGCTGAGTTTGTGTTGATGGTGCATGTAAGAGAACATGGACTCCAATTTATAGTAAACGACGGAGGGAAGTCGTTGGAGTATTTGTAATATAAACGTAAGATTAATAAAATAAAAGAATAATAAAGGAAGTCACGATCGGTAGGTTGGAGAACTTGATGAATATATATCGCCATGCATTTTTGTGGAAAATTGGAAATCCTAGTTCTTTCTTCAATTTTTTTCGTTTATCTTTAATTTATAGAGTAGATAGATATGCATGAAATTATCAAGAGTTATTGGTTTTGGCTGATTGTATGTGATTGCCTCATTGGTGTAATACAATGCTAACTAGCTAGGATTTGTTAAGTGAAAATGACTTTGTATTCTCTTCTTCTTCTTTTTTTTTATTTTTTTATTTTTTATTTGTCATAATCAAAATCAACTTGTGTACTAGCAATATTAAATAAATATATTAGAAAAGGATAACCTTTAAACATTATTTTCTTCTTATTATATTAAGGCACCGTGGTCGTCTTCTTAATATCCGACACTTTGATTTTAAGTTATATCTAAAATTGCATTGCCAGCTGGGATGATTTTCTTTAAACGGTAGTTGAGATGTTCAAAAAAAATTTATTGATTAATGAATGAATAGATCACTCAGCTTGAAAAGGACAGAATGAATAAACAATAAAAATCTTATCTTTTGTTTTTCTAATTGTTGGATGATATATCTATAACAACATCCTCATAATCAGCTTAGGTACCCCAGTTGTCGTATTACTATTTACAAAAATTATAATAGAAGATTATTTTTTTCCCTTCTTGCGGGGTGGATCCATTTAGCTAGTGGTCGATAAATTAACGCGTCCTTGACTATTTGAGCACTTGAAACAATTGTCAAGTTATTTAATTGACGCTCACATTGGCTGAGGAGTGGAGAGAGTGTCGGTCAGGGGCGGAACTTGGAGGAAAAGTTTGGGGGGGCCAAATAGTGGTGGGGGGATTCGGGGGCAGCGCCCCGAAATTTTTTTTTTAAGGAAAGTTTTAAATGCATTAAAAATGAAAAGAATAAAAAAAAAATTCATGAAATCAAGTCAATTAACTTCATCTACAAGTGTAGTGTAGAATGGGTAAAAGCATAGTAAGGGATACACCACAAAAGTAAATTTTACCGATAAGCTAAAAATTTCAGGTAATTAGAATGAAATATAGAAAAGAATGATAAGATTGACATAAATCATACAAGACCCCACATGGAACAAAGATTGAATTACACTATAAAAGTGTTCCTATAATTAGGGCCGGAGGGATTATTACACTACGTTGGGGGCCAAAAAAAGAAGAAGAAGAAAAAGTTGGGGGCCAAAAAATTATATTCACTACATTGGGGGGCCAAAGTTGTATTATTACTCAAAAAAATAAAAAAAAATAAAAAGTTCTATTAAAAAATTTTAAACAATTTTTTTTGAGGGGGCCATGGCCCCCCTTGTCATAACTATGTTCCGTCTCTGGTGTCGGTGATCTTTTTTAATTGGTGTTGATTTATTTTATTTTATTTTATTTATTATTATTATTTTTTTAATAAAACGCTCAAGTTGTTTTCAACGACTGATCATTTTCTCATTGTTACTATTAATCTATTATGTTGTGATGAGTCTATTGAGTTTTATAATAAGAACCAGAATGATTTTTTTTTTTAAAAATATTGTCGATATTTAAATTTAATCAACTGCAACATTATCTTGCATAGGGTACCTATATATAAGCAACAATTTGTATTTGTCTACAATTTAATGAAATTTTCAATTTTAACCCTACATTAATTATATGCTGTGCTTATTTCTTTTTCCCACCCATTCTCTCTCATATGTTTTCCTACACATTTTCTCTCTCACTTATCATCTTCACAAATAAGGGTATCTTTGAAAAAAATTATATTTCTAGCATATTTATAAGTTTTAACTAATTTTAACCAGCAATTTGTTTTGTGTTATTTCTAAGGTTTTGAAACACAAACCAGTCACTGAACCGGTGGGTGTACGGGGTCAAGGGTTAATTAGTGGGTCGACCGGTATTAATTAAAAATACAACTTAATTAAAATAGGAAAAGATATTCATATTTTAGTAATAAAAAAAATTTTGTGGTCAAAATATGGGAGGATATGATGTGATCGAGAGAGGTGTAGGCCGAATGTTGCTCCTCCCTGGTATTAATTAAAAATACAATTTAATTAAAATAGGAAAAGATATTCATATTTTAGTAATAAAAAATATTTTGTTGTTAAAATATGGGAGGATATGATGTGATGAAAGAAGGTGGAGGCGAACGTTGCTCCTCTCTCGGTATTAATTAAAAATACAATTTAATTAAAATAGGAAAAGATATTCATATTTTAGTAATAAAAAATATTGAGTGGTTAAAATATGGGAGGATATGATGTGATTAGAGAAGGTGGAGGCCGAACGTTGCTCCTCCTTCAGCCTCCACAGCATACCAGCATCTTCCCTACAGGTGGAGAGGCTCAGCTTGTTGTTGTTGTTTTTTTTGTTTTTTTTTTTTAAAGAGAGCAACGATCCAACGGTCAAGATCAACTGGTCGGCAAGATCTTTATGTTTGTAAACTTCCAGGGCAAAAATGATACCAAAAAAACTTCCGGGTGCTGAGTGTCCCCTTACCAGTACTTCCGTGGCAAAATTGGTGTTTAACCCATGATATAAGTAGTCACTTGGAGATCTATTAATCCTTATTTTTCAATTTTGCCTTTGTAATTGATGCTTAAATGTAGCTTCTACTCTCTTTGGTCCTTATTACTCCCTTTGGTTTTATTTATAAGCGACATTCTCACACATAAGGGTGGGTAGTCTTATATATAATCAACAATTTGACTTTGTATAAAATTTTAACGAAATTTTTGTTTTTACATTGAATTAATTACATGTCTCTCTCAATACTAGAAAAAAGGCCTTTTAGACCGGTTAAAAATGGCTATTTAGATTGGCTTTGGGTTAGGTCTTATATCGAAAGCGGTTTAAAAATTAAGCACTTTTTAGACCGGATAATATACATCCAGCCTAAAAAATAAAATTAAGAATTAAAAAATTAGAAAAATCCTAGTTTCAAAATCACGACGAAGAAGTGATTTTGATATCTGAATTTTTATGATTTCTTAGTTAAATTTTTTTATCATTTTATGTGCAGAGTGATTTTCTTTGTTTTTAACCAAAGATTTGCTCAAAGCAAGAAAATGTTAAATTAAAATTATTTACATGATTATACGGTCATCAAGAGGTTTAAAATGAAAAATGGAGTAAAAACATGATGAAAAATGATTTTTGGAACCAAAAGACGAAAGCAGTAAAAGTTGGAAAATTTGCTAGATTTGGTTCCACTGGAGGTAGTTAGCTTGTGGACAACATTTTACCAAGTCACACTATAGAAAAAACTATCATTTGTAGCAGTTTATTGTAGCGGTAAAAAATAAACACTACAAATATGTGTATTTGTAGCGGTCTTTTGAAAAACAGCAACAAATTCATAGTGGCAGTGATTATGCCAAAGCGCGGGCTTGTTTGCAGCAAACTTTGTAGTGGTGAGAACCAAGAAACCGCTACAAAGTTGGCACTACCTTGACACGTAATGGCGCAAATGTTTGTGGCGAAAACTTTGTAGCGGTGATTTCGTTGAAATCACTTCAAAGTTGGTGCTAGCTTTGGCATGTAATGGCGCGAACGTTGTCATGGTGAAATAAAAATAACCGCTACAAAATTCAAAATGTCACAATGTTTGTTGCGGTTTGGGGAAAGCGACACACTGACCACGACAGATCCTACAAATTTGAAATGGTTATTTAAATAATTGCTACAAATATTCACTTTATATATAGCGCCCACTAATCCATACATCAGCTATAAATATTTAAAAATAATTAGACCTGCATTGTTACTGAATGAACTATCTCGTCTTGGTAGTTGGAGACATGTAGATATCCGCAACTCATCCTTGAAGCCGAGATGAGTGCTTCAAATATTTGCATCTCTCATCCTTGAAGGTGAGGTAGTTCCTTTAGTGACAATCTAGATTTTAATTATTTCTTTGACGTATAGACTTCTACTCTTCTGAAGATAGTCCAGCATGCAACTGAAGATTTATTTCCAATATAACTGCCTTTCTCTCATTAAAAAAATGAGTCAGTGAGGCTTTTGTGGGAGATCGGCATCTATATTGAATCTGACTCTTCACCGTGGCATCTTTGGAACCCTAGCTCTATTTATAGAGCTTAAAAATAATAAATAATATTTTAAATTCAAATTGCAATCTAAATCCTAATTTGAAGTTTAAAAGATAGCATAACAAGATATTGAGAGAGTAATCTAAATATCCTGATTTATTTGGAAAAACTAGAAACCATAATTTATTGAAAACCTTTAATAATCTAAATATATATTATTTCATCATTATCTTGTTGCCAAAAATGTGGTACTGATAACTAATCTTAGGGCTTAAGGCTAGAAGTTGCATTAGGAATTTAATTAATTACTTCGTTCTGATATAATTATTTAATGGTTTGTATTACATTATCAAATTGAAATATCATTATACCTCAATTGGAGATAGCTTTTTGTTGTATATTATTCCACAAAATTAAAACTCTTCAATTTGTTTGTTTGTTTTTTTTTTCCCCGATGGCGGCAAAAACGTGGTCCTAGTTATAAGGTTGAGAGTGAATGTCTATGTTAGTCTTTATCAGAAGTCACACAACTGAAATTTTCATATAAATTTCCAATTTTACCTTTTATTTATTATTGTAGACTTTTTTTTTCCTTTTTTTGTGAAAAATCTCATAGGACATACTTCTTTGGTTGTGTAATACCCGGATAATTATCTATCTGGAATACTATATTTTAGCAAATAATACCTATTTGGAAATAGGTGAATATGTGGTTTTAAAACCTTATAGGATACTTATTCTATTGTCTAGGGAAATTTCTAATGAAATTAGAGGGATTAAAGTGTCAAAATCCCTAAATGCAATTATGGGCCATGAAATGCCCTGAAAATATTATGGTAAATCCCAAGAGGCAATAAAATATTTATTGAAAATTAGAAAGTATGTTGTCTCTAATTTTAGGAATTTTTGGGATTATTTCCCTTGAAAAATAATGAGGCAAAATTAAATATAATTTTGGGGAGCATAAGTTGCCCCATGATTTTTAATATGATATGTGGGACATAAAATACCAATGTCAATGAAATAGTTGTGAGAAAATGATTAATCCTAATTAAGAAAATTATCAACAATTAGAAAGTGATTAGTTAAGTAATTAATGGCTAATTGTTTAAGCCCGAACAAGAGAATATTTAAGGTAGATTATGGAAAATCCTTTAATTAAGTGTTTATGGCTAATATTAGCATAAAGTGTGCTTGCTAATCAATTAGAAAAGATTAAGAAAAATTGGTGAGATTAAGAACATGAAAACCCTAAATCCTAAAAGATTACTAATCATGGGATTAAGGCTCTAATTGAGCTTCTAGCTAATTTAGATAAATTAAAGAAATAATAATAATAATAAAGGGAAGAGAAAACCAAAATTTGAGTGTGAAAAGGGTTGTGGGTTTTTCAAAAATAATATCATGATATTTTGTTAATTAAATAATAATATAATTAAGATATTTGTGGAAGAACAGGTTGGATAAATGAGAACCGATAGAAATTAAATCCTATCTAGAAAACCATGAACTAAGTTTCTTAGGTCGGACATATTACAAACAAGTGAATTTTTGTCGAACTCGGTGTTAGCGGAAGTCATTTCCGTAAGCGGGGCGAATAAGGGATCAGATGAAAAGATATTTTGTAAACAAAGGATGGATAAGAAAAGTGAGAACCAATGGAAAATAAATCATAACTTGAAATCCTTGAACTAAGTAGAAAACAACTTGACATATTATGAACCAGTGGATTTTTGTCTCGAATTTGGCATTACCCGAAGTAACTTCTCAGAATCGACAACGTCGTCTGTCCGAAAATGTTCAACAAACAACGGAATACCCTTAATGGGATCAAAAATTTAGTTAACTCAGATATTTCCAAAGAGGAAGAATAGAACTTCAAGGCTGTGTTCCCAGATTTTTGAGATTTTCTAAGATTACGCGATTAGAATATCTGAACGGGGGACTTTATCGAAGAAGTTCATAAAGCATAATCCATGTGAAATTTAATCCACCAATAAGAGAAAAGAATTGTGAGTGTGTGTGTGTCTAGTATTCAAGAGAGAGAAAGAGAGAGAGAAAAAGAAAATTAAAGCAAATTTGATAAAGTTTGAAATCCTAGAGTAAATTGGATAATGGTTTGAAATCCAAGAAATATCGATGTACACGAAAAACTCAAAACAACAAATAAAGTGAGAATTTATACAAATTTAAATAGTTGTGAAGAAGTAGGAACCTTGGAGAAAATATAAGAACTTATCTTGAACCCACATAATTTAACCTCGAAAGTAAGCCTAGTAAAGGCTATTTTTGCAAACGTTGAAGAATAAGCTTAGTACAACCAGGGGAATCTAATTAGACCATAAATCTTGATATTCAACTGCTAATAAAAAAGCATACTCAGAATTTAAAAGTATTAGTGATTGATCGTGCAACCAAAAATGAATTTCGTTAAAGTAAAACCGAAGACTCGGTGGGAAGAAACTTCTTCATTAAGTATGGGTCCAATGGATGAGATTAAAACTTCTTTACTAAGTTTAGATCCAAGGGTTCATATTCAAGATGAATTAAGTTTGGAAAAACTACCAAAATGCCATACCATTTCCCTATAAATAGAGGGCTTCCCTCTTCATTCTCTTCACACCAAAACCCATTCTAAGCAAGAGTGGAGTGAAGCAAGAAGGAGAAGGGAGTAGCAAGAGTCTTCAAGAGGTAAGCTTGTTTTTAGTTTCTAGTCTTTAGTTTTATAGTTCTTAGTTGTTCTTAGTAGTTCTTAGTATAAAGGGTAGTTTGATATTTAAATCTTCCAAGAAGTTTTGATTTCATGTTGTTATGATTAAAAATGTCTTTATTTCGAAAATATGGTGGAAAATATTGTGGAGCAAAACTCTTGGAAGTTAAAGATCAAAGTAGCGAAAGTTCGCGAAATTTTCGGTAAAATTTCTGGGCAAACAGCGAAAGAAATGCTAATATTTTATGTTGGAAATGAAGCCCATAAATCACGAAAATTTCCAGAAATAAAGTAGATATGTAGGGCTTTCCGAATATATATAATATGTAGCGTTTTGATTCCTGTACAAAGAGATACAACCAGTTGAAGTTAGGCCATTTTTCTGGACGAAATTCTGGGCAACGTTGTGAAAAATGAAAACTGGGAATTGTTCATAAATTCTGGGTATATACAAGTATTTTTCCTTGAAAATATACATCTTAAGGATTCCGGGGAATTTTACGGATCCTCGTTTCGATTCTTCTAGAATTAATTATGATTTTTCAAAGTTACCGAAAAATCTGCCCAGAAAATACTGCACTACGTTTTTAAATAAATGTAAGGGCAAAATTGTAAATAACAAATTCACCAAGGGTAGATGGGTAAATAGAGGTGAAAATATCCCGTAGGATATTATTCTAAGTACTATGGTGATATGTTAGGATATCCGGAAGTCCGGGGGCCGGTTCAAAGGTCAGACATGTTGGCCATTACACGGTGAAAGGTACGTTCGCGTACTGTAACACTAACTCTGATGCTTATTGTATGCTTATATGTGATAGACTATTTCATAGAGTCATGGACAGGACTTTGTCTTGGGTCATGCACCGTGTCTAAGACTCTGTCTTAGTTCACCGTTTATACATTCAGCTTTGTTTATACGGGTTACGATCTTGGTAATGCCGTTGAGTTTTCCTAGCGCCGAGGACACGGATGTACACCGTGGCACCGGTGAATAGTGCAGACCGTAATAACATTCATATGCGGTGGCTGTGTTGTTATTACTTTTACATGTGCTATGTGCTATGTACTCGTTGATAAGTTAATATTGCATCTCGCCGGTGCTTATGTATTGATTACCAGTAATGTCATGAGATAACTGTCATCCATATACTTGTATTACTTGAGCATGAGGTTAACTGCTTACTCCGAGGTTCAATGGGCATTGAACCTCAGCTCTTAACATAGCGTCGTGGTCGGAGGACCGAGGATCGAGGAGAAAGGCAAGCGGCACACATGGGGACTCAAACAAGAGTTTCTTTTGTTATTTACTTTGAAAACACTCGGTATAATGTACCGCTACTGTAATCAGCCAGACTTACGGCATTTTAAATATAAATATCAATTACTCAATCACTCCGATGCTCTACTCTGATGAAAAAAAAATATATACTGCTTTTGAAAATGAGATGTTACAGGTTGTTTTATTCATAAGGCAGAGAGAGTTTGTTTGTTTTTTGTCCTATTTATAAAACCAATCATTAATTTTTTTTTACATAAATGTATAATTACATTCTTCATTTATTTTTGTCCTTTTTATAAAACGAATCATTAATTTTTTTACATAAATGTATTATTACCTTCTTCATTTATTATTATGTAGATTCTTATTTTCTTGGAAATTACGTAGTTAAATAGCGGTAATGATGTTTAAGGTCTTTTTTGAAATGAGATTAAATTATATAATTAAGCGAAAAATATTTTTTTTTTGTCCGATGCGCTGTTTATCAATTATAACTCAGTCTCTAAAATTTGTTATTGGACGACTAAAAATTTTGAATTCATTCCAACATTATTGTTGGTACATTCAGTACAAAAACTCCAAACAAAAAAGAAAAACAAAACAAAAAAAAAAAAAAAAAAGCTGACGCCGTTGTTCGTGGCGCCATGGCTCATTTGCTATTTGGTCGCTCCGACTGTGTGCTGCAGAGAACAGACAAACCCATGTTGTTAATATTTTATTATCGATATTCTGGACATGATCTTTTTATTTCTTGCGGATGATTCGGCTGTTAAAGAACATTGAAGACTTTGATATATATTTTACATTTAAATGAATTTTGACAAAATTAATATGGTAAAATTAAACTTTTGTGGGCTTTAATTTTAATTCGATATTCTCAAATATTTAATTATTTAAAATTTAAATAAATGAACTTAAATTTTTATTTTATTTTAGTAAGATTTTAATCATTCCTATATAAATTTTGATTTGATAAAATGGATTTAATGGCTCTAAAACACAACAAATGAAATAGATTTCGACAATTTAATTTGCTAGCAATTGTAGCTGATGCATAACCTTGTGGTTAATTAGATATAGTGATCAAAACAAGTAGAAAGGAGTCCATTAAATCAAACATCTTTATTATAGACAATTAATAAGATTACATTTGGGAGGCTATAATTTTTCTGTAGCCATGCACGATACACACCACAAAGTCAAAGGTAAAACGAAAATATTAAAAAACAGCAACAATTGGTGACAAATTGAGAGAAAACATGCTTTTATTTTTAGGGAACCAAAATAAGCTAAAGCTCATGGGATACTCAGTAACCATAAGGTGGTGGTTAATAGCTTGGTGGTTTCTCTGTAGGGGGTTTGTACGTAGGAGGCTTCTCAACAGGTGGCTTGTAAACTGGCGGCTTCTCAACAGGTGGCTTATAAACAGGGGGTTTCTCTACAGGTGGCTTGTAAACCGGCGGCTTCTCCACTAGTGGCTTGTAAACCGGCGGTTTCTCAACAGGAGGCTTGTAAACAGGGGGTTTCTCCACTGGAGGCTTGTGAACGGGGGCTTGTAAACAGGGGGTTTCTCTACAGGTGGCTTGTAAACCGGCGGCTTCTCCACTGGTGGCCTGTAAACAGGTGGTTTCTCAACTGGTGGCTTGTAAACGGGCGGTTTCTCGACAGAAGGCTTGTAAAGAGGGGGTTTCTCCACTAGGAGGCTTGTGAATGGGGGCTTCTCAACATGGGGCTTGTAAACAGGGGGCTTCTCAACTGGTGGCTTATAGACTGGGGGCTTCTCAACCGGTCGCTTGTAAACCGGTGGCTTCTCTACAGGAGGCTTCTCAACAGGTGGTTTCTCAACTGGAGGTTTTCAACCGGTGGCTTGTAAACTGGTGGCTTCTCTATCGGTGGCTTGTAAACAGGAGGTTTCTCTACTGGAGGTTTATAGGGCGGGGGCTTTTCAATTGGTGGTGGCTGATAGTAATTTGCGAAGCTACAAGTGGTGAGAAACACCACTCCTATGAGAAACACTAGCAAGTGTTTAGAGGACATTGTTAAGCTGAGTTTGTGTTGATGGTGCATATGAGAGAACATGCACTCCAATTTATAGTAATCGAGGGAGGGGAGTCGGTGGAGTATTTCAATATAAACATAAATTTAATTAATAAAAAATAATAAATAAAGTCAAGATCGGTAGGTGTGTGATCTTGATGAATATCGCCATGCATGTATGTGGAAAATTGTAAATCCTAGTTTTTTGTTCAATTTTTTCGTTTATCATTAATTCATAGAGTAGATAGATATGCATGAAATTATTAGGAGTAAATGGTTTTGGCTGATTGCTTGTGGTTGTTGTAATACAATGCTCACTAGCTGGGATTTGTTTTGTGAAAATGACTTTGTATATATATATAATATATATATATATATATATATCAAAATCAACTTGTCTGCTAGCCATATTAAATAAGTGTATTAAAACAAATTATAACCTTTAAACTTTATTTTCTTCTTATTATATTAAAACACCGTCGTCGTCGTCTTAATATCCGACACTTTGATTCTAAGTTATATCGAAAATTGCATTATTGCCAGCTGGGACGACTTTCTTTAGAGGGTACTTGAGATGTTCAAAAATATTTTATTGATTAATGATTGAATAGTTATATCACTCAGACCACGTAACGGCCTTCATTATGATCCTAGACGTGAAGACGACAACGTGCAAAATGGTCAAAGGGTAGGTATACTGTGTTATATCCCTATCATCCATATATATTGAAAAGGCCATAATTGATAACAAAAAAAAATTTTTTTTTTTTTAAAAGATAAGGATTAGATTTTCCTCTATGGGGTGATCCATTGAGATATAGTGCAACAACATTACTACTTTAATTCTATTTATCATAAGACTGAGGGACTGCTTTTTCTTAATCCTATTTATAAGTTACATCATCATTGAAGTTATATTATAAATGTACAATTTATTACCACTCATTTATTATTATGTAGATCTTTTTAATTTTGAGGTAGATGTATACTCCCTCTGGTCTTTATTATAAGGTATCAACTAACTTTTCTCACAAACCAATAAAAGTAGTTAAAGTCAATAAAGTTGTCCTAGGATATAAGTAATTTCCAATATTACCTCTACTAATTGCATTAAACTCAATATCATATTAATTATTACTCTCAGAAACTACCCTTATTAATTATGGACAGACATAGAAAAAAATAATTAATGCTCATTGGGAATTAACAAGTGCCTTATAAAAAGGACCAAATAAACTTATTAGTTGGTGTCTTATAATAAGGACCAGATGGAGTATGAAATATGAATAAAAAAAGCTATTAAATTTTATGAAAAAAACAATAAAGAGATTTAACTATTTAAGGTTGTCCTTGATTTCAGTGAAACACATTGAAAATAACTTATATATAAATAGTATTAAAGGAGCAATTTTATATTACTTGTCAGCTATATAGATCGTACTATAATATTGTGCTCAATTAATAATTAACCAAGAAAAATTGGATAAGTTGTTACCAAAAGTGAAAGTGAAGCTATATACCCAAGAGTGGGGGTGAATTGGGTATTTTAAAAACTTTTTGTAATCTGCTCTTTTTTAGACAAAGAAAAACAGAGATGGACAGAGTAAAGGGAAGAGCAAATGACACGAGATTTATACTTGGTTCGGTCCTAACAACTTGACCTACATCCAAATTCCGCACTCTCCGGGATTTTCCACTATCACAAAGATTACACACTCTTTTTTGTACTCGAGTAGTTCTCTCTAGAACTCACTCCCCCTTACAAGTTGTAATCAATGAATTTCCAAATCACCAAGTCCCCGACTTGTGATTCTTTACAATAAATGTTTTTCAAGTAGAAACTCTCTCTAAGAGTAGATAAGAATAATCACTGAAGCACAAAGTATCAAAAGATACAATACAGTTGAAAACTGAAAGAATAAATGCTAAACTTGAATGTATTTCGTTTTCAGTTGTTGTAGTGGTTGAGAAGAATTGAATGCAACTCTATTTATAGTCAGATAGCATTAAAAGACCGTTGTTAATAAGACTGTTGGAGATGATCTGCAGAAGTTATGAGCTGCTTAGGTCTTCTTCTCTCTCTAAACTTCACTTAGTCCAGTCAAGCGAGAAGTTCGAGTTGACTCTCGCAAATTTGTCCGTTGGAATATCGCTACTAGATGCGAAATTATTCTTTAATCCTTGTAGGCGTGTGCAGATGGATTAACCAAAAGAATGCAAGTTTCGGGTTGAGTATTTAATGTTCGACATCACTTTTGCTTTTGCTTTAAACCTTCGAGAAACTTTCCTTAATCCGGGCTGAAACTCACTAAAAAGATGGTTAAACATATCTAGAAACATTAGAGATTAATCATGGAAGGCATTGAGATAAAATAGAAAGGTATAGCTCAATCGACGAATTTGAATTTCAGACGACGTTCAGAAACCTCAAGGTTTGTTCTTCAAACCTCGAGGTTTTGACTATGATACTTGAATTTGTTTTGAGTCCAAACCAAGAAACCTGGAGGTTTCTACAAAACCTAGAGGTTTTCGAAGTGACAGAGAAGCATTACTCTCTCTGAGTATCAAAACCTCGAGGTTTTCTCAGAAACCTCGAGGTTTCACTTTGAATGTGAAACCTTGCAAAATCGCGACAAGAGCAAACCTAGAGGTTTCAAAATCAGTGAAAGTTCATTTGCTCTTTGGAACACACAAACCTCGAGGTTTGGAGCAATACTCGAGGTTTTGCTAAAAACATTGAAAGTCAGAGTTTTGATCCAAAGACAAAACCTGGAGGTTTTGTTGCAAACCTCGAGGTTTTCATGGATAGGAAACGATGATTGCTCTTCTGATCCCGAAACCTTGAGGTTTCTAACAATACTCGTGGTTTTGCATAATTTTCAAAATTCTCGGTTTTGAGACAAAACAAACTTGGAGGTTTCTCTCGGAAACCTCGAGGTTTTCATTGTTGTGTGAAACTCGAGTTTTCTCTCGTGAGTCCAAAACCCCGAGGTTTCTTTGCAAACCTTGAGGTTTCACATAAATTTGTGAAACCAAGATTTCGCAAGTTAAAGCACAGGACCTTGAGGCTTCCTTTGTAAAGCCAAACCTCGAGGTTTTTGGACAAACCTCGAGGTTTGCTCTCACTCAAAAATTTCCAACATCTGAGAGCAAATCCTCATTCTTTATTTACAATTATTGACAATCATCAAAACCTTTAAGGAACTAACATTCTCCCCCTTTTTGATGATGACAACACTTGTAAACAAACATCTTTGAAAAGTTCAAGAAAGTTTTCAAATTGAAATCAGACTTTGAGATTAGTAGAGGTTTTGAGAACTTTTATTTTAGGAAACTTAGTCCTTTGGGAATACAATTTTGTAATTTTCACAATGTAAACACAGGCATCAATCAGAGATGAGCAGAGGCATGAAAATCATAAATTGTATTTCATTTCAGTAGATAGAGTAGTACAAGATAATGTAATACAAAACAAAGTGCACATGATCCTCAAAACTCTGTAAACTTCAAAGGCTACGCTACTCCTTGCTTTTCTCTCCCCCTTTGTCATCGTCAAAAGGGAGGTGGGCCAAGGGTGTAGAGGGAGGAGAAAGGTGAACAATTTCAGTAGTAGGAGTGACTATAGATGGAGAGGGAAGAATCTCAGTGGCGGGAGTAGATGGTGAAGGAAGGACTTCTGTGGTTGGTGTGACAGCCTCAGTGACTGGAGAAGGGAAAATGGGAGTTGAGGGAGCTGGAGAGGATGTAGGAATAGGAGGTGAAGTGAAAGTGAAGGATGGTGAAGAAGAACCAGAGGTGCTTGGGCCAGCAGATAGACCAGCCCAAAGCGGGGCCGGGGAGGTGAAGATGATCCAATGTGTAGATGCTTGACAATGCTGTCCACCTTGTCACTGAGCTCTATATGAGAGATGACCTGAGTAGACAACTTGGCCTCAATCTCGTCAGCCTTCTCTTTAATTTCAGCTGATTGACCAGCAACAGCTTCAAGATGCTCCTTTATGGCATCTTGAATCTCAATAAGACCATTGTGCCCACGAGTCATCTCAGCCCGTATATTTCCCAATTCAAACTCCATGCGCATAGTCATGGTGGCAAGGGCAGCATCCACAATGTCCTTGATCTGAGAGGCAAAATCAGAGGGCAATGATGTCTGAGGAGGAGGAGGTGCTGACTGAGCCTCTTGAACTTGAGATCTTGGACGAGACCTGGAAGGAGCCTGTGACTGAACTGATCCTTCATCCCCAAACTTGATCTTCATTAGATTCATCTATGTCCTTCCAAAGAATGGGGGATACTCCAGTGTATCAACAGATCCCACATACCAGATTTGGTGATAGAAGAGGATAACAGAGATTAATAAAGGGTATGGTATATGAGATAGTTTCCTTTTGGCAAATCGAATTCAGTCATCCCCTGGAGAAGCCAGTGACCAAGATTAAACGGAACCTTCTTCACAAAGGCTGTAAAGGGTCTGTAGTCATGCTGAGTGAAGTGGGTGTAATTTCCACCCTTGGGAATGAAATTCCTAGAGTAGACATACCATAAAACTCGATTTTCAGCAAGCATAGAACCAGGTGTAAATGAGAGCCTAAGTTGTTGGTCAGGAGGGAAAGGCTCGCCGGGTCTAAGAGTCTCAAAGACTTCCTGATTACTATAGGAAAACTCGAGAACAAAGGTGGAGGATTGGCAATTTTCGTATTTTATTCGGGATGGAGGCGGATAGAGTGAATTTGACATTTCTAACAATAGTGGTGACTCTCTCCTCAATCACCTCACCATAGTCCCCTAGTTCATTAGCATACTCCATATGGTAATAAAATAGCTTAACAATGTTTGGAGTATAAGGAGCAGAAATGGAAATAAAGGATTCATACTACTTCAACCAAGGGGACAGGACCTTGAGGCTTCCTTTGTAAGGACAAACCTCGAGGTTTGCTCTCACTTAGAAATTTCCAACATCTGAGAGCAAATCCTCATTCTTTGTTTACAAGTATTGACAATCATCAAAACCTTTAAGGAACTAACAAAAAGGATTCCGCTTAGTAATATCATTTAGTAAATTTTTTTTTTTTTTTAATCTTTCTTTTACCTTCTCAAAGAACTCTATACTAATTGATCTTTTTTAATAGACACTTTTTTTTTTTTTTTTTTGTCAACATTCAATAGACGCAATTTCAACTCTTTTAAATATAAACTCTCTCTCTCTCTCTCTCTCTCTCTCTCTCTCTCTCTCTCTCTCTCTCTCTCTCTCTCTCTCTCTCTCTCTCTCTCTCTCTCTCTCTCTCTCTCTCTCTCTCTCTCTCTCTCTCTCTCTCTCTCTCTCCAGTTGTTTGATCATATATCTATAACAACATCCTCGTAACCAGCATGGGTACCCCACTTGTTGTATTACTATTTTTTTTTTAAAAAAAACAAATTTAATAAAGGATAACAAAAATTAACATAGAAGAATCAGACTATTATTTTGCTATTTGTGGGGTGGATCCATTTTGCTAGTGTTGGACAAATTAACGCGTCCTTGACTATTTGACCACTTGGGATAATTGTCAAGTTATTTAATTGATTCTCACATTGCCTGAGGAGTGGAGAGAGTGTCGGTATTTTATTATATATATATTTTTTAAATTGGTTCTGTATTCTTTTTTTCTTTTTTCTTTTTTTCCTCCAGGGTTGTCTTCAACGACTCATCATTTTCTGATTATTACTATTAATCTGTTGTGTTGTGACTTGTGATGAGTCTAGTCTTTAACCTACTTTACACTCTTACAGAAAAGGCTTTTTATGATCGTCATATATGTGAACACTATACATACTCCGCACAGATAAATAACGGTTCCAACGATTCTGAAGTATAATATATTAAGCACATATAGAATAGTTTTTTTTAATAAACATAATTTATTGGCTTTATTTTTAAAAATTATATATAGTTATTTTTATTATTTATTTATTTTTATTTTTATGTTAATATTTATTATATAAAATACAATATAATCATTGATAATAATATTAAATTAAAAGAAAATTAGATTTATAGGATTCAAAATCAATATATTATAGATAAAAATCATATAGTTTAAAATAAATTAATAACTTAAACACGATCACAATAAAACATGATATTATAATGTTTTGACTTCTAAAAGAAAACCAATTAATCAAAAATTCCAAACTATTCTCCAATGTATTTGTTGTAGATTGTCCATAGATCACATATAGTGCCCTCCAAGAGGTCTCATCACATATCCTTTAACTGCAAAAGGATAATATCAATATAAGATTATATATTAAAATAAGTAAATATAAAAATTTAAACAAATTTTAAAACATAACTTTGAAAATCATAAAATAATAAAAATTAACAAATATAAAAACTTGAGCAAATCTTAAAACCTGATTTAACTAACCTGATTTCAACCTATAGTTTGGGTTGTTAAAGTTTAAGTACTTAATATGCTCAACAATAAAAAAAATCAGCATATAACCTCATCGTTTTTCTGTGATCCTTGCTTTCTCTTGCAATTTTTTTTTTCTCTTTTAATCTCCAAACAAATGGCCATCATAAGATTGGATTTCCTAATCCCGACTGACGACCTTGAGAATCCACTAGCAAGCTCTTATAAAAAAAATAAAATGAAACTAAAACCGTTTAACTGGGAAAAAAATGAAAGTTTACTTGAGAAAGAATCACAAGAGAAATGAGCTGTAAAGTAAAGACACATGGTAGTGGTGGAAGACAAGACTTGTAGCACTAGAAGAAAACTTATTGAAAAAAAGAATGAGACTCATTAGGGAAGCTAAAAAAATGTTCGAGAAGGAGTTTAAAGAGTTGCGTCAAATAAAGTTTTTTCAGAATTTCACCTCCTTATATCTGATACCTTTTAGAATATCGCCTTTTTATTTACTACAACATATTTATCTATGTATAACAGTTTTTTACCGATATTTAATAGTTTTCAACTGTTAAATATCCGAGCGTCAAATATTTATATATAACAATTTTTAACCGTTCAATATTAGACACTATGTTTTATAGTTCTTCAAACACAACCGTTATGTATAAGGGACTATATTTAACAGTTGTAAGACAATCACTGTTAAATGTAACAATCAATTTTAATTGTTTTTTTACTAACAATCGTGATATATTTTGTACAATACTTAATTGTTAAATGATGAACAATAAAGTATTTGTCACCATAAGAAGGGGTTTATTTGATGGTTATATGGATAAAAAAAGTTATATATTTAGAATATTTGATGGTTATTGGTGAATAAACGTTAAGTATGTGTGACATTTTTTTAAAAAAATGGGGGCTCATTTTCAGTCATCCCCTTGCAAAATAACCTACAAAAACAACATTTATTTACCAAACACCCAAACAAATCCAATTAGATGTATCAAAATCCACACACACGCAAAATAAACAATTTTGACCAACAAGTGCCAACAAATTAAAACAAATCATCGAATTCTATTTATACAATAATTATGAATACATCAAAGCTAAGGTAAGCGAATATACATATGATCAAGTGTCTCTTTTTCTTTTCCTAGTCTTAGCATTTTTAATGCTCATTTTAGTTACAATTGTTTTCTTTAATTTGCGAAGCAACTTACTCCACTTTGATATCCAAATTCCTTTATTGTGGTCATGCCTAATTGTAAGCATCATCCTCATTGAATTATGTTTCAAGTGATTACCCATGGAGAGGATCATACTCACTCAATTCACCTCCTGCATCCTCATTTACTTTGTTTGATAATAAAACAATATCCAAAATAAAAGGCTCTTTTTTATACCCTTAATTGTTCAAATTCTATTCTATCAACCCTAACTCATCAACTTTAAAAGCATTCTTAGTGTGCTCAATCAGCCAAAGTATGACATATTGGTATATATAAGATTCTTATCTTTTGCACTTGATACATGCATGGTGTTAACAATAACAGTTACCTCACTATTTTGCCTTTTGCTTCGGGCATCCTGCTCTTTATTGTAGAAGGTATATCCATTGATGATGTAGTTTGAGAAAGAAAGCACACATATGTTCGTACCACATGCTAAAAACATTACTTTCTCCGGAAATAAATTATGATCAACATTATACTTGTTATCCATGTGCTGCTTCAACCATGCTGTGAATTGTTTATTATGTTCTTTGGCATACCAACTATGTAATTGTTGGGATTTTCCCTCATAAGCTCATCCATATGAATACTAACATATACTCATCAATCTCTTCGGAGTTGTGAATTGAAGTGGGTATAGATGTGCTTGCTCCCAATCTGGATATGAAGAGCATAGATTTGGGCATGGCAAACACCAATCTGGACATGATGAGAATAAATCTGGAAGTCAACGAGTAGGAAGAATCCAACAGAACTAAGAAAAAGACAAGCATGAAGAAGAAAACTAGTGTCGAGGAAGCCATAAAATGAAGCTGGAGAATTTATTTATATTGAAGTAGTTGGGAAGGAGATCATGAGTGTGGTCTTGTGAGAGACGAGGGAAGCGAGAACTTCAGAAAAATGGCAAAACGAAGATGACACAAAGATTATGAAATTTGATTTCAAAGGGGCAGTTGAGTGAAGTCTATATAATTTGTTTTAGGGTTCAGATCACTTGACATACTAGATTTAACAAAATTCGATATAAAAGCTTGTAAATATATTTTTATAGACTAGTTGTTCAATCACTAGGTTTAAAACGTTTTTTTTTTTTTTTTTTAGGTTTTTTTTTTAGACCGGTTGTACGCAAAATAGGTCTAAAAGTTTGTAAATATTATTTTTATAAAAAGTATTTTTTTTAATGCCTTTTAAACCGGTTTAAAAATATATTTTAGACTTCTTGTGTCGAATCCATCTAAAATTTTACATGTATTCAAAAAAATTCCGTTGGTTTCATTTTTAAATTGTCTCTGTAAAAAGTGGTCTAGATAGAGGGGCTTTCTAGTATTGTTTCATCTTTTTTTCCCCAATCATCCTCTCATATCTTTTACCACTATATAGTTCTATCTCACAGTCATCATCTTTATAAATAATGGTATATTTGAGGGGAAAAAAACTACTCCATCTATCTCTATATTTACGGTTCTTATAACCAAAGTGAGGTGTTTAAGAAAAAATGAAAATTAGTTAAAAATAATAAATATGTAGAAAATATATATATATATATATATTCAAGGGATAAAGGTCTTATTTGCCATGGAAGTTTTCCCTCAGGAGCAATGGGTGGATGGAAATTTTTTTTTTTTTTTTTTGGCTTAAAATTGCCACGGAAGTTTACAAAACATAGCAATTTTGCTACCATATAAGCGAACAACCAAGTTATAAGCTCAAATATAAAGAAGATATGGGTATGACGATACTATAACCAATTATCAAGCTTCAGGGGTTGACCAAACATGATCCGAGTCATGGAAAGATAAATGTCCTCTTTCATACAAGAATACTTTTACAGAGAGTGAAAATCTCTCAGACCTTCCTCCTTCAGATCACATTCAGCACAGCCTTCCTTCGTTTTTGTTAGTCGATTTCCTTGATGGCAAGTGAACCAATCAAACAAGTAATAAAGAGTAAGTAGAGTATCGTCCCACAGAGACTGAAATACAAAATGAAGGCACCAAATCACAGAATTAGTTGTGTTTAACAAGAAAAATAAAATCTGATTGGTTTGAGAGTTTTTGTAGTTATACTAATAAACAAGAAAATAACCAAATGATCGTAGTTGTAAGAAAATATCAGTAAAAGATGGGTTGAGCTTGGAATCCTTCCTAAGCATATAAATCCCCCAGCTGCCTATACGCATTGCTATAGCATTCATGCTACACAGCTCTCGCAAATGCTACAACATAAACACTCTTCACAATGTTATTCAGTTAACCTACCACTCTAATCTATCGAAGCTCTCGCGTCCGATACGTACAATCCCAACTTACTTCTCCTATATGTCTATGGTGATTTTCTAGCTGGGTTATCATTACAAATCAAGGTGTTATGGTTATGAGTGGTAGACTCATTCCTAAAGCCTACAATAATAGGTCAAGCCTTGCACCAGCCTGCTTAGCAATCATGTTTCTCAGATGTCTAACCCCGACTCACTCTTAGTAAGCCGAGGCCACTGATCTAGCCCTTAGCTCTCGCTAATAGACAAGAAATTAAATTACTGATAAGAAAACTGAATGTATTGAATTAAGAACTAGCAACTGGGTTCATTCCAAACTTATGAAGTCATCCTCGCTCAGCCACATAAGATTTAGTTCATGATTGACGAGGGAATCACTAAATAGATTACTACAGAATAGCTCATGACAAAAAGATTAACTAGAATTAAAATAAAGAAAACAAAAATCTTGATAAAGATTCCGATGGCGTGAGAGAAGCTCTGTCACATCACAACTCCACATCTTATTGTCTCCGTCTTGCTCCAAGAAAGGATGCTGGGTTCTCTCGGAGTTCTTGTGCCTTGTAACTCCTATCACTCTTCTTTTGACTATGGTTGTATATCATTTTTTTCTTTGACTCTCCACGACTTCGATCCCCTTTTAGGGTTGACTATTGTTTCCTTATATAATATGATCTACTTGTAGCGTACGTTCAGTGAACTGGGCCTTTCCAAATCTATCGAGGTCTAATCCTATCTTTCTTTCCAATCTCAATAGATTGATTTTGCTGATCCTACGGGATTCTTCAAATCTTTAGTTTTTGATCCTTCGCATATTGTATTCCAATACGTCAACAATCTAACCGTTGTTCTCGACTTGCACTATATTTCCTGAACTAACCTTGACAAAATATCAGAACTTATGCCGCATAGCATTGCGTCATTTACTCTGCTATAGCTTCAAGGATGTATTGTATTGCACTTCGATAAAGTTGTCCTGATACTATAGCATAGTATCGGCTATGTTATGCGACTTTCTCATAAAACCTTCAAACTTGCTCTTTTCACAGCAAATGTTTAGGATGAATGTGGAATTTAACCTCAAGTTCCCTGTACAATGAATTAATGCCTTTTTGCTTAGATTAAATGCAGTTAAGTTCATATTCACCATACAATTCAGTCATATAATATAGGGAAAATATGACATAAATAGTGCTAATCAATTTCCTACAGGAGGCGTCACTAAAACTTGATTTTATGTTTTTTTATATGATCATAACCAAACTTTAGCCTTATTTGAGCAAATAACCATGTGTGTCTTACAGGACCATAACTAATAAACTGCTAATAATATTACTCCATAATTTGACCCCTTTAGAAAATTAGAAACTCATACTTTAAACTTGTTCCACAGATATTTGAAGCATGCTTCAAAGAAGAAAATGATTAAACTGCTGGAATTTTATTTCTCAAGAGAACTGAGTACAATATGAGAGTAGTAAGCTGAGTGATATTTTGAACTCGGTGTGTGTTACAATGCATAGTTACATGGCTTTTTATAGATAGTCAGCATCCCAACTACTTCCTATTCTAATATGATACAAGACATAAAACTTTTATACGTAAGGAAATATTTACAAAACATACTAATAATATCTATGACTTAAAGTTGATGGCCTAAGACTTAAAGTTGACAAGCCTACAACTAATATGCATGTGTAAAATAAGAGAAGGCAAAGACAAGATGCCTTTTGCTTTTTTGTCTTTTTGTGCTTTGTACTTTTTTATTCTTTTTTTTTTTACAACTTTTTGCATTGTCGGCAAAACTTCTTCTGAACATGTTGCATCTCTAATCTTGCATTCCTTTGCTTTCTAGATTAGCTGTTAGCACTTTGTCGGTGTCGACAAGCTCATCTCCTTGTCTTTGAAATTGAATCTTTAAAGGACACTGAGATCTATGTCTAGGATCTTCACTATCTTGCATAGCTTTTTCTCTTTCTTCACAATTCTTACACCTTGATTAGAGTACTCTGCCAATAGATTACATATCTTCTTCTTTGTTTTTTCTAAATTTTCCATTTTGTTGTTTCTCAACCTGTCATACCATTGGACTAACAGTGGCTGATCATGCGAAGTCTTTCCAAATGCTGCAATTATTGTTGTCATTCCACAATAATATACCCATTGCTTCTCATTTTTAATTGTTCTGGTCATTTCTTGAAAAATAATATGATAATTCTGGGCTCTAATATTAGACATCTTGTTCTGAAATTCCTCGTCATCTTCAATATCTTCTTTTATCTCTGCTTTTGTCTCTATGGGCTTCTTTGTTCTTCCACACCTAATTAAAGTAATTGGAGGATAAAATTTCTCTGGTGTGATCTCTGCAACCATGGAATAAAATATGATATATACGTTGTGTTGCAACTCCAACATATATTTTGACTGCTTCTTGCAAGGCTAGTGGCAATTCTTTAATTTCTTTAGGATCAGGGTTATTGGGTAAATAAATGGCATGTAACATACCATATTGGTATATGATTCTTATTAAATCTGGTGAAGTTCCTAGGTAGGCTATGTTAGTTCTCTATGTGTTTTGATGATAATTAACAATTGTAAACACACATTGAAGTTTGTCTTTGGTAAGTTGAAAAACTTATCTGTCAAAGCCAAACTTCGAGTATTGTCTTAATACTCGAGTATTGACTTGATAGAGAATTGCTTAAAAACCATTACACAAAGCAATACTCAAGTATTGGACACAATACTCGAGTATTGGACTTACAGAGAGCACTCCAAGTTTTTCACCCTGAGCCAAACTTGAGTATTCATATGAATACTCGAGTATGGAACACACAGAGACAATTTCAACATTGACTTAAGTTATCAATACTCAAGTATTCAATTGAATACTCGAGTATTGGTCATACAGAAGTCATCAAGTTTCTCACCTTATGAAAACTCGAGTATTGGTTTGGCCTACTCGAGTATTGGATTTCCACAAAGTTTTCATACTTAACACTTGTTTATGAATACTCAAGTATCCATTTGAAAACTCAAGTATTGACTTGACATCAATCTATCAAAGTTTTCAAACTCCTTGAATACTCGAGTATTGGTATAGACACTCAGTATTGGCCTCGACGAGAAAGACTACAAGGTTTATGCATATATTAATACTCAAGTATTCATTTCAATACTCAAGTATTGACTTAGGAAAGACCTCACAAAGTTTTTCAAAATGAATGCATACTCGAGTATTGAGTTAGAAACTTGAGTATTGGGCATACGAGAGAGCTTTGCTCTTTGTCAATGATTTGAACACTCAAGTATTGAAAATAATACTCAAGTATTGAGGTTTTTGAACTTAGACTTATTTTCATATCAAAAGTTCAAAACTTCGAGTATGGATTTGTATACTCGAGTATTTCCCTTATTTCAACATTAAGGTCCAAAGGTCAAGTCTCGATGATTCCTCTCGGAAGAAGAATACTCGAGTCTCAAAATGAATACTCGAGGTATTGACTTAAGTGCACAGTGACAAACTCAAGTATTGATGAACATACTCGAGTATTGAATGCTAAGTTTGAAAATCAAATCGACGAATTTGTGAAACCTTCTTGTTTGATCTTAATACTTCCTATGATGAATCTCTAATGTTTCTAGATATGTTTAACCACTTTATTGGTGAGTTTCGAATGATTAGAGAATGTACATTGAAGGTTTAAAGCAAAAGCAAAAGTAAAAGTGATGTCAGCACATTAAATGCAAACCCAGAAAGTTGCATACTTTTGGGTAATCCACCTGCATACGGTTGCAAAGCATTAAAGAATGATTTCTACAACAAGCAACTGCTGCTCCAATGGATTAATTCACAGAGAGTCAACTACGAACATCGCGACTAGATTAAGTGAAGTTTAGAGAGAAAGAAGACCTAAACGAACCAAAACCTTGTCTAATGAAGGCAACGGTTATAATCAAGATTACAACGGTCATTTAATGCACTCTTAGTATAAATAGAGTTGCATTCAATTCTTCTTAACAACCACAACTTCTTTGAAAACGAATTGCATTCAAGTCTTACACTTATTCTTTCGGTTTTCATCTATATTGTATCTTTTGATACACAAGCTTCAGTGTTTATCATTATCTACTCTTAGAGAGAGTTTCTACTTGTAAATCATTTATTGTAAAGTATCACAAGTTTGGGGACTTGGTGATTGGGTTCATTGATTACAACTTGTAAGGGGGAGTAAGTTCTAGTAAGAGAATTACTCTTGAGTACGAGTGTGTAATCAATTGATATAGTGGAAATCCCGAGTGTGCGGGGAATTTGGACGTAGGTCAAGGAGTTAGACCGAACCAATATAAATCCTTGTGTCTAGTTGTTCTTCTCTACATCTTCTGTTCACCTGTTTTTCTTTGTACGAAAAACAGCAACTCAAAAAAGTTTCAAAATCCCCAATTCACCCCCTCTTGGTGATTTAGCTCCACCTTCAGGCTATGATTTTATTAAAAGCAAAATGAGAGGCATATTTAACATGTAGATCAAATATTTCCATGTTTCTGATTTTTCTAACAAGGGTTCTGAAGAATTGAAATTTAGAATAAGTATCAAATGAATTACTTCTAGTGATTCGAGGTTGTGAGGTTGAGGCTTCAATGGATTTGCCTTTTTCTTTTCTTTTGGCCTCTTCCAGCATTTGGGCTTTTATAGTTTCATTAAAAGGGGTTATAGTCTAAAGAGTTTGGGCAGCAGGCCCACTAACATTTTCTTGGGCTTGGGTAGATGACCCATTAACATTCTCTTGGGTAGATGACCCATTTCTATTTACTTGGGTTTGAGTGGATGACCCAATTTGAGTATATGACTCATTTATAGGATTTAATTCCATGTCAGTTTGTACTGCTGATTCAGCTATACTATTTACATTTATTTTCCCTTCCAACTTCTCTATTCTTTTGAGAGTAAATACCATTTCTGGTCCCTAACAAAAAACGCAATCTCCATCATGGTCCCTTACAAAACAAAGGTCCTTTTTAGTCCATAAAAAGGACGAATAAGGGTAGATTGGTTGACATTTTGATCCCTTACAAATTTCCAAAATGTCCTTTTTAGTCCCTCAAAAAGGACGAATAAGGGTTGATTTTTTTGTAAGGGACTAAAATGGGGTTCGTGTTTTTTGTCAGGGACCGGAAATGGTATTTACTCTTCTTTTGAATAGAGTTTCCACTTGCTAACTTGAATGAGCAATATTGCTTAAAAGACTTTGTATGGATGAACTGCACTGACTATTTAATAGAATAACATTCATTTTTAGAATGTTTAAATCTGCTAAAGGCTGTCGGCATACATTACAAGTTTGATTAGAATTCATTCTGAATTGGATCTGCGTTAGGTTCCATCTGCTCATAAAATCTGCAATAAGATTATTCTTTCCTGGCACATATTCAATAATATAATCATAATAAGCTAAATCTTCTTGCCATTTAAATAACATTTTAATTGCCAATTTTTCTATTTTTATTCCCTTTTCAAGCCAAGATTTTACTTGTGTATTGTCAGTCCTAATTATAAATTGTGTATTTACTATAAATAATTCAAATTTTGCTACTGCTTTTACTATTGCTAATAATTCTTTCCAATTTGAATGATATTTCCATTGTGCTTCTAAGAATTTTTCACTCGCATATCTAGTTATAATTTCTTCTCCTTTTTCATTTTCATGATATAATGCTTTTACCCCAATGCGGTCGAGGCATCGGATAAATTATCCATTTTACATCTTTTTGTAAAGGTATTGTCAATTTGGGTAAATTTTTACAACTTTTCTTTAATTGTTCAATTATTTTAAGCTGTCTCACTATTCCATTTCCATTCAGTTTTTTCTCCTATTAATTTAGAAAATTTTTATGTTAATTTTGCTAAATTTGGAACATAATTTCTTACTTCATTAATCATTCCTAAAAATGCTTGTAAATCTTTTTTGTTTGTTATTCTACCAAATTCTAAAACTTTTGTAGTTATATGATCTTGTAATTCTATTCCATTTGTGGTTATTATCTAGCCTAGAAAAGGTATTTCTTGTTTTCTTAATATAGATATCTTAGATGATATATTTAAACCTTTTTCTTCTATTAAATCTACAAATTGGTTTAAATGTTTTTCATGTTCTTCTTCATTGTCTGAAAATATTAATATGTCATCTATATATATTACAGCAAAATCTCTTATAGGTAATAATAATTTGGATACAAATTCTTGAAATATACTGGGACTATTATGATATCCCATAGGTAATACATTTCATTCATACAAACCTTCAGAAGCACTAAAAGCTGTATATTTTTTACTATTTTCTTCTAATTTTACTTGAAAAAATCCTGACTTACAATCAAATTTACTAAATATTTTCTTTCCTCTTATAAGGTTAAATAATAATTTCATTTTAGGTATTGGATATTTGTTTCTAATAGCTATACTATTTAACTTTTTATAATTTATAACCATTCTGCTTTTTCCTCTTCATTCCCCACTAAGTTTTTTAACAATCATTCTTTGGTGAAGAATGTAATACCACGAAAATCATGTTTAGCATAACTACTATATTTTAGTAAATGATACCTATTAAAATAGGTGAATATGTGGTCTCAAAAATATTATAGCTTATCTAATTTAATTTGGGGAATTTTCTCCTAGAATTAAATAAACCAAAAAGACCCAATTTTTCTAATCTTCAAATAGGGAGCATAGTATACCCTATAATTAGTATTTTAACCTCTAGTTCTTATATGTAATCATGAATAAAGTCATAAAAGGGTATGAAAAGGATTAAGATGGACTAAGAGGCAATTAAATTTATATCAATTAAGTTAATTGCATAAATATTCATAATTAATCTAGTGGCAAGTATCCTAGAATATTTTGGCTTAATTAGATATTAAAGGCCAATAAGGGTTTAATATTAGTATAAAATGAATTAGTGAAGATCATAATTAATCTAGGAACCCATCATACTTTTACAATTAGGCATAATAACATCTCAAACACTACATTAGGGATAATAACTTGGATTAAATTATCATTCCCTAAGGTTAATTAATAGGGGGCGGAATTCACAATAATAAAGGAACAAAAGATTAGACAATAATATAAGATAGAAGCACATGTGATATAAGATAAAGATCTCCAAAAGTAAGTAGGGCATCTTTACATAAATAAAGGAGAGTGTTGTCTTTAAATTTTGTAAGTTATTAATTAGATTTTAGACAATTTTTTCTTATAATTTAATAAACCAAATATTAAATTTAAGACCACATTTAAAGATCATAAAATACAAAATAATCATCATATTAAACCATGGTTCTTAAAAGAAGCAAGATAATGTTATAAAAATACTTAAACAAATTAAGGAAATTAATAAAGATAAATGAACAATTAAGTTTTCACTAATTAAATGATTGTGTAAATCTTCATAATTAATCAAGGGGCAAATTAAGAAGCAACAATTAGGGAATGTCTTAATTAAAAATCAAGGATCAATTAAAAGACAAATAGAAATAAGTAAAGATTAAGGTGCACAAAGCTTGATTTAATTAAGCACTAGTTTCCATGGTTAGCTAGCAAATGAAATTAAGAGTTAATTAAACTTTGCTAATGACACCTAAGCTTTGATTATGTCATCAAAGTGACATCACAAGGATGACATCACAAGAGCTCATGCTTTATAGTGAAGGGCCAAGATTTAATTTAAAACAAACACAAATGGAATCCAATAGTCCTAATTAATTCTATAATTAACCTTAATCCTTGTGAAATTGAAATAGCCAATGGAAAATCAAAGAAATAAGCTTAATCCTTGTGAAAAAGAAAATAGACCAATGGGAGAGGAAAGAAGTGTTAGATTGCACATGGGAGAGAGAAAGAGGGAGAGAGAGAGATTAAAATATAATTTTTTCAAGAGCACATGTTGAATTAAAAATAGGAAATTAGAATAATTAGCTAAATCCTATGTAATTAGTATGGACCAATGAGAATCCTTTGCTCACATTTTGTGCCTTCATGGAAGCACAAATTATCATGAGCCATTGATAAGAAAAGATGATCCAAGAGAAATTCTTGGACTTTTACTATAAATAGGGGCCTTGCCCTTCATAATTTTTCACACCAAATCAACCACCAAGTGGTGATTTCTAAGAAACAAGAAGGAGAAACAAGAGTCTTCAAGAGGTAAGCTTGTCTTTAGTTTTTAGTTTCTAGTCTTTAGTTCTTTAGTTCTATAGTTCTTAGTATAAATGTTAGTTTAATCTAGGAAATAGGTAAAGTAATTTCTCATAATTGTTTTCAAGCCTTATTGCACCGAAAGATGCGACAAGGTGGAAACACGTTGGGAAGTAACTTTTAGGATTAATAAAACAAGTTAGAGTAAGATAGAGAATTGTTGGGTTTTGCTGGGCTATTAGGATCATTAGATAGAGGACATTATTTGATATGTAAATTTATATTCAAAAATCCTGAAATAATTCATGGTCATAGTAGACATGTATAGCTTTCCATTGATATAAAATATGTATCAAATAGAGGTCTGTAGAGAGAGATAAAAATTCTGGCAATAAGACTACATTTTCTGGAAAAATTCTGGGCAGAGGTTGAAGATCATTAAACTGGGAATGAATCACAAATTCTGGTGGAAATCATTATTTTTCCTCAAAACTAGACATGCTAAGGTTTCCAGGAAATTTTATGGAACCTCGTTTCGATTTTTTTGGATTTATTTATGAATTTTCAAAGTTATCAAAAAATCTGCCCAGAAATGCTGGAACAGCGTTTTGTACAAAAATTATGGTATATAATTGGAATAATAAATCCACCAGGGGTAAAAAGGTCGATAGTGACTAAAATATCTCCTAAGATATTATTTACAAGGTAATAATGCGATAATACTATTATAGGATATCTGGGAAAAATCGAGAGACGTACCGACCAGGCAAGCGTACCGCCATCCAAACGGACTAAGGTACGGACGCGTAGTGTAACACTAACTCTGATGCTCATTGTATGCTTACATATGTGATAGATACTTTCATAAAGACATGGACGGGACTCTGTCTTGGACATGCACCGTGACTAAGTTTGTGGGGCTTAGATCGGATGTGTTTATACATTCACTTTATACGGGTTCTGATCTTGGTAATCTTTGTTGAATTTTTCTAGCGGCGCGAGGACACGATGGGCCGTCGTGGCACCGGTTAGTGCAAACATGGGTGACTGTGCATATGTTGTGTGCTATGTATTGTGGATATATTAATCTTGCATCTGCTGTGTGCTTATGTATTGATTACTACTGTAATGTCATGAATATCTGTCATACATATATTGTTTTACATGAGCATGAGGTTAACCATTACCTGAGGTCCGATGGGCATTGGACCTCAGCTCTTACTATAGCTTCAGGGTCCAGAGAACCAAGGACCGAACACAAGAGTAAGCAGAGTCAACAGCACGCGTGAAGACCCGACCAAAGATTTTTAGGACATGTACCGTCATATTACCTAGTAAATGTACTGTTCTTTATGAACAAACAGATACGCCACAATTAATGATATATTAGTTAGTCACTCTTTTACTTGCTCTGATGCTCTACTCTGATGAAAAAAAAAATCCGATTTTGAAAAATGAGGTGTTACAAAGAATATTCAGATCTACTTTCTCTTATTAAATTATACTTTTTCATTTCATTTATATGCATTACAAATTCTTCTTTATCCTCAAATTTGTCCAAAGATAAGGTTTACAATTAATCTCTTTACTATAATCTTTCAGTTCTATTTTTGCCATTAGTTTAGATTTTTCCCAATGTATTAAAGGATTTTCACTAAAATTTTCTAATATACTTTGTTCTATAGATTTTTCTTCTCTTATTGTTAACGTACCTAACATATGTTCTATCTTTACTGGTTCATTTATTTGTAAGAATTCTACTTCTTCTTTATGTTTTTTCTTTTCAAATTTTTCATCTTTTCTTTTATATGGGTTGTTATTCTTACTCCTATAGCTTGATGTTTATAGGGTGTTGTTAATACTAAAGCTTTTTCTATAAAAGTAAAAGGATAATATTTTTCTAAAAAGTATAGTCCTAATATTATATCTGAAAGTGGAGCAAAGCACCAAGAGGGGGTGAATTGGGGATTTTAAAAATTCTTTTTAAAATACTGTTATATGAATGGAAAACAGAGATGAACAGAGTAAGGGAAAAGAAGCAAGACACAATAGATTTATACTAGTTCGGTCTAACCTCTTGACCTACGTCCAGTCCCCAGACACTCTAGGATTTCACTAACTGAAATGATTACATACTCTGTAACTCTCAGACTAAAACTTACTCCCCTTTACAAGTTGTAATCAAATAACCCAATCTTCAAGTCCCACGACTTGAGATCCTTACAATGAATGATTTCAATAAATGAACTCTCCCTAAAAGTGGATGATAATAATCACTGAAGTACAGATGTAGCAAAAGATACTTTACAGTAGAAAACTAAAAGAGCAGTTGGAAACTTGAATGATTTTCGTTTTCTATAGAATGGTTGTTGAGAAGACTTGAATGCAACTCCTTATATATGAAGAGAGCATTAAATGACCGTTGGATGATCAATGTAGCCGTTGGGAACATTGATGAGGTGATTAGTAATACTTTGGTCTTCTTCTCTCTCTACTCTTCAGTTAATCCAGCTGCACATAAGTTTATGGTTGACTTCCTTTGAATTTAATCCGTTGCAAGAGCAGCTACTGGATAGGGAAAGGAAACGTTAATTCCTTTGCAACGTGTGTAGAATGATTGTCCAAAATGATGCAAGTTTACTGGACATTGCAAAAAATGTGTTGACGTCACTTTTTGCTTTTGTCTGAATCTTCATTAATATTGTTTAAACCATCTGAAACTCACTAACAAACTGATTAAACATAGTTAGGAATAGTAATGAGTGATGATAAGAAGTATCAAGATCAAACATGAAGATTTCACAAATTCGTGCAACTTGAATTTCAAACTTTGCAACACAAACTCGAGTTTGTTCATCCAAACTGGAGTTTGTAACTTTGCTACGAAGCCAAACTCGAGTTTCCAAATCCTAACTCGAGTTTCCTCCTTCCAGAGAGAAGAATGTCATGATTTGAGTTTTGGAACATATTTTTCAATAGGAGCCAAACTCGAGTTTTGGACTTTTGTAATGAAAAACATCTTTAAGTCCAAAAGCTCGGGAGTTTTCAAAATCACCGAAAAGAGCAAAGCTCTCTACTTGGCGCAAACTCGAGTTAATAAAACCAAACTCGAGTTTCCATTAAAAATGAAAACCTTTGAAAACTCTTTGCAAAGTGAAAATTGGAGTTTTCTCAAAGTGAATAAAACATGAAAAATCTCTATCAAACACAAACTCGAGTTTACAAATACAAACTCGAGTTTTCTTAAAACGTTGGAAAACTTAGAAAGCTCTTATCCAAGTGCAAACTGGAGTTTGTCACAACAAACTGGAGTTTGCTCAAGATGAAAAACATTAAAGTTCTCGGCCAAGCACAAACTCAAGTTTTGGAAACTTAACTCGAGTTTAGTCAAGTTCACAAATACTTAACAAAATTCTTTGTTCAGCACGAACTCGAGTTTTCATATCAAAACTAGAGTTTGCTAAAGTTCAAAACATTGGAACCTCTCGTATGACCAAATCTCGAGTTTGTCATTGCAAACTGGAGTTTTGTTTACTTTAGAGAATATTGAAAGTTTCTCCGTATGATGCAAACTCGAGTTTGTCTTAATGTGAAAAACTTGGAGTGCCCTCTTCGTATCTCACAAACTCGAGTTTGTCTACGCAAACCGGAGTTTTCCTTAGTTCATAAAAATTGAGCTACTCTGTCAAGTCCAATCTCGAGTTTGCCTGCAACCAAAACTCGAGTTTGCCTTTGATAGTAAGTTTTTCAACTTACCAAAGACAAACTTCAACTTGAGTTTACAATAGTCAGTTATCATCAAAACACATAGGAACTAACAATATCACATTGAGGTTCATTATATTGATTTAATTCTTGAATTTTTAACTCATAATTTCCTATTTGTACCACTACAAATTTTGTTTCTAATTCTAACATATGTATTTCTCTTCCTGCTTTGATTCCATTCTAATAATTCTACTTTTTCTTTTCCACATTTAAAGCGGTAACGCATTATATTTTGCTACTGTTAAATTTGCTCATGTATCTACTAAAGCATGATATTTTCTAGCTCTATATTTTTCATAATTAAATTTTATCAATATATAATATAATGGTCTTTCATTCATATTCTAGATAATATTTCCAATTTCTTTTTAAGGATGTTTTTACACAATTCTCCTTCATTTATTCCTATTCTAATATGATCTATAACTGGGTGAGGAAGTCCTGGGTATCTAATATATAAATCTGGATATCCCATTCTTTTTATTAAACTTCTTCTTTCATTATTTGCTTTATTTACTTCCTTAATTATAAATCTCATCATTGTTTTATTTGTTCCTAAAACCTTAATTAAATTATTGTTATACCTATAATATGTTTGCCATACCATTACTTGATTTTCTCGGTCTTCCAACCATTGTTCTTACTTGGTAAATACTAGTCCTCGTTTTTGCCATATCCTCGCTTAATGAATAAATATCCTATTAAACTCTAGATAATAATTCCAATCTTCATTTAAATACAGCCATTGCTAAATTTCTTTGTTGCCAAATTTCTGCTTCTTTATTCCAGGGCACAAAATCATAATCATTTTTCTCTTAGGGTGTGCATGGCAACCATTCTATTCCCCAAAGACTATTTACGAGATTAAATAGTTTTTTCGATTCTGTGTCTTGGAAGAGTTCGAGAATCGAAATTACATTTGTTAACTCATTTTATTTTTACTTCGAGAATCGGAATTAAGTTTGTTAACATTTTTTTTTACTCCAAGAATCAAAAATATGTCGTGAAAATGATATATATTTTTAATGTGAAAAGAACAAAATACCCTTCTAGATAAAGAAAAAAATCTTCAACCGTCTTCATCCTCTTCTCCTTCGAAACCCATCTTGCTCGTCGGCAAGAATTTAGACCAAAATGGTGGAGAGACTCGTCCAAGATCGGAAATCCATATTAGATAATGTAGGAACTCAGATTCACATGTTTATAAACCCATATTTCAGATCTGGCTCAAGGAGAATAACTCACCCATATTTCATATCCAAATTTCCAAACCCGAAGGTTGACCCAGTTTCCGACGAGTTATTTACCTTGAGTTATGAATTGAGCTTTGTCTCGCTTACAAACCCGGAAAGCGCCATCGTAGCTCGATGTGGGCCACCGTGGAAGGGGATGAAGAAGGGGAAAGCATCTTTGCGGTTCGGATCACGAGCTACCGTCGAAGGGGATGAAGAAGTGGAAAGCGTCATATCAGAGACCACACTCATCATCGTTCACCAGCCTGCATTAGCAAAGCTGCTGTCGTTGTCGGTAGTGGGGTAAGGCTGGTGAGTTAGGTTGCATATGGTGAGTCGAGTTTGTGTATGGTGAGTTAGGTTGCGTACGATGAGGCACAAGGAAAAATGATTTTCGATTTTGTGCCCTGGAATAGAGAAACAGAAATTTTTAGCTTCTTTTTTTGATTCCCCGGACAAAAAAATAAACCGGTTCATCCCGAGAACAAAAAAAAAAAAAAAAAAAAAAAAAAAAAAAAGATTTACCAAACACAATTGCTATCCATTTTTATTCCTCGGAACAAATTTTTTTTTTTTTTTTTTTAAAAAAAAAAAACTCATTACGGGAGCATTACCATGCACATCCCTTCCTTCCATCGTCTCTCTCTCTCTCTCTCTCTCCTCTCTCTCTCTCTCTCTCTCTCTAACCCTCAATTCCTTCATTCAACTCCCCCATTTCTTCTCAGATTCAGCGACGACGGCGGTGTCACCCATCTCTGTACGTTCTCTCTCTTTCTCAGCCTCACCTTCATGATATCTTCCTTCGGCGATGTTGTTACCGGATCCAACTTCTGCTCCGACACCCGCCCCATCACCGCATCTGAGGATTGAAGGTTCTACATTTATGGCATCGTCGATTTTCATCACCTCATCTGGGTTTGATCGAGTAATAGGGACACGACACACGAGGGAGTGCTATTCATGAACCTTCGGAGTCGGTTCTTTATAGCTTCGAATTGTGATTATCATATTGGTGCAATAGTGGGTCTTTTGGGTTTGCTGCAAGGTTACATTCAGATTTGAAGCAGAGTTTCAACCCGTCAAAGCCATGCTTGATGCCAACCCACGATTTTCCTTGCTGTTATACGTAGATGCTTGTTTTGGTCAAGAAATTTGCTAATTCTTTCCACTTTTTTCCCCCCAATACTCACTTGATCTGAATCAATATATTAAGATTTGATCGTTTCTGGTTTGATTTGTGGCTGAATTTGATGATGAATCTCAATGTCTTGGAATTAAAAAAAAAAAAAAAAAAAGTGTTAACGAACACAATTCTAATTATCGAGTAAAAATAAAATGAGTTAACAAACGTAATTTTGATTCACGAACTCTTCCAAGGTACAGAATCAAAAAAAACTGTTTCATCTCAGAAACAGTGTTGGGGAATAGAATGGTTGCGCCATGCACACCCAAAGTCTCCACAATCCACACATTCAACCACAGATGCAAGAGTTAAAAATAATTGCCTATTTCTTCTCCATCGGGTGATTTCTTTTCTACGTAATCAGCCATCGAAATAAAAGTGTGGAATCTACTGTTATAATGTTATTGTGCTTCGTAATCGTAATTTGTAATAGTAATGATACATATTTCTTCAAGCATAATACTACAAGATCATTTACAATTATCATAGATGGACCCAATTAAAAGGCCCACGTTATTTCCCAATAAAACTGAAACTAATGGCAATATATATGGCCAATAAATAAATTAAACTAAGTCTTGGATGACTAGTGGTTGGGTTGCATCTCGAGGTACTTTGAGCCTCGGGTAAACGACTGTTTCCCTGGATGATTTGCATGCATTGTTCTTCGTAACTTGGGCTGTGCCTTGACTCCCATTCATGGCCGTAGAAACCAAACTCTTTGAGTACTCCGTACAGGCACTTGAATATAAAGTATTTGGTTACCAGCCTCACCGTCGGTCTCCATGTTATCATTTTAACTTCTTCAAGTCCATACGGATACCGATAATACATTAGTGCATTCTGCACTAATTACTCAACTAAGTGAGCCGCACAACATTTTAAGGTAACGAACCCTCTTTTCTCTCCATCGTCTTAAGAAATTAAAATGTTGGCACTCAAACGGTTGATCAACCTGAGGCATCTCACTGTTCAAAAATTTCTTCTTAAACTATGGATAATGCAATGTCAGTGGGTAATGTTGAGTCTCTTATAGATAACCCCCATGTATTGCATATTTTACTTCATTCGTATTTAAGGCAACAAAGCCAGGGCTGACACATATCTCGAAATGTTATACTTTTCTTTTCCCTCATCCAGAAAGAAACCTTCTTTTCCATTTTTCTGGGATATGAATAAACTCAGCTGCTCTTTTAAGATTCTTTTACACCTGCGTGGTTCCTTGCATCTGAAAGGCAATAAAGGAGTTTTGTTGCTTACTATCTTCTTCATGCACCTACTCTAATGGAATAGGTTTGATTACATTTTCTTTAAAAGCATCGGACCATGCGTCTCATACATTTTATCCCTCGTTACAACTGTCAACATTCTCTTTATGCATGTGTTATGACTACGCAAATAACTAACTGATTGGAAGATATAACTTCTGATATATTAGGTTCGTGCTAAAAATCACAGCAATTGTCACAGTCGTACTGTATTATCCAGAATAGAAAGTGCAGAAAAGGTAGAATAGCAGAAATAGACAGAAGGGAGGGAGGGGACCACAGAGAGGAGAGAAACGTTCCACAAAATCATTCCCACCCTCTAACAACCCATTTGTCCTTACTTATACTCCTCACTCTCCCAATTCCCTTAGTTTCCACGTCCTCTTCTTGATTCTTCCGCTCTTCCTCGTGGGCCTTACACCTTCAGTTGTTGTAGCAGCTATTGGGCCATCTGTAGACTGACCCAATCCATCCTCATTCATCACATTACCCCTCCCATCAAATGAGACCTTGACCTCAAGGTCCAAATCCGGATACAAGGATGCCAAAGTGGTAGCCGTTTCCCAGGTTGGAAGCGTGGAACCATGCCATTCTACGAGGAGTTGGGTAATCCACTGCTCACCATCTTGGACTATCCGAGACTGGAGGACCTTGGAAGGAGTGTCAATAGGACCCTCTGGGACTGACATCAGGGGTAGGGGGACCATAGGACTAGGTGACTCTGAACCATAGTAACGCTTCAGGACCGAAACATGAAACACTGAATGGATCTTCACATGATCAGGCAAAGCTAAACGATAAGCTACTTTACCAATACACTCAGTGATTTGGAAAGGGCCGAAATAACGAAGGGCTAATTTCTGATACTTCCTTAATTCGACCGAATGCTACCGGTATGGCTGAAGCTTCACCCACACAAATTCGCCCACTTGAAACTCAATATCAGTACGCTTCTTATCCGCATAAACCTTCATGCGCACCTGAGCCCTGAGAATATTGGCCTTGAGAGTAGTTAAGAGCTCATCCCGTTGTCGTAATTGTTAAAGAACGTCAAAGGGAGTATCATCCAGTGAAACACGTGGTAACACGGGTGGGGCATCTCTACCATAGACCACCTTGAAAGGGACCATGCCGATGGATGTTTGGAACGAAGTATTGTACCAATACTCTGCCCAAGGGAGATGGTTCAACCACTGACGAGGATGATCATAAACCAGACAACGCAAGTAGAGTTCTAAGCATTTGTTCAACGCTTCCGTTTGGCCATCGGACTGAGGATGATAAGCGGAGGTGTAACAAAGCTGGGAACCTTGGAGCTTCATCAAATGCTTCCAAAAACTACTAGTAAAAACCTTGTCACGATCAGACACGATAGTGCAAGGAATACCATGCAATTTGACAATATGTTGAGTGAAAACTTCAGCGACACGATGACTGGTTAAAATTAGCAGGCAGTGGCAGGAAATGGCCATACTTAGACAGGCGATCAACAATAACAAAAATAACAGAATGACCTTGGATTGGAGGGAGCCCCGTAATGAAATCCATCGATATATCTTCCCAAATCCGTGTAGGGACAGGCAATGGTTCTAGTAATCCAGCCGGGTGGAGATGAGAGATTTTAGCTTGTTGACAGATTACACAGTGTTGAATAAAGAGACGTATATCAGAGCGCATATGCGGCCAAAAGAACAAGTGAGCCAGTCGATAAAAAGTTCGAAGATACCCAGCATGGCCCCCAATTTTGTAGGAGTGGAATTCAGTAAGTATGCTATTAATGATTGTAGGGTCATCATGTGGTATGACTAACCTTTTGCGCCAGTAGACATCGCCATGAAGTATCTGATAGTCACTGAGAGGAGATGACTCGGTCGCGATCCGATGTTTGAGAGCTTGAATGCTACTCGATGATCGAACCTTGGCATATAATTGATCCATAAAAGTCGCCTGAAGTGAGGTCACTGCCATGTGAAACACACGAGAGAGAGCATCAGCGGCTTGGTTGTGCTTCTCTGGCTTGTATTCTATACTGAAGCGGTAACCCAGAAGCTTGGGAAGACATGCTTCTTGCTCAGGTGTTTGAATAACCGGGTCTCCTAAATGTTTCAAGCTGGCATGGTCGGTGTGTATGATAAAATAATGGCCAAACAAATAATGACGGAACCTGGACACAGCATCGGTAATAGCCACCAATTCACGGACATAGACGGATTGGGCTTGGAGTCTAGGCGACAATTTCTTGGAGAAAAACGCAATCGAGTGTCCCTCTTGGCTAAGGACGGCGCCGATTCCCACGCCAAAGGCGTCTGTTTCAAGGATGAACGGCAGATCGAAGTTGGGTAGAACAAGGACGGGTGCTTGCGTTATCGCCTGTTTGAGGGATTCAAATGCGTGCTGAGCTTGCTCCGACCAGGTGAACCCATTTTTTACCAGTAACTTAGTGAGTGGGCCAGATATCTGTGCATACCCATGGATAAATCTCCTGTAGTACACACTGAGCCCAAGGAATCCCTTCAACTGCGTCACTGTCTGTGGAGTGGGCCACCGCTGAATTGCTAAAATCTTGGACGGATCCATCTCAACGCCCTTCTCAGATACGACATGACCCAGATAATCTATTCGTCTCTGCCCGAAAGAACACTTTGAACGCTTGGCATACAGATGTTGCTCACTCAACTTTAGCAGCACCATGCGGATATGCTCCATATGTGCCTCCCATGTCGGACTATAAACAAGGATATCATCAAAAAAGATTAAGACGAATTTCCTAACGAATGGCCGGAAGACAGAATTTATCAACGCCTGAAACGTGGCCGGCGCATTTGTGAGGCCAAACGGCATGACGAGCCATTCATAGGAGCCGTGGTATGTTGGAAATGCTGTTTTCTCCTTGTCTACGGCCTTCATCAGGATCTGATGGTAACCGGAATGAAGATCGAGTTTGGAGTAGAATCTCGATCCATGTAACTCGTCGAGCAACTCATCTATCGTCGGCATGGGGAAGGCGTCCTTCGCTGTAATGGCGTTAAGAGCGCGGTAATCCACACAGAACCGCCACGTCCCATCTTTCTTCTTGACAAGAATGACAGGGGCCGAAAATGGGCTGATGCTCGGTTGAATTAATCCCTCACTCAGTAGTTCATCAACTATCCATTCAATCTCTATTTTCTAACTCACGGGATACCTATAGGGTCGTACCTTAACTGGGGCAGAATTCGAAAGGAGCTCAATGGAGTGCTCGTGCCCTCGCTCTGGTGGTAAGCCATGGGGAATCTCAAATACGACAGTAAATGAGTTTAGTAAGTCACTCAGATCCACTGGAGTATCATCCGGCTCCTGAGTATGAGACTCCATGGTCTCCATTAAGAACAATTCAGTCCATGCCTTTGTTCGAGTCGCCTGTGTTAAGTGGTGGTACTGAGCCTGCGAGGTGGTGTTTCCACGGAAGCCCTTCAAGGTCACCCACTGGCCATCTGTGAGAAATTTAATAGTGGAAATACTATGATCTGCCACATGTGCCCCCAACGTCTCCAACCATCCGGCGCCGATCCCCATGTCCACTGCAGCTATAGGCACAACTAACATTTTTTGTAGTAACGTGTACCCACATATCTGAACGGGTACATTACTTACCTGTTGGTTGGTTCGCATGACTTGCCCTGTTCCCCCGAGAATTTTAATTTCCTTCGTATACTCTACTGGCAGGTTCAGATGCTTCACTATTCACGGATGCAAGAAATTATCCGAGCTTCCTCCATCAAGGAGTATTTGAATCTCAATGCCCATTATCTGACCTGTGAAACGGATCGTGGCAGCCCCATGTGTGCCCTTCGCCATAGGTATAGACAGATGATGCATGGTCCCATCTATGGTCGCACACTCTGTTTCGGGCTCTGGTTCTACAACTTCGTCGGGTTTGTCATCTTCGATCATCATCATCAGTTGCTTTTTCGCGCAACGGTGTGTAGGGGAGAACTTCTCGTCGCAGGTGTAACAGAGTCCTTTCTCGCATTGGATCTGCATTTTTGCCGGCATCATTCATTTCAGAGGAAGTCTGGTCGGCGTTGGTAGCAGAGGTGGTAAGTTCATTTTGCCCTCACCACTGGTCATGGGTGACACTCCCCCGGCGTGTGGCGTTGGAGTCGTATACCCCTTGTGGAGTGGTTGTGACCCGCTAAAATTACTGCATCCCTGAGTCTTTGTGGAGGATTTGCCCTATTCTAGTGCCTCGGCGAACAACTTCGCCAGTGTTATAGCCTGTAACACCGACCCTGGTTTTTGCACGAGTATGTCATGGCGGATCTCCGGTTTGAGACCTCCTATGTAACAGTCTAGCAGAGCTAATTCGGGCACATCGATGGTTCGGTTAGCCAGAGCCATGAACTAGTTGTTATACTCCTCCAGTCTACCTTGTTGAACTAACTTGAAGAGTTGAGATCTTGCACAATCGAACCGGGATGGTCCGAATTGTTCTTCGATGGCCTATACTAGAGCTTGCCAATGTGGAACCCTGTTGGCTCTCTCCAACATTTAAAACCACGGGACCACGTTCCCGTCCAAGTGCACTGAGGCGATAACCAGACGTTGTGCATCTGTCACCTTGAAGAATTTGAAGTACTGCTCAGCTTTGAAGATCCATTGGAGGGCATCTGTGCCGTCGAACCGAGGAAAATCGAGCTTCACCTGCTTGTTCATCGCAGTGTAATATGGTCCCTGTTGTACGCCGATCGGTGTCTCCATCGTCGACCCAGAGCCTGAACCCTCAGGTTTCTTATCCAGGCGTTCCAGTTTGCCAAGGACAGCTTCCATAAGGTTTTCTAATCAGCCAAATCAAACTTCAGAAGCTTCGATGTACTCAGCCGTTCGCTTCTGCTCCGCTATAATCTCCTTCATACGGGTGTTTGGAAGAGGAATATCAGCCATAGCTCTCTCAATGAAAGCACCAAAATGTTATGACTACGCAAATAACTAATTGATTGGAAGATATAACTTCTGATATATTAGGTTCGTGCTAACAATCACAAAGAATTGTCACGATCATACCGTATTATCCGAATAGAAAGTGCGAGAAAAGGTAGAATAACGAAATAGACGAAGGGAGGAGGGGACCACGAGAGAGGAGAGAAACGTTCCACAAAATCATTCCCACCCTCTAACAACCCATTTGTCCTTACTTATACTCCTCACTCTCCCAATTCCCTTAGTTTCCACGTCCTCTTCTTGATTCTTCCGCTCTTCCTCGTGGGCCTTACACCTTCAGTTGTTGTAGCAGCTATTGGGCCATCTGTAGACTGACCCAATCCATCCTCATTCATCACAGCATGGTTGTCTTTCAAGTTGCCTAATCTATAAAGTGTTTTATTGCCTTCATTTTTTGTTGGTTCTATGCAGCAGGGAAATTTTCTGGTCATCATCCTTTACTCCTATGATCTTCAGCCTCCTTTGTAACCTACAGCAGACCTATTTTGTTGTGTGGACATGTTGCTGTGTTTCATTCACTAATATGGAAACCTTATCTTTAATGCCATGCTTTCCAAGTTGCCTATCCGGTAATCCAACAAAAACAAAGTGAATGTTTCTCATGTTCTCAGTATGTTGTTCTGTGCACTACGAGCCAGAATCAATTAAATCTGTTATTCACATTGGCTTCTTTGTTTTTCACATGACCATGGCAATATCATGATTAGAGTTGGGAATTAGGGTTCGCCCTTGAAGGCCGGGGCCTAACGGGGCTCGGGTAAGAAAAACATATGTTTTTTAAAGCCCGGCCCAAGAGCACCAGGGCCATGGCCGGCCCTAGTGCTATTCTAAATTTTAACTATTTTTCCTCCGTTTTTTTCCAAAGAAATATAATTAGTAGATTACAACAATTAAAGTTCTAATATATCAAATAAATGTCAACATTAATATCCAAACAACACAAATCATCCAACAAATAAACACATTCACTAATTCGTAATCAAAAAAAAAATATTATCCACAAATAACTAACGCCAAAACCCAAGAAGCATACCTAGGTTTTGAATTTAAATTATTGTACAATATTTCTATGACAAGATTGACCGTATGACTTGTGATGAGAAGGTTGCCAATATAATGAGCAAACTGACTTTCGTTTTCAATGAATATTCGAATGGAGGACATCTCTTCCAACTTCTTATTAAATAAATAAAAAATAAAAATAACAGTTGGGCTTAACAGCTAGCCCTATAAGGCCAATTTCATTTAACTTCTCTAATTTTCAAGTCTGGCCCTTGAGGGTCAAGGCTTAAAAGGGCCGGCCCAACGGGCTCGACTCGATTTCCTAACTCTAATCATGATCCATTATTAGTGTTACTTGTGCTAAATTCTCATGCATCCTTTATTTTTGCCTCCTTCAATGGTTTCTTCTGTCATATCCTTCTTCATTATTTATTTTTATGAACAAAGTCTGCTCCTCTTTTAACTTTTCTCTTTCATCATTGTGGAACCTGTGCTCTGAATTTCGATAAAGGAATTATGCTGCTTACTTCCTACTGAATGCACCTATACTGATGTAATAGGGAGGGTTACATGTTTTTTTGGGGACCATACCATGCGTCTGCTAAATTTTGTGCACATTAACAGTGTTAACGTTCTCTTCTTTCCCAATGGTCATTCTAATTGCCTCATTATGCAAGACTTTTTTTGAAGCCTGGTGTTTATTGGCTCTATGCAGCAGCAAAAGCATCAAGTCATTCATTATTATCTCTTCCTTGAGGCTTCTTTGTAGTCTGCAGCACACATATTCTTTATTGTCAATAGTCTACTTTTTTTCATTCACAAAGTTGGGAACCATGTCCTTAATGGCCTGCTAAAGCATCATGATACAGATGCATGTATAATTATCCATGGGAAACAAAAAAAATAGCTTCTATCTTTAATCAGCTAATAGATAAGAACATGGACAAGGTTTCAATTGAAAACAATTGTGAACGAAATCTTCTTATATCCGGCCATTTGAAAACATCTTTTGTCACTTTTATTATGACCGAATTCAATACCAACTTTGTCTCTTTTCTTCGTTGAATGGACATGTGCATGCATGCAATTTATGATATTATATTGTCTGTCAGCTCTTGAATTGAAGTATTGTATATGTGCTACTATTTAAAAGTGAATGAAGTTGCAAGTGCTTTTGATGACTGAGTCAATTTAAATTATTGCATTCATTGGTTATTTTTTGTCATAAAAAAAAAAGATGATGGCAACATATCATAAAGCCTTTCAACCAAATTACGAGATTTTAAAAAACACTTAAAAATAATTAAATGTAATAATTATATAGAAAATTTAGCTTTTCTTTTAAAAAATGCCCACAGTTCTATGATGTCTGAAGGCATTTAATTAATGAAGCATGTAATCAAGTAAAAATTATACCAAGATGAAACATTAAATTCGGAAGGGTAATTAATTAACCTACCTCTTTGATCCATGTGGTGAATTGAATAATTATATCAAGATAAGATATTAAATTCATAAGATTGCTTTTAAAAATAAGATAAAAGAAGAAACATTGGAAGCCCTTAGAGCACTCCAGCGACTTGCTTTTCTTAACAAAAAACCAAAAGAAAGAAAAGTTATAACAATAATAATGGCAAACAAAGAAGGGAAGCTCAACCCACAAGATTACATGCCTTTGCATTATAGAACTTGGCTCGCTATTTCTCACCAAGGAAAAGATTCTACACTGCTTTCATCTCTGACATGTCTTCTGACATTAACCTCTGGCCAAAGACACGAGCCAAAGGTGGTTCACTGCTTCACTACCAAAGCAACCTCGAAGCTAACTTTTGGGAAGTTAGCCAATGGTGTTGCTACGCACTCATGTAGCACTGGCACGTTAAAATTTCCAATTTCAATGAATCTGATACGCATTTGGGATGACACACTATGGACACGGGAAAATCGTGAATCGGAAATGTCAACTTAGCAGGATACGGTCAAATGGCATTTCTGTAAATTTTTCAAAAAAATTGGGTGTTTTTCAGCTGAGAATTTTGGCAACACATTGCCCTAAATCGATGATTCTTCTCTCCCGACAACAGTCACCTCCGTCTCTCCCAGACGATGACGCCGTCCTTGTTCTTCGATTCTACTTCTTCCTCCTTGCCTTCGTGCGTCTAACCTTCTATGTCTGTAAGTGTGTTCTTCGCTCTTCGATGGTTCGTGCGTTTGTGTTTGCTAGGACTGTGGGTGTGTTTTTTTGCTCTTCGATTCTTCGTCCGTGTTTTTTGCTAGGATGCAAGTGTTCTTCAATGCTTTGATTCTTTGATTGTGATGAGAGTTGAGAGAGATGATGAAAGATTGAAAGGTAATGGGCGACGTACTTGGTTGCTATTGCGAGGACCTTCACCTCTCAGTTTTGCTAGGACCTACATCAGTGTTTGCACTTTGCAGCCCTACGATTGAGAACCATAAATTGTTTTACTTAATTGTTTTAATTATATTCTTTGGTCGGGAAAGCTAATGCATGCGGTTTAATTATGCTAATGATTTTCCTTTATTATATTTTATTGATGTGATACACTTTTTATATTAAAAATATTATTTGATACTAAGACGTATCGAAACATATCAAAATATTAGTATTTTTGAAGTAACGTATCGAAGTCCTGTATCGGTAACTTATCGAAAATGTCGTGTTGTTATCGGTGCTACATAGCTCCACAACTCAAGTTAGTCGAGAGAGTTTTGTCCTACTACAAATTTTTCCATGTTGTCGTCACATGTTGCTTTTGGGAAGTTGGATGACAAATCCATCAAGCTTGAACTGATTTGAAAAGAGAGTGTTTCTCTGAGGTAAATTTCTCACCCCTACTCGCAATTTTTTGCCATCGTCATCGCCGTGTTGCTTTCAGAAGCCTTACTTGTGCTGCCCAACCTCCTACGACGTCTCTTGGCAACAACGTTCGTCCTAGCTCTAAGCTAACCTCTGGCCAAAGTCACAAGCCAAAGCAATTTCTCACCTCTTTCATTCCCAACTACTTCTTAGGGTTAGCTCTGAGCTAACTTTCGGCAAGTAAAAAGACAGTGTTGCTCTGAGCTAAATTTCTCGCCCCTACTACCAATTTTTCCATGTTGCCATCCTAGTGTTGCTTTCGGTGTATATGAGAAATACTATGAGATATTTAGGAATGTTAATCGATTGGAAAACATTGTTGTAGGGCAGAGCAATGGGTGGGTTGGGCAACCCAAGGCCAAACCCATAGCCCGCCCATTTAATTTTAAATGGGTATGGGTTAGCTCATACCCGTACCTCAACCCATTTTAACCCGTATAAATGGGCTAGCACATAAGTGGGCGGGATAATCAGGTTGTAAGTAACCCATTTACATTTGACTTGTTTATTTTTTATTTTTTTTTAAAAAAGAATAACATATATAGCATCCATCCAAATTCATCATTCCAATTTCTGAAATTTGAATCTTCAAAGTTCAATAATTACAATTCACAAAAAACAACATAAATTTAGACAAGTACCATCATTACATAATATTGATGTTCAAACTCTAACTTTTAAATTAAAACATTACAACCACAACTCTACAAGTTCATAGATTAACAAAATGACATGCTTCCATTGAATCTATATGATTCAGTCTTCATCATCTTCAGATTCACTTGAAAGAATCTAGTATTCGACCAGTATTAAAAGCTAATTTTGAAGATACTATATATACTAGTATACCCAATAAATTACATGCTAACAGATTTAAAACTTGATACTTGGAAGCATTCACTCTCCACTATGCTAAAACATCAAATTTTGTTTAACGAAAGCCAACTAATTCAGTTTGAAGATATTCATCCACTTCTAAAATCTTATCTACATTAGATATAAAGTCAATAGCAACTCACAAATTCAAATAAACAAAGCCATAGAGAGAGAAAGTGAGTAAGATTGAGAGTTGATGGTCATTATGGTTATGGATTAGAGGTGGCTGAATACTCAAAGGGAAGAGATTCAGGGAATGCTTTACACGGAATGAGATGGGTAGTTAAAAAAATACACTAAATGGATGAGTACAGGTAACCCGTAGGTGTGCCCATAGTCCGACCATTTAAATCTTAAATCAATGGATTCTAACCCAACCCATTATGAAGTCGTTTTGGACAGGCTCAATATGACCCAATAAAACTGGGTTTTAGGCGGGGTCATGGGTTATGGGTTTCATGCTTAGCCCTACATTGTTGTTTAATATTGTTCATATTTTAATTGTAATATGTACTATGAATCTATTTTTATTTTTTATTTTGATCGAAGAAGGTGATATATTACCACTTCAGGAAGATAACAGATACGATGAGTGTACACTAAGCAACTACATTACAAATGAAACAACATAAAGCTAGGCCAAGGCCAACAAAATACCCATAAAAGCTTAATCATCACCCCTTTCAATACTGGGGCAGCAAGTATCAGCCATGACCGGAGAAGCCTTATGAGCATCCAAAGCTAGAAGCGGAAGCAAAGAGGGTGTTGGTTGATGCACCCACCCAATAGGGCACACCCCCTTATAAGCAATTGCTGCAAGGTGATCAGCAACCCGGTTACCCCCACGCGGAGTAAATGAGATGGAGAACCCAACTTTGGAGGAAATAAGACTAATAATGTCATGGATGATACCTCTACAACACCAGTCGTAAGAAGAAGGTGACTTATCAACAACACAATTAATCAAAATAAGGCAATCAGACTCAAAAATTACATCATCAATCGTTAAATCCATAGCAATCAGTAAAGCCTGTTTGAGGGCAAGTGCTTCTGTCATAAAAGCAGATATTGACTTCAGTTTGTCTACAAAACCCCAAGAGAAATGCCCCGCAAAGTCCCTACAAACCACACTAATAGCAGCCACCTGATGACCATGGTGCAATGCTCCATCCACATTTAATTTAACTTTGTGGGAAGGGGGAGGACGCCAGCATGCCGTGGGAGTGGGGGTTTGGGAGTTCAAAACAGATGCATCCTTAATACTATCAAGGCTGGACATAAATTCATCAGCACTCTTCCTTGCCATCTCAATTACCGCAAAGGGATTTGGCTCAAGACAATTAAAAACCTTTTCATTCCTCTGTTTCCAGATAAACCAGAGGGTCCAGTAGATTAAAGCTAAGTCATGATTGGACAAAGAAGACATACCAGAAGTTTGAAGCCACCAGCTGTTGAAATTAATAACCTCTGCCCACGCAAATCTAACACTAAGGGGGCTGCCAAACCAAATACAGCGAGTCCAGGTACAATGAAAAAATAGATGTTCAATACTTTCATCCACTTGCTCACATATTGGACATAATCTGGATCTAGAACAATGTCTTCTAAAGAGGCCATCACAAGTAACAATGGCGTTATTAAGCAAACGCCAAATAAAATGTTGTACCCTGGGAGTAACCTTCAATTTCCACACAGATTTCCAAGTAGAAGAAGGCACCACAATTGATGGGCCTGCCTTACTAGCACCAGCTACATGATTGGCTTTCCCCACACTATACCCCAACTTCACAGTGTAGTCCCCATTCCGAGCATTACTCCACACTAGTTTATCCTCCAAGCCATTGGTAGGAATAGGGATAGCATGAATAGCCTTATTGACTTCTTCTGATAGGAACTGAGATACAAGGCTGAGATTCCAGTTACCATCAGCTATGAGATCACATACACGCCCCTTCTTAACCGCTGGATCATTGCAATTCAACGGTTCCTCAAGGAGAGGAATGCCGGGAATCCAAGGCTCTCCCCAGATTCCAATCGAAGAACCTGAACCCACATCCCATCTAAGGTCTTTCAAGAGTACATTCCTACCAGCAATAACACTTAACCAGCACCAAGAGGCCTTGTGCCCCTTAATCGCCTTGAGAAAGTTGGTCTTGGGGAAGTACACACTCTTTAACACCCTTGCCCACAAGTCATTCGGTCTCATCAATAGTCGCCAAGCCGTTTTAGCCAATAGAGAATCATTCATAATACTAAGTTCTTTGAAGCCCATACCTCCTTGATCCTTCCCCGAAGTGAGATGATCCCAACCCTCCAATGTGTGTGCCGGCCAAAGGCATTACCATACCACCAGAAATTGGCAATGAGGCTTTGAATTTCCTTGCAGGTTTTGAGGGTAAACTTGAAGCAATTCATGGGAAAAATTGGAATAGCCTGTATTACTACTTTGATCATCACCTCTCGGCTAGCAAATGAGAGTGATGAGAGCCCCCAACTCTGAAGTTTACTTGCAATCCGCTCTCTAACATACGCCAAGGCTTGATGTTTTGTTTTCCCCCAAATGCTTGGGATACCAAGGTCCTCCCCGGGTCATCCGTAGCTGAGATTCCCAATACACCGCCAACCATAGCTCTAACTTCATCCGGGGTGTTGGTGGAGAAAAAGATACTTGACTTATCAAGGTTTATGACTTGCCCCGAAGCAGCGCAGTATCGATGCAAGATTTGGGCTAGGTGAGTACAATCTCTTCTGGTGGCTCTCATATACAAAAGAGAGTCATTTGCAAAAAAGCTATGCATAAGAACCGGGCAGCTGTGACTCAGTTTAATCCCTTGAATCCGCTTGGTACCTTGGCTCTTGTCAATCATTAGGGAGAGGACTTCTGACACTAGAATAAAGAGATACGGTGAAAGTGGGTCACCCTGGCGTAGTCCTCGGCCAGGTGAGAAGGAGCTGATGCTCTCCCCAGCAACACAAATGTTTAGTTTCACATACTGGACACACTTCATGATCAAATCCACCCACTCAGTACAAAAACCAAACCGTAGTAGCACCCTCTCCAAAAAAGACCATTCAATACGGTCATAAGCTTTGCTCATGTCTATCTTGAGTGCAAATTCATACTTTCCCCCTGATTTCTTCCTCCGAAGATAGTGGTAGACCTCATGGGCAATGATAATGTTGTCGTGGATACAACGGCCAGGCACGAAAGCTCCTTGGTTTTGAGAAATACACCTATCCAGTAAAGGCCTCATTCTATTGGTCAGGAGCTTAGAGATGATTTTGTAGGAAAAATTACATAAACCAATCGGTCTGAAGTGGGAGACATGTTCTGGTTTCTCCACCTTGGGAATCAAGGCAATATTTGTATCATTAATAGCATCTAGCGTCGACTTCCCTTCAAAAAATTCCCTGACCATGCTGAAAATAGATTCCCCTATCTCATTCCAAGTGCTATGGTAGAAGATACTTGAGAAGCCATCCGGCCCTGGAGCTTTGGAGGACCCTAGGCTAAAGGCACCCGCTTTCACTTCTTCTCTTGAAACATGAAGCATAAGGGCCTGATTCATAACATCCGAGATTTTCGGTTCAATAAAATCCAGAACTGAATCCATATCCACAGAGCGTAAGTAGTAAAGAGCTGCTAGAAAAAAGAAGATATATTCTGAGAGATAGCAGATTTCTCCCTTAGCCAATGGCCATCATCATCTCTGATACATAAAATCTTGTTTCGTTGCCTACGCTTGAGGGTGGACATGTGAAAAAAGCGGGAGTTCTTGTCTCCAAAACGAAGCCAGTTAACTCTCGAGCGCTGCCACCAGTATTGCTATTCAAGAGCAAACAATCGATCCAGTTCCATCTTCAGGTCAGCAATAACCCGTGATGTCATAGCCTCCCGGTCACCCTGATTTAAATTAGCAATCTGCTCTTTTAGGCTATCAATTTTGTGGGAGTTGTTAGGAAACTCCTTATGACTCCATTTAGTGAGATCCTGTTTACATTTTGTCAGACTAAGAACAAACCCATCAGATGCAGAGAGGGCACTTGCAGAGCCCGAATTCCAACTATTTCTAACTAGTCGAAGGAAATTTGGATGAACTGACCAACTTACCTCAAACTTGAAGACGCGTTTGTGGCGATATCCTTCTGGCTGAAATTGAACTCATAGTAGCTGGTGATCAGATCCACCTGGGTCTACGTGTAGCACCTGAAGATCAGGGAATTGTTCCCGTATAAGAGTATTCCCCAAAGCCAAATCAATTCTTTCACGGATTGTGTCTGGATGTGGACGGTTATTGCACCAGGTGTACTGGTAGCCATGGAATCCCAAGTCATTTAACCACAGTCAGCAATGAGATGCCTAAAATTCATGATCTTCCTCCACGCTCTTAAATTACCCCCACTCTTCTCAGACTGAGATAAAATCACATTATAATCTCCTATGCATAGCCAGGATCCACGAATATTATCACTGATTCTACGGAGCTCTTGCCAGCATATGAGTCTCTTCTCTTCACACGGAGGGCCATAGATGAATGTTATCACCGCTGGAGTAGACAGGGCACTAGAACTAACCTGAGTATGAACTATGTTAGCAGAAGAGAACAACACCTCCACTGCAATCGAATCTGACCACCACAGAGCAAGTCCACCCCCTATACCAACTGGATTGACCAGCCACTCCTCAGTGAACCCACACCGTCTTCTAATCTTTCTCAAATATGCTGCCTTCTGCTTTGTTTCCATTAGGAAAACCAATTGAGGTTTCTTTCTAAGGCATTCGGCCTTCAGGTTCCTGACTGTCAGGGCCACCCCAAGCCCCTGACAGTTCCAGGCTAGGAGATTCATGGCGAACCGGCAGCTGGTTCCATCCAGCCACCGGCGTGAGTAGGAGAAGAATTAGAGACCTCATGAGACTTTGCAACAGGATCCAGCCAGCTATCGGGGAAATCTACCTCTCCAGACACATAAAATTCACCAGCAAAATCAGATGAGACCCCTAAAGAGTTAGAAAGATTACCATGGCGAGTTGCGGATCGAAGCTTTTAATGCCCTGAAATTCTTGCGCCGCCCTTTGGGATGATGAGGAGTGATTACACTCGGAATTACAGTCACCATACTCTCGTCAAAAATGAGCTTTCGTGGCCTTTTGGCTGATGCAATGTCGGGCTCCACTTCTAAAGGCCGTTTAATTCTAATGTTCTTCAAGGTAAAGGAGACCTCTGAAATTGGGGAGAGGCCCATATTTACTTTACCTAGAGCCTCCTTGGATACGGGTTCCCCGACTCTAAAGATTCGGCTTCAAATCCCTTTCAATATGACCGGCCCTATTGCCCAAAGACGCTGTTGGGCTCATGGGTTGGGGTCCACTATCATTCGGGCCCAAAACAAGAAGACTAGAAGAAATATTCCTCCTTTCTAGTGAAACCGAGATGGCTTCAGGAAGATCACGTGACAGCTCCATCGTATCTGCAATAAATGTTGGCGTCTGACAAGTAGCCATAAGGTCTGCACCAAGTAAAGCCCCCACCGAAATCTCTATACCTTTGACGAGATCATCTTTTCTGACGTTCTCTTCGCCCGATGTCCTTTCTACCAACTTCGTACCCAATCTAGGAACCGGTGAACAAGTGGGAGCCTGAGAAAACTCCGACAACTGGCCTCGTGGGGCATCCTTCATCGGACAATCCTTCGGAATAAATCTAGCCTCCACCCAATCCTTGCAGCAAACCTCTAACAGGTGATCCAGCGTTTTGACCGAGGGAGTGCTAAGCCAACTTCCATACTCTGGTTTCTGATCTTCATCTTCCTATTGGCCTCTAACAACCTTGCACCCCCGAATGTCATGCCCCAAGCACCCACACTTGTAACAGTAATTCTGTAAACGCTCATATTTTATAGTAACCCAGGCCGGATCCTTGTTATCTCGTGGTATCCAAAATCCAGGAAGAAGCAGGTTCTTCAGATTAATAAGGGACCTTACTCTTATAAATCCCCTGTCAAGATTCCCTGCCACCATCGGGCGCTCATACATTAAAGTTTTCCCAACTTCATCTCCTAAAATCTTTGCATTATCACTGTCAAAGGCCTCTAACGGAAGGCCATGGAATTGAACCCAAAAGGGGGCTTCATCAAAATTCACGTCGTTTAGAACCATACGGTCTTCCTACACTTGGAGATTAAGTAAAAAACCTTGGATGGACCAAGGTCTCCCTTTAAGAACACGCTCAAAATCATTACTCTCAGAGAACCTGAAAAGGAAAGTATGAGGTTGTTTGGATGGCCTTTTTTCTTAAAAAAAGTCCTTTTTTCCCAACAAAAAAGTCCTTTTTTATCATTATATGTGTTTGGATGGAAACTTAAAAAAAAAGCAAAAATAAGAAAAAAGCCCAAAATTCTCCTTTTTTTGGAAGCTACAATTTGGAGCTTTAAAAAAAAGTTAAAAACGGTAGATGAGAGAGAATGTGTAATTTGCGCACGGAGACACCCGATACCCCTAGATCTGGATCTCTTTTCCCAGCCTTCGCGTGCGTATACTCCTCTCCTTCGCCATCGTTCGCGCCGTCTCGTGCTCTCCTTCGCGCCTATTCGCGCCAAATCGTCGACCTCGCCTCATCGCTAGTATAAGGTGAGCCTCTGAGGCTTTTGCTTCTGTAATTACATTTTCTGATCTTGGGGTTGGGTCGAATGGGACAAACTAACGTTTGAATCCATTTTCTGTTCAACAACGAAAATCATGTCGAATTTACGTTTTGAGTTACTTAAAATCACGCCAACCATGTCTTTTGTTGTGTTTTCATTGGGTTGTTGAGAAGTGAGAACGCCAATTTTCCTTCCATTCTTAATTTCTTTTTTTCGAGCTTTGTCTTCTTTAATTGCTACAGATTTTTCCTGTTCTATACTGAGCCAATAATTAATTGCAACAGTAATGTTTTTACGGAGACCTTGGTGCTTAGTGAACTATGCTCATAGCTTCCATTTCCCCTGATTTAATTTAATATTGTTATCTACTTTACTAATTCTCAAAAGCCCCATTTTAATTTCATAAGTATCAATTGGTTGCTTTTGTGGTTGCCTTCCCCGATTTTGTGTTTTGTATGGCCGTGATGGTTCTGTGCTTGTTTATTGTAAGTGATTTTTTTATGCTTTCATTTGTGTGAATATGATCTTGGCTGGTTTGGACTATCGAGAGAGGAAGGTTGCTCATGTATCTTTTCACCGATATATCATATAAGTTAACACACCGAGATTGAGGTTTGATTTATGACTTTTCCCCTCTCCCTTCAAAACTTGCTCAAGTCCTTGGTCATAGGTTGATTTATTCTCGCTAGGGTTGATGGGTGATCATGTCCGGTTTAACCGATATTACACAAGAACTTGTGTAAGCTCTGCTGATATCCATGGTCCCGATTATCTGCATAGTAGATGTTTGTGCTGGTTTAGTATGAGTGGTTTTTTTTTTTCTCCATCTAATTTTTTTCCCATTCCTCTTACTTGTTTAGAACTGATATGCTCTCACCGCACTAGTAATTAATTCTTTCACTGTCAAGTGTCCACTAGAGGTGAACGTAAAGGTCATCTCGAGAAAGTTAACCAACGTGGCCATTTAAGCATACGTATCTTCACAAATGTAGAATTATTCTTTAATATGATTGATGATCGAGTAACGTTCCTTGACTCCCGGATACAATTATACTTTATTCATCTTACGTGTGACATAATATATATGCAAGAAGAATAAAAGTATGGACATCAATTTATTGATTTAACTTCTTTTACATTGTTGAGTATTACTGTTTTTTTTTTTTTTTTTGCTTTTGATTTTATAACAATAAGTTAGGGTTGTCAAATATGTAAACCGCAATTGTCATAAAAGACTCATGGGTAGAGTAATGAGGACACAATGTTGGAAATACTAGACATTAATGAAAGAATCTATATGTATGGTGCAAAACCTCAAATGGAAATGAAATTGTGAAAATGCTCCCGAATAATGAATGGGAATGTTGAGTGTTGGGAGCTAACCGAAATAATAAAAAAGTCGCCTTAGATTTGAAATCCACCGCTCCGAATTGATTCTAAGTTTGGGAGAGGCGGGCCCACGAATTTAAGGTAATATCCTATCCAACCCCAAAACTGAAAAAGAGGACATACAGGAAGAAATAATGAGCCTCTCAATAAAAGGCTCTTTTCACTCAACTGTAATATTCTCCAGGTCCCCTATCATTACCCTATTTTCCCTCTTACTTCTCCTCCATTCCAAAGTTTCATTAGCTTCCAATCTATCCAGAGAGGGGGTGTATTCGCTATAAAGCTCCCAGATTATGATAACTTCCAACATGCACTGCTGTAATAAAATCAAAGAGGATAGATAATATTAGCTAGGAGATAATGGAGCCCTCTGATCCAATATGTAGCTCTTATTACCTCCCTTATTCACGTGTTGATCCTACGATTCCAATCACTTCTTTTTGGTTAGGTAGGAAGGTTTAAATTAATTAGGGATAAGTGGATAACGGGGTAAAGTGTAATTACCTAGACAAAATATATAATGAAAAAATGTAGGAGGGGCATCTTGGTCGTGTATTTTTCGTTGAGAAAGATAAATGATTTGATTTTGTTTTCCTTTGCATGCCCCGTTAATTTCGTTTCGTCGGTGATTTTGTACTATTTGTTATTGCTTGAGCTTACGGGTCCGAGTATTGTGATAATAAATGCTTCGTTGGTCGATCTCCAAACTTTAAAGATTTCTTTAGAATGGCACCGAAAGTAGCTCATATAACATCTACACAAGAAACAATTGTTCAGTCTCGTAATGTTAGTGAAACTTGCGAAGGCAAAATGGAATGATTCAAATACCGAAACTTTCTTGAAAGTTTGTGTTGAGGAGATTGAAGCCGGTAATAGGCCTCATACGCATTTTAGTAAAGAGGGTGGACCAATCTAGTTAACAAGTTTCATAATATTACCGGGAAGAATTATGGTCGAAGCGCTTGAAAAATAGATGGGATGCACCGAAATATGAATTTGGCATGTGGGCAAAGTTGGTTGAAAAGGAGACCGGTCTTGGATGGGACTCTATAAAGAACACTATAATAGCACCTCCAGAGTGGTGGGAAGCCAAGGGCAGAGTATGTATTTCTGATTAATTACTAATTGGTTTATAACTATATTAGTTTATAATTTACTTACTAATTGGTTATTCATTTTCATTACAGGAGAATCCAAAATATTTGAATTGGAAGGAACAAGGTCCAAAATTCCTGAGGTTGATGGAAATATGTTTTAAAGATGTAGTTTCTACTGGTTATGTTGTTTTTATGCCGCGCAACCACATTCTGTCACATGAGGAAGCCATAGACGATGAGCCAATTAATGATAATGATCATGCTTCAGAGGATGAAGGGGTGGGTGAAGGGACTACTGAGGAACAATCCTCTAATCACAATCAGAGGCCAAGTGTACGAAACAATTATCCAAGAAACAGGAAGAGAGGGAGGAAAGGAGAGAAAAGGCAAGGGATAGCTGACAAATTGCAACACTCTCTTGATCGGATCCTTGAAAATATTGACCAAGTGTCATAAACATCAAGTGCAAATGACCATTTTAGTATGAGTAAATGTCTTCTTCCTCGTTAAAAGATGTGCGGGTTTGGTGAAGGGAAGCTCTACATACATGTTGGCCTCTCGAATCTTTTTCAAGAAACAAAATAGGGAGGCATTTGTTCATTACATGGAAAATGAACCTGAGCTCGCTCTTTCGTTTTTGAGCATGTTTGAAGTTGAAGATGTTCAAAACTATAGATAGTTTATAGTATAGTGTTATGTTTGAACTTGAACATGAATTTCTATTTGATGTTGAACATGAGATTATATGGCATAATCTTTGAACCCGAAATGTTGTTATAGTCTATTCATTGCACTTATTAGACATTTGTTTTGGAAAATTATGGGAACAAAGAGTTATTTTGTTTGGACAATATGATCATAATTGTTTATTGATATTATTTGTTTGGTTGCACAGGATGTCTGATATCTCTGACACAGACAGCGATGACTACGAAAATGCAAATAGATTATCTATTATGAAGAAGAATACATTACTTGCAACTGGAGTAGTTGCTGTTGCTATATCGAATTATCGTTCTCTATATGTACACAAACAGAAAAAGAGAACATCAATTCTTTTTGGACATAGATGGGTAGAAGAATTGAAGATAGGAAATGAGAATCGATTTTTTGAGCAATTTCGGATGAGAAAGCATGTGTTTAGAAATTTGGTGAGTGAATTGACTCAACACTTTGGATTAAAGCCAACACAAAGATGTCGGAGCCGAGGAAGCCGTGGCCATGTTTTTGTACATGATTGGTCATGGAGCCACTTATAGAGACGTTGAAGAGAGATTTCAACATTCGGAGAGACAAAGTGGAGGCAATTTAATAGTGTGTTAAGCTCGCATGAGAGCTTAGGACTTCGAATTATTAAGCCTCACGATAATATGTTTAGAGATGCTCCAAAATTTATTGAGGAAGATAAACGATATTGGCCATACTTTAAGGATTGTATAGGAGCTATAGATGGCACTCACATTGCTATTCATGTTCCCCGCTAATGAAAAGATTCCTTTTATTGGCGTAAAGGGAATAACTACCACAAATGTTCTTGCTGTTTGTGATTTTAATATGTGCTTTACATTTGCATTGGTGGGTTGGGAAGGTTCTACACATGATACAAGGATTTTCATGGATACTCTCGTAAAGCCGCACTTACATTTTCCCCAAATCTCCCGAAGGTAATTATTTAATTTCATTGTGAATGTTGGCAATTATTATTATACAGTTGTTCCAAATATAACAATATTTTATTACGTAAATACTACCTTGTTGATTCCTGATATCCTAATTTCAAAGGGTTTTTAGGGCCATATAGAAATACAAGATATCATCTTCCTCAATTCAGATTGCGCGCAACTTTTAGATCACAAAATGAAATGTTCAATTATCATCATTCAAGTTTAAGAAGTGTCATTGAAAGAACCTTTGGAGTTCGCAAAGCAAGGTGGAGGATATTGCAGAATATGACCAACTTTGAGCTTAAAACTCAATTTGCTATCATATGGGCAACCTTTGCTCTTCATAACTATATAAGGAGAATGGATTCTTGTGATATAGATATGCTTAGAAGATTTGAGAACATTGATGAGTTTGAAAATAATAATGATGATCATAGAGAATATGAATGGGAAGGGCTAACTCCGTGACTCTATTAGATCGATGGAAGAAACAAGGAATACTATTAGAGATCAATTGTTCGATAGAAGTCGAAAAGGTCATTAGCTTTTAGTAACTTGTAGTATAATGAATATTATTTCTATTTTTCGAATATGGTGCAATATGACTCTTTTTTTTTTTTTTAATTAATGCATTGGTTATAATATAGTAGTTGACCATTTTAAGTGGAAATTACTATTCATTAATGATAATGAAGTTTTAAGATATCTTACATTGTTGTATAATATTGAATTTTTGTTTTTTAGTCATTTCAAAGATATAAATTAAAAGAAATATTTGAAAAATTATATGGATGTATGAAAAATTATATCAACAATTTAATTTCAATATTATTAAAATTCAATTATTGAATATAATATTTCTAAAATTTTAACATAAGTGCTTTCTTATCCAAACGAATGTAAAAAAAGTGCTTTTATATGTCTATTTCAAGTAATTTTACTAATAAAAAAGTGCTTCTCTATTTTAACATCCAAACAGCTTTTTTTATTAAAAGTGCTTTTTAAATTGTGTATCCAAACGTAAAATAGCTTAATTTCTAATTAAAGCACTTTTTTAAAAAGCAATGAAAAAAAAGCACTTTTTTAAAAAGTCCATCCAAACGGGGCACTAAGACTCAAGCTTCGATCAAGCTCATTCACCTCCACTTCCTTATCCAGATTCCACCCCTTCCTTATCATGGTGATAACAGTTGGGATGTTCAGATTTTTACTAGTGAGAATCCTTCCCACTAGCGTTCCTCCAGGTTTCTCAACCTTCTGCTGTAACTTCAGAACTACATGCTTCATTTTCCTATTGCCACTACTATGACGCCGCCCTCCTCCAAACCTTCCACCAAAACCATGGTAGCACAAATGGCCAGAACGAGAGAAGAAAGCACACTCGAAAACAGGGGGGAGGGAGAAGAAAGACTAGAAGAGAGAAGAGTGATCGTTACCCTAGGTCACCGACCGGAGAGGTTCACGGCGAACCAAACCTAGACCCTCACAGAGAGAAAGGACACTCACGAAGAGAGGAAGCGTCTTTGTTTGTACTATGAATCTATTGGATGAGAAGATATTGTTGTATACCATTGTTGATGTTTTATTTCTAATATAATATGTAGTAATTCATTAGTATTGATATTTTAATGTTCCTTGAAAACAAAAAAATTGCATTACTTATGAAACAAAATATATTTTAAGTAACCCGTGAAACGCTATGATCCTGTACAATATACGGGAAGTCGGGAAGCACAAACTCGTTATTTAAGAGATGCAACTCTCTTCCGTGTAAGCTACAAGCCACGTGTTTTGTGGCTTTTTTTCCAATTTGCCCCTTTTGAAATAACTATTTAAGCATATGTCCCTATTTTGAAACTATTTAAGCATTTACCCCGTTTAGTCGACTAATACCCCTATTTAGTCGACTAAATGTCGGGAACAAATTTTTTTTGAAAACACCGAGATTTAGTCGACTAAACCCCGAGGTTTAGTCGACTAAATCTCGGGGGAAATTTTTTTGAACACCCCGATATTTAGTCGACTAAACCTCAGGGTTTAGTCGACTAACTCAGTCCAGAGGCCAAATTTTTTCAAAAACCCTCGTTTTAGTCGACTAAACCTCAGGGTTTAGTCGACTAAACCAGTCCAGAGGCCAAATTTTTTTCAAAAACCCGAGGTTTAGTCGACTAAACCCGATGGTTTAGTCGACTAAACCAAATTCGCAGGGCTTTTTTAAAAGCCCCAAACGCGGCTCCACGAACCCTAATCGACTAAGGAGCCGCATAAACCTCTCGTCCCCTCTCCTCCTCTCTTTTTTTCACTCAAATCTTGCTGAATCCATTGGTGGGTAGCGAAGGAAGCTTGATTCTAGTGTCATATACCTCGATTTTGGTACGTTTTCATCTCCATTTTGAATCTCCACCGTTGTTCTTGTTTTTATACGAACCCCATTTGCGTTTTTTCATTTTGTGCTCTCATTGGGTGATTTTCTTGTCTATGTTTGATTGATTTGTGTATGTTTGTTATGTTCTCATCTCCATTTCAAGGTTTAATACGATTCCACCTAGTTGAAGGTATGAATGTTGTGTAATCTTTGTAGTTTCACTTTGTTAAGCTCTTGTTTTTGTTTGTAACCCGAAACCCTTCGTTTTTCAACTTCCAAATTCTCGGTGTGAAGGATGAGTTCAAGTCCAAACACACACGTTATCAGTAATCTACTATAGTGGGAGGCATTTTGTAGGTCCCGATGGTATTCAATTTGAAGGAAAACGAAAATGATGAAAATCAAACGGGAACTACGTACAACGAGCTCAAAGAAAGAATTCATCAAAAATTGGGGCTACATAGAAGACAATGCATTTATCGGTTAATTGCCAAAGTGGAGACTATAGTAGGTAAGGATAGTGTATACTACATTAGTAACGATGTATGTGATGATGAAGACGTAGAGTGTGTCATAGATGCATTTGCTAATCGGAGAGCACAAAATTTTATTGAGATATATGTTGAGCTTGAATCGGTGAATCATCATCTATACCCATGCATACAAGATCTCACACGTATTTTGGTGAAGAAGACATACCTGTCGGTGTATACGCACCTTCACAAGTCTTAAGTCGTGTAACATTGACGGATGAGGAGGAAGAGGAGGATGAGGAATATGGGAATATGCATAGCGATGAGGAGGACGAATTTGAGAGGTTTATTCCACTAGGTGACGACTCGGACATCGATGTGAGGGTGATTTTGATGCTCGCACGAACCCGCAGAACCGGAGTACCGCAACAATGCCACCGCTTCGTGTTAACCCGATTAGAAGTGGTAAGTTAGTAAACTTGTATTTGTATTTGTAATTTATATTTAGTGGTTCTGACAAAGAAAATATTAATTGACCGATGTAGGGACTGAGAGTGAGCCATTTTGGAACGAAAGCCCGCACTATTCCTCCATTAATGAGGCGCACTGTGATGATGAAACGGAGATGTTGTATGGTGGTGATGAGCGGCAAGGTGGTTGGCATTTAGGTGATCCATTATATTTGTATCGGAGTTTCATTCTAAGTCCGAAATGCAACATGCCGTGAAATTATGTTGCATGAAATCTCATCGTCGCCAAAGTTGCAAAAAGCGATGAGAATAGGTTTGTGATGCGGTGTCGAAACCATGCTTGACGGTTGTCCCCGGTATATGAGGGCAATTCTCCCCAAGAATGGAAATTGTTGGGTGGTGCGTAAGTGGGGGCAAGAGCACACTGCCTAAACCGAAATCTCGCCGGGATCATAGACACTAGATTCGATGTTATATGTGCATCCATTATCGTAGGTTTTCCATTTGTTTTTTAGTTACATTCGGTTTAGTTATTGACGGACATGTATAATTTGCTTTGTTGTCATTAGGTATGTTAAGAGAAGATCCAGCTTTAAAACCGGTCTTTGATACAAGAGAGGATACAACGTACGTATGGATATAATGTAACATACATGAAGGCTTGGAAGGCGAAAATGAAGGCCATTGTGAAGTTATTTGGTGATTGGGAGGAATCATATGCATTCTTGCCCAATTGGTTGACATACATGACGCATGTAACGTGGGTTCTGTTTTCAGGCTTGATACTGATGAATGTTTCGACGAACGTCGTTTTTATAGCGAGGGAACAATATGTGGGTCATGATTGTAAGCCCGAGGGAACAATATGTGGGTCATGACATAGAAAAGGATACGGGCATCAACGGTCCGTGGCCGTAAAGTATAGGTCTATGAGCTCCGGCCTCCGAATCTCCCGAATGTCACCTCCCGATGATATCCCTCTAAGCGTTCAGGGTTATCCCCATCATACCGAACACAACCCGCTCCATCAAAATCATACCCAAGCACCACCTTCCAGTCGTCAGCCGTCATCAATATATCAACCCCGCAGACGCGAGATTGCAGATCACCATTTATATAGCTCAGGTTATGGTAGAAAGCTCTCACCATAACCTCTAAGTACGGACGAGTCTTCTCTGCCAAGCCTCTCAGATGGGCATGATCCAACAATGGCACTATGTCAAATCCCTCATTCGCAAAGAATGTGATATCTAATGATTGTGGCTTGCAGATGGGTCTGGTGGCAAATTTCTCCATAAATTGGTTATGCTCTTGTACATTATTATCGAATAGATAACCGAATGGAAGATCCACAATAGGCTCGGCTCGTGCTCGGCTCGGGCTCGCCGCGGTCCCCTGAGGAAGATGCCCATGGTTCGCTCGTTGCTTAATCCGCCTCCCACGCTCATTGTCGGTATTAAAAGGAGCTTGTCTACGACGCATGATGGCAACAACCTACAAATGGACATTATAGACTATCAACAAACAAGAAACATTCAAGGATATGGGTTTTCGAAAAACTTAACATCTAAGCAACATAAACAAACATTAATCATTATAAACAACCAACATTCATCATTTTAACAAATAAATACAATGAACAAGAAATAAATTGATAAAAACAAAGTGAAATTCGTCCAAAATTAAAAAAATTATCAACCCATGTAAATATTTCCACTTTCACATGTACATTCCTCATTTTCATCCATAAATCCTAAGTAATTACTCAAATCAATCAAACATACACAACAAAATCACCCAATCAAACCACAAAACGCAAAAACGCAAATGGGGTTCGCATAAACGCAAAAAACTACGGCGGAAATTTGAAATGGAGATGAGAACATAACAAACATACACAAATCAATCAAACATAGACAAGAAAATCACCCAATGAGAGCACAAAATGAAAAAACGCAAATGGGGTTCGTATAAAAACAAGAACAACGGTGGAGATTCGAAAAGGAGATGAAAACGTACCAAAATCGAGGTATATGACACTAGAATCAAGCTTCCTTCACTACCCACCAATGGATTCAGCAAGATTTGAGTGAAAAAAAGAGAGGAGGAGAGGGGACGAGAGGTTTATGCGGCTCCCTTAGTCGATTAGGGTTCGTGGAGCCGCGTTTGGGGCTTTTAAAAAGCCCTCCGGGATCGGTTTAGTCGACTAAACCATCGGGTTTAGTCGACTAAACCTCGGGTTTTTGAAAAAATTTGGCCTTCGGATTTGGTTTAGTCGACTAAACCCCGAGGTTTAGTCGACTAAAACGAGGGTTTTTGAAAAAATTTGGCCTCGGATCGAGTTAGTCGACTAAACCCGAGGTTTAGTCGACTAAATATCTAGGGGTGTTCAAAAAAATTTCCCCGAGATTTAGTCGACTAAACCTCGTGGTTTAGTCGACTAAATCTCCGGTGTTTTCAAAAATTTGTTCCTCGACATTTAGTCGACTAAATAGGGGTATTAATCGACTAAACAAGGGTAAACGCTTAAATAGTTTCAAAACAAGTGTATACGCTTAAATAGTTATTTCAAAACGGGCAAATTGGAAAAAAAAGCCACGTGTTTTGTGGTTATGAACATCTAATTAATCACATGGCTTATACGCCATGACTAATATCGCGTCATACACGCTAAATCGGGTTGCTATCTTCCACTGAATTTTCTTGAATCGATCACTTCTGTTATTTGGGAATGGCAACGAAGCCGATACTTCATATGATTGATTTGCGAACAAATTTTGATAAAAAAATCCATGGATGCAGAATGGGACCACATTTCTGATACATCGTAACCTCATTCACTCGGAAAGCCTGTCCGTCCTTTTGCTAGGATAAATTTTTTTTTTTTGATAAACCTTTTGCTAGGATAATGATAATGACGGAGATAAACAGTGAAGCCCACTCGATCAAAAAAAGAATGAAACGGTGAGAAATTACCAAAATTGAAGAAGAAAGAAGGAGAATGAGCAGCAACCCTGGAAACGGAAAACTGGTGTGCGTCACTGGCGCTTCTGGCTTTATTGCTTCGTGGCTCGTTAAGCTCCTCCTTCTCCGTGGCTACACTGTCAATGGCACTGTTCGCGACCTAAGTGAGTCCTCTCTAACATCATCATCAATCATGTTTATCTCCATGACTTTACCAAATTTGTGCTTCAGATTATGCGAAACTGAACGCTTGTTGAAGACCCATTTTTAGCTTTTTCTTTCTAGTCATTAGAAGTGAAACAGTTCTGGGAGGATGGGGACTGGCAGGGCCACATCCTCAAGCTTTTAATTTTTTTCCCCCTTACTCGTTGCTACAAGACATATTTAGAGTATCAACTTCCAAAAATATCTCTTATATTAAGTACATGAAGGAGTATTATACATTTTCGGTGGTGCAGCTGAATGAATGTCATAAGATTTTACCAACCAGTGATGGTTTTGCAACTCCCTGCAGATAATTCAAGAAAAGTAGAGCACTTGCTTAAACTTGATGGTGCAAATGAGAGACTGCATCTGTTTGAAGCAAATCTCCTGGAAGAAGGTTCCTTTGACTCTGCTGTTAAGGGGTGTGAGGGAGTCTTTCATACTGCATCTCCCGTTGTTACTAATGTCAAAGACCCACAGGTTCCTAAGATTCTTAAATTGTTAATAGATGACTTGAAGTTGACTGCCACTTCGTCTTCTGTGAAGCATTCTGTTTTGGACCTCTCAAACTGTTTGAAGAATCTTAGTAATGCTTTTCATTAACTTTATGTGTTTTGGGCGGTGAGAGAGTAGAGTTCATGCATTTTTGATCAATTATTCTTTACATTTCTAAGAGAAATTAAGATACCATTCTTGATTAGACTTGAGGTATCACAATTGTTGTGTTTTGAAGACAGGGACATTCCTCTCTGATGGAACAAACCACAAAATCTTGTAATTGTAAACCATTTTTGGTTCTGAACTGTTAAAAGTCAGGAGTGATCTTTGGTACAGACTGTGTATTTTCCTCATTTTATGACTTGTTTTAAATTGTATGCGTTTTATTAGCAATTTAATATTTAATGGCTTATATAAACTCTGACATAATTATATTCTAGTTTGAACTCAATGAGTTTGCATAAATGACAACTTTGATAACCTTATAAATTACTACTTAGTTATTTTTAAAAATATGGTTGCCTTATTTTCAACTTCTGACTTTTGCTTTCTTCATTTTAGATTGAACTTATTGATCCAGCAGTCAAGGGAACTCTTAACATCCTTAAATTATGTGCAAAATCACCATCTGTGAAACGGGTTGTTTTAACTTCGTCCATGGTTGCAGTTGTATATAATGGAAAGCCTAGAAATCCTGAAGTTGTAGTTGATGAGACATGGTTTTCAAACCCAAGTTTCTGCATGGAATCTGAGGTATGTGTTATTTTTTTGCCCTAAACTGAGATATGTGTTATATGTCATTAATCTGACATTGGAATGAAGATTGTAATAATGCAGGTGGCCTATGTGACTTCTAAATACTGCATAGAATTGGGATTTCATGTTTCCAATTTTTGCTTGTAAATTTTTTCTGCATGAAGAATATATTGTTTCATTGTTTAATTATGAATGAAGTTCTTGTAATCTTGAGATCAAACATTTGTGTGACATGAAGATTGCCTTGCTAATCTATTTCATCAGTTCTCTGTTTTTTTCCCTTTTAAAAAAAATTCAATGATACCAGTTCAATACTGTCAACCTTGTATGCACTAGATAGTTGCTGCTGTGCAAAATTGTGCTGATGTATTTGTTGCAACTTCCATTGTATGTGAAAATGGTGTTTAGCAAGCTGTTGTGTCCAGTTCTATATTGGGTTGGGTATACACTTAAAAGGGCTACACAAAGCCTGCAAGTGAAAGATGGGGTAAGGTATATGAGAGGAGAATGACTGAAGGGATTTCTGAAGTGGTCTCTGCTCAAGATGGTGGTGATATGGTGCAGGAAGGAGGATGAGACAAAAGCAACTAACGCTTGTATGTTTTCTTGATGCAACAGAATGTGGGATCGGAGCGGGGGGATTTTAGGTGGGTATGGCTTTATTGGAGGCTGTAGGCATGGTTTTGTCTTTTTTGTGAGGGAGAGTCCTGACCTCTTGAACGCCAAGGAGTGAGAGTTTACTTACATTAATGCGTGGTGTGTTTCAACTTTCAATGTCTTTCTAGGTTTATTTGGAATGTTTAAGGGGGTAATTTTTTGTGTTTCATCTACCTATCTCATAGAGAAGAGGTATTTGATTCCCTATAATACAAGCATAAGTTAGTTTTTCATTATTTCCCAAGCTTAAGAGTCTAGTTTTCCAAGATCAAAAGTCTGATTCCCAAAACATGCACAGTATTTTACAATCCCCTAAAGCTTCATGTTGTTAATATTTTGTTTTTTTCAGCTTTGGTATGTACTATCAAAGACTTTGGCTGAAGATGCTGCCTGGAAATTTTCAAAAGAAAACAACATTGACATGGTTGCCATCAACCCATCATTTGTGATAGGGCCACTCCTGCAACCATTTTTGAACGAAACTTCTGCTGCAATTTTGAAGCTGATAAATGGTAATTTTCATGTAATCAAAAGAATCACACCGTACAGAAATCCTGCTGTTTGATTTGTCCTAATCTTAATTGCTTCTTATCTTTTCAAGTGAATTGCTTTTCCTAGCTCCAATTAATTAAAAGGGGAAATTGAGTGAAAATGTTGAGGTGGGCTTATGAAGCATGTTGTTCGGGATAGGAAAATGAGGGTTACAGCATTTCTAAGCATGTTGTTCGGGATAGGAAAAGTTACAGCATTTCTAATCAGAGAGTTTAAGTTGACTTATGTCTATGTACGTTGGATTGTAATGCATAACATTATGCTAGATCAGAGACTGAAAAAAAAGTGCTCAAAGAGAGCATGTGTTGGACAGCTTTAACGGGAGGCTTGTATTACACACACACACACACACACACACGAGAGAATGTGGACTGAATAGCTTGAGGTACAAATGCATAGTGTGGCACTCACATGCTCTAACTTGAAAACGAACAAAAGACTATGATACATAATCATTGAGTATCTCTTTCCTATAATCAGAAGATATATCTATATTTACAAAGCATATACCACAAGTTGTTTCTTCAATTTTTGCTTTACTCTCGTGGTCCTTACAAATTGCAATGCAACGATCTCTTTGAAAACAATATACAATCTAATTAACTGAATGAAAGTTGGCTTAATATGTTCTTGTTTTAAGGAATGTTAGTTGATTTGATTGTGTTAAGTATTTTGTTTGCTTTAGTTATAGGGCAATAATTGTTGGGTAACTCCTTATCAGCATTCTTACCATGCTTGTTCGATGTAGGCACACAATCGTTACCAAGGATCACTGGCGGATGGATCAATGTGAAAGACGTCGCTAATGCCCACATCCAAGCATTTGAGATCCCCACAGCTAACGGAAGATATTGTTTGGTTGAGTCAGTGGCAGACTACTCAGACGTTTCGAAAATTTTGCATGAATTGTACCCAACATTACAACTTCGAGAAGAGTAAGTTAAAATCCTGTTTTCTCATGGATCATGGATGCATATATAATTAGATCTTCTTTTGCTGCATCAACACACTTCCGTTATGCAAGACTATTCAGGGATGGCTGCCTGTTTAATATTGGTATGCTAACATCTGGTTTCTTCTGAGTTGTATGTGACACCATCTCTATTGCTTAAAGAGATAAAAGCATCCATTTCTTCAAGCAAATGGCTTTCAGGGACGACCAAGAACGTGCCCATGCTATGATGTGCTTTGAAATTCATCATGATTAAGCCAAAACTAAAAAGCTAAAACTTTCTTCCCTTGGCGTTGTGAGATGCATTATCCAACAAGTAATGGCCTGATGTGTCTTCATTCAACTATATATTAATCAGTTGTGTGCTTAGCTTTTTTTTGCCCCCCCCCCCCCCCAAAACAACAGAAATGATTTGATGATGAGTCATACAAAATGAGAAATTAAAAGTCCTTAAGGACAAGGTTCAGTATACAAGCCTAAATGCATCATAATCTCACTTTGGGGGTGATGCATAATTATCTCACGGGCTTGGATCACCAGCCATTTTGCACATGAGTTTGTCTCTCTAATTATTCTCATAGGTGTGATGGTATAATCCCTCATAAGTCTCTAGTCTCTTTAACATATGTTCTCAGCGGATGGTTTGTAGAGTATTCTCAGGCAATATGGTTCAAGGCTTCAATGGAATAACTGCAAAGTGCAAAGCATCACTTTTATATATATCCTTTATTCCATCATAATTTGAGACCTTCCAGTATATGTCCATTAATTCCACTGGCAAGCTTGGAAAATATCCCAACTTCTTCATAAAACCCTTAATCCAATTACATTTTCATCATGAATTAGGCCTCCACAAGAAGCTTCTTTTCTATGGTCAACTTAACCATCCATAGCACAGTTTCAAGCAGTCTCCTGTCATGGTGCAAGACTTTATTTAGTTGGGCTGGGAGGATATATGGTTTGGGAAGGAATGATCCAAGGAATTAAAGAGGCCTAAATCATTAGAAGGTAAGAGCAAAGTTGGGTGATATTATGAGAGTGGCTGCATCATTAAGGGTGTGAAGGATTATGTAATGTTTCCTCCTCTTTGATACGCTTCGGCTTCTCTCCTTCCTGTGAAGTTTCTTCCTATTCTCTCTGTGGCTGCTGCTACATCTTCATCCTGTCTATGGTTCTTTCCTTATGAGATTTTTGGGCTGAGCATTTGCAAGATAACCATAAAATCTCCATCTGAAAAGAAAAATGCATTGCTTTTACTCCTAGCTTATAGTGATCGTCCTTGAACTTGATGATAATGGATTTTGATTATATTTCTCTGGCTTCTTTCATGCGCGCGAGCGTGCACACATACTCAGAGAGTGAGAGATAGAAGATATAGGTGTGTGTGTGTTTTCACTTGTTTATGTTTTTTGTTTGAGTTTTGCTTATTTTAATTTTATTACTCGACAATAAATCTCCTCTGTTGTGTGGACAGTAAGCCCTCAGTGCCTAAGTATCAAGTTTCGAAGGAAAAGGCCAGGACGTTGGGAATTGAGTTTATTCCACTAGATGTGGGTCTCAAAGAGATTGTAGAAAGCTTGAAAGAGAAGAACTTAATCAACCTTTAGCTCTAATATGTAACCTCTCTCTCTCTCTTTGAATACTAAATGCATGTAACTATAACACATGGTTTGAGCTTGTATTTGGTGTTAATAACCATATCTCTCTTGTAACATGCTAAAACGTGCCTGAGATGTTGTAGCAAAGATATTATTGTTATACAAGGCTCTTGTAAATTAAGCTTTTAGGCCTACTTGTTTTTTTGTTTTTTTGTTTTTGTTTTTTAACTTTCAGTTTAAGAGGATGTCATGGTCATGTTCATGAAGTATTGGACCACAATAAAGCCAATATAGCAACCCAAAACCAGAGCAAGAGTGAATTCTTTTAAGGAAGCGGTGGAAGACGTGGAAATTAGGATTTGATTTTGGAATATTTCTCTCTTCCCTCTGTGGTTTCCGTCTCTATCTCTAATTCTCTTTCTGTTATTTCTGCATTTCTGTTGCTTCTTTTAGTATTTCAATATCTTATATTTCCTTGTAATGCAATTACTCGATCACTGGTAAATGATATATTGCATATGATATAACAAAAGTTTTACCTTATGTTTATTAACTTATGTGATTCCTTCATCATTACAATTGAGATCATAACAAATGGTGCTTTCATTGAGATTCAAACCTTCTACCATGGTTGATGAACTTGATGAAGTTGAAATGGAACATCTGGAAGTTGATATGAAGAAGGCGAATGAATTCTTTGAGGATGCAAAGGGACGATTTGATCGCATCGAAGGATTGTTAGAAACTATTCTCCAATCGATGGACAATCTAGATCGAAGGGTGGAATTGTCAAGCATAGGGTCCAAGTTTCGGTCACCCTCCTATGCAATTCTGGTGGTACACAATCAACAACCCTATGATTATACTCTCCTTAACCATATTGAGGCTACAATGGCTGTTATCAATCGACAATCGGGAATTCCCATTGTTCAATTGATTAATTATGCTCAACCATTGACAGAAAGTGCTGATGGCTTTTCTCAGGTTCGATGGTGGCTCTATCGCAGATTCGTTCTCAACCCCTATGGTTGAGGATGACTACGGTGAGAGCACTAACTTGAATGTTGATCGTTGAGTTCCAGAACACTGTCCCTGTTCCAAAGTCAGATGTGTTCATTGATCTCTTCCATCACTTACCTCTAATTATTGTGAGTGAGTGATGGATTCTTAATGATTTTATTATCTTTGATATTGTGCTCTTGGCTGGTTGCAATTTAGACTACTATCATAGAAATAATCGTGGTTTGGTTCATCACGTGGAATTAAGTTTTGGTTCATTCCTATTTTACCTAATCTTTTCAAGCGTTGTAGTTTACAAACATCTCAATTTTGGTTTATTGACTCTGAAGAATTCTCGTGCCATGGAATTAAGTTGACCAAGTCCTCTTATCAGTGGCCAAGATTCTCACTGAATTGATTATTCCTTTAATATTTGACCCTCGACATTCACTTCCATCTTTTGTCATGTTTATTTGCCTACTAGATTGGTAGATACTTGGCGAGTTATAGGAGATTGTTGCTTGAATTTGGTTGCTGAGGTATATCAATTGCCTCTTATACTGGTATTCAGTTGCATTGGTCCTGGCTTTTCCAATATCGTCTTTGATCCTGGAGATGCTAGAACTAATGAGAGTTTGAGATTTGTTGATGCCCTAATTTTCCCAGTTGAACTCGTAAGTATCTTGTTGATGGGTGTTGTTGAGATGCATATCTTGTGTTTGGTAAATTGCATCATTGACCGTTCTACCGTACGGGTTGAAATTCATGACTAATATCTTAGTTTTCCTACATTGCTATCACCTTTTCTTAGGAATTTTGACCATGAACATGACAAGGGACATTGGTGTTTCAAGTTTATCTGGCCACCCTTATTTTTAGAAACAGGTTTTACTCAAGCTTTTCACATTCCATGGTAGAGGAATTACACTACCGCACTTTCCCTTGATCCTTTAAAAGCGCTCTCTCTCCAACCAAAATTAGCTCAATTTTAGCAGGCGCAAACCAACGTACAAAGATTTGTCTAAGGCATCAAAAGCAACAATTCAACCAAATTCTTTTATCAAATTAATCACATCAGAGGGTCACACTTTCTAATTTATTTTCTGAATTAAGACTAATCCTAGTGTTTATAATTTTCTAGCTTGTCTAAGTGAGACGAGCGAGCATTCCCTGAAGGCTGGTTAGCAATGACATTCTTCATTGTTCAACTGAAGGTGCAAGGTCTGCAATGTCATCTGTTGTGCTCCGAAATATGCCATTTTTCCTAGTTATCAGCTCTTGACTTAATCACTCCTTACTCTCTTAATAATCTCTCAGTAAAAGCTCTTTTCCATCTCAATCATTCAGCAAACAAAAACCCAAAATCCTCCCTTATTTGGAATTTCCAGCCACTGGTGAAGAGAAGAAAGCACAAAAAATGGTTGCTGCCAACAACAACCACCAGCAAAGGGAAGGAGAGAAGAGGAGTCGCTCACACCAGCCATGACCAATCTCCCTCCACTTGACGTCGCTAGAAGTGATGAAGAATGATGGTGGAACTAACACAAAAAAGCTATGGCCCGGTGAAGAAGAAGAAAATCGCCAGCGATTGTGAACGTTGCTAGTGACGATGGTGGTGGAGGTGGAAGCCGCCAGTGATGATGATGGTGATGCGTGGCTGGGCAGACGATGGTCACCGATGAAGGCATGGACAAGATCGAACGAGGCTAGGGATTTGGGGTTTCAAATCTCAAAAACTTCAACACTCTTTGCCCTCTCTTCTCTGACTTTATTTCAAAGATGGAGCTGTTTTTTTTTTAACAATATATATATATAAGGGTATTGTGGTAATTTCCACTAAGCTGTAGCAAAATAAATTTTCACCTTGCCTTGATAAGGATTCGAATCCAAAATCTAAGTGACCTTTAACCATCTCTGATACCATCAAGCTACAAGCTTCACCTTGATATCAACTATAATAAGTTATTACAGTGATTAACTTTAATTTATTATTATTTTTAATTATCAAATAACTAGGTTATTATAGTGCTTTTAGGAATGGATGAGCAAGTACAAGTCTTTGATAGTGCAAAATGGTTGGCTCTCAGTATATGCATTTATGATGCTATTTTTCTATTCAGTTAAGCAATTATTTCCAAGTGAAATGGATTAACAAGGAAAAGGATCTTTATTATGAATATGTTTTATTTCATCATTATTCTCTCAAGGCCTCTAAAAGCTTGGACCAAAATTTGAAAAGGGATGTTGGCTGTTTGGGACTAGCACAACAGTTTAATGCCATTATCAAGATTTTGTTACAGTTTGACTAACTAAATGGTTACTTTTTTTGGTTCTATAAATTTTGGGGCCCTGGGCAATGAAAAGCTTGGATGTCTACCAACTTCAGCAATGTTTTATTGTTTTTGGCATGACCAAGCAATACAAAGTGGTAATGGATGTTAGTATGAATATGGGATATTTGTATAGTGGTATTGCACCTATTCATGTAGTTCTCAATATGTATGCTCTGGTGATAATTGGGACTGTTAGTGAGTCAAATTGTTTATAAGTTACCTTGAGTCAGTATTACCCCATGACTTTCCTAGTGAATGTTCTATTGCATCTTAGACTTGAAGAAGGTGATTTTCCCTCGTATATCTCATCTCATCTTTATTGGAGCGCCCACATCTTTGTTCGTTGGAATGGTCTTGACCCTCCTACATGCGTAGCTTGGGTTGCTTTACAAGTTAATTTCTCAAACTTAGACGTTGAGGACAAGGTCCATTTTAATGGGAGAGGCAATGTCATGTTCATGAAGTATTGGGCCACAATAAAGTCAAAGTAGCAACCCAAAATCAGAGCAAGAGTGAAGTATTTTAAGGAAGTGGTGAAAGACCTGGAAATTCGGAATTGATTTGGGAATATTTCTCTCTTCCCACTGTGGTTCCCTTCTCTATCTCTGATTCTCTTTTTGTTATATTTGTATTTTGGTTGCTTCTTCCATTTCAGTATCTTGTATTTCCTTGTAATTAGAGCCGGGAAATCGGGCCGGCCCGTTAAACCCCGGCCTGTCAAGGGACGGGTTTGAAAAATAGGGCAGAAATTTGAAATTGGCCCTGTAGGGCCTTGGGCTTAATCAGGCCAGTCCGTTAGGCCTGTTTAACTATAGCTTTAAAAAAAGTTACTTAGACTTCTATTTAATGAATGTTTTTATTTGTAATTGTTTAGATTTTTTTTAGTTTAAACCATAACCCTTTTTTATGTTTATTATTATTCTGTATTAAAACACATAATTAGTTATTATAAATTTTAAAGAAATGATGTTTTCATATTAAATAAACACATACTTTGGTATTACAATATTATATAAGTAATAAATTATAAAGATATTTTGTGTAAAATAAGTATAATTAGTTTTTACCCGGTAAAAAATCATGCATGAACCAAAGGAATCTACAGACACACACAAAATTACGAGAGGGAAAGGCATTTTGTCATGGGCATAAAGCAATTCCTTTGTTTAATTTTTTTGAAAAAAAGGAAAAAAACATATTCTTTGTGATTATTTGTTTTTTTACGAATTAATGAATGTGTTTATTTGTTGGATGATTTATATTGTTTAGATATTAATGTTGATAACATTTGTTTGATAGATTAGAACTTTAATTGTTGCAATTTACTAATTATATTTCTTTAGAAAAAATCGAAGGAAAAATAGTTAAAATTTGAAATAGTAATTTTCAAACCCTGTAGGGTCGGCTCTAGCCTTGGTACTATCGGGCCGGGTTTGAAAAACAGATGTTTTCCTTACCCAGGCCCTGTAGGGTCGGCCCGACCCTATTCCCAGCTCTACTTGTAATGTAGTTACTGGATCACTGAAAAATGATATATTGCATATGATAACAGAAGTTTTACCTTCTATTTATTAACTACCGTTATTCCTTCGTCATTACAATTGAGATCATAACCGAGGACTTTGCATCTAAAAGTGGTGTCATAAATCTTTTAAAAGATTATTTCATCTATTTTGGAAATTAAAAATAGATAAACCTAACTTTTGGAAATTGGCGTCTTATCGAAATGGACCCCATTGATAGAGACATAATAATGCAGTGAAGTAAGTATGTTAACCCACTCCAAGTCCAAGAATCTTTATAAAGCCTAAAAAAACAAACAAGAGAATCATATTGTTTACTCACCACAAGTTTGAAGAACAGAGAGAGAGAGAGAGAGAGAGAGAGAGAGAGAGACCCGAGAGAGAGAAAGTAATGTGTGTAATTGGTGCTTCGGAAAAGTAGTTTATTGCTTCATGGCTCGTTAAGCTTCTCCTTCATCGTGGATACATCGTCAATGGCACCGTTCTTGACCTAAGTGAGATGCTTTATCACTCTAACTTCATCACTCATATTGTAACTCCATGAATGACTTTAACCAAGTTCTTTTGTTTTTGTTTTTTTTTTGAAAAAAAAAATTGCGGATACTTGTTTCCTGATTTTGCATTCTAGTTATTAGAAGCCGAGCGGAAATATATATGGGATTATTGTTTGTTACTGAATATACTAAATTATGACGAAATTTGATTATTCCCATCGTTGTTGTTGTTTTTTTAATGGTGTTATGGACCTATATAATGGGCATAGCAGATATGCGGCCCAGTGAGAGTATTTATAATAGAATCCCTTTTGTAATCAGGTAAATCGCTAATCACCCCCTCATCGTGCCTATAATCCAGGAACGTACAAGTAATGGAGTAGGCATTTGCAGAGCGTGGGAGGCGCACACTGCCTAAGTAACGGATTCACAGACATGGGAGCGAAACCCTAGGTAATCCCTATAAATAGGAGGTTACCCATTAGGTGCACTCCTTACATTCTCTATTCCATTATTTACTATTCAATCTCACTGTGCACACACCCCACCCCTTTGGCGAAACGCTGCTCCTGTGTAGCACAGTGATTTGAGAGCACTCTTTGATATCTTCCTCATAGGTATCAAGGAGCAATCGTCTTCTCCTGGGTGCTTAACCAGTAGACATCCTTGAGAAATCACTTGATCCTTATCAACATCCCTTAGCCCTTTGAGGCTAGACATTTGTGTTCTATAACCAGTTGAATTGAAAAGATTTACACTAATGATGACGTAGGAAAATTACATGTTTGTAAAGATAATGAAAACCGGGTTATAACCTCGGAAACATGATTGAGAAAGCCGATAAAGGGCCTCAGAAAGAAAGTGTCTTAAATTTCACTGAGGAAGGCGTCTATCAACCAAAAACGAAGGAGACTACTGCTGTGAATGAGGCTATGCTTAGTATAATTCAAGTAGCAGGACCATCAACGTCTGGGTCGGCTGAGTTGGAGGGGTTGACCTCTTCATCTCTATTCTCCGGGATAACCTCGGAAGGGGGAGCAGGTTGTCTGGTGGAAGATGAGGGGGGAGGAATGAAGTTTCCATCTTCAATTTAAGCATTATAGTGTGCCCCTTCAAGATTCAGCTTAACAGTCGGGTTCAAGAATTGAACCTATTCCAAAGCATTGTCAAAGGAGTCCTTCACGCCAGCCTTCAGCTTAGAGACGTCGGCCCGAATGGTATATATGAGTTCTTCCTTGTAAACCTTCAGCTCTCGTTCATGCTCGTCCAAAAAGGTCTTCAGCCTGCAGATGGAATCGAGGTCATTCTCATGTGTTCACTGCCTCCGAGCTATTTCCGATTTTTCTTTTTGTAGACCTTCTTGAGCCTGTTGAAGCTCCTTGAGGAGGTTTTCCTTCTCGGCCTTGACCACTTGCACCTTTTCTTACATATTGTCTCTTTTTGCCGTGACGCCTTACAAGTCTTGCAGATCCCGGTTAGTCAGTTCTTCTTCCTTCTCCTTATCCGTTGTAGCGTTCTCTAACTCCTTTTGAGTTTGGGCTTGCTTTTCCTTAAGGTGAGCCACGGTTTGGGCTAGCCCAGCGCCCTTTAACATAAATTGCTTGATCTCTCGAAGCTCTTTAACCTGGGTATCAGACAGCGGCTGGCCATCAAAATAATGGTGGGGAGGTCGGAGACCTTGGTGGAGATGTTTAGTGACCTTGTGCTCCCAAACGTGTGATTTAGGGAGCTAGACAACGGGAGTGGCGGCATGCCCTATGGCTCAGTAGGCTACGGCTCAGACTCAGGAATTGAAGGAGATGGCGTTGGCGTGGCTTCTCGCATCGGCTCAGCCGGGTTTTCTTCTTGTCGGCCCTGGTCCTCTTGGTCGGGGCTTATTGAGCAGGCTCGGAGGGCCGTGCGCTTTTCGCCCACAATTGCACCCGCCGGGGTCGTGCTCGTGTTTCCCTCGCCGTGACATGTCACGTCAAGATAGGATGGCCTTTTTTCCCATTTGTCAACCTATGAAACAAATAAGTAAGGGTTAGTTTGTCATTTAATTCACCAAAAGACAAGGTAAGGTAGTCAACGATTATGTCCATACTCGTCGCAGATCGTTTTCTGATCAGAGGAGTGGGGATATAAGGGTCATGATAGCCTCCTCCTCGGCTTCAAAAAGACTTTTGTCTGACGAAGCAAAGGCCTTAGGTGAAAGGTTGTGGTGATCTTTACACCAATAGAGGGGGAGCCGCCCTTCAATCATCCTAGATTCATCAGTTTGAAGGAACCAGGGGATTTGCCCGGCTTGGCAACCACTTTAAAGAAGGCTTTCTTAAATCCTTTCCACGAGTCGGTGAAGGGTCTGAGAAATTTTCGACCATGGGCAACTCGGAGGGAGGTCCAATCAAACCATGTGGTTGTTCCTCTGTTGAGCATATTGTTATCCGGGGCAAAAAGAAAGACATAAAAACTGGAACTGTGCACGTGATATTGTGTGCTTTGCAATAATTTTCAAACGCTATGGCAAAGGCCCAGCCATTGGGGTGAAGTTGTGAGGGTGTGAGGTGTAAGTGGTTAAGGAGACACATTTGAAAGTTGGTGAAGGGGAAATCCAAGCCATGCCAGGTAATAATATCTCGGTAGAAGTAAAAGAAATGAGGATCCTTATCACTTGATCGGCTGGAGGCGACTGATTGGTCTACTAGAGGCAAACAAATGGCATGTCCTTCTTCCAACCCGGATGGTATGGGTAACATCGTCTGCAGTCATCGTACTATAAATGCGTGTCACGACATGGCTAACCACAGGGTCCGAAGTGGGTGGAACTTTGGACGCACCAGATGAGTTTGACTCTTCTGTTGTAATTTGATCAGTGTGGTATGAAGATGAAGCCATCTATACCTATAATAAAGAAAAAGGCCAAAAATCAGAAAGTGAAAATATACCTGACTTAACAGGGCTGTCTCGATGCCTATCAAACCATGTCTGGCTTTGGGGGGGAACCGAGTTGTTTGGAGGAATGAGGTTACACCGACATTTATCCAAGAATAAATTGGCCTCTCTATAACGCTCAAGCCTGGCGAGTTCAATGCTTTTATAGCAACATTCATCGCAGGGCGTTGGGCCCCGAGGTGGCATCGCAGGGGTAGAAGTGCTTTGACCCAAGTTCAAATATGGAACTTGGGAATGAGATTTTGGAGAGGAGAATGGTGGTCGAAAGTTTGAAGTTGGAGGAACTCGGATATTTCCCACACTCCCACTTCCCTTAGGGACACGAAGTAATGCTTCTTTTCTCTCGTCTTCAGTAGGAAGTATAGCCCAGAACCAAAAAATTTTGGGACTAGAAATGTTCTTAGGTATTTCCCTATCTTCTTTGGGGATGGGCCTACCGTACATGTCTAATGATACGTCAAGGTTTTGATCTATTAGGGTCCAAAGGAAGAGGGGGAGTGTTGGATTCTAACAAATAGGTTATGGTGTTAATGTTCACAAAACCAGAAAGCCTAGCAACTAACCCCGAAAACCAAGAAGATCAAAGATATGATTTTCTGATAAATACGAGTCAAAATAAAAGAAATGGCAGACAAAACAACAAGAAAAAAGAAAAGATAAAGAAAGCTATAAAGGTACCTGGTAGAATAAAGGTAAAAGGATGAAGAGCTTTGCGAGGAGAGAACTTTGTGGAAATGAGGAGTTCTTTCTGGAAGTGCAGAGAAACTCTTGATCAAAATGCCAAGATAAATTGAGGAGCGGGAGTATATAGACGTTGCGGAAGTGAAGAGTCAGGGGTAGCGACGTCAATATACATTAAGAATTAGGGTTAAAACCCTAAAAAATTGTTATGATAGATATGAAGCAACATGATCATTAAATGCGCATGAATACCAACGACGGCTATTGAGGGCGCATGACCTTTACACTATAAGCGGCGGTTATACGTTGCGACATGGACAAGCAAGCAGCCACCATGCCCAGGGAAGGGCCAAGTCTCGCGTTGACCAACATGCTCGCGTGGTACCTTGGATTGGGGGTAACACGTGGCGAAGGGTGGTTAACCCGACAGGATGGGTGAATAATCCCGAGGTGATCCTGGTCATCATGAGAGTGAGTTATTTGGCCAAACTACCTCAGCACGCATGACAGGGGATGGATCAAAAGCAAACTTAGGAAATATATGAAGTAACTTGGCAATAAAGCAGCGTTGAGTCATTAATATCGATCACTACGTGTGGAACGAGGGTTTTATACAATGTTGATAGAAAAAGATTTCATCGAGTCATATTCTTACATGAGTGGCCAAGAGTTTGAAATGTGCAAGTTATGCAAAAAGAAGCTAGCACAAGACAAAGTATTTTTCCATTAGTAGTTGAATGATGTACATGACACTCTTACAAGAAAATAGACTGAGTTACTGACTCGAAAAAAAGATACAAAGCCAACACACAGCAGATAGTCAGAATTTGCAAATTGTTAAGGCAAATTTCCCAACTTGTCACAGATAATTGGCATCCAAAGTCATCAGCAGCAATCGACAACTTCGCAAGATAAACTCTTTAGTGCCGGATGAGCCTTAGATGGCCATCGTGAGGTAAAGATCCCGGAAGCCCTTTAGAGATTCTAGTTGAAGTTGAGCCAGGTGGATGAAGACTGACAAATATATCTGGGCCCCTTTAGAGATCCCAGTGGAAGTTGAGCCAGATGGATGAAGACTGACAAATATATCTAGGCTCCTAGATGCTCGTTGACCCATACGAATGAAGACTAACAAATATATCTGAAGTAGGAAGGAGCCTTGCTGTAATGATAAATCTTTTCTCCTTTACTTTTGCTTTGTGCCCTCACGCTCCTGGAATGCTTAAAGCTTTGGAGGAATGGATAGAGCTTGATTCCTTCGATGTATATGTTTCAGCTCGTATGAAGCGGCAGTCCATCAGTAGGATTGAAAAAATGTTAGAGGAGTGAGAAAGCTGAGAAGTTTATGAGGAGAAAGTAATAAGGGAAACATGAATATATAGGCGTTTCAAATTCGAAATGTCAAGGATAATAAGTGCCTCTCCAATTGAGACACAGACGTTTTCAGAAAAGTGCAATCATGACTGGAACGATGAGACACTGACATTAAATGCGCATGAAAACCAGAAAAAGCCAAAATTGGCAGTCACGAGCAAATGGCGGTTACATATCCCAAGGTAGGCAGGCAAAAAGCTACTACTATCCTTAAAGGGCCAAGCCTTTTCATATGCCATTACTTTTTAATGTCAACCTGGATTGGGGGCAATACATGACAGGGATGAAAATATTTAAGGAAGCAGAGATGAATCCCAGCTTACGTTAAGTCAGTGTTCAAATTCGTCCAGTCAGCAAGCGTAACTTGGGGATGAAGCCAGATTAAGTTATCTGCGAACCGAGTTCAATATCTTGGGGCATGTCGTCAAAAGGACTTCAGAGTCTTGGAGTTCCATAAAGCTTGGGAAGCATCTGAATTGCAGATGAAGGAACCACACTAAGAAACTCAGACACAAAGTCCGGGCTAAGCAGGACATTAACCTGGCACATCAGAGATACGGCCCAGTGAGAGTATTTATAACATAATCCCTCTGTAATCAGGTAAATCGCTAATCACCCCCTCATCATGCCTATAATCCAGGAATGTACAAGTAATGGAGCAGGCATTTGCAGAACGTGGGAGGCGCACACTGCCTGAGTAATGGATTCACAGACACGGGAGTGAAACCCTAGGTAATCCCTATAAATAGGAGATTACCCATCAGGTGCACTCCTTACATTCTCTATTCTATTATTTACTATTCAGTCTCACTGTGCACACACCCCACCCCTTTGGCGAAACGCCACTCTTGTGTAGCACAGTGATCTGAGAGCACTCTTTTATATCTTCCTCATAGGTATCAAGGAGCAATCGTCTTCTCTTGGGTGCTTAACCAATGGACATCCTTGAGAAATCACTTGATCCTATATCAACATCCCCTAGCTCTTCGAGGCTAGACATTTATGTTATATAACAGAACAAATCGTATGTATTGTGTCTCTATTGGTGTTCCTACATTTCTACAAGCTAACATTTTTGTCTCCTTGAGCATCAAATATACAGTTAATATGAAGATCTGAATCTCTTACAAAACTAAAGAGTTCAAGTTTTACAAATCATTTTTATATACTCTCTCCATTGTTTAATGTAAATATATTTAGGGAGTTGATTTTAGTCTTAACTATAAAATATAGCTTTCATATTTATTAATGTTTTGTAAATTTACCCCTATTGATTATAGTTGTCCAAACAGTTTTTTTTTGTTAGTCCAACCTTAAAGGGCTGGCTCTTGACAAGCCATCTCTTTTAAGGGTCGGGTTTGAAAAGCTATATACCATAAAAGTCATATTATTAAAACGTGAATTTTAAAAATGCGGGCTTAAGGTCAGCCCATGGGTTTTCATGTATTTTATTAAATTTCAATATTTTAAAGTATTTTGAAAATTTTAAAAGTAAGATAATAAACCTTTTAAAATTTTAATTCTAATCATATGTATTAATAAAATAATGTGTCAAACTATTGTTCTATAAACTTAAAAGTCAATTCAAATCAAACTTCAAACACTAGTGGCCAAAACTAAATAATTTACCTCTTCTAGTAGTCACATAAAAACTTTTAATATTTAAAAAAAAGGCAAAGAAAATATCATAGTTATTAAATATAAAAAAATACTATATTATGTTAAGAAAAATACTATAACCTACTAGTGGATGCATAAATCAAGTTTAATAAAAAAGTGAATGCATGAATTAGAGAAAAAAAGTATAGGCTCTTTTGAACTGAAGTACATATATTTTTCACAAGCAAGAGGTGTTGTAAACAAGAGTGGGTATTTTTATTTTAATAAATAAAAAAAATGAGGCCTAAAAAGTGTCTTCCCTTGACCCTAATGGGCTTACCCTTTTATTTTTTAGCCCCGATAGGCTAGCCTATTTAAGCCCGATTTCTTTTTATGCGCCCTAAAATACAAGTTGGCCCTCTACTTAAACGGGTTTCAAGTCCAACGGGCTCGGCCTGTTTAGACAACTCTACTATTAATGCTACCTCCATAATAATCAAACAGGAGAAAGAATGTGGGAATAAGGAATATAACTATGATGTTTTAGAAAATATATATCATATTAGTTAATTCAACTAACTTCTCCAATCTTATAAAATTAGGTAAATATATATATCTTATATTAAGTACCGGAAGGAGTATATAGACACAAGACTATTTCACTTTAGCCTATCAATTGCTAAAACATAAGCATATAACAAGTCTTGACTATTTGACCTGACTCATCTTATTTGAGTTAGCGATGAGAGAAGTGACTTGTTTTCTATCTAACTTTTGCAAAAGTAAGATATGAAAAAGGTCAGATTATAAATGTGATTTATGTTTGATTATTATTTGAATAGTCAGTTACGGTGGAAAATGACTGAAAATGACATGAATCTTATTGAATACTCTTTTCGGTCCTAAATATAAGACAAAATTAACATTTTTGAAAATATTATGAAAGCTAATTAAATTACTTATTCATATTTTTCCTCGAAACTAATTAGTTTGACTAATAAACTTATATATAATCACTCCAAAAAAGTTAATTATATCTTATATTTAAGATTATTTAGTATCGGAGGGAGTTCTTCACGCCCAACGCTCCTCAAAAGCTCCATTTTGCAGCTTATACATAGAAATAGCTTTTTAGTATAAGCCCATCTACTCTAACGCCAAGCCAAACACCTATAAATAAGTTTTTTAAAAAATAATTTTTTTTTTTTTAAAAAAAAGCTACTAAGCTTCTGGGGGTTGAAACGCTTCCCTAAACAGGTCTTAGTCTCTGAATTAAATTGATGCATCCCAGTAGTCACTTAAATAAGTGACACATAAATAGGCCTCAAGCATTGGGTCTTTCCCCATATAGGAATGAAGCCCAAAACCAAATAGTTTGTTGTGCAATCTGCACTACGTACAAATTATATCTTATATTTAGAATAAAAGTTAGCGTCATTTTTCTCATGTGCATCCACTTCTTCCTTCACTGTCTATTTCCCTTAGTATGTTAGATGCATTAGTTCAAACTTTGATGTTTTTTACTGGCAATTATTAGTGATGATGATTTTCAACTCCATGCGGATGATTCAAAAGAAGTAGACCACTTGTTTAAACTTGATGGTGCAAAGGAGAGGCAACACCTGTTTAAAGCAGATCTGTTGGAAGAAGGTTCCTTTGTTTCTGCTGTTGAAGGCTGTGAGGGTGTCTTCCATACTGCTTCTCCTGTTCTTGTTAATGTCAAAGACCTTCATGTTCCTTTCCTTCTAAACTTGTTCTAATCTTCCAATCTCTTGTAATGATACTGTTACTGTCACTGTCAAATAATAACAAATTAAAATGTCACAATCTAGTTAAAGTATCATCAGGGGTGGGCCTAAGTATTACTCCCTTCGTTTGTTTTTATAAGATAGGATTAACCGAATTGCGTTGTTTGAAGAGATAGATAAAATTAGTTAGGTATAATAAATATGTAAAAAATGAATTTTTTTTTTCTAAAAATGTCCTCATTTATGTGGAAAGGAGTGAATATGTTATATTGAGTGCTTTAGTCAAACATAGAAATTAAATGCAATAGCAGCACTAGTAATTAATCAAGTGAAGGTAAAACAAGAAGTTTACAAAATTTTTCAGACATCCCCTAATCCAATCTTATAAAAAGAAACGTGGCATACCCAAAAATCCTATCCTCTGAAAAGGCACCGAGGGAGTACTATTTGTACTATTATAAGCCGCTTGTTTAAGTATATCCACAAGAAAGTGGTAAATATTTTATTTTTTGAAACTGTTTGACAGATGATATCCACACAAAAAAGTGGTAATGGAAATGGAAATGAAAAAAAAGAGGGAATAAAGTGGTTAAGTTTGTCCTGAAGTGGTTAGTTCTTTTGAGTTTGTCCTGATCTGATGCTTTGACTGTTTTCCCCTCTACCTGTCAACGACAAAATTAGCATAGGCTATGAGAATTTGGGATTTGGATCTTTTTATTTTTTTGGAATAAATAGAGGAAATTGTAGGAGGAGGAGAGGACAGCTCAATACGTTGAAGGATAAAAAAGAGCCTCAAACCAACCAAAAATAAAAAAAGAAAAATTCTTGAAGCAGAACAAGATAACAAAGCCTTTATTAAACGAATACGAGCTGTGCAATCTCTTTTTGTGGTCAAACTAGTAATTTGCTTATAAAGTTCACATATAAAGCTCTAAAAAGAAGCCATGATATTAAACTCAATTCTATCCAACAACAAATGTAAAGATGAAACTCAATTCTAGGTTGTTAAGATTCAGTAGTATTCGTTTTTATAGTCATGCTGCTATGTCTTTTCTCATTTTATAATGTGTTGCAGGTTCTCTATGAATTTTTGTTAGCATTTTAATAGTATTAATGAACACTGAAAAATTTATATTCAAGTCCAATTAAGTTTATCAAGCTAAATTTACAGAAATGACAAGCTTGAAAAGCATTTGATTACTATTGTTTTTTTTTTTTCCTTTTATTTTTTTTTATAAAAATATGGTTTCCTTACTTTTCAAATTTTGAGTTATACTTTCCTCATTTCAGACTGAACTTATTGATCCAGCTGTTAAGGGAACGCTTAATCTTCTTAAATCATGTGCAAAATCGGCATCTGTGAAACGAGTTGTTCTTACATCATCAGTTGCGGCAATTATATATAATGGAAATCCTAGAACTTGTGAGGTTATAGTTGAGGAGACATGGTTTTCAACCCCAGAATTCTGTCGGGAATCTGAGGTATGTGCTTCATGTTGTGCTATCACTGGTCCTTCATACTCCATTTGGTCCTAAATACTACCTCATCCGGTTCTAATTATAAGAGCTAGTTGACTTTCTTTGAAGAGATTAAGGAAACTAAATAAGTTACTTAATCATTTCATATGTTATGTATTCTTAAATTATATATTAGTTTATTAGTTAAACTAATAAGTTTGAAGAAAAAAATAAAAATAAAAATATTTTAAAGTAATTTAATTAGTTTCCTTAATCTCTTTAAAAAAGTCAAATAACTCTTATAATTAGGACCGGAGGGAGTATAAGATAAAGTTAACTTTTTTAGAGAGATTAATGAAATTAAATAAGTTATATAATCATATCATATGTTGTGTATCCTTAGATTATATATCAGTTTATAAGGTAGGCAAAATATTTTAGAGAAAAAATGACAAATATAAATATTTTAAAGTAATTTAATTAGCTTCCTTAATCTTTCCATGAAAATCAACTTTTTCTTATATTTAAGACTGAAATATATAAAATCTACTTTGTATGTACTTCAGTTCAAATTGAACTACAAACTCATGAATTATATATTATACTCTCTCCAGTTCTTTTTATAAGAAACAATTACTAACATCATGCTATTCAAAATATTTGTTAAAAGTAATAAATTTGTAAGGCATTTTTTTTCTTTCTTTCTAATGATACCTTTGTTTAAAAAGACAAGATATGAGAGATAATGATTAGAAATGCCAGCACATAACCAAGTGCTTAGGTAGTGTAGTGGTATGACGCTGGCTTATCCAGCCTTTGTATCAGGGTTTGACCCTGCCTGGGACCATTAGGTCCCCAATTCCAAAAAAGAAATGTCAGCACATAGTTGGTTTAACGGTGTAATAAGGCCTTGCTAGATCTCTTTTTAGGTTTCAAATTTGATTCCTAAAAGAGACATTTATTGAGAGCAATAGCCATGAAAATTGAAATTGGAGCAATCGGTTGTTCAGATACTTGATAATAGGATAAAAAAAGGCACCATATACTAGTTGATATATATAAAAAAGAGATAATAAGTGAAAAACTATTGAAGAGGAATAATGCGTGAATATATTTAATGAGGCTAATTAAAAAACAAAAGGATTTTTTCTTCTTTATATTAAAGAGCAGCTCTATGAAAGAGATTGTTCTTTATAAAAAGGACCAAAAATAATATTAAGGACCGGATGTAATAGTAATCTAATATTGAAACTGTGCATTACAACGATGTTTGCAACGCATAGTGTTTTTCAGTTTTTCTATGTTTCCTGTTGATTAATTTTTTTTTCAGTTTCAGTTCTGGTATACACTTTCCAAGACTTCCGCTGAAGAAGCTGCCTGGAAATTTGTGAAGGAAAACAAAATTGACATGGTTGCCATAAACCCCGCAACTGTGATAGGACCACTCTTGCAACCATCTCTTAACACAGCATCTCCTTTAATTGTAAAGCTCATAAATGGTAATTTTCATATAACCACAGGGTTCAAACTATACATGTGTGTATGAGTGTCTAAAAGTCCACTTAAAAGGCACACTTTAGTTCATTATCAGTGGGGGCTTCACTTGGCTCTAGGGGTAGAGCTAGGAGCCAAGAATAAAACGCACATATAATGAGATGGCTAAACCTATGAATTTTGAGTTAATATTATTTTTTGTTCTTACAGTTCGACTAAATTTTAGTCTTGATCATTGTAGTTTCAAAATGTTTGTTCTGGTCCTTATAGTTTTATAAATATTTGGTTTGAGTTATAGTGAGCAAAACCAAAACTCGTTGAAAATATAAGAACCAGTTGTTAAACCCCGACCAATTTTTTTATAGAACTATATGAACCAAAACCAATGATTTTGAAACTACAAAGATATAAATCAAAATTTGATCAAACTATAAAGACTAACAATTGTATTAACCCAAGTTTAAATCAAGGAATCTAATAATTCATATTTTGACTGTTAACTCCCTTGCCATTAAAATTACGGTTAAAATTAACAGTTTTTGACATGTCAAAATTTTTTATACTTTTTATTATACCATGTTTTTAAAAATAACACTCGGAATTTGACATGTAATTTTAAGTATTTAATATTTTTATTTAAGAAAGACATGGTCAAATAAATATTTAAATATTTTATATTTTTTAAGTATTTTATTTGAAGTACTTAAAATTAAATATTGAATGTCAAGTGTTATTTTTTTAAAGGGTTAAATATCATTTTTGTTATGAAAGTTTAGCCTAAAGAGCACTAGTCACCCAGAAGTTGAAAAACATAGTAACCTTTTCCATCTGTTGATCTTGACCGTTGAATTTTTGGTTTTCTTTGTAAACTTTCAGGGATGAAATTGATCCTAAAAAAATTCGGGGGTAAATTTACTTCTAAAAAAAAAAAACTTTTGGAGTATATTTGCTTCGTTTGTTAACGGTCCGGGGCAAAAATGAGACCAAAAAACTTCCAAGTGACTAATATTCCTTAGGTTAAACTTCCATGGCAAAAATGATATTTGATATTTTTTTTTTTTGAATGGTATGGAATATAACAAAAAAGTATAAATTAAAACCATCAACTTTTACGCTAATTTTAATAGAAATAGAATTGATAGTCAAAATATGAAATATCAGGATCTTTGATTTAACCTTTTTTTATATCAGAGAGGTAATGTGTATTTGACCCAAACTTATAAAGTTTGTTTATTTTAGCCATATAAAATTCTTATAAATCTTGAGGGGCTACAAATGCATAATACAATACCAACGAACAATAAAAATTCTCTGGGGCATTGTCCCCGCCAGTTCCCCCCTCTCACGTACTGCCCCTGCCTAGCTCCTCTCATGTCTTGAATAACAATCCAAGTTGTAGCATCTACTATAAAATACTACCTCTGGTCTTAGTTATATGACATATTTAATCGATTTTGGATGGATTAAGGATAGTGGTTAAATTAGTCAATTTTACTCATTTTCCTAAAATGTCCTTATATAAATTTTGCACTTCAATTACCTTGTTGATTTCACATAATATCTTATTCATATCATAGAGGTATTTTATGAAGAAATTGACAAAAATTAAAATGTTGTCATATAATTAGGACCAAAACAAACTCCCAAATGTTGTTCTAGAATTAGGACTGGAGGGGTATTGTTTCTTAAATTTTGCTTTAATGCATATTGTCATTAATTTATTTGCTAACAATCTAATTATCTGAAGGGGAAAATTAGTGAAAAATCTCTAATTGAAAGGCTTATTGGCAAAAAGGATTTGTCGAACTTATATATTTTTATACCCATAAAGTATTACTCCATCCAGTCCTAATTATAGGAACACTTTTGTAGTGCAATTTGCACTACAAAAGTGTTCATATAATTAGGACCGCAGGTAGTAGTATTATGTAGGATTTCATACATAGAAAGTATCATTACTCGAATTCATGTCCTTCTGGCTAAGATAATTTTCAAACAAAAACTTTTTACCCTTTTTCCGGTCTGAAGATCATTGATTTAATTTATTCTTGTTTTGAAGAATATTGGTTGATTTGAATATGTTAGAAGTAGTCTTATTTTACCACCGGGACAAGATCATTGCTGTCTCATTCCTTAAAACCACTTTTCCCTTGCTTCTTTGACGCAGGTTCACAAATGTTACCAAAGATTAATGGTGGATGCACTACTAAAAAAGAAGTTCTTTTACGTCCTTTTCTCCCCCTTTTTTATGTCCTTTTCCTTAAAGACGCCTACCTGGGAGGCGTAAAAAGTCTAGGTTTACGGTGTCCTAAATTTTTTTGGAATGCCGTAGTGTTTAGGCTGAGGCTTAGGCATCCCAAATTTTTTAATTAGGACGCCATATTACATTTTTTTTCTTAAAAAAAAAAACCAATCCAGGTTTAGGCTTGCAGTGGAAGAAGACAACGCTCATCACAAATCCCAAATCTACAAACTCCAGATAGAAGGCTCTGCTCGTCATTTCCCGATATAGATTCTAGTGGAAGACAGACAACAAAGCAGATTCGAACTCTAATGGCCGGACGGAAGCGACAGAGAACAAATATACAGACGGGTGAAATTTGTAAGATGGTTGGATCGTATGCTCCCCAATATTCAAGTCAGATTGGTGGCCTCTACACCACTCAGGATCCAAGGGTGCCCTGCAAATCTATCCTTTAATTACCCACATATCGAAACACAGAAATTGGCAAAACAGATTGAACCAAAATTAACTGATTAATTAAATTTTCCACAAGTATACTTAAAACAAAATGGAAGACACAGATATAAAACATACTAAGGGCTTGCTCTGCGGATAATCGCCCAAACACATCCTTACACATCATCTTCCTCATTAGATCCTTATGGAACATATCTACATTCTCGTTTTACTGTCTCCCCAAGAGCACCTTCAGCACAGATCGAGCAAGAGCTCGAGCTCGGTACAGATCGATCGAGAGCAAAGGCACAGATTTGAGCGAGAGCGAGAGAGAAGGAAGGCACAGATTTGAGCAATATAATATCTCAGAGCGAGAGATCGAGCGAATGAGAGAGTGTGTATGTGTCCGTATAGGTGATGGGGATGGGTTTAAAAATTGAAAAGAGAGAGTGGATGTGAAAGGATTGAAATTCAAAACCCCGAAGACATCCTAAAATAATTTTAGGATGCCAAAAGTATTACTTTTAAAAGAACGTTGTTTGGGGATGCCATATCTTTTTTTTTTTTTTTTTTTTTGGTAGTAATGATGGGTGAATGTGAAAGATGTTGCAAATGCCCATGTCCAGGTATTTGTTGTTGGGATCCGTACACGCAGTGAAATTAAAAAATATTTACGAATCCCAAAGAGGATCCATCAACAGCGTTTAAATCAAGTTTGTTAGAAACCTAACCTATGCGAATTACTAAGCGTCTCATTTGATTAGTTCAATATGGTGGGCTTCCTACTCGATCAACAGGAGTAGACTCTGTGAATCTACTCCCTCTACCAGTATCCATACGAATAGTCTCCAACACTGACGACAGCGTGCTAGTGCCTTCAGTATTCTTGCGTCTCTCTCTTTTCTCTCTAGGGTTTCTCGCGACTTTTCTAATATGACTGACAAAATGTCTCGTAGGTTTTTCTAAACCCGATAGGCGTATTATATTCAAAATTAATCCTTATTAATTTTGAAATTTGAATTTGGATTAAAATAATATATTAATTAAATCTATCTAATAGATCTAATCTAATCTATTTATTTAATCCGAATTAAAAAACTTCGATTTAATTTATCTCTATAAATTAAATCCAAGAAATAATATCTATCCAATTAATTAAATCGAGATACTATATCTCAATTTAAATTAATTCAGATATATGATATCTTTATTCGAAAATTAAATTTGAGATACAATATCTCTATCTTTTAGATATTTAATTTATCAAATAAATTAAATACAAAACAAATAATATAAAATGATATTATAATCTATATTAATAATATCAGCATTATTTAATTTTGAATTTATATTATAATATAATATAATATAATATGATATGATAATATATATATATATATATATATCAACCCTAGATTAATAGTATTGATTAAATCTTATACATATCTAAGATTCAATGAATCTGGACACTATTGCTCGTGCTGGGCTATTCTTGTGTGTGACCCTGCAGACCCACATGAGATTGGTAGTGGTACCAGCCCACAAGTCACAAGCGGCCTCTAGTAAGACATTGCGACTACCCAATTCATATGGGGATCGATGATACGATACAACCTATCGTACAACCATGTCACGTACCTTTTGTCACGCGATAATTTGGCCAAGGATGAGGTATGGATAATGTCAACTTCCTATTCTTAACCATTACTTTCTCGATTCTTGAGTATTCTAATAGAAATGGAAACTCATTTTCATCGTAGTATGGCCATACGTTTCTCAGACTCACTCATCGAAGGGCCCGGTCAGTATTATCTCTCTATAAATGTGAGGGACAAATTCCATCTTAACCACCCACATTCCTCTGCATGAAAATCACTGATCCCGATCATAGCCTTTATCATCACCTAGTCAAAGGTGACTTTTGACTAGGTCAAAGATCAACGATTCATCATGTAGGAATCCATGATGATCTCAGGTCATCAAGGGGTTGTGATGCAGTTATACATGAGATAAGCTGATGACTAAATCCATACAAAACTTTCTCATAGTGGGTTGGTCCAGCACCTTGTACTCTTACAAGTGCCCATGACTTTGATTCGTATCTCCATACCTCATCAAAGTCATACTGGTCTTATTTCATCTTCGATCCCGCGTAGATGACCGATCAGGGACATTTAGGATAATCTATAAGACATATCCAAGGATACAGTTATCACTACAAACATGCAAACTAAATGATAACTAAATGGAGAATACTTTAAATGACATTAACGTTTAAAGTACAATGACTTGCCCATAGGGCATAATTTCCAACATTTGATATTCCCCACAGCTAATGGAAGATATGGTTTGGTTGAGACAGTTGCAAACAACTCAGATGTTGTGAACATTTTGTGTGACCTATACCCAATATTACAACTTCTAGAAAAGTAAGTTAACAAATTCTAGGGATGCATATAACTTAAGTATTCATGTCTTCATTTGATGAACCTCACAATATTGTATGAAAAAAGATAGGAAAGATGAAGAAGAGAGAAATAGGGGAAGAGATTGACAATATAATAGACAGACAAGAGAGAGGAAGGAAGAAACAGGGAGAGAGTCAAGTCTATCACTCATCTAATCCTTAATCCTTAATATAAGAAGTATTTACCTAATTTGATTAAATAAAAGAAGTTAGTTAATATGACATGTATTTTCTAAAATATCATAGTCATCTTCCTTAAATCTCCCATTCCCTCTATTCCTTGATTATTGTTCACGGAGAATTAGTAAGGGTAAATTAAGAACAAACTAACAAATATAAAAATCATGTCTTATATTTAGAACCAATATTAATTCCCAAAATATGCCTTGTATATTAAGGATCGGAGGGAGTATTTCTTTTCTTTTCTTAATCAGAAGGGCAGGCATTAACAACTTGAGATTACAAGTGGGATCCTACAATGACCTCTTACTTGTAGGAGAGCTTGCATGCCACTAAACTACAAGGCTATTGATGGGAAAGCCTATTATTTCAAAATCTGATTACAATATCACCTCTTATAGACCATAATTCCTAAGACCAATTAACCAACCTAACTGACTTAACTAACTTCCCCTTAATAAGAGAATAAATGAGAGACTATGAACTTCTCTTGCATATTGCAAAGTTAGGAATAGGGTATATATACATACGAGAGCAACCTAGGTATTAATGACTCATAATGGTAGAATAATATTCTAACGGAGTAATATTTGATTCTATAGTCGCTAAAATGCACGAATGACTCTCCAATTACACCCAAAAATGCTATAAATGCTACTAAATATGGGGTCATTAGTGCTAAACTTGAAATGAAGCATGAACACAATCATTAAGCTCTGCTTGTATAGTGTTTCTCCCTCTCCTCTTGTGAGAGAACCTTCCCTCTCCTACTGTGAGAGATGTTCCTAGTGTGAGCGACGATACTCCCACTTTGTGATATCCCTCCTATAGTAGCCTCTAAGCAGATGTATAATCCTCAGATAACTTGCTTGGAGTGTTCCCCCTCTCTAATCAATCTGTTTTCAACCCCCGTCAAATGGAGAAAGGTAATAGCAGCAGCGGAAAAAGACACACCAAGGCGGTGCATTTGAATCTAAGCCCAACAGTAAACGCTCAGAAATGCAGATATCTTGTTGGACGCCTAGAGACTGACAAAAACCTTAACAAAGGTATAGTGATCTCCATGATCAAGAAAGGAAGGGGTTTGGACTAAGGCATAGTAATACTTGAATTACTTGACAACAACGCTTTCTTGTTCCGGTTTCAAAAGCAAGAGGATTACCAAAGAGTGCTGAAAGGTCAACCTTGGTTGATCTAGGGTGCTCTGCTAAATTTACAATATTGGGATGAGTACACAATATTTCATTACGTGGAGTCTAACTGATGCCCCTTTTGGATCCAATTCCATGGACTCCCTTATGTTGTGTTCGATCACGACAATGCACTACGATTAGGTCATGCGGTGGGGAGAGTTGTGATGTTTGAGTCTCCTAAGATGTAAGACAAGCTCTCTCGAACGTTCATACAATCTAGAACTCTAGTCAATATATGTGAACCACTCATCTCTGGTTTCTGGGTTCCCAGGCCCCAAAGGGAATTGATATAGGTCTCAGTGAAGTATGAATGGCTCCAAAATTATTGTGACGACTGCGGTTGGATTGGGCATGAAGCGAGGAACTGCAAATATCTAAATGAACATTGTGATGAAGAGGAAATGGAGGAATGACCTGGTAACGGGCTTGGGACTCCTTATGTGAAAATTATCGAAGGCACCGTGGTAGTGGTAGACTAGACATGGGATGAGAAGGCGGGGCTGAGATCCACGCCACCATCGTCGGTGGCAAACTCTGTCAAAAAAAGGGCATTAGGCAATATTCCCAAAAAAAGAAAGATTGATAATCAGAGCAATAATCCTACAATCCCATTAATGTACCGCGTCGAACCAAGTAACGGGCATTTACATATTGATGACACATTCAATGCCCACATGCATCTAGAAATTCAAATCACTGAGATCCCTACTATCACGGAACCACTAACTGATATCATGTATACTCAGCAACTTTCTGTGCCATGCCCACTGTCCCTAACGGCTGAAAGTCAAATAATTAGGGCTGATCGATAGAGAAGCTCAGACGCTAGTTCCCCTCATGGGGCTCTCTCCAATATTGGCAGTAACTTCTGGATTGAACAAGATCCAATTGAAGCGAAGCCTTGAAGTCCAAGATGAGGACTACTCTCTAAACCTTACAAAGAAGCGACTGATGTTTGTGGAATTCGATGATAGTGCGCCACCAAGTGAACTTACCCACTCTGCTACAACCAATGCACATCAGATGAATGTCTAAAAACTCAAAAAAGCCATATGTGGTAACAGGAGTAAACTCACAGGAAAGATTATCGAGTTACCTCCAATTACTGAACCTATTCACCGATGTTCCTTGTACCTACCCAATTTGATGATCTCACTCAATTCTCCTTCTCTCCAGATACATAAAATACTGCCGATGGTTGCCACCAAGCAGCCATCGGTTCGCCATGAGTTTGTTATCTTGGAACTATCAGGGGTTAAGGGTTCCCCTGACAACCAAACACCTAAAAGAGGTCTGCAATAAACAAAAATCTCAGATTGTCTTCTTAATGGAGACTAAGAAAAAACATTCTTATGTTAGCAGAATTCGGCAGAGATGTGGCTTTGATGAAAAATGGATTATTGATCCGCAAGGTAAAAGTGGTGGTCTTGCATTGTTATGGGTAAAAGATACTTTTGATAACATCCTCTCATCATCCAAAAATGTAATACATACCTCAGTCTCTGATCCAGCTGTTGATCTCCCTCATTACATCTCTTTTGTCTACGACCCTCCAATAGAAACTGACAGACTTATCATATATGAAAGTATTACCACGTTTGCTCATAAGAGATAAGAAAGTTGGCTCTTGGGGATTTTAATGACATCACATCTCATCAGGAAAAACAGGGAAGGAACCTAAGAGCCATTAGGAAAATTCTCAACTTCCAAAAATTTATTTCTCACTGCTCTCTTATCGACCTGGGCTTTAATGGATCATGGTTCACCTAGTGCAATTGCAGAAGAGATGAGGCAACGATCAGAGAAAGAATTGACAAGGTTATGGGGAAAGATTTTTTCTGTCATCAATTTCCTTTTCCGCAAGTATTTCATATTGACCCCTTATGGTCTGAACACCACGTACTGTTTGTTAATCTTAACCACGTTTCTTCTAATAAAATAAAACCCTTCAGGTTTAAGGATTATTGGACGGCTCACAATGATTTTTTGCAAGTGGTTCACGATAGTTGGAATGCAGGTGCTTTTCAGCACAATAGTAGTATTAACTGCTTTGCTCTTATGTTAAATAATTGCAGAAAACATTTGATAAATTGGAGCAAATAGAATTTCCCTAACTGAAAGATGATTATTGACTATTTAAAATCTGGTTTAGCCTCTATTTGCCAGGGTTACCAAAATGAGGAAACTAAGACGGAAGAGGCTAATCTCCTGCAACACATTGAGGAGTTGAAGGATCAAAAGAAGAACTATTGGTGGCAACAATCACATACTTTATGGCTCCAAGCAGGGGACAAAAATTCCAATTTTTCCCATCTCTCTACTCTTATTAGACGGTGAAGAAATTCAAAACTAAGCATCAAGGATGAGAGGAATGTGGACTAGAGATAAAGGTATTATTAATAATATGTTCACATCCTTTTTCACTAATCTATTCTTCTCTTCAGGACCAAGACCTCTTTCGGAAGCTACTAATGCAGTAGAAACAAAAATTGATGATGGTTCAAATGACCTCCTCCTATACCCAATTACTTATGAGGAAGTGCGCCTGACAGCGTTTGAATTGGGAGGATCTAAGGCCCTGGGTCTAGAGGGCTTCTCAGGTAAATTCTACTAATTTTCATGGGTGGAGGTAGGCGATACAATTTTTGACATGGTAAAGGACTTTTTTGAAAAAGAAAATACTCTTGATGGAATTAATGGTACCAATATCACCTTCATTCCCAAAGGTTGATAAACCTGAGTTAGTCTCTCATTTCCATCCTATTGGCCTTTGTAATTTTTCATACAAAATTATTTCTAAAGTATTGACCAATAGAATGAAATGTTGTCTCAACAAGTGCATATCCCCTAACCAGGGAGCCTTTGTACTTTGACGTTTAATCCAAGACAACATTATCATAGCCCATGAGGTATTCCATTATTTAAGACGAAGGAACACCGATAAAAAGTATGAATTCGACTTAAAAATGGATATGAGCAAGGCTTATGATAGGGTTGAATGGGATTTTCTGAGGAATGTCCTATTAAAATTTGGCTTCACCCCGAAATGGGTGAAACTTGTTATGAATTGTGTGGGAATTGTGCATCTTAAATTATGCATTGCAGATGAAAAAATAGCATCAATTAACCCCGATAAAGGACTCCGTCAAGAGGACCCGCTATCACCTTACCTTTTTATCTTGTCCTTGGAGGCCCTATCTTGCATGATAAAAAATTCACTTTCGCAGGGTCATCTAACCGAGATTAAGCTAAACCATCTCTGTCTGTATTACCTCACAGTTTCTTCATAGATGATGCCCTGTTTTTTATGAATGTAGATATTCAAAATTGTCAAACTATAGCCGGAATTATTCAGAGCTACTGTGGAGCCTTAGGATAGTTAGCAAACTTGGATAAATCCAGCATCGTGTTCTCCACCAATACCCCGCTCCTGCTACAACAACATATCTGTAATATACTTGGCATTGGAGAAAGCTTGGACCAAGGCAAATACTTAGGCATCCCGAGCGTCTGGGGGAAGACAAAGCATCAAGCCCTTACCTATGTACATGAAATATTAAGCAAGAAGGTTCTAGGCTAGAGTTCAAAACACTTATCATTTACAGGAAGAGAGGTCATGATAAAGGCTGTAACCAACACCATCCCAATTTTCTCCATGACGTGCTTTAAATTCCCCAACTCAATAGCATGGTGGAAAATTTTTGGTGGGAAGGCCAAAACAAATTGCATTGGGTTGCATGGAGTAAGCTTTCAAGGCCCAATACTGAAGGGGGCATGGGCTTTTAGGACTTCATCAAATTCAATAATGCCCTGCTAGCTAAAACAGCTTAGCGACTTTCACAAAATCCAAGCGACCTATGGGCCTAAGTTCTCAAAGGGCTCTATTTTCCGAATGGTTCCCTCCTTGATGCCAAAAAATAATATAGAGCCTCCTATTGTTGGTCAAGCATATTGGAAGGGAGAGACTTCATAAAAGAGGATTTATGTTGGCAAATAGGAAACGGGAAATTGGTACGCATATGGCAAGATAATTGGATCCCTGCCCTCCCTACCTGTAGATTAAGTACGGATAATGAAGCTCTTAAATTGTCAAATCTATGAGTGGCTTCGCTTATCCCATGTGATGGTGGGGGTTGGGATCTCAACTTTAAATAATCAAACTTGCGAGGCGATTCTCGCCATTCTAGTCCCCTAGGCCCAAAATGAAGATCGGGTAAGGTGGCTTCTTTCAAACAATGGATGCTACTCGGTCAAATTGGGCTACTATCTCATGGGAGCTACACCTATTATGCAAGCCCATTCTGTTGGAATCTCGATCTAGCTAAACAGTGACACCTGTAAGTAAACTTAGAGAAAAAAGGTGATTCCCAAAGTTGTCCAATTAGGGTTTAGGGTTGAGGTGATTCACAAAATTAGGCTACTATCTCATGGGAGATCCACTTATTGTGCAAGCCCAATCCGCTGGAATCTCGGCCCAGCTAAACAGTGACACCTTGAAGAAAACTTAGAGAAAAAAGGTGATTCCCAAAGTTGTCAATTTTTTGTGGCGGGTCCTATCTAATGCTATAGCCACCAACGTTACTCTTACTAACCGAAGGAGGGGGAAATCAGATATTTGCCCTGTTTGCCCATCTGCAATAGAAACCACAGAGCATATTTTTTTCCACTGCCATTGGGGGCACTGTGTATGGTTTGGTTGCAAGCTGTCAATTAAATGTGATATGGTAAATGTCCAAAACTTCAAACAATGGTACTTGTACATTATGAATACCCAAAGTAGCTTCAATGACTATGATATCGCGCACATTAGTTGGTTGCTATGGTACATTTGAAAGAGCTAACATGACAAACTATTTAGTGGAATAGATCCGGAACCCACCATCATTATTGAGCATGCGAACCGTTCTCTAATTGACTTCTAGAATGTGTGCTATCCTGAGCACAATAGCAGCAAAGCCACCGAAATCTCCAACACAGCTGCTTCCTGGACTCCTCCTCCCGAGCATAAACTCAAAATAAACCTCGATGGGGCATTCCATAACAATTTGAAGGGGGTAGCAATTGGCATTATATGCCGAGACCACTGCGGATCCATGAAATGGGCGTTTGTCGATCAAATCTATCTTGGCGTTTATGACCAAGGCGCTAGCACTAAAAATAGCCTTAATGATCGCCCAAGATTTAGGAGACAAGAATATCATACTCGAAACTTACTGTTAGATGCTAGTGCGGTGCCTGGAAAAACGCCAACCTGATCTTGGTGAGTGTCTCTCCCGAAGTATACTTGACGATATCATTGGAATTCTTAAGTCTGAAGCCAGCTTCTCAGCCTAGTTTATCCCATGGCAAGGGAACAAAGAAGTAGACATGCTTGCTGCAACTACCACTGATAGATCCCAATTTTAATATATTTTATCTCTCCTTATCCATTTATTTTGGGGATTATTTTAGGCTAATTTGGATATATTAGATAATATTTGGATTGTTAGCCAATTTTAGGAAATAATATAAATCAGAACTAATTAAGAGATTATTGGGCTTAAATTATTAATATCCTATTTGTTATCTTGTAATTAAATAATATTTCTTGATATATGATAGATCATGATTTTATCATATTAGAAGATCCTATGGTGCAGAATTTTTCAGGGAAGCTAAAAGGAAATCTAATGGTAAAATACTCGAAACCGATCATGTCGAGATGGTAGTGTGGTGCACGGAAAAACGCCAACCTGATCTTGGTGAGTGGCTCTCCCGAAGTATACTCGACGATATCATTGGAATTCTTAAGTCTGAAGCCAGCTCCTCAACCTAGTTTATCCCATGGCAAGGGAACAAAGAAGTAGACATGCTTGCTACAACTACCACTGATAGATCCCAATTTTAATATATTTTATCTCACCTTATCCATTTATTTTGGGGATTATTTTAGGTTAATTTGGATATATTAGATAATATTTGTATTGTTAACCAATTTTAAGAAATAATATAAATCAGAACTAATTAAGAGATTATTGGGCTTAAATTATTAATATCCTAATTGTTATCTCGTAATTAAATAATATTTCTTGATATATGATAGATCATGATTTTATCATATTAGAAGATCCTATGGTGCAGAATCTTTCAGAGAAGCTAAAAGGAAATTTAATGGTGGAATACTCGAAACCGACTGTCAGATGCTAGTGCGGTGCCTGGAAAAACACCAACCTGATCTTGGTGAGTGGCTCTCCCGAAGTATACTCGACGATATCATTGGAATTCTTAAGTCTGAGTCCAGCTGCTCAGCCTAGTTTATCCCATGGCAAGGGAACAAAGCAAGTTGACATGCTTGCCGCAACTACCACCGATAGATCCCAATTTTAATATATTTTATCTCACCTTATCCATTTATTTTGGGGATTATTTTAGGCTAATTTGGATTGTTAGCCAATTTTAGGAAATAATATAAATCAGAACTAATTAAGAGATTATTGGGCTTAAATTATTAATATCCTAATTGTTATCTTGTAATTAAATAATATTCATTGATATATGATAGATCATGATTTTATCATATTAGAAGATCCTATGGTGCAGAATTTTTCAGGGAAGCTAAAAGGAAATCAAATGGTGGAATTTTATTGGGCTTCTTATATTTTAATGGGCTCAAGTTAGTACCCAAAAATCTATCTCTTCTTCCCCATTTATTTAACCTAGCGGCAGATTGAGAAAAAGGGATTCACAAACGACTGATGCACGCTGAAGCGTATAATATACAAGCACGCTAAAAGGGCAAGGAGGTAGAGATGCAACCAAAAATCACATCTTTCATCTCCATCAATTAATTCAATTGAAACCTTGTCCAGTGGGTGATGCACAGTAACCAAGGCAAGGGAATTGATCATCAATTCCTCTCATTCTTCCACTCACGTACGGGGCCTACCAATACAATATCTCCTGTGCATCAACGATTCTCCTATTCATCAATATTCCACCAATTCTTTGAATGGCCGTGGCTAGTCTAATGTTTGGAGGAGGAATGATTTTCATGGCAGCTTGAGATCTTTAGGAGGCAACTTGGGAGGAGCATGGGGGAAGCTAAAGCCTAGGAGCTTACACTTAAAGACCACAAGGGAGTCATGTTCTTTTTATCTTTTTAATTCGAGACTTGAGATAATTTAGTTTTAAATGATTTCAAGTTATGTTAATTGAGAACAATCTAGTTTTAGATTGTAAACATACTTTTATTGAATTGAATTGATAAATTGAAGTTTTTATATTTGAGACAATTGCTGGATTTTTTGTTTACAACCCTTGGATTGTCAATTGATTTAATAATTGAGTTTTCATTATTAATTTAATTGTCAATTGGGTTTATCGATTTAATTGTTTAATTATATTGATAAATTGTTTAGTTGTTTAATTAGACGATTCTGAACAAGATTCCAAAATTATTTAGAAATTAACTGTGTTTGGTTTTTAATGAGTTTAATTAGCCACCGCTTATTTCACTATGAGTTTTCTAGTGGAATAAGTGTTATTGAACTTGAGGGTTTCCTATGTTTCAATTAGGTAATTAAAATCATTAATTCCAATATTTCATTACTCCCTTTGGTCTAATTAATTGATTTAGGCAAAGAAAGTTAACACCATGTGAATCCTAAGTTGTCCCCTTCATCCTCATAATTGAATTAAATCTTTGTTATTTGATTTGCTTTTAATTAAATTTATTCTTAGGAATTTAATTATTTTCCCACAACAACAAAAACCCCCAAAATTGCATTTGAATTCATCTAGATTAGTTTCATTCTCATATAGGTTTTAGATTCATTATTATCTTGCATTTAGTTAGTTTAATTTCATTTCATTGCATTTTTCATCACCTAAATTCAACCTAAAGAAAAACCCACATATTGCTCCTTGGGAGAATGACCTAGGTTGACCGTAAACTGCATAATTAATTAGGACCTAGTTTAATTAATTGCTTCAGTGACAAAAACAAGCTCATCAATTTTTACCACTAAGGGGTGTGCCTAACCGGGTGGGTGAAAACACCCTTTGTAATACCTGAAAATTTCTACTTAATATAGGTATTGTATTTTGGTGAATAATTAGTATAAAAGGAAGGTAAATATGGGTCTCAAATAATTATAATTTTAGGCAAATCTTATATTGAAATAAATTAACACATGATTAATTATTAGACTAAGATTTAGAGATAATCAAATACATCAAAAGGGGGCTGATTTAAATATTTAAAAAAAATTAAGGGAAAATGAAAGACAAAGCTTGATTAATAAGCCACAAATGACTTTGATTAGATTCCAAATAAATTGCATAATGACATGTGGCATTAATTGGCATTTTAAACCCTTAATTATGTTATTAAGTGACAACACCAAGTCTTCATTTTCGATGGTACAATTTAGAATCAGATTTGTGCAATAGTAAAGTCACATGCTTTGGCTTTGAAAAGTCAAATAAAGTGGCGCATGAGTAATAACCTGATGAAATTTTTCCATTGAATAAGGCAATGTTTTTGTGCCATTTACAAGCATATTTAATGATTAAAGGAGCTCATGTCGGCACAAGAGAATTGATAGGATTTTCTTTTTGTCATAAAGTCATATGATCAATTCATTTTTAATTGATAAAATATACAATAATGGCTATTGGCTCATGCATGTCGACTGAAGCTTATAAGGCTAGGATTTAGTTTCAAAAAGTGGTTTTTCATCCAATGGATGGGGTGAGTCTTGGCCAAATTAAATTGCCAACTAGGTCCTCAAATTTTTCCTATAAATAGACCCCCAACCTCTTCATCTTTTCTCACAAATTCACAAAAAAGAAGCTGAAACATAGGGGAGAGTGAGAGTGAGGAGCATCTTGAAGGAGTAGCAAGGTTCTTGGTAAGTTTTCTAGTTCTAGCTTTAAGTTCTTGAAGTTTTAGTTTTAAATTCTTAGAATAGAAGTAGCTTAGATCTTAAATATGCTAGGATAATTTTGTTTACATGTTTTTATAGTAAAAAATAGTGATATTTCGAAAGTTAGATGAGCCACTTGGTATAGCAAAATTTCTGGAAAACTATGAGCAAGGTAGCGAAGCTCTGGCGAAAATTTATCGGGTAAAAATCTCTGAAATCAGTGATAGAAATGCCCATATTGTATGTTGATAATGAAGTTAAAAAATTCTGAGAAAATTCATGGTTAAATCAGACATATAGGGATTTTTAAATATGTCAAGAACATGTCAAAATGAGTTTTGTACAGTGAGATAAAAATCCTCAAAGTTAGGCTACGAATTTCTGGAAAATTCTGGGAAGATACTCAAAAATTTAAATCTGGGAATGATACATGAAATCTGGGTAAGGGTGGTTATTTTTACATGAAAATAGACATCCTAAGGATTTCAAGGAATTTTACGGATCCTCGTTTCGATGTTTTTAGAATTAGTTATGAATTTTCAAAGATCGATTAAAATCTGATCAGAATTGCTGGGCCTGCGTTTTTGAGAAAATTGAAGGAGATAAGTGAAAAATCAACCTACCAAGGGAAAAAGGGTCTCTAGTGACTAGGATACCCTCTAGAATATTATTGTTGAATTAATAAATGCGATATTACCATTATAGGACACACGTGATCACAGTACAGACGCCAACGTACCAACATCAACGACTAAGGTACGGACGCGTACTGTAACACTAACTCTGATGTTTACTGTATACCTATATGTGATAGATATGTTCATAAACTGTGACTCTGTTTTTAAAAGAATTGTTCATACACGTACAGCTTTATACGGGTTATAGTCATGATAACGCCGTTGAGTTTTCCTAGCGCTGAGGACACGATAGGCCATCGTGGCACTGGTGAATAGTGCAGACTGTAATAACATTCATATGCGGTGGCTGTGTTGTTATTTCTTTTTATATGTGAACATAGCTGTGATGTCATGAGATAACTGTCATACATAACTGTACATGAACATGAGGTTAACCGTTACCTGAGGTTCAATGGGTATTGAATCTCAGCTCTCACCTTAGCTTCGGGTTCCGGAGTGAACAGGATCGGAAAGAGGTAAGCGGCCGATTTAGGAGACGGCCGAGGGAAGCCTTTTTGATTTGTACTGAACAATGATAACATTTGAAAAATTTTGTACCGCTGTTAACACCAACTCTTACACTACAGTGGATGTTTATCAGTTACTTTTCTAAATACTATTTACTTCCGATGCTCTACTCTGATCAAATAATTCTGAAAACGCTTCCGAAAATTGGGATGTTACATTTTGGTATCAGAGCAGACATCCTGGCACGAGTTTAACTATGCTACTCCAAACAGTCTGGTGTCTAGAAAGGGGTTTTGTGGTTGTCAATCGATCCGTTAAACCTCGGCGAGGCTTCCACAAATAAACCTGCATGGCCAGATTGTTTGAGTAATGGAGTTAGGTTCGGATTTTTTTTCAACTAAGAGCATTTTGCCAGACAAGAACCCGACTCAGTTATAACAAACCATTGGTGCCGAAGGTAGGGCTAGTCTATGTGGATCAGTCATTCAGTCGCCGTAAATTCTCGGTGAGACTCCCATGATAGACACCTACCTGGCCAATCGGTTGATTAACTAAGTGAGGCTCTAAGCCATTACCTTAAAGAATATTTTTGAAAATAAGTACCGATAAACCCGGTGTTGTTGTAGTGATGAACGAGAGATGAACTACCCTACGTAGATTATTACGGGAGGCGGAGACATGTAGCACGTCGGACAAATTGCCTTCTCGAAAACGTAAGAGTCGATCGAACCCAGAACCAAGAAATCCACCCCCTATGTTCATGCTCGAACCAAATTTCCCCGCCCCAGAATACATGCCAAATTACCCCGATGATGAACCAGAACCAGAATATCACCCTGAACCAGAAGACCACCCCGAGCCCGAGTACCCCGAGCATCTATACGACCCGGTACCCATACATGCGGAACCTTTAAACCCGCCTGTACCCGAAAGTCCCGACAGCTCGCATCACTTCTCAGTGGGCGACAACTTTGACTACCCTGAAATACAAGCACTCGACCCCGACTTTGATGCCAACTCTGACGACCTAGAATATGTCCTGAATGACAATTCCATCTTGACTCAAGCCTTACACGTGAAACTCATCCAAGCTGGGCTAAACACTGAAACTGAAAAAGAGAAATACTTCCAAAGATCGACCAAAGTAAAAGAGTCTTACCTAGTAAACTCCCGCTTCATGTTACCATACCCTCCCGAAGATTGGGTTAGATCTACTCTTCACCACTTTCCCCGCACCCGCTTCTGGATAACCAAAACCAATGAAATCTTAGACGAGGGCCACATCGGAGATGTGTGTTCGTGTATTTTCCGTCTCAAACACCTAGTCTACCTGAACATGTAGACAAACACAGGCAATCCCGTATCAGTCCAAGGAAGCCGTGGAAGTAGTAGTAGATGTAGTGTCATGATAGTAAGACTAAACGTAGTTGCTAGTGTGTGTGATTACTCCTCTAAAGACCTTGAGGAGATGTAAAATACTTGTTAGATAAAAGGGTTGTAACATATGGCTAGTCTAGTAAACGGTGAGATCCATGTAACATAACTGTCATCAATATATATATGTTGTTGTGAATATGTGCAATGTTTGAATTTACTTGTCTCTAAATGTCGTTACCTATTAATCCTCGAAATTAGAATATGGCAACTTTGAGAGGTGCCGGAGCTCCCAGAGGCCGAGGTCGAGGCCGAGGTCGAGGGAGAGGTAGGGGTAGACAACCTCGCATAGTACCAATACATGAACTTGACCAGCATGAACCACCACCACCCCCGAATGAAATCCAAGAAATGAGGAGAATCGTGCAAGAGCAACGAGAACTCATTGATACACTCCTCGCCAATAGACAAGGTGGATGAAATGAGAGACAAGACGAAGAACAAAGAAAGTTGATGATGAACAAAGCAGAGTAGCGAGGAAGAGGAAGACAACGAAGAGCAGGACGATGAACAAAGTCACGCA